>CM060981.1:57020984-58290151 GCA_030765065.1 Deroplatys truncata
GGGATGGAAACACGCTTTTTTTCGTTTCCATTGCATTTTTATTTATTTAATGTTGGCAAACTTTATTTATTATGTGTGTTCCATATTCTCAAGTTCGCCACACTCGCGTTAGCCTATGAACAAAGCCAAGGCCTAGGTGAGCGGCGAAGGGGAGGCGTGCGGAAATTACTCACCTGAGTAACTGGAAAGCATGCTTCGCAACGATGTCCACATCAGCTCCTTGACGAGTCCGTCTCGTATTGGTTTGACATCAAAAGTGTGGCACTTAAACATTAACCTATACATACTGGTCGGTTTTAGGCTTAGAAACGAAGGAAAAGGGGGCAGTAAAATAAACATTAATTAGAGTGATAGAACCAAGAAAGGGGTGGGGGCTGGGCGTGACAGAGGCGATTCAGTATTTCCTTACCAACGTAAACTACTGTGCATTATACCGGCACTATTCTATACACTCGAATATACACACAGAAAGCAGGAAAATTGGTACTCGTGTTCTTAGATCGCAATAGTTCTCTTTTCTTCCTTAAGGTTTCCACAACTATCACACCAACACAAATTTCCACCCAGCCTTTATTTCAATTGGCTTCAACCAAATCCCAACATGACCCAACGGGGGATGCCTGGCTCAGGAAGGTCTCAGAAATAACCTCTCTAAATAAACAAATTCTACTTCGATTTGTGTAAACAAGTAGAGATGGCTAGCTCAATGTAACTCGACCTTGTAGATGGAATTACCTACAGCGCTGAACAACACAAAAATTAATATTATTTACAGCAAATGTTTCTTGTTAAGTAGACAGGAAATCAAGTCTAAATTTGAAGTATGTTTTGTTTCTGCCTCACGTATGGAAGCCAATTTGAAGTAGTTATTTTCTTGTATTGTTATTTGCCCCACGCTTTGGGAGCCAATTTGAAGGTTTGTTGCTGCTACGTATGGAAAGTCAGTTTGAAGAAGATGTATTATTTTAGGAGGAATTGTATTTCGACTGTTGGGGAGCCGAACTTGAAGTAGTTGATCCGCACGTAGGTAAAACGTTTCCGGTAGCCTTTGCTCCCAAAAAATATTAACCTTGTAATTTGACTGTTTCTTTAAATATTATATATTTATGTTTGCCTCGGCTGCGTCAGTATTTATATTTTTTTTAGAGACATGAATGTCTTAGCAAGGAGTGGTACGACTGAAGAATGTAGGCTTACACAGATTATAATTTTACTTCACTCCTTTTATTAATGCTTGACATGCTTTATATAACACTTCACTGATATAGAGTGAGAGCTATGAGATTTCTTTTGTTAATTACTTGCACTTTTTAACATGTAAACTATTTTTGTTTCACACAAAATACGTATTAAACTTCTCCAGGACACATCTCGCGCCCGGTTAGGAACACTGTCTACAAGCAACTGACTTCCGAATTTGTAAATTTTGCTCCATTTTAGTTTATGATGATTAATCCTAGCCCAATAGAATACCTTCATTTAACTAAAGGTTTTTCTGGTTGTTGATTGACTATTTTATAAATTGTCACTATTGCTGCTAAGAATTACAAGTAGTAATGTTGAACTTTCAAATTCATTATTGCCTGAAGGTTACCTCATTGTTACCTCATTGTTAGCAACTTTTAACCTATTATTCCCCCAGCTCCTACATTATGAAATTACGTAATACATTCACATAACATTATTACACATGTATACAATAATATAAACATATATAATGACTGTAATATACACTTTTTATATACTGTTACATACACATATTGCTTTAAGCCGGGCTGTTATTGAATTTATATATTATATAATTAGACTGAAATCATTTAAATGTTAAAAACACTGCCTCAAAATGCCTGTCACTTAAAGGATATTCTTTCGATGTATTTGTCAATTTTAGTAATTACTTCAGTCCATAAGCATTTAGACACCAAAAAATAGGGCCTATTATATTATTAATAGTAACAATGACATTTATAATAGTAATACTTTATTTATTATTATTGTTATTATTATTTTCCGTAATACCATGTATGCAGAAGTATTGCATTCCACTCAACAATTTATATTGGGATATTACAGAAAATACATGTTTTGTGGTCCTCTGAATGCAAAAAAAAATTGGAAAGAAGTCCGCGTATAATGTGTATGTGTAGATATCTATGGTTGTGAAGAGCATAACACAAAAACGGAAAGTCGATTAAATACCAAACTGCGTATTTAAGTTAAGTATATTCCAAGGATACGACACAAAGACCGTCAAAGATAGCCTTCCAAACTACTATTGTTATACCTTATTTTCTCAAAACTGGCTAACTATTTGAAATATCATATTATGCTTAAGAAATATAAATGGCTAATAAAATCCATATTTTAAATGTTCATGGAGTAGTCTTTAAATCCTCGTAATTCAAAATTAATTTTGTATAACTTTGAATATCATGTATACCAAAAGAGGCAGACAAAAGCTTTAACATACAAAAATGTAGTTCACTCTAAAACGCGCAGGGTATTACAAATCATTTTGTGTCATCCGAGATACTCGATATCATTGGTGTGAAAGTTTTAATACTTTTATCATTTTTGAAGTGATGTCACCTTTCAGTTGTATCTCGCGTTGCCATGGAAAGAGTATGAAATTTCAACACCAGCACAAACATTTGACTATCGCTTCAACCTCCTTTATAATGTGTAATAAAATCATTTCTGCAAATGTGTTTCTCGATTATCATAATGTAGATAGAAAAATCAGCTTTTGTATGAATATTTTGTAGAAGGGATATAAAAGACTGTGATGTGATACATTCATACTACCTTCTCTACCCTCTATCGTTTATTAGAGAGTATACAAAGTATTCTTGCTAAAACTTATTTTTGTATCTACTACCTATTAACCCAAAAAACAATTCTGATATACTACACTCACAAGACTTTATCTACTCTTGTACAAACTATTTTTACAAAAGCTTATTCTCCATATGCTTCATGTTAATCGAAATGTTAATCTTATTGCTAATTTTCTTGTAGATGCAAGGGGAATTGGTAGGCTTTAAGCGATAGTCAAATATTTTAAGAGCTAGTTGCTATGTGGAGTAATCCATTCTCTTTGCATTACCAGGACAAAAAAAAAGAATAACGAATTTGAGAAAAAGTTTAACTATTGGAAAATTTAAGGGAATATCAAGCAATATCTCAAAAATGCTCCACTCAACAACAAAAATGTATATAACATAAATTGTGTATTTTAACGCGATCTACATTTTTTATGTAGTAAAATTTTGTCTATCTCTTATGGTTTATCAGTTATGCAAAAGTCGTTCACAATGAAGAATACTTTTGGAGACATTCCCATTTTTCATGAAAGTATCTTAAAATATGATACTTTAATCAAAATCGTTAGGGCCATTTTTGAGAAAATTAAAGTTTTCGAAAAATATTCCATGAAGGGTAATCTGGGGTGGGGGGATTCTCTTGAAAACCTTGGTGTCGCATCTCTGGAACATACTGAACCTAAATACCAAGTTTGGTGTTTATCCGACTGTTCGTTTCTGAGTTATGCTGTTCACAGACATACAGACACACACGGACATGTTTCCAAACATTTTTTTGATTAAGTGGGTCTCAAAACATGTATTTCTGGTGAAATCTCGGTATCGAATTTTTGGGTGGAATACAATACTTCCCCTACTTACTATACGTAGTAGAGAAAGTAAAAATCTTGCAGAAACAGCTACATTACACATTTCGTTATAGCTACAAAGAGAACAGCGTTAGTCAAATGTTTTAGAGCTGGACACTGTCTAGTTCCATCTTAAAATTCTGTAATGTTTCCATACAATCGTGAGAAATAACTGAATGTTTAAAGGACTTTAAATAATGACCAAGAAATTAATAATTAGTAACGGATATATCATAAATGGCTTATGCAACAAAAGAGATTGTTTTAAATAAATTGCGTGTTTTAAAGAGATCAACATTTTTTGTGTAGTACGTTTTCGTCTATCGCTTAACGTTTACCAGTTATATTCATACAAGATTATACAAAATTCCTTCGGAAGGAAGAAGACTACAAAGGCTATTTACAGAAAATTCAAGGCATACATTTTGTTTATGATGTAAATACTTTAATATACGGTAGTTTAATCAAACCCTTTGAAGACATTTATGGAAAATAAAACCTTTCCGAAAATGTTCCATGCAAAGGGTAGTTGGAATGGGAGGTTTTCTTGAAAATCTTTGTGTCGCATCCTTGAAAGCTACTGAACTTAAATACCAATTTTGGTACTTATCCGACTTTTCATTTTTAGTTATGCGGCTCAGACACACACACGGACCTTTTTTGGATTCAGGGGACCACAAAATATATATTCACGGTGAAATCTCGACACCGAATCAATACTTCCCCTACTTACTATACGTACTAGATAAAGCAATAAATAAAGTGACTAGAGAAATTCATGTGAACGAAAAGCTATTGTCATTTAGTTAAAGGTCTTCCGCTACCCCAATACCCTCTTAGCTGGTAGGAAAATAGGTTTAGTAACCTGGGATCTATTATTATTAATTATTATTATTATTATTATTATTATTATTATTATTATTATATAAACACTTGTGTGGCTTAAGAGTCAAAGTGATTTAAATAACTGAACTATTATCGTCAGCCCATTAATATTATCATGTGTGATCAGGAATTGCGCAAGAGCGGAAGTAGAAAGGTGTCAGACCACCTATGTATGTCAATTCCAACTCAAATCCCCTCGTTCCTATATGGGCAATTTTTTCTGCTCCCAAGTGTACGTTTCCCCAAACATTTGATAACGCATGCCCTTGGGATGGTACTGTTAATCGGCATGGCTGATGTTGGTGTTATCAAAGCCCAGGAGTCCTTGCAAGCAAATATAAGCAAATATCGTACCCCTCTCCTGACCTCCGTGTGTTACGTAACCCTTGGATGAACAGTATGTACGCATGCCCTTACAAACTATGTGGACATCATTCGGTTTTGACATAGAATGTACACTTCTTTGCAAGCTATTTTTTGGACGACAATGTCTTTCGATCCACTTTCCGTGCATGCTGTCATAGTGGAAAGTTGAATTTCTGCATGCAGTGCTAGAAACCTAACTTATCTGAGTATTTTGTCTATTTTACTACACCTTGCACCACTGGGTCTGTTCATACCCATTACCGTGAAAAGGAAATATTGCGTAGGAGCACATATGTTAACAATTTATTTTAAACTGTTGTATTCGTTAACAATTCTTTGATCAGCTTGATTTAACATTTTACAAAATAATATGCTCAAATACAACATAATTACTCTTTCACCTTTCTACATTTAAGATTGCCATATCAATTTAGAATTTTTATGAAAGAGCAACGAACACAATGGAAAGTTACATGAAGTGCGAAATTATAAATGCTTTTCCCATAAAAGAATTTAGAAAACACCAAGAGTTAGAAGGTTGAATTTCAAAGTTTACCAAACAGGTTGAAGAATAATTTGGAAAAGGCCAAAGAATCACTCTTGGTTATTTACGCCAAAAATCTCGCTGTCACCGTGTGTAGTTGTTAACGGCTCGGTCCCTGGTGGAGGGCTTCTGCTGGTGCCTGCCCAGGAGTTGCTGCAGTCGTCCACGAGCATGATGGCGTGGCGTCAGTAGCGTGAAGCAACCCAGCCAGTGATAACCGTACATGATGCTTTACGTTGTGGAGTGATGACTTACGTCATGCATGACGATATGTTCTTCGAAGCTTCAGATGTTAACTGTCTCTGTCGATGAATGACGTCGTCATCTCTGAAGCATTGTGACGTACTTTATGCTGGTTGCATAAGCCATGGACAAAAGGGAGGGGAAAACGGCACAACCTATATGCATTAGCTATAATAAATCCTAAAATTTTGATATATTTAGTATTGCATACAAGGAATATAATCATATTTGATAGTGGAGTTTTACCATTTAAGGTTTACACGGGTCTTTACTTCCTGTTTATTTGTTAGTATTTATTTGCCATTTAATTCATGTATTTAGAAAAGGTTTTATGCCCTCAATTAAAGAACTAATGATTATGCTACCTTTGCACAGTCAAAATACTGCGGCCCTTCAAATTATATTCAGTGGGCAGGTTAAATTTCTTAATTTATCCAAGAAACCATGTTTTTAATAAACAGTGTGTGTGTGCACGCGCGCGCTAAATGTCAGATAAATACCAAACCCTTTAGTGTGGCGTTTACCATTTCCAAGATATTCTTCGATATTCTTTGATCTCGTGCTCATGCAAAGAACACGATATTGCAAAGCCATCACATAACGACCTACTTTTTAGAAACCTGCCTTATACCGACAACACAATGCATAAAGTATGTGAAGTGAAAGTTTATCTCGATTAGCAAGAGGTAGATACAAGAATAGGCTGTTTTAAGACTAGGTTCCAGTAGGGAAAATCATGTGAATGCAACACAATATTTTTTTGTATTATACACATTGCGGTACTTAATTTATTGCTATTGTAATCTTCAGTTTAGTTCCTAAGTAAGTTAATCTTGTTTTTAAACATTAATACTAAGCATTCCGATTTTTCGGGGTTTTTCCGGATCGTTAAGCGAATACTGGGAAGAATTCTTATATCCCTAAATTTCCTGTCCCTCCGTTTCACCTTAATTGTTATTTCACTTCCCATTTCATCTGCTTAATCTCTTTAAAGGTTGCAAGTGTCGGCAGGAGGTTTCGGCATGTGCATGGCAGGAAAAAAGGTGTTCTGTGTAACCTTCGTATCCAGAATGGGGGGCGGGGATCCTGTCCTCTGAATATCGTGCCTCCTGGCCTGGACATCCTCTACGTCCTCTCACCTCATCCCCTCTTCCGTGAGTACCCCGTCAGGGACCCAGGTACAAACATTTCAACTTTTACTATAATGTTTACGTAAATCTTTGTATTAATTGTGATCCTAAAATACTATACGGTGAAATAGGGTTCTTTGATATTGGAGAATAATAAACGAATAAATTATGTTCGAAGGTTATATGTCAGGGAAAAACTAGTTCTCTCCTAAAACACATCCTCTGCTTACGCTGCACATCATCGTCCACCGCGCTTAACCCTGCTATATGAAAAGAAACGAAATGAGAGAAAATGAGGGACAGGCAAATTCGTGGCGATATATAATCCACCCCACCATTCGCCTAGTAACTTGGAAAAGCCACATAAAACTTCATCGAACCCAAATCTAAGCCTCATACATTATCGCTTGATCTGTTTCGTGTAGTATTAAGCGAACCAACTTGTGAAAATTGTGGAAAATTCTTTAAAAAATCCAATTTTAGGAGTTTTGCACATTGCTAAACATTTAGATTAATGTGCCAAATCTATTTTCAACTAGTTGCATTTTGAACTCTTGCCATATGACCATTTACACGATAGTTTCAAAGTTAAAAGATCATACCTCATACATTAAAGATCGTTTTTTCTCATAATGGATTTTCCAATACATGTGAATGTTTAAAATGCTCCTTGTTGTGCAAATTTCAACCATTCAGTTATTATTTTTGCACCAGACATCCTTAACATTATAACACAAAACCCATCGTTGGGATTTTTAAGCATGCAAAACTGTTCATATTCAAAATTGTTTTTACCTCTGAAATAAAACGTATAAAGAAGTCATTCTTAATCTCTTTCACCAATGCTTATTCCATTTCAAAACATAGAT
Organism: Deroplatys truncata; assembly: GCA_030765065.1. Classification (NCBI taxonomy): domain Eukaryota; kingdom Metazoa; phylum Arthropoda; class Insecta; order Mantodea; family Mantidae; genus Deroplatys; species Deroplatys truncata. Next base: position 57,028,692 of record CM060981.1, read on the forward strand.
AATTTTTTAAATTGGTATTTGTGATATAAATCTATTTAAAACAATTGAAAACTCTATCGTCTCTGTAGTGCAACGAATTATTTTTTTTCAAAAACTTATTTTATGTACTTGTCTAAAAATTTGGAATTAATTTGCATATAGTAGTAGAAGTGTGAATATAAAAATCTTATTTTTGCACTTACATGACTTTAATAATTTATATTACATTATTTTAATCGACATAAACCTAAACAGCTGCGTTACACATTTCGATAGAGATACAAAGGGAATAACTACAGTCAAATGTTTTAGAACTGAGCGGTATACGTTGGCCTTAAAATGTCATTATGTTGCGTGCAATCGCGAGAAACAACTGAATATCGAAAGGACTTGAGAAAAATGACCAAGTATTGAACAATTCGAACCATTAATAACGGATATCTTAGAAATGGTGAATGCCACAAAAACGTCATTTGAAATAAGTTGTGTATTTTAAAGAGATTTACAGTTTTTATACAGTACGTTTTGGTCGATTGCTTAACGTTTACCAGTTATGAATGATTATACTACATTCCTTCCGGATGAAGAGGAATTTATAGGCTATTCCCGGTAAATTCAAGATAAACATTATATTTGCCATGTAAATATTCTTTGATATATGGTATTTTAAACAAAATGTTTGAGATATTTTTTAGAAAATCAAAAATGTCGAAAAAAGTTTCATGTAAAGGATAGTTTGGGGTGGATGATGTTCTTGAAAATCTTCCTATTGCATCTGTGGAGGATACTGAACCTAAATACCAAGTTTGGTATTTATCCCACTTTTCGTTTCTGTGTTATGCTGCTCACAGAAACACATACGGGCCTTTTTCTAAAAATTTTGTTTTTAATTCAGGGAGCCTCTAAATATGTATTTCTGGTAAAATTTTGGTAACGAATTTTTGGATGGAATGCAATATCTTCTTTACCTATTATTCATATGATAGAGAAGGTAGAAAGTAGGAGAGTATTTGAAAAGTCAAAACAACAAGTAATATTTCGGAAGCGGTTAATGCCACAAAAATTGTTATTGGACATAAATTGTATACTTTTACGATAACTTTATTTTTGGTAAGATTTTTTTCTATCTGTTGCGGTTTACCTATTATTACATAAAAGTAATTCAATATGTAGAGGGATTTTCAAGGGCTATTCACAGAAAATTCAAGATATACGTGTTGTCATATAAATACCTTAAACATAGGATATTTAATCAAAATGGTTAGTGCACTTTGGAGAAAATAAAGAATAACGAATATTTTTTTACGTAAAGGCCAGTTTGGGATGAGGGATTGTTTTGAAAATCTCATATGGCATCCTTGGAAGATGCTAAACTTAAATACTAAGTTTGGTATTTAACCGACTTTTCGTTTTTGATAATGCTATTCAGACACACATACATACAGTAAGCGATTTTTTTTATTCTGGGACCCTCAAAACGTGTATTACCAGTGAAATTTCCATATTAAACTGTTATATAGAATGCAATACTTTCTCTACTTATTGTAGGTAAGCAGTAGAGAAAGTAAAATAAAGCTATTTGTTTACGAAACACTTCAACTGATTACCCCCCTCTTTATAGGACTTATGCCCCAAAGAATTTATAAGCCACTTGCTTGGCTCAGACTGGGATTATGGCGAGCGATCGAATTTGTAAACGAAGAAGCCATAAGAATGTGTCCCTGGTGCAGGGAGGAGGAAACTTGGACTCATATTCTGGCGCAGTTGAGGGAAGGAAGGGGAAGTGATTGTACGTTTTTACAAAATGTTATTCAGCTCAGATCGGAGTGTAAAGAGGAGAGACAAGGGTGGGAGGTTGAGGGTTGGATCCATAAGGGCGGGTATTGTATTTATTTTGTAAATAATAGCGTGTGCTAGTGAACAAGCTTATTTTTATTCTTCTTCTCCTTTATTTGTGTGCTTTTTATTGTTAGTTTCAGTTTTTTCTTTCCAATTCTTATAAAATATCGTTAACTTTAAAGTACACTGTGTTGAATATGGACATAAACATATGGACTACAGTGAATTATATAAGCACGTATGGTCTATCTGACCTGTGCGATGTATGTGTTTGAACGTATAAAATGACCAATAAATACACCACTCTACTCCTCTATTCCACTTATAAGCCAATGTCTTGGGTCAGTAGCCTGTCGAGAAGCAAGCAAACTCTGGATCATAGCATATTCAGGATATTGTGATCAGCCCAATGCCTGATATGGGAGTGAAGAAGAAGGAAATGAATTGCAGTGATGAAAGGGATGATGGGAATATTCGCGGATCAAATTATCCAACCCAGCATTCCTCTAGCGACGGAGAAAAACCTAAAAAATTGCTCGGTCTCCGGAGTTTCAAACCGGAACCTCCCGAACGCAGGCCACAGACGTTACCGCCTGAAATACTCCGCTCGGTGTTTAAGAAGCACAGAGCTTGAAATGTTCACAGGTTAATCCAGTTTTTCAACTGTCACTGTTTTAAGTTCTTATGTAGTTCCCTTCTCTCACACATTCATTTCACTACTGTCACTTCACTAAGTGAACTAGTTCAATTCTTCTTTCGTGACGCAGCCTCTTCACGAATTCACTTCACTCAGGAGTCGAACACACAACCCCCACAACAATCGCTTCGCGGTAGCACTCACTGTACGTCACAGAAGCCGTTACCAACTCGCTCGGAGAATCGCTCTTGATGTAGCATCAAAAATGCAGTCGCTCACTTGCTTGCACACTGACTGACTGACTGACTGACTCAACTCTGTCGCACTCGCACTGACTGTTGCAACAACTCCCTTCAGCTTACACTGACTCGCTTTCAACTCGCGACCGAACTTGCATCTCGCACCGACTGATAGTAACTCACAACTGACTTGACTGCGCGAGAACGCTCGCTTATACAGGGTATACCTTTATTGGCGTCACATATTTGGGAACGTGTTTCTGACATCAAAACAGTAAAAAAAACTCCATATGGACATGGGTCTGAAAATCATTTACTTCAGAGTTACAACACAAAATCGAAAATTACAGAAATTGCTTGAAGTGGCTTCCTCTTGCATGCAGTAAGACTGGTTCCATGCTCTGGCGTACTCTGTTAAAAATTCCCAGTGTGTTTCGTATTTGGTCAAATTCAGTTTGGATACGTCCTTTCAAAATGTCAACATGAGATACAGGAGTCGCATAAACCAAGGACTTAAAATCTCCCCAGACAAAGAAATCCATTGGATTCAAATCAGGCGATCGATCAGGGCATGCAATGGGTCCCCCTCAACCAATCCATCTTTGCGGAAATCGATAATTCAAAAACTTAGGAACTATCATACTGAAATGAGCTGAAGCATCACCGTGAATGGTGTCCAGAGGCACATTATGAGTTACGTGATGCAACTTATTTCTGAAAAACTGGAGATAGGTTTGTCCATTCAGACGCGGAGGGAAGAAGTAGGGACCAATAAGGTGATCATGAATGATTCCACCCCAAAAATTTGGGAGAGAACCTCTGTTGATGGTTGTCCTGACGTACTTCATTAGGATTTTCAAATATCCAGTTATGAATGTTATGAAAATTTAAGATGCCGTCGCGAGTGAAACTAGCCTCATCCGTGAAAATAAGATACAGACTAGGAAATTGATGAACACTGTGCACTGCTGTAACATGCGTTGACAGAAACGTCTTCTTGGCTCAAAGTCCGCCTCATTTAATCCTTGCACACGTTGAAGGTGATACGCGTACAGAAGATTTTCATGCAGAATTCTCCAGATAGTCATACGACTAACTCTTTCCCTTACAGCCATACGTCTTGTGCTTTCTGATGGGTCTTCATCCACAGCACGAAGAACTCGTTCTTCAAGCACAGTACCTCGTACCGCTCTTGGTCTCCCAGCATCCCTAGTACTCCTCTCAAATACGTCATTCTCTCTCTCAAGCGTTGGTGAATTCGTGCGAATGTTCTTGCACACGGTAACGGCCTGTCAGGGTACCTTTCTGCATAACGTTCACGTGCTCGTGCTGCATTGCCGTCTGTAGGACCATACGTGTAGGGCATATCCGTCTGTTCACTCATGGAATACTACATCTTTTACCTTTAACAACGAAACGGTTGATTTTCAGACCCATGCACATTTTGTTTTGATGTCAGGAACACGTTCCCCAAATATACGACAACAATAAAGATACACTCTTCCACAGAAGATTCTCGAACATTCTAGAATAATTTCGACACAGTTTCTGGAGGAAATAAAGCTTCCAGAAAAGTTGCAGTTATCTCCCGATAATGCGACGGTGTTTAAAATGACAAGGGGCCGTTATCTTGTTTACTCTGGCCGCTCGACGCCAACCTTCTGATAGCCTTAGGCCATAGCCGCAGCATCACAATGCCCTTAATCAGGTACAGTGAAAGAACTGGATGATTTAATCAGCTACCAATGTTGCGTATGAATGAGTAAAATAGGGTACAGAAATGAACTGGTACGCCCCATCATTAGTATAACTCGTGAAAATATCCAGTTATAACTGCCGGCCTGTACTTGCTAGTTTATTTAAACACAAGAGAAAGAATACAAAAAGTTAGTTTCATTACAAAGCCTGGTTATAACCTTTACAGGACCTACTGCATTTTATTTTTTCAATTGCGCGCTGCAGTAGAGACTATTAACCTCGAAACAGCCGAGCTATAAATGTAATAAAACAAACTCCCACACACTTAATGCATATTTATTCTATTGTGCAGAAACAAAAAAAGCCCCACATTCGCTCACTGAATAAATTGAAATCGGCTTCATTAACTGGGCGGGGATTGTGTACCGCATTTGCCGTCATAATTACGCGATAAAAACGTTTCCAGTGCCAAAACTATCCGCTTATGTCTCAATGACCAGAGGCAATTTTGTCAGAACAAGGGCTTCGCTGACACAGAGCCGATTATAAAAAGCAAAACAAAAGAGTAGACCGGCCTAAGCTCCTGACTAAATGTGCCACAACTAAACGGAATTAGGCGGTTTGATACAACCTATCGTCATTTGTTCACAGGGTTCCATTAACAGCCGCAGTGTTGCAATTGGGCACGACTCAACGCCTTTTAAAAGCGATAAAAAAACCAAATACACTACATTTCAATCTCAACATTCACTCCTTTTCAACAACAATCCGAAGTCTAAACTAACAGTTTCTTCAATTACTTTTACCTGCCTAAGATAAAGGAGTCATTGTGTTCATCAATAAAGCTAGAATACATTCATACGACTTTGTATTTACATTATATACATCTATATAAACACTATGAAGAGAAAAAAACATGTCTTGTATTGTATATTTAGCAAGATCGATATTTTTCTTGTAGTAACATTTTGTCTCTTATCGTTTACCAGCTATACAAAATTATAAAACAAACTTATGTTACATTCACACGACTTTCTCTATCCTCTATCGCTTATTAGTGGGTATATAAATTATTCTTATGAAAGCTTATTTTCCTACCTTGATTTTATCGAGACACACCTTTGCAGAAATAGCTACATTACACATTTCGTTATAGATATAAACGAAACAGCGATAGTAAAGTGCTTAAGAACTTGGACGCTATACTGGCCTTAAAATTCAATACTGTTTCCATGACATCGCGAGAAACAACAGAAAATCAGAACTTCAAAAGAATTACTAAATATTGAACAATTCGAAGCATTAGTAGTGGATATTTGGTAAAAGCCTTATGTCACAAAAAAGTTATTTTAACTAAATTGTTTGTTTTAGAGGGATGTACATTTTTGTGGCTACTTTTTCGTAGTCTATCACCAGAAAATTCAAGATATTCATTTTTATTTCTCATGCAAATATCTTTAATGTATGGTATTTTAATAAAAATCGTTAAAGCAATTTTTTTTAGAAAATCAAGCATTTCGAAAAATATTCCCTGCAAAGGGTAGTTTGGGGTGAGGGGATTTTCTTGAAACTCTTCGTGGAAGGAACTTAAATACAAAGTTTGTTATTTATTCGAACATTCGTTTTTGAGTTATGCTCTTCACACATACACATAGACACACGGACCTTTTTCTAATTTTTTTTTTCAAAAACATGTATCTCCAGTGAGATCTCCATACGGAATTTTTGGGTGAAACGCAATAGCTTCTTTAATTACTATGCAGGTACTGTTAGAGAAAGTAATTAAGAAAAAGGCGGACATTACAGGTCATTAGCAGAAAATTCAAGATATACATTTTATTTCCTCATGGACATATTTTAAGCGTTAGGTGTTTTAATTAAAGCCATTAAGAGCTATTGCTCAAGAAGCTAAAAATGAAGGAAACACAATATATGTATATAGGGTAATCTAAAAAACAACTTAAAGATTTTGATAATTATCTTTCGTTGGAACCCCTATTCTTTCTGACGGACATGGGCAATACCACAACTTCTTATTTAAACTTATAGATTGCTAAAATACTAAAGCGTATTTACAAATGTATGTACTAGAACACGAACACATTGCGATTATAAAGGAACATACTTGCTTTGACTTTTCGTTGAGACCACGCAGTAAAAAGTTGTTATTTCACTGAAAATGTATGTAAAATAAGACAAATGCCACAGACATTTCATTCCATATATGGATGGCTACGATTTGGCAACTAAGACACAGCGAAACAAGATAGATAAGGTATCCTTATTTGTTTAAAATTATTGAAGTTATTACACAAGTATTTAGTGCATGGGTCATTGACCGTACATGCATATTTATGATCTAAGTAGGGTGACAAAATAAGCAAAAGAAAAAGAAAAGAAAACAAAAAGGAACAAGAAAAAGGAAAATTTAGATAAATTACCTCAGTCTAACTGAAAAAATTTGACCTAGCTTCGCGTAGTTTAGCCAAAAAATTGCCCATGTAGCTCCCAATATGTCAATCTCTTTCTTGACGGACTTAAGAATTTTTCTTTGAGTTGAATTGTTCGCCGGTTCTCCCACTGTGCACATTCCGCCAAAATATGTACCCAGTCCTCATCCAAATCACAGAATGGGCAGATTCTCCTGCCAGAATCGTCAGTCATTTTTGTGCCCTCCAGCCCTCCAGTCTGAACCATGCCATTCCTGATCTTTCCTTTCTTCCTAAGTTAAGTATATATGCCTCTTTATTCCAGTTCAATTATATTTGATTTGATAGACTTAGAGATGGTTTAATTTTACAATCAGATTCAATTTCCTGTTGGTTGATGTCTCTTAGTCTTCTTTTGACACCTTTCCATATGTTTTTGTCATTTGTTTCAGCTCTTTGCCATAGTGACAGAATTACTTATAACGATATGGCACCAGTGCCGAAATATTTTAATAACTCTCGTGTAAGAAAGTTTAGCTTTATTTAGTTTGTAAACGCTCGCCTCTATTTCTGTTTATATGTTAAGGTTCCTTTTACTTTCTCCACTACATATAGTAAGTAGGGGAAGTATTGTATTTCACCCAAGATTCGATACCGAGATTTCACCGGAGATATATGTTTTGATACCCCCTGAATCCAAAAAAAGCAATTTTGGAAACGTGTCCGTGCGTGTGTGTGTGTGTGTGTGTGTGTGTGTGTGTGTGTGTGTGTGTTTGTGTGTGTGTGTGTGTGTGTGTCTGTCTGTGAACAGCATAACAGAAACGAACAGTCGGATAAACACCAAACTTGGTATTTAGGTTCAGTATCTTCCAGAGATGCGACACCAATGTTTTCAAGAACATCCCCCACCCCAGACTGCCCTTTACATGGAATATTTTTCAAAAATTTTGATTTTCTCAAAAACGGCTCTAACGATTTTAATTAAAATATCGTATGTTTAAGATATTTTCATGACAAATAAAATTTATATCTTGAATTTTCTGGGAATGTCTCCAAAAGTGTTCTTCATTGTGAACGACTTTTGCATGACTGGTAAACCATAAGAGATAGACAAAATGTTACTGCACAAAAAAATGTAGATCGCGTTAAAATACAGAATTTATGTCGTATACATTTTTTGTAGAGTGAACCATTTTCGAGATATTGCTTGTTATTCTCTTACATTTTCCAATACTTATACTTTTTCTCAAATTCGTTATTCATTTTTTTTTATGTCCTGGATATGCAAAGAGATTGGAATGCGCCACATAGCAACCAGCGGTTAAAATATTTGACTATCGCTTATAATCTACCATATTCCCTTGCATCTACAAGAAAATTAGCAATAAGATTGACATCTGGATTAACATGAAGCATATGGAGAATAAGCGTTTGTAAAAATAGTTTGTACAAGAGTAGAGAAAGTCATGTGAGTGTAGCACATCAGATTTTTTTGTATTGTATGAAAACCATATACCTTTAACGTTATTAAATGATTACGAGACCAAAGAGAAGCTACAAAACTTTAAAGTTTCATCTCCTGTAATTATCTAAAAAATATGATGTAATACATCATACATCATAATACGCTTACTCTCCCTCTATCGTTTATTAGTGAGTATACAAACTATATTCTTACTGAGCTTATTTTTCTATCTACTACATTTTAATCCAAATAAACCTTTGCATAAATAGCTGCATTACACATTTCGTTACGGATACAAAAAAACAGCAACAGAACAGTAGCTACGCTATATGCTAGCCTTAAAATTCCATACTGTTCCCATGCAAACTCGAGAAACATGTGAACGTTGACGGGGCTTTAAGAAAATAACCAAGAAATGAAGAACTCGAACCATTAATAACGGATATCTCAGAAATAGTTTATGCCACAAAATACGTATTTGAAATAAATTGTGTTTCAAAGAGATTTACATTTTTTGTGTAGTACGTTTTTGTCTCGCTTAAAGTTTACCAGTTATACAACATGATACAAAATGCCTTCCGAATAAAGATGAATTTACGGGCTATCCCCAGAAAATTCAAGATAAACATTTTATTTGGCATGTAAATATCTTTAACATATGGTATTTTAATCAAAATAATTTGAGCCACTTTTTTAGAAAATCAAAATCTTATAAAATGTTCCTTGTAAAGGGTAATTTTGGGTGGGAAATTTTCTTTAAAATCTTTGTGTTGTAACTTTGGAAGATGCTGTACTTAAATGCCAAGTTTGGCGTTGATCCGACTATACGTTTTCGAGTTATGCTGTTCAAAGAGGCTCTCTCTCTCTCTCTCTCTCACACACACACACACACACACACACACACACACACGCACACACACGGATCTTTTCCAAAAAGCTTTGTATTCAGGGGTATCAAAATATGTATTTTCGGTGAAATATCGGTATCGAACTTTTAGGTGGATTGGAATACCTTTTCTACCTACTGTATACAAGGTAGAGAAGTTACTGGCCCATTCCGACCGATGATTGTTCCACCATCAAAGCGTACGTATAGGCTATGTAGCATTTCCAGAGCTTGGAAGACTGTCGGTAGCCGGTTAAGGAAGTAGGAGTTTTCGGAGATGTGTCACATTCTTTTGCATGATTTCCTATTAAGACTAGCAGAGAGTGTACAAAATTACAGTTATAAGGAAGGATTAACTATGAAAATATTCTGGAACACTGTATCATTTCAGTAATAATGTGATCATTAATGAAACCATAATTCGAGGTTAAAAAGCTAACCGCCCAAGTAGGGTAGGATAGCATATTATAAACACTGAAAATGTGTGCGTTTGTGTTTGTGATAATAGCAACTTATCATCGATAACTAACATTATCTAAAAATCTTCAGTCACAAAAAAGATTTATTTTACATAAATTGTGCGCTTCAAATATATCTAAATTTGTTCTCTAGTAGATTTTGTCTATTTCGTAGGTTTTAACAATTATACAAAAGCAATTGAGCTTCATAAGACTATATGCAGAAAAATCAAGACTTTATTTGTCATACTAAACATTTAAACATATGATATTTTAATCAAAACTGTTAGTGTCATTTCTGAGAAAATAAAAAAGAAACAAATATTCCACGTTAAGGGTAGTTTGGAATGGCAGGATGTTCTTGAAAACCTTCCTATCTCGTCTTTGGAAGATGCTGAACTGAAATGCCAAGTTTAGTATTTAACCGACCTTTTCGATTTTGAGTTATGATGTTCGCAGGCACACACAAACCGTTTCAAAGCATAGGACAGGACTAGTTATAGGAAGGGACACAGTGCATCTCGACCCCCAATGGTTCTTTTATACACACGCCCCCGGGAATATGGGTTACAGAACGAGGTCGGCGCAAGTAGACAGGGACGCACAGAGTTTCCTAAGAGTTCCATTGCTTGACCACCCGGCCACAGGGGGCTCGCTCGCAGACGTCCCTCTAGTGGGACCGGGGAAACACGACCCAGCTGGACAGGCTTCTCTCTAGCAGGACTGAGAAGTTCCAAATCGCAAACACCTTTGCCATATGCCTGAAACCGACCGAACTACAACCGCAAGGTCAACCTGAAACATGAAAGACAAACGAAATGCGAGGAATTGGAGGGAAGGGAAAATCACCTAAATCCGTGGTAGAATACACCACTCTGGCATTCGTCTATGTCAACCGAAAATCACTAAAACCCATGTCAGAGTGGGCGGTCACCGAGAATCGAACCCAGGACCTCCTGAATGCGATCCTGACTCGTTACCGCGAAGCCCTCTCGCTCGGTATAACCTTTTCATAAATATTATTTATTTTATGGATTCAGAGATTCTAAAAATGTGTATTTTAGGTGAAATTTTGGTTTGGTTGGAATACAATACGTTTTCTATTTACTATCGGTAAGAAATACAGAAAGTAAAAATTCACTTTAAATAATCGTTTATTAAATTTAATATATGTTCGATGAAACTAGATTTCCCAAGCACAAAGCTACAGTTTAGGAGAATATCTGCTGCTTTGCTGCGGGTTGTCAGATTCGCGGTTGATTTAATATTGTCGTGTACACCTCACAGCTAAGTCTAGAAATTCCATAACATGCACACGTACTTGCCCAACATGTCCCACATTCAAGTTGTAGGCACTTAAATCTAATAATTTAACTTTGTCCTCGTACAACAAGTGCCAAGTGTTTTTGCTGTGGGAATTCTGGTGCGCGGAAGGTTGCATACGTGCAGGTCTCCGAGAGAATTCAAACCTATGTGGCACGTTACATAAACACTTCTAACTGGGACTAAACTTAGGTGAGAAAACATCCAATATATAACAGTAACAAATTTCCTACCGTCTGTGGTTTGCATGCGGCAGATCGCGGGTTCAATAGCCGCTTACCTGCCAATCTACCTACCTTTTTACTTTCTCTACTACGTATAGTAAGTAGGGGAAGTATTATATTCCACCCAAAAATTCGATATCGAGATTTCACCGGAAATACATGTTTTGAAACCCCCTGAATCCAAAAAAAGCATTTTTGGAAACATGTCCGTTTTGTGTGTGTGTGTGTGTGTGTGTGTGTGTGTGTGTGTGTGTGTGTGTGTCTGTCAACAGCATAACTCAGAAATGAACAGTCAGATAACACCAAACTTGGTATTTAGGTTCAGTATCTTCCAGAAATGCGACACGAAGGTTTTCATGAAAATCCCCCCACCACAGATTACCATTTACATGGAACATTTTTCCAAAATTTTTTTAATTTTCTCAAAAATAGCTCTAACGATTTTGATTAAAATATCATATGTTTAAGATATTTTCATGACAAATGAAATGTATATCTCGAATTTTCTGGGAATATCTCCAAAAGTATTCTTCATTGTGAACGACTTTTGCATAACTGGTAAACCATAAGAGATAGACAAGCTTTTACTACACAAAAAATGTAGATCGCGTTAAAGTACGCAATTTATTTCATATACATTTTTTTTGTTGAGTGAACCATTTTTAGATATTGCTTGTTATTCCCTTAAATTTTCCAATACTTATACTTTTTCTCAAATTCGTTATTCATTTTTTTTTTGTCCTGGTAATGCAAAGACAATGGAATAGTCAACAAAGCAACCACCTCTTAAAATATTTGACTATCGCTTAAAGCCTACCAATTCCCCTTGCATCTACAAGAAAATTAGCAATAAGATTAACATCTCGATTAACATGAAGCATATGGAGAATAAGCGTCTGTAAAAATAGTTTGTACAGGAGTAGAGAAAGTCATCTGAGTGTAAAACATCAGATTTTTTTCTTTCTTTATATTGATAAATACTGGACTGGATGGGAAGGGCAAAAATCAATTAAATAAAAATATGATACAGGTACCCACTACGCAACTAAGGCCATCGCAATGGGTTTTTCGTGATTTCCCCGTATCGGCTGGGGTTTTCATCTTCCACCACGACTTTCCTGTCTCTCATTTCCTGTACACATAATCTTCCTTATCATTTGTTTCAGGGTTGCAGGACCAGGCGACGGTGTTAGGCAGGTTGCGGCTGGACGGTGGCGTGTGCTCAGTAGAGGCTTATTCCTGGCATCGCTGCTCGAACTACTCAATTATGGGTCACCCCTGAGTGGGCCTCACGGGATAGAGGATCGCCAGGAGTTTGGTGGCCTGTGGGTAGTCTCGCAAGTGTTCTATCTGGAAGCGTTAGGGACCCATCCGTGCTTGCGATCATCGGTATCCGGAACCTGGTCACCCTTGGGTCTCTTCCCTCATTCCTCCCTCCAAGGGGTCACGTTGGAAGAAAAAATGACCGTTACGGCCTACTTGCAGTGTTCTGCCCCGGTTCTTTTACACCCAAAGAGCATCCAGCAATTCCGTGATCCCAGTTCATATTCTGCCAAAACTTAATAACGACAAAATAGATAGACACTCAGGCAACTACACCACTAAGGCCATCTACTTCACTTGAACTGACCAAGGTGAACCAGCAAGCACATTGTAACCGTCGCATTCTGACAGATATTAAAGTAATAAAAAAAATCGGGTGGCTATATGCTGACTTTGTAATTGCAAACCCATTAGATGACAGCACGACAGACATGGAATAAGGACTTGGCTCTTAAATATATGTAAAGTACTAGAAAATTCAAACGAATATTTCGGAAATGGTTAATGCCATAAAACAACTTCATAAGCTGTATGTTTTAACGAGATCTACATATTTTGTCCTGTAAGCTTGTATCTATGTCATATGATTTGACAGTCATATACAATAATATAGAGGAACTCATTTAAAGAAGACTTCACTATCAATTCCGAGAAAATTTAGATATGCATTTTATTGATGAGACAAATACGCTAAATATATGGTACTTTAATCAAAATGATAGGTCATTTTGAAAAAAATTAAAAATGACGAAACATTTTCAATATAAATGTAGTTTGAACTGGACACATTTCTTGAAAATCTTCGTATCGCATATTCGAAGATAAGGATAGGACTAGAAGCGGAGGGGAACTTAGCACCTCGACCTACGCGGATCTTTTGTACCTAAGCCCCTGCAGGGGCGTCCCCTGGAGGGAGGGATAAGGTGAGGAAAGAGGGCGGCCAGAGCAGGAAGCATGAAAGGCAAATGGTGGGGGCCCAACCGTTTACAAATTTAAACTCCCCGAACAGCAGCTGGTGCAGTCGACTCCCTCCCCCCTCCTCGTAAGAGGGGGGAGGTTCGATCCCTTCAGCTACCATGGTGAGGTGCTGCAGAACCTAAGCACTCGTGGTACTTCTTACGTTACTAGAAGTACGCTGGGCCAAACATTCAAGCCCCAGCAGTGAGGGTGTTCTTTGGATTGGGTTGGACTCGGGAGGGTCTCCGATACCTATGGATATTGGGTACATCTGGGTGGTTTCCCGTCCAGGCGGGGTAGTGAAATGTCTCAAGGTCCTCCGGTACCACCCTAGAGGGGCGGCAGTGAGCTGTCGACCGTACCGAGGTTGTTCGGTAGTATTCCCCTTTGAGTGTCGACGTGCATAAGTGGTGTATTGCCTTCCCCCTGTAATAGGGTGCCGATTTAAATATTTCAGGTCCCGACCTACTAGAAAAGCCTTTAGGGGTGGAAGAGCCACTCTGATGGTGCCCTTCTGCCTAGATCCAGCCCCTGGGGTTCTTACTTCCCCTACCCCCTGTGGGCTTACGAAACCCCTGGGGGACCCACGACCCGGATATCGCCCCCATTCTGACACTAAGGTTTCCTCAGAGCATCCTTTTCCTCTGCCATGCACAAGCCGAAACCTCCCGCTGACACTTGCAAACCTGAAAGGAACCTAGCAGGTAAAAGGAGAAGTGAGAATGGAGGTGAAATGGAAGAATATGAAATTCAGGGAATGTAATGATCCTTCCCAGCATTTGCCTATGAGCCCGAGGAAAACCTAAAAAAACTCATGGGTCAGAAATCGTACCACGACCTCCAGAATACGGCCCACAGGCGTTAGCGCCTGAGCCATCCCGCTCGGTATCATCGAAGACTCTAAACTTAAATATCCAATTTGCTACTTATTATGCATTTTGTCTTTTGAGACATACTATTTATAGACACACGAGGACTATTTTTACTTTCTCTACTACCTATATGGGCCCAAATGACCTAGCTGTCGACGGGCCCTTAAACTCCACACCACCACCACCACATCTACTACCTATAGTAAGTAGGGGAAGTATTGTATTCCACCCAAAAACTCTGTATCGAGATTTCAACTGAAATACATGTTTTGAGACCCCCTAAATCCAAAAAAATCTGATGTGTTACAATCACATGCCTTTCTCTACACTTGTACAAACTATTTTTACAAACGCTTATTCTACATACGCTTCATGTTAATCGAGATATCGAGATGCCAATCTTATTGCTAATTTTCTTGCACATGCAAGGGGAATATGCTAGGTTTTAAGCTATAGTCGAATCTTTTAAGCGTTGGTTGCTATGTGGCGCATTCCATTGTCTTTGCATGTCCGGGACATAAAAAAATGAGTAACGAATTTGAGAAAAAGTATAAGTATTGGAAAATTTAAGGGTATAACAATCAATATATCGAAAATGGTTCACTCAACAACAAAAAATGTATATGACATAAATTGTGTATTTTAACGCGATCTACATTTTTTGTGTAGTAATATTTTGTCTATCCCTTATGCTTAACCGGTTATGCAAAAATCGTTCACAATGAAGAATACTTTTGGAGACCTTCCCAGATAATTCGAGATATACATTTCATTTGTCATGAACATATCTTAAACATATGACATTTTAATCAAACTTTTTTAGAAAATTAAAATTTTCGAAACATTTTCCATGTAAAGGGTAATCTGGGGTGGGAGGATTTTCTTGAAAACCGTCGTGTCGCATCTCTGGAAGATACTGAACCTAAATACCAAGTTTGGTGCTTATCCGACTGTTCGTTTCTGAGTTATGCTGTTCACAGACACACAGACACACACACACACACAGACACAGATACACACAAACATGTTTCTAAAAATGCTTTTTTTGGATTCAGGGGGTCTCAAAACATGTATTTCCGGTGAAATCTGAGTATAGAATTTTTGGGTGGAATACAATACTTCCTCTACTTACTATACGTAGAAGAGAAAGTAAAAAAGCATATTTGGAAACATGTCCGTGTCCGTGAATTTCTGTTTTTATTCAGGTGGCCACAAAAAGTATATTTACAGTTAAATCTCCATATACAATGTTTTAGTGGAGCACAATAATTCCTCTGCTTAATACATGTAACAGAGAATAAAGAAACGGATACTCTATGGCCAGATTTCCCTGTCAATAACTGTTTGTCTAGGGATGCTGTAAGGATTTTCAAATCGTCTCCATAAATCCTTGTAGAACATTAGACAATTTACTTTTTTACAGCGAAATTAATGATATCCCAGTTGAAGGGTTACAATAATCCTTTGACGATAAGCAACAGAGGTTGGTAGATTGACATGCAGACATGGAGGACATTTACGAGACATTAATTTTCAAGAAATAAAATATTCTGTCTAAAAAAATGGACTCTCCATATAAATTATGCTTATTTTTAGGGAAATACTACTAAAATATGAATAATAATGAGTATACAATTTATAGCACCACTGAATAAGGAATCTGTGCTCGCGGAGGGGGGAAAGAAACCTCAGAAATACTTACAAACAGCATACAAAAACAGAATGAGCCTTTAAGATGAGACTGTACAATATCTGCAAAACCAAGCGTTGTAGAAAGAAATGCCTTGAATATAAGTTGCTTGATATTATGGGGGAAAGTAAATACCACTAGTCGCGTTTTGTTAGGAGGACGTTATGATGGTCATTTTAGGATTAATTTAATTTAATTACTATTTATATAACAAGTAATTATTATATCCTCGCTACGTTACTCACGATAAACTTCACCTAGGAAATGCATTAAATGAAGCAAGAAAGTTTCAGCATGGGCTACAATATTCAAATATTTATTTGTAGTAAAAGCTCGTGCGAAAAGAAAGGGGAGGGAAAGAATCACAAACTTTCTAACATGTCCTTTAAGTGACACTTAGGAAATATCTAAACAAGCAAAATTTAATATTTAGGAAACGGCTAACGCTACGAAAAAACTCATTAGACAGAATTTTGGCATTTATATGAGCATTACTACTTTCTAGTAGTAATTATGTGCTTTATGATATCTCTTTACTGCACATGTTTTATCATGTGTTACTTCTTGTTCTGCAAATTCATGCAATATTCAATCAAATAAATAAAGTTCAGAAGTTTTTCCAGAAAATTTAATATATACATTTTGTTGCTTATATCAGTATATTAAATATTGTTACATATTGGGTAGAGGCCTAAAGGTTCACACGAAAATTAAATTAATTTCCAACACTCTTACGCACATTTAGGGGACGTAAACTTACTTGACTGCGGAGGACCGAAACGTGGTGTGGAGGTTAAGAGGAAGGCGTGGGTTTTTCACTGTACAAAATCCATAACACAAACCTACTTATATATTCCTAGATTTGTTTCCCAACCGTTTGTGATTCCTACACTATTAAATATTTTCCAAAAGCCGGCTTGCACACGCGATCCGCTTCTCACTGAATCCTAAGACACACGCTATATCCCCCACCAGTCGTGGCTAGCAAAACTACCATCCAGGAGTGACGTAAACAACAATCTGCTTGATACTGACAATGAAAATATAACCCCCCCAAATTATTAATATGCTACACCTCCCGCACTTCCAAAAATGAGGCGTCCTCGCGGAAGAAAAGAGGAAAATATAAAAATACAAATAAAATTGACATAAGAATCCAGATTAATTCCCCGATTATTAAAATTTATATATTAAAAGAATTAAAACTCCTCTTCTCACAAAATCCTGAGAAAGGCAGACGCTATATAGCCCCCACCACTCGTGCCTAGAAAAGCTATCAGCCAGGAGTGACGTAAACAACAATGCGTCCGATTATTAATACGCCACAACATGTGGCATTTTATTAATAACCGTTAGAGCCTTTTTTGAAAAATTAATGAATGATTTTACATGTAAAGGCTAGTATGTGGGAAATTTTCTTGAATGTTAGTGTCGCATGCTTGGAATATGCTTACTGAACTTAAATACTAAGTGTGTTATTTTATCGACTTTTCATATTGCAGTTATGTGGTTCACAAACAGACAATCTTTTCTAAGTCCTTGTTTTTGCTCAGGATCCCAAAAGATGCATTTCACATAAAATTTCGATATCGAATTTCGGGATGGAATACAATACTCCCTCTTACCTAATATAGGTAGGTATATAGAGAAACTATGAAGCACAACAAAAGGACTTATAATTATTATGATCCAGCGATCAGTGTTCTCTCTTTGCTACCCAAAAGGTCTAAGTTATATTCCCGGGTTTTTCTCCAGCTAGAACTTTTCCCTACACTCTGTAGCCTCTGAAAGTGTATATTAGGGTGTCAGTATTTTGTTAGGAAAAATTAATAAATTAACACCAAAACTATAAAAACCTACAGTTTCAGTTATAAACAATTAGTTGTTTCTCGAGTCAAAGCCCCCGATATGACCGTATAATTTTAAGGGGGAACATAAAAATGAAACAACAAATATGAAAGGAATAATAGTAATAATAATAGCATACAGTATGGGCGAGGGATAAATGAAGTTAATTAAATTGTCATTCGAGACCCAAAAGGCCACCCGGGCATTGCCGCGTAAACCAGCATGTAATAAATATAATTCATGTAATTAATATCATAATGGCTTTTGATTGCATTTAGAAAGATCAGCAGGTTAATTGTATTATACTCGTATATCTATACACTCTTCAATGCGTTAAAAATAGGTAAAGTAATAATAATAATAATAATAATAATAATAATAATATTGTTCTAAACTCACATTACTTTCTCTAGTCACTATCATTTAGTTTTATACAGCTTCTACCATCTATTAATATAAAAGCATATGTTTTCTATCTAATTCATGTTACCCGAGATAAGTGTCCGCAGAAATAATTTAATTGTGGGTATAAGTGCGATAAAGGAAGCTGAAGCGATAGTCAAATGTTTAAAACAAGGTCGCTATTAGCTGGTTTTGAAATTTCACGCACTTTGCATGATATCGCGAGAAACAGTAATGTGACAGAACTTCAAAAAGTGACCAAGTATTAGAAAATTTAAACCTATAATAACGATTATCTCAGAAACGGTTAATGCTACAAGAAAAATTATTTGAAATAAACTGCATGTTTTAAAGAAATCTATATTTTGTGTGGTAAGGTTTTGTCTACTGCTCACCTCTCATCATTCAGTCCCAGGGAACCGCATGTGAGATTTGTGGTGGACAAATCGGCGTCTGGGCAGGTTTTCTCCGGCTTCCCCCGCCATTTATTCCACCAATTACTCCATCATCACCTTTCCCTCCATTTATCTCACCGTCATTGCATATCATCTCCTTCCTCGCTCTCATATCAGGCTTTGGGTTGATTATCCATTCTAGCTGTTCTCTCTGATCCATAGACTATTGAGACTTTGTCCAGTTTTCCAACTGTCACTTTCAGTTATCACTGTCACTGTTTCGTTTTTACGTAACTCACCTCCACTGGCAGTTCACTTTACTAACTGAACTACTTCATTTCTCCCTCACGTCACTTCCTTCGTGACACAGAGTTTTCACGCTAGACGGTTCACTTCATGAGGAGTCGAACACAAGACCTCCACAACCGTCGCTCCTAGTAACACTAGCAGCAAGTCACAGAAACCGTTACCAATTCGCTCGGAGAATTGCTCTTGATGTCACACGGAAACTCGCTCGCTCAACTCACCTCTATTCGCAATCGACTGCACTGGCTCCACTTTGTCGCACTAGACTCGCTTTCAACTCGCGGTTACTTGACTGCCCGCGAGAGCGCTCGCTTATACAGGCAGTGAAATCTTCCATAGAGGGTTCTCCGAACTTCTAGAACTATTTCGGCACACTTTCTGGAGAAAGGGGGAGTTAAAGCTTCCAGAAAGTTCTAGTTCTCTCCCAATAGCGCATCCGATATCTTGTTTACTTCGACCGCTTGGCACCGACCTCCTGATGACCTTGCTCCCCGACAGGCATCAGACCCCAGGCACCCGCTAATAAGTTCTGGTGCTGTAAGCCTTAACAACGGGGAAGGTAAACCGAGAAAGAAGCAGTTTTTATCTATGTCTTATGGTTTACCAGTTACACAACTATATACAAAATTCTACCCAAATAAAGCTAAGTTCACAGAAAATGGAGTCATACGTTTAATTTGTCATATAATTTTCTTGAACATAATGGACTAGCTGGCTTACTCGGCGTTGCATTGCTGACTTTTTTAAACTTCGAATGTCAATTTTGTTCATTTAAGTATCACACATAGCAGACGGTTATACGCACAACTGTCTGTGTTTTATTTTGCGTTGTCTTCCGATTTTTCAGGTGATAATGCCTAATAACTTATGCTTGAATTTAACCTTCCGGTTATTGTTTTATTTTACATACATTTTCTGTGGAAAAACGGCTATTTTCTAATTCATGACATTCTAAACAAAAGATCAAAACTTCTTCGCAGAAATGCTATTTTATGACACCAAAATTCTTATATTCAGGCCTTGCCACTGTTTTAGTGTTTTTAGTTATTATAATTTGAAATTAGAAGCTGTATTATAGCTCATCTCCCTTGGGAAGAGCAGACTTTCCAATGGTAAAGAAACTATCAGACACAGCTGAGTGGTTTCCGAGATTACTCTATATAATACATACACCACCGGTTTTTCCTCTGTAATTTAATTAAAATGTTAGTCACTTTGAGAAAACCATAACTAACGAAACGTTTTCCATATAAAGGGAAGAAAGCTCTTTTTCTTTGTATTTGAGAGCCCAAAACAAATATTTGCGGTAAAATCTTGGTATCAAATATTTGAATGCAATAATGTAGCGCATCATTGGGCTGACAGTAGGTGGAATAGACTCTGATGGCAGAGCAGGTCGGTACCGGGGTGCAAGGGTCCATGGTAGGCTAAGTACCCGGGGGTTGTATAAAAACCTAATGACTATATATATGTATACTTTAACATAGCATTGTGGCCCCTCAGTAGAGGGGTAATGCGTGCAAGAACTTAGACGTAACCACATATCTCTTACCTGAGAGCCTATAGCCGGACTTGCTGAGACACTGAATTAAAGGTTAACTATTTCGGATGGGGCGTCGGAGTCCTGACGAACGGTCGAAGAGGATTGAGAGCGACTGACCTACATACCTAGCCAATATATACCTTTCAGAAAGCCAAGTAAGCGACCTGGTGTCTTTCAATCCAATGCTGCCTACATTACCACATCCTTCGGCACTTCATGAAACCTAACGCAATCACCCTGACAGTGATTCGAACTCCACGAGTCGCTACATTACCTCCGTTGGGAGGGGGAATTCCGACCCGGAATAAAAAAAAGAACACCGAACCTGAAAGGGCGAGAGGCCTTCTCCTTAAGGCTACATAACCTACCTTATTTTGGGACCTTAGACAAAGAGGCAAAAAAGAATAAATAAATAAATAAATAAATAATGCTTAACAATACAATGACAATACAAGCTTCGCTTGCTAGTGCCTCTATAGTGTTGTGTATTTTTGCAAACGTTGAAGAGTAGGTTATTACAATTTTACCGAGCGAGATAGATCCGCGGTAACGCATTAAACTCGCATTCGGGAGGTCCTGGGTACGATTCCCGGTGGTCCACTCTGATCATGGCTTTTTCGTGGTGTACCCTGGTTGACATAAGCAAATGCTGCAATTTCCTTTCGTGTTTCAGGTTGACTTCGGGGCTTTGGTTCGGTAGCTGTCAGGCAGATGGTGCAGAGTCTTGCGATTTCGAACTTATTCTTCCTCTGTTACAGGGACCTTATCGAGCCTGCTGGGTAGTGTTTCTCCGGTCCCACCGGAGGGACGTCTCTGAGTGACCCCTGACCGAGTATCAAGCCTGAAACTGTTAGGGACTTCTGCACGTCTCTGTCAACTTGCGCCGGCTACTCTCTGGAACTTAAGTGTCTCCTACGGTTTCCTCACCTCATCCTTCCTCCGGGGGTATACGGACAAAACATTCATTGGTGTTGTATTGTTAGATGCTCCCTTTGTAAACTAGTCTTATCCTATCCTAAGCAAGTCAATTTGGACATAATATGGGGGAACGTTTAGGCATTCCATGGATGAAACAAAGCTAAATGAAAACCTAACAGGTCTCGTTTCTTTAATGTTTGGTTGTTAGCTTCTGTGAACATTTTGAAACTAATAAGTTTTCCTTATTACGTTCTCTACCACTAACTATAGCATGAAAAGGAAATATTGATTTCCACAAAAAGTTTCATAATAGAGATTCCGTTGGAAATACACTTTTTGAAATTCCCTAAACATAAAAAGCGCATTTTTAGTCAAAGATCTCCAAGTCTTAATGTTTCTGTTGAGGCAGTATTTTTAACACTTAAATGATTTCAGTCTAATTATATAATATGAATTCAATAACAGCCCGCCTTGAAGCAATATGTGTATGTAATAATTTGTAAAATGTATGTAACAGTCATTGCATATGCTTATATTATTGTAAACATGTTCAATAATGTTATGTGAATATATTACGTAATTTAATATTGTAGGAGATGTAAGAATAATAAGTTAAAGGTTGCTAACAATGAGGTAACAGTAAGGCTATCTTGAGGCAATAATGAATGTGAGAGTTTAATAATGCTACTAGTGATTATTGGAGCAACAATAATGTAATTTTAGTGACAGTTTATAAAAATAGCCAATCAACAACCAGAAAAAGCTTTAGTTAAATGAAGGTATTCTATTGGATTAGGATTAGCCAATCAGAAACTGAAAAAGAGCAAATTTTACAAACTTAGAGTTTAGTTGCCTGCAAACAGTGTTCCGAACCGGACGTGATACACGTCCTCAAGAAGTAAAATAAGTATTCGAGTGAGACGAAAAATAATTTTACGTGTTAAAAAGTGTAATTAATTAATAAAAAGAATCTCACAGCTCTCTATATCAGTGAAGAGTTATTTAAATCGTATCAAGCATTAATAAAAGCAGGGAAGTTAAATTATAATCTGTTTAAGCCTACATTCTTGTCGCATCACAACCCTGCTAAGAGAAACGTGTCTCTAACAATAATACTGACGCAGCCGATGCAAACATAAATATTTAATACTTAAAGAAACAGTCAAATTACAAAGTTAATATTTTTTTTAACTTGGGGCAATGTACCTGAAAGTACATTTGGGGCGAAGGCTACCGGAAACTCTTTACTATACGTGCGGTTGCAACTACTACATGTTCGGCTCCCCAACAGTTTAACTACAATACAGCTGCTTCAATACAACCTACTTCTACACTTTGTACACAACTCAAAAGCGAAATTCGATAACACCAAACTTAATTTTGAAGTTCAGCTCTTCCAAAGATATGCTACAAAGACTATAAAGAATACCCCCACTCAAAACTACCTTTATCATGGAAAGTCTTTCGTTATTTTTGATTTTCTCAAAGATGCCTCCAATGATTTTGATTCAAATACCTAATATGCAAGATATTTACATAACAAATGAAACGCCTAACTGCAATTTTCTGTGATATTCCTCTTTATTTGGAAGGAATTTTGTATACAATTGTATAATTGGTAAACTTCTACGGCTAGACAAAACATGTAAAACTCATTAAAATACACAATTTATGTTTAATAAATGTTTTGGGGCATTAACCATTTCCTGGATACTGATAAAGGTAAAGGTACCAACGAACGGAGCCCCCGCAAGTAGGCCGCTACGCCCTTTTTGCTTCTACTGTGACACCTGGGAGGTATGAGGATAGAGACAAAAAGAGGACGAGCGCAAGCACCAACGGGGTCCCTAACCGTTTACAGTTTAAATGCGTCTGGACCTATCAAAAAATCCCTCGTGTGATCCACTGAGTAGTCCCACAAAGGAAATAAACCTCCAAAGAGCTCACAGTCACCGTCCAGCTGCAACCCGCCGACCACCGTCACCTGGTTCTACGACCAGGCTACAAGATGATGGCTACAGCAAATGAGAGGCAGGAAAGTCGTGGTTTGAAGAGGAACCATCCCAGCATTCATCTGCCAATACTGGGAAATCACGAAAAACTCATGGATCAGAGTGAGAGGTCGTTGGGATCGAACCCGGGATATCCTGAATGCGAGTCGCACACGTTATCGTGGCACCACCTCGCTTGATCAGGATATTGGCTGTAACTGGTCTGAATTTTCAAATCCCTAATGCGTTACTGAAGTGATAAATAGCCATTCATTTGATTTTCATTTCATGGAATGCATACAGTATTCAGTTTCAAAACAGCATATAGCGACCGCGTTTTAAAGGTTTTACTATCTCTTTGGCCTCTTGTATCCCCTTGTACCTACAATAAAATGTGTAATTAAGCCCTTTATCTCGATTAGTATCAAAAACATAGAGAAATAAGCTTTTGTAAGTATAGAAATAGAACTTATGAGGGTGTAGAAAGTCATATGAATGCAACATACAAGAATTTTAATGCATTTCTCACGTCTCTGGATATATTTTGTAACAGAGTTCAGAAGGGGAAGAGAGATGCATTAATGAACCTGTGTGAACTTTCTTTCCTCATCGAATGCTCTATCATTAGTGTGCATGCAGTCCCTCTGCCCACGCTATTCCCAATGGCAGCTAATAAATCCCCATTATGTTGTACGTCAAGGAGAAGCCCATGTCACTTTTGATGTGCAAGTAATGTACTGATACATAGATGTATCAATCACCATAAAGACCAAACACTGTACGCCCAAGGGATTCTTGAAGCATTAGTCACTATGTGCTCGTACATTAGTAGATATTTCTTTCAAACTATGAACACCCAGATAGCAGTTACTCTTAGCTTTATCCATTGTAAAGAAACTTGCAAATTGTAACCAAAGCTTCCAAAGATTAACATCTTTTCTTAAAGTTACAGCTCACTTATTATTTACAACATTTAAATAGCTTTTGTGCATTCATTGAGGAACCAGTGATATCAAGGTTGTATAATGGTGGCAGCAGTAGGGCAGTGCCACATTGGAGTGCTGCAAAATAATCAGTCCTCTGCTGGTGGATCATACCACAGGTTTATCTGAGGGATGAGACTACCGGACACCGGGCTCGAGTCGTAGGAGGTATTGAATTGAGTGACCTTACTCTGCGGTAGCCCAGCTCACGAACCTAGGAGGTTAACCGCTTTTCCAGTTGCCTAAACGTTGGTTGGTATGGTGCAGAGTAGGAATAACGTCATGTAAAGCTATGTGCAGGTATCACACCGCATTTATTTTGTTAAGGTTAGCTCGAACGGGGTCACATGTGGACTATCACCTTGAATTTATACATAAATTCCATAACAAGTCTAAATTTATAGATAATTATAAATATCTAAAGAGAGTAAGTCCATGCTAAACAAAGAGAAACCCACACAGTCAATACTTTTAACCTGGAAAAGTTAGACGAGATAGGGTCTGTCGTAGAAAGAAATCCAAGAAAATTGCTGCCTGGCATATCAACGACAGAATACTTATTGACCTACTCGCTCTCCAGATCTGAATCAATGTAATTATTATCTGTAGAGAATGATGCTTAAAACAAATCCCCACACGCCCGGCGAATTAGAACGCAGCATCTTGCGTGCATTTTCCAACATTTCGACTGTAGAAATTCATCGAGGCTTATGTAGACAACAGGGTTATCATTTCGTGCACCTTTATAGCAAAAGATAAGAGTTAATATAGCCATATTAACATTATCTAGGGAAGAACCAGCGGGCCTGTCTGCAGCTAGTGCCGGAAGTGATTAGTATAGCAGTGGCGTCTAAGCAGACGGGCTGCCAGTTGCGTCATTCAGGAGAAACCATGTACTAAAGATGCCATGCCCATTTACACTAAAATTTATCACTGTATATCTTGAATTTTTATGAATACCTGTGGTGTTCTCTTCCTGAGAACATAGTTGATAGGTTAAAGGGGGAAATAATTCATTAAAATAATACAGTGTATGTTAAACTTTTGAAATATTGCTTCCTAAATTCAAAATTACCAGGTGTAAAATATTTAAGAAGGGAATCAATGAAAATAGTAAAAATATGAACCAAAACGAAACTTGTATTTATCATGGAAATTAAAATTAATCGATGCATGGTAACATGAACACAAGCCTTAATTCATTTCATATATAGGGTGGACCATTTAAGTTGAGACTGTACATATCTCCAAAGCCAAACGTTGTAGAAAGAAACGTCATTAATCGTGTTTTGTTTGGAGGACGTTATAATATTATTTAGGGTCAATTTAACGTGTTTAAAATTGGAACCTACATTTTATATATTGTTTTCTCATTAGAAAAGTTTTACAAAAAGCTTTTTATTTTGTGATGAGGAATAGGGAAACAAAATAAGAAATGTTGCTTCCCAATTACGAAACGTAACTTGACCCTCAAATGACCAACCATTCATTGTGCTCTTCGTACACAGCCATTCAGAATTTTCGTTGTCATTTACGTTGGTGTAAGAACAATTGCAAAGTGCTTTACACAAATGTACAGTTTTTTATGAGGAGTGAGAAAACAACATAAAAACCTCCTCTAAATAAAACACGACTAATGGCATTTACTTTCCCCTATAATATCAAGCAACTTTTATCAAAGACATTTTTACTTTCTCTACTACGTATAGTAAGTAGGGGAAGTATTGTATTCCACCCAAAAATTCGATACCGAGATTTCACCGGAAATACATGTTTTGAGACCCCCTGAATCCAAAAAAGCATTTTTGGAAACATGTCCGTGTGTGTGTCTGTGTGTGTGTGTGTCTGTGAACAGCATAACTCAGAAACGAAAAGTCGGATAAACACCAAACTTGGTATTTAGGTTCAGTATCTTCTAAAGATGCGACACGAAGGTTTTCAAGAAAATCCCCCCACCCCAGACTACCCTTTACATGGAACATTTTTCGAAAATTTTAATTTTCTCAAAAACGGCTCTAACGATTTTGATTAAAATATCATATGTTTAAGATATTGTCATGACAAATAAAATGTATATCTCGAATTTTCTGGGAATGTCTCCAAAAGTATTCTTCATGTGAACGACTTTTTCATAACTGGTAAACCATAAGAGATAGACAAAATTTTACTACACAAAAAATGTAGATCGCGTTAAAATACACAATATATGTCATATACATTTCTTTTGTTGAGTGAACCGTTTGCGAGATATTGCTTGTTATTCCCTTAAATTTTCCAATACTTATACTTTTTCACAAATTCGTTATTCATTTTTTTATGTCCTGGACATGCAAAGAGAATGTAATGCACCACATAGCAACCAGCGCTTAAAAATTGACTATCGCTTAAAACCTACGATATTCCCCTTGTATCTACAAGAAAATTAGCAATAAGATTGACATCTTGATATCTCGATTAACATGAAGCATATGGAGAATAAGTGTTTGTAAAAATAGTTTCTACAAGAGTAGAGAAAGTCATGTGAGTGTAACACATCAGATTTTTTTTCTGCAACGCTTAGTTTTGGAAATATTGTCCAGTCTCAACATTGTTTCTACACTTGTAAATTATTTGTTTGAAACTGTGCCCGTTCGCACATTTTTGTATGAAATTTAAATGATTCTATTAGATCACGGTAGATGGCATCATGTTTCTTGTTAATTTGATTTTTCCCCGCTCGTTGCGCGTCGATGCTTTTCCTAGCTGAGGTTGCTTTGGGCTTTACGGTGGGTTGAGAGCTCTTCCTTAGCCTGTGATACAGGACACGTCTTTGAGCTTGGTGATCGTTGAATCACTTAATAAACTATGAAATGTTGTATTTGCTTAGAAGATTTCTGACCGGGATTTTTGTAGGGTTCGCCCGTCGTGATTTATTCTGCTACCTGCCGTCTTGTATGCAAGGAAATATTTAACGGGGCTAGAGTCGGGATTCATGGCTTTTCTAAATTTAATTCCTGTTATAAGTTATATTCTGGTCACGTGGATTAGTGCACGTAATGTCTGAATATTACTAACCGTTTTAGATAATCTTGTTAGTTCTGTAGAATTTTTTAATTATTTTAAATAACTGTTGTGTCCATAAAGTTTATATCATTGTTAAACGGTCGGGAGTTTATGTGAATATGTTAAATTTGTCAGTTTATTAAAATTGTTAACTCCTTAGTATTTGTTAAATTGTTAGTTTTAGGTTTAATAGCTCATTGTTAATGTATGTAAAGCTTATTTCAGAGATGGTTTTGTTAATTATTCGTTTATGCCTCACGGGGACTTAACAAAAATTGGTTTTTTTTTATTGTAGGCAAGCTTGAGGTAGACAGTTGTGAATATACGCTTAAAAGATCTGTAATTCCAATAAGTTAAGTGGCGTTATTCTACCTTTCTATGTATTAATCCTACGTAATACTGTACAAAGATTTTCAATTACATGACAACTGACAATTTTTAATTCAGGCTGTTTCCAATAAGTTACGAGGGGCGTTCAATAATTAATGCAAACTTTGCTTTTATGGGCCAATTTGGTTGAAAAAAATTGCAGTTTTCTTCCGCACATCTTTAAATATTCCCGCTTCATCCCATATGGCTTCATTAATTCCCGATAGGTGGCAGCATCATAACTAGCCTTCAAAATAGCGTCTGTAAAGGAGTTAAGTTCGAAACAAAGAGAAGTTACCGAGTTTCTTTTGGCGGAAAAACGGAGCATCACAGATTTTTGTTACTTTCTCTATTACGTATAGTAAGTAGGGGACGTATTGTATTCCACCCAAAAATTCGATACCGAGATTTCACCGGAAATATATGTTTTGAGACCCCCTGAATCCAAAAAAAGTATTTTTGGAAACATGTCCGTGTGTGTATGTGTCTGTCTGTCTCTGTGTCTGTGTGTGTGTGTGTGTGTGTGTGTGTGTGTGTGTGTGAACAGCATAACTCAGAAACGAACAGTCGGATAAACAGCAAACTTGGTATTTAGGTTCAGTATCTTCCAGAGATGCGACACAAAGGTTTCAAGAAAATCCCCCACCCCAGATTACCCTTTACATGGAAGATTTTTCGAAAATTTTATATTTCTCAAAAATGGCTCCAACAATTTTGATTAAAATATCATATGTTTAAGATATTTTTATGGCAAATGAAATGTATATATCGAATTTTCTGGGAATGTCTCCAAAAGTATTCTTCATTCTGAACGACTTTTATATAACTGGTAAACCATAAAAGATAGACAAAAGTTTACTACACAAAAATGTAGATCGCGTTAAAGTACACAATTTATGTCATATACATTCTTTTGTTGAGTGAACCATTTTCGAGATATTCCTTGTTATTCCCTTAAATTTTTCAATATTTTCTCAAATGGGAATTCGTTGTTCATTTTTTTGTTTTGGATATGCAAAGAGTATTAATCTGTGGCAAAGGGAATGGTGCTGCACCTAGCAACCAGCTATTAAGAGATATGTATGTGCTTAAAGGCTACTGTATTTCTATATTGCCCTTGTAAATATATATTCCCCTTACATGTACAAGAAAATTAGCAATAGGATAGAGTCTGCAAATGTTTATCTCGATTAACATGAAGTAGATGGAGAATAAACGTTTGTAAAAATAGTTTGTACAAGAGTAGAGAAAGTCATGTGAGTGTAACACATCGATTTTTTTTTGTGTAACACAATTCTTCCTCTGCTTAGGCACTGTAGGTGGTAGAGATGTCAAAAATGATTGTTCTGTCCATGTTAAGCATAATATGTCTATAAATTAGTTTAAATTATGTAATATTCCCTAAACTGTTGCATTCAACATATACAAACATCACTTAACTGATTTAAACACAAATAACTTTTTTTTTTCTTGAAAGTATGATTTCTTGCTCCCTGGAGCCTTTTTTTTTTCTTTTTGATTATGAATTTCACTCCTTTCTTTTATTATCAGGCGGGGGCAGGATTCATACCTTTTATTTTCTACGCTCTATCGTTAATTTATTTAAAATTCCCACCCCAGCCGGGAATCGAACCCAGGACCCCTGGGCTGCGAGGCAAGCCGGTATTCATGGCCGTTTGCGAACGTCTCGAGACCTGGCAGTGGACAAAAGCACGGTGAATCGTTGGGCGAGGCATCTGTCAATACCACAACAAGGTCGAGCAAACCTGTCTGATCTCCCGCGTGCCGACCTGCCGCTCACAGCTGTGACTCCTGCAGTGTGGGAACGTGCGGACACTCTTATTCGAGGTGATCGACGGATCATAATCAAACACCTCGCTGCTCAATTTGACGTCTCTGTTGGTAGTGCTGACACACTTGCCCACCAATTGGAGCACACTCAAAGGTTTGTTGGTGCTGGGTTCATCGACGCCTATCTGAAGAGCATAAAGAGCAAAGAAGGACTATCTGTTGAGGGACACTTTGGCAGAGATGACCGCAGCTCTTCTTGTGTCCACAGTCATAAGATACAATGCTAGCCCCTGCTTCTTATGCTGACAGCCTGCCTTGCATTAGGAGTCGGCTGTACAAAGTTCTACAGCATTCGCCAGGTTACGCCCTCTCCGCCAGGACAGGTGATGCTAATGTACATTCTACATCATCACCTTATCTGCCCAGTGTGTATCCCGAGCGATGCCTGAAGAGGAAAAAGGGACAGTGTATCACTTCGTTCTTCTAACATCGAAGAAGGATGGTGTGAGCTTCATGTCTGGGAGCGGCCGTCTCCACACCTTTTGGCCTATTCTAAATTTTTTATAACATTTATCTTCGGGCGTAAGTAAATTTCAAAATTATTTTACAGTGTGGAGCGGTGCATAATATTTCATGGAAGGGAGTTTCCATTATATATATTTGGCGTGTTAAATTTTGTTTTGTAATGGCAAATATGTGTGAGAAGGACAGAGTTGAATTTAACGTGCTTTAATTGTATTATATTTCTGAGTTAATATATTCAGTAACTTTGGGGTTGTACGGATTCTTGTTCTGATTTAAAGCTTCTTTAAATCCTTTGATTTCTGTATGTTGTAGTACTAAATAATTATTACTCTGGGGGAATGCCTTACTTCTAATGTATTCCATAATGGGCCCGCAAATAATTTTTTTCTTAGTTGTGACTTTCTTGCATCGACTATCCGTGAATCGGCTTTGCAAGAACGTTACGCTATGCAGGATTACTTGCTCGTTATGGCTGATCGTGACAATTTTTGTCAAAAACTGTCACAGGCGATGAAAATGGGTTCATCACTTCCAAACTGAAAAAAATGGCAGTCCATGGAGCGGCATCACACCAACTCTCCTTCAAAGAGAAGCTCAAAGCCGTACCTCAGCTGGTAAAGTCATGGCTACCGTCTTCTAGCACTCTGAAGGGATTATTCTGTTCGATGTCCTCTCTCATGATGAAACGATTGTGAAGCGTATTGTGATACTCTAAGGAAATTTAAGAAACCACTTCAGCGTGTTCTTAATCACAAAAATGCAAACGAGCTTCTCCTTCTCCATGATAATGCAAGGCCTCACACAAGTCTGCGCTCATAAAACTTCAGTGGACTGTTCTTCCTCATCATCCTACAGCCCGGATCTCGCACTTTCTGACCTCCATCTGTTTGATGCAGTGAAGGATGCACTTCGCGGGAAGCACTAC
Source organism: Deroplatys truncata (assembly GCA_030765065.1). Taxonomy (NCBI): domain Eukaryota; kingdom Metazoa; phylum Arthropoda; class Insecta; order Mantodea; family Mantidae; genus Deroplatys; species Deroplatys truncata. Next base: position 57,059,749 of record CM060981.1, read on the forward strand.
GTGGATGATGGGGAAGTTACTGATGCAGCAAGACGTTGACTCCGACATAGACCAGTGCAGTGCTACCATGCCGGCATACAAGCCGCCACATTAAGATGGCCAAAGACCGTAGCATTGACGGATTGAAAATAGGGTTTTGTAGCCAAAATATTGGGGAATAGTATGGTGTATTTTAATCCTGAATAAAACCAACCTACTTTAAGAAAAAATATGATGCATTGCTTATTGAACGTCTCTCGTATGTTATTTGTGAAAGACTTTGCCAAATAAACCCAGAATATAAGATTTTAAATGTATTTTCAACAAATTCTTTGGGGGGGGCATTTCTAGCTTTTACTTATGGTCTGGCCGTTGCCCCTTAGTCCTGATCCGAATATTCCTTTGTAAATCCTTGAGTAAGAGGCACACTAGGCTGGTGCAAAGTATTTCTAAGCAAATATGTATAGTGAATAACGCAATTTGAATAGAAGAATCACTATTTATAATGCACGGCAGGTATGCAGCTTGTAATTGGCAGAGAATAAATACATGTGAATTTAAGAATATTCTATAAGCGATTTTTATAGACACTATTTTGGGCGATTCATTTAAACCAAATTTTTACAATTGTATAGTACACATTAATTATATTATTTAAGTAAATTACGCAGATAACCTTCTTTCTCAGATGACAATCTGAGTAACGTTAAATGCCTTTCGTAACATTCCAACTGGAATGGTATTAACTTCTTGTCTTTAAGATCCATAACGGAGTAGCCAAAACAGCTCCATCAAGATGGTGAAACTGCACACACTGCTAGAATTGTTATAGCAATTGTATGTCGGCTCTGAGAATAAAAGTTATTTAAAAAGCTGAGACATTTCCCGGAGTTATTTTTCTGTGCCTACGTTTTCTGGGAGTATTTGAAGAGCAATGTTTATTCAAATCATCCACAAGAACTTTTATACCTTAAAGACAAATATTCACAGAGAAACAAATGCTGTATCGTTGAAATGTTGCAAAGGTCATTTGACGATATACATCGCAGCCTGGGAGATTGTCTTCGTAGAAATGGAGAGCATTTGCGGGATGTAGTATTTAACAAACTATTCGCGTTAATTTTATACCAATAAAATTGCGTGGTTTGAAAATAAAATTAAAAACTGTGTGTCGGGTTCCGCTTGAGCATCCCCGATAGCAAGCTGTACGTATTATTACATGCTGGATAGATGCCTAAAGGTTCAAATGAAAAATTAAATTAAATGTTTAGTACCCAGCACGTACATTCAGGGGAAGTATACTCACTTGGCTGCGGAGGACCGAACGTGGTGTGGAGGTTAAGAGGAAGGCGTGGGTTTTCACTGTACAAAATCCATAACACAAACCTACTTACACATTACTAGATTTATTTCTCAAACGTTTGGGGCTCCTAAATTATTAAATATGAAAGGTGGGGGAGATGTTCACCGATCAAAAGGCCGGCTTGCACGCGCGATCCGGACCTCACGGAATACTCAGTAATACAGACGCTATATCCCCACCACTAGTGGCTGGCAAAAGTACCAACCAGGAGTACGTCATCACAGTCAACATTAAAAGTGCCTTCCGGCTGACGTAATCATTGCCCAGCAGGAAGTGGTGCCTGCGGCCGAAACTGAGTGAGAGACGAAAACAACAATGTCTGGTAATGACAATGAAGCCCCCAAATTATTAATACGCCACAATATACTGATGCTCAAAGAGTCAGGAAGGCGCCGGATATAGGTCAGGGCTTGGGAAGGCTCATTCTTTGTTGAATGAATTAACGATTTCTTTTGGACGGGTGTTGGTAGAAAGCTATTAACTTCTGACGGACCCACTGGTTTATGGTTCTAGGAAATTCTTCAAAGGCTGCTGCATAAGGTTCTGTATGGAATAGGGCAGGTGTTGGTGACTAGTGTTCTGCGGAGCAAAATGCTGTTCAAGACGATTGAGGAGCTGAATGGAGCTTTTGTTCAGGGACCGTAAAGATGGACCGGAATTCAGCTGTTAATTTCATAGAAGGCGTGCGGAAAAGTAGGTTTACGGTAAGAAATATGAAATATGTGAAGACACCCTAAGGCTATTTTTATGAAATAGTATTAGAGCATTACGGCGTGTGTCTGGTTTTCAAAAATCCAGCCATCATATTGGTTTGGGTGCTAAGAATTATTTTATTTTATGTGTTTTTTCTTATATTTTTATGAGGCTTAGTGTTATATCCGCCGGGTTTAGCGGTTTTGTCTTGCACCATATTGGTGCAGTTTGTTTTAGAATTTCAAGAAGTGGTAATTGAGTCAGAGTTAATTCGTAGCCACAGCAGTTTTATTGTAGTTGGTAAATTACATTGCTACTTTTATTTTTCGTAAGGTTATCTTACATTTAACATTGGTAACACACTCCATTGTAGTTTCAAGTAAAGGAGTTTAGACGGTGTATATATATATATATATATATATATATATATATATATACCACTTCTCATCCTGCGGATTGGCAACTAGGCAACCCTTGTCGCAGTTCTCAATGGCTAGTGTCATCTTATTTGCTGGGCGCCTGGTGTTTAATTATTTTTAAATTTGGGTTCTTTGTCCTCCGACTAACTATAACAACTCATGTAAGAACGTAGGTTTTCACGGCCGGTGTCACAATTATAACTAATATGATTTTCCGGGCTGTTATGCCGTGGTCTGCTGAAGAAAGATTTCCCAGACGTTTCGTCCACAACTGCGGTGGACATCTTCAGTGGCGCGGACGAAGTCTTCTCGGTGAAAGTATCGCAGCGTCTGATGCGTTGGTTCAAGGTTCAAGGTTTTAATGCCGCTCTCTTTATAGTGTGGGCGCTCTCTGCTGATTGGCCCGCTGGTATGAGGGGGCTGGCGCCGGCTGTGTTGTTGCTCTCTTCTGATTGGCTCGCAGTGTTTTTCGGTTTTGTATGACCTTTCTTGTTTTTGATGACTAGATGCCAGTTACTGTTGAGTTTCAATGCTTCTTCTTTCCTATTGAAATTATTGGGATGTTTATAAATCTCTATTGCTTCGCGTTGTAGCCGGGTATGGTAATGCTTTATGGAGGAAAGAATGTTGGTGTCCTGAAATCTAATAATGTGTTCGCCCTCGGCTTCAATGGCATGTTCGGCGACTGCCGATTTTTCTGTATGGCCCAGGCGGCAGTTTCTTTTGTGTTCGCTCAGTCTGGTGTTAGCGCTCCGCTGTGTGGTACCAATGTACACTGAACCACACGAACAAGGAATACGGTAAACACCGGCCGATGACAGGGGGTCTCGGGGGTCTTTGGAAGAGCGCAGTAGGCTGTTTAATTGTCTTGTAGGTTTGAATACTGTTTTGACGTTATGACGTTGAAGTATATGTTCAATACGGTCACTCACATTTCTGAAATATGGCAGAAAGACGATGGACTTGCTTTTGGGTTGGTCCTGAGTAGCCGGTCGGGGCTTGGCCGGACGGCAGGCTCTTCTCACCTCTTGGACTGAATAACCATTTGATTGTAGAGCTGTTTCTAGGTGTCGGATTTCTTGTGGAAGTAAGTGTGGTTCACAAATACGGGAAGACGGTTTGCGAGTGTCTTAATCATAGCACGTTTTTGTCTAGGATGGTGGTTGGAGTTCTTGTTAAGGTAACGGTCTGTGTGTGTGGGTTTGCGGTAGACAGTATGACCCAGCGTGCCGTCAGCCTTGCTGCTAACGAGTACATCTAGAAAGGCTAGTTGGCCATCCTTTTCTTGTTCCATTGTGAACTGTATACGCTGATTGATGCTATTTAGATGTAACAAAAAATCTTGAAGAGCTTGTTCACCATGGGGCCAGATGACGAAGGTGTCATCCACATAGCGGAACCAGGCTGTTGGTTTGAGTGGAGCTGAGTTTAGTGCCTTTGACTCAAATGCCTCCATGAAGAAATTGGCCACAACAGGGCTAAGGGGGCTGCCCATGGCAACACCGTCTATTTGCTCGTAGAATGACCGGTTCCACTGGAAATAAGTCGTAGTCAGGACATGGTGAAAAAGTGTAATGATATCATCAGAGAAGATGGGTTGTAACAACTTCAGAGTTTCTTGTACTGGAACCATGGTGAATAGAGACACAACGTCAAAACTAATTAGTAAATCCTTAGGTAGCAATTTGAGGTTGCGGAGAATTTGAATGAAATGAGTAGAGTCTTTGATGAAAGAGTCGGACAAGCCGACATGGGGTTGTAGAAGACCGGTTAGGTATTTAGCTATCCCAATAATTTCAATAGGAAAGAAGAAGCATTGAAACTCAACAGTGCTGTGCTGTGCTGTGCGTCAGATGGCAGGTTGAGGGCAACCCGATGGTGTGCTTAGGCGTGTACCTTCCCTAATTAGGGCTTTACCACGTAGTGACGGGATATGGGGGTTCCAGGATGGCGGTTGTTCTTTAGGTAGGGGGAGAGAAAGGAGGTAACAAAGCTTGTTCCTCAACGGTAACCGGTCATGGTGCAACTACCCTTGTGCACCGCTCTGGCATCTAGTCATCAAAAACAAGAAAGGTCATACAAAACCGAAAAACACTGCGAGCCAATCAGAAGAGAGCAACAACACAGCCGGCGCCAGCCCCCTCATACCAGCGGGCCAATCAGCAGAGAGCGCCCACACTATAAAGAGAGCGGCATTAACGGCCAACGCATCAGACGCTGCGATACTTTCACCGAGAAGACTTCGTCCGCGCCACTGAAGATGTCCACCGCAGTTGTGGACGAAACGTCTGGGAAATCTTTCTTCAGCAGACCACGGCATAACAGCCCGGAAAATCATATTAGTTATAATTATAACAACTCAGTCGAGCAAGTGTCTCTGAGCAGGGTGTGTAAACGGAAAGGAGTTGTTACTAAAAGATAACACTGATAAAAAAAATTGAATCTACACTTTTATTGCCGTCACACTTAATTAATAATTCACATATTTAATCTTTATACCCGCCCGACTGAAACTGTGATATTGTAACTACAGTCGTTTCAGTTGCCGCGCGCCAATTAATTCGCGTACTTCACACTTTTGTAACTAACACTGCGACGTGTACCTCGCGAGAGATTCTTCAGGACTACGTGACGTGCACCTCGTGAGAGATTCCTTAGGACTGAGTGACGTGCACCTCATGAGAGATTCTTTCAAACTGCGCGAAACTTGCTTATGGCTCGAGAATATATACTCCTTCACCCCAAATTGCCTAAACATTATAATAGAGATGTTATTGGTTACCACTTTAGCGTCTGTTTTGTCAGCCAATCACTGCTACTAACATATATACTCTAGGGATGATATTCCCTCCATTTCTAAAAAAAAAAAGGCACGCTACCCTGACGTCATTTGTTTGTCTCTTCTTAGTGATAAATAACTCACCCCCTCGGTTTATTGTTACCCACTTCTACTGTCAGTTTCAGTGAGACCGTGTAAACTTATTTCCTAGCAATACTTATGCCTAACAAACATCTAAAATCCTGTACATACAATAATATTCATTTACACTACAATCACTCTGGCATTCACAGTGTTGTGATATAAAATATTGCCTCACCCTGTATTTTACAGACGATGAGAAATGCAAGTGCTGACACTGCATTCACCAGCCCGCTGATTAGGGCTACGTGGTGCTCGATGTTAACGTGCTCTACTAGCGCAGTGATTAACGTGATGGAAAGTCATGGTGAAGTTCGGAAATTCAAATCATCCTGCGAATAAATGAGATTTTTGTTCATTTCTTGCATTTATTTATGAAATCATTAAAGCATATTCTAACAAGTAACAATTTGTGTTTTAATGAAGTTCACATAATGAAACACTATTACGCTACGAGTACAAGTCACCACAAGTCAGGTGCAAAGCAGTCATTTCGGCCGAAATTGGTATGCCGTGATGCAGTGGACAGTGTTTACGGCATAGCCAGTACAACGCCGGGACTGCATAACTTCTCAATCCGCAGGCATTTATATATATATATATATATATATATATATAATATATATATATATATAATATATATATATATTTATAGTTGAGATTTCGGTACCTACTAAAATCAGGATTTCAATTACTTTTATTATACACTAAAGTTAATGATATTGTATTACTACTTACACAGTCTCATATTTATGCTAGCATTACCAACTTTACTATTATTAATATATTTGATGTATAATATTAAGATTAGCATTGCTGAAATTATAGTGCTATTCGTACAATTTCATATTTTTGCTATTCTTAGCTACTCCAGCAGTTACTTGCTTTATTTCCAGCAAGATTAACTCGTATAAAAAGTTATCCTTCTAGTAAATGAGATTTGGGTTACACCATTATAGATTAGTGATTTTGGTACTAAAATAAAGTATTCAATTACTTTTTATGGATACTTTAGCTATTGAGGTTACATTACTAGCTACACCGTTTCATATTTGTGCTAGGGTTAGTACCCTCACTATGTACTCTGCTTTCATCAAGGTCAACTTGTGTAAAACGTCATTTAGATTATAGGTTCAGTTACACAATTTCATTGTTTTACTAGTCTTAGCAACTGCATCAGTTATTTGGCTTTATTTTCAGCAAGGTTAAACTTTATTAAATGAGTTTTGGGTAACACAAGTTACGGATTGATGATTTTGGTACTAAAATCGGACACTCAATTACTTTCATTGGACACTAAAGTTATTGTGATTACATCACTAGTTTCACAGTTTATATTTGTGCTACGGTTAGCAACTTCACTATGTACTTTGCTTTACTTTCATCCAGGTTACCTTGTATAAAGGGCCATTGAGATTATACTGCTAGTTGCAAAATTGTATATTTGTACTAGTTTTAGCAACTGCACCAGTAACTTTATTTTATTTTCAGAAAGATTAACTTTCATTTAAAGCACCACTCAAGTAAATGAGCATTGGATTGTGAGAAGATGGTTTGTATTGTAACTTTTTTGCATCAATTTGGGCATCAATTTGAAGTAGGCCGTATTGAAGATGGATTGCTACGTTATTTTGTTGTAGGAGTTGTGTTCTAGTTCAACTGTTGGGGAGCCGAACTTGTAGTAGTAGCAACCGCACGTATAGTAAACAGTTTTTGGCAGCCTTCGCCCCAAATGTACTTTCAGGTGGCCTTTGCCCAAAATTTAAAAAAAATATTAACTTTGTAATTTGACTGTTTCTTTACTGACTGCGTCAGTATTATTATTAGAGACACGTTTCTCTTAGCAGGGCTGTGGTGTGACTAAAGAATGTAGGCTTACACAGATTATAATTTCACTTCACTCCTGTTATTAATACTTGTTACGACTAAAATAACACTTCACTGATATAGAGAGCTGTGGGATTCTTTTTATTAATTGATTACACTTTTTAACACGTAAATTTATTTTTCGTCTCACCGAAAACGTATTAAATCTCTCGAGGACGCATCTCGCATCCGGTTACAAACACTGTCTGCAGGCAAGTGAATTGATTTCAACCGCCTAAACTTGTAAATTTCTGTATTTCAAGTCTCTGATTCGCTATTCCTAATCCAATAGAATACCTTCATTTAACTAAAGCTTTTTCTGGTTGTTGATTGGCTATTTTTATAATCTGCTAAAATTACATTATTGCTTCCAAGAATCACGAGTAGTATTGTTACACTTTCAAATTGATTATTCCCTCAAGGTTACCTCATTCTTAGCAACTTCTAGCCTATTATTCTCACAGCTCCTAGATTATTAAATTACGTAATTTATTCACATAACATTATTACACATGGATACAATAATACAAGCATATGCAATGACTGTTACATACATTTTACAAATTATTACATACACATATTGCTTCAAGGCAGGCTGCTATTGAATTTACATATTATATAATTAGATTGAAATCATTTTAGTGTTAAAAACACTGCCTCAATTGCGCCGATTATATACTTATGAATTTAGGGATGGAATCACATGTTTAATTACCTTGACCACACATTAAGTTTCAGGATGTTATATGACTGGTTGAGTAAATCCCTGTCTTGCTAAGGCTTTTGTGTTGGTAATTTGCCTTTCCTTGTGTTTAACAGTCTCAAAGTAAGTAATAACACAGTTTTCTGCTTTATCCGGCTACTACTTACTATTACTGGATTGTTTTTAAAATTAGGGTTGTTTAGGTTTATGCATAATTATATACATGTTGTTCCTGTGGAATACCTAGGTTGGTAAATGTGGTCAATATCATAGTGGAGCTTGATTTCTTACTTGACCCCTCGTTACCATTTCCGAACCAGTCCTGTCTTCCAAGTTTTTCATGCTCTGTTAGGAACATGTATCAGTTTCTTGGCATGCCTCCCTAATTAACTAGGTTATCAATATTAAAGGGTCTTATTGCATAGGCCTCATCTTTCAGAACATTCCTAAGAAATAAATCCATAGACGTATATTCCATTTTATAATTAGGCTGATATTGCAACTAGGTGTTCACAGTAGTAAAGCGGAAGCAACTCCTACCATGTGATTTACTCCACGTGGGGAAGATATTCTGATGGCTTTGATTGGCTAAAGTTTGAATGAATTCCTACTGGATGGAGTCGGGATAGCAGCGCACTCTGCTTCAGGCAATGTGACATACTTCGTATATGCAATTCTTAGTGAGGTTTTGACAAGACGGGGTTGTGTGCCTCCATTGATAGCATACTTATTCCGCACAAATATGTTGTAGCTTTCTAATGTGCTGCATTTGACACCAAAGCCATTAGCAGTCTTGCTCTCCAGTTCTTTGCTGTACTGCAATCTTCAATTTGTAATGCAACGCAGGTGTCCCGATGGGGTCCGTCCATATCTTCTTCTGTATTATTGCATAAGATGCATTTAGGAGATGTGAAGAGGTTGATAGGATGCTAGACAGTATTGTCCTGTTATTAGCCTTAACTGTGAGACTACTGTTTTCCGTGGCAGATGTGCTATGGCTTTTGGATTTTGCAACAGGTACTCCCATTTTTACTTTCTCTACTACGTATAGTAGGTAGGGGAAGTATTGTATTCCACCCAAAAATTCGATGTCAAGAATTCACCAGAAATACATGTTTTGAGGCCCCCTGAATCCAAAAAAAAGCATTTTTGGAAACAAGTCCGTATGTGTGTGTCTGTAAACAGCATAACTCAGAAACGAACAGTCTGATAAACACCAAACTTGGTATTTAGGTTCAGTATCTTCCAGGGATGCGACACGAAGGTTTTCAAGAAAATCCCCCCATCCCAGATTACCCTTTACATGGAACATTTTTCGAAAATTTTAATTTTCTCAAAAATGGCTCAAACGATTTTGATTAAAATATCATATGTTTAAGATATTTTCATGACAAATTAAATGTATATCTTGAATTTTCTGGGAATGTCTCAAAGCATTGTTCATTGTGAACGACTTTTGCATAACTGGTAAACCATAAGAGATAGACAAAATATTACTACACAAAAAATGTAGATCGCGTTAAAATACACAATTTATTTCATATACATTTTTGTTGTTGAGTAACCATTTTCGAGATATTGCTTATTATTCCCTTAAATTTTCCAATACTTATACTTTTTCTCAAATTTGGTATTCATTTTTTTGTCCTGATAATGCAAAGAGAATGGAATACTCCACATAGCAACCAGGGCTTAAAATATTTGACTATCACTTAAAGCCTACCAATTCCCCTTGCATCTACAAGAAAATTAGCAATAAGATTAACATCTCAATATCTCGACTAACATGAAGCATATGGGGAATAAGCGTTTGTAAAAATTGTTTGTGCAAGAGTAGAGAAAGTCATGTTAGTGTAACACATCAGATTTTTTTGTTTTCTGCTGCTCCTTGAGTCTAATGTTCTTTTTCTTAATGTTTATTTTTTCTCGTTTCGACTGCTGTATAACAGATACATTGTTTGAGTATTAGCACAGAAGTTTACATTATTACAATTTATCATACAGATTAATATCTTTAAGAAACTGCAAAGCTTTTCTTATCTTTCCTGGTTTGTTCACGGCATTACAGAAACCCAAGATACTGGCTTGTTGTACACAATTGGTGTACACTGGGTAGTCCACATAGATGTGCTGGATGGTTAACGGTGTGTTGTTGGCACAGGCTGGTCTTTGGTTAGAGGAAACGAGTGGTCAGTTTGCATCGTCCAATTCTTAGACAGAGATGATTACTTGATTTCTTCGTACAGCCTAAATGAGCTTCATGAAGTTTGTTATGTAGTGATAACCATTCTCTCTTCCAACTATGTATGAACGCTCGTTCAGTGAAGGTTATGACAACTTGGTGTGAGGAGACTGTAGATGGGTCACTTACAGGATGTCTCGTGGCTTGAATTGCTTCTTTTATGACACGTTTGATTGAGGTGTATGATTTGGGTTTAGATGTTGGTAAATGTTTTATGAAGGATCCTTTTTTCGCCAGGAAATCTGCTGCTTCATTACCAGGGCTTCCACATTGGGAGAGTATCCACTGGAGTAACAAGTTGAAGTAGGTAGTTGCTTCACGTATGGAAAGCCAATTGGAAGTAGGAGTTATATTATAGTTCAACTGTTGGGGAGCCGAACTTGAAGTAGTTGCAACCGTACGTATGGTACCCGGTAGCCCTCGTCCCAAATTTAAGAATATTAACTTTGTAATTTGACTGTCAGTATTATTGTCAGAGACATGGATTTCTTTGCAGGGAGTAGTGCGGCTAAGAATATAGGTTTACTCAGATTATAATTTTTACTTCACTACATTTATTAATCCTTGACACAATTTAAATAACACTTCACTGATATAGAGAGCTGCGAGATTTTTATTAATTGCTTGCACCTTTTAACACGTAAACTATTTTCGTCTCACACGAATACGTATTAAATTTCTCGAGGACGCATCTCGCGTCCGGTTAGGAATACGTCTACAACCAACTGACATGAATTTGTGAATTTTGCTATATTTCAGTCTCTGATTGGCTAATCCTACTCCAATAGAATACCTTCATTTAACTAAATCTTTTTCTAGTTGTTGATTGGCTATTTATAAACTGTCTCAAAATTTACAATATTGTTGCTCCAATAATGGCTAGTAGCATTATTAAACTTTCTTACTCATTATTGCCTCAAGGTTACCTCATTGTTACCTCATTGTTAGCTACTTTTAACCTATTATTCTCACAGCACCTACATTACTAAATTACGTAATACATTCACATAACATTACTACACATGTATAAAATAATATAAACATATCCAATGATCGTAATATACACTTTTTATATATTGTTACACACACACATATTACTTTAAGGGGGGCTGTTATTGAATTTATATATTATATCTATAATTAGACTGAAATCATTTAAATGTTAAAAATACTGCCTCAAAGTGTACTGGATTTAGGGAGTTGTGAAATATAGGTACTGTGGCATTCTCTTGAGTTAGAGGTTATTGGCCAACAAACTACTTGTATAGCTGCTCTTGAGTCGGAGAACAAACATACAAGTAAGAGTTTCACTATGGTTAAAACCTATAATTATTTGGGTTTTGTTTGTGACATAGCATTCTTTGTAGTATATTGTTCGTTGCAAATGTTTGGACTACACGAAATGGCATTCTTATTCACCCTTAACCCAAAGCAGTCTCCACAAAATGTTTTATATATGCTAACAATTTCTGTGCCTCAACCGCTTCCCCCCTTTTATGAATCTTTATTCTCCATTCCTCTGCTTCTTGACATTCAAACAAAATATGCATTATTTTCTCTTCGCCCCTTCAGAAGGGGCTTTCTCCCTATTCAAATATTCCCCTTCTGTAACCACTCAATCTTAACCTCACCAATCTCTCCCTTTCCTTTTTATTTCTCTGATTGATATATATTCCCTTTTTACTACCCACTTTATATTCCGTATAAGCTACGTTTACTCCCTCTAGATGTTGTATATTACAACTGTTCCTCTGTTTCGTGAAGGATTAACGATACTAAAGAACAAGTGGGGGTTGTGTGTGCAGGTCTACAGCGCCCCCAGAGCTACTGACTAGGCTGCATTAAACAGATAGTCGATCTGCTTTTCCACCACAAGGCGCACAGAGTATTATAGCACATGTAATACGTTTGAGGGAAATAAGGCGAAGAAGTCATTTCCCTCCAGCAGACGCGCGGTCTTTTATTACCTGTTTCGCGTGGGTGATACTCGTCACCCATTTGGGGTAAAAGTAATCTTAAACTGTACGTTCACATAACTCCATCTTCCTATTCACACAAAGGTTTATTTTTACGTCTACTTCATCTTAAATCGTTCGCAGAAGTAGTTTCATTACACACTTCGTTGTAGATACAAGAGGGATCCAGTAGTCTGAAGCGATGTTGAAATATTTATAAAGTGAATCGCTATATGCTGGCTTTGAAACATACTATTTATGAGCACGAGAAACAAATAAGGTTTGCAATTAATAAGGCACAGCGTTTCAAAATTCAAACAATAACAATAAATATCTCGGAAGTGGTTAATGACACAAAACATTATTTGATATTTTGGTTAGCAAGTTTTCGTCTGTATATTATTGCAGTGAAACAACGGTTTATTTTCATGCAGATGTTTTAAATATATGTTATTTTAATCAAAATTATATTTGATAGTTTTGCTCTTATTAAATTTTCGTCTATCTCTTATAGTTTATCATTTATACATAAGAATACAAGATTCATTTAGAATAAAAAGGCCTTCATAGGCTATACGTAGAAAGTTCAAAATATACAGTTTATTTTCATACAAATATTTTAAAAATTAGTTTAAATCCAAATGTTATTTGTCATGTTTGTGCTTAGTACGCTTTCATTTATCCCTTCATTCATAAAAAAGTATGCAAGAATTATTCAGAATGAAGAAAACTTCAGTTTATTAGTTTATTTTCACGCATGAATAATAAAAAATAACAAGAATTTTACACTAGGGGATAATTCGGTGTGCAGATATTTCATAGAAAATCATCGTGTCACATCTTTGGAAGATTCTGAACTAAAATACCAAATTTGGGATAATTAATTGAGCTAACAGTCGTTAGATATGTAGCTGGGATTTAAAGTACTTACGACATTGTAAGTCCCCATTGGAACATGTTAATTCAAAATGAATTTCAGAATGCCTTGTAGTTTACAGAAAAAATCTGATGTGTTACACTCACATGACTTTCCCTACTCTTGTACAAACTATTTTTACAAACGCTTATTCTCCATATGCTTCATGTTAATGGAGATATCGAGATGTCAATCTTATTGATAATTTTCTTGTAGATGCAAGGGGAATATGGTAGGTTTTAAGAGATAGTCAAATATTTTAACGCTGGTTGCTATGTGGCGCATTCCATTCTCTTTGCATGTCCAGGACATAAAAAAAATGAATAACGAATTTGAGAAAAAGTATAAGTATTGGAAAACTTAAGGGAATAACAAGCAATATCTCGCAAACGGTTCACTCAACAAAAGAAATGTATATGACATAAATTGTGTATTTTAACGCGATCTACATTTTTCGTGTAGTAAAATTTTGTCTATCTCTTATGGTTTACCAGTTATGAAAACGTCGTTCATAATGAAGAATACTTTTGGAGACATTCCCAGAAAATTCGAGATATACATTTTATTTGCCATGACAATATCTTAAATATATGATATTTTAATCAAAATCGGTAGAGCCGTTTTTGAGAAAATTAAAATTTTCGAAAAATGTTCCATGTAAAGGGTAGTCTGGGGTGGGGGGATTTTCTTGAAAACCTTCGTGTCGCATCTCTGGAAGATACTGAACCTAAATACCAAGTTTGATGTTTATCCGACTGTTCGTTTTTGAGTTATACTGTTCACAGTCACACAGACACACACAGACAGACACACAGACACACACACTGACATGTTTCCAAAAATGCTTTTTTTGGATTCAGTGAGTCTCAAAACATGTATTTCCGGTGAAATCTCGGTATCGAAATTTTGGGTGGAATACAATACTTCCCCTGCTTACTATACGTAGTAGAGAAAGTAAAAAAATGAGAGTCAGTTGGGGAATTTGGTGTCGTACAGGTATGCTGCTTTGGTAGCTCAGTAGCTTAGAGCACAGTAAACCGAGTTTTTCAGTCTGATTCGACTTTTCCAACTAAGTTTTGTATTTATACAACATTTCGTTTCGGAGTAAGGCCCCATTCACAAAGATGACATATTGCTAACGTAACGCATCATAAGCGCAAGCGTAAAGGAGGATCATTCACAAAGCAGCCGTAGGCGTAACGCAGAAATGTAGCATGGGTTTGTACATCTGTAAATTACATACGGAAATTTCCGAGCGTACCGCAGGTTTTAAACTAAATAACACAACCATTAATATCCAAAATGAAAAATCCCCCAAATATTTATACATAAATAGGATATAAAAGCAAACATCAGCTCATACGGAGGGTTGTTCACGATCTATGGTAACAATATCAGACGAGCACAATAGTTCCGCGCTGAAACATGTGAAATGGAATGAAAGTTAAGCAGTATGAGTGTATCCCTGTGTTTGTTCAGTTGTGTGCTCTTGTTTTTGCTGCATCAAATGGCGTCAAAAATAGAACCATTCCAATAATTGTCCTTTCCGATGTAAAATACTTATATTCTAAGATTATTAAGCAGTGCAAGAGGCGTGGTTTAACATATCCAAGAAACTGATCTCATGTGTACTCAACAAAAAAGGTAAGGTCACATCAGGTGTTATCCCAAAGGGGAAGAAACGAAAATTCACTACCGGCCACCAGTCGCACCCCGGAGATAATGTGGAAGGTAAAGACCCATGCCTCTGGACCAAATCCTGAAGCTTAGAGGGCCACTGCACTGTGATTAGGAATGTTGGTTACTACTCTGAACATCATAATCAACCAGGATTTGAATCTAGAAAAGTGTCATAAGGGCCGGGGATATAAGCTGTTGTTTAAACACATTGCAGAACGTGCCACTAACAGCAGAAAGCTGTATGAACAATACTGGTGAAAAGTGGAGGTATGTTTATCTAAGTGACTGAAACAAGCTCTAATCTATATATTACCGACCAAGGGGAGAAAAAAAAATCAAAGTTTGGTATAAGGAAACTAACGAAACTTTACCCAATGATTTCATGATAGTAACAATGGCAAATTAACCATTCGTCGTGTACATAAAAACGTGGAAATCAACTCGGCATATTATCAGACTATCGTCCTGATACTAATTTTCCATACAGAAATCCCTGCTCTCTATGGTGCAGATGTAAATAAAGTCTGCATCAGAATTAGGTAAGAAGCCATAGTTAGCAGTTTGCTCCATGGAAGCTGTGCTGCAGAATGACAGCTCTAGCTAAAGGCTACCAGATAGTACATGACTGCTGGTGGAGGCGTGGTTTCATAAGGTAAGGGTGTGTTAAGTTTGTTACCATAGATTGCGAACAACGCTCTGTATTTTGGCGTCGGCGTTTAAAATGGCAAGCCACGGCCAAAAGGGAAAACACGGTGATTGTACACTTGGCTAAAATAAGAGAGGCTGATCTCTTGAGCAGTTAAATGTTTTAAAAATCCCTGCGAGTGAGCCCGCGGTTCACAACTGTCAATTTTTATGCCTCGCTTTGGCTAACACAATAATACAAGACACAAGGCACTGATTTGGGCTACGTGGAGCAGTGATAAGCTACTTGGCTTCTGTGCAAGCACTTCGAGTTCGATTTTCCGCAGTGGATTCTTCTCTTTTATTTTTAAAATTCGTTTTACTCTAATATAGTTAAACAATATTGCTTTTGTTACTTCATTTTTTGGTATAACTACCATAAAGGTGAAATATGTAGCTATAAAATATTAAGCCTCCTTCCAAGCGATAAATTAATTTCATGTTTGCCATCTGCCGGTATGACGGATATTAAATAAACGTCACCTACATAAAATGAAGAATAGCCATGTATTTAAGACAAAAGGGAAAAAAGTTGGGTAGCGCCCAGAGATTTGAACTTGCAACCTGTGGAATAGTAAGTTACCTATCTATCACTGAGCTGACTGCTGACTGGCATTTTAACGAGCTTCAGTGATACTCTACTTGAGAGCAATAAATCAACAAAGTGTGTTTTGGTTACAAATATTCAGTGTTGAAACACGTTGAAACATTTGTCTGTTTGAAATCTCGTATGCGAGTTACTTTCTCGGAAGACTTTTGCGATTATAGCTGTGTTCCCCATTATAACTACTACAAGAAAATACGCAGTCTTGTGAACAACGCCTGGATGACCCGGAGGTACTCGATTCGAGCTCGTCTCTCAAGTGCTCTCCGATCAGTTTTAAATTGACCGAATGGAAGTACGAGATGTCGTAAAATCTCAAATCGCGGCTGTATTGCTCAGAAGCAGAGAAGGAAACGCAGAATTCTTCCTCTACGCACGCAACGCAAGCGTTACATAGCACGTTGCGAGACTACGTGTATGCTTCGATTAAATGCTGTTCAAGGCAGACGGATACACATGGGTGTTTTCCTAAATATATCTTTTGTATTCAGGGTGATCTCAAAAAGTGTTATCGTAGTGAAATTTCGATGCTGATTTCTTGGGTGGAGTACAATACAATAGGTATGTGGCATCGTAAGCCTTGTAATAAGCATGACTGGTTCATTGCACCTGAGCTAAAGTTGAACATAGGCGATATTTGTAGACACTGATGTGGCAGATCCCTAGGATGGTCATACTTTAACATACATCAGCCAAATTTGGTGAATGCTTAACAATTGAACACACTGTGTTTGCACAATACTTCTGGGCCCTTGGGTGGCCCTACCTGTAAAATAATGTCACCAGCACAGTTCAAGCTACAACAAAGCGAGTAGAGACCACAAACTAACATTTATTAGCTTTCAGGAAATTACCAGAGTCGCTTTTGAAATACGTAGGTTGTCGTTGCGAGGACAATTGCGTGACGTCATCACATGGGCGCTACGCTCGGTCGAGTAAAAGCCCTAAAGGTCCGCAACAGACCACCAAAGCGTGGCTAATGTTCACGCTTCAACCACCCGACCCGATTAGCGATTCAATGGAAAGCCAACTCGAGTTGTTTTCGCACAAAATCCCTCCCCAGTGGGAGGGAATCGAACGCTGCCCCTTCCAAATCCGGGGTGGGAGGAAGGGGGGTCTATTAGTCAGTGTTACCAACTTGTGCGGGATGTACGAAATTGAGATTGACGTGTGTACGTCAGACGTATCGGAAAGAAGTCATTTAAAAGTTAGTGGATTGCTTCCTCGCGTCCATCAAAGTCTGTTTGTGAAGCTGGAGTCAGTCATTCTCTCACCTGATGCACTATAAAACCACTTTATTACACCTACGTGAAATATACATGCAGGGAATTAAGTATAACAACAAAATTGTTTTAACTACTGTGTTACGTAATGTGATCACATACGCTCTTCTGATGTGTTGCATTCATATGACTTTTTCTACTCACTCTTCTAGAAACTGTTCTTACTAAAGCTACGCCTCATGTAGATAAACCTTTATTAAACAGTAATATATTTCCTTTTGAGCATGTGAATAATAGAGTAGGTAAGAGTGGTAGATTTTAAAAACTCAAAGTCGGAATGCTATGTGATGTCTTTGAAATTCCATGCTCTTTGCATGACCACGACTAAAACTCCACGAGTAAAAAACGTGAAGTTGTTTTAGACCACGCACCTAATGGATGCCAATTTGCGGGAGATATGTTCCTAGGAGTGTTCGCCCCACGTACCGTACAAACTTTCCGGTGGCCTTTGCCCCACGTTTACTTTGTGTATAATAACTATTTTAATGTTATTTATTTAAATATTATATATGCCTCGGCTTCGTTAGTAGTATTTTTAGAGCACGTATCTCTTAACAGGGCTGGTACGGCTAAAGAACAAGGCTTATAATTGTATTTTACTTTTTTTAATTAATCCTTCGTACGATTAAATAACAGTTCAGTGATGTATCCTACTATAGAGCTGTGAGATTATTGTTAATTGCACTTTTAACAGGTAAGCTTTATATTATCCTCACCGCAATGAATTTTCATGTCTCACATAAAATCACTGACCCGTACCGAACTAAACTGCTTGGGTACACTTCCTTGTAGCGTCTACCACTTGAATGCCTGCAATGTCTGCCGACAAATTCACGCCTGAACAACAATTTTGTATACGATACATATGTAAAAACGGAATCATGTAGGCAGGTATGTAAACAGTTTTAGGAGAAATTTGATAGTATTCCAGTTCCAGGTAGAGAAACTGTTAAACGTCTGGTTAATAAGTTTGGAACAAGGGGATCGCTAAACGTAGTGAAAACGAGATATTATAACGAAGGAAGAAATTTACGAAATTGGTGCATCCATTTGCGGGGAGCCTAAAAGAATAAAATTTAGGAATAATCTACACTATAGATTAACTTAAGGACAATACAAAAACAAATTATGAACATTAAATAAGAAGAACTTATACGTGTGAATGGAAATTTCGTCCGAAGACACCAGGAATGTCCTCTCGCAGATGGACACCACCTTCAACACCACTTTTACAAGCTTAGTACTCATTGTAGTGGATGTTACTATCACTCGTGAGTAAGTAACGCTGGAGTTACGGAACGAAAAACTCCCAGTGTAATAGAGAGTGAGCGGAGCACGCACATGTGCGATCCGTGGCCTCACCATAAAACGACCGCATTGTAAAACTAAGGCTTTAAATGGATTACAACTACCTTCGCTGACCTAGACAACATATCATTTACAGTGACATGCAATGAAAGTTATTCTGGGTGATTTATAAGATACAAAACTCAAATATATAGTCGTTGTACTTTCTTGTGGATAGTTATGGAGGTTAGAATTAAACTTAAACGTTTAATGATGCAACTTGACAAATTAAAATACATAAAGTGAAAAAAAGTGCTAGAATATGGCATAATTTGAACCTGTTATTTAAGTTCAACTCTTCCAACGATGCGGCATGAGGATTTTTTAATACATACCGCCACCCCAGACTATGCTTTACATTGAAAATATTTCGTTACCTTTTATTTTCTCAAAAATAACTTCAATGTGTTGATTAGAATACCATGGATGGTCCAACCATTCACTGCACTCTTCGTACACAGTCATTCAGAATTTTCGTTGTTGTTTACGTTGGTGTAAGAACAATTGCAAAGTGCTTGATACAAATGTTTAGTTTTTCCTCGAGTGAGAAAACAACATAAAAAGAGTAGATTCCCATTTAAAAAATCTGATGTGTTACACTCACATGACTTTCTCTACTCTTGTACAATCTAATTTTACAAACGCTTATTCTCCACATGGTTCATGTTAATCGAGATATCGAGATGTCAATCTTATTGGTAATTTTCTTGTAGATGCAAGGGGAATATGGTAGCTTTTAAGCGATAGTCAAATATTTTAACGCTGGTTGCTATGTGGCGCATTCCATTCTCTTTGCATGTCCAGGACAAAAAAAATGAATAACGAATGTGAGAAAAAGTATAAGTATTGTAAAATTTAAGGAAATAACAAGCAATATCTCGAAAACAGTTCACTCAACAAAAGAAATGTATATGACATAAGTTGTGTATTTTAACGCGATCTACATTTTTTGTGTAGTAAAATTTTGTCTACCTCTTATGGTTTACCAGTTATGCAAAAGTCGTTCGCAATGAAGAATACTTTTGGAGACATTCCCAGAAAATTCGAGATATACATTTCATTTCACATGACATTATCTTAAACATATGATATTTTCATCAAAATCGTTAGAGCCATTTTTGAGAAAATTAACATTTTCGAAAAATCTTCCATGTAAAGGGTAGTCTGGGGTGGGGGGATTTTCTTGAAAACCTTCGTGTCGCATCTCTGGAAGATACTGAACCTAAATACCAAGTTTGGTGCTTATCCGACTGTTCGTTTTTGAGTTATGCTGTTCACAGACACACACACAGACACACACACACACACAGACACACACACACACACACACACACACACAGACACACATACGGACATGTTTCCAAAAATGCTTTTTTTTGGATTCAGGAGGTCTCAAAACATGTATTTCCGGTGAAATCTCGGTATCGAATTTTTGGGTGGAATGCAATACTTCCCCTACTTACTATACGTAGTAGAGAAAGTAAAAATTAAATTGACCCTAAAATAACCTTTACAATGTCATCCAACTAAAACACGACTAAACGGATATACTTTCCCCCATAATATCAAGCAACTTTTATTCAAGACATTTCTTTCTACAACGCTTAGTTTTGGAGATATTGTAGAGTCTCAAATTAAATGATTCACTCTGTATATAGCATAATATTTTAACACAATCGAATGATAAATATGCTACTTGTAATTTTTTACTCGTTAACAATATTGATGGTGATTAAAGCATCAAAATGGCTGGCCGGTACCAACCTTAAAAATGCTGCATATTATGAATGCTTGTTCCATGACCAGCTTTGTTATAAATTAAACGCCGGATTGAGTGAAGTCACGAAAGAAAACTTAACCTAGAAGGCTTGGAAATATTCTAATTGCAGAAAGGCGCATCTAGTGCAGGGTAATTTTGAAAACAAGTCTTCGTTTAGAGTTTCAGTGTACTTAATATTCTGATACCTCTCACAGGTCTGGTTGAGAAATATAGTATATGCTTCAAATAAAATTGAAAATGCTTATTTATAACCGTTGTGCTCAAAAAGTGAATGAAGATGAAGTTAATTAGACTAGTTTCGTGAATTAAATGCATATTAAGTGATAAAAACTTAGGTAAAGACAGAAGAAGGTATTAAATGATAAAAGCATTTAACTAAATATATGTCTATATTACGTATATGTAATAATATAAAGTTTAACGCATAGGCTATAGCGCCTATAGGCTGCAAAAGAAGCAACATAGGTTGGTAGGCCAGGTTGGCTGTAATGAATGCGGCAAAACCAACTTCCCGGGTGTGCAAAAAATAATAATTAAAAATTAATTAATAGAACACGACAACCATTGCAGCTGTTTAGGAAATGATACTGGTTATTACGATAGAAAATAAAGCTATGCAAATTCTAAAAACATCTGCAGAACAATTAATAGTAGGTACTTTCTAAAACACAGTGCTCGGAGAGACAAAACAAACTCATGGCTGTACTATGACTGTTCTATAGAAATGAACTCTATACATTAACTAAAAATCAATAAAGTATAATACAGGCCCCAGAGACGAAAAGGGAATTAAAATATGCGCAATGTTAATCTCATAACAAACGAAGGCGTTAGAGAAGAATTGCAGATTTGTTAATGAACGACAAACTGAACGCTCTTAAATGACAATGGGAGGAACACACAGAAAGAACACCAAATACAAATATGGAGATACAGTTCGGCAGAGAGAGGGTTTGTAGCCACACTCAGAAAGAGATGGCTGGAGAAGAGTCAATTCACCTTTATGTATGGTAAAAAAAGAACAAAATAAAGAAAGTGAATATAGTTTAATTCTAAATACATTTACAACAAATATATAGCAACGTCAGAAAGAGGTGCACACTAAAAATGCGAGTCATATAATTCATGGAGACTATACAGAGCATTAGCCAGGAGAACAGATTTAAATGCGACAGAGTTTAACTGTCTGATCCCTTCAGGTAGTTGATTAAATTAATTTAATGCTATATATTGAAAGTTAATTAGAGTTTTAGAACATTTATATGTATTTGTTAATACACAATTTGGTCCTATTACGAGCTAAATAATTATGAAAATTAAAGCACTCAATGTATCTATCAATGTTATTTTTTGACATACATAAGACCTGAGAGAATAAAGACTGATGGGAGAGTTAAGATACCAATTTAATAAAAAGTGGAATTTTTATAAATGGTAAATCATAAGAGTGAGAGAGAGAGAGCATTATCACACGTTAAGATGTAGATCTCGTTAAAATGATCAATTTATACCAAGAACATTGATATATCCGAGATATTAGTTTTTTTTCTTTGTATTTTGTAATATTTATCACACATTTTTGAATTGCTAAACCGCCATTCTTCTGTTTTTCGTGATGCTATGCAAAGAACATGGAATTTCAAAATTTCATTACATAGTGTTACATGCTGGGGTGAGGGCCAAAAGGTTCCCCGCATATTACTAAATTTTGATCACCCCAACACGCACATGGGAGAGAGTAGCTCACAAACGGCGAGAGGATCGGGACCTTGGTGTCTACATTTAGAAGAAGGCGTGAGGTTTTTTTTAACAAAATACACAAATATTACATAACACATTATCTGTGATTTATTGATAAAACACTTGGCGGCTCTACATTGTACTTAGGGAAACAAAGGATGAGGGGAGATGCCTCGCAGTCGAGGACTGACCACACGCGACCAGCTTCTTACACTAACACACAAAGTGACGCGCACTTTTTTTTCGAGTGGAGGAGAAAACGATTTAATCACTAACCCCAGCCCCGATGGGAATCCGGACTGAGAGTGTGGGACTCACCATTAGTCGGCATACACATTAAAAGCTCCTCCACGGGAAGGAAAATGGAAGAAGGAAAAGTGGTAGGGCGGCAGAGGGTAAAGGTAGTTACTAGATTGCAGCCATGAAACCTGACTGCAACACTAGTGGGATTGGCAAGGGTTTGGAAGAGAATGGAAGTTAGGAATGAGGATGGTACTGATGATGCTGCTGTTGCTGGTTGAACTCCTTGCATTGCTGCAAGAAGCGTGCGACTCTCACTGGGTCTTTTTTGAATCTGGAAATCTGGAACCTGGAGCACAGTTTCGGATGGCGTCGTCTATGGCGTTCAGTTCTGATGATGTGCTGTCAATCTGCTCAGATAGGAAACCATGCTGAACAGCTGATGTAGCTTGAAGTTCTCGGATGACTTCCTCCAGGGCTGTCAGCCTCGCCGACATGTTCAGGAACTCCGCGTGAAGATCCTGAACGGCATCGCGTAGGCCCTGGACTTCATGATCGGCGTTGGTGATGGTGCTGATGTCGGCGCTGGTGATGCTGCTGGTGTCGGCGAATGTGGAGTGGTCGTCTGAGGCGGGGCTGGTGCTGGTGGCTTCGGCGGTGCCTTCCTGCGGGGATGTGGGGGGCAGAGCGCATGGCCGGTGAAGTGTGTTGACCCTCCACATGTCATGAAAGTCATGCTGCTTGCATGATTCCGTTGTGCTGGCGGCACCACAGTAGTGGCACCTTGGTTGTGCTGTGCAGGACGTCTCATTCTGCCCGTAGGCACAGCAGCGCCTGCAGGGAGCTTGGCGTTCCAATCGGCTGGCCTCGATGCGTAAACACCGCCCTAACTAGGGCAGGTCCGCCCTCAAGGCCGCTTCGTAGTCGCCAGGGTCTGCAAACTCCATCCTGACGAGCGACGTGGGTCCCTGCGCAGCCGATGATCCTGTGGCCTTTAAGGCTGAAGACCACTGCTGGTGAGCTGCGGTGATGAGGAACCTGACTAGCAGGTCCCTCGGGATCCCTCTGATGACAGCACTGTACCTCCCTTGAGGCACAGGATGGCTCTGCGGTGGCTGGGAAGTTCCCAGAATCGGCAGCGTGGATGCCGGTGAGTGTGGCGGCGACTGCTGGTGCGGTTGCGGCGAAGCAGCGGCCGAGGCTGTGGCGGCTGCGGCGAAATTCCCTCGGCAGATGCCGGAGCAGAAGAGGAGATTCCTGCCTTAGTGGGCTCGGCGGATCTGCGATGCTTCCTCTTCGCCACTTCGTGATGCGCACATTCAAGTAACGGCAGCTTTATATCGCCTCTCTCCAACCCTGTCTAGGCAAGCTAGCTGGCGTCATACGGGCGAATTTCAAACAAAGCCTTCTCTCTCTAGTGTGTTCCGCGCCAAAGGAGTAGGCTCGTTCAGCCGAAATAAATAATCAAAGTCACCCAATAATGCTGTCGACAATGCGACACAGTAATGCGTCTGGTATGACAATGCTTACTGATACGCCACAATAGGATCCGATTTTAAGTACGAGGTACGTCCAGAAAGTAAGTTCCGTTGGGTAATAAAATTAAATTGTGTACAGGTATAGAAAAATTATTTATTGCACAAAATTCTGCAACTCTTAAACTACTTTTCCACATAACTGCCGAAAATTTGCAGGCATTTGTCATAGCGTGGCACAAGTTTTTGTATACCTTCTTCATAGAAGTTTGCCGCCTGTGTCTTCAACCAGTTGGAAACATTTTCTTTCAGCTCTTCGTCATTGTTGAAGTGTTGACCGCCAAGGAAAGACTTGAGATGTAAGAACAGATGAAAGTCGCTAGGAGCGAGGTCAGGGCTGTACGGAGGATGGTCAAACACGTCCCAGCCAAATCCCTGTAGGAGGTTTTGCGTCACATTTGCAGTGTGTGGTCGTGCGTTGTCGTGAAGAAAAACAACACCTTTTGACAGCAATCCTCGGCGCTTATTCTGTATTGCGCGGCGCAATTTCCTAAGTGTCTCGCAATAAACATCTGCTTTGATTGTTTGACCACGCGGTAAGAAATCAATGAGTAAGATGCCTTTCCAGTCCCAGAACACTGTGCACATCATTTTTCGAGGTGTCAAGATTTGTTTCGGCTTAACCTTTGCTAGGGATGAAGTGTGCCTCCATTCCATTGATTGCCGCTTACTTTCAGGGGTGTCGTAAGAAACCCAAGTTTCATCTCCTGTGACTATCTGTGTTAGAAATTCTTCGCCGCCTTCATCATAACGGGTCAAAAACTGAAGTGCACTACCCATCCGGTTTGTTTTGTGTTGCTCAGTAAGAATCTTTGCTACCCAACGAGAGCAAAGTTTACAAATTTCAGTTTTTCGGTAACAATTTCATGAATTAGTGATCGTGAGATTTGGGGAAATTCCATAGCGAAAGCACTAATTGTAAAATTGCGGTTTTCCTGGATCTTGTCATCAATCGCGTGCACCAGTTCTTCTGTAACCAAAGATGGACGCCCACTTCGTTCTTCATCGTGCACTTCACTACGTCCTTCATTGAACTGTCGGACCCATCTTCTCACTCATCGCATTTTGTCCGTAAACTTCGCAAATTTGCCGATAAATTTCAATTGGTTTCACTTTCCTAGCATTCAGAAAACGACTCACAGATCTGATTTCACAAGCGGCGGGATTTTCAATCAACACCGACATTGTAAACAAGCACAACAAAGCGTACGTGGCTGACAGCGATCTCAAAATGGCGCACGTTTCTTCTCCTTGATACAGAGCGTCTACCGCGTATGTGCGGAACTGCGATCGCAGCGCTGCAACGGAGAGAAATTGAAACGGAACTTACTTTCGGACGTACCTCGTATTTTACTATCGTTTCAGCCTCCTATATCCCCGTTGCACCTAAAGGAAATATTTAAGGAAACCTTTTCTTCAAACATTTATCTTGATTAACTTTAAGTGCAGATAGAAATATTAGCCTGTTGGTGGAATATTTTAAATGTAGTTTGTCTTTTAGATCCATATAGCAATGAAAGCTAAACGTTAGTATATCAAATACACTTACCTCGTACGCAGTGGCAGTGTTTGTAATACCAGAACCTTTAAATCAAAAAAATGAAACAGAAGCAAGTAGTCCTATGTAATGGTAATGACAAAACAAAGTAAATATTTTACTATACTTGTAATTTGATTGCCTATTTGAACAAAGCCCGAAGATTCGGGCACACGTGTATTTAAATGTATAAATGATAGTGTATACATTATATACTGCCGTTTGGAAAATTGCAACACCAAGAAAGAATTTTCCGAATAACTCCAAACTTAGTGGAAGTGTAAAAGAGTGTGCAAGCAATAAATGGTTAGGTTTGCAGAGAGATGGGGTACACGTAGGCCGTGCAGAGCCTTTTTTTCAGAAACCATAAGCTCCTCCGACTGCAATGGGTACGTAAACGCCGTCACTGAGTTGCGAGTGTCAAAATGTAGTTTTTCCGGACGAGTCCCGCTTCAACGTGTCCTATAGTGATGGCCGCATACGTGTCCGTTGTGAGCGCTGCGTTGGGGGGGGCTGCATTGTTGAGCGTCATAGCAGACAAACACCAGGTGTGATGGTTTGGTGCGCCATTGGTTACAACAACCGATCTCGCCTCCTATGAATTGAAGGCACTTTGAACAACAACCGGCACCTAACAGTGGTTACTACCCATGCTTCAGGCATCTCCACAGGCAATTTCAACAGGACAATGCCCGGCCACATATTACGAGGAATGTACGAGCCTTCTTCGAAGAGCGACGGGTACCATTGCTTCACTGGCCTGCACGTTCGCCTGACATGTTGCCCATCGAACATGTCTGGGATATGGTTGGTCGGCACCTGGTGCGTCACGATCCTCCAGTAACCAGTGCCACGGTTTTGTGGGCTCGAATACAAACTGCGTGGAGGGAAATCCCTCAGAACCTTTTTGATTTAATGCCAAGGCGTATAGCAGCTCTAATTGCAACGCATGGAGGCCAGACCGAATACTGAATATTAGGGCCCAAATGTCAGGTATAGATTTGAAAAGTTTATCATTGTTATTTGTCATGTACCTAAGCTGTGGTATTAAATTCATTGAAGTTATGCGTTTCTTTCTTGGTATTGCGATTTTCACAAATGGAAGTGTATATTGATTCTGCAGACTTAAAAACAATAAAGAATGTGTTACAACAAGATTTGTTTTCTTTGGTGACCTTTAAATCCTCACGCAATTTTTGTAAGTAATGAAATGAAATGAAGCACCCGTATTCTTCCATTTTTCATTTATGCATGTGCTAGCTTTAACAGAACCATTGCATCCTAAGCCACATACCTAGGACATACTGTGTGCCAAAGTAATTACAACGATGAACATGCGACGGAGCTATTCCCAGCTGAAAAAGAAAGGCAGAGACTTGTGGAAGCAAAAAAGTATTATAGAGAAACAAACTTACAAATAATACAGGGCAAAGTATTTTCCATTTTAGAAAGGATCAGATACGTAAAAATGTAACACTAAAATTCATAATATTCGAGTTTCGTGTCTTTATACTTTCTCTGCCTAGTACGTAGAGAAGGAATTGCAATCCATCCAAAAAAAAACTCGATACCGAGATTTCAACGGAAATACATGTTTTAACATTTTAGAAAAAGATCCGCGTGTGTGTAACCAGAATAACTCAAAAACGAAAAGTCGGTTAAGTAACAAACTTTGTATTTTAGTTCAGTAGTTTCAAGGTACCGACACGAAGATTTTCAATAAAGTTCCCCAAACCAACTACCCTTTGCGTGGAATATCTTTCGAAATCTTTGATGTTCTAGAAATGACTAACGATTTTGATTAAAATACCATATACTAAACATGCTTACACGACTAACGAAGTGTATATATTGAATTTTCAAGGAATAACCTGTAAAGTCCTCTTGATCCGGAAGGCATTTTTTATAATCTTGTATAACTGACCAACGTTAAACGATTGACAAATTTTTTAAAACACACACTTTATTTCAAATAAGCCTTCCTGTGGCATAAGAATTTCTGAAACATCCGTTATTCATGTTTCGAATTGTTATTTCTTGGTGATTCTTTTAAAGTCCTGCCAACATACAGTTGTTTCTCGCGACTGCATGGAAACAGTATGGAATTTTAATGCCAGCATATAGCGAGCAGTTCTTAAACATTTGACTATTGCTGTTCTCTTTGTATTATACTGAAATTAGTAATGCAGCAATTTCCACAAAGGTTTATTTGGATTAAAATTTAGTAGATAGAATAATAAGATTGAGTAAGAACAGTTCATATACCCACTAATACGCATTAGAGGGTAGAGAATGCAACACATCAGATTTTTACTTTCTCTACTACGTATAGTAAGTAGGGGAAGTATTGTATTCCACCCAAAAATTCGATACCGAGATTTTACCGGAAATATATGTTTTGAGGCCCCCTGAATCCAAAAAAAGCATTTTAGAACCATGTCCGTGTCTGTGAACAGCATAACTCAGAAACGAACAGTCGGATAAAAACCAAACTTGGTATTTAGGTTCAGCATCTTCCAGAGATGCGACACGAAGGTTTTAAAGAAAATCCCCCACCCCGGATTACCCTTTACATGGAACATTTTTTCTAAAATTTTAATTTTCCAAAAAATGGCTCTAACGATTTTGATTAAAATATCATATGTTTAAGATATTTTCATGACAAATGAAATGTAAATATCGAATTTTCTGGGAATGTCTCCAAAAGTATTCTTCATTATGAACGACTTTTGCATAACTGGTAAACCATAAGAGATAGACAACATTTTACTACACAAAAAATGTAGATCCCGTTAAAATACACAATTTATGTCATATACATTTTTTTAGTTGAGTGAACCATTTTCGAGATATTGCTTTTTATTCCCTTAAATTTTCCAATACTTATAATTTTTCTCAAATTTGTTATTCATTTTTTTTGTCCTGGTAATGCAAAGAGAATGGAATACTCCACATGGCAACCAACTCTTAAAATATTTAACTATCGCTTAAAGCCTAGCAATTCCCCTTGCATCTACAAGAAAATTAGCAATAAGATTAACATCTCGATTAACATTAACAATATGGAGAATAAGCGTTTGTAAAAATAGTTTGTACAAGAGTAGAGAAAGTCATGTGAGTGTAATAATCAGATTTTTTAACTATAGATTAAATTGGCAAAGGTTTCTTTATGGCCATTATACACACCAGAATGTATTCCTCTCTAGTTTAAAGGATTCGTTGTGCTACATTCACATGCATTTCTCTACTCACTATTTATTTTATATTCTTCCAGAAACTATTTTCACAGAGCTTTTTACCATCTACTTCATTTTAATAGCGATAAAAGTTTTCATAAATATCTCAGTTGTAGGTATAAGAGGAATGGGGTCATTGAAGCAATTGTCCAATATTTAAAAACCGGAATGATATATCTTGGCTTTTAAATTGCACACTTTGATAACCACGAGAAAGCAACAAATGGCGACTTAACACTTAATAATCTTATTTAAACGTTTGAAAATTCGAACCAAAAGCGATTATGGCTAATGGTGAAAAATATGTATTTGAATCAAATAGTGTGATTTAAGAATACCTACATTTTATGCAGACATAACCATACAAAATTATACAGAGTTCATTGATATTGAAAATAACAGGGTATTCCCATAAGATTCAATATATATACACTTTATTAGCCTTACAAATATCTAAAATTTATAGTATATGAATCAAATCTGTTAGATCCATTATTGACAAACTAAGGCATAAAGTAAACTTTTCCATTTGAAGTATATTTTGGAGGCAGTTATTTTTTAAATCTTCATGCATCTTTACAACACTTTCTCTACTACGAATAGTAAGTACGGGAAGTATTATACTCCACCACCAAAAAATTCAATATCCAAATTTCACCGAAAATACATATTTTGAGGCGCTCTGAAACCAAAAAGAGCATCTTTAGAAAAAATGTCCGTGTATGTGTGTGTATGTAAGAAAAAATGAAACGACAGATAAATACCAAACTTGGTATTTAGGTTAAGTAGCTTCCAAAGATGTGACACAAAGATTTTCAAGAAAATCTCGGCGTGAGAGATTACAGGAAACATTTTTGCATATGTTTGATTTTCTAAACAATGGCTGACGATTTTGTTTAAAATACCACATATTAAAAATATTTACACAGGGCACAGAATGACTGACGATTCTACATAGAATCTGCCCATTCTCGGTTTTGGATGAAAACTGGGTACATGTTTTTGGTAAATGTGCACGGTGGGAGAACCAGCGAACAATTCAATTCAAAGAAAAATTCTTAAGTCCTGCAAGAAGGAGGATGGCATGTTGGGATCCACTGGCTCACCAGAGGAAGTGGAAAACATGCGTAATTTCTTAGCTAAGGTGCGCGAAGCTAGGTCAGCGTTTTCCTTTTTCTTATTTTTCTTTTCTTTTTGTTACTTTTTGTGTTATTTCTTTTGTCACCTTATCTTTATCTTAATATATATATATATATATATATATATATATATATATATACACGATGTATCTTTAATTGTATCATATATTTGGGGGACGTGTTTCTGACATCAAGGGTCTGAAAAGCTTTATTTCAGAGTTACAACACAAAATCAAAAGTTACCAAAATTGCTCGAAGTGGCTTCCTCTTTCTTCAATGCATACGGTAAGCCTGCGTTCCATGCTCTGGCGTAAACTGTTGAAAATTTCCCCATGTGTTTCGTATTTGGATACGTCCTCTCAAAATGTCAACAGCAGGTACAGAGTCGCATAAACCAAGGATTCAAATGTCCCCAGACAAAGAAATCCATTGGATTCAAATCAGGCGATCGAGCAGGCCATGCAAGGGGTCCCCCTTGACCAATCCATCTTTGCGAAAATCGATCATTCAAAAACTTAGAAACTATCATCCTGAAATGAGCTGGAGCTCCATCGTGTAAAAACCACATTCGTTGGATGATATCCAGAGGCACATTATCAGTTAAGTGATGCAACTCATTTCTGAGAAACTGGAGATAGATTTCTCCATTCAGTCGCGGAGGGAAGAAGTAGGGACCAATAAGGTGATCATGAATGATTCCACCCCAAACGTTGAGAGAGAACCTCTGTTGATGCTTGTCCTGTCATACTTCATTAAGATTTTCAAATGCCCAGTTATGAGAGTTATGAAAATTGAAGATATCGTCGCGAGTAAAACTAGCCTCATCCGTGAATAAGATACTGGCTAGGAAATTGATGAACACAGCGCACTGCTGTAACATGCGTTGACAGAAACGTCTTCATGACTCAAAGTTCGCCTCATGTAATCCTTGCACACGTTGAAGGTGATATGGGTGCAGAAGATTTTCATGCACAATTCTCCAGATAGTCATACGACTAACTCTTTCCCTTACAGCAATCGTCTTGTGTTTTGTGAAGGGTTTCTGGTTCCACAGCACGGAGAGTTCGTTTCAAGATCAATGACTCGTACCGCTCTTGGTCTCGCAACATCCCTGGTACTCCTCTCAAATGCGCCATTCTCTCTCAAGCATTGTTGAAATCGTGCGAATGTTATTGCACACTGTAACAGTCTGTCAGGGCACCTTTCTGCATAAAGTTCACATGCTCGTGCTGCATTGCCGTCTGCACGGCCATACGTGTTCACTCATGGAACACATCTTCTTTGACCTATAACAACGAAACGGTTGATTTTCAGACCCATGTATATGTGAACTTTTTTTGCTGTTTTGATGTCAGAAACACGTCCCCCAAATATATGACACCAATAAAGATACAGCTTGTATAATATTTGGATGGAATTCAAACTTCTTCTACCTACTATAAGTAGATCCTGAGAGAGAAAATATACAAAGGATCAATAAAAAATTCTTCGAAATTACAGAAGAAATATGGAATAACCTGTGGTGGAATGGAAAGAAACATGAGAAATACTGGCAGGTGATAAAAAGATAATTATGATGAACATTTAATCATTTATTTGAAATAAACCCCATGAAAAAAATTAACGAGTTGAATAAATCATAAGCTCTCAAGACTTAGCAGATTCATTCAGTAACTGTAGACAGCTGAAAATATTTTGGAAATATTTTAGTGTTATAATGCTTGATTACAAGGCGGCGCCGTAGCCAAGTGATTAGGCCGCTCGCTTCCCACCAAGGCGGCCCGGGTGACAGGGAACCATATCTGGGATTTGTGGTGGACAAAGCGGCGCTAATACAGACCTTTCCCTTTTTCGGGGGGGGGGATTCAGGGAGTCTCAAAACATGTATTTATGGTAAGACCTC
The DNA here is from genome assembly GCA_030765065.1 of Deroplatys truncata. NCBI lineage: Eukaryota > Metazoa > Arthropoda > Insecta > Mantodea > Mantidae > Deroplatys > Deroplatys truncata. Next base: position 57,091,513 of record CM060981.1, read on the forward strand.
GGTATCAAGCTTTTGGGTGGAATGCAATATTTCCTCTACTTACTATAGGTAAGCAGTAGGGAAAGTAAGAACAATGGATTGGTTTGTCCTTTGGAAACATTTTGTCGTTTTCCAATAATGAAAACAGAGGAGATGTTGAAATCGAACCGTTTCTATCACTGTAAAGTTGTTTTGGCTATATTATTGCTCTAACGTCAAATTACTTTATTTATAATTTTCTTTATCATCCCAATATTGCTAATTAAACAGCCTATAGGTCTATTCCCGGGGCAGCTATATTATAATTGAATCTGAGATACCCAACAGAGACAACTCAATTAATTATGTTTCCATTGCGTTTTCAAAGCCCGCATAAGAGTGATTTGATAACAAACTTGTATTTTCTGAATATATAATAAAATGGATATACTGAGCGAGATAGCTCAGGCAGACCGTGGGTTTAAAGCCGATCTGATTGACTTTATTCGTAGTTTTCCTTAGTGGCCAGATGCACCCAATATTGGATATTCAGCACCACTCAAGCTTTCAGCTTCAGGACAATAGACAAAGAACTTAAAAAATGTTAAATACCTTATACCACATGGCTTTTATTATCCATCCCCTCACAAACTGTTTTTAGAAAGGTTATACGATAAACCTTTGCAGAAAGATTACGTTGTCGACAAGAGAGAAAGAGGGTATGAAGCGATGGTCAACTTTTTAGGTAGAGAAGGTATTGCAATTCCAACCAAAAATTCTATACCGAGATTTCACCGCAAAGACATGTTTTGAGACTCCCTGACTCCAAATAAAGCATTTTTGAAAGCATGTCCATGTGAGTATATGTCTGTGTGTCTACCAACAGTATAACCCAAAACCAAAAGGCCCGATAAATACCAAAATTAGTATTTAAGTTCAGTATCTTCCTAGGATGCGAAACGAAGATTTTCAAGAAAATTCCCCCTCTTCAAGCCCTCATTACATGTAACATTTTTTGAAATTTTTTATTTTCCAAAAAATGGCTCTAACGATTTTGGTTAAAATACCATATATGAAAAACATTTACAGACAAATAAAATGCATATCTTGAATTTTCTCGGAATAGCCTAGGAAGTCCTCTTCTTTCGGAAGGAATTTTTATAAGTTTGTACACCTGGTAAACGCTAAGGGATAGACGAAAACTTACTGAACAATAAACTGCACACAGTTTATACCAAATAAGTTTTCCAAATAAGATCGAATTGTTCAATCATTTAAAAGTCCTGTCAACATTCAATTGTTTCTCGCAACTGCATGGAAACAGTACGGAATTTTAAGGCCAGCATATAGCGTACATCTCTTAAACATTTTATTGTCTCTGTTCCCTTTATATCTATAATGAAGTGTGTAATACAGCTATTTCTGCAAAGGTTTGTTTGGATTAAAATGTAGTAGATAGAAAGATATGATTTAGTATGAATAGTTTGTATAGCCACCAATAAAAATACAGTGTAGGATTAGTCATGTAAATGCACATCATATTTTTTAACTACATTAATTTTTAGTTAATAATCTATAATTATTATTACTAGATTGATATGTACTAGTTATATATATATTCTGAAGCTGATTTTTATTAATTTGTTAGGTTTCCTATACTTAGATTTATTGGAAAAGTGGAATCAGACGACTGAAAAATTCAATGCCTTCACCGGGATTTGAACATCGGATCTCTCGGTCTCCTCCGGTTGCCTTAATTGACTTAATAGTGGTCGAAACTATGAATCCCGGGACTTAAAGTACTTATAATATTTTAAGTCGCCATTGGGGTATGTCATCCCAATACAATTTGAGATCTCCTTGTAGTTTACCGGGAAAAATGCGAAACAGTTGGGGAATTTAATGTCGTACCGGCATGTTGCCATGGTAACTCAGTGGTTAGAGCAACCGGACGGAGACCGGAGATCCGTAGTGCAAATCGCAGTTATGGCATTACATTTTTGAGTCGTCTGATTTTATAATAAGAATAGTTTGTATACCCACTAATAAACTATAGAGAGTAGAGAAAGTCATGTGAATGTATCGCATCAGAATTTTTTGCTAAATTTTGGATAATAATATAGAATTTTCTTATTATAAGATTGATATGTACTATTTATATTTCATTTGAAGTTGATTATTATCAAATTATGAAGGGGTTTAATTGTTGCTGTTGCTCACGCACGTAATGGATGCCAATTTGCGGGAGATTGTTTCTTGGAGTGTTCGCCCCACGTACGTTACAAACTTTCCGGTGGCCTTCGCCCCACGTTTAAGAATCAACTTTTTATTTAAAAAATATATATATGTCCCGGCTTCGTCAGTAGTAATTTGCAGAACATGTATCTCTTAACAGGGCTGGTACGACTAAAGATCAAGACCTACACAAATTATAATTGTATTGTACTTTGTTTATTAATCCTTCACACGATTAAATAACACTTCACTGATATATCCTACTATAGAGCTGTGAGATTATTGTTATTTGCACTTTTTAACAGGTAAACTACATTATTCTCACCGCAATGAAATTTCATGTCTCACACTGAACTTGTACCATATGTAACTTGAGTATGCAATCTTATAGTATCTCCCGCTTGAATTTGTACACTTTTTTCTATTTAAAGTCTCTGATTGGCTAATCCTACTCCAATAGAATACCTTTACTTAACCTTTAGCTTTTTCTAGTTTTTGATTGGCTATTTATAAAAAGTTTTATATATCACATTATTGTTGTTCCAGGAACTATCAGTAGCCTTATTAAACTTTCTAATTTACTATTGCCTCAAGGTTACCTCATTGTTAGTAACTTTCAGCTTTTACATTGTAATTCTGTTTGCTACGGAAGGCAGCTTGCTTCTATTCTCACAGCTCCTACATTGCTAAACTACGTAATACATTCACATAACATTATTATACATGTACATAATTAAATAAACATAATACACTGACTGTAAAATACACTTTATATATTATATTATACACATATTGCTTTAAGGTGGGCTGTTATTATGTTTTATATTATATAATTAGACTGATATACTTAATGTTAAATATACTGCCTCAATTGATAGCAAATCTATACTTAGTGTTATAATTAATTTTTTCGCATTTTTTTAAAACTGTTAATTGTATAGATATACTTTGTCTGCATGGAGGCCTAAAATGAGGAAAGCAATTTAAATGAATGAAATAAATAATTAAGTCGGAAGACTAAAAACCTGGATTATGCACTTTGAAGTAGGTAGTTTGTTACGTTATTTGCATCACGCTTTGGGCGTCAACTTGAAGTAGGTCGTATTGACGGAGTTGTATTATATTTAAACTGTTGGGGAGCCGAACTTGTAGTAGTTGCAACCGCACGTATAGTAAACAGTTTCCGGTAGCCTTCGCCCCAAATGTACTTTCAGGTGGCCATTGTCCCAAATTTAAAAAAAATATTTACTTTGTAATTTGACTCTTTCTTTAAATATTATGTTTTTATGTTTGCCTCACCTGCGTCAATATTATTCTTAGAGACATGAAAGTAGGCTTACACAGATTATAATTTTACTTCACTCCTTTTATTAATGCTTGATACGATTTAAATAGCACTTCACTGATATAGAGAGCTGTGAGATTCTTTCATTAAATACTTGCACTTTTTAACACGTAAACTTATTTTTTGAGCTCACACGAATACGTATTATATCTCTCGAGGACACATCTCGCATCCGGTTAGTAGCGCTGTCTGCAACCAACTGAACTGATTTCAACCGCCTAAACTTGTAAATTTCTGTATTTTAAGTCTCTGAATGGCTATTCCTACTCCAATAGAATACCTTCATTTAACTAAAGCTTTTTCTGGTTGTTGATTTGCTATTTTAAATTGTCTCAAAAATTACATTATTGTTGCTCCAATAATGACTAGTAGTATTTAAACTTTCAAATTCATTATTGCCTCAAGGTTACCTCATTGTTACCTCATTGTTAGCAACTTTTAACCTATTATTCTCACAGCTCCTACATTATTAAATTACGTAATATATTCACATAACATTATTACACATGAATACAATAATACAAACTTATACAACGACTGTTACATACCTTTTTTTATATTTGTTAAATACACATATTACTTTAAGACGGGCTGTTATTGAATTTATATGTTATATAATTAGACTGAAATCATGTAAGTATTATCAATACTGTCTCAACTTTCTGCATATGTGTCCCAACATACTGGTATATAAATATTGTGTAGAGTCCATATGAAATGGTAACTGATAGAGAAACTTTGTTGACCAGACGTGATCGTATTTGTCCGCTATCGTTCCAACATGAACGATTCCACAAACAAATATTGCTCGTTTACCACGAACATCAAACCATCGCGCTAAAGATACGAGAGAAATTTGAGCAGATAAACACTTTTGGGTGCATTCACATTCATGATGCACTATCTATATGAAACGTTTGGCAGATGACTTGCCGATTACATCTTTCAAATGTGCTCGCAGCAATGGAGTTTTGTAAGCGTCATTGTAAACATCAATCGTGTGACGCAGGTGGTCAGCGGTCTGTCTACCTCCCAGGGAGATTATAGTTCGATTCCCTAGCAGCTGAATCGAAATTCGGACGTGATGGTTGTGTGGAATTGCTGAATACAGCTCCATGTTACGTCTACAAAGGACAAAGTGTTTTTTAGTTTTTGGAACCCTCGTATTTACTTCCGTTTGGATACTTAGCAAAAAATCTGATGTGCTACATTCACATGACATTCTCTATAATCTAGCGCTTATTTATGGATACAATAAGTATTTTTACGAAAGCTTATTTTCCTATCTTCTTCATTTTAACCGAGATAAAACATTCCGGAAACAGCTACATTACACATTTAGTTATAGATATAAAGGAATAGCGATAGTCAAATGTTTAAGAACTGGACGCTATATGCTGGCCTTGAAATTCCATACTGTTTCCATGCAATCGCGACAAACAGCTGAATGTTGACAGAACTTTAAGAGAATGACCAGGAAATAAACAATTCGAACATATAACAACGGATAAATCAGAAATGTATTATGCCACAGAAAAACTTATTTGAAATAAATTGTGTTTCAAAGAGATTTGGTGTATTACCTTTTTGTCTAACGTTTAAGCTTGTACAAAATTTCTTCCGAATGGAGTGAAATTAACAGACTATTCCCAAAAAATTAAAAATATACATTTTATATGTATTGTAAATATTTTAATACAGAATTTGAATCAAAATTACTAGAGATATTTTTTTTTAGAAAAACAAGTATTTCTAGAAATCTTACATGGAACGTTAGCTTGGGGTGGGGGGGTTTCCTGAATATCTTTGTGTCTTGTCGTTGGTATTTATCGGACTTTTCGTTTTTGAGTTATGTGTTCACAGACACACACACATACAGAACGTTTTCTGAATTCTTTTTTGGATTCAGGGGTCCTCAAAGCATGTATTTGCAATTCAATCTCGATATCGAATTTTTGGGTGTACATGGCAGAAAAAGTAAAAATTAAATTCATACAAAATCACGTGATGCTCTTTTACAATAATACTACTAATATTTGCTAGCGTTCATATTTTGGAAAAATCTACGTATTTGTTTATTTTTACTTTGCATTCCCAACTACCACCCAAAGTCTCTATAACCAAGGTTTCAGCAGCAATACACGTTTTGAGAATCCCTGAATCCAAGAAAGACCACTTTAGAAAAAGGCTCGTGAGTGTGTGCGTCTGTGAACAGCGAAAAATTGGGCAATTACCAAACCAACTAGCTTGAGCAAGTATGAGGCACGAAAATTCAAGAAAATCCCAACCGAAACTACCCTTTATATCGAAAAAGCTCCTTATTTTGTATATTCTCATAAATGTCTCATAAGATTTTGATTAACACACAACATGTTTGAAATATTTGATTGAGGAATAAAATGTACACCCTAATTTTTTGCAAATAACCGCCATTCTGATGACTTTTGTAGAATTAGTAAATCTTACTACAGCAAAAAATGTATATCTCGTTAAAGTATAGAATTTATACCAAATAATTTTTTGGTGATAAACGTTTCCGAGATATTCTTTGTTATTGGTTTGAATTTTCATATACCTCCTTATACTTTCTTCAGGTGGTAAGTGATATTCAATTTTTCTCATCGTCATGCAAATGCAAGGATATCTGGTTTTAAAAATCTGATGTGATACATTCACATGACCTTTTCCGCTCTCTATCGTTTATTAGTGGGTATATTCATAATAAACCTTATTACCATCTCTACTGTGTATAGTAAACTAGGGGAAGCATGACAATCCACCCAAAAATTCCATACCGAGTTTTCACCGGAAATACAGGTTTTGAGGCCTCCTGAATCCAAAATAAGCATTTTTATAAAAACGTCCATTTGTGTGAGCAGCATAACTCAAAAATGAAAAATCGGATAAATACCAAAGTTGGTACTGAGGTTCAGCAATCTCTAATAATGGTACACGAAGATTTTCAAGAAAATCCTCCCATCCCAAACTTGAAGAAGATATTGTCTTTTCTTTGGAGTTGTTTTTTTTATTTAGCTCCACGTATGGACGCCAATTTCAAGTATGTGGTTTGTTACGTTACTTTCAACCGTTTTGGGCGTCAATTTGAAGTAGTTAGTTGCTGCTACGTATTAAAAGTCAGTTTGTAGATGCTGTATTATATTTCAAATGTTGGGGAGCCGAACTTTTAGTAGTTGCAACAGCACATATAGTAAACAGTTTCCGGTAGCCTTCGCCCCAAATCTACTTTCAGGTGGTCTTTGCCCCAAGTTTAAAAATAACAGCTTTGTAATTTAACTGTTTCTTTAAACATTATATATTTATGTTTGCCTCGGTTGCGTCAGTATTATTTTAGATACATGGGTATCTTGGCAGGGCGTGATGCGACAAGAATGTAGGCTTACGCAGATTTTTAAGTTTTAATTCTCTCCTTTTTATTAATCCTTGACACAAATTATATAGCACTTCACTGATATCGAGAGCTGTGAGATCCTGTTATTTAATACTTGCACTTTTTAACACGTATACTATTTTTGTCCCACACAAATACGTATTATATTTCTCGAGGATGCATCACGCATCCAGTTACAAACACTGTCCGCAGGCAACTGAATAGATTTCAACCGTCTAAACTTGTAAATTTCTGTATTTCAAGCCTGATTGGCTAATCCTAATCCAATAGAATACCTTTATTTAACTAAAGCTTTTCTGGTTGTTGATTGGCTATTTTATAAACTGTCACTAAAATTGCATTATTGTTACTCCGATAATCAGTAGTAGTATTATTAAACTCTCAAACTCATTATTGCCTCAAGGTTACCTCATTGTTACGTCGTTGTTAGAAACGTTTAAATTATTATTCTCACAGCTCCTGCATTATTAAATTACCTAATATATTCACATAACATTATTGAACATGTTTACAATAATATACGCATATGCAATGACTGTTACATACACTTTAAAAATTATTACATACACATATTGCTTCAAGGAGGGCTGTTATTGAATTTACTTATTATATAATTGGATTGAAATCATTTAAGTGTTAAAAACGTTGCCTCAAGCTACCCTTTACATGGAGCATTTTTTGAATTTTTTTATTTTCTAATGTATGGCTCACGATTTTGACTAAAATACCATGTATTAAAGATGTTTACATGTCAAATAAAATGTGTATCTTGAATGTTCTTGGAATAATCTGTGAAGCCCACTTCAGTTGGAAAAATGTTGTATAATCTCGTACAACTGATAAAGTTATAAAAAGATCTACATTGTTTGTGTACAACGTTTTCGTCTATCGCTTGAGAATTACTAATTACGTAAGGTTAGGTATATTTTCTTCCAAATGAAGTGGACTTCACAGGGTATTCCCAGAAATTTCAAGATATATGTGTTGTTTGTAAATGTAAATCACAATCGTTAAAGCCATTTCCTAGAAAATTAAATATTTCGAAAAAATCTTCCAACTAAAGTGTAGTCTGGGGTGGAACATTTTCTTGAAAAACTTCGTGTCGCATCTTCAAAAGGTACTGAACCCAAATACGAAGTTTACCTTCGAAGTTGCCTTCTCTATTTACTATGTACATGGTAGAGAAAGTAAAAAAGTTTGATATATAGCATCTAATGGAAACTCGCACTCTTTTACAAACTCTTCTTACGAGAGTTTATGCCTCGATTTATTTCTTGTTAATGCAGGTAAATTTTGATTACATATCTGTTGTGGGTATAAGGATAAAATAGACTAAAACTATAGTTATATTTTTACTTTCTGTACAACCTGTAGTAAGTAGGTGAAGCATTGTATCCTACCCAAAAATTCTATACATGTTTTGAGGCCCCTGAATCCAAAAGACCCTTTTTAGAGAAAGGTTCGTGTGTATCTTTGTGTGTCTGTGAACAGCATAACTCAAAAACAAACAGTCGGATAAATACCAAACGTGATATTAGTTCAGTATCTTCCAAAGATTATCGAGAAAATTCCCCCAACCCCAACTATGCATTACATAGAACAGTTTTTGAAGATTTTGATTTTCTAAAAAATGGTATTAACGATTTTGATTAAAATACCATATAGTATAGATGTTTACATGACAAATAAAATGAATATCTTGTATTTTCAGAAATAGGCTGCGAAGTTCCCCCTCATTCGGAAGGAATTTTATGTAATCTTGTATAAGTGATAAATCGTAAGTGATAGACGAAATCGTACTACACAAAACGAATAGACCTGTTTAAAAAAACACAGTTTATTTCAAATAGATTTTTTTGTAGAATAAGCCATTTCTGAGATATCCGTTATTAAAGGTTCGAATTCTTCATTACTTGGTATCTTTAAAGTCCTTTCAGCATTCAATTGTTTCTCGCGATTGCATGGAAACAGTATGGCATTTTAAGGCCAGCATACAGCATCCAGCATCCAGTTCTAAAATATTTAACTACAGCTATTCTCTTTGTATCTCCAAAGGAATGTGTAATGTAGGTATTTTCGGAAAGGTTTATTCCGATTAAAATGAAGTGAATAGGAAAATAAACTTTTGCAAAAATAATATGTATACCCACTATTAAGCAATAGAGGGTAGAGAAAGGCATGCGAATGTCGCCATTTCTATCTAACGCCCCCATATGACCTATGACCTTCGAAGAATGCCTCACTGGACCCATTTCTGAGGTGGAGGCACACAGCAGTAGGGTGATGGTGATGATATGGTGGAATGAGAGGACCTACAGCTTTTACCCATGGGTCTTTACTTGCTCACGTAAAGGGCCTTGCCTTTACATGAACAAGTCAGAGGTAAACGCGTGGATACGGCCGAAATAAAATCGCCATCCCGGACCCTCAGTACAAGAGCCGGAAACGAAATGACTGCCCTACCCCTGCGTCCTCCTGTAAATGTAACACATAAGATATTTTGTATTCAGGGATTTTCAAAACATGCATTTTCGGTGAAATCTCGGTATCCAATTTTTTAATGGAATGAAATATTTCTTCTACTAACTGTGGGTAAGTAGTGGAGAAAGTAAAAATGATTTTTCGCTGGCTAAACCGACCTCAAAACATGTATTTACATGAAATCCCGATATTGATTATAGGTAGTCTTTTTTTCAAGTAGAAACGAACGTTTTCTGAAGTAACCAGATATTTTTTTCTTGGGAGAGTGATGTTTGGTTTTTCATTTGGTCTTACAAAGTTCACTAGTTTGGACGTACGCATGCGCAAAATGCAATCCATTCTCTTTAATACTGCAACCAAATATACAAATGGGTCTCTAGTAAAACTGGAAGTTTAGTTTTTGTAACAAGAGTGTGAGAAATGTTGTTTCCCGGCGGCGTTGTTTACACCACTTCATTAAAAGAGCTGTAATTTGTAAACGGGAGCTGAGGGAACAATAATATATTTTACAAAACGAGGTCCGCAGCACAGTAATAATTAAAAATGCTAAATAGTTTGCGATATATAAAGAGTAAAAAACTTGTTAGAGTTTACGCTTGCTTTATTATTCTTACTCAGAGGACAAAAACAGCAAAATACTATCAAAAGATGTAAGATAACGGAATGGTAAATACATGCATAAACTTTTAGTTCTCGGTGCGTCCGTTCTATGTTGAAATATGGTAACAATTGCTGCTGATAGTTTCGGAATTAATACTAAAAATCATATTTTTACACTCACATTACTTTCTCCAGTCACTATTTATAGGTACAAGGACGATACACGAGGCTGGAGCGATAGCCAAATGCTTAAAAAGCGGGTCTCTGTACGCTAACTTTGGTAACCCATGCAACTCGAGAAACAACTGAATGGTGACAGCACCTCAAATAAATAACAACATATCTCGGAAATATTTGATGCCACAAAAAAATTATAATGTGATACATTCACATGACTTTCTCTATCCTCTATCGTTTATTAGTGGATATACAAACTATTCCTACTAAAGCTTATTTTTCTTTCTACTACATTTTAATCCAAATAAACCTTTGCAGAAATAGCTGCATTACACATTTCGTTATAGACACAAAGGGAACAACGATAGACAAATGTTTAAGAACTGGAAGCTATAAGCTGCCTTAAAATTCCATACTGCTTCCATGCAATCACGAGAAACAACTGAATATTGAAAGGACTTTAAGAAAATTGTGTCTTATCTACCTCGCTCCCTGCCGGTGGCATGACGCTAGCTCATCAACACAAGGAAGGTTCTCGAAAATGTCGTCATTCCTAACGTACCAGCTGGTAGAACGTCATTATAGACGTCCAGCACTACTATTGGTTGGTTTTTCCTCGTCATTCATCACAGTGCCCTACTAGACGTGAGTGGAACATGAAGCTCCGGGCGGGACGAGAAGATGGTTACCAACGAGGGACCAGAGCGAGCTGGCTGGCTGCGGGCATTTAGCTTTGCTTCACTTTAGCGAGATTTTGGCTTAATGTTGCCAAGGGTAATATGTCGACTATTTCTTAATCATATCGCTTTGGTAAGCATTCAAAATTTAACTTTCTACCCTTGACTATTAAAATTTATACTCGCGGAATAAGCATTCATTATTTGTAATTATATTGCTTTTGCAATGTCAAGAAATTAAATGCTTATAATACGGTAAATCAAATTAAATTGTCCTAACATATGCTGAAACGAGAAGAATACATGATGATTGCATCTTGTTGTTATAAATGTTTAAATATATTGAAAGCTTTCTTGACTTCTATTGGATTGCTAAAAATATAAAATATAAAGGTTTTCATTTTGTGTGAAATATTTTGAACCCTAGCTCCTATCATAACCCTCGCGATCCACGTTATGTAACAATCCAAATTAAACCCTAATTGGGCCAGCACGTTACAGAATGACCAAGAAATGAACAATTCTAACCATATTTAACGGATATCTCAGAAACGGCTTATGCCACAAAAAACTTATTTTAGGTAAGTAAATTGTGTGTTTTAAAGAGATCTACATTTTTGTGTGCTGCAATTTCGCCTATTGCTTAACTTTACAAGCTATACAATACCTTTCGAATGAATAGAACTTCCTAGGCTATTCCCAGAAAATTCAAGATATGCATTTTAATTTTCATATCATTTATATGGCAATATATTTCATATATGAGGGTGGGGGAATTTTCTTGAATATCTTCGTGTCACCTCCTTGGAAGATACTAAACTTAAATACAAAGTTTCGTATTTATCCGAGTTTTAATTTTTTGAGTTATGCTGTACAGAGACACATACACGGGCATGTTTCCAAAAATGCTTTTTTAGATTCAGGGCACCCCAAAACATTTATTTCCGTTAAAATCTAGGTATTTTATTTTTCGGTGGAATACAATACTTCCCCATCTTACTATATGTAGTAGAGAAAGTAAAAAGAAAATAAATTCTTTGTTTAAAGACAAACACTTTTTTGTGTATATTTTAGTTTACCCAACACAAAATTGTACAAAATTTCTTAAGAATGGAATGGAATTCAGAGGCTGATCCCAGAAATTTAGGTATATACAGTTTACTATCGATGTAAATACCTTAAATAAGTGGTGTTATATTTAAGTACATGACGTGGATGGATAAATAAGCTTTTGTACGAATTGTTCGTTGAAAAATTGGCAGAGAAAGTCATTTGAATGTAATGCAACTTGATATACTCGTATGTTAATGACCTCCCTGCCCCGATTCAGAATGAATGTCTGTATGTTTGCAGAAGACTTAGCCACCATTATCACAAATAAACATTTGTTAAAAGAGAAACTAGAAGGAATAACAGTGCAAATGAGTGAAGGTGCAGTGCTAATAATTTGATGATAATAATAAAAATGAAAATACTAACTTCAGGCCCAGGAATCCTATGTCAGAAAATTCAATAGAATTTCTAGGCAATAATGTTGAGTGTGGCATAGTCACATAATCTTCATATCTATGAAAATAAGCAGAGACACCTTTGTGTTAAAAATGCTTCAAAAGAATAAATTGGAACACTTCTTATTCATTTCATTTCCCTTTTATTCTGCAGGAGAAAGGTATAAGTTAAGCATGTGGAGTAACAAATTGGCACACTGTAAACCACTGTTTATTCGTTTAGGTATGTTAACCCTGCCATTAATGTTCGTTCTGGTCTGTCTCCTTAGAAGTAATAATATAGGATATACAAACGGAAGTGGACACCTCACACAGTGCGATCTACGGGATATCTATTGCGGCTACCTCCCGCCAAGAGGAAGGGATGAAGTGAGGGAACCACAGGAGGCTACATGCCGCAGGCAGATAAGCCACAGAAACGCGGGATCTAACGCCCGTCCCACTAATGCAGCTGCCCAAAGAGGGTGATGAACGACCCGTCTAACCAAGCAGCCATCCAACGTCCACGGGGAACAGCACAACTGAAAGTTGAGCAGGAAACAAAATGAAAGGGAAAAGAGGGAAAGAAAATTGTGGTAGATATGAAACCACCCCAGCTTCACCTATCTGCCTACCTACCTATCAGGGTAAAACTTCAAAAATCCATGGAATTCAAACCCGTACCTCCCAAATGCAAGACTCATACTATTCGTGGAAGCAACTGGCTCGGTTAGAAGTAATATAGATCGATTTACAAATTGTTCATCCGCTAATACTTATCGTAGACGTAATTTCTGATTCTATATAAATAAATGCAAGCATAATGTAAAACAAAATAGTTTTCTAATAGTATATTTAAAATCATTTAAAATCTACAGATTTATATTCCCCTTCTAGTTTTTAAGAGAAGGAAATGAATGTGTATTATATGATTAACATTGTAACACAGTAGCCATGGCCCAAGGTTATCGAGAGAACGGCGCCAAGCAGTCGGAGATAAATAAAGATAAGTTGCGCTCTCGCCCGGCATAAACACCAGAAAGGCTGTCAGCAGATAACCAGAATCTTCTGGGAGTTTCTTTTCTCCGCCTCCATAACGTGTGTCCAGATAGTTCTAGAATGCTCTATAGAAGATTCCATTTAATATATAAGCGAGCGTTCTAGCGAGAGGGGTCAGTTGAATCGGTCACTGAATGAGTTGCTGAGCGCGTTTCTCCTGCGACATCAAGTGCGGTTCTCCGAGCGAGTCCTACTGCGGAGCTAGGGATTGTAGAATTCTTGTATTCGACTCCCCAGCGAGCGAACGGTCCGGATGGAGAGACTACGTCACGAAGAATGTGAAGTGATTGAGGAAATTGAACCAGTTCACACTAGTGAAGCGACAGTGTGAACTAAGTGAAGTGTCAGTGAACGTTGAACCAGATCAAAACAGTATCAGTGAGAATTGAGAGAAGTGGCAGTTGAAAAGCTGAACTAGGACTAATTGCGGAGGGTGACTTATCACCTCGACCTACAAGATCTTTTGTGCCTGAAGCCCCTGATGAGGTGAGGGCGACCGGACCAGGAGGCACGACAGAACAGAGGGCAGGTTGATAATCTTTCACAGATTGAAACACTACTGATGGCAGCAGGTGCAACTGGCTCTCCTCCCCCTGCAGGCTTGCACATCCCCTGGGAGGTCCTGCACTCGGAGATTTCACCCATTCCGGCGAGGAAGGGATACACAGAGCATCCTTGTCCCATGATATGCAACGCTGAGACTCTCACCAACAACTCAACCCTGAAACAGACCAGGCAGATGAAAGTTGAAATGAAATGATAATTTAGGTGAAATGGAAGGGCAGGAAATTTGGGGGATACAATGAACCTTCCAAGCATTCGCCTAGTGACCCGGAGAAAACTATGAGTCAGGAAGGTCGGCTGAACCATTCCGTTCGGTAAAGCTGGACTAACTCACAACATGATTATGATAATACCATACATTATATTTATGTTAATTGTATGAGTTATACCATCATAGCTTTTTTTATGACAGTAGCTACTAAAATGTCTCTTTACAATGCCGTAACACATGCGTTTCCAGCCAATACGTATGTGAGCTTTGGAGAACAGTAATACATTTTATGACATGATTAAATGTCCTATCTGGCCAATCTTAAATGCTCTAATTCATGATCCATTACCTCAGAAGCTATCTAAGACACAAGACTGAAGTTTATACAGGATGTAGATGTATGCCTTCTAAGTTCACTAATATACTTTAATACAATAAGTTCGTTCATTAAGAAAGTGTGATTTTATTCTCAGTTATGACATATTGTCACATTCTATTGGGAAGCATATTAAATTAAACATGTATTTGAAATTATTAAGAATCTAAATTGTTCTCAATTTTACTTAACTTTTTGAGTTGAGACATTCCTAATCGGAACGTTTGAGTCTATCTCTTCCGTTAACGGCGTTACAATGACATAATTTTCCACTTAGTAACAAGGATAATCATGCTGAACTCGGCACTGTCACATAGGCACACGATACTTTAAACTGGACGTCGGTTTACCATATATGGCTAACCTGCATCACGATGTCCCGGTGTTCTGTAGGCAACTGCGAGACTAGATAAGGTATAGCTTAGATAACTCGCCCCATGATTCCTGAATTGCGAGCAAGTTTAATGTCCCGTGCTGCTCCACAAGATGCCGCCGAGATAGTTGTTGCAACCCCCATAACTACGCCTCTAGTAGTGTGACATGCTCTTAAGGGTAAGATATCTGCAATATGCAATCAACCTTAGCTTTTAATGGACTAGCGCTTGTAACAATCATTTTCACAGTTAGTCACTTCCCTTACAGTTGTGGCGCTAAACTTGCATACTATCTAATAAACGACATGGCATGGCATTTGACCTCCACCATCTAATTCTTTGCCCACACCCTCATAGTCAAAACTATAACGTAACAATACAGGATGATTCAAAAGTTTCTTGAGATTTTCCTCATATCGTTAATTTATGCATTTGTGTTATATGTAATTGCTTACAATAGAGGAATGATTAGCTGTCGTATTCGCTCATATACGAGGATTGACGTACGAGCAGATTCAAGAAGAATTCACTAGAAAGTTCAGGAAACCAGGTCCTAGCAGGCAAACTATTACAGATGTGGTACTGAAACTGAAACGGACGTGATCTGTTGCTGATGAGACACGTAGCGGGAGGCCGGCTGCAACACCAAAAGACACGGGATGTCATCCTACGGAGTCCCGGTGCCTCCACCAGAAGATTCAGCAGAGAGCTGGGTATGTCCCAAAGCACTGTATGGCGTACCTTGCGCTTCAAACTGCACAAACGCCCTTATCACATCCAGATAATGCATAAACTTGAACCAAAGACTATGCAGCTCGACATGCTATGTGTGATGACCTGTTAAATGAAATGAAAATCTTATGGAACATGTGTTGTTCAGCGATGAGGCAACATTCCACACATGTGGACATGTCAATATGCATAATTTTAGGATTTGGGCAGACGAACAGCTAAAATGTGTGGCTGGGAATAACAAAAACAAAACTTTACAGGCCTTTCATGTTTGCGGAACCAATTACGTATCTGACATGCTACAGCAATTCTTGGAATCGCAGCTGGCAAGGATGCAGTACAAGATATCGTGGTTTTCCAGTAAGATGGTGCACCACTCCATTTTTCCATCAATGTCGTGACCACCTCAACAAAGATTTCCCTGGTAGGTGGATCGATCGTGGTTCACCGAGAGTTTAGGCAGCCCGCTCTGCAGATCTGACACCACTAGACTTCTTTGTCTGGGGTTTCGTCAAGTCCAAAGTGTATGAAGTGAAGATCAACACCTTAAAGCAATCAGCGGTAGCTGCAATCACGCCAGTTATGCTGGCAAAAGTATTTCGATCTACACAACAAAGATGGAGTCTATGCCGTGACTTAGAGGGCTACCACATTGAAATGTACTGAGTTTATCATCCAGTAGTCACTACTTTCCATATGCAATAAAAGGTTTGACATAAATTTCAAGAGACTTTTGATTAAAATTCATCAACAATTAGTTTTTAAAAAATAACCAACACCAAAGTACTCCAACAGTTGCACTTAGAGGTTGTTTTATCATCCTAAAATTTAATTATTTATTTTCCACGTTTCTGATATACGGATCATTTATATGAGAAAATGTCATTCGCGGAAAAAGTTGTTCAAAGCAAACTGGGAGAAAGCAAACTCGCTAATACAAACACACACAAAGAAATAAATCACGTGCCTTGAGCACACAGAAGCTTCCATACTAGCTAGTAGCACCAATTTGTAGAGCAAAACTTTCCCATAAAGGTGGGCTAAATTTTGCCTCGTTACTCTAAAGCATACGAGTTATTGTTTTTATGTGAAATGGTACAAAGTGCATTAGTAATTTAAAAAATATATTTAAATGTACATGTGCCTAATTTAAAAAACTATATATTTAATTAAGGACGAAATTGTAATATATAAGACGGTAAAAAATGTAAGTTTTTGCAAATTTTGCCATTTAGTCTCACCTTATAGTAAGAAAGAATACGAACAAAGCAAACAAGTATCGGTTGTTCAATGGAGGAGTACACTTCGTCACCGCGACCTACAGATATCTGTTGTGTCTACCACTCCCTAGGAAAGGTAAGAAGTGAAGGAACCATACAGGAGGTCACAGGCCACAGAGACGCGCGGAAGTCTAACATTTCCAAGCTCGCGGACCCATGTGTCACCGTTGGAACTACTGAGAGAGGGCGATGAACCACCCACCAGTCGAGCAGCCCTCTGGTGTCCTCGGGGAGTATTCTTTCCAGCGAGCATGCATGCGCGCCATCTGCCCGGTGCCACCATACACCACTAGACTGAGAAACATACCTGAAAAATTAGTAGGAAAGGAAAGGAAATCGTGGAAGAAAAGGAACTACCCCAGCATTCGCCTGTAGCGGCCAGCGAAACACCATAGGTCAGAGTCGGTGGTCGCGGGGATCGAATGCGAGCACAGACGTTGCCGCATGAGCAATTCCATTCAGTAAGAAGTATGCTAGTAAGATTTACCTACTTAAAGTTTTCACAGAAATGTGTAGTAAAAAATGTGATGTGTTGCACTCACATGACTTTCCCTACTATTGCTAATTTTCTTGTAGGTGCCAGGAGAATATCGTAGGCTTTAAGCGATAGTCAAATGTTTTAAGAGCTGGTTGTTATGTGGAACATTTCATTCTCTTTGTATGTCCAGGACATAAAAAAATCAATAACAAATTCCCATTTGAGAAAAAGTATAAGTATTGGAAAATTCAAACAAATAACAAGAATATCTCGGAAATGGTGCACTCGACAACAAAAATGTATATGACATAAATTGTGTGTTTTAATGAGCTCGACATTTTTTGTGTAATAAAATTTTGTCTATCTGTTCGGTTTACCAGTTATGCAAATATCATTCAGAATAAGAGAACTTTTGGGCACATTCCCAGAACATTCATCACATACATTTCATTTTCCATGAAAGTATCTTAAACATATGATATTTTAATCAAAATCGTTAGCGCCACTTTTGGGAAAATGAAAATTTTCGAAACTTTTTCCATGTAAACGGTAGTCTGGAGTGAGTAGATTTTCTTGAAAATCTTGGTCGCATCTTTGAAAGATACTGACCTAAATACCAAGATTAGTATTTATCCGAGTTTTTGTTTTTGAGTTACGATGTTCACAGCCTGGGACATACACACACAGAATTTTTTCCAAAAATGTTTTTTTTGGATTCAGGGTGGCTCAAAACATGTATTTCCTCTGAAATTCGCTATCGAATTTGGAATGGGTGGAATACAATACTTCCTCTACTTACTATATAAATTTGAATGAATGAATTTATTTCACTTCCTTTAAATATGAACTGTTTTAACTCCCTAAAACTATCTCTATTACATATAAATATACTAAATTTTCCTTTCTAATATACAATATATATACTTGAGTTGCACCTGGTGCAAATGTAGTAAACATGTAATGTTATACACCAGGTTCCTCACTACCTACATGTAAAACACACTTATTTATTAAATATACCAATTTACTCTTAGGTATTCTTGCAAAATATACATTTTTAATTTTGAAATTCTTCTCTTATATTTTGTTTAGTCTACCCAACTTTATAATCTCTTTTGTATTTTTAAGCTTTCCAATACTCATTCTAATTATTGGTCTTGGTAATTTCAACCACCTAACTGGTATTCATTCATCTCTCCATTGTTTAGTCTCATTACAATCCAAGATAAAATGTAGGTCATTCTCCATTTCCCCACATAATGGACACTTCTGTGGATCCATTCCCCCTTCATTTCCCTATCTTCATTTTTCCAGACCTAAACCATGCCCACCCTTCCCTTTCGAATTTATTGCACACTTCAATATACTTTTAGTAGAGAAAGTAAAAAAGTGTAGTAAAACCGAATGCAGGAAGCAAGTGGTTTTCTTAAAGCTAAAGATAACATTTTTGACGCTAACACACAAAAAATTTCTTTCTAAAATTCAGTTTTTCAGTTTGCTATCTGGTAGGTGTTAGGTTGGCAACGGCTGTGCGACCGTTACACAGGGGTTTAAGCGTGGCTCGGCATGAATTTGCATGGGAACACACCAAGGGCTCGAAATAAAAACGGAAATCAAATTTCAGGAAAGCGAGAGGCTTCCCAAACGGTCCTTGATCCTGCCCCGGGCGTTATTCAATTGTCACCGTCAAAGAGCCGTGGGTAGACAAATGAATGCCAGTATTTTGTTCGCTTCTCTTGAATCTATGATCGTGGCCCAGTCACGGCCGACTAGAAGCATGCGTTTGTTTAAACTTCTCTTGTCTCTCACACAAATCCCACAATTTCACGCACTTTAAATACGCAAATGACTCTTGACACATTTTTTCGCTCAAAAACTTCCAACTTCGGGTTATTTTCATGCTGAAAATTTAAGCACAGGAGTTTTAAACATAAACATTTGGTGTGAATACTCACACGACTTCCTCACATATTGTTACATGCTGGAAAGAGACCTAAACGTTCACATGAAAAATTAAATTAATGTCTAGTACCCAGCACGTACATTGAGGGGACCTATACTAATTTGGCTGCGAAGGACCGAAACGTGGTGTGGAGGCTAAGAGGAAGGCGTGGGTTTTTCAGTGTACAAAATCCATAACACAAATCTACTTACACATTCCTAGATTTATTTTCCAACCGTTTGTGGTTCCTGCATTATTAAATATGAAAGGTAAGGGGAGATGTCCACCGATCCAAAGACCGGCTTGCACGCGCGATCCGCTTCTCACGAAATACCCAGCAAGACAGACGCTATCCCCACTACTCGTGGCTAGCAAAAACTCCCAGCCAGGAGTGGCGTCATCCCGGTCGAGTGAATATGTCTGGTAATGACAATGCAGAACAACAATATGTTTGGTATTGACAATGAAACCTCCCCAAATTATTAATACGCCACAATATATGTCCGTTGTATACTATCGAATTCATATAAAAAGTGATTCTTCTGCCAAGGTTGCGTTATTCACGATATATTACTTTCTCCACTACTTACCTATAGTAAGTAGAGGAAGTGTATATTGCATCCAAAACTTTCATACCAATATTTTTCATCAGAAATACACGTTTTGAGACTTCCCTTTTAGTAGCATTTAACGCCCGTTCTACATACGACACCAAAGGTTGTTTACACTGATGATACATGGAACGAGATAATTCTGGAAGGGATTTTGGGAACGAAACGTTCTAGAACTAAGTCGACTATTCACCCGGCATTTCCAGTTATGAAATCTGAGGAAAATCTGGGAAACTCCTTAGCCAGGGGGGAGGTTCCTGGCAGGATTTGAACCTCGGATCTTCCGAATGCGAGCCTCGCACATTAGGGCGGAGCCATTTCACCCGATGAGACTCCCTGAATAAAAAGAGGATACTTGTAAAAGATGTGTGTGAACATTGTAACATAAGAAAGGCTGAATGAATAACAAACTCAGTATTTAATACAGCACCTTCCAAGAATCAGACACGAACATTTTCAAGAAAATCCCCCCATCCAAAACTACTCTTTATATAGAAAATATTGTCTTGTTTTTTAAGATATATTTAAGATATCTGTATGTGAAATAAAATGTATATCTTAAATTTTCTGCAGATAGGCTGTAAAGTGCTCCCTACAGTCCGGATTTGGCACCAAACGGTTTTTATCTGTTTCTTCATCTGATGAATTATTTAAAGAAATTTTTAATTTATTGGGTTAATAATGTACATTTTTGAACTGATTATACATGAATATTGAATTGAGTAAATCTTGAATAGCAAAGGCTGGCTGAGTAGCAAAATCCCCCCATCCAAAACAACCCTTTATATAGAAAATATTACGTTATTTTTAAGATATATTTAAGTGAAATGTGTATGTGAAATAAAACGTATAGCTTGAATTTTCTGCAGATAGGCTGTGAAGTCCTCCCTACAGTCCGGATTTGGCACCAAACGATTTTTATCTGTTTCTTCATCTGGTGAAATTCCTTGGTGGAAAAGTTTCAACGACGATGATGTTGTGAAACAAGAAGTGCAGACTTAGCTTTCATCACAGGCGGCATCATTCTTTGACGAAGGTACGCAAATACTGGTTTCCCGTTACGACAAGTGCCTGAATAACGGTTGCGACTATGTGGAGAAGTAGTGTAAGGTAACTAATGATATTAAAGTATTTGCTAAATAATGTTCTGTTATTTTTTTTTAATAAGTATAGGTACTCACTTTAAAAACATGCCTCAGGAAGCATTTATCGCCGCATCTCAGGTTAACTTTCGGCGAATCGGTCTGAAATTCCCTACTGTTATTGTCAGGGTAGGAGTGCGGGAGTGATGACACTGGGATATTATTCTTCAAGAAAACGCGTTTTCATTTCCTCACTAATGCGCCTATTCCTGGCAGAAATCCTGCAAGATTTTTGTTTTTTCCTACCCCTTGCGGTTCTTATATAAGAATATCTTGCACCTTTGGTCCGTTAACGTTTTGCTCCGGCTAATTATTTAGTATCTAAGGCGCTCTATCATCATTCCTTTGATTCCCGCGAACTTGAAGTAATCACTTGCGGTGCGTTAAGTTATTTATTATCTTGGATAAAATAATTTCAATGAACACTGTAACACGCTATATAATTATTTCACACGTGTTACTTTATGATTACATCGCGGCACTTAGTAAACTTTGGAACTTATTGTCCTTTTCTTTTGACTCAACATGATGCGTGTTTCCTTAACGGAGAATCATGGCAGACTGTCTGAAATCCATGCCCGCGTTCACATATAACAATCACGGATCGCCTCCAAATTTTGTACATGTAACTACATCTTCCTCTCTTTTCATTGGTTCTAATACTTATCTTCTACATTTATTGCTTCCCTGGTTGAAAATTCAAAGCCCAACTGTAAGAAACGTTCGTTGCCTCAAAGCGTCCGCTTACTCTTAAAACTTGCCTCATACCCTGGAAGTACAAAAGAAGCTATCGATTTTTATGGCTCCAAGCTCAGAAAATATAATGGACAGTCTGAAACGAAGCTACTCTTGGCAATTGCGCCTTTATTTATTTGACAATAGCATTGAAACATAAAACATATTTAGAGCTTCAGAAGGTCTTTCGATTGATGCAGCTTTGAATCAGATTACTTTAAAATTATGGAAAATTGCCAAATTGCATGTTGATTAATTATTAATAATTCCTAAATTATAATTATTGCAGAATTCCTTTTTGTATATGCGTAATAAGGCGGAAATATCGCTAAAAACTGCATAATGGAATATTTTGTGCAGTACAGTGCTTGTGATTCCTCTAGTAGAAAAGGTAAAGTTATGTATGAATAATTTCTATGAAAGGTATGAAAATAAACGACAATGGTTGGAGAACGTTGTTCCGCGTGATATTTTTAACGTTAACTATTGCTATGAGCTATTGAGCCTTGAATATTCTTTATAATAGGTTTATTCCCAGCCTCAGCTGCAGGCAATCATTTCAGGACATTGTTATCCTGATAATATAGACATTGCAGCGCTGCCAAAAACGAAAACCGTTTAATGACGAGTAAAGAAGAGGCGTGTTGATAAAAAGGCTGGATATGATATTATAGCTGTTATTACTCCATCATCATGTTACCGTCAGTTGATGTTATCTGTTTCACCGCATGCACTGCATGGAGTAATGCCATGAATAATGTATGGGCAGGTACTGACGGACAGCATTTACTATGCACTGTTATAATTTCATAGTGAAATCCTGCAGCCTCTGATTACACGCCATCTCTGCGCAAAACAGATGCGCGCTAAATGCAGCCACTATGCCAGATTTTGTTGCTTCAATGTCCCTGCAAGCACGCTCTAAATATCCCTTTTATGTAAAGCTTTGTCCCTGTCAGGGTTGACGTTCAAATGTGCTACATATATTTATTATAATGTCAAATTTAACTGTTGCCTCTTTGTAGCAGAAGTCTATTTATGTATGTGCGGTTAATAATCCTTGTCCTATTACTTTCTCTACTACGTAGAGTAAGTAACAGAGGTATTATATTCCACCTACAAATTCGATACTCAGATTTCACCAAAAATACATGTTTTGAGGCCTCCTGAATAAAAAAGTCATTTTTAGAAAAAGATCAGTATGTGTGTGTACGTCTATGTAGAGCATAACTCAAAAACGAAATTTCGGATAAATATTAATATTGGTATTTAAGGGAACAAGGTGCTCTGCAATGGTCAAAAACCACATTTTTTGTTTTAAACACTAATAAAATCTCTATTATTTCCAGTTTAGAAAATATATACCTTTAAGTATATACATTTAAAGATGTCATGCCCCTTTTTGGAACATTTTTGTACCTATCAGCAACGAACGACTATATAATGCCCAGTGAGCAGTTCAGCAATTAACAAAAGAGGCCAGGACCAAGAGAAGGTAATTAGAAAAGCTGAAGCACTCCAAGAATAAAGGTGCAGATGATTATGACCCTGGAATGTACTGAAGTGTGTCAGAATTTTTAATGTTTTCTCAAAACTACCCTATGGGAGCTTATATACCTTTATCTCAGAAAGTATGAGAGACAGAGAACTGAAATTTTCAGCACATGTATACCACACATAGTTAATCTTTCTGAACTACAATCATAATTTTATAATACATGTTAGGGATATTAAGAGAGCAATAATTGAACATTTTCCACATTTTTACTTTTTTGACTTTGCAAATAATTTTTTTCAGTTTCTAGTAAACTGATATACATAACTAAATAATTGAGGTTCAGAAGATAGCTGATTATACTAAGAATAAGCATGCAAAAGTGTGATTCTGTATTGCAAGTAGTGTCAGAGAAAAAGGTACATGAATTCACATGTTTTAAGAGTACATTTTATTGCTTTCCTGCCGAATGAAATAACTTTTTACGGACCTAAGTACATAAGTTTTCAATGCAAACAACTATTTGAAATTATCATCATGATCTATAGAATAGTTAATAAAATTTCAGGAAAAGTCATTGAGAACTTTAAGAGAAGTGGTAATTTAACGCATCTAAGGTGTAATTTCCATGGGTTCGGACTACCTTGTCCCCTTAAGTTCAATAACTTCCAAAGATGCGACACGAAGATTTTTCAGAAAATCCCCCATCCCAACTGACCGTGACTTTGACCGTGTGCAATGTCTTCTTGTGGAGATACTTTAAGAGTGTTGTCTTTAAAGATCGCCCGCAAAGCACTGAAACACTAAGGGCCATAATACGTCATTAAATCGCTAATGTTTCACTAGATATGTTGTGTCGCTGAATACATAACTTGCGGCCAAGGTTTGAAGAGTATCTGCGAGTCGCCACTTGAAAGATGTTATTTTCAAGAAATAAATGACATACTCTGAGGGCAGTCCGAGAAGTAGCTGACCTGACGTATATATAGCAATTGTTGTTTCAAACAAATGACTATGTTAGAAAGTACCACCCTTGTAAAGCTTAAGTTTGAGGTTTGACGATGCAACATTGTATAGTAATTGTTTCGCAACCATTAATAGTGAACTCTAGCAGCGAATTTGCAAACATGGACAACTTTGGCCATCGTTATGTGATACAACATTTTCATTTGAAAGGTCTTAGTCAAATTAATATTAAAGCTGAGCTAGATTCTACTCTGGGGGAGTCTAC
Organism: Deroplatys truncata; assembly: GCA_030765065.1. Taxonomy (NCBI): domain Eukaryota; kingdom Metazoa; phylum Arthropoda; class Insecta; order Mantodea; family Mantidae; genus Deroplatys; species Deroplatys truncata. The sequence continues at coordinate 57,116,112 of CM060981.1, forward strand.
TCCTTCGTTTACAACAGTAAAATATTGGGTGGCAGAGTTAAGCGAGGTCGTACGAGCTGCCAAGACGAACATCGCGGTGGTCGACCAAATGAAGTGACCACGCCAGAAATTGAGAAAAAAAAATCACAAAATGGTATTGGATGACGTCGACTGAAAGTGCGCGAGCTAACAGACATAAGAATTTCAAAAGGTGCTGTACATCGCGTACTAGCAGAAAGTTTAGATGCGGGAAAGCTGTACGCAAGTTGGGTACCGCGTTTGCTCACAATGGAACAAAAACAGCGTTGTGAGGCTGTTTCAGTCGAATGTTTGGTGATGTTTCGCAGCGATAAAGCCGGGTTTTTGCGTCAATTCATAACCATGGATGACATTACTTCACTCCTGAGTTGAAGGAACAGTCAAAACAGTGGATTGAAAGGGGAGAATCGACTCCAAGAAGGTAAAGTTCCATTTGCAGGCAAGGTCATGGCGTCAGTTTTTTTGGGATGCTCGTAGGATAATTTTCATTGATTATCTTCAAAAAGGAAAAGCAATCAATGGCGAATATTATGCAAACTTATTGCAGCATTTTAATGATGAAATCAAGCAAAAACGGCCGCATTTAGCGAAAAAGAAGGCTTTGTTTCAACAAGACAATGCACCAATTCACACATCCATTATCGACATGGCCAAAATCAATGAGTTTAAGTTCGAATTGCTTCCTCATGCACCCTATTTGCCAGATTGCTTCTAAAGTTGAAAAAATGGCTGGTGGTAAAAGTTCTGCCAACAATGAAGAGATGGAGTTTGCAGTTGATGGTTATTTTGCAGAACTCGACGGTTCTCTCTATAAACAGGGTATCGAAGCTATTGAACACCGCTGGAAAAGGTGTATCGAGCTGAAAGGAGACTATTTTAGAGAAATAAAGATGTTTTTTCCCAAAATGTTTATGTTTTCTTTGTTAGGTCGGGTACTTCTGGAACAGCGCTCGTATGTTGGTTAAGAACCTCATATTATACTTATGAAAAATGTCTTCTTATTGAAAGGGGATATATTATACATATATAGGAATTGTACATATGAAAGGGGAACCGTACATATAAGAACTGTACAGTAATACTTTAATTCACTACATGTTAAAATATTCAACATCTAACATTTGTACAGAGCTAATTGTAAGAAACGGGCGAGCTAGCTAACATTCCAGGAAAGCATAAAGAGCGTACCTTTCACCAAGCCAACAGGCAGGGAACCGGTAACAGTACGAAGAAATAGAAAGAGACAGATAGAGAAAAGAAAGTGACGGAGATATGGGACTGACGCTTAAGTGCACGGATTTGAAGCCACACATTCTCATAAATGTTAAGCTAACGCGGTCTGGGGGCCAATAGGAAACATCATTACATGTTTAAACGCAGAGGCAAGGCCTTAAAAAAAACGAAAAAAAACAGAGTCCACTATCTCTCTCTCTCTCTCTCTCTCTCTCTCTCTCTCAATAACTCTTCTTCTAGAATTGTCGTCGGCACGAGGTGCTGCAAGGGCACAAGAGTGGGAGTGCGTGTGCAGATAGCTAGGCTTCTGACTTATTTAAAGTGATGGGATTATAATAATGGGAAACGCTAGCCGCCTATAATTATTTTAATTGTGAAGAAACTTCATTTATTAAGGGAAAATTGCAGTGTGTTTCTTAAACTTGCCTCACCCACTTTAACCTGAGAATAATTAGATATAGTTAGGAATGGAATACGCAACAACCGACGAACATGAATAGCCGAGGAAGAACACTGCCGAAGACCACATCAACCCAAGGATCGACGATTTCCCGCTACAAATGCCGCCCAACGACTATTTCCTGCTACATTACATAGAATAAACATGTTTTAAAATCGCCCATTCCTCTGCCGGACCATGCATAAGATTAATAAGCTCGATGGTTTAAATTAATAGACTGGAAAAGCCGACTTCGTTTAACCAGTAAAAAGGCTGCACATTGGTGGAGTTTATCAGACCCGATATAAAGACGTCGCGACCATAACAATTTAGTCAATGGAAATATTAAAACCGTTGGAAAAATGCTTTTCTTCTTCTTCTTGCTTCATGGCTTATTTCTATCTGGTTTTCTTCACATTCGCAGAAAGAAAATCTAGCAGAAAGGTGAAAGATAATTTGCTCTAATCGTAAATGGGACTCCATCCAGTGAACTGAGAACAGCGCGTTTCTATGGGTATAGGTGGACGAGAAGAAGAAGGGAAATGGATTTCTGAATGAAAGGAAGAAAGGAAAGCACCTCGTGAAAGAGCAAAACACAAAGAAAGGCGAAAGCAATGCTGGAGTTAAAGAGGGCAGTTTGGAATACGTGAAAAATTCAATAAGCAATTTCGTTTCATGGCACGGAATAAGATGTTAATTTCATTTAAAGCGATAAAGAAAGTGAGAGGGAGGATAAGATGTCCTTGAGGATGCAGGACACGTAGCGTTAAACCTCTAACTACAGTCCTCTGTTATATTCAATGACATCGACAGGGCACTTTGATCCCCTTCAATGGGGGGATCATTAGAGGGATATATAGCACTGCTTTGCATACTGGAGTCATGGAGGCTTGCTTTGTCTCCTCGACTATTTTCCCGAGAGCTGCAGGTTACAGGACTTTATGTGTTGTGCACGGACCAAAAAAAGGCATATTAAAGCGACGGGGAAAAAACATGCGGACAGTTACACATATTTTCACTTTCCTCTCTTGGCACACTCGCACAACTTTCTTCATCCACTACAATTTCGTAGCAATGCAAAGCTTATCTTCACAAACATTAGTCATTACTAACTAATTGAGAAACTACATTATGACAGTTTAACTAGCATCATCCCCCTGTAGTATTTATAAAATTGTTAATGCAATGATCTAGAATACCTTTTATGCTGAACCCCAGTTACCCCTAAGAATCTTATGCGGACACCAAAGTGTTGAACTGAGTTTCTAAAGTAATACAGCTACAGATGCAGTTTCTGTACAGGCATCATTAGTAATTAAAGTCGTGTCTGCAAAACATTCATATTATTATGCAATTACATTCCTGAGATATGATTTAATTTATATCAATACCTGCAACAAAATTTCCTTCGACAGATATTAAAATAGAAATGTCTGTTTACTTTCTCTACTACGTATAGTAAGTAGGGGAAGTATTGTTTTCCACCCAAAAATTCGATACCGAGATTTCACCGGAAATACATGTTTTGAAACCCCCTGAATAAAAAAAAGCATTTTTGGAAGCATGTCCGTGTGTGTGGCTGTGAACAGCATGACTCAGAAACGAACAGTCGAATAAACACCAAACTTGGTATTTAGGTTCAGTATCTTCCATAGATGCGACACGAAGGTTTTCAAAAAATCCCCCCACCCCAGACTACCCTTTACATGGAACATTTTTCGAACATTTTAATTTTCTCAAAAATGGCTCTAACGATTTTGATTAAAATATCATATGTTTAACATATTTTTATGACAAATGAAATGCATATATCGAATTTTCTGGGAATGTCTCCATAAGTATTCTTCATTGTGAACGACTTTTGTATAACTGGTAAACCATAAGAGATAGACAAAATTTTACTACACAAAAAATGTAGATCGCGTTAAAATACACAATTTATTTCATATACATTTTTTTAGTTGAGTGAACCATTTTCTTGATATTTGCTATGCATTCCCTTAAATTTTCCAATACTTACTTTTTCTCAAATTTGTTATTGATTTTTTCCTGGTAATGCAAAGAGAATGAACTACTCCACATACCAACCAGCTCTTAATATATTTGACAATCGTTTAAAGCCTAGCAATTCCCCTTGCATCTACAAGAAAATTAGCAATAAGATTAACATCTCGATATCTCGACTAATATGAAGCATATGGGGAATAAGCGTTTGTAAAAATAGTTTGTACAAGAGTAGAGAAAGTCATGTGAATGTAACACATCAGATTTTTTAAAGTAGAGACGAAGAATTTAATGACTCTTGTGTATTTATTTTATTCATTTTTTAAGGTTTAAGATCCTTTAACCGGTTAGGTCCATCGAACGATGAATGAAATGGGTAACTCAAAAGAGACCGGGGTGCGTAGGGCATAGAGTTACTAGAAATTAATCTTTCGGGATAAGCGAAACCCTGGAAAAAATCTAATTCCTGTAATCTACCCTAAACCGAGATTCATACTCGCGACCCCTTGACACGTACTTCAACACCACAGCGGTAGCAGTATATTTATTGTATCTAAACGTGCGTATGACGATTTACAAACTCTTTAAGTGATTCGCTCTTCAGCAGTTTCTTATAACCTTGCCGCGGTGATATGTATTCTTCCGCGCTCCATTTCCTTTCCGATTGCTCTGAATGGCTAATGTACACCTCTGAATGGCGAAGAACGAGCCCTACGTAATACAAAGTCAGTCTGTAATGATGGATGCACGTGATTTAATCATTCTGAGAGGGAGGTTTAAACCGAAGGATATTGTCCTCCGTGAATTAGGGGTACCACGCTAGTCTCTAATTTCCGAGGTCGCGGATTCAAACCCGGCGTAGGGCGATGGATTTTTTTGGGCGTAAAAATCCTTAGCATGGCTTCCTTCGGAAAGGAAGTAAAGTCGGTGGTCGCATGTCGTAGATTTACAGCACGTAAAAGACCTCAAGCCTGATAAAGAAACCTCTGAGCAAAATTTCCGACCTTTCACGATCAACATAGAGTGGGACGCTAAGGTCTATAGTAGTTAAAGAGATAGTTAAACAAGAATTAATTTAATTTAAACCGAAGGTTCTTTCTAGCAATTTGTTGATAAGAATTTACATGTATTTCAGATGCGTTAATTATTTTATGTAATATATTTGATTCATAAGCTATGAAAATGTAAATTTAATAGATCACCTGGAATTTGTTAGGATAAATGATCATGTTAAATAAGCAACAACCAATTCCACGACAGTAGCCAATGGAATGTGACTAGGACACGTGACAGCTAAGAACATCGTAGCTTCTCTGTTATATTGATTCAAAATAACTAAACGAATGTAAAGTTTTATTGGTCTTTCTTTTCATTTAAATTGTCTTAGTACTAAAGCGTATTAGAACATTTACAGTGTACCCGCATTTGTTGGCGAATTTAGTGAAGGCATTGCCGTAAAGTGGCTGTCGTCGGCGCACCGGGAGTATTAACACGGCCTCCTGCGGTTCTGGACAGCCATGATGAAATAGAATCCAAGTCGGTTTGAATGGGACGAAATGGGAAGAGAGGAGATGGAGGGAACGTTGGATTTTAACCGGTAACAAAAGAGGGGGAGGGGAAGAGAGCGGACGTTCGATCTGAAACTGGAGGAGATGCAGGAGGCCTGGGACTCATAAAAGCAACAGCTACATCAGACTCTGTTATGGAACCATAGCATTTGTGCAGATAGGAAGGTAACTAGCATTTTGATAGGAAAGTAACGGTACTCAAAGGAAAGTGGAATAGAAACAACTAGCTGGATCTTATCTTTTATATATCACAAAATCTGGCCAAGGATTTCTTTTTCTCACCTTTCATAAAACATGGAATATTATTTTATTTTACGTAGGTTCCGTTTTAACACATTTTTACTTTCTCTTCTATTTGCCTATAGTAGTTAGAGGAAGTATCAGATTTCAACCAACAATTTTATACCGAGATTTTATCAAAAGTACACGTTTTGAGGTTTCCTAAATTTAAAAACTTTTTATAAAGCTGTTTAATACCAAACTTTTTGTATATGCACAGGAAGATTTACATAGAAAAGTTATTTTTTATTTTCCAAAAATGGCTCTAACAGGGTTTATTGAAATACCATATGTGTGAGATATTTACATGATAAATAAAATGTAATCCTTAATTTTCTGGAATAGCCTGTGAAGTTGTCCTCCTGAAGCACTGTATCTCTGAGTGAAAAAATCTTATTATAGAAAAAATGTAGAATTATTTTTTTCGGGGCATTAGCCATTTCCAAGAAACTTTTTATTGATTTCAATTTTCAAATTATTATACTTCTTTTAAGTGCTAAGAAAGTTTCTATTCGTTTTTCTTTCTCATGGTTATTCAAAGGGCATGGCATTTTAAAGGTATCACATAGCGACCCGCTTTTTAAACATCTGAATACCGCTTTAGACTATTGTATTCTTCTTCTACCTACAACGAAAGTGTAAATGTGTAATGACAGTTTATTTGGATGAACAGGTACACAGAAGAGTAACTTTTGTAAGCATTGTTTGTATAAGAGTGAGCAGAGAAAACCCTGTGAATGCAACACATCAGTTTTTCCGTGATAATTTGCGGTTTTGGATTAATAAACGATACTAACGTTATATGGGCCACTTTGAAGATTTGCCTCAAAGTACTAGACATACTTCGATACCTTTAAGTAACGAGAGTATCGAGATATCGATGGTAAATCCCATCTCTAATAGAGGCTTTCGATTTTTAACTAAATGCCCCTCTTTTGGTATTGCAAGCATGTTTCTTTAATTATCGAGAAATGAATATGTGGACAGTCGAGAAGAGAATGGTCTCATTTTACCCCACAAAGCCATTAAACACAAGTTATTCTACACCCTGGAGTTTTGAAAAAGAGTGCCACCTACGTAGTGCGCACCCCCCAACACAATGTACATATTGACAGAGAGACAGCTAATTAGTCGCCAACAGGGTAAAAGAAAAATAAACGTTTGCTTAAGAATACAAATAACGGTAATTACAGACGCTGCTTTTAACTAAAATTTGTTCACTGCTCTGGACTCGTTTTTGAAACGTGTGTTAATTTTCTACATCATTTTATTTTCCCAGGAGGCGATTTTAGTCAGCCTGAGCACTTAAAATGACATCACCCATTATGGTATTTAGGCGGTTTCCAAGTCGAATTCTAGTTTACAAACCTCCAATGAAAATTATTTACTGAAACCTTCTAATGGAAATGGCATCAGGATTCAGGGATGAATATAAGAGTTTTTGCACGAGTGTGTGTTTTCTGTATTCCCGAGGATATTTACATAGAGGGAAATTTGCATTTCCAGTAAAAGAATTCTTTTCTATAGAAGCCAAAGTTTACCAACATAAATTTAGTGACTGTAATTGTTTTGGACAAGATTTTAATGCAAATCATTATTAATTTCTGTACTACGTATAGTAAGTAGAGGAAGTATTGTATTCCACCCAAAAATATTTAGGTTCAGTATCTTCTAGAGATGCGACACAAAGATTTTCAAGAAAATCCCCCCGCCCCAGATTACCCTTTACATGGAACATTTTTCGAGAACTTTAGTTTTCTCAAAAATGGCTCTAACGATTTTGATTAAAATATAATTTATTTAAGATATTTTCATGGCAACTGAAATGTATATCTCGAATTTTCGGGAAATGCCTCCAAAAGCATTCTTCATTGTGAACGACTTCTGCATAACTGGTAAAGCATAAGAGATAGACAAAATTTTACTGCACAGAAAATGTAGATCGCGTTAAAATACACAATTTATGTCATATAAATTTTTTTGTGAGTGAACCATTTTCGAGATATTGCTTGTTATTCCCTTAAATTTTGCAATACTTATTTTCTCAAATGGGAATTCCTTATTCATGTTTTGTCTTGGATATGCAAAGAGTATTAATCTGTGACAAAGAGAATGGTGCTGCACCTAGCAACCAGCTATTAAAATATATGTCGATGCTTAGGCTACTGTATTTCTATATTGCCCTTGCAAATACAAAACAAGGAGAACTTAGTAGGCCTTAAGCCATAGTCAAATATTTTTAGAACTGGTCACTATGTTTATAATGTAATTCTCTTTCCATGTCAAAAGATCGTTTCTGCAAATGTTTATCTCGATTAATATGAAGTAGATGGAGAATAAGAGTTTGTAAAAATAATTTTACAAGAGTAGAGAAAGTCATGTGAGTGTAACACAGCAGAAATGTTTTTTTTTATGTCCTGGACATACAAAGAGAATGGAATGCGCCACATAGTATCCAGCTCTTAAAAGATTTGACTTTCGCTTAAATACTACTATATTCCCCTTGCATCTACAAGAAAATTAGCAATAAGATTAACATTTCGATTAACATGAAGCATACGGAGAATAAACGTTTGTAAAAATAGTTTGTACAAGAGTAGAGAAAGCTATGTGAGTGTAACACATCAGAATTGTTTTCTCTGTTGTCTACTCAGTTTATATGCGAGTTAGTTATTTAATTTCCTAAGATTTCGTGTTTTACATTTATGTTTTATAAATACATGTTTTATTTTATTCGTTTTATCTTCATATTTGATTTATAATACAGTATTTCCGAATAATATGTACCATTCTGTCAGCATTGAAGCTTCACAACCCCAATAGTAATTCACACGCAACGCAATAATAGCTAACGTCAAATCGGTCAATTCCCGCCTTATCTGGCAGTTGCCGTTTCCTGACGGTATGAAGATAACTGTTAAAGTGTTCTTGGAATTGAGTTCGAACGTGATGGTTATACTTATATGCGAGATTAAGTTTAGTTTAAATATAGTTTAGTGTTCTTAGACATTTATAAAAATGTAACTTATTAATTTACACAAAGCATTTCAAAACATTCAACCTAAAGAGTTTTAGAAATTCAATTTCAAAAATATCCCTGCAGGTTTGCAATTGCTCTCCAGTTGGAAATTCAGGTCATTGAATTTAGTGCTTTGTGCTTGCATACAGGCTGACTGTACAATATCTCCCAAACTAAGCGTTCCAGAAATGTCTTTAATAAACGTTGCTTGATATTATGGGGTAAAGTAAATGGGGGAATCTACATTTTGTATGGTTTTTTTTTCCTCATTAAAAATGGTTTATAAAAAGCTGTTTATTTTGTGATGGGGTATAAGGAAACAAAATAAATAATATTGGTTCACAATTACGATACGTAACTTGACCCTCAAATGACCATCCATAAATGATCTAACCATTCATTGCGCTCTTCGTACATAGCCATTCAGATTTTTCATTGTTATTCACGTTGGTGTAAGAACAATTCCAAATTGCTTTATACAAATGTTTAGTTTTTATGAGGAGTGGGAGAACAGCTTAAGAAAGGTAGGTTCCATTTTAAAAAATTAAATTAACCCTAAAATAATGATCATAACAAACACGAATTATGGCATTTACCTTCCCCCACAGGTTAGCATGCCAGCCTCCGAACCCAAAGGTACTGGGCTCGATGTCCGATTGTATAGGAAATTTATAGCCAGGATTATTCCCTATCCTCCTTAAGTCTTAAAGTGTGAATGTGTGCGTGAATTTAATGTAATTACGAAACATAATACCAAGCCAAAGATTAACACAACTGTAGAGTGAACATCATTGCCAATGAGCAACTGTTCCAAAGGTAAAATACGATGCCAGATGGCGACGTCATTCGTAATACTCCCCATATGGCCTATGACCTTCGGGAGATACCTCATTCCACCAAGTGATGACTGGACCCATTTCTGAGATGGAGGCACTCATTTGGCGGTGGTAGATTGATGAGGATGGCGATGGAACGAGAGGACCTACAACTCTTACCGCGAACTCCGAAGCACGTTGGGCCTTGGTGATACTTCATATAAGTAACTCAGAGGTAAAAACAACATACTCAAAGCCTCCCACGCAATATATTAGGTATAGTCGTTGAATTGGTGAGGCGAAGATGGGTAAAGTCATTAGAACGTTTCTATGAATAATTCATTCAAAAGTAATAAAATACAAGATCGTGCAAAGAACTGTGTGGATACGACCGAATTAAAATCGCTACCCGGAGCCAAGAATCAAACCCCGGGCTTGCAGTACGAACCCACTGCGCTATGCGGCGCCCCGGTCTATATATATATATAAAAATATTGTTATTTTATTGATGTTAGCTGGGATGACGTCACTCCTGGCCGGTAGTTTTGCTAGCCACGGTGGGGATATAGCATCTGCTTACTTAGGATTTCGTGTGAAGCGGATCGCGTGTGCAAGTCGGCCTTTGGATCCGTAGACATCTCTCCTCACCTTTCATATTTAATAATGCAGGAACCTCAAACGGTTGTAAATAAATCTAGGAAGATGTAAGCAGATTTGTGTTATAGATTTTGTACAGTGAAAAACCCACGCCTTCCTCTTAAACTCCACACCACGTTTGTGTCTTCCGCAGCCAAATGAGCGTACGTCCCCTCAATGTACGTGTTGGGTACTAAAAATTAATGTAATGTTTCATGTGAACTTTTAGGCCTCTACCCAGCATGTAACAACATATTTATATCATATATATAGTTTATTAACGACGCTGTCAATTACCAGAATCATATCAGCACCACCGGCGTACCGAATTTCATTCCGCAGGATTTCCTTTACATGCTAGTAAATCTACTGACACGGGACTATCGCTTCTAAGAACACGTAAAAACAGTCGGTCTGGACTGGGATTGAACCCACGACGTTGGGAGCAGAAATTAAAGGCGGCATATAAATGGAGAAAAAGTTATATTTGGGCGGGAAGTAAAATACAAGTCAATTTCCCGTGCCTCTTCAGTGACTAAGTCTGCATAAGCCACTCCAATCTGACTTTAAATTCTTCTTAAAATCCTGAATGTCTCTTATCGTCCATATTACTATTATTATTTTCAAACAACGGCTAAACCATAAAACAATTAACTCAAAGCCTCCCATACAACATATTAGGTATAGTCGTTGAATTGGTGAGGCGACATTAGAACGTTTGTATTAATGAAATTCATTCAAAAATAATAAAATACACGATCGTGCAAAAAATTGTGTGCAATACGTGTATGTGTATAGCATAAGAGAATTTCACAAATATTCCTGGACCCTGTAATAATGCACTTCCCGCTCTCATATCCCAGTATACTGTTACAAACATATGATGTGTTACACTCACATGACTTTCTCTGCTCTTGTACAAACATTTTACATACGCTTATTCTCCATATGCTTCATGTTAATCGAGATGTTCATCTTGTTGCTAATTTTCTTGTAGGTGGAAGGGGAATATGGTAGGCTTTAAGCGATAGTCAAATCCTTTAAGAGCTGGTTGCTATGTGGCGCATTCCATTCTCTTTGTATGTCCAGGACATAAAAAAATGAATAAGGAATTCCCATTTGAGAAAAAGTATTGGAACATTTAAGGGAATAATAAGCAATATCTCGAAAATGGTTCACTCAACAACAAAAATGTACATGAAATAAGTTGTGTATTTTAACGCGATCTACATTTTTTGTGTAGTAAAATTTTGTCTCTCTCTTATGGTTTACCAGTTATGCAAAAGTCGTTCACAATGAAGAATACGTTTCGAGACATTCCCAGAAAATTCGAGATATACATTTCATTTTTCATGAACATATCTTAAACATATGATATTTTAATCAAAATCGTTAGAGCCACTTTTGAGAAAATAAAATTTTCGAAAAATGTTCCATGTAAAGGGTAACCTGGGGTGGGGAATTTTCTTGAAAACCGTGTCGCATCTCTGCAGTATACTGAACCTAAATACCAAGTTTGGTGTTTATCCGGCTGTTCGTTTCTGAGTTATGCTATTCACAGACACACACACACGAACAAATTTCCAAAAATGGTTTTCTTGGATTCAGGGGGCCTCAAAACATATATTTCCGGTGAAATCTCGGTATCGAATTTTTGGGTGGAATACAATACTTCCCCTACTTACTATACGTAGGTTCATTACACATTTCCTTGGAGGCACAAAAATCTGAAGTCATTGCCAAATCGGATGGTGGTATGTTGACTTTGAAACGTCATACTCTATGCATGACATCACCAGCAATGAACAAATGTCGACTTAGTCTTCAAAAAAATCTGATATGATACATTCACATGACTTTTTCCACCTCTATCGTTTATTAGTTGGTATACAAAATATTCTTACTCAAGCTTATTTTTCTATCTGCTCCATTTTAATCCAAATAAACCTTTGCAGAAATAGCTGCATTACACATTTGGTTAGTCTGACGTCAGAGCTAGCCGTTGCCATGGAGATCGCCATCTTGCTTTCCAAACAACATTGATTCCTACAGCGATTTTGGAAGCCTTTCATATAATTAATAATGTTTATGTAATTGCGCTGTAATATATTAGTTTCAATTCCTTTGGGCAGAGGCAAGGTGTTTCAAATAATTGAAGCAGGACCAAGAGCGTTTCACTCGCATTGGTTATATGTTTTGTTCCTGACTGCAAACACTATAGTGAACTCCAGTCTAAAAACTCCCTAGATGAATCCCCCTTGTTTTTTAATAAGCTGATAATTCAACCTGACTTAAGTCTTTATACCTCCAATAAAATTTAATTACACCACATTTGCTTATTTCAATTATTGGGTTTAAATTACGTGTGCTTTAGTAATAATACAACGAAAATAATCACTTGTGAAACCATAATCACCATCTGGTTTCACAGATACTCTCTTTATACGTTGTTACATTATGTACCAACCTTGACTGCATTACATTACACTTTTATACTTTATTATGTCATCTAACAACCTTGGTTGTTTTCATTATAGCTTGGGCAAACAATACACGTGCAAACAAGAAAACTATTTTTATTATTTTCGTAGAAATTTTGCATTTACTCTTCAAAAAAACAGCTCAAATTCTTATGTTTCTAATATATTTAAATACGTTAAGTGAAATTCCTCACCGGGGCGTAAAATGAAGTTTTACCCTATGGACATTTATCCCAAACATACGCAACTGTGAGGTTAGTTCGATATGGGCTCTACGCTTTTATGTTGTCTATGGGTCCTAAAACATTTACATAATATTACTTATTTTCATCTGTAGGACAAAATATATAAAAGTATTCGTTAGTTAGGCTACATTGTAATATTTATTTTTCATGCTGGCTTGAAGCTGACCTCGCAAATAGGAAATTTCTCCATCATATGCCTGCCTAAGACGTGATTAGGCTCAACAGCATCTTCACCTTTCTTTACCAGTATCTATTCGTCTTCAAAATATGCTATTATTTCCCTCAGTTTCAAACCATTTTATGGCGTAATGCTCACTTAAGGCAGCTATATTTACCACTATAATTATTTAATAACCATTAATACTAATAATAACCTCTATAGGTATAAGTATAACTGTATTCCTAGCAATACTATTTACTTAATGTAGACTTTTCAAAATAACATTCTCCCAAAACAGTAGACAAACATTGAGGCAGTGTTTTTAACACTTAAATGATTTCAGTCAAATTATATAATATGTAAATTCAATAACAGTCCACCTTGAAGCAATATGTGTATTTAGTAATTATTAAAATGTATGTAACAGTCATTGTTATGCTTATATTATTGTATCCATGTGCAATAATGTTATGTGAATATATTACGTAATTTAATAATGTAGGAGCTCTGAGAATAATAAGTTAAAAGTTGCTAACAATGAGGTAACAATGAGATAACCTTGAGGCAATAATGAGTTTGAAAGTTTAAATACTACTAGTCATTATTGGAGCAACAATAATGTAATTTTGAGACAGTTTAAAAATAGGCAATCAGCTTTAGTTAACTGAAGGTATTCTATTGGATTAGGAATAGCCAATCAGAGACTTGAGATACAGAAATTTATAAGTTTAGACGGTTGAAATCAATTCAGTGGCTGCAAACAGCGTTCTTAACTAGACGCGAGACACATACTTGAGAGATTTAAATATGTATTCGTGTGAGACGAAAAGTAAGTTTACGTGTTAAGAAGTATAATTAATTAATAAAAAGAATCTTACAGCACTCTATATCAGTGAAGTGTTATTTAAATCGTATCAAGTATTAATAACAGGAGTGAAGTAAAATTATATTCTGTGTAAGCCTACATTCTTGTTGCATCACAAGCGTGCCAAGATATCCATGTCTCTAAAATGAATACTGACGCAGCCGAGGCAAACATATATATTAAATATTTAAAGAAAAAGTTTAATTACAAAGTTAATATTTTTTTTTTTTAAACTTGGGACAAAGACCACCTGAGAGTACATTTGGGGCGAAGGCTACCGGAAACTCTTTACTATACGTGCGGTTGCAACTACTTCAAGTGTTCGGCTCCCCAACAGTTGAAATACAATACAACTCCTCCTAAAATTAGCATCTTCTTCAAATTGGCTCCCAAAACGTGGTGCAAACAACGTAAAGACAACTCCTTTTCTCAACATACAGCACAAACTGCATAGCAACTAGTTGTTTGGAAAGAAAGATTAGCCTCCTAACAACGGCTGACGCCATTACTATTAGAGTCTATCGATACAAAGGGAACAGCGATAGTCAAATGCTTAAGAACAGGACGCGATGTCCTGGCCTTAAAATGCCATGCTGTTTCCATGCCAGAAATAACTGAATATTGAAAGGACTTTGAGCGAATGTAAGAAATGAACAATTCGAACCTTCAATATCTCAGTAACGGCTTATGCCGTTTAAATTATTTCCGAATGAAAAGGAGTAAAAATTCAATATATGCATTTTAATTGCCGAGTAAATATATTTACTACACGGAATTCCAATCAAAATCTTTAGAGGCATTGTTAGAGACTCCAAAATTTCGAAAGATGTCACATGTAAAGGGTAGTTCGGGGTGGGGGAATTCTGTTGAAAATCTTCGTGTCGCATCTTTGGAAGATACTGAACCTAAATAACAAATTTGGTATTTATTTGACTTTTCGTTTTTGAGTTATCGAGTTCACACACACACACACACACACACACACGGACATATTGCCAAAAATGCTTTATTTGGATTTTGGGGGATCAAAACTTGTATTTTCGCTGAAATCTCGGTATCGAATTTTTACTTTCTCTACTACATATAGTAAGTAGGGGAACTATTGTATTCCACCCAAAAATTCGATACCGAGATTTCACCGGACATATATGTTTTGAGACCCCTGAATCCAAAAAAATATTTTTGGAAACTCTATGTGTGTTTCTGTGTGTGTGTTTGTGTCTGTGAACAGCATAACTCAGAAACGAACAGTCGGATAAACACCAAACTTGGTATTTAGGTTCAGTATCTTCCAGAGATGCGACACGAAGGTTTTCAAGAAAATCCCCCCACCCCAGATTACCCTTTATATGGAACATTTCTCGAAAATTTTAATTTTCTCAAAAATGGCTCTAACGATTTTGATTAATATATCATATGTTTAAGATGTTTTAATGACAAATAAAATGTATATCTTGAATTTTCTGGGAATGTCTCCAAAAGTATTCTTCATGAACGACTTTTGCATAACTGGTAAACCATAAGAGATAGGGAAACCTTTACTACACAGAAATGTACATCGCGTTAAAATAGACAATTTATGTCATATACACTTTTTTGTTGAGTGAACCATTTTCGAGATATTGCTTGTTATTCCATTAAATTTATCAATACTTATTTTCTCAAATGGGAATTCGTTATTCAGTTTTGACTTGGATATGCAAAGAGTATTAATCTGTGGCAAAGAGAATGGTGGTGCGCATAGCAACCAGCTATTAAGAGATTTGTATGTGCTTAAAGGCTACTGTATTTCTATATTGCCCTTGTAAATATATATTCCCCTTACATCTACAAGAAAATTAGCAATAAGATAGAGTCTGCAAATGTTTATCTCGATTAACATGAAGTAGATGAAGAATAAGCGTTTGTAAAAATAGTTTGTACAAGAGTAGAGAAAGTCATGTGAGTGTAACACATCAGATTGTTTTATTTATGCTATAATTTGTTTACTGCTTCTCCCCTTGTTTAAAATAAACCCCTTTAACCATATAAGGGGTTTGATTTGAGATATAACTGATCCTGTTATTGCTCGCTGAACTGCAAGTTTTTATCTGTTTTAACTATTAAACACACTCTCATGCATACTTTCCGGCTCTTTGGGGGATAGGAAATGATTTTAGTGAAAGAACAATTTTCCGCCCATCCGGTAATCGAACCCGAGTTTTTCTGAGTTGAGAACCAGAGCGCTAACCACTATTCCACTGACGGTTTAATTTTTTTTAGATAAGTTGTGTTTTTAACGAAATCAAAATTTTTACGCATTACTTCTTTATCTTTTAGGCTTTACCAGTCAGACAAGGTATACAAAATTCGTTCACAAATAAAAGAATTTCCTATGACATATGTGGAAATTCCGGATGTACGTTTTATCAATCATGCAAGCATCAAATATATGAAGCTTCAATCAAAATCGTTTGGGCCATTTTTGAGAAAACCAAAACTAAAGAAAAAATTGCTAAAAACCTTTGTGTCCCATCTTCGGAAGATACTGGACGTAAAAGCCTATCAAGTTGGGGCAGTATTTTTATACTTTAAATGATATCAGTCTAATTATATAATATAAAATATAATAACAGCCCGCCTTAAAGCAATATGTGTATAATATAATATATAGAGTGTGTATTACAGGCATTGTATTATGTTTATGTTATTATGTACATGTATAAAAAGTTATGTGAATATCTTACGTAGTTTAATAATGTAGGAGCTGTGAGAATAGAAGCAAGCTGGCTTTCGTAGCAAACAGAGAAGTCGAAAATTGCTAACAATGCGGTAACCTTGAGACAACAATAAATTATAAAGTTTAAAAAGGCTACTAATAGTTCTGGGAACAATAATAATGTAATATTTAAAACAGTCTACTCCTGTCCAATACAACAATCGCATAGGCCTCATGGCCGTACATACTTTTCCTGACCCTATAATCTAACGCTGTTTGTATATACTCATTATACATACTGTGCCATTTTCGCCTCCCATGCTCATGGCTTATGCTATCGGCACGTCACAATGCTGCAGAGATGACGTCATTCATCGATAGAGAAAGTAGCATCTAAAGTTTCGAACAACATATCGCCATGAGTGACGTAAAACATCACCTCACTATGTAAAGCATCATGGACAAGTCATCATTTGAAGCATGCTGGACCCATAACCCAGGGGTCCGTGGATCGAAACCACGCTCTGCTGCCACTTGCACCACTGGTTTGTTTTCTTAGAGGGGAAAGTTACCGTGAAAAGGGACTATTGGTAGGAGCTAGGAAATTGCAAACATTTACCAACACATAAATTAACAATTTATTTTAAAGTGATATATCCGTAAACAATGCTTTAGTCGGTTTGCTTTACCATTTTGTTTTACAAAATAATATGCTCAAATGCAATGTGATGTTCTCTTTCGCTTTTCTACATTTAAATTTGCTATCTGAATTTACAGATTTTATAGAAGAGTAATGAATACAATAAAGTTACATGAAAGGCAAAAATATAAATGCTTCTCCCGTACAAGAATTTAGAAAACCACCAAGAGTTGAATTTCAAAAAGATTACCGAACAAAGTTAAAAAATAGTTTGGAAAAGCCGAAAGAATGACACGCTAAATTATGCCAAAAGCTCGCTGTCACGATGTCTAGTTGTTCCCGGCTCGGTCCCTGGCCAAAGAGCGATTACTGGTGCCTGTCTACCCAGGAGTTGCTGGAAACGGCGACGAGCATAATGGCACTGGCGTCAGTGGCGTGTCGCAAGCCAGCCAATGATGAGTCGTCCATGATGCTTTACAAAGTGAGGTGATGTGTTACGTCACTCATGGCGATATGTTGTTCGACAATTATATTATAAATATATACAGTGCTCCGACCCTTAAGTGCTCACTCTTATGTACTGCCCCCTCCTCATTTGCCAAATCTTAGACAAAAAAGAGCTCATTTTATGACTGCCCGCGTCCAACATTACATCCAAGCAGGCCTCCATTCCCCTACTGGATCCCAGAAACTGTGTGGTAGATATTGTTTTCTTAACAATTCCGTTTCCTTACACTCAGCCAGGATATGATTCCATGCTTCCCTTTCACCTCAGAATGAACATATTCTCACCCCGGTGTCATCAGTTAATTTGTTGCCTTTCCAGGCGCCCAATGTTAGCTACTCCAAACCACTTCTTTCCTCTCGCGTACAGTTACCTAAATAGGCCTCCCACCCAGCCTATCGTTATTTGACACTAATTTAAGTGAAATTTTAGCCGTACCTTGTGATTCTAAATCCTGTCTGTCAATATCTCGCAGTCGTCTCTGAATTATCTTCCATCCGCAACTCCCAAGTCCCTCCCCTGTAACCAAATGTACCCCATTCCAATTTCTTCTAAGCCCCTGCGCAATTTCGTTGCTCAACACGTATTCCACCCTTCCCGTACTTGCTCCCTGAAACACACCACGCTACGCAGTAAAAAAACGTTTTTATAAAACGTTCATGTGTATGTGCGTGTGTAACTCAAAATCAAAAAGTAGGATAAATAAAAAGCTTGTTATTTGGGTTTAGTACTTTCAAAGATGCGATGCGAAGGTTTTCAAGAAAATCCTCACACAAACGTAGTCTTTATAGGAACACTTTCCGAAATTTTTCATTTTCTAAAAAACTTATATCTTGAATTTTCTGGGAATAGCCTGGGAAGTCCTCTTCATTGGGAAGGAATTTTGTATAATTCATAAATGTTAAGTGAATAGTACGAAAACGTACTACAAAAGATGAGGCAGTATTTTTAACACTTAAACGATTTCAATCTAATCATATAATCCAAAATTTATTAACAGCCCGCCTTAAAGCAATATGTGTATGTAACAATATATAAAAAGTGTACATTACAGTCATTGTAAATGTTTATATTATTGTATACATGTTCAGTTATGTTATGTGAATGTATTACGTAATTTAATAATGTAGGAGCTGTGAGAATAATAGGCTAAAAGTTGCTAACAATGAGGTAACTTCGAGGCAATAATGAGTATGAATGTTTAATAATGCTACTAGTCATTGTTGGGGCAAAAATATTAAATTTTTGTGACAGTTCATAAAATAGCCAATCAACAACCAGAAAGAAGCTTAAGTTAAATGAAGGTATTCTGTTGGAGTAGGATTACCCAATAAGAAACTTGAAATACAAAAATTTACAAATGTGGCTGTAGAAATCAGGTCAGTTGCTTGTAGAAGTGCTCATAACTGGATGCATTGGTTGTAGACAGTGTTTCTAACCGGACGCGAGACACGTCCTTGAGAAATTTAATAGGTAATTTGTGTGAGACAAAAATAGTTTACGTGTTAAAGTGCAAATAATTAATAAAAGAATCTCAGCTCTCTATAGCAGTGAAGTGTTATTTAAATTGTGTCAAGAATTCATAAAAAGGAGTGAATTAAAAATTATAATTTGTTTAAGCCTACATTCTTCTGCCGCACCACGCCCTGATAAATTCATGTCTCTAAAATAATACTGACGCAGCCGAGGCAAACGCCACCGGAAAGTACATTTGGGGCGAAGGCTACCGGAAACGTTTTACCATACTGTGGTTGCAACAATTTTCAAGTTCGGCTCCCCAACAGTTGAACCACAATACAACTCCTACTTCAAATTGGCTTTCCGTACGTAAAGCAACAACCTACTTCGAATTGGTGCACAACGTGGGGCAAATAACAATACAACAAAGTTACTACTTCAAAGAAATGTAGATCTTTAAAACACACAATTTATTTAAAACTTTTTTTTGTAGTATAAGCCGTTTCTGAAATATCCGTCATTAAAGGTTCGAATTGTTCATTTCTTGGTCATTCTCTTAAAGTCCTTTCAACATTCAGTTGTTTCTCCCGATTGCATGGAAGCAGTATAGAATCTTAAGACAGAATATAGCGTCCAGTTCTTAAACAACTCACTATCGCTGTTTTGTTTCATTCCTTAACGAATAATGTAGCTATTTCTGCAAATGTTTATTTGGATTAAAATGAAGCAGAAAATATAAGCTTTAAAGGATATAAAAAGTCATGTGAATGCAATACATCATAATATTTTTTAGAATATTACAATAAGTGAAATTTGAATCCTTTGTAACCTGTCTTTGGTCGCATAGTTGTTCAGTGACATAAAAGCTACATAGTTTAATGCAATGCAGAAGCCCTTAACATGTGCAACGAAATTGAGATGAAGCTGTTAATATGAAGATTCCGCACTCCCAGGCCACCAAGTCAACCTCTTTGGAAAAGTCACATAGCCTGCATACATCGAGAAAACTGATTTCTAATGTTAATTGGATACAATTTTCTCCCTTTATATGCAATTATTTGGCATGCCCGTTAAGGAACCATAATACAGCATGCAAAGTAAGTAAAGCTAAGCTTGGTATTTAGGTTCAATATGTTCCAGGGATGCGACATGAAAGTTTTCAAGAATATTCCCCCACCACAAACCACCCCTTACATGGAACATTTTTCGAAAGTTGTCATTTTCTCAAAAACGGCTCTAACAATTTTGTTTAAAGTATCATATGTTTAGGACATTTTTATGGCAAATAAATTGCATATCTTGAATTTTCTGGGTATGTCCCCAAACGTCATCTTCATTCTGAACGACTTTTGCATAACTGGTAAGCCGCAAGAGATACACAAAATGTTACTGCATAAAAAATGTAGATCTCGTTAAAACACATAATATATGCAATAAACTTTTTTTTGTCAAGTGAACTATTTTTGAGATATTCCTCTTTATTTCCTTGACATTTTCCAATACTTAGACTTTTTCTAAACTGAGAATTCGTTGTACTTTTTACTTTCTCTACTACGTATGGTAAGTAGGGGAAGTATTGTATTCCACCCAAAAATTCGATACCGAGATTTCACCGGAAATATATTTTGAGAACTCCTGAATCCAAGAAAAAACATTTTTGGAAACATGTCCGTGTGTGTGTGTGTGTATGTGTGTGTATCTGTGAACAGCATAACTCAGAAACGAACAGTCGGATAAAAACCAAACTTGGTATTTAGGTTCAGTATCTTCCAGAGATGCGACACAAAGATTTTCAACAAAATCCCCCCACACCAGATTACCCTTTATATGGAACATTTTTCTGAAAATTTTAATTTTCTCAAAAATGGATCTAACGATTTTGACAAAATAAAAAATTTCGATCTCTGGAAGATACTGATCCTAAATACCCAGTTTGGGTTTTATCGGACTGTTTGTTTCTGAGTTATGCTGTTTACTTTATGTGTAATAACTATTTTAATGTTATTTATTTATTTAAATATTACATATGTATGTCTCGGTTGCGTCAGTAGCAATTTGCAGAGCACGTATCTGTGAACAGGGCTGGTACGGCTAAAGAATGAAGCCTTACTCGAACTATAATTGTGTTGTACTTTTTGTATTAATCCTTCATTCGATTAAAAAACACTTCACTGATATATCCTACTATAGAGCTGTGAGATTATTTTTAATTACACTTTTTAACACGTAAACTTTATATTATTCTCACCGTAATGTATTTTCATGTCTCACACTGAACCCGTTCCGTACCGAACTACTTGGTTACGCTTCCTTGTAGCGTCTACCGCCTGAATTAGTACATTTCCTCTATTTCTTGTCTCTTATTAGCTAAGCCTACTCCAATACAATACGTTTATTTAACTTAAGCTTTTCCAGTTGCTGATTGGCTATTTATAAGCTGTTTTAAATATTACATTATTTTGTTCCAATAATTATTAGTAACCTTTTTAAACTTTCTAATTTGTTGCTGCCTCAAGGTTACCTTATTGCTAGCAACTTTCGGCTTCTACTTTGTAATTCTGTTTGCTACGGTAAGCAGCTTGCTTTTATTCTCACAGCTCCTACATTGCTAAACTACGTAATACATTCACATAACTTTTTTATTCATGTGCATAATAATATAAACATAATACAATGACTGTAATATACACTGTATATATTATTGTACACATATTGCTTTAAGGCGGACAGTTATTATTTTTATATTATATAATTAGACTGATATGATTTAAGTGTTGAAGTACTGCCTCAATTTTGATTTTCTAAAAAAATCGCTCTAAGGATTGATTAAAATACCATATATTAAATATATTAACTTGACAAATGAAATGTTTGTCTTTAATTTTGTGGTAATAGGTATTCTTCATTTGCAAGCATTTTGTATAATCTTGTATAACTGGTAAATGTTAAGCGATAGACGAAAAGACACTGCACAAGAATTGCAGATCTGTTTAAAGCTCACAATTTATTCAAATAGGTTTTCTTATGGAATAAACCATTTCCAAGATATCCGCTATTAATGGTTGGAATTGTTCATTTCTTGGTCAATATTTTAAGTCTTGTAAACATTCAGTTGTTTCTCGCGATTGCATGGAAACAGTATGGAATTTTAAGGCCAGCATATACCGTCCAGCTCTTAAACATTCGACTATCGCTGTTTCCTTTAAATGTATAACGAAATGTGTAACGTAACTATTTCCGCAAAGGTTTATTTGGATTAAAATGTAGTAGACAGAAAAGTAAGCTTTAGTAAGAGTATTTGTATACCCGCTAATAAACGATAGCGGATAGAGAAGGTCATGTGAATGTATCACATGATTTTTCTTATTGTACATGGATTTTCTGTGGAGTAACAATTGTCTTTTTCGCAGGGATATTCTTTTATAACTCCAATGTGTTTTATCTTATTACATAGGCTTTGTATATACTTTTCAGCAGATTGTAATTAAGAGTTTTATAGCCCATGTCCGTCACAAGGAACAGGAATGTTTGAAAAACTGAAGCGCAGCACCTCAAGTAGGTCACCGTGGCCCATTTTGCTTTTATTGTGATCCCTGGGAGGGACAGATAAGTGCGAGACCCGAAGAGCTACCAGATCCGGACGACGATGTGCCTTAGCAAGGATGGGGCGCATAACGATTCCAGATGGAGCACATTCTAGCGGCTAGTCAGCCCCCTTTGGACCGAGACGCTCGTCCAGGAAGAGCGCCGCAGTGACTAAAGGTCAAAATCGCTTGAATGGTTTTTAAGAATATATACACCCACATACATATTTTCTCTATTTATATTATTAGTATAAGTGTGTGGTGAATAAAGCAAAACTTAAAAGTAGAACCTTTATTTGTACATAATTCTACCAATGCCATCGAGAAAGTTCTCAATGCATCCCTAACTACAACAGATTTCAATGATCATGAAAGCCCAGGGCAGGTTCTGTGCAGAATGGCGTAAGGTCTAAGTTTTGGCAGCCCTGGACACAATCACAGCTCTCAGCCCGGCAAACAAACAAACCAACTGAGTGGGTATTTCCCCATCAGAGTCGATATCTCCATCCCTCATCTTCCAATACCCGCTACAATCTGCTTCTGTTTCGCAAACACTGGCGGAACACTGTCGCTCCAAAATCCTATACTTTTCATTACCTCAAGTTGCCGAGGAATGTGCTAATTTCAGTTCCATAATCGCAACTTCTACCAACTTCTGGGCTTAATGAGTCAGTAATTTGCTAAAGGAACATCCCCTGGTGGCTCTTGAAGGCAAACCACGGTGAATGGCTTATTTCCAGAAAATTCATTTTGATATTACATTTTCAGCCGCCGCAGGATTGCGATAGCTACATCAATATTTTATTAGTCTGCTTTTGTTACGCATGATATTCTGTTACCTCGCGTGGAAAGTATAAAGGAGAGCAATTTATACCTCTTAAGGAAGAGAGGTTTTGCAAGCACATACGCATTTTAGCATTATTACTAAAACTGACGCCCTTATCCACGTTACGTTACACAATATATCTTTCCTAGTAATAATTTAGTATACATAGAAATAAGTGCTTAGCTACATACAACACTACAAAATAATATTCAAATATTACTTTTGGAAGCGAGAAGGATTAAATTCACAAAATACGAGAGTAACCTAGAAAGCAACGACCATTTGCGCCGTGCACATCGCAGTCCGACTTGTATTCAAGCTCGAATGTTTTCCTCAATATATTTTCGCAGTATTGTGTAAGTGCCACTCGAAAAAGTTATTATTGTGGATTCTGTGATTGCTCAAAATGAAATGTGTGATACCAGTCCTGCCCAATGTGAGATGAGAGGTATTGGATTTTTGAATGTCTAACGAAAGAAATGTGAGAAAGTGATGTGAAATGTTCAACAATAGACGAACAAGTGTTCTTGATGAAACTATATCTGGACGTCCATCACCCATCGCAGATGATTTGAAGAATCAAGTAAACAACAGAATTGTGCAACACAGACTTGTAATTCTAGATGACTTATAGATTTCTTTCCTAAACATTTTTCGTTTTTTTCTGGTCAAAATATGTCGAAAAATCTTGGCTTAATTGACCGGCAGCAGACGACTACAACACGGGAATTTAAAGCTCGTGAGCATATATGACAAATGCTTAAATATCCCAGGTGATATTAAGAAATGAAGCAACTTCAATTTTGTAACTAACATGTGTTATAATAAAATATTTTATCAGAATATATTAAAAGCAAACGATCGTTATTTCCTGGATTAGTAGTAATAACAAGTATTTATGACCTTCGCTACCTACTTTAATTTATCACCTTCTGTACTACGAATAAAAGTAGGGAAAGTATTCTATTCTACCCAAAATTCGATGTCGAAATTACACTGGAAATATATGTTTTGAGGTTCCCTGAATCCAAAGAAAGCATTTTTAGAGAAAGGTCCCTGTGTGTGTGGTTTTTTTGGGGGGGGAGTATTTAATTTCCGTATCTTCCAAGGATGCTACTCTGAAGATTTTCAATAAAATCCCCAACCCACGACTATCCTTTATATGGAATAATTTTTGAAATTGTTTATGTTTTAAGAAATGGCTCCAACGATTTTGATTAACATTTTCTGGGAACACCCTTCGGAGTCCTCTTCATTTGGAAGCAATTTTGTATTATCCTGAACAATTGATAAACGTTAAGCAAGAGACGAAAAAGTACTACACAAGAAGTGTAGAATCCTTTGAAACACACAACGTATTTGAAATAAATTTTCTTGTGGCATTACCCACTTCTAAGATATCCCTTGTTAATGGTGGTCATTCTTTAAAGTCTTTTCAACATTCAGTTGTTTCTGGCGATTGCATGGAAACAGTATGGAATTTTAAGGGCAGCATATAGCGTCCAGTTCTTAAACATTTGACTGTCGCGTTCTCTTTGTATCAGTATCCGAATGTGTAATGTGTTGTTTTTGCAAAGGTTTATTTGGATTAAAACATAGCAGATACAAAAATTAGCTTTAATAGGAATAACTTGTATACTCAGTAATAAACCATAGAGGGTAGATAACGTGTAGAAGTTATTTTTATTATTATTATTATTATTATTATTTGCCCCACGCTTTGGGAGCCAATTTGAAGAAGATGTATTATATTTCGACTGTTGGGGAGCCGAACTTGAAGTAGTTGCAACCGCACGTATCGTAAAAAGTTTGCGGTAGTCTTCGGCCCAAATGTACTTTCCGGTGGCCTTTGCTCCAAAAATGTTTAAAAATATTAACTTTGTAATTTTGACTGTTCCTTTAAATATTATATATTTATGTTTGCCTCGGATGCGTCAGTATTTATATTTTTTTGGACTGGTGCGACTGAAGAATGTAGGCTTACACAGATTATAATTTTACTTCACCCCTTTTATTAATGCTTGACTCGATTTAAATCACACTTCACTGATATAGAGAGAAAGCTTTAAGATTTTTTATTAACTACTTGCACTTTTTAACATGTAAAATATTTTTTTGTCTCACACAAAATACGTATTAAATTTCTCGAGGACGCATCTCGCATCCGGTTAGGTACACTGTCTACAAGCAACTGACTTCTGATTGTAAATTTTGCTCCATTTTAGTTTCTGATTTGCTAATCCTAGTCCAATACAACACCTTCATTTAATTAAAGCTTTTTCCTGGTTGTTGATTGGCTATTTTATAAGCTGTCCCAAAAATTACATTATTGTTCCCAAGAAATACAAGTAGTATTGTTAAACTTTCAAATTCATTATTGCCTCAAGGTTACCTCATTGTTACCTCATTGTTAGAAACTTTTAACCTATTATTCCCACAGCTCCTACATTATTAAATTACGTAATACATTCACATAACATTATTACATGTATATAATAATATAAACATATACAATGACTGTAATATACACTTTTTGTATCTTGTTACATACACATATTGCTTTAAGGTGGGATGTTATTGAATTTATATATTATATAATTAGACTGAAATCATTTAAATATTAAAAATACTGCCTCAAAAGTAATGTGAAAGTATCGCATCAAAATTTGTTTGTGCATCTTCTACAGTATATTCCTACAAATGCTTATTTTTACATCTACTTCTTGCTAACCTATGTAAACCTTTGTAGAAATAGTTTCATTACACATTACGTTGTAGGTAGAAGGGTGAAAGAGGAGGCTGAAACGATACTTAAAAGTCTAAAAGAAAGCGAGCTACTATATACTGGATTTGAAATACCGCATTTTACATGGCATCAACAGAAACAAATAATACTGACAAAGCACTTCAGAAAATGTAAAATCATTGAAAAATTCAAACCAATAGCAACTAATTTCTTGGAAATGGTCATGAGGGAAAAAGAAACAAACATTCTTTGACTTAAATATTGTTGTAAAGAGTTCTAATTTTTTCGTGTAGTTTCAGTTTTCTCGTGGTTTATCAGTTACAAATAAATAAAAAAAGCGGGCAAGATTTGCATTTTATTCATCATAAAAATATCTTAAATATATTTGGAGCTATTTTTGAGAAAGTGAAAAATACAAAATATTTTTAGAGGTAAAGGGTAGTTTGGGGAAGGGAGACTTTCAAGAAAATCTACGTGTCGCATACTTTGAAAATTTTGAACTTAAGTTGTATGTACAAAGTTTGGTATTTATTCTGCTTTCCTTTTCAAGCTATGATGTTTGCGCGCGCACACGCATACGCACGTGCGTGGGCTGTTTACTAATAGCACAGTTTTGGATTCGGAAACATCAAACATGTATTTCTGGGGAAACTCCATATAATTACTTTCTCTACTACGTATATTAAGTAGGGGAAGTATTGTATTCCACCCAAAAATTCGATACCGAGATTTCACCGGAAATATATGTTTTGAGACACCCTGAATACAAAATAAGCATTTTTGGAAACATGTCCATGTGTTTGTCTGTCTGTGAACAGCATAACTCAGAAACGAAAAGTCGGATAAACACCAAACTTGGTATTTAGGTACAGTATCTTCCAGAGATGCGACACGTAGGTTTTCAAGAAAATCCCCCACCCCAGATTACCCTTTACATGGAACATTTTACGAAAATTTTAATTCTCTCAAAAATGGCTCTAACGATTTTGATTAACATCTCATATGTTTAAGATATTTTCATGACAAATGAAATGTATATCTCGAATTTTCTGGGAATGTCTCCAAAAGTATTCTTCATTGTGAACGACTTTTGCATAACTGGTAAACCATATGAGATAAACAAAATTTTACTACACAAAAAATGTAGATTGCGTTAAAATACATAATTTATGTCATATACATTTTTTTTTGTTGAGTGAACCATTTTCGAGATATTGCTTGCTATTCCTTTAAATTTTCCAATACTTATGCTTTTTTTCAAATGGGAATTTGTTATTCATTTTTTTATGTGCTGGACATACAAAGAGAATGGAATGCGCCACATAGCAACCAGCTCTTAAAACATTTTACTGTCGCTTAAAGTCTACCAATTCCCCTTGCATCTACAAGAAAATTAGTAATAAGATTAACATCTCGATATCTCGATTAACATGAAGCATATGGAGAATAAGCGTTTGTAAAAATAGTTTGTACAATAGTAGAGAAAGTCATATGAGTGTAACACATCAATTTTTTTTTGTGGTTGGAATGCGGAACTTTTTCTGCCTTCTATAACTAGGTGTCAGCAAATGTAAAAATTTGATTCGTGAATTTTCTAGTTAACAGCATGGAGAAGATCGGCTACTGCCATTGAAATATAGGCGTTTGTGTTATTTATATCAATATTTTAAACTCAGAAAATTTGTGTGCGTGTGTGTATATAAGATAATCTTAAATGCCATTCAACCAATTTTGAGAAGTCCAATCGTTCTTTTCGACATAGACTATAAAATATCTTATAATATCACTTCACAAATTACTAAAAGATTAAAAAGATCTACAAAGGACTTGTACGTTTATGCAAATGCATTGGAGCTTTTAAAAACATGTCTTAAAGAAAGTCTTGACTTTAAGAATGCCATGGAGCAAAAAATTCGTTGTTACTCTACAGAATATGCATATAAAATAAGGCAAATGCCGCGGACATTTCATTCCAAGCAATATATATATATATATATATATATGTGTGTGTGTGTATGTATGTGTGTGTGTGTAGATGGTCCGATTCAGCAATTAAAACACAGCAAAACACAAGCGAGAATCGAATCTGTTTATAACGCTACGATATGTATGCGATACCAATGCCAAAATATTTTAATAACCTTCATGTAAGAAAGTTTTCATTGTTTCCTTTATACTTATGGTATAATCAACTTCGTTAAGTAATTGTACAATGAGGGAAAATTCCTAACATTAGAAATCAGTGAATCGATATTTATAAATTAACGACAGAGAGGACTGCTTTTCTCGGTTTGTATTTTGCAAAGAGGTTTACTTCACCTTCCTTTTTGTATACGTTAAGGGTGTATGTAGCATGTGAATGTTATTAATAAAATGGGACCAAAGTAAAGGTACAGAGGTTTAAAATGCCACCTACTGTGAATATCTAAAAAACGATGTGTTGCACTCACTAATTTTCTCTATTCTTGTACAAACAATTTTTATAAACGCTTATTCTCCATCTAGTTCATGTTAATTGGGATAAATATTTCCAGAAACTATCTTATTATTAATTTTCTTGTAAGTGCAAGGGGAACATGGTAGGCTTTAAGCGATAGTCAACTCTTATATGAGCTGGTTGCCATGTGGAGAATTCCATTCTCTTTGCATTTCCAGGACATAAAAAAATCGAGTAACGAATTTCCATTTGAGAAAAAGTATATGAATTAGAAATTTCAAAACAAATACAAGTGATGCCTTGGAAATGGTTCACTCCACAAAAAAATTATATGACATAAATATTGTGTGTTTTAACGAGATCTACATTTTTTTGTGTAGAAAAATTGTGTCATCTCTTAGGGTTTACCAGTTATGCAAAAGCTATTCAGAATGAAGAGAAAATTGAAGATATACATTTCATTTGCCTAAAAATATCTTAAATATATGATATTTTAATCACAGTCGTTTGAGCCTTTTTTGAGAAAACCAAAATTTTCGAAAAATGTTCTGTGTAAAGGGTAGTTTGTAGTAGGGTATTTTCTTGAAAATCTTCGTGTCGCATCTTCGAAGACTACTGACCCTAAATACCAAGTTTGGTATTTATCTGACGTTTTGTTGTTTAGTTATGCTGTTCACATACACACACAATAACGGACATTTTTCTAAAAATGCTCATTTTTATTAAGGGACCTCAAAACATGCATTTCCAGTCAAATCTCGGTGTCGAATTTTAGGGTGGAAAATAATACCTCCCCTACTTGCTGTACGTAGTAGAGAAAGTAAAAATGTATAATACCATTTTTTTCTGTCATCAGCCGCTTTCCAAGAAAATAGCTTTTTTTTATTAAATGATTTATTCCATGAGAATGTATAAAGAAGTTTGTAGACGTAATGTCGTTGGAGACATAGACATCGTTGCTAGGTCAAGGTAGGTCAGTGTGAGAACTGGTTCTGGACGTAAACAAAACAGACTCCCTGAACTAGGAGTTGCGGACTAGAGGTTTTGTTTTCCACGCGATCCTTATACAAACAATGGAGTAATGTTTTGGCAAAATGACAAGTACAACTTGGTAGCTCTTGGTCTACACTATTGGCCTTCATCGTCCAATAAGCGTTTCCCGATCGCTGCCACCTCCACTAGAAGTGTGTCATTTTTAGAGTAACACTGTACTACATTGAAACTCTCAGGTTTAGTGAGAAAAAAAACCCTAGGTGGTTTAGGGGATAATTACAACGCGCCATACAGCGAAAGTGAAACCTGTTTACGCGTTGACCTACTTCTGGTTTTTAGAGAGTGAGTGCCATGCCCGCAAACAGCTACCGGTCGGCGTTGCCAGGTTGCCAGCGTGTGTGTTTTATTTTCTCGAAAAACCTAATATATCTCTATGAAAATGCTGATAGATGAAACTGAAGGATACAAAATATTTTCGAAATAATGAGATCTGCAACAGGTTTAAATTAATTAAATGACTTCCCTTCCACGCGGTATAGGTATGTTTTGAAGGTCCTCATCTGAGTAAATGAGGAACATGAATTTACTGCAGGCAACATCAGCATCAGGGGTTCGCTTAATCATTGTAATTTCTAGCTCAGCTATAATTACTTATAGTTAATTATGCGTCAAGGCCTTAATGAAGATGTTTATACCCAGGGCGGTGCTGTTAATTAAAGTTTCAGATTAATTAAACCTTTAGTGTTTATGTCATAGAATTTTCCTAAAATTGCGTAAATTAAATACATTAAAAATAAATAGTTTTGTACCTTCCCTACTATTCAGCTATAGTAAGCAGAGGAAGTACTGAATTACTGCTAAAATTAGATATGGTGATTTCATTGGAAATATATGCTCTGAGTTTCCCTAAATCTAAAAATAATAGCATTTTTAGAAAAATGTGCGCTTATGGGTACGTATTTGGATGTGAACAACACAACTCAAAATTCAAAAACTCGTTACAAATCAAAATTGGTATTTAAATTCAACAGCTTTCAAAGATACGACACCAAAGTTTTCAAGAAGATACCCTATTTGAATCTACACTTTATAGGGAAAATGTTTCAAAAATGTTGACATTCTTTCCCCGAAAGTGGCTCTAACGATTTTTATGAAAATGTGTTTAAGATTTTTTCATGACAAATGAAATATTTGAATTTTATAGGAATAACCTCTGAAGTCCTCTTCATTCAGAATGTTTTTTTCTTACTTTCTCTACTACGTAAAGTAAGTAGTAGAAGTATTGCATTCTACCCAAAAAGTTGATACCGATATTTCACAGGAAATACGGTGTTTGAAATCCCCTGAATCCATAAAAAGCACAGAAAAAGGGTTCATGTGTTCGTGTTCGAATCTTTTTATTTCTAAAAATGCTTTTTTTTATTCAATATTTCTGGTGAAATCTCAAGGTGGAACTTTAGGTGGAACACAGCACTTCCCCTACTTTGAGGCAGTATTTTTAATACTTAAATGATATCAGTCTATTTATATTATATAAAAAATAATAACAGCCGCCTTAAAGCAATATGTGTATAATAATATATATAGTGCATATTACAGTCACTGCATTACGTTTATATTATTATGTACATGTATAAAATGTTATGTGAATGGTTTACGTAGTTTAACAATGTAGGAGCTGTAAGAATAGAAGCAAGCTGCTTTCCGTAGCAAACAGAATTACAAAGTAGAAGCCGAAAATTGCTAACAATAAGGTAACCTTGAGACAACAATAAATTAGGAAGTATAAAAAGGATACTAATAATTATTGGAACAATAATAGTGTAATATTTAAAACAGTTTATAAATAGCCAATCAACAACTAGAAAAGCTAAAAGTTAAATAAAAGCATTCTACTGGAGTAGGCTTAGCAAATCAGAAACTAGAAATAGAGGAAATGTACAAATTCAGGCGGTAGACGCTACAAGGAAGCGTAACCAAGCAGTTCGGTACTGTATGGGTTCACTGAGACACATGAAAATTCATTGTGATGAGAATAATATAAAGTTTACCTGTTAAAAGTGCAATTAACAATAATTTCACAGCTCTATAGTAGGATACATCAGTGAAGTGTTATTTAATCGTGTGAAGGATTAATAAAGGGAGTGGAATACAATTATAATGTGTGTAAGCCTTCATTCTTGGGCCATATTAGCCCTGTTAAGAGATACGTGCTCTGCAAATTACTACTGACGCAGCCGAGGCATACACATATAATATTTAAATAAATAAATTACATTAAAATAGTTATTGCGCATAAAATAAGCTTGGGGCAAAGGCCACGGGAATTTTATACCGTACGTGGGGCGAACACTCTTAGAATTGGCATCCTTTACGTGCGTGGTCTAAAACAGCTTCAAAACTGGTGCCTAAACGTGATGCAACCGCAACAATTAAACACCTTCAATTTACTATGTGTAGCAGATAAAGTAATTAGAAAAACAAAACCTTCCTTTGGTCGGTTTTATTTAATAGCTCAGTGCTTCTATAAATCAGTGAATACACACAGACATACGTAATTGAAAACTGGTAAGAGAACGTTTGCGGAGCAATGTCTTGCCCAAAATAAGAAAAAGGTCACTGTGATTTGTTCCCACGTATCTGTTTGGAAATTCCATTTTCCGGAAAATGCGAGGCTGGAAGCGCGATACCCTTGGCTAAACGTAATTAGAGTCCGGGAGTTTGACGCCATAAACAATAAACAAGCGACTTCAATCAAGTGTTGTGTTAGGTCTATCTAGGCTGAAATCGCTGGTTGCAGTGGCGTCTGTCCGTCAATGAAAAGACTCTTTGTTGCGTTTTCAACACCAATTCAAGCGGAACCATTCACTACTCTGTGATATCGCTCGGTTCGCTGTTAGCTTAGGTCCTAGCCAATGCATCCGCAGGGCAAGATACACATCATGCAAAAGCTATACAGCTTCATTAATGAATCCTTTAGTAATTACCTCTTATAGGGGAATCACAATGCCACTACCACACCGTGAAACCTCACTTCTTGGAATTTAATTCTACTAAAATGGAACAACATATGAATTCTGAAGAAGTTTTTTTGTTGTATTGTTATTTTTACGTTGTTATTTGCCCCACGCTTTGGGAGCCAATTTGATGAAGTTATATTGAAATAGTTGAACCGCACGTATGGTACAAAGTTTACGGTAGCCTTCGCCCTAAATGTACTTTACGGTGACCTTTGCCCCAAATGTTTAAAGAATATTAACTTTGTAATTATATATTTATGTTTGCCTCGGCTGCGTCAGTATTTATATTTTTTAGAGACATGAATGTCTTTAATTACTTGCAGTTTTTAACACGTAAACTATTTTTGTCTCACACGGAATACGTATTAAATTTCTCGAGGACGCATCTCGCGTCCGGTTAGGAACACTGTCTACAAGCAACCGACTTCTGAATTTGTAAATTTTACTCCATTTTAGTTTCTGATTGGCTAATCCTAGTCCAATGGAATACCTTCATTTAACTAAAGCTTTTTCTGGTTGTTGATTGGCTATTTTATAAACTGCCAGAAAAATTACATTATTGTTGCTCCAAGAATCGCAAGTAGTATTGTTAAACTTTCAAATTTATTGTTTCCTCAAGGTTACCTCATTGTTAGTAACTTTTAACCTATTATGCTCACAGCTCCTACATTATTAAATTCACATAACATTACTACACATGTATACAATAATATAAACATATACAATGACTGTAATATTCACTTTTTATATATTGTTACATAGACATATTACTTTAAGGCGGACTGTTATTCAATTTATATATATATATATATATATATATATATATATATAGACTGAAATTATTTAAGCGTTAAAAATACTACCTGAATTCTTACTTTCTTCAATTCATACGTACAGGAATTACCGAGCCGAAGGGTTCAGGTGGTTAAGTCTATGGCCAGCATTCGGCAGTCCCGGGATCGCTTCCTGGCGAATACTGGGATGGTTCATCTTCTAACACAGTTCCGCAGGTTGCGGCTGGGCGGTGACTTGCGCTCTGTAAAGGTTTCTTCTCTGGCGTCGCTGCGGTACCGCTCAGTTAGGTCTCTCCTCAGTACGGGCTCCGCTCCGGGGTAACCTGAAGGTAGGTGACTTGTGGGCAGGGAGCGGACCTGTTCTATCTGGAAACGTTAAGGACCGCATCCATGCTTGCACCCGGCAACATCCGGATCTGGTTGTCCTACTGGTCTCTCCCCTCATCCCTCGCTCGCAAGGGTCACGTTGGAAACACAATAGGCCCCGGTTCTAGCGGCCCCTCCGTAATACGTACCTTTAACCTTTACCTACAGGAAGTAAAGGAAAAATTGCATTTCACCCATATATTTCATACTGCAATTTGTCTGGAAATACACATTTTGAGGACACATGCATAATAAAAATTTTTAGAAAAGTCAAACTTCAGTATTTACCAAGGAGCTTTATAAAAATCCCCCCTCCCAAAGTACCTTTCATGGGTATTTTAGTTATTTTTTATTTTCTCAAAAATGGCTCTATTTTTAATAAACTACCACATATTTAAACAATTTCCATGGCAAATAAAATGTACATTTTGAAGCATTCCGAGAAACATCTTCGTTGCGAATGAGTCCTGTATAATAATTTGGGTAAACCGTAAGAGATAAATATAACCTCACTACACAAAAAGTGTGGGTCGCATTAAAGCGCACAAATCATGACAAATCAAATATTTGTGGCATAACATATCTGCGAAATATTCTTGGTTATTGGTTTCAACTTTCAAATACTTCTATTCTTTTCCAGTTATAAAAGTTTTCAAGCTATTCTTTTTACTTTCTCTACCTCGTACATAGTATTAAAGAAGGTATTGCATTCTACAGAAAAAGTTCTATACCGAGATTTCACGGGAAAAAATGTTTTGATGCACCCGAGTCCGAAATAAGCATTTAAAAAAACACCTGCCCGCCCGTATGAGAGAGAGAGAGAGCAGCATAACTCAAAAACAAAAGTCCGATAAATACCAAACTTTTTATTTAAGTTCAGTACTTTCCAAAGATGCAACATGAGGGTTTTCAAACAGGTAATTCCAAAAAATTTCAAAATATATATTTTATTTGACATGTAAATATCCTTAATATATGATATTACAATCATAATCATTAGAGCCAATTTTAGAACATAAAGAGTTGCAAAACCTATTCCATACAAAGGGTATATTTGAGGCAGTATGTTTAACACTTAAATGATTTCAGTCATATTATATAATAAAAAAAATCAAAAACAGCCCGCCTTAAAACAATATGTGTATGAAACAATATATAAAAAGTGTATATTACATTCATTGTATATGTTTATATTATTGTATACATGTTCAATAATGTTATCTGAATGTATTACGTAATTTTATAATGTAGGAGCTGTGAGAATAATAGGTTAACATTTGCTAACAATGGCAATAATGAGTAAGAAAGTGTAATAATGCTACTAGTCATTTTTGGAGCAACAATAATATAATTTTTGTGACAGTTTATAAAATAGCCAATCAACAACCAGAAATAAGCTTAAGTTAAATAAAAGTATTCTATAGGTTTAGGAATAGCCAATCAGAGACTTGAAATACAGAAATTACAAATTTAGGCGGTAGAAATTAAGTCAGTTGCTTGTAGTTGCTGGACGAGTTGGTTGTAGACAGTGTTCCTAACCAGACGTGAGATGTGTTCTCGAGAAATTTAATACGTATTCGTGTGAGACGAAAATAGTTTACGTTTTGAAAAGTGCAAGTAATTAATAAAAAAATCTCACAGCTCTCTCTATATCAGTGCAGTGTTATTTAAATCGTGTCAAGCATTAATAAAAGGAGTGAAGTAAAATTATAATCTGTGTAAGCCTACATTCTTCAGTCGCACCACTCCCTGTTAAGACATTCATGTCTCTAAAAAATTATAAATATATAACAATTAATGAAACAGTCAACAATTTAAACATTTGGGGTAAAGCTCACCGGAAAGTACATTTGGGGCAAAGGCTACAGGAAACTTTTTACCATGCGTGCGGTTGCTACTACTTCAAGTGTTCGGCTCCCCAACAGTTGAACTACAATACAACAACCTACTTCAGCCACCATTGGAGTATGTCATCTCAATACAATTTGAGATCTCCTTGTGGTTTACCGGGAAACATGCGTATCTGTTGGGGAATTTAATGTGCTACCGGCATGTTGCCATGGTAGCTCAGTGATTAGTGCAATCGGACGGATACCGGAAGATTCATGGTTCATTGGGTTTTTCAATCTTCTGATTCTACCTTTCCAACCCTGTCCAACACATGGTTTATGTGGAAGAACAATCATTGACAAGAATAATTCAGTAAGGAGATATATACATATGTATCTCTATCTCTATAGCTGTGGCATATAAATGAAATAAAATATAAACAGCGGGAAGAATCCTAAAGAATAATTCAGTAACCACATGTTTCCAAATTTGCCGCTGTATCTCCTATAACAGTGGCAGATAAATGAGGAGATGGGTACTGATAAGATGATAAAAACGTTGCAGTAGACCATGGCCAATTATTTAGGTTAAAAACGAACGTTAAAAAGGTTACGTGGTTCCGCCCGCGGTATCAGCAAAGCCGTAGTGGCGATAACCCCGTGATGGGTTATCGTGGACTGTAATTAACATGACGTAATAGAAATGCGGTAACAACAGCGCTCTGGTCAAGCAACATCGGCGGACTACTGGCCGAACATGCACGAGCTTGTATATGTGAAACTCGTTTCTAAACTGCAGCAAATCCACAGTTTTCAAATAGTGTACACTCTACATAGGTCGTACATTTGGAAATCGGTAAATTATTTGTGCAAAAATCACACATCCATTTCACTTTTACTTTCTCTGCAAACTATAGCAGGTAAGAGGAAGTTTTGCTATCTACACAAATATCCTATCCCAATATTTTACAGGAAATACACGTTTTGGGAACCCCGAACAAAAAATGTATTTTTAGAAAATAGTTTGTTTGTCCATCCAGTGTGTGTTTTTGAACAAAATAGCAAAACAAAAGAAGGTTTATTAAATATCAAACTTACGATCTACATTCAAGAATAACACAAAGATTCTTAAGCAAATTCCCCATTCCAAACTAGCTATTACATGAAAATAATTTCATTAGTTTTTTTATTTTCACAAAAATGACTAATGATTTGAATTAAAATACCACATGTTTAAGCTATTGATGACAAAATATATATATTGAATCTTCTAGAATTGGTCCGTGAAGTCTCTTTATTCTGAAATACCATAATAGGTACACAGTCGAATAGTCCATACATGTAAATCTCGTTAAAAAAACACAATTTATGTTAAATTATTTCTGTAGCATTAACCATTTCCGAGAATAGTTTTGAATTTTTAAATACTTATACTTTTTCATGTGTTAGGTCGCTATTCGTTTTTTCTCGTGGTCATGCAAAGAGAATGGCATTATAAGCCATCACATACGGACCAGTTTTTTAAAAATCTGACTATTGCTTTAGACTACTGCATTTTTCTTATAATAAATAATAGTAATAATAGTCATCCCGTGGCGCTGTAGACCTAGAATTACCTTGACCTGCCAACCCGACTGCCAGCCTCACGCTGGCAGAGGTGGGCGATGATCCAACCGTAATGGGGAGGTGATATGGCCAGCATCACGCATCCCCCAAGTAGAATTTGGCCTCACTGACCTGGATCTCTGGCTACCGCAGCTCCTCACTTTCCTCACAATGCTGAGTGGGCACCGGTCCTATATGCGCCACTTAAAATCCACACCTCCATGTGTGGAGTCGAACTCGAGCGCATTCCGTGGCCAGGAACCAGAAAATTGCGTTCTAGCCCACAGCGCCATGGCGCAGGGCATTCTTTTTTACCTACAACGAAATCTTTAAAATATATAATAAAAGTTTCTCTCTTTTAAGAAATAGGTAAAAGAATAACATTTGAACGAATGAATAGTTTGTAGAATAGTGACTAGAGGAAGTCATGTAAATACTGCACATAAGATCGTTTTATACAATCCACTCTCATGTTAACCTTTAATCATACACATTTCGTACCAGCTACAAGGCTGAGTCACAATATTCTTTTATTTTGTCACATACATACTAGGTAGAGAAGGTATTGCATTCCACCCAAAAATTCAATACCATAATTTAAACGGAAATGCATGTTTTGAGGCACCTGAACCCCAAAAAAGAATTTGAGGTGGGGAATCAGGGGAAAAGGACCAAAAAACTCCATATTTATGTGTATATGTGTGCGTGCGTGTGTCTGTGAACAGCAGAATTCGGATAAATACCAAATTTGGTCAGGTTCAGTATCTTCCAAATATGCGGCACGAAGATTTTCAGCATGGCTTCCTTCTGAAGGGAAATAAAGCCGGTGGTACCATGTCGTAGATTTACTGCACGCAAAAGAATCTCAAGCCTGATAAAGAGGTCTCTGAGCAAAATTACCGGTCTTTCACGCCCAATATAGAATGGGACGCTAAGAACCACAGGAGTTAAAGAGTGTCCATAAATAAAATTTAATTTATTTTTGAAGATTTTCAATAAAAACCAAACTACTCTTTAGTTCTAAGGATTTTGATTAAACTACGATATATTAGAGATATGTACATGACAAATAAATTGTATATCTTTAATTTTCTAGGAATATCCTGTGAAGTCCTCTTCATTCGGAAGAATTTTTTAATAATCTTGTAAAACTGGTAAACGTTAAGCTATAGACGAAAACATACTACACAAGAAATGTAGATCTCTTTAAAACACACAATTTATTGCAAATATGTTTTTGTACCATTAGGCATTTCCGAGATATCCGTTATTAATACTTCGAATTGCTCCCCTTTGTAGCTTTAACGAAATATGTAACCAAACTATTCGTGGAAGGGTTTACCTCACATAACATGTAGTAGATAAAAAACAAGCTTTAAAGGAATAGTTTGTAGAAGCTATATAACAATAAACGATAGTGGGTAGATAAAGCCTTATGAATCCAATACGTAAGATGTTTAACTTTGGAACATTCTCTCATCGGCTATGATGCTCACTCGTTTATAGTTGTGTAAATTTTTTGGTAATTACTTGGGATAGGACCTCGATACTGTCGATACTCGATAGTGTATGCCTAATACTTTGAAATAAACCTTCGATGCATTAGTGAAAGTTGCTGCGTTTAACTTTATGCTAG
Organism: Deroplatys truncata; assembly: GCA_030765065.1. NCBI lineage: Eukaryota > Metazoa > Arthropoda > Insecta > Mantodea > Mantidae > Deroplatys > Deroplatys truncata. The sequence continues at coordinate 57,155,010 of CM060981.1, forward strand.
ATAAGGAACCAGGGACTTCACTTTTTGTCTCGCACATGTCCTCAAAGAGTTGCTGGACTATAGTTCTTGATAGACCTTAACTGCGCTTCAACATTCTATAGACTCTTGTATCTAAACGAAAATATGCAAAACAAGTAGGCGTACTCATAAAACAAGCAGTGCTAACAGTTATGAATGAAGCTGATTTAGCTGATACACTATATATGTTTCTGCAACAGCCTGGCTTGGTGACTAACTCAGCCACTACATTGATCTACTCCGGGGAACAAAAGCTGTGAATCCGACAGAAACAAATCAAAAATCAAGACGTGAGATAATGCAGCGCATGGAAATATTTATTATTTCCTTCCACCTATTAGTTTGTTTTATTCAAGTCGAACTCGAGTCAAGAGCACAGCTTATAGGTATACTATACGACTAATTTTAATAATATGAATACAAAATCCTTTAAAAGAAAATGTTCAGTGTATAATATACAGGCTAAATCACCTAAGAATTACACCGCAAATATTTTGGAAATGGGAAGTGCTATTGATGTGCAGTTTTCACAGCATGGATTGGTTTTCGGGGGGTCATACATTTAGCCTATAAACAGATTTTAATAATACTGAGAAAGTGTATTTTTTGAGCAAACATACAATTTTTTTAATGGAACAATGCCTAGTTACATCAACAGAATAAAGGTAGGGTAAATTAGAATGTCAGTGGCGTTTGCTGCAAGATTCTAGTGCAAGTAGCTTACGAGAAATCTTATTTTGAAACTTTTACGCACCGACACTTGTTCAACCTGTGGTAGCACAAACTAAAGAAAAACAAACGGGAATTACAATACTTCTGTGGATTATTACAAGTAAAGAGAACACAAACCTTCAAAGGTTCTGTTCAAAATGACCACCAGAAGCTTCAATACACGCTTCCAGTCTGCTATGGAAAGACTGTTGCACACGTTCTAGCATTTCAGCGGAAATTTCAGAGCAGGCAGCAGTAATACGTCGTTTCATATCGTCTGGTGTAGTTGGTACATCCTTGTAGACAGTGTCTTTCAGCCTTCCCCACAGAAAAAAGTCTAAATGGGGCAGTTCCGTGAAGGTGCCGGCCAAGGTACAGGTCCTCTTCGTTCAATCCAACGATTTGGAACAATCCGTAAAGACAAGCTGTACTAACTATGCTGTGCACTATGGGCTGGACAGCCATTATGTTGGTACCAAAGGTTCCTTCTAACCTGCAAAGGAACATATTCTAGCATCTGTGGCAGATGATCTGTCTGGAGGCTGCGATACTTGTGCGTGTTCATTGTTCCTTCTATGAACAAAGGGCCTATGAGCTGATGGTTCACTATCCTACACCCACGTTTAAACTCCATGGACGCTGGCGTTCCAGAGGCAGCCAACGGTGTTTGTCAACAGATCAATAGTGCATGTTTCTCGGTTTAGTTGGCCATGATTTGTAAATTTTGGCTCATCACTAAACAAGATACATGATGTATCTGGAGTATCATGTCTTAATGCCCATGTACAAAAGTTAACGTGATTCTCAAAATTGTTTCCATGCAGTTCTTGATGGAGAGAGATGTGATAGGGATGGAACCTATGTCGATGGAGAATGCGCAGTACACTTGCCTGACTTATGCCACTTCCACGTGCGATTGTGCGGGAACTAATTTGCGGATCTACTGCAACGGCAGTCAAAACATTAATTTCTGCCTCTCCTCCAGTCACTTGTTTGTTTCTATTACGTTTTCTAGCTGTTACAGTACCACTTTCACGTAATTGGTTGAAGAGATTGATAAATAATTGCCGAGATGGTTGACGTCTATTGAGATACGTTTCCGCATACACCGTACGGGAACGAACTGCATTCTTCCTACACTCTCCATACATCATGAGCATGTCGGATTTTTCTGCATTAGTAAACCCCATCTTCCACTCACGACTTACTGCTTGAACTGTCACAAACTAACTGACCAGAAAGTCGCAATGCAATCAACGAACAGAAAACACAATGCGAACAAACATAACAACATCGTACCTAGCAACTAAGCAGGTTGAATGGAACAAATAATTGTCGGGGTGGAAACTTCTCAAAATACGATTTCTCGTAAACCACGTGCACTAGAATCCTGCAACAAAGACCATTTACATTCTAATTTATCCTACCTTTATTCTGTTGATGTAACTAGGCATTGTTCCATTTAAAAAAATTGTATGTTTGCTTATAAAATACACTTTCTCAGTATTATTAAAATCTGTTTATAGGCTAAATGTAAGAGCCCCTGACTACCAATCAATGCTGTGAAACTACACATTAATAGCACTTTCCATTTCCGATATATTTGCGGTGCACGTTTTAGGTGATTCACCCCGTAGTTACACCGAATGGGAAGCAAGGAAAATATTATTATTACTATTATTACTATTATTATTATTGTTAAGTTTGAATAGCAATAAGGAATATATAACTCGTAGCATTATTGTGTTAAAACCTGTTTGGAAAAGAACAATTTCGAAATCAGCATACAATATACAAAATTGGTTGCGTGTCTATACACAGAAAGCTAATTAAAACAACATAATTCAGTGAACAAGGTATCGCCTTTACAGTTTTTTATATTTCGTCAGAATCGAGAAATAGTGGTATCATCCCATCACTAGTAGTTACATAAAAATTCAGCACCCATATACGCATACTCATGTTCTTATTCATACTTCCAGTCTTCAGAAAGGATGGGGAATAATCCTAGCTAAATAATCTGATGTGTTACACTTACATGACTTTCTCTACTCTTGTAAAACTATTTTACAAACGCTTGTTTTCCATATGCTTCATGTTAATCGAGATATCAAATGTTAATCTTATTGCTAATTTTCTTGTAGATGCAAGGGGAATTGTAGGTTTTAAGCGATAGTCAAATATTTTAAGAGCTGGTTTCTATGTGGCGTATTCCACTCTCTTTGCATTACCAGGACAAAAAAAGTGAATAACGAATTCCCATTTGAGAAAAAGTATAAGTATTGGAAAATTTAAGGGAATAACAAGCAATATCTTGAAAATGGTTCACTCAACAACAAAAATGTATATGCCAAATTGTGTATTTTATCGCGATCTACATTTTCTGTGCAGTAAACGTTTGTCTATCTCTTATGGTTTACCAGTTATGCAAAAGTCGTTCACAATGAAGAATACTTTTGGAGAGATTCCCAGAAAATTCGAGATATACATTTCATTTGTCATAAAAGTATCTTAAATATACGTTATTTTAATCAAAATTTTCCAAAAATGTTCCATGTAAAGGGTAATCTGGGGTGGGGGATTTTCTTGAAAATCTTCGTGTCGCATCTCTGGAAGATACTGAATCTAAATACCAAGTTTGGTATCGGAACACAGAATCTGTAAAAAGAAAACTCTGAAGGATTTATAGAATATTTATAAAATGTTAATGTAGAAGAAAATACGTGCACCTGTTACACAATAGAAGAACATTTTAATAACCATGAGAGTTTTGAGTGGATTTAAAAAGTAAAATAAATGGTTAGGTTCGAAGCACGTTGTACACAAACCCAAGTATATTATACAAGAATCGAATCCCATCCGTGTGCATGAATATCTCCATCGCTGTTATTCAAACTGACATGGCGAGATAAACGATGTGGAAGATCCGAATTCGTGACCCATCCTAAAGAAGCTGCTTGTTTATGCCATGAGTAAAACAAGTGAGATATCAAGAGCGCAAAAAAATAATACTGGTGGCTGCGGGAATACAAAATCTGAATCCTATTACTCAGGCCACGTTGGTAACACTGCTGAAAATTTACCGCAGAGCTTCTGGCACGACTGACTGCCGAGAGATAAAAAAGTTAACTGAATATTTATGCAGTTATTTTTCATGGGCTTTAAAACTGCTACGATAAATGAATTTCTTGTGTCATAGAAGTGCTTTATAAAAGTGACAAGCCATTCAGAATTAAAAATTGCTACATAAGTTTCCACCGCAATATCAAGATTGGTTCATGGCCTTCTGTAATTCTTTCTGACCGTTATAGTAGTTGTTTATATTCCATCTATCACGTGACATCTTTCATTTAAATTAAAACAAGTTTGTAGCATTCTGTGAAACATAACATCGATTATGTTGTTTGGTTTTCTCTGCTATGTGATATTTTTGTTTACGTGTATGTATTACGTTAGATAACGTAAGGCAGAAGAAGTATTAACTTTTCATTTACCTATTCGGTAGAGGAAGTATTGTTTTCAACTCAAAACATTATATATACATACGGTTCGGTCGTTTTATAGTGAGGCCACGGATCGCGCGTAGGGTCCTCTGCATTCGGTCTATTACACTGGGTGTTTTCCGTTCCGTAATTCGCGGATTATTTACTCACGAGTAAGTTTTCCTTGCGTCATTTTCATAGTTCGTCTATGATGTGGGGATTGCTCCTAGAAACTTAATTTTTTTAAGGTTCCCATAAACAGATGCACCAATTTCGTCAACTTTTTCCTCCGTTAGAACACCACGTCTTGGGTTTAGCGTGTAGCGATCCCACTGTCCTAAACTTATTAACCAGGCGTCTAACAGTTTCTCTACCCAGAACTGGAATACCAGGAAATTTTTCCTGAAATTGTCTACGTATCTCCCTTACAAGATTCGGTTTTACGTGTGTATCGTACACAAAAATTCGTTGTTCAAGCGTGAATTTGTCAGTTGTCATTGCAGTGAACTAATAAGACATTAACAACCTTAAGCAAATCACACACAACACAGATGTCTTGAATAAACTTTCACCTTTAAGATGAGCAATGCACAAGTCTTTTACAGCACGAACATAAAGCAGCGACTGAAGTGCAGTTGATAAAAATAATATTTATACAGGCTGGACCATTTAATTTCACACTGACAATATCTCTAAAACTAAGCGTTGTAGAAAGAAAAGTATTGAATAAAAGTTGTTTGTTATTATGGGGGAAAATAAATTCAATTATTCGTGTTTTATTTGAAGGACGTTGTGATGTCATTCAAACAAAACACTACTAATAACATTAACTTTCCCCCAATATATCAAACAACTTTTATCAAAGACATTTCTTTATAGAATGTTTAGTTTTGGAGATATTGTACTGTCTCAACTTAAATGGTCCACCCTATATATATATATATATATATATATATATATATATACTGGATCGAAAAACAATATTCAGAAATTGCAGTGTTGAAAGGCAGTAACTCTTGCACCTACAGTAAAATAGAACAATTTATGCAAAGGTTCATCTCAATCAGATGAAGTAAATAAAGGAAGTGATTTATGTAAGAATAGCTTATAGAACACAAATAAAACTAAAATATACTGGGTAAAGGAAGTCATGTGAATGTAATATCTGATCCTTACCTTCTCTAGAGTTTTAGTAGTAGTGCTTTCCACCCAAAAATTCCATACCGAGATTTCACCGGAAACACATGTATTGAGACATCCTGAAAAAAATAAAAAAGGCATTTTTAGAAAAAGGTGTAAAGTCACGGTATTTAAGTTCAGCATCTTCCAAAGATTTAATAGGAAGATTTTTAAGAAAATTTTCTCATCCTAAACTACCCTTTACATGGATAATGTTTCGATACTGATTAAAATACCATACATTAAAGACATCTGCAGGACAAATAAAACATATATCTTGAATTTTCTGGGAATAGCCCGTAAAGTCCTCTTCATTCAAATGGAATTTTGTATAACCGTGTATAACTAGTAATAGTTAAGCGATACACGAAAACGTACTACCAAAAACATAGATGTCTTTAAAACGCACAATTTATTTCAAATAACGTTTTTGTGTCATAAGACATTTGGAAAGGTAGAATCAGACGACTGAAAACTTCAATGCCATAACCAGGATTTGAACCACTGATCTCCCGGTCTCCGTCCGGTGCTCTAGTCACTGAGCTACCATGTGAACTTGCCGGTACGACATTAAATTCCCCAACTGATTCGCAGTCATCTGATTCTACCTTTCCAACCTTGTCCAACATGCGGCTAGTGTGGAAGAATAATTAATTCCATTAATTGACCTAATAGTGGTAGAAACTATGAAACCCGGGACTTAAAGTACTTGCAACATTGTAAGTCGCCATTGGGGTATGTCATCTCAATATAATGAGATCTCCTTGTGGTTTACCGGAAAAAATGAAAATCAGTTGGGGAATTTAATGTCCTACCAGCAAGTTGCCATTGTAGCTCAGTGATTAGAGCAAACAAACGGTGATCTGGAGATCCGTGGTTCAAATCCTGACTATGACATTGAATTTTTCAGTCGTCTGATTCTACCTTTCCAACCCTGTCCAACACACGGCTTGTGTGAAAGAACAATTAATTCCATAAGCCACTTTCTAGATAACTGTTATTAATGGTTCGATTTGTTCAATATTTGCTCGACCTCTTCAAGTCCTGCGGATTGTCAGCTGTTTCTCGCGATTGCATGGAAAGAGTATTGAATTTTAACGCCATCATATACGTCGAGTTCTTAAACATTTGACTATCGCTGTTCCCTTTGTATTCATAGCGAAATTTGTAATGTATCTATTTATTTTATCTTAATTAAAATGAAATAGTTAGAATAACAAGATTTCTAAGAATAGTTTATACACCCAATAATAAACGATAAAGGGCAGTGAAATTCATATGAATGCAATACGTAAGATATCTTTTTTTGTTTATGGAACACCTGTGTTAGAGAATTTGTGATAAAGGATTTCAGCACTACGGCCAAGGTTATGCCCTTTTTGTGTCTAAAACTCTGGGAGGAATTGATGAGGCGAGAAAGTACGAAGGGTGGCCAATTTGATGCCGGCAGGGGCAGCATAGCGGAGTATCTAGAATTTTCAAATTAATCATTCCCGGCCGCTCCGTTCGAACAGAAACCTCCACTGTACCTAATCCTCTACTCTGAAAGATAAAAATATATAAGCCACCCAACATTTGCCTAGAGACTTAGAAAACAAAAAACCCTAGGTCAAGGTGATCCAATAATGAGAATCTATTCTGAACCTCCCTAATACGGCTCTCAGAGTGTACCGCCTGAATCATCCCACTTGGTTATCACTTGCAAAGAAAATAGTGCATTTCATCCAAAAATACAGTACAGAAACTTAATCGCAAATATACATAACGAGGTCCGTCATAAATAAAGATTTTAGAAAAATGTATGCGCATTTTTGCAGGCCGGCGAATAGCACAGTTAAAAAGCGAAAATCGGATAAATACTAAAGTTCATACTTGAGTCAGACACCATTTAAGTCAGCCAGCCGAAGATTAAAAAAAAAACCCAACCCAAAGCTCCCTCGAAATGGAGAAATGTGGCGACTGTTTATTTTTTTAAACGGGACTAATAATTACTTTCTCTACTACGTATAGAAAATTCGTTACCGAGATTCCACAGGAAATACATGTCTTGAGGTGCACTGAATCCATATAAAGCATTTTTGGAAACATGTCTGTGTGTGTGAACAGCATAACTCAGAAACGAAAAGTCGGATAAACACCAGACTTGGTATATAGGTTCAGTGTCTTCCAGAGATGCGACACGAAGGTTTACAGGAAAATCCCCCCACCACAGATTACCCTTTACATGGAACATTTTTCGAAAATTTTAATTTTCTCAAAAATGGCTCTTAAGATTTGAATAAAATACTATAATTTTAAGACATTTTTATGGCAAATGAGTTGTATATATCGAATTTTCTGGGAATGTCTCCAAAAATATTCTTCATTGTGAACGACGTTTGCATAACTGGTAAACCATAAGAGATAGAAAAAAATGTACTGCACAAAAAACGTAGATCGCGTTAAAATACACAATTTATGTCATGTACATTTTTTTGTTGAGTGAACCATTTTAGAGATATTGCTTGTTATTCCCTCAAATTTTCCAATACTTATACTTTTTCTCAAATTGGAATTCATTATTCATTTTTTGTCCTGGTAATGCAAAGAGAATGGAATACTCGACACAGCAACCAGCTCTTAAAATATTTGACTATCGCTTAAAGCCTACCAATTCCCCTTGCACCTACAAGAAAATTAGCAATAAGATTAACATCTCGATATCGCGATTCACATGAAGCATATGGAGAATAATCATTTGTAAAAATAGTTGTACAAGAGTAGAGAAAGTCATGTGAGTGTAACGCATCAGAATTTTTTTTCTTTAGAATAAAATATGTATCTTGAATTTTCTAAGAATGGTATGTGAAATATTTATTCTCAACTTACTTGTAAAAGTGGTATACTGTAAGAGATACAAAAATCTTACCTCACGGAAAATGCGCTAAGGTAGTATAGCTCATTGAAATATACTTATATTTTATGTACAAAAACGTTTTTGTAGTACTTTTGTTACGAAAATATTCGTTGCAAAAATTGTACCAGGTGGAATTGTAATGTGATGTATCTATAATGCATCTTAAGCAATTCTTCATTACTCCCGCAGGGATTTGCTAGTAAGAGAAACCGATTTATGATATGCCAACAGTTGTGTTTTGTACGTGCAGCCAAGTTCATATTACTTAATTTGATATATATTCACTTTATATATGATACTATAACATATGTGAGGTAATGGGTAGAGAAAACGTGAGAGTTGCTAGTCAGATTTCCTTTCTATTTTATATACCAGTACATAGTAGGTAGAAGTATTGCATTCCACCTAAAAAATAGACACTGAGATTTCACCTGAAATACATATTTTGAGGCCTCCTGAATCAGAATAAATCATTTGTCGAAAAAGGTCCGTATGTGCGTGAATGTAAACAGGATAACTTAAAAAAGAAAAGTCTGATAAGTACCAATGTATATTTATATTCAGTATCTTCCATAGATGCAACACGAAGCTTTTCAAGATTTCCCACAACGAACTACCCTTTACATGGAATATTTTTCAAAACCTTTGATTTTCTAGAACTTGGCTCTAACGATTTGATTAAAAAATCATATATTAAGGATACTTACATTACAAGTGAAATGTATATCTTAAATTTTCTGGGAATAGCCTGCAATTCCTCTTTATTCGGAGGGTATTTTGTACAATCTTGTATAACTGGCAAACGTTAAGTGATAGACGAAAACGTACTACACAATAAGTGTAGATCTCTTTAAAACACAATGTGTTTCAAATGCCTTTTTATAGCTACTGCAATCAAGTCCTGATTATTTTAAGTTGATTCTTGCGATGTCATGGAAAGAGTAAAAGAGTATGGAATAATAAGGCTAGTCAGTTCTAATACATTTGATTATCGCTATTCGCTTTGGTTGCATAACGAAATGTGTAATGCAGATATTTCCGAAAAGGTTTATTTCGATTAAAATGAAGTAGGTAGAAAATAACACTTCCGAATAATAATTTGTATATCACTAATAAGCGATACAGGTTTGAAAGCAATGTGAATGTAATATATTACAAATTTTTTACCACTTACCTAGAGTAGATACATGAATTATGGTATTGCGCTCTATAGTTTTCCTCGTGTTTTAAGGTTCCCTGAACCCAAAATAAGCGAGTGTGTGTGTGTGTGTGTGCGAACTGCATAACCCAAAAGCTAAATTCTATACTTCGTATTTAGGTTCAGCATGGTCCAGGTATGCGACTTTAGGATTGTGAGGAAAATACCACCGTTTACGTGGTTGTTTTCGTTGTGTTTAATTCACTCAAAAAGTTCTACGTTTGATAAAACTACCAATTGTTTAAGATATTTTTAGAACATTTGTATGGTTCGGCACCTATAATAGATAGACAAAAACTTATTACATAAAAATGTGGACACAATTTACTACAAATAAATTTTTTGCGACAGTTACAATTTCTTCTGGTCGACAGGCAAATGCTGGGGCAGTTCCTCTTCTACCACGACTTTCCTGAGCTTCATTTCCTATACGCATTTTCTCTGTTTCAGGGTTGTAGGTCCAGGCGACGATGTTTGCAGGTTGCGGCTGGGCGGTGGTTGTGCTTTGTAGAGGATTCTTCCCTGGGATCGTTGTCGGACTGCTCAGTTAGGATCCGCCTCTGCGTGGGTCCCACCAGGGAGGAGCACCTGGGGATAGGAGGCTTGTGGGTGGGCCCAGACGGAGTCAGATGTATTCGATCCGGAAACGTTTAGAAACCCGTTCATGCTTGTGCCCGTCGTCATGTAGGTCTCTCTCCCTAGCCCTCCTTCCCAGGGTTTATGGGTTTAGTCCAAAACGTGTATGAGTTATTTTTTTTTTTTGCAAATTGTTGCAGAATTTATGGAACAAAATGACAGTTTCAGTACCATTCTTAAAATAATATTTTAAATATATGCTTTGTGGAATATATATTCAGGAATAAGTCTATCAAATGAAATAAAATTTAAATGGGGTAAAGAGGCATATATACTTAACTTAGGAAGAAAGGAAAGATCAGGAATAGCATGGTTAGTCTGAGGGGCTGGAGGCACAGAAAATTACTGACGATTCTGGCAGGAAAGTCTGCCCATTCTGTAATTTGGATGAGGACTGGGTACATATATTGGTAGAATGCGCACAGTGGGAAAACCAGCGAACAATAAAATTCAAAGAAAAATTCTTAAGTCCTGCTAGAAGGAGATTGGCATGTTCGGATCTACTAGCTGACCACACGAACTGGCAAAATATGGTCAATTTCTTGACTAAAGTGCGCGAAGCTAGGTCAAATTTGTTCAGATAGTCAAAGGAAATTTATCTCTATTTTCCTTTTCCATTTTTGTTTCTTTTCTCACCATACCCTGCATCTAAAATATGCATGTACGGTCAATGAGACATGCCCTAAATAATTGTGTAATAACTTCAATAATTTGAAACTAACAAACGTAGCGTGTCTATCTATATATTAAATTAAAGAGGAAGTAGCAAATAATAATACTACAAAAAATTAGCAACGTCACTATTTATCAATTAGTCTCCCAAACATTTATTGGAATTAGCGTGAATAAAATACAAAATTGTCATTTATATGAATATTTGTGGAACCCTAATGAGATGGTCATGTCAGATATGCTTTCAGTGTGACAGTAAACGCATCCCCAAGGAAGGCAGCACGCCACTGGTGCCAACAAAGACAGCTTGCGAGTTTACATACACTTGAAGAAGATCCTTCCTTCATTTGGTATTCCGACAGCATCCCCAGTGATACAGGAATTCATATTCATGACCATAGAAATGGTGTCAGTGCCTGCCTGCCTGCCCGGATTAATATTTTAGCTGCGCACGCATCCCATGCGACAACATTCATCTCTCTGCAATGATCTTGTCGGAATTAGTCATAACGGGGATGAGCAAGTACTCTTCTTTATGGCCAACTGCTTGTTTCCCGAACCATCACAGAGAAATTAATGGTCCTGACCATACCCACTTACAGGAGTTTGAGCGGGGACTGAAATAAAATCTTTAAATGTTGACCATTGAAAACTACAGGCTCAAATATCTGCAAGCTTGTTGCTCTGAATATTATGTGTATCAGTTTTCAGCAGTTTCATACTTTCTCTATGCCCATACCGAGCAGGTGGCGCCGCTGTAACGTGTGCGATTTCTTTTAGAATGTCCCGGGTACGATCTCCGGTTACCGCCCACACTGACCCTGGATTTTTCGTGGTTTCCCCGGCAGGGGAATGCTCCAACATGTTTTTCTGTCCATTATTTCCCTTTTATTCCATTTCCTTCTCATCTTTGAGGTGTGCTTCTAGGTTTCGGGGCTATGGCGGTGCGGGACAGATGGCGCGGATGCATACTCAATGGAAACAGTATTCCTCGTGGATACCAGAGGGTTGCTCAGGTAGTGGGAGGTGTCTGCGAGCGTGGAAATGTTGGAAACTTCCGCGTGACTCTGAAGCTTGTGTGTCTACGGCCTGTAGCCGCTTGTGGTTCCTTCACCCCATCTCTTCCTCCTGAGGGTTGGTACTAGCAATACATCTGTGCAGGTTGCTGTACGCGCAGTCCCCTCTACTCTACCACCACCTAAAATCTTATCACTTTCTCACTACGTATAGTAAGTAGGGGAAGTATTGCATTCCATCCCCAAAATTCGATACAGAGATTTCAGAGATACATGTTTTGAGACACCCTGTATTCAAAGCATTTTTGGAGACATTCCTGTGTGTGTGTCTGTGAACAGTATAACTGAAAAACCAAACTTGGAATTTAGGTTCAATATCTTCCAATGATACAACATGAATGTTTTCAAGAAAATCCCCCATCCCAACTACCCTTTACATAGCATATTTTTTTGAAAATTTTGCTGTTCTCAAATATAGCTCTAATGATTTTTTATTAAAATACCACAAATTAAATATATTTACATGAAAAATAAAATGTATATGTTGAATTTTCTGGGAATAGCCTATGAAGTCCTCTTCATTCGGAAGGAATTTTGTATAATTTTGTATAACTGCAAAGTTCAGTGATAGACGAAAACTTACCACACAAAAAATGTAGATCCCTTTAAAACTTTAAATAAGTTCTGTTCTGGCATAAGCCGTTTCTGAGATAACCATTATTAAAACTTCGAATTGTTTAATATTTATCATTGTTTTAAGTCCTATTTATTTTCAGTTGTTTCTCGTGATTGCATGAAAACAGTATGGAATTTTAAAGTAGGTACACCATCGAGTTTTTAAACATTTGACTATCGCTGTTCTCTTTGTGTCTATAACGAAATGTATAATGTAGCTATTTCTGCATAGGTTTATTTGAAGTAAATGTAGTAGATAGAAACATAATTTTAGTAAGTATAGTTTGTATACCCACTATTAAAGATAGAGGGTAGAGAAAGTCGTGTGAATGCATCACTTCAGAATTGTTTTTCTATTTACTTCATATTAATCGAGATAAACGTTTACAGGTGTACTTTCATTATATATTTCGTTGTAGGTACAGGAATAGAGAATAGAAGAACATAGGTGATTGCTATATGCTGGATTTGAAATTCCTATTTTTGCATGAAATCACAAGAAAAAAAGGAATGTTACCTTGGCACTTTAAGACAATTTAAAATGCTGGAAAATTCAACAAATAACATCGAATCTCGGAAATAATTAAGGCTGCAAAAAAAAAATGTGTGTGATACTAATTGTCAAGATCCACATTTACATGTAGTAAATTTTGTCTATTTCTTATGCTTTACTAGTTATACAAAATGCATTTAGAGTGAAGGGGACTTCACAGATTATTCGCAGAAAATTTAAGGCACACGTAAAACCCAGTGTGAGAATTATGTTGAAAATCTTCGTCTACATGCTTGGAAGATGCTAAATTTAAGCACCAACTTTGGTGTTCGTTTATCACTTATGACAGATACACAGATAAACACCCTTCGGAGCATTTTCTAAAAGTGATTTTTATTTATTCAGTGAAGTACAAAACATGCCTTTCTGGTAAAATCTTGATACTGAAATTTCAGGCTGAATACAAGATACAAAATTATATTAATCATGCAAATGTCGTGAATGTATGGTATGTTAATCAACTAAATTTCGCGTGAAGTCTCGATATCGAATTTTTGGGTTGAATGCAATACTTCCACTACCTACTATAAGTAATTCTAGAGAAATTAAAGAGCCGAAAGAGTGCAGAAGAAATAAAACCAAAGAAATATATAGTAAATTAATTAGGAGAGCCTAAATATTCATCTCACAAAGGTGTAAAATGTGTTTGTATGTAAAAAATTCTAATGTATTACATTCACGCGACTTTCTCCACCTTCTATCGTTTATTTTTATATATCTAGCGTCTACAAATTATTCTTGTAAAAGCTTAGTGTTCTATCCATTCAAGTTAACTGAAATAAACGTTTTCATAAATAATTTCAATATACAGGCTGGCCCACAAAGTGTTACAGGTGAATATTTATTAAATGAATATAAAAAATCAAACGTCAGGAATTCCAAATCTTATTGCAGCAAGCCGCCTTCTAAACTGTGATATGAAAAATATTTCCACAGGGCCCCTTATGAGGCACAGGTGTCCAACCTCAGAATTTTAAATGAACTCATAATTTCCATATATTATACAGCTATTTAGAAAAAAAAACTAAAAAGAACAAGAAAAGGAAAATAGAGATAAATTACGTTTGTCTAACTGAACAAATTTGACTTAGCTTCGAGCTCTTCAGCCAAGAAATTGCCAATGTTTTGCCAGTTCCTCGGGTTAGCCAGTAGCTCCCAACATGCCAATCTCTTTCTTGACGGACTTAAGAATTTTTCTTTTAGTTTAATTGTTCGCTGGTTCTCCTACTGTGAACATTCCACCAAAATATGTACCCAGTCCTAATCCAAATCACAGAATGGGCAGATTCTCCTGCTAGAATCGTCAGTCATTTTCTGTGCCCTCCAGCCCCCAGTCTTAACCATGCCATTCCCGATCTTTCCTTTCTCCCTTACGTTAAGTATATATGCCTCTATACCCCAATTCAATTTATTTCATTTGCTAGACTTAGAGAAGGTTTAATTTTACAATCCCATTCTATTTCCTGTTGGTTGTGATGCAGTAATTTGTATCATAAATTATTTAAATGTAAAGAATGATTATAGTATGAATATGCATTTTTGTGTGTCATTGATTTAAGATGTTTGTTGATTGTAATTATTGTTGAGAATTAAGTTTATACTGCCTTACTGAAACTGACAATAATAGCGTGCAATAATGCAGCGAGGGGGTGAGCTGTTTATCATTATTAGAGACGAGGAAGTTACGTAATGTTGGCGCGTTTTTCTTTAGAATTTGCTGGAACATTTTCCCTAGAGCATATGTTTTCATAATTTTTATTGGATATAAAAATAGACGCTAATGTTGGCGCGTTTTATTAGCCAATAGCAGCTCAGTTATAATCTTTAGGCATATCGGGGTGTAGGAGTATAAAAAGGGCTAGATTAGAGGTAGACCCCGTCAGTTCATCGAAAATCTTTGTACACTACACGTCGTCTTCACGTCAGTTCATCGAAAATCTTTGTACACTACACGTCGTCTTCACGTCAGTTCATCGAAAACGTTTGTACGTTACACGTCGCCTTCAGTCCAGCAGAAATATTTGTACAGTACACGTCGGCTATCGATTCGCAGGTTACGCGTAGCAGAGTTATGAAAAATCTCAAGTGTTGTAAAGTTAATGATACAAAAAGTTGAAGTACACGAATTAAGAGTGATCAGTAATGAAGTTATTATAACAGTTTCAGTTTGGCAAGTGTCAAGATCAATGTGTAAATGTGATAGTGAAAGTGTTCGACAATAAAAGTGTAAAACAAATTCCTTCATCAGTGTTATCTTTGGATAAATAACTCCTTTCCGTTTACACAACCTGTATAAAGAGAAGTGCTCGACCAAAATGATCATAGCTAGCCGGAGGACAGTGAACTAAAAATTAAATAAAATAACAGTAGCATTCTACCAAACAAACACTAATACCGCCACAAATTTGCTAACACCAGATGGAGCTAACAAAACCTAACAAAGAATCACATCACAAAAATGGCTTCACCACGTGGAGTAAACACAAATACACAAACATTATAAGTAATACCGTCGCATTGATGTCTCTTAGTCTTCTTTTGACACCTTTCCATATGTTTTTGTCATTTGTTTCAGCTCTTTGCCATACTGACCCCATTCCTATTCTCCTCAAACCCCTTTCCAAATCAGCTGCCCAAAACTTAGGAGACAGGTTTTCTCGCTGGTATTTATAACATTTGGATCGTAGTGTGGAGTTATCCCCCTGCATCAGCCTCAACCAGTACTTCATTGCTCTTACTTTACATAACATCCCACCTCCCTCAATACCTTGGATGCACCTTGTGAAACTCCAAGAACTCTTTTCCAAAATGCTACCCGCGTTTTATTTACATGCTCTGCTCTTTCCCATCCCCAGATTTTACTTCCGTATAACAAAATCCGCCTTATCAATATATTCTGGGTTCCCTCAATAAAATAAGCCATCTTTATTAAAACATTTTTCCCTCCATTTCCTCTACCACGTACATAATAGGCAGATAAGGTATTGAATTCAACCCAAAAATTCGAAACCGAGATTTCACCGGAAATACATGTTTTTAAGCCCCCTGTATCAAAAAAAGGTTAGAAAAATGTCCGTTTGTATGTGCTCGTGTATCTGTGTACACATAACTCAAGAAAGAAAGTAGCATTAATACCAAAATTGATTATATGGTACCTTCAGTACCTTCTAAAGATGCGACACGAATATTTTCCAGAAAATCCCCCACCTCAAATGATCCTTTACTTGGAAAATTTTTCGAAAACTTTTATTTTATAAAAAATGACTTAAAAGTTTATAAAAACTATCATATATTAAAGATATTTACATGAAAAATATAATTCATATCTTGAATGATCTGGGAATAGCCTGTGAAGTCTTCTTCATTTGGAAGGAATATTGTAGAATTTTGTAAGCATTAAGCGACAAAGAAAACGCACAACACAAAAATATAGATCTCTTTAAATCACACAGTTTATTTCAAATAACATTGTTTTGTAGCATCAGCTATTTCCAAGATATCCGTTATTAATGATTCGTTTTCTTGAACACTATGTCATTCTTATTAAGTCGCAATTGCATGGAAACAGTTATTAAACATTTGACTATCGCTGTCCTCTCCCCATCCGAACGAAATATGCGATGTAGCTATGTCTGCAAAGTTTATTTGGATTAAAATGTAACAGAAACATAAGCTTTAGTAATAATAGTTTGTATACAGATATAATAGAGATAGATCGTAGAGAAAGTCACATAAATGTATCACGTAAGATTTTGTTCCATGAATTGTTGAGTTCATATAGTGTATTTCCACTGAAGTATACAATAGTAGAAAATAGTATTAAACGAATAAGTAAGTCAAAAAGCACCCAGTTGATTACTTTAAATTATTTCATTTAATTCTCGAAGTAGCCTCCATCAACATCTAAACACTTAGCAATTGTTTTAGAAAGGTTGTCAGTAATGGTTAACAACATACAGGGCTAATAGTGCGACAGGCTTCAAGTGTTCAACATTTCATATCCTGTTTGGTTGTAGGTGCTGAAAACATGACTTTCTGTTTTATGTATCCCCATAAAAGGTAGTCCAAGTGTGTTATGTTGGGTGAACGAGAAGGCCATGCGATAGGGCCAGCACGTCCAATCCACCTATCACCAAATTTTTCATTTAGCAGTTGAGTGTACGTATTGAAAAAATATTGTGGTGCACCATTGTCTGATACCACATTTATCTCCTCACATTGAAGGGCACGTTTTCCATTTTCGAGAAAATAAAATATAAACGAAATTTTTTCCATGTAAAACGTAGTTTACGGTGGTGTATTATCTTGAAAATTGAAGAAGGTGATGCTGTTTTGTTATTTGCCCCAAGTTTTGGGAGGTAATTTGAAGAAGGTTTGTTGCGGCTATGTATGGAAAGTCAGTTTGAAGAAAGTGTATTATATTCGACTGTTGGGAAGCCGAACTTGAAGTAGTTGCAACCGCACGTATGGTATCCGGTAGCCTTCGCCCCAAATGTACTTTCCGGTGGCCTTTGCCCCAAAAATGTTTAAGAAGTATTAACTTTGTAATTTGACTGTTTCTTTAAATATTACATATTTATGTTTTCCTCGGCTGCGTCAGTATTATTGTTAGAGACATGTTTCTCTTTGCAGAGAGTGTGCGACTGAAGAATGTAGGCTTACACAGATTATAATTTTAATTCACTCCTTTTATTAATGCTTGACACGATTTAAATAACACTTCACTGATATATAGAGAGAGAGCTGTGAGATTTTTTTATTAATTACTTGTACTTTTTAACACGTAAACTATTTTCGTCTCACACAAATACGTATTAAATTTCTGGAGGACGTGTCTCGCGTCCGGTTAGGAACACTGTCTACAACCAACTCGTCCAGTTATAAGCACTGTCTGCAAGCAACTGACTTGATTTTTACCGCTTAAATTTGTAAATTTCTGTATTTCAAGTCTCTGATTGTCTATTCCTAATTCAATAGAATACTTTCATTTAACTTAAGTTTTTTTCTGGTTGTTGATTGGCTATTTTATGAACTGTCACAAAAAGTACATTATTGTTGCTCCAAGAATGACTAGTAGCATTATTACACTTTCTTACTCATTATTGCCTCAAGATTACCTCATTGTTAGCAACTTTTAACATATTATTCTTACAGCTCCTACATTATTAAATTGCGTAATACATTCACATAACATTATTGAACATGTGTACAATAATATAAGCATATACAATGACTGTAATATACACTTTATATATATTGTGACATACACATATTGCTTTAAGGCGGGCTGTTGTTATATTTTTTTATTATATAATTTGACTAAAATCATTTAATTGTTAAAAATACTGCCTCAAAATCTTCACGTTGTACCCTTAGAAGACGCTGAACTTAAATACCAGGTTTGGTGTACAGCTAACTTTTGGTTTTTGAGTTATTTTGTTTACACATACAGAGACAGAAAGATAAAAAGACATGTACCAGAACATTTTTCTTAAAATATTTTAATATTGTTTATCATATTATTATTTATAAAACCATTAAATTTCGGTGTCAATTTTGGGTGGAATGTATCATTCATATGTAATCAATGGAGAAAGCAATTATCTTTTTAACTGCCTATAGTGTATACGCTGACATAAATATCACTCAGTGTATACATTAATTCAAGTAAGGAATTAAAACCTTCTCGAGGTTACGATAAAATATTAAAGTTTCCTCTGTGCTATTCCGTGATTCTTTATTCTAAACGTCCATCTCGAAAGGGAATGTTTTCCCCAAAATGGTCTGTGTTAAGTGTCAAAGGTCACCACAAATGGTTTCCGCCGTACATCCGTTTTGTTCCAGTGCCTTAGTTTAACGTGAGAACGGCGTCTAAGAAGTGGTGTTGTGAGGCAAGAAATCCTTGTCGTCTGTATTGGCCACGGCTGTAAAACCAACCTGCTACAGACAATAAAAGTACACCAAGATTAACTTCATTCTACCGCGAGATTTGCTCCCTTTGTGGCGCTCGGCCAATCATGCGGTCACAGGGGTGCACAAACACTACCACGACAAAAACACTTTCTGGAGTGTTAGCGTGTGAAATCGTATCAACGTTGTTATTATTATCATTGACAGATAGTGATTAGAAACGGAGGATTTCGGCATCACGACAAAGACTGCTCCACACTGCGCCTGCTAAAACTGCATAGGAGAGATGGTAGGAAGTGCAGCTATATCTGATCATATTCTCGTTGTCCCCAGTATCCGCTGTTGATTTTGCTGCCGGCTGCTCCAGTAGCCATCTATGAGTACTTTCCCTCAGCATGCGTGGAGGTATTGTAAAGTATAACATCAGTTTAAATTGACTAAGAAATTTATTGTGAACTAATATTTGGTTTATTGAAATAAGTGATGACCGTTTGAGATGAAATAGACTGATTGCGAATCGTAGTATTCGCAGTTATAACAACTGAATGATTATATACCTGCTAACTTCTGTAGCATCAAATTTAGGTTGGAAATAAGTGTTACCGCAATAAATGAAACTAGAAGCGTAACCTCCGTGAGTCGCTAAAATGTTTTCCGGCAAGATCCCTCGCGATTACCGCTACTTACACAAGTGCGTCACTGGGCGCTTAAAATATAACACGAGCAAGTACCGTTGGTAATACCAGAGGACGAGAGTAATACCAGTCACGGCACCAGAGAAGGGTTACTCTCTGATCTAATTACACGTCTTCTTATTGCCTAGAGTTACTAGGACCTTGGCTAAATTTTCAGAATATAAGGGCCTTTCTCTTTTCCAGAATTGGCTCACGTGCCTGTGTAAGCGTACTTCACTTAAGTTAATTTGCTGACTTGTCGTTAATGACTCTGGCTTCCTAATCACCTTCGTCTTCCGGACAAAATCTTTCAACCTAGGCTGTTATATTATGTATTCATTTAATATACGAAAATTATTTATTGAAATTATTTCTCTGTCTTACTATCTACTTTATTTAATTATTTATAATTTTGTCCATAATTACGGTATCAACCTTTTTGAAATATTTATTGCTATTGATTTCAGTTCTCGAACTAATGTTTTAATTACCATGTCAGCATTCTTTTGTTTCATGTGGTCATAAAAAATTACGGAATTTCAAAACCAGTATATAGAAACGCGCTATATTTTAATCATTTGACTATCGCTTCAGCCTCCTGTACTCCTCTTGTAGGTATCTACAACGAAATAATTTCTGCAAACGGTTATCTCGAATAACATTAAAGTAGGTAGAAATAAATTCCGATATTTTGCATTCACGTGAATTATTCTACCAACTCATCTGCAAACTATTCTTACAAAAGCTTATTCTTCTATACACTTCTTGTTAATCGAGATAAATTATCAATACACATTTTGTTGTAGATATAAGGAGGATACAGAGTTCTAAATCGATAGTCAGATTTTTTTAAAAGCGGGTCGCAATGTGATGGTTTTGAAATTCCATACTACTAGCAGACCGCGAGATAAGACGTATAGCTACTTACGATTTTAATGGAAAAGTAGAAGGTGTTTGAAAATTCAAAATCAATAACAAAGAATATCTCGGAAAGGGTTAACTTCACAAAGAGTTTTATTTCGGATAAATTGATTGTTTTAACGAGATCTATATCTATGTAATAAGATTTTCTGTATCTCTTAAGGTTTACCAATTATACAAAGGTAATTCACAATGAAGGGGACTGCACAGGCTATTCCCAGAAAATTCAAGATATATATTTTAGGTAATCCAAATATATTCAATATATGCCACTTAACCAATTTTTGAGAAAATTAAAAATAACAAAACATTTTCCATATAAAGGGTAATTTTTGGTGGGGTATTTTCTTGAAAATGTTCTTGTTGCACAAAATAAGTTTAAATACCAAGTTTACAGAATTGAGCTATGAGCACACACACACACGCACGCACGCACGCACACACCCACACACAGACCCTTTTTCTAAACTTTTTTTTATTCAGGGATTTTCGAAACGTATATTTCTGGTGAAATCTCGATATCGAATTTTTAGGTGGAATACAATACTTCCCCTACTTATTATAGATAAGTGGTAGAGAAGGTAATGAGTGACCAAGGGGGTAGGTCCAAAATTTCCTTTCAAAGTTTCAAATACACATGATTTGCTCTCGACCAAATATTTAAATAATATTTAGTAGTAGTAGTAGTAGTAGTAGTAGTAGTAGTAGTAGTAGTGGTGGTATTTATTAAGTATTTAGTATTACATTAATTGCGTAATAGTCACATGGGTCATAAGACGTACATGCTCTCTAGAAAAATACCTGCTCTGTATACGTGACTTGCAGTATCAACGAGAAAACAACTATTTTTTTTTATAATCACCGCACTATGTACATACATACAAAATTGAAAAAAACACTCTGAATCACACACTCAAACACACACACACACACACACACACACACACACACACAGTCGCGCACAAGTACTCAAGCACCACATATGTTTAAAGAAAAATTACATAAACACCTTATCTCTTAGTACACGTACTTCTATTAAGTATGTGCCCAAGCTTGGCCAGTTTTGGCTGTTTAGAATCATGTCCCAGCATGCTGTCCTCCGTCTGTTGGAAGCCAAAAATACTTCCGGTAATAGTTTTATCCTAATAGTTTTTTTTCCTCCGTCTGCACGCATGCTGCCAAAATATGCGTCCAGTCTTCTTGTTCCCCGCATAATGGGCAAATCCTCCTGCCATCGTCATCAACAATCTTGCGAGCTTTCCGCCCTCCCAACCTAAGCCTCTGTTCCAGTCCTCTGTTTTATACCTAATTCCAAAATATATGTTTCCTTACCCCACCTAGTTTCTATTTCATTTTGTCGCTCCAATGTTGATCTTTGTCTACATTCAGATTCTATTTTCTGCCTGTTTATATCGCATAGTCGTCTATTGACTTTTCTCACGGCACTGTGTGTATTTTCATTACCCCTTTGCCAGATATCATTTAAGCCAATTTTTGATAATTTGCGTTGCAACCCCGTCGCCCACCATTTTGGATGCTCTATGTTGTTCATTTGATGACGATAACATATTGCTCTCAGAGTGTTTGATCACCTTTAATTATTCGCAGCCAGTACCTAACTACGTTTAGTTTAGCAAATACAGCATCTTCCCAGCATCCTACCTTACGAAGAACTCCGTAGTTTGAAGTACCCCTCCCCAACCCTAGAATGCGCTTCCAGAAATTGCATTGTATTTTATTTGCATTATCCACCCTCTCCCATCCCCACACTTCACTGCCGTATAGTAATGAGGACCTAACCATTGCTTCATACTTGGTCTGTAATGTTTTACTGGCATATCTGGTACCCGGGTCAATATCCTTAATACTTCAGAAAGTTGTCCAATCCCTTTGTGTTTTATAAACTCCATGTTCTTGTTCCATTTTCCGCCCATATCAAACCTTACTCCTAGGTAATCGAAGTGTTTCACATTTTGAATTTCTTCCTCCCCGTAGGTCCATTTTTCATGTTGGCCGTACACATATCCATTTTTAAAGGTTACTGTTTTAGTTTTAAGAATATTTACCTCCATACCCCATTGCCTACAATATTGTCGAAGAGCGTTTAAACCAGACTGCAAACCTTTTATCGTTTTAGAAAGAATTACAATGTCATCCGCGTACAAAAGAATTGGTATTTTTTGGTCTGCGATTGTCGGTGCATCTATGTCTTCCTCCGTCATCACGCTAACAACATAATCAATAAACAAATTAAAAAGTAACGGAGACAGGATACAACCCTGTTTAACCCCCTCTGCGCTATGTTACATTCTGATGTATTGTGCTGATCGGTCTTGATAACAAACTTAACTTCTTTATACATTGCCCTAAGTGCTCTAATTATATTCAATCATATTCCCCGAAAGTCCTTTACGTGTTAATTTCTCCCAGAGAGCACTGCGTTCTACAGTATCAAATGCCATTTTAAAATCTACAAATACAGTATATACCTTACCACCTTTATTTCTCAAATTGTCATCAATTATTGTTTTCAGAACAAAGACATTGTCAATAGTCGAGAAACCTTCCCTAAATCCTGCCTGAAATTTAGAAATCCTATGATGTGTCTTAGCCCAACGCTTAATTCTTTCATATAAGATTCTACTGTAAATTTTTCCAAATATAGAGAGCAGCGAGATACCCCTGTAATTTCCTGGAATGCTGTAACCCCCTTTGCCCTTGTAAAGAGGTTGGAGTAGTAGTAGTAGTAGTAGTAGTAGTAGTAGTAGTAGTAGTAGTAGTGGTAGTAGTAGTAGTAGTAGTAGTAGTAGTAGTAGTAGTAGTAGTGGTAGTGGTAGTGGTAGTAGTAGTAGTATACATACACCGGTTTCACATCGGTTTTCTTTGTCTTCCGGTTGCCTGACGCCATTGTTTTTATCTCCCCATTCTTCCCCTTCCAACCCTCTGGTTTCCATTATCTGCTACATTTCACTTCTACAGATTTTGGGACAAGCTCTTCTTCTTCTTTATGATGTAGTCAACTCAAATATTTGTCTTTGAATTCTTCCTTCTTCCATTCTTTTTAAGTGTCCATACTATTTCAGTTATTTATTTTGGATATTATCTAATATGCTCCCACGTATATTCATTTTTAGTTTCTTTACTACGTATAGTAAGTAGCGGAAGTATTGTATTCCACCCAAAACTTTGATACCCAGATTTCACCGGAAATATATATTTTGAGACCCCCTGAATCCAAAAAAAGCATTTTTGGAAGCACGTCTGTGTGTGTGTGTCTGTGAACAGCATAACTCAGATAAACACTAAACTTGGTATTTAGGTTCAGTATCTTCCAGAGATGCGACACAAAGGTTTTCAAGAAAATCTCCCCAATCCAGATTACCCTTTACATGCAATATTTATCGAAAATTTTAATTTTCTCAATAATGGCTAACGATTGTGGTTGAAATATCATATGTTTAAGATATTTTCATGACAAATAAAATGTCTCCAAAAGTATTCTTCATTGTGAACGACTTTTGCGTAACTGGTAAACCATAAGAGATAGACAAAAGTTTACTATACAAAAAATGAAGATCGCGTTAAAATACATAATTTATGTCATATACGTTTTTTTTTATTTTTTTATTTGACTGAACCATTTTCGAGATATTTCTTGTTATTCCCTTAAATTCTCCAATACTTTTTCCCAAAAGGGAATTCGTTATTCTTTTTTTATGTCCTGGACAAGCAAAGAGTATGGAATATTCCACATAGCAAACATTTGACTATCGCTTAAAGCCTACCAATTCCCCTTGCATCTACAAGAACATTACCAATAACATTAACATCTCGATATCTCGATTAACATGAAGCATATGGAGAATAAGCGTTTGTAAAAATAGTTTGTACAAGAATAGAGAAAGTCGTGTGGGTATAACACATCAGAATTTTTTGAATTATGCTGTTTACAAACACACATACATAGGGGAACTGCAAGCAATTATTTTCCGGTGTAGTCTTGTAATCGAAATTTTACTTTCTCTATTGCGTATAGTAAATAGGGGAAGCATCCACACAAAAATTCGATACCGAGATTTTACCGGAAGTATATGTTTTGAGGCCTCCTGAATAAAAAAAAAAGCATTTTTAGAAAGAGGTCCGTATGTGTGTCTGTGTGTGCATGTGAACAGCATAACTCAAAAACGAAAAGTCAGATAATTATCAAACTTGGTACTTGAGTTTAGTATCCTTCCAAGGATGCGACACAAAGATTTTTAAAAAATTCCCGTACTCTAGACTAACCTTTACATTCAATATTTTTCGAAAATTTTGATTTTCTCAAAAATAGCTATAACGATTTTGATTAAAATATCATACGTTTAAGATATTTTTATGGTAAATGGAACATATATCTTGAATTTTCTGAGAATGTCCCCAAAAGTCCTCTTCATTCTGAATGACTTTTGCATAACTGGTAAACCGTTAAGAGATAGACAAAAGTTTACTGCACAAAAAATGTAAATCTTGTTAAAACACACAACTTATGTCATATACACGTTTTTGCCGAATGAACCATTTCCGAGATATTCCTTGTTATTTGTTTGAATTTTCCAATACTTATACCTTTTCTCAAATGTGAATTCGTTATTCTTTTTTAATGTCCTGGACATGCAAAGAGAATGGAATGCTCCACAGAGCAACCAGCTCTTAAAAGATTTGACTATCGCTTAAAGCCTACCAATTCCCCTTGTACCTACAAGAAAATTAGCAATAAGTTCCCGTAAATGTTTATCTCGATTAACTTCAAAGAGATGGAGAATAAACGTTTGTAAAAATAGTTTTTTAAAAAGTAGAGAAAGTCATGTGTGACGCATCAATTTTTGTTATTTCATTACTCAGTTTTCCTATTGAGCTTATTTATATTTAAAGTGGGAAATTATATTATTGCATAATTTTAATATTAAAGCGCCAGGGAAGGAGAAATACGGTGCCAGAATTATTTTATGTTGAAGCACTCTAATTCACAGCGAAAATGACTCATATCCAAGGAAATAAGTTATTTGAGAGAATAGCGCTTGTACAAGGTGAGTATACTATTAGAGAGGTTAATTAGACAGCCAAATGGGCCATTTTTTCTCTTTTAACAAAACGCCTTTATTCTGCGGGACAAAAACAAAATGGGCAAGCAAGCAAGTGGAGCAGAAAGACTTGTCCAGCATTTAATTTGGTCCCTAAATGGTGTTGAAAATGAGATCTTTTAAAGCCAAGCCTCATGAATATGCAGAGGGACAGATAAATATGAGTAAAGACCTCGGCGTGCTAAACGCTGCAAGATTGGCCACCCTGCTATCTGTAAGCACGCAACAACAAACAGCAATTTGTCCTGCCCCACTCTTTAGCGTCACGCTGGGATCTCAGCAGGGGTAACCAAAACAAAATATCTGTCCGTTTCAGTGCCGCATCATGATAACTCAATTCTTCACCGAGGTCCCGTCAACATGATAATAGAAACCGCCATTTGCAGCAACGGGGAAATAGCCAGGAAACAATGCACATTTGCAGAGCTTTGTTGAAGGATAGTTGGACTCATGGTAGCCTTTATCTAACCTGTATATATCTGCACATCTGCTTTTGATAAGTAAAAACATACGCGTCATCTAACTAAGGAACTAGCATTGTGAAATCATAACGCATAAATAAATGTAGACAGTAATTTTGAGGCAGTGTTTTAACACTTAAATGATATCAATGAAATTATATAATATATAATTTCTATAACAGCCCGCCTTGAAGCAATATGTGTATGTAATAATTTGTAAAATATATGTAACAGTCATTGCATATGCTTATATTATTGTATACATGTTCAATAATGTTATATTAATGCATTACGTAATTTAATAATGTAGGGGCTGTGAGAAATAGGTCAAAAGTTGCTAACAATGAGGTAACCTTGAGGCAATAATGAATTAGAAAGTTTAAAAGTTACTTGTGATTTTTGGAAGCAATAATGTAATTTTAGTGACAGTTTATAAAAATAGCCAATCAAAAACCAGAAAAAGCTTTAGTTAAATGAAGGTAT
The DNA here is from genome assembly GCA_030765065.1 of Deroplatys truncata. Lineage (NCBI taxonomy): Eukaryota > Metazoa > Arthropoda > Insecta > Mantodea > Mantidae > Deroplatys > Deroplatys truncata. The sequence continues at coordinate 57,181,615 of CM060981.1, forward strand.
TCTATTGGATTAGGAATAACCATTCAGAGACTTCAAATACAGAAATTCACAAGTTTAGGGGGTTGAAATCAATTCAATTGCCTGCAAACAGTGTTCCTAACCGGACGCGAGACACATCCTCGAGCGATTTAATATATATTCGTGCGAGACGAAAAATAGTTTACGTGTTAAAAAGTGCAGGTAATTCATAAAAGAATCACAGCTCTCTATACAGTGAAGTGTTATTTAAATCGTGTCAAGCATTAATAAAGGTAGAGAAGTAAAATTATAATCTGTATAAGCCTACATTCTTAGTCGCACCACAACCCTGTCCATGTCTCTAACAATAATACTGACGCAGCTGAGGCAAACATAAACATATAATATTTAAATAAACAGTAAAAATACATTTGGGGAGAAGGCTACCGGAATCTGTTTACTATACATGTGGTTACAACTACTACAAGTTCGGTTTCCCAACAGTTGAAATATAATACAACTCCTACAACAATATAACATCTTCAATTTTGAAAGTGTATGTCAAACCAGCATTATTTACTCACATTTGAAAGTTATTACATAAAATCATATTTGAGAGAAACTATTAAATATCTCATATTTCTAAAACGTTTAAAATTTGGAGATTAGTGGATATTTTTCATATTCATGTCGATAAATTCCAATTCGTTTCGTTGAATGTGAATATCAGCGTTCATGTTTTTCCCTTTATTATGGGCATGAGCATTTTAATGATTTCAAACTTTAAGGTCAAAAGGGGAGTTTTAAATTCTTTCACATATTATCGTGTGAAAGTTGCATATCGTGTTCGTATCCGCAGTTTTCCTTCTGACTTATCTCAGAGTTTCTTATCTCCATCTTTGCTTTTAAAGCAGCTTTTTTCTCTGAATTCCATTTTCTGGTATAAATGGCCCGTGTTCTCAGAAACTACAAATCTTAGGATAAAAATAACTTTTGCTAAGTGCTGTTGTGAATCTAATTTGATGTTAATAACTTGGTTGGTTATTTAAAATAGATAATTACTGATATATTTTAACAAATAACTATATAATTGAGAAAAAATCCTATCTTAATTAATATACTTATTCTATCAGGTGGTCCAACCGCGCCGTATTTCAAGTGTGAGCGTTAAAGGAGTTGCAGAACTAAACGGGGCAATTCCATAAACATAGGTCAGTGAGGGCTGTGAATTAACGTAAGGGAGCATATTTTTTTTAAAATTCCATTTATACTCCACCTTTAACTACAATAGTCTTATCGGCGGTCTTACCTTTGTAATATATTATTGCCTATAGACAATGGTGTTAACGCGTATTGTCTTGTCTTTGGTTTTCTAGCAAGCTTTGGGCTTTAATCATTAGATTACACACACATTCACACTTACAGGCGCTAGGAAGGATAAGGAACAATCTTGACCAGAGAAAAATTCTCACTACCAGCCGGAAATCGAACCAGTGACTCCTCGCACATCAGGCAGGTGCACCACTGACTTATCTATGGGGCCAGTCAAGCTTCGTCCTACTCCTCTTTCTTATCAGAAAAGACGATGAGCGGAGATGTTCATTGAGAGGCATTTCCTAGGCTTGCACTATAGTGTACTCTCCGTGATGATAGACAAAAATAGACCGAAAAGAATATTTTCCACTTCAGTTGTACAGCCTTTATTTTCGAGGGAATAAACGTACTTTTTAGACTGACAATAATTAAAATGTCTTTATTTGAGCTATGCATATCCGCCCATAATTACTTTTTAAATTATGTTACCCTATTCCTGCCTAATATTACGGACTGTATGCAAGAATCATGAGAGCACGCAGTGTTTCCCTTGCTATTATAAATGTTATCGTTACTCATATCATCATCATCATCTAGCGGTACTGTTACGCTGACTTCGCTCATTGAATGGGTGTTCGAAATTTTGCCCCTGTTGATTGATAGGATATTCCAACCATCTCCGTGTATCCATATAGACGTTTCTGAGAGCAGCAGTAGTAGTGGGTTTTTCGGGCACCAACGTGTCAGTTCCCCACTGATCTGTGTTTACTTGGAATTGCCCCGTTGAGTTCTGCAACTCTTTTAAGGCACGAAGGGTTATCTGCAAACGTCAAATACGGCGCGGTTGGGCCTTCTGATATAAAAGTAAATCAGTGAACATCAACATCCTGTAAAAATGGTATCTTAAATATTTTCTGAAATAATATCGAGATAAAGCTTTTAATCTTCCATTGACATATATAATTTTTCTGGATTTACTAGAATTTTGCCTAAAGGAGGAATTTTAAAATAATCTCTTTATTTAAGAATTGCAACTTGATGTTACAGGTTTGGTTATCTGTAAACCTGTGAACCAACCAGTCTCCCAGATATGCAGCGTTTGTTTGGATCTGAAAATGCTACAAAAGTAGAACACCCCCACCATCTTGTTTTGCTACCGTTGCAAGTTTTGTTACCTTCTGCAGATACCGATCTTGACTCAGCTGAAAACTACAGACAGTGAAACAAAATATGGCCCTCTTTATCTCTCTCGAAGCTTTTGAACAACTTTAATTAATTCTATTTCTGAAGGCAAGAAATCATTCCAAGTTCTCGGAAGCATGGACGTATCGGTTTTAAAGACAGAATGTGAGACGGGTTCGAGACAAAAGACTTGGAGATAATGGCCAGGGGACTCCAAGGAAACGGGAAAGAGGCATTATATAATGAAGACTTACTCTTTTAATTCCTTGCAGCTTTCTCTAAAGCACTTTCATTTCACGGCTATTTGGTTTAATTTTGAATGTTTTCAATTACTATTGCCTAATAATTTTATTAGATTTCCTCAACAACAATATTAAGTGTTTCGAAGAGCACAATATCAACAAACCTTCTTAAAATATATTGCTGATGAAAAAATATTACTATACTAATGACAGCACATAAATTTCGCTACCCACTGTTCTACAAACTGTTCTTACCAAACCTTATTACCTTCTCCACCATCTATCTGGTAGATAGAGGAAGTATTGCACTCCATCCAAAATGAGATTTCACACGAAATATAGGGTTTTAAACTCCTTGAATTAAGAAAAGGCACTTTTACAAAAAGCTCCGTATGTTTGTGTGAACAACATAACCCAAAAGTGAAACGTTGCTTAAATAAAAACTTGTGATAAAGAAAAAATAAACCTTTATATGGAAAAGTTTTACTTATTTTTAATTTTATCAAAAATGCTTCTAACGATTTAGATTTAATACTAAGCGTTTAAGATACTTATACGACAAATAACATGCATTTATCTAAATCTTGAATTTTCTGCGTATATCCCTAGAATATCTTTTCATTCTGAATTAATTTTGTAAACTTGGTAAACCGCAAGAGATAGACGAAATCCCACCGCACAAAAACTGCAGGTCTCGTTAGAGCACACGATTTATATCAAATAAAAATTTTTGGTGGCATTAGCTATTTCCGAGATATCTTTTGTTGCTGGTTTGAATTTCAAGTTTGAATTCAACTAGTGAGTCACAATTCGTTTAATCTCCTGGTAATGTAAAGCGCATGGAATTGAAATTCATTACAGGGCGATCCGCTATTAAGGGATTTGACAATCGCTTTGGCCTATTGTATTCTCCTTATAGCTACAACGAAATATATGAATGTATAATAAAAGTTTGTACTAATAAAAAAGTAGACAAGGGAATAATATAATTTGAGTATAGGTTGTAGAAGAATGAAGAATATCAAACTTTGTTCAAGTTCAGTATCTTCAAAGATGCAAAATGTATATTTTCAAAAATATTCGCCCACATACAAAGTACACGCTACATGGAAAAGTTTTCGCTATTTTTTATTTTCTATTTTAGTTAAAATAGCATATGATTAAGATATTTGCATAACAAATAAAATATATCTCTTAAATTTTCTGGAAATATTCGGCGAAATACTCTTCATTTGGAAAGAATTTCGGGTAAACCATAAAGAGACAAAATCTGATTCTCCTTAAAACACAAAATTTATTTCAAATTATTTTTTGTGTCATCAGGCATTTCCGAGATATGTGTTATTGTTGGTTTGAGATATTCAATACTCTGTCTTTTCCTTAAATTGCTGTCGCTATTCGGTTATTTCTTGTGTCATGGAAAGAGTATAAGATTTTAAGTCTCTGTTTCCCCTGTACCTACAATGAAATATGTATTGATAATATTTCTGAAAAATTGCATCTCCATTAACATGAAATAGATGAAAAATAAGCTTTCGTAGGAAAAGTTTGTATAAGCTATTTAAAACAAACGATAACAACTAGAGAAAGTAATGTGAATGTAACATCAGATTTTTTCCAGGTCTAATTAATTTTAATCAAGATAAACTTTTACAGAAATAGTTTCATTACACATTTCGCTGTGGGTACACAAGAGGGATGCAAGAGGCAGAGGCGATAGTCAAATCTTTAGAAAGCGAGTCGTTATATGCTGGGTTTGAAATGACATACCCTTTGCACGAGATGACGAGAAAAACAATGAATGGCCACTTAGCGCTTCTAACATAATATACGATAAAAATTGGTAAACCCATAGCAAATAAAATTTCGGAAAAGGTTGATACCAAATACATTGTGATGCAGCTGCTGTGAGCCGCGCTTGTCGCGTGGATGGCGGGCGGTGTTCCTTCAGTCCGGCCAACTGGCTGGTTGGAGAGATAGAAAAGACAGCGCTCTCACCCAAAGTAAATCCCATAAGCACTATCAAGAGATAATGATGAATTTCTGAACTAAAACAAGTGTTCCTGTTTCTCATTTCCTTTCTTTTCATCCCGCGCGATGGAAGGTGTTCTGCGGGTTCTGTGTGGCTGTGCTTTCAGAAGAGGACTGTTTATTCCCTGGCATAATACCTTCTGCTCTGTTTCGTGACGAGAAGGAATGCTTGTTCGATCTGGAAACGTTAAAGACTCTGCTGCGGCGCGTCTTCGTCATCAGATTTGGCCGCCCTTCGTAATGACTCGTTTCATCTCTTCCTCTCAGAGGTTTAGTAGGTGCAATAGGCCTAGCCTTGGCCGCAGTACTGAAATCTTCCTCCGTTTCTAATCCATATCCAAAAGCTGTTTACAGGTAGACATGCCTGCGCTGTTTAGTTTTAAATAACTTTTTTGTGTTCAATGAGCCTCAAAGCTTTGTCTCCGTTGAAATGTGGATATCGAAGTTCTGGGTTGAATACATTATTTGCTCTACATTGCATAAATGGATGGAGGAAGCAAAGAAAGAAAAAGAAGCTATGATTGACTGATGAGATTATTCTATGTTGAAAATTCTGAAAACATGAATGTTCCTTGTATAAATTGTTATTGGATGAAACTTTCGTCAACAAAATAGATTCAAGTTTCAAGGATACCAGTAGGTGAAATTCATAAATTCTAAACTGATAATGTTTTAATGTTTAATGTTTTTAAAATTATAACAATTACCTATAATAAAGACACGTAATTCTTTAGATTTCACTCATTTAGGAAACGATGTTGCGTCTCTTTAAAAGTCTATCTTCCATTTTGCACTTGATTCAGAGTTACACGCACTTTTTAAAATCGTCCTCTGTTTTATTTTATCTATTACTGTTAAGGCTCTAAAATTTACTTAAATTATCCCGAATGTTAGATATCTGCATATACTTATATCATGATTTCACAAGAAATACATCTTTTGAGGTTCATGAATCCAAAGAAAGCATTTTTAGAAAGGGGGATGTATGTTTGCGTGTATGTGAGTTGGCGCGCGTATGTTTGTTTCTGTCTGTGAACAGTATCAAGGGATACCGGGAATTTTATAACTTTTTTAATTTTAAAGCTATGCACATAAAAATTGCTACGCTTAATATGAGCAAATAAAGAAATGACTTTTCTAAACCTCAAACCTATAGTTCAAATAGTTTTTTTTTCTCATTTAATATAACTAAGTGTGTTTAACTAGGAAAAAAATACACCTTTTCTAAAACTGCCTTGCGCATTCAAATTTATCAGAGAAGCATGATAGTGGCATTTTCTAATACTTTGGTACAGTGAAAATAAATGTAAAACTTTTATTGAAGCTATCGCTATTAGTTGTAAAAAATAAATAGTTGTTTTTATGAAGTACTTGGCGTTAAAAGTTTCCTTGTTTTTCAGTATAAATTAATTTTTTGTTTTGTCAGTAGTCAAAATTTCGTCAGTGGTAATTTTTAGAACACGTATCTCTTAGCAGGGCTGGTGTGGCTAAAGAATGAAGGTTTACACAAATTATAATGGTATTTAACTTCGTTTTATTAATCCTTCACACTTCACTCATGTATCCTACCGTATAGCTGTGAGATTGTTATTTGCACTTTTTAAACAAGTAAACTTTATATTATTCTCACCGCGATAAAATATTATGTCTCACACTGAACACGTATCGTACCGATCGGGTAAGCAAACTTGTGGCGTCTGCCGCCTGAATTTGTAATTTCTCTATTTCAAGCCTCTGATTGACTAAGCTACTCCAATAGAATACTTTATGGAACTATCAGCATTTCTAGTTTTTGATTGGCTATTTACAAACTGTTTTATTACATTATTGTTCCAAGAATTATTAGTAGCATTATTAAACTTTCTAATTCATTGTCGTTTTCCCAAGGTTATCTCATTATTAGCAACTTTTGGCTGTTACTTTGTAATTCTGTTTGCTACGGAAAGCAGCTTGCTTCTATTCTCACAGCTCCTACATTGTTAAAACTGTAATACATTCACATCACATTATTATACATGTACATAATAATATAAACGTAATACAATGACTCTTACATACACTTTATATATGATATTATACACATATTGCTTTAATGTGGGCTGTTATATTTTATATTATATAATTAAACTGATATCAGTTAAGTGTTAAAAATACTGCCTTAAAGTTTATCTCAATTAAGACGAATTAGATAAAATAATAGCCGTTTGTAAAAAGAGATTGTAAAAGATGCTAATTGTATGTCGCTAATTTAAAAATTATTGCTTTACTAAAACAATTACATAAAAAATCTGTACATAAACATATATTGCAAAAATAGCCACTAAATTATCGTTGGCGGAATGAGGCATTTTGACGCCGTTTAAATTCACCTCGTCACTTTTTTCATCGGCAGTAGTACATTTACTCGCAATTTCATAGAGTAATACAGTTTATCTGTATAAGATTGCATGTTATATACTTTTTACATCAATGTTTATCCAGCATAGTGGAGTGCATAACAAGTAAAGCGGTGGATATTGCCCATAAGAGGTAACGCAAAACTCGTGTAAAGACCTCATACAGCTAAACGTTAATTTAACAGAGAGAGAGAGGTACTGTAAATTTGGGAGCTGGGAGGGTGCCCAGGGATCCCCTAGGTCAACATCGTGCATGAAGCAGAGCAAACAATGCGGTGCTAACCCCAGTGCTCATCATCGTTATCATCATCATCGTGGCTCTAAAGTCTGGTCCATCAGGAATGTTGGTTTTTGTTACTTCTGTGTTTATTGTGTTACTCTACATCAAACATCAACATTCCTTCCATTTACTAATGTTTTCCTTTCAGCTAAATTACACTAACACTTAGAAATGAATTCCATATTTTTAATTCAAAGCGGCTGTAACTTTTAATTTTTCGACCCGCACATAGGTAGAAGTATTATACTCTTTTCAAAAACTCTATATCGATATTTCACCGGAATATATATCTTTAGAAATACCTTAATAAAAAATCTGATATATTACACTCCAATGACTTGCTCTACTCTTGTATAAATTATTTTTACAAAAGCTTATTCTCCATATGCTTCATTTTAACCGAGATGTTAATCTTATTGCTAATTTTCTTGTAGATGCAAGGAGAATATGGTAGGCTTTAAGCGATAGTCAAATCTTTTAAGAGTTGATTGCTATGTGGCGCATTCCATTCTCTTTGTATATCCAGGACATATAAAAAACAATAACGGATTCCCATTTGAGAAAAAGTATTGGAAAATTTAAGGAAATAACAAGCAATATCTCGAAAATGGTTCACTCAACAAAACAAATGTATGTGACATAAATTGTGTATTTTAACGCGATCTACATTTTTGTATAGTAAAATTTAGTCTATCTATTATGGTTTACCAGTTATGCAAAAGTCGTTCACAATGAAGAATACTTTTGGAGACATTCCCAGAAAATTCGAGATATACATTTCATTTGTCCTAAAAATATCATAAACATATGATATTTTTCCTTAGAGCCATTTTTGAGAAAATTAAAATTTTCGAAAAATGTTCCATGTAAAGGGTAATCTGGGGTGGGGGTATTTACTTGAAAACCTTTGTGTCGCATCTCTGGAAGATACTGAACCTAAATACCAAGTTTGGTGTTTATCCGACTGTTCGTTTCTGAGTTACACTGTTCAGAGTGACACACACATGTTTCCAAAAATGCTTTTTTTGGATTTAGGGGCTCTCAAAACATGTATTTCCGGTGAAATCTCGGTATAGAATTTTTGGGGTGGAATACAGTACTTCCCCTACTTACTATACGTAGTAGAGAAAGTAAAAACACATTTTTAGAAACGGTTCAACATGTATGCCTGTGCGCATAGCATTACTCAAAAAGGAAAAGTTTATTAAATACTAAACTTTGTATTTTGATTCAGTATCTTCCAAGGATGCGACAATAAGTTTTTAAAGAAAATCCCCTACTCCAAACTATCCTCTACATGGAACATTTTGCACTAATTTTTATTTTCTCAAAAATGGTTAACGATTTTGATTAAAATATAATATTCTAAGATATATATATATATATATATATATATATATATATATATATAATAAATGAAATATAGAAATTCAACTTTTTTGGAATAGCCTGTTAAGTTCTCATCATTCGGTAGGCATTTTGAATTGACAAAAACATAAAATATAATCTCCTTAAAAAACATAATTTGTTTCAAATAACCCTTTTTTAGCATCTGACATTTCCCAGGTAACGGTTACTATTGGTTTTAAATGTTTATTTCTTCTATATTTTTAAGTGCTGTTACTATTCAGTTGTTTCTCGTGATGTAATGTAAGAATATAATGCACAGAATTTAAAGTTAGCATATAGCAGCGTATGCTTAAATATTTGACTAAAAGTGTAATAAAGAGTTTCTGCAGACGTTTATGTTGATTAACATGAAATACATCGAAAAATAAATCCTTAAAAGAATATTTTGTAGAAGCGGGTACAGAAGTCCATTCGAATGTGACACATCAGAAATCTTGTTCTAATAGAAGGCTCTTTTGGATTCAGGGGACCTCAGTGGTACTTCTGGTGAAATATCAGTATCGAATTTTTGAGTGAAATATAACACTTCCTCTACCTATTATAGATTGTCATAGAGAAAACAAAAAGTTGTTGATAACGGTTTTCAAAACATCACATGACATGTAGGTTTCATAGAGAGGAGTGAGAATAATGGAGGGAGAGAATGGGAGACAAATGTAGGGATGGGAGAGGAAAGAGGCGGAAAAATCTGAAGAGAGATAGAGACCAGGAGAAGAGAGAGAGAAGAATCTCCCCATTTAATGCAATAGCACAAGAAGACCAGCTAAGTTTGCTGGTTAATATAATAAAATGAAAATGAAACGTTGTCAAGGTTTCTAAAATAATTACTACTTTAAATCACCAGTGATTATTCAAATCTTCAAGAGTGTAGACGGACGGACGGATGGATACTTATTTTTATCTTGTAGAGCTGGTAAACCATAAGATAAGTCATAAAATTACAACTTTAAAATTAGGTTCATGTAACTCATAAGGGCACATTTTAATTAAAATTTTCGTTAGATTATTTTTAAAATACTTAAAATTTGTTGTAGATTTAATACTAACAGGCAAACAATTAAAGAATTTCAAACCATAGACCATATGTGGTAATCCATTTATATGGGCATCGTGGAAAGCTTTATAGAGGTAAAATCCAGTATTTTGTACTTCGGAGATGTATAACATTTAACAATTTAACATTGCATACTAGATTTTGGGCAATCGATGATGTGTTAATTGTAATATTATGTACTTAGTTGCTGATTAGCAGGTGGATGAAGTATCAAAATAGATGGCTACTACCAACCTTTAAAATACCTCTTCCATGAGCAGCTTTATTTTCAAATCAACACCAGATTCACTAAAGTCGAGCCGTGGAAGTTAATTGCCAACGAGTGCTTTTACCTGGTGTTCTGAAAACATTGAGAAGTTGCCATCATGGCGGAGAACTTTGAATCGGAAATTGAAGAGATATGGCGAATAGGATGTTAAAATTAAATGGAGCTTATTTATGAACGAATGGTCCTTAGCGTTCCATTGCATATTGGGCGTGAAAGACCGGTAATTTTGCTCAGAGGCCTCTTTATTAGGCTTGAGGTTCTTTTATGTGCCGTAAATATACCACACGGGACCACAGGCTTTACTTCCCTTCCAAAGAAAGCCGTGCTAAGGATTTTTACGCCCAAAAAAATCCATCGCCTTCCGCAGGGATTGAACCCACGACCTTGGGAACCAGAGGCTAGCATGGTACCCTAGACCACGAAGGATGACAAAATAGGATGTGCTTCTTTGGTTCCTAATAAATGCAAATCAAAGTACGACACAGCTATACAGGGTGGACCATTTAAGTTAACACTGCGCAATATCTCCAAAACTAACCGTTGTAGAAAGAAATGCCTTGCATAAAAGCTGCTTGATATTATGGGGGAGAGTAAATGACGATAGTCGTGTTGTTTGGAGGGCGTTATGATAGTCATTTTAGAGTCAATTTAAGTTTTACTTTCTCTACTACGTATAGCAAGTAAGGGAAGTATTGTATTCCACCCAAAAATTCGAAACCAATATTTCACAGCAAATGTTTTGAGACTCCCTGAATCAAAATATAGCATTTTTGGAAACATGTCCGTGTGTGTCTGTGCCTGTGTACAGCATAACTCAGAAAAGAACAGTCGGATAAACACCAAACTTTGTATTTAGGTTCAGTATCTTCCAGAGATGCGACACGAAGGTTTTCAGGAAAATCCCCTCACCTCAGATTACCCTTTACATGTAAAATGTTTCGAAAGTTTTATTTTCTCAAAAATGACTAACGATTTTGATTAACATATCATATGTTTAAGATATTTTCATGACAAATAAAATGTATACTTTGAATTTTCTGGGAATGTCTCCAAAAGTATTCTTAATTGTGAACGACTTTTGCATAAATGGTAAACTATAAGAGATAGACAAAATTTTACTACACAAAAAATGTAGATCGCGTTAAAATACAGAATTTATTACATAGACATTTTTGTGTTGATTGAACCATTTTCGAGATATTGCTTAATATCTTATTGCTTAAATTTATCAATAATTATTTTCTCAAATGGGAATTCGTTATTCATTTTATGTCTTGGATATGCAAAGAGTATTAATCTGTGGCAAAGAGAATGGTGATGCACCTAGCAACCAGCTATTAAGATATATGTCTAATCTTAAAGGCCACTGCATTTCTATATTGCCGTTGCAAATACAAAACAAGGGAACTTAAGCGAAATTCAAATATTTTTAGAGCTGGTCGCTATGTGTAAAATGTAATTCTCTTTGCATGTCAAAAGATCGTTTCTGCAAATGTTTATCTCGATTAATATGAAACAGATGGAGAATAAGAGTTTGTAAAAATAGTTTGTGCAAGAGTAGAGAAAGTCATGTGAGTGTAACACGTCAGATTTTTTAAAATAACCTACAATTAAGGTCAAATTAAATTCATCCTAAAATGACAATCATAACGTCCTCCAAATAAAACACGAGTAATGGCTTGTACCAAAGGGGATGATATACACGTATGTCACAATTGCTAATCTGAATAGGGCTTAACGGATATTAGTTGCTCTTCTGTTTTATTCACTCACTTTGAACATTTACTCACAATGCCTGAATTCATTCAGTTTATTAACTGCTATTTAAGTGACGTTTCATTGGTTTTAAAGTTTGAAAAAAACACATGTGTTAATTGAGATTTTGAGACTCATTCAGGTAATATGTGTATTCTTTGCTGGTTTAGGTTGCAAAATTTTAATTGTGATATATAATTCATTTTTAAAAATACAAAATTAAAATATGTAACCATTGAAAATTTATCTAGAATTGAAGTTCTGCTTTTCTGCCGTTTATTAATGTTTGTACAATGTGTTGAAATGGCCAAGTTACTTAAAGGTACTCTATAAATCATTTAGATGAAAAATGAAACCTTTCTCATTATGTTACTTTCATACCCCATCTGTGTTGCTATCGTCGCCAATAGCGGGAACAAAAGTAACATATCCTTTGATGTCTTAAAATTAATTTCACAGATACAAATTATAGGAAATTTTAGAGAAATTAAATTTAATTATGTTAGGAAAGCTACACAGAATACACACGCTAGCCTATTTCGTTCGATTTATTTATAAGGAGCTAATAAAAAAATCTGATGTGTTACACTCACATGACTTTCTCTACTCTTGTACTATTTTTTAAACGCTTATTCTCCATATGCCTCATGTTAATCGAGATATCAAGATGTTAATCTTATTGCTAATTTTCTTGTAGGTGCAAGGGGAATCGGTAGGCTTTAAGCGATAGTCAAATGTTTTAAGATATGGTTACTATGTGGAGTATTCCATTCTCTTTGCATTACCAGGACCAAAAAATCTGACGTGTTACACCTACATGACTTTCTCTACTCTGTACAAACTATTTTTACAAACGCTTATTCTCCATCTACTTTATGTTAATCGAGATAAACATTTGCAGACTCTATCTTATTACTAATTTTCTTATAGATGTAAGGGGAAAATATATTTGCAAGGGCACTATAGAAAAACAGTAGCCCTTAAGCATACACATATCTGTTAATAGTTGGTTGCTAGATGCAGCACCATTCTCTTTGCCACAGATTATAACTCTTTGCATATCCAAGACAAAAAAAATGAATAACGAATTCCCATTTTAGAAAATAAGTATTGAAAAGTTAAGAGAATAACAAGGAATATCTCGAAAATGGTTCACTCAACAAAAAAAATGTATATGACATAAATTGTGTATTTTAACGCGATCTACAATTTTTGTGTAGCAAAATTTTGTCTATATCTTATGGTTTACCACTTATGCAAAAGTCGTTCACAATGGATAATATTTTTGGAGACATTCCCGGAAAATTCAAGACATACATTTTATTTTTCATGAAAATATCTTAAACCTATGATATTTTAATCAAAATCGTTAGCCATTTTTGAGAAAATTAAACTTTTCGAAAAAGCTTCCATGTAAAGGGTAATATGGGGTGGGGGGATTTTGTTGAAAACCTTCGTGTCGCATCTCTGGAGGATACTGAACCTAAATACCAAGTTTGGTGTTTATCCGACTGTTCGTTTCTGAGTTATGCTTTTCACAGACAGACACACACACACACACACGGACATGTTTCCAAAAATGCTTTTTTTGGATTCAAGGTCTCAAAACTTGTATTTCCGGTGAAATCTCGGTATCGAATTTTTGGGTGGAATACAATACTTCCCCTACTTACTGTACGTAGTAGAGAAAGTAATAAATAAAGAATTCCCATTTGAGAAAAGGTGTAAGTATTAGAAAATTTAAGGGAATAACAAGCAATATCTCGAAAATGGTTCCCTAAACAACAAAAATGTACACGACATAAATTGTGTATTTTAACGCGATCTACATTTTATGTGTAGTAAAATTTTGTTTACCTCTTATAGTTTAGCAGTTATGCAAAAGTCGTTCACAATGAAGAATACTTTCGAGAAATTCTCAGAAAATTCGATATATACATTTAATTTGTCATGAAAATATCTTAAACATATTATATTTTAATCAAAACCGTTAGAGCCATTTTTGAGAAAATTAAAATTTTCGAAAATGTTCCATATAAAGGGTAATCTGGGGTGGGGGGATTTTCTTGAAAACCTTCGTATCGCATCTCTGATAGATACTGAACCTAAATACCAAGTTTGGTGTTTATCCGACTGTTCGTTTCTGAGTTAAGCTGTCCACAGACAGACGCACATACAAACAGACAGACACACACACACACACACACACACACACACACACACACACACACACAGACACACACAGATATGTTTCCAAAAACCCTTTATATGCATTCAGTGCACCTCAAAACATGTATTTGCTGTGAAATCTCGGTATCGAATTTTTGGGTGGAAAGCAATACTTCCCCTACTTAGTATACGTAGTAGAGAAAGTAAAAATGGAATATGTAAAATGTTACTTTTATCCCCAGCCTCCCTTAATAATAAAAACGTAATCTAATGACTGTGATATGAGTAGCCCGTATAGGCTGAAAGAACAGCAAAAGAGGTTAGGTTGGCTACAACGAATGCAGAAAAGCCTACTTCCGAGGTATGTCATGATGGCAAGTTTATGAAAAACACGATCGCCCCAAAATAATATTATATCCTATTTTGTGAGGTATGCTTGTTTGATTATTATTTATTCCAAGCTCGTACTCCACTATTGACAAAAGTCAGTTCCCTTAGACCTTACACTGAGACAGAATCAGGGTTTTTGAAGACGAGAGGCTTCCCCTGCACCGAACCCACTCTTACATTACATCCCCCTTTTTTACTTTAACTACTCAAGTCGAATGAAATATATTTATGTCGAGGCACTTGAAGTGGTCTTCGGTTTCCTTCCCGTCGACAACGGGGCACTGGGAAGGGGCGGAACTATAAACTGGGATCGTTACAACAAACTTCTGCTGACTCGCGCAGAAAAAAGAAGACGAACGTAAAAAACAGATGAAGATGTAGCGGCATTGTACCAAAACAGGGTAGCTCATGACTTCTATATACAGCATTTCTAAAGGAAAACATTTCAGCAGTGAATGCGTTTCGGTATTTTCGATAAAGGCATCGGAGAAGGAGCCAGATCACTGTTTTCTATGGAAACTGTGCTGGCAGTAACCGCGAAGAGGTTATGTACTAATACAATAAGCAAAAGTAAGGAAGACAAAAGGTTAACATTGCTTTTTGCTCTGTACTCAACTATACGCAGTCATTTTTTCGTTGTGTTATACACTTTTTGACAGGAGCGTCCCTTAGCAATGTCCAGTGGAAGGTTCAAGCTGCAGCAGAAACAAACTGGCAATGGAAAGATGAATCATATGACTTTTCTACCCACATAGTTTCGTTCTTAAAAAACGAATTACTATCTCCACAACTTTCCTCTTATACCTAGAGTAAGCATATATTGTAGATATAGAATTTTTAACATCAATATTTCATTGAAAATTGAGAGAGGTTTAATTGTTGTAGCAGTTACACCACGTATAGGCATCAATTTGAAACTGTTTTAGACCACACACGTAATGGATGCCAATTTTGCGGGAGAATGTTTCTAGGAGTGTTCGCTCCACGTACGATACAAAGTTTCCGGTGGCCTTCACCCCTACGTTTACTTTTCCGTTGGCCTTCGCCCCACGTTTACTTTATGTGTAATAATAACTACTTTAATGTTATTATATATATATATATATATATATATATCACGGCTGCGTCAGTAGTAATTTTCAGACCACGTATCTCTTAGCAGGGCTGGTATGTCTAAAGAATGAAGGCTTACACAAATTATAATTGTATTGTGCTTTGTTTATTAATCCTTCACACGATTAAACACTGATATATCCTGCTATGGAGTGTGAGATTGTTAATTGCACTTTTAACACGTAAACTTAATAGTATTCACACCGCAAAAAATTAATTTTTATGTCTCACACTGAACCTATACGGCACCGAATCTAAATGGACTGCTTGGTTACGCTTCCTTGTAGCGTCTCCCGCCTGAATTAGTACATTTACTCTATTTCAAGTCTCTGATTGGCTAAGCCTACTCCAATAAAATACTTTTATTTAACTTAAGCTTTGTCTAATTTTTGATTGGCTATTTATAAACTGTTTTAAATATTACATTGTTAAACTACCTAATACAATAACATAACATTATTATACATGTGCATAATAATATAAACATAATAAAATGACTGTTACATACACTTTATATATTATTGCATACACATTTTGCTTTTAAGTCGGGCTGTTATTATTTTAATCTTATACAATTAGACTAATATCATTTAAGCCATAAAATACTGCCTCAAAATACACATTTTGGAGATCCCAGAAGCGAGAAACAGCATCTCTAGCGCGCGCTTGTATATGTTTGTATCCGTGTATCTGCCCGTAAAAATAATAACCTCTTCTTCTTTTCCTCCTTTCGCTGTCCTCATACGTAGGAGTTACACCACCAGGACTTACAAGCGTGCACCTAGGCTCGGAGGCCTTTCGAGGAGCAGACACTTTGGGTCCGATAGAATACTCAGGATGGGTCATCAGCCCGAAGCCTGGTATGGGGAAGGATGATATGAAATGATGGTGAAATGGATGAAAGGAAGAATGACCAGTTGGTGAAATGAGTAGCGGGGAAAACCGGAGAAAACCCGCCCAGGCCTGCTTTGTCCAGTATTAATTGCACATGGGGGTCCCAGTGATCGAACCCTAGCCATCTTGGTGAGAGGCGAGTGGTCTAACCACTCGGCTACGGTGCCATAATAGCTAAAAAAAATCTGATCTCATACGTTTACATGACCTTCTCTACCCTCTATATCTTATTAGTGGATATACAAATTATTCTTTCTTAACCTTATTTTTCTATTTACTGTATTTTAATCCAAATAAACCTTTGCATAAATAGCTACATTACCATTTCGTTATAGATATGAAGGGAACAGCGATAGTCAAATGTTTAAGAACTGGACGCTATACGCTGGCCTTAAAATTCCACACTGTTTCCATGCAAACGCGAGAAACAACTGAATGTTGAAAGGAGTTCAAGAGAATGATCAAGAAATGAACAATTCGAACCTTTAATAACGGATATACCACAATAAACATATTTATACAAATTATGTATATTAAAGAGATCTACATTAGTTGTGTAATGTATTTAAATAAATAATAGGTCTTATTTTAACTTTGGTTTCGATTAATAAACAAGGATATAATAAAAAATAAGTTTCGTTTATAAAATTTCAAAGGAAAGAAATTCCTCTCATTAGTCTCCAAAACTAATAGCAGGTTTTCGTCTGTGGCTTCCAAATAACCTTCGCAGGCTATTCCTAGAAAATGAAAAATATACATTTTATTTGTCGTAAAAGTATTTTTAATATATGGTATTTTAATAAAACTTGTTAGACATGTTTTAGAAAATCTAAATGTTCGAAAAATCTTCCATGTAAAGGGTAGCCTGGGTAGTGGTATTTTCATGAAAATCTGCGTGTCGTATCTTTGAAAGGTACTGAACTTAAATACCAAATTTGGTATTGATCCCACTTTTCGTTTTTGAGTTATGCTGTTCACTTACACACGGACCTTTTTCTGAAACTGATTTTTTTATTAGGGACCTCAAAACATGTATTTGGAGTGAAATCACGATATAGAATTTTTGGGTGGAATATAGTACTTTCCCTACTTACTATGCTAATAGAGAAAGTAAAAACGAAATGTCGATTAAATACCAAAGTTAATATTGAGGTTCAACGTCTCCCAAGGATTCTACTTAAACCTTCCGAGGAAAATCCCCTTACCCCATGAGAAACTTTCTTTATTTTTACGCTTTCTCAAAACTGACTAACGATTTTGAATAAAATACATTATGTTTAAGATACCTATGACAAATAAAATAAAAATCTTGAATTTTTTGGGAATATTCCTTCGTTGGGAATGAATTGCGTATAATTTTTTTTAAGTTGCAAGTCATAAAAGACTAAAACTTACTACACCAAAATATACATAAACCACAATTTATTTAAAATAAATTTATTTGTGGTATCACTCATTTCTGAGAAATCAGCTATTAGTGGTTTGAATTTTTCAACATTCAAACTTTTTGCCTTTTTTTTAAGTGCTGACATTATTCAGCTGTTTCTTGCAATGCCATGGAAGGAGTATGGAATTTCAGGACCAACATATATGGTCCTTTTAAACATCTATCAAATCGGTTTCCACTATCCCCATTTAAACTACAACGAAATGTACAATTATACGATTTCTAAAAACCTTTGTCTCGATTAATATGAAGTAGATGGAAAAAAATGGAATGGAATAACCTTCTCTACCCTCTATCATTTATTAGTGGGTATACAAGCTACACTTACTAAAGCTTATTTTATATCTACTTCATTTTAATCCAAATAAACTTTTGCAGAAATAGCTATATTATACATTTCGTTATAAATACAAAGAGAACAGCGATAGTCATATATTTAAGGACTGAATGCTATATGCTGGCCTTAAATTCCATACTGTTTCCATGCAATCGCCAGAAACAACTGAATGTTGAAAGGACTGTAAAAGAATCAATAAGTATTGAACAATTCGAACCATTAATAACAGATATCTCGGAAATGGCTGATGCCACGAAGACAGTTGTTTTGAATAAACTGTGCGTTTTAAAGAGATCTATAATTTTGTGTAGTACGTTTTCGTCTATCGGTTAACGTTTACCAGTTATACAAGATTACACAAAATTCCTTCCGAATGAAGAGGACTTCAAAGGTTATACCCAAAAAATTCAAGATATATTATATGTCATGTAAATATCTTTAATATATAGTATTGTAATCAATATCGTTATGAAGCATTTTTTTAGAAAATCAAAATTTTCGAAAAATGTTCCAGGTAAAGAATAGCTTGGTGTTGGGGATTCCTTTAAAAACCTTTGTGTCGAATCTTTGGAAGGTGCTAAACTCAAATACCAAGTGCGGTACTTATCCGACTTGTCGTTTCTGTGTTATGTTGCTCACAGTCCTTTTCCTAAAAATGCGGCCCTCAAAACATGTATTTCCGGTGAAATCTCGGTATCGAATTTTTGGGTGGAATACAATACTTTATTTAACTAGGTACGTGATAGAGAAAATAGTAAGCCTTCTTAAGTATAGTATGTAGGAGTTATATACAAATAAACAAACACAACTTAACACTTAAGATATTTTAGTACTTCTCAAAACGTAAATTTCCGGTATAACCGAGTTACTAAGCTTTTGAGTCTAACGCAATATGTGTAGCTTCATGTTAATGGGTGAGAGTGTAACCGACCTGTATGTCAGCATATTGCCTTTTCTGGAAACTTATGTGTTGAATGGAGTTATGAATATCTTTCCGTGAGTAGGGGATATGAAAACTAAATCGGCCATGATCGTATATTTATACTGTCGTGGTCGCCATTTTAACCTGTCACTCACTTTGAAGAAGTTGCAATTCTCCTGCTGCTGAGCTACTAACTACATGGCATTGGTGAATATGCAAGAAAACAGAGAATATGTGAAACTTGGGGCAGTATTTTTAACACTTAAATAATTTCAGTCAAATTATATAATATAAAATATAATAACAGCCCGCCTTAAACCAATATATATACATATATATATATATATATATATATGTAACAATATATAAAAAGTGTATATTACAGTCATTGTATATGTTTATATTATTGTAAACATGTTCAATAATGTTATGTGAATGTATTACGTAATTTAATAACGTAGGAGCTGTGAGAAATAGGTTAAAACTTGCTAATAATGAGGTAACAATGAGGTAACCTTGAGGCAGTAATTAGTAAGAAAGTTTAATAATGCTACTAGTCATTATTGGAGCAACAATAATGTAAATTTTGAGACAGTTTATAAATAGCCAATCAACAACCAGAAAAAACTTTAGTTAAATGAAGGTATTCTATTGGAGTAGGATTTAGCCAATCAGAAATTGAAATATAGCACAATTTACAAATTGAGAAGTTAGTTGCTTGTAGACAGCGCTCCTAACCGGACGAGTTGGCTGTAGACAGTGTTCCTAACCGGATGCGAGATGTGTCTTCAAGAAATTTAATACGTATTCGTGTGAGACAAAAATAGTTTGCGTGTTAAAAAGTGGAAGTAATTAATAAAAGAAACTCTCACAGCTCTCTTCTATATCAGTAAAGTGTTACTTAAATCGTGTCAGGCATTAATAAAAGGAGTGAAGTAAAATAATAATCTGTGTAAGCCTACATTCTTCAGTCGCACCACTCCCTGCTAAGACATTCATGTCTAATAAAATACAAATACTGACGCAGCCGAGGAAAACATAAATATATAATATTTAAAGCAACAGTCAAAATTATAAAGTTAATATTTTTTAAACATTTGGGGTAAAGTCCACCAGAAGGACATTTAGAGCGAAGGCGACCGGAAACATTTTACCATACATGCGGTTGCAACAATCTTCAAGTTTGGGCCCCAACAGTCGAAATATAATAAAACCAACTTCAAATTGACCTTCCATACGTAGCAGAAACTAGCTACTTCAAATTAGTGCCCAGCGTGGGGCAAATAACAACGTAAAAATAACAATACAACAAAATAACAACTTCAAATGAATGTTTTAATAGAACCAACATCTATGTTGTATATAACCTACGCACCAACACCTGCTTTCGTAGCTCAGTAGTTAAACCACTCTGTTTCAAGTGTGTAAAGGTTTGAGCCACAGCATATTGTCATACTTTTTATTCCAACGTTTTTACTTTGTAAGTAACAGCCAATTTACAGATCTCCTGCAGCTAAGCTATTACTACATGATTGCGAAGAGAATTTCAGGATTTTGAATGATAATTTTAATGGAGCCAACTTCTAAATGCTATATACAGTCCATCTGATCATAAAATAAGCTAATACATAAAATAACAAGAAACTGGTAAATTCTCATTTTGAAGAAACAAACTTACAGCTGCATTTATAATTGTGTATATCCCAATAGAGTATAATGTATAAAGCTGAAAACACATACTCTGTGTAACTGCTAGTTACAATATAGTTACTCCATTTATTAGAAATAACAAAAAGACTATAACCAAGGATAATGGTGCTTAAAAAGCAAACTAAACAACTGATATTTCATAGCTGAAACCACGTCATATACACTGCCGTTTGTGAAAATTGCAACACCAAGAAGGAAACGCATGAATTCAGTGAATTTAATACCACAGGTTAGGTACATAACAAGTAACAAATGATAAAAACTTAAAATCTATACATGACATTTGAGCCCCAATATTCAGTATTTGGTATGACCTCCATTCGCTGCAATTAGAGCTGCTATACGCCGTGGCATTGAATCAAAAAGGTTCTGAATAAGTTCCTGAGGGATTTCCGTCCACGCAGTTTGTATTCGAGCCCAAAAATCCCTGACACTGGTTACTGGAGGACCGTGACGCACCAGGTGCCGACCATCCATATCCCAGACATGTTCGATGGGCGACATGTCAGACGAACGTGCAGGCCAGGGAAGCAATGATACCCGTCACTCTTTGAAGAAGGCTTGTATATTCCTCGCAATATGTGGCCGTGCATTGTTGAAATGTGGCCTGATGATGCCTGAAGCAGGAGAAATACCTCAGGCTGTACAACCACCGTTAGGTACCGGTTGCTGTTCAAAGTGCCCTCAATTCACACCTGGTGTTTGTCCGCTATGCCGCTCAACAATGCAGACTGCACTCACCACGGTACCGCCGGACACGTATGCGGCCACCACTGTAATACACGTTGAAGAGGAACTCGTCCGAAAAGACTACATTTTGCCACTCAGCACCCTGGTGGTCCTCACCTGTCCATTGCAGTTGAAGGAGCCTGCGGTTTCTGGACAATGGAAGCCGACGTAATGGCATGAATGCAACCAGTTCCAACCTACAGCAGTCGGCGACGAACCGTTGATGCAGACAAGTTCACACCTTTTGCAGTGCTCCAGCTAACATGGTGGATGAAGCTGTACGTTCCGTTATGACCATGCGGATAAGATGACGGTCATCCCGTGCTGTGGTCATGTTCCGTGGTCCAGTATCCGCTCTTCGCTGCGTATGACCTTCATCTACCACTGCTTCCACAGGACACTGTAATTACTGTTGGGCAATTCAATATAATTTGAAATTCATAAAATTGTTTTTGGTTTTTTATTCTTGTGGATGTAAATTAAGTAAAATTTTGTTATTTTAATGTTAATTGAGGTAATGGTTAATACTATAGTGTATTAGTATTGTAAAAGAAATTTGATTTATTATATAATTAATTTAAGTTAATTTATTTTATTGTATCTTGTGTCTCAGAGTATATCAAAATTAATAATTAATTTTTTTTCTTGAATTTGAAAGATTTAATCAATAGTTTTTAATTATTGTATTATAAATATTAAGAATTATTAATTAGTAGTGAAATGTTAATCGTTTTCAATGATATCTAGTTTTTTAATAAATAGATTTAATTTAGAGAATATAATGTATTAAATATTTAAGTATTTAAATATCTTATTTTTCTTGACTTTAAAAGGGAAAATCTTTTTAAAGGATATTTATAATAATTTATTAAAAGAGGGTTGTATAAATATAGAATTTGTTATTAATTTAAGGATGTTGAAATTTAATTCTTATTTTGTTTAAAATTTTTAATTGTTATTTAGTATTTATATTAAAATGTTAAGTTAAATAGAAAAATTTTAGTAAGTATGATTTAATTAGTAAAATTTGAATTATTTTGTAAATGGAGTGTAATGTTAATTTGAGGAATTATGCAAATAACTTACTCACCTGTTTATTAAAAACATGGTTTCTTGGAGGAATAAGAAATTTAACCTGCCCCTGAATATAGTTTGAAGGGCCGCAGTATATTGACTGTGCAAAGGTAGCATAATCATTAGTCTTGTAATTGAGGGCTATGTGAAAGGTTGGATGAAGTAGAGGCTGTTTTATAATAATTTAATTTAATTTAGATTTTAAGTAAAAATACTTAAATTAAGTTAAGGGACGAGAAGACCCTATAGATTTTAATATATACTTATGTTTAATGAAGTTAAAATAGTGAATTTATTGTTTTTGCAGGATGTATTTGATTGGGGTGATTAAAAGATAAAATGAACTCTTTTTTGAATTTAATATTATAATGAGTTTGAAGATCCGTAGTTAATGATTTAAAGATTAAATTACCTTAGGGATAACAGCATAATTTTTTTGAAAGTTCATATTGAAAAAAAAAGATTATGACCTCGATGTTGGATTAAGATTAGTTTTGAATGTAGATGTTTGATAACTGGGTCTGTTCGACCTCACTGTCGTAGCAGCATACCCTGTACGATCCGAAATGTCACGGTATAACAAACCCGCTTCCCGGAGGTCGATCATTCTGCCCCGTTCGAACTATCTCACATGCCGATATGGCCCCCTTTGGCGTCGATGAGGTATATTGGCACTCACTTTGTTGTTTCCACTTTGTTTGACAGCTCTACGCTGATGCACTGGGCGCAACACTGACCTTGTCGGACTGACATGAGAGGGCTCTGCTCGGCTTACGTGTGCTCCATTTCTCTGTAAACCTAATCACTTATTGCTTGCACACTCTTCTACACTTCCACCAAGTTTGGAGTTATTCGGGAAACTCTTTCTTGGTGTTGCAATTTTCACAAACGGCAGTGCATTAAGTAATAAATTACTCTCCAAAACTTTTCTGATTTAAAGAAAATGTATTTCTTCTTAAACAAGTAGCTTATCGAAACAAAGAATGGAAAAGAAAAATGTAGACTTATGTTTTAGAACTTATTCTAATTGCTCCCAGTTACGATTACATCGTTTATTCTTTCGTGCATGTTAGGAACCAGTGCAGAACACTGGTTTGGGTTATGTTGATAATGTTCCCATAGTCCCATCTCGAGAGCAAATATTTCACTCGCAGCCTGTCTGGTCGACGTTCTTATCATTCCTTTACTATGAAGGTCGATACATGTTCAACGGGGTTCAGATCAGAAGAACTTGGAGGCCAGTCCATGCAGATTATTTCTGGATGCCTCGTTAGCCAATCTTGGGTGATATTTGAGATATGCCCATCACTATCGACTTGCACTTCTTGTTCTGGGAACCCAGCACGAAGGAACGACAGCAAAGTGTTTTCGAGAATATCCACATAGACTACACTGATCGTTCTTTCTGGCACTAGAAATTTGCTGCAATTCTTCCCGAATGTTCTGCTCGAACGACGTGCTGAGGCGCGTATCTAGTTCCTCATGGTCTATATAGACATTGGTCCCTTGCTGGTTGGATCGTCACTCCAGATTACTAGACCTCAGTATGCCTGAGGAAGGTCAATATTACTCTGTGCTCATCGTAACCTTCTTACATTGTGTGCCTCTGTGAGAAGGAGGTTAGAGTTAGGACAATACAATGCAATGCCAGCATCCTTTAATCGTTGGCGTATGGTTTCATATGAGCAACCATACTCAACTGCTTTGTCCAAAGCGACAGCCCTGTCTCTTAAAGTTTGGTTCCTCGCATCTTCTACCAGAGCTTCGTCTTGAGTAATTGTTGTTGCACGAGGCCTATCTGAACGCCTGCGTGATTTGGCGCAATCAACTTTACCCTCGTGATGCCGTTAACCATTGTTTCACAGTTCTTCGGTCACAACCAACTATTCTGCTGATTTGCGAGGCGTTTTCACCATGAGTAGCATGACCTACAATTCCACCCCTTGAGCTGCCCTCGTGGTCGCGGCATGTTGCTTTACTGCGATGAAGCCGTAGTGAAAATATTCGAATGCAACATTTTGCAGATACACAAGAAATACAAGGTGAATAAGTTGAAACAAAAAGGAGGACCATATGCTGGGGTTCAAACCGTGAATCCTCGGCACACTTGAAACAGCATGCGGTTTACCACTGAGCTACGACAGCAGATGAGTTATATACAACATAGACGTTGATTGTATTAAAAGCGTTTTACGTTTTCTTGCATATGCTCTAATCCGATGTAGTTAACAACTCAGCTATAGGAGAATTGCAACTTGTTTTACTCTATATTTCCCCATACTGGGTTAATATAGACATAGAAATCCTCAAAGTGAGTGACGGGTCAAAATGGCGACCACTACAATAAAACGCAGACCCTAAAATCCACTTTGTTATATGGACATATCTGGAAATTTTTCAAAACCTAAAGTACTACACAACCTTTTCACGTTTTCATCTCACACAAAAAGAAAAGTTTTATACATATATGTTAAGCAGTTTCCGAATTATGCATTTTAAATAAAAATTTCAGATACTTCGTAAAATATACTGCTTATGATGCTGTTTCCATAATTTTAAACACAATTGCAGATTTATGTTTCTTGATGAAATAGAAAATAAGTTTGCCAAGAAATAAACTTTTAAAATTAACTACATTCTTAAATATAATTTTGTTCAAATTTCAGTTTTAATTGTTTGCATAAAGGTTATGCTGATAAAGTATTGATGAGCTTGGTAAATAAATAAATTGATTTTTGTTTATGGACGCTCTTTAACTACTATGGTTCCTAGCGTCCTAATTCTGTATTGGGCGTGAAAGACTGGAAATGTAACCCAGAGACCGCTTTATCTAGCTTGAGATTCTTTTACGTGCCATAAACCTACGACACAGGACCACCGGCTTTACTTCCCTTCCGAAGGAAGCATACTAAGGATTTTTACGCCCCAAAAAAATTCAGCCCTCCGCCGGGTTGGAACCCGCGATCTCGGTAACTAGGGTGATGAGCTTGGTGATACTTATAATACATTTGCCTTCAAGAAGTAGTTGCAAAACAAGTTTTATTTATCATATATAGGGGAAAATGTTTCAAAATGTACACGACGATAATTTCAAAATTGCATTGGAAGTAGCATTTTAAATGTTGTTAAATATATAACAATCGGGGAAACACATTTGAAAATGCGCACATATTAACTGATCTGAAATGTTGTTCCATGTACCTATTACTTTCTCTACCGTATACATACGTAGTAGGTAGAGGTATTGCATTCCACTCAAAAAATCAATATCGAAATTTCATCGGAAATATATGTTCTGAAGCGCCTGAATCTAAAAAAAAGCATTTTTACTCAAAAACAAAAAGTTGGATAAATACCGAACTTGGTATTTAGGCTCAGTACCTTCCTAAGATGCGACCCAAAGATTTTCAAGGAAATTCCGCCATCCCAAACTACCCTTTACATGGAACATTTTACGAAATCCATTTTCAAAAAAATTGCTTTAACGATTTTTATTAAAATACAATATATTAAAGATATTTACATGGCAAATAAAATGTATCTCTTAAATTTAATGGGAATAGCCTGTGAATTCCCCTTCATTTCTAAGCAATTTTGTATAATCTTGTATAACTGGTAAACGTTAAGGGATATACAAAACCTTACCACACAAAATAACACAAATTGTTCCAAATAACTGTTTTCGTGGCATAAGCCACTTCTGAGATATTCGTTATTAATGTTTTAATTGTTCATTACTCGATCATTCTTTTAATGTCCTTCAACGTGCAGTTGTTTGGAATTTTAAGGCTAGCATATATGTAGCTTCCGGTTCTTAAACATTGGACTATCGCTTTTCTCTTTGTATCTACAACGAAATGTGTAATGTAGCTATTTCTGCAACGGTTTTTTTGGATTAAGTGCAGTACATAGAAAAATAAGCTTTAGCAAGAATAGTTTTCATACACACTAACAAAGATAGAGGGCGGAGAAAGTCAAGTCACGTGAATGTATCACGTAAGATTTTTTTCTATATGTGATAAATGTTTACTGAAAGTGTATCATGTATAAAATCATTTCAATATTTGCACCAAAATTTTAATAATACTTCGATTAAGGTGAGAAAGCTCAGGGAAACTCATATGCGCTCCCAAAAGGGTTTTTAAATCATCATGGCATAACTACTCAATTTCACTTGGATTGCAAAAACTTTTACAGGAAAAATTTGCTAAAGAATCAAACGTAATAGTAAGTTAAATCTTTATTGCTGGATTGGTCCCCTTATACTTGTAGGTTTTACACAGAATTTGTTTGTAAATTTACGGCAGTAGCAAGTACTTCAGCGTGTTAGCGGAAGTCCTGTCATGTGTTTCCTATTATAACTGTCTAATTTCCTTTAGTTGTCCATGCCGGTCATTTGTTTTAGTTAATTTATTGGTTATCCACTATGTGTCACTAACGTCAAGTGGTTAACACATTTAGCGCATGCGCGTTACTCAATCTATAACGAGTGATACCTAGTGTATATGATTATCATACAATGGAAGCGCATCACATCGCTGCCAAAGCGATGATTGATACGTCCGTCTGCTTCCAGATTAACAGCAGGTAAATTAGAGACGGTATCGCGCGCAGATAAGATGCTATTATAGTTTTAAACGGCTGTAGGGATTTTTATCTCCGGGAGGAAAATTTGTCACAGTTGTCAACCCTTACGCGGGGGTGATTATGCGCCCCATTTACCAGCTGATTTGTGCGCGGGCAGGTGTACGTATTGGGGAGAGTGTATCCCCAGGACAGCCCTTTTTAACAAAACCAAATCCTACCCTGTAGGCCTCCACATCTGTCACTCAAAGCTCATCAACAATTTAAAAGCGTTTAAGATAAATAACGCGCATTTCAAAGGCTTCAACCAGCACGTAACTGGCGTGATTAATGTGGTCTGAAACAAGAAAGGATATTTTGTGTTATAAATTTGTGTTCCCGGTTTATTTAAATTTCTCTTTATACGCATTCGTTGCCTCAGAACACCTTTTATTGCGTTTCTATCACTGTTTACGCATAAAACCAATCGCTTCAAACATAGATTTGAAATGATATTAACAAACATTTTGCTTAAATAATACATTCAGAAACAGTAGATTATGATACAAGTAGGATTTTATTTTGCGAGTAGGAATGTTTGCAAAAGGTCTTCGTTTCGCAATTCTACGAGCAAAATAAAACCAAATTTGTAAAATAGCAATATTATATTGATTCCTGGAGCTAACAGATCTCACATTTAGAACGCGTTCTTGAAACAGAGAAATGACGTTAAAAAGCGAGCTGTCAGATATATTGATTTTTGTTCATTCGCCAGCGAACATTTCCAGTAAAATTATTTCACCATGTTTTTCCCTACACCAGGCAATTTTACTTTAAATAATGTTGTTGTCCCAAAGCTTTGTACTAATGTAAAGTTTTTAGGCATTTTTATTGATAGATTTTTACATTTTTATGCAGAAAGTTGTCAAGGGTTTTATTCCTGATGAGAAACTTAAGTCAATTGTGTACCCTTTGAGTATATACGTGTCTCATATTTTGCATACTTTCACAGTATTATTAATTATGGTATTTTACTTTGGGGTAATAGCTCATATATCCAAGATGTATTACTTGTGCAAAAGAAAGCTATAAGAATTATGGCTAAGATAACTACTAGAACATACTGTAAACCCTATTTTAAAAGATATAATATTTTGACTGTTATAAATTTGTATATTTATACTGTATTGGGTTTTATGAAACAGAATCAACATATGTATGACACGAGATCCAATATTCATAATTATAATATCCGTAATGGTCAAATGATCGATATTCCTCAGCATAGACTTAAGAAAACTTCTCAAAGTTACTCCTATATTGGCATTAAACTTTTTAACAAGCTACCTCAAGCTGTAAAAGATTTGCCTTATAAAATATTTTGTAAGCGATTGCATTGTTGGCTTGTGGATAATCCATTTTATTCTATTAATGAATTTATTGTTTTTAATGCATCTGATATTAATATTTAATTGTTACTTTTTTGCTGTAAAAGTTGCACAAGGTGTGGTTTATGTTGTATTATTAATTTGCATTTTTGTATATACTGACAATGTCTATTGCAGTTATAT
This sequence comes from Deroplatys truncata, assembly GCA_030765065.1. NCBI lineage: Eukaryota > Metazoa > Arthropoda > Insecta > Mantodea > Mantidae > Deroplatys > Deroplatys truncata. Next base: position 57,210,424 of record CM060981.1, read on the forward strand.
AACTGTTTAATGACAATAAATTGATATTGATATTGATATTAATGAAGCGATTAAATCCTATATATGTAATTTTCGGTATTATTCTATCAGCTACTTCTGTAATTTCACTTCCATTTCAGTTTCTTCTGAATTCATAATTTCCGACAATTAATCTTTATGGTTAGATAAAAGACTAACGTTTTAGATCAAAGAAAGCTATTAATATAACGTATAGGTTAACTCTACAACGAATTGCGATAAATTGAAGAATGACGATTTGTATTGTGAACAGATAATGCGAGCGCCATGATAAATTAACCACGTGAAATAACATAATGAAAAGTAAAACCTAATCAAACCAAGTCGAGTTATTATATAAGTGCAAATGCAAAGAGCAATTTCCATGCGATTGGATTTGAAACCAAAGTTGGTCACAATACAGATTATCGCACTAAATAGTTTATTAAAGAAAAACCTATCACTTGCATAATTGAAGCTTACTTTATTTCTCCACTTTATCACCTCCATTACCTAAGCATGTGTCCTATAAGCCTTGGAGTTCCTGGGTTGTAGTTGGTTGCCACCACTCCATTAAGCCAAGATGTTAGTATACAATTTTACCAATAAATAAACAAGAAATGTTTAAGAAATAAATGCACAAATCACCTAGGCTTACAAGTCTGTCTTGTACGATTTTGTTCATCAATTAATTCTTCAAATCATCTGTGATCAGTGACGTACATTGGTATGGATTTCTATGTGTGTGTGAACAACATTAACTGTAAAATCAAATTTAGGATAAATTTAATATCAAGCTTGTTATAGAGTTTAGTGTCATCCAAAGATACAACAAGAAAATCCACCTAATCCAAATTTCTTTTATTGAACATTTTCGCCAGTTATTATTTTTCAAATCATATTTTAAATCAAAATTATCTATTTTCATTTAAACACAATATGCTTAGGGGATTTGCATGAACAATATAGTGCATATCTTAAATTTTCTGTGATTATCCAGTGAGGTTATCTTCACTCTGAAATGAAGTTTTTGTGCTTGTGTAAAACTGATAAACCGTATCAGATAGACAAAAGTTACTTTACAAAAACTTATATTTCGTTAAAATACACAGTATATGCGAAACAGGATGTTTCATGGTTTTAAGTACATCAAGAATGTTTGTTTGTAGTTTCGAATACTTTATAGGTTCGAGCTGTCAAGTCGCCACTGGTTTGTTTATCGTGGTCGTGCAAAGAATATAATTTTGAAGTCAATATACAGCGATCTACTTTTAAACATTTGGTTACCGCTTTAGCCTCCTGTAACGCTCCTTGTGCCTCAATTAAATATGTAATAAAAACATTTGTAACCGCTTTTCTACCTTAATAAGAGTAAGCTTATAGAAGAATGGTTAGAGATATTATTGTGAATGCAACACATCACACGTTTTACAAATCCCCTGGATTGATATTTTACTGCAAGTAGCATACATTCATAATAATAATTATCGCTCTGTTGTAAAATTATAGTATGCTAATGAAACAGTAAAAGTTTTCAGGCCTGTAACTTATAATTTATGGAAGTAGACATTCACCTTTTTCAAAGAAATATTTGTTTTATTTCAAAATTACTAAGCAGATTCTAACGAATCTTAAAGGTCTTTGTTATATCACAAAAAATAAATAATTAAAATAAACGTCTCTAATCTGAAAATAACCAGCATCGCCTGAAATCTCGGCACTCCCGCAATACAGTAGTGATACAGAAGTTGCCGCACTATGAGGGGCGTGTTTATTGCGGTAGGTCTAGAGCAAACACAGACGCATTGAAGCATGAACATTTCAAATAAAAAATTAAGTTTTATTTATGGACTCTTTTTTAACTACTATGGTCCTTAGTGTCCCATTCTGTACTGAGCGCCAAAGACGGACATTTCGCTCACAGACCGCTTTACCAGGCTTGAGGTTCTTTTATGTGCCGCAAATCTACGACATTGGACCACCGACTTTACTTCCCTTCCGAAAGAAGACATGCTAAGGATTTTTACGCCGAAAAAAAAATCATCGCCCACCGCCGGGTTTGAACCCGCGACCTCGGGAACTATATTTCACATAGAGCACATCCTTTAGCAAAATATATGCTGAGTCTATAGTGCATTTGCTTTAAGTTGAAACATGGAAGACAGAAAGAGGTAGCACTATATTCCACGAGGGCAATCCTTAACTGCCTAATCTCAAAACCTTTAGGATTGAAACTTACTATTCAAAATCATGGCTACGTTGAAACATGAAATACCAACACCCACTTGTAACAATACGAAAGCCAGTGAAGCAAGGACGGCTGAAGATGTCAGGATATTTTTCATACTTCATTGCCAAAAGTGCAACTTGCAACAGGTACAACTGTACCGAGAGACTAGGCATTGAAGGGTGACTGTACGGATTTCTCAGCACTCGGGCCGTCATTAGCGCACCTGTTCTCCTAGATCGGTCAGGTAGCGTCAAAATGGAGATGTTTCAACTTAACCTCACGTAATGTAATGTTCCGATTTCAGCAAAAAGCGTCAATTAATTTACTGGTTTTTGCTTTCTCCTCTACGTGCTTACAGTAAGTATGGGGAAGTAATGTATTTTACTGAAAAATTCCATGACAAGATTTCACCAGAAATATATGTCTTCGGGCCCCCCGAATCCCCCAAAAAATAGTAGTTTTAGAAAAACGTTCGTGTGTGTGTGAGAGAGCGAGAGAGAGAGTGTGTGTGTGTCTTTTACAGCAAACATAAACACAACCGAAAAACGAAAAGTTGGATAAATACCAAACTTGGTATTAAGTTCAATATCTTCCAAAGATGCCATACAATATTTTAAATAAAAACCCCACCCAACTACCCTTTACACTGAACAATTTTCAATTCTTTTTTTTATTTAGTAAAAAATATCTCAAACTATTTTGATTAAAATATCTTATATTAAAGATATTTACACTATAAATAAAATGTGTATGCGAAATTTTCTGGGAATAATCCTTTAAGTTACCTTATTTTACCCAGTTTGTGATTGCTTGTTTTTAGTATTTTCGTTACCTCTTATTACCGCAATTATACAGACACACAAACACTCATGCCATGGCGGGATTCGAACCCATGGCGACTCGACCTTCAACTTGGCAGAGCGCAGGAGTTATACACTCCAGTGACCTTGGCTACGAGGGCCGACGTCTTAGAAGTCCTCTTTAATTGGAAGGAGTTTTGTATAATCTTATATAAATGATAAACTTTAAGCAATAGACTCAAACGTGCATCTATATAGTATTCTACGTATATCTCTTTAAAATACACAATTTATTTCAATTCAGTTTTTTGTGGCATCAGTCATTTCCGAGATATCCGTTATTGAAGGCTCTAATTGTTGAATACTTAGCCCTTCTTTTAAGTCCTGTCATTATAAGATGTTTTTCGCAATGTCGTGGAAAGAGTATGCCATTTTCAGCCCAGCGTATATGGTCCAGATCTTGAACATTTGACAAACGTTATTCCCTTTGTATTTGAAAAACGAAATCTGTAATGCTGCTAAGCTTTTTCTCGATTAAAATTAAGTAGACAGGAAAATAAAAACTTTTTAAGAGGAATTTTTATGCCCATTTATAAGCGATAGAGGGTAGAGAAAGTCATGTTAACGCTTACTTCGCCTAGAGCATAGAACACCCGCAGAAACAAATATGACAGAGAAGTTGCCGACCCATTCAGGGGTAGATAGTCTCAAACTCTGTTATCATACGTTTTACATGACTTTCTCTTCTCGTTCTTCTACAAACTATTCCTACAAGAGGTTATTACTTTCTCTACTATGTAGAGTAACTAGGGGAAGCATTGCATTCCACCCAAAAATTCGATACCGAGATTTCACCGGAAATACAGGTTTTGAGGTGCTCTGAATCCAATGAAGCATTTTTTGAAACATGCCCGTGCGTGTGTGTATGTGTCTGTCTGTTTGTCTGTCAGTCAGTCAGCCTGGCTGTGAACAGCATAAATCAAAAATCAAAAGTCGGATAAATACTAAACTAAAGTACCAAGTTTGATATCTTCCAAGGATACAACACGAAGATTTTCAAAAATAATCCCCAACCCCAGGCTACCCTTTAAATGGAACTTTTTTAAAAATTTGGATTTTCTCAAAAATGGCTAAAACGATTTTGATTAAAATATCACATGTTTAAGATAATTTCACGGCTAATGAAATGTATATCTTGAATTTTCTGGAATATCCCCAAAAGTCCTCGACTTACGACTTTCGCATAACTGGTAAACCACAAGAGATAGGCAAACGTTTGCTGCACCAAAATGTATATCTCGTTAAAACACACAGTTTGGGTCATATACATTTTTTTTCGACTGGCCCATTTCCGAGATATCCCTTGTTATTTGTTTGAACTTTCGAATAGTTAATACTTTTTCTCAAATGAGAATTCCTTATTTGTTTTCTATGTCCTATAAAAAGGAGAATGGAACGCTCCACATAGCAACCAGCTCTTAAAAGATTTGACTATCGCTTAAAACATACCATATTGTGGAGTAAAATTAATCGTATTGTCAATATCAGACGCACCGTTGTGTTGTATTGTATTGTTGCTACAAGACGTAGCATTATTGTGTCTTCTTAGTTATATTTCGGCTTAACGGACTTTCCTTTTGAAGAGGATTACGCCAAAGGGAAGGACCTGTTTGAAACCGTCTGATATGACGTCAGCTCTGTCTGGCTTCGGCTAGACACGGTTGGTGGGGATACGTTAGCGTCACTCTAGTGGAAGCTGTCGTTGGGGCCAGACTTACGTGTGGCCGGTCTACGGTTTTGAGGCATCTCCCTCCATCCTGTTTCCTTAGTTCATTATGTAGAGTCGCCAAACGTATGTGAATAAATCCCAAGAATGTGAAGGTAATGTGTGTTATGAAATGCTTATGTAATATAAAATCCACGCCTTCCCCTTAAATGTACACTTTTTGCTGTCAGCGAATTAATCATTTTCTGGTAACCTTTTTGGCCTTCACCCCAACATGTCACAATATTCCCCTTGCACCTACAAGAAAATTAGCAATAAGATATTTTCTGCAAATGTTTGTCTTGATTAACATGAAGTATATGCTGAACAAGCGTTTGTAAAAATAGTTTGTACAAGAGAGCAACACATCAGATTTTTTCTATATACTTCATGTTAATTAGGATAAGCATTGCAGAATAGTTTAATGCGTTTCCTTATATGTACAAGAGGAAAACAGAGGCTGACGCTAGTAAAAGGTTTAAAAAGCTGGTCATATATGGCACCTTTGGACTTCAAAAATATATTTAAAATTTTAAAATAGCAGCAACGAATATCCAGTTCCTTAATCAAGACAAATTCTCATCTGTGCGCTGTACACTATAGTATTTACAATCGCGTAATATTACATGCTTTTGCAACTTGTGCCAAATCCACCCTCCCAGGAGAAATATACATTACGCGACGGGCATGTATCAAAGGAACGCTGCCGAATGTGGTAAAAAGAAGTGCAACGATCAACGTAGTAGTTCTTTAACCAGTTCGCTACAAGAAGAAGAACCAGCACAAGTTTGGACTCACGTAGTGGGTCACGCCACGAGACTCGTCGACTGCGCAGGCGCAAAAGCACTCTCAATCTGCTCGAACGTGCCGGCTGGGAGGACGAACCAGTCTTGTCTTCATCGAGGGAAACAAGCAGGATCACGTCAGATAGAGGCATTCGACACGGTATACAAAATTCTCTTTCGGCTAAATATATTTAAAATTCTTTTTGGTAATTGGGCAGCGGTAAAGAGTTATCGTCGGGTAGAGATATTTATTCTTGGCGTTTAACTATAAAGCTTTAAATGTGAGAGCAGGAAGCAAATTGTAAAAATTGTAATCGAATAATAATGTTGAAACTGTAAACTCTAAAATGAAATAGGGAATGATAATTGTAATCCTTTGTGTGATATTGATGTTGAGTTATTAAAGTAAAGAATACGGTTGTTAATTATTTTTATGAATATATCTTCAAGCCATTATTCCTTGTATAATCCATGTAATCCTGGGTCAAAGTAATCGCTTCAAACTTGAGTGCATAGTTACCCAAGACATTCAGCAGTAGTAATCAAATGTTTCTCATGGTATAAGGAATTTTTATGGTGGAAAACAGTTATTTGTGTATCCGGTACATAAATAAGAACTTTATTGGACAAATTTATACGTTCATTGATGAGGCTATAGACGAGACCGTAATATCAGACGAGTATGCTAAAGCTTTCAACATACGTAATACACATAAAATCTACTTTCTTTACTACGTATAGTAAGTAAGGGAAGTATTGTATTCCACCGAAAAATTCGATGCCGAGATTTCACGGGAAATACATGTTTTGAGGACCCCTGAATATATATAAAATATTTTTGGTTCTGTGTTTCTGTGAACACGATAACTCAAAAACGTAAAGTCATTTTTGAGTTATCAAACTTGGAATTTAGGTACAATGACTCCAAAGATGCGACACGAAAACGTTCATTAAAATCCCCCACACCAAACTACCCTTTACTTGGAATATTGTTTCGAAATTTTGTGTTTTTTTAAAAAATCACTATAACGATTTTAATTAAAACACCATATATGGACGATATTTACACAACAAATAAAACGTGTAGCTTGAATTTTCGGTGAATAGCCTAGGAATGCCACTTCATTCAGAAGGAATTTTATATAGTCCTGCATAACTGATAAACATTAAGCGATAGGCGAAAACGTGCAACACAAAAAATGTATATCCCTTTAAAAACACAGAATTTATTTCAAACGAGTTTTTTGTGGCATACGCTATTTCTGAGATGTCGTTTATTATAAGTTCGAATTGTTCATTTCTTGATCATTCTCTTCAAGTCCTTTCAACATTCAGTTGTTTACTGTTTCTGGAAACAGTATGGAATTTTAAGGTCACCATATAACGTCCAATTCTTAAACATTTGAGTATCGCAATCTCTTTGTATCTATAACGAAATGTGTAATGTAGTTACTGTCACAAAGATTTATTTGAATAAAGTGTAGTAGATAGAAAGATAATCTGTAGTAAGAATATCTTGTATACCCACTAATAAAGATAGAGCGTAGAGAATGTCATGTGAATGTAACACATCGGATTTTTTTGGGTATAAGATTTCCACATTACATTTATTTTAATACCACATTTCATTCTTTGTATCTCAGCAGGTTAAATATTATCTTAGTTACGAAGTTTTTTTTTTATTTTGGAAGTCTATGGTCTCTTTAACATATTAGTCATATCGTGACTTTACAACTTTTAAAATTGATATTTAACAATAAAACAATAAGGTTTTTTAACATGTGTTGCGGATATAGGTGACCTTGGTTTGGTTGCGAGAGTAACAGCTTTGTTTGTTTTTACTTTATTACCACCTACGTTGTGGGTAAGAAAGAAGTATTTTATTCCAACAAAAATTTCGAGATTTCACCAGAAATTCAGGCTTTGAGACTCTTTTATACAAAACAGGATTTTTAGAAAAAAGCATCCGTCTGAGTGTGTGTAACTATGAACAGCATAACTCTAAAGCAAAATGTTTTATAAATACTAAACTCACTACTTAACGTCAGCATATTCTTTATTTTCGCTTCAACTATAAAGTCATATCGCTACTACTTTAGAATGCAGAACACGATTAAAATGAAATATACAATATTTAATTTTATATAACGGGTAAACCATAAGATGTACACAAAAACTTAAATCAACAAAAAAATTAGAGTTCTTTATTTAAAATACGCTTTCTTCTGGCATGAGCCATTTCCAGGATATTTGTTATTTTCGGTTTGAGATTTTTAATGCCTTTTTCTTTTTTAAACTGCTGTGACTTTTCAATTGTTTCTCTCGATGTCATGAAAAAAGGATGAAATTTTAAGAACAGCATATAGCAACCCGATTTTAAAACCTGCTTATCGATTCACTGTCCGCTACCTCCGTTTTACCTAAAACGAAATGTGTAGTTAAACTTAATTCTGCAAAGATTTATCCCGGTTAACGTGAACTAATATAAAATTAAGCTTTCTTAACAACAATATGCATAAACTATATAACAATAAGTAATAATGGGCACAGAGGATAATGTTAATCTAACACACATTTTCTCAGTATTAGTCGAAACGTCTAAAATACCAGATGCAATTAAAGAAAAAGCAAAAATATTACTTTGGATTTGGTTTCATATAAACCTATATATAAAAAACACTACAATTTTAAAATATGATGTGATGAAAACGCATCAGCTGCTGTGATTTAACCCAAGGTTAAACTCATTAACTTTCATTCTATTTACAGTGTGTGTTGTCTTTTCACTAAACAGAGCATATCAACCTTTAGCCTCTGTGGTCAAAGTTCTAACTTCTCAATGTAGAGATTTCGGGTCAATTCGGCTGGGTTTAGGCGAATGTGTAAATAGAATAATTTCCAGGTACCACAGAATCAATCGAAGCGAATGTTAACCTACATTTCAATGAGTTATAACACCATCTGTTTTTCTTAAGCCAAAAACTGTCGATCAGACCATTGAAATTAAATGGGCCTGTACAAATAATATGATAAAAACATAGAAGACAAATCGCAAACTTGCAAGTATGTCCGTCAAATGATGTTCTTGGGAAAGTGTATACGTGCTACAGAAAACCTTAGAAAATTGTTACAAACTTTGTATATTTTAGAGGGATCTCTGTATTTCCTGGTGTGATTTAATCCTTTTAATGGTGTTTAAAGCCCATTCTTACTATATAAGGCACCACAGACAGTGATACTAATAATACATGAAATGAGACTTGGGAAAGGAAATTGGCGAGAAAAATCGTTCGAGGCCTATGATTAGGGTGCGTTACCAGCATTTGATAGTTATGAAGACTGAGGAAAACCTGAAAAAAAACTGAAATAAATCATTCTCTCTTATGGTTTCTCAGTTGTGCAAAACTACACCAAATTAAATCAGTGCGAGCAATACTTCATAGGATTATAAGTTATTTAGAGAAAATTCAAGATATGCTACTTTTAAATAGTCGCATTAATGTATAAAATGTATATTATTTTAATAAAAATATATTATTAAAGCGAGTCTGTAAAGTTTAAAGCAGAATTCTGCAGAACAATTTGGGTCGCGGAATTTGTTTCAAAAGCATTCGTGTGGCATACTTAAATAGTGGATAACTTAAGTATGAAATCGAGGTGTGTCCGACTTTTCATTTTTGAGTTATGCTTTTCACAGACATACAAACGTACATTTTTTGGGAAATTGTTGGCACAAATTGACCTCAAAACATGAATTTTCGGCTAAAGCTCTATATCAACTTTATAGATGAAATACAGTAGTACTATACGTAAATGGGAGAGAAAGCAAACAGTCTGATGAGTTAAATTCAAGTAATGTTATTTATCTTCTTTTCTAGGAATTATTGTTTAAAAAGCTTATACTTCTATCTATTTCATACTAATCGGATAAATCTTAAATGTACGGTACTTTAATCCTAATTGTTAAAGGTATTTTTGAGTAAATCAGAAATATTGGGGTTATTCTTGAAAAATCCTTGTATCACATTCTTGAAAGTTGGTGAACTTTCTAAAATTGTTTTCCCCTTCAAAGGACCTCGAAACATCTATTTCCAGTGAAACGTCAATATAGAATTTTAGGGGAATGCAATACCTTCTGTAATTAGTACTAGAGAAAGTCAAGATTTTGTCTTCTTATATGTGTGTTTGTGTGTGTGTGTGTGTTTCATTTCATCTCTGTGTGTACAAAGGAAATTAAACAATAAAAGAATGAAAGAACGGAGCTTGTATGTACTAACTTTTATAACTTTCTTCTTTCGGACTGACGTATACACATAGGACGTTCTTTGACCGATGTCTGTCTTGCATTCGAAAACATCCTACTTTGTCCAGCTCTCGGATAGTGACTCTTTAAAACTTTCTCCGATATATATGGTGCGCCCTCTCCCAGGATTACAATCGAATAAAATCTTTACTTCCCCATAAGGCAGACAATAGAGGCTTTAGAAGAAAATCAATTTTGCCGAGACCATCTTTATTCCTAAAGTGAAGTCAACTTTTGGGTTTTAAGGACGTCTTTACGTACAGCAGAGATGTATACACACACAATGATCTGAACAGACGTATACCTGAATAAATAAGAAAGCAAACGCTGGCAATTGTATTTTTTGCATGCTCTTTCTCCCCTCCCCACTTTTTTATGGTTTAGGTCGTTGACCTGTTCCGGTCTCATAACCATCTCAGGTTAGGTCTTTCTAACGATTTTGTTCCTTTGGGTATAGAAATTAACACATTTCTTGGTAGCCTGCTTGCATCTATTCTGTTAAGATGGACTATTCATTTCCGTTTATGATTTTTTGTAATTTATCTAATCTTTAAATCTTCTTTATTTTCTTATCAATTAGTCTATCCCATCTTGTTACACCTCTATTCATCTCTGCTGCCTGAATACGACTTATATTTCTGTTTGAGAACCCACTTTTACTCCCATAGAGTATTACTGAAACGGCCATGAAGTATAATACTTAAGTATTGTTTCTCTTCCTGTATTTTTACTTTCTCTACTACGCATCGTAAGTAGGGAAAGTATCGTATTCCAACCAAAAACTCCATATCTAAATTTCACCGGAAATACAGTTTTGAGGCCCTTTGAATCTAAACAAGCACTTTTAGAAAACTGTCCGCGCGTGCGTGTGTGCGTGTGTGTGTTTGTGAACAGCAGAACTCAAAAACGAAAATTCGGATAAATGCCATACTTGATATTTAGGTTCAATACCTTCCAAGGATGCCACACAAGGACTTTCAACAAATTTCCCCACCCCAGGCTACCTTTTGCATGGAAGATTTCTCGAAATGTCTAATTTTATAAAACGTTTCTCTAATAATTTTGATTAAAATACCATAAAAAAGATATTTAAATCAAAATAAAATGTATAACTTGAATTTTCTGGGAATAGCCTGTGAAGTCCACTTCATTGGAAGAATCTTTCTATAATCTTGCATAACTGGTAGGCGTTAAGCGACAGACGAAAACTACTACAAAAATGCAGATCTCTTTAAAACACACAACTTATTTAGAATGTTTTTTGTGGAGTAAACCGTTTCCGAGACATGCGTTATTAAATGCTCGAATTGTACATTTTAGGGTCATTCTCTTAAAGCGCTTTCAATATTCAGATGTTTCTGGCGATTGAATGGAAACAGTATGGAATTTTAAGGCCAGCATATACCATCCAGTTATTAAACATTTGACTATCCAATGTACTCTTTGCGTCTATAACGAAATGTGTAACGTAGCTATTTCTGGAAAGGTTTATTTGTATTGTAGAAAAATATGCATATGCTTGAGCAATAATAATTTGTATGCCCACTAATAAACAATAGAGGGTAGAGAAATCACATCAGATTTTTTTAAAGTTGTTCTTAAATTTCACACATATTTTATATAGGGTCTTTCAACAAGAGTGTCCTATCTTTGAACTTAAATAAAGCACGTTCTATAAATGATAACTGGTTTTTATTTCTTTTTTTATTTTGGAACATAATTAATGTCATCGGTTAAGTGACCGCCTCGATTCGTTGGGTTGCGCGTATGCGGTTGCCCCAATTTTCAATGACAGAAGAACGTAAATTAGCTCCAACTTCAGGAATAACACGCGCGATGTTATCCATAAGATCATTTACTGTTTCTGGCTTGTTGACATAAACTCGAGATTTAACATAACCCTACTAGAAGTGATCCAACGGCCTTAACCACATGACCTCGGGAGCCAGTTAACATCACCACCACGGGAAAGTATGAAACCTCTGAACTTCTCCTTCAAAATATCGATTGTTTCGAGAGCAGTATGACATGTGGCACCATCTTGCTGGAACCACATGTTTCCGAGATTCATACCATCCAATTGAGGTAAAACATAGTCCCTTATAAGAGCCCGGTATCTTTCTCCATTGACAGTTAGAGCTTCTCCATCTTCATCTTGGAAAAAATATGGACCAATGATTCCACCATACCAAACTCCACACCACACAGTAACCTTTTGGAGATGAAGTGGCCGTTCTTGAATCTGCATTGGATTGTGATTGCGCCAATGGCGGCAATTTTGTTTGTTAACAAAACCATTTATCCAAATTGGGCTTCGTCGCTGAAGATAATTTTTCGACAAAAATCCGGGTCAGCTTCCAATTGCTCCATAGCCCAGTCAGCGAATACACGGCGCAACCTATAGTCGTTGGGCTTTAGCTCTTGAGTTAACACCATTTTGTAAGCGTGAAACTTCAAGTCCAGATGCAGAATTCGCCAAGTTGCGGTCGGCGAAAGCCCCAATTCTTGCGCTCGACGAGCAATTGATTTGTTTCCGTTCTCGCGTACACTCTCACGAACGGCGCCTATGTTTTCGTCGGAGCGCTTACATCGATTACGTACAGGCGTTCTTTGGTCGCTGACAGAACCACTTCTTTCAAATTTATTGATCCAACGCCGATTCGTTCTCTCGCAGGGACTATTATGCACACCGTAAACTTCACGCAATACACGGAAGGTTTGGCAAACAAATCAGCCATTTTGATAATAAATTTTCCCAATTTGTACGCGTTGCTGAATGCTGTAACAATTCATGGATATTTGCCAATATCAACTGTAACCACATGAAGAAAATGACTGCTGTAACTCAGTAACAACGGCAGCTATCACATGTTAAAGATAGGACACTCTTGTTGAAAGACCCTTTAGTGTAGCTCGAAGATGAAGGGAGGGGTGCCATTAGGAAATGCTTACAATTATGGGCATCTGGTTTACCAATAATAGACTTATCATAAATATATCAGATCTTTCTATTATGTGCAGTACAATTTTATATACTAAGTCACCAATTTTAGTTCACAAGATGTCTTTGTCTTGTACTAATAGCATTTATTTATTACATTTTTACACTCTGTAGCACTTTCCTATGCTAAGCAGAGGAAACAGGGCATTCTATCCAAAAATTTGATATCGATACATAAACGTAAATTAATTTTTTGAAATCGCGAACCAAACAAAAAGCATTTATACAAACATGTCTGCGATTGTATCGTCTGTCTGTGAATAGAATAACTCGAAAGGATGGATGAATACTAAATGGGTATTTAAGTTCAGCATCTTCCAAGCATGAGGCTCAAATATTTTCAAAAAAGTAACCACACCACAAATTAACTTTCAGATGGAAAAATGAGCATTATTTTTCATTTTCTCAAAATAGTGCTAATTACTTTGGTTAACATCTCATACACTTTTTGCAAAGTAAAGGAGTTAGGGACAATGTTCAAATAGCTGAACACCATCAGCCAAAATGTTGACTACGGACAAACACAACTAAGACGAAAGTGATGACAAATGTTGGAAAATTACCAATAGTGTTGGAAGGAACAACTATGGAGTATGTGGAAGACTACATCTACTTAGGATAAAGTATTTCGATGAGGGGAAACGGCGAGGCAGAGATCAAACGAAGAATTAGCGCAGCCTGGAGACAGTTCTGAAGCTTGAAGGATACCCTACTAAACAAATACCTAAATTTGGCACTGGAAACACAAATCATGGAATCGTGCGTAATTCCAATGGTGATATACGTCAAACAAAAGCCCTACAAGTGTGCCAGAGAAAGATGGAACGGAAAATACTGAACATCAGGCTACAAAATAGAATACGAAACACAGAAACCAGAAGAACGACAGAAATGGAGAAGGTACGTGCACGGTAGCTCGAGGAAATGGAGGTCATGTAACAAGGATTGATCACAGAAGATAGGCCCACGCGACCATAGTTTGAGACAACAGGCCTCTTCAGATGTGGTCAGACGAACTGGTACGAGGAGCTGGAAGATTAGACCACTGTAGCCAAGGACCGCCAAGGAGTTAAAACTATAGCCCGCATTATTATACTAAGGACTAATTAGTGTTGGACTAAACCTTGATGAAAATGTTAAGTGAAAAGACAAGTAAAAGGTTAACTTTCCCATGCACTGACTCACCTTGGGAGTTTTTACATGAGCTACCCTACCTAGAGTAGATCATTGCCCTAAAGAGATATAAGGCAATCTTATCTTATGCTAAGGATATTTGCTAGAAAAATCAAATGTATATACTGAATTTTCTGTAGACACATTTTTCATTTTGAATTAATTTTGTTTAATTCTGTATAACTGACAAGCCATAGGGGATAGACAAAAACTTACTACAAGAAATTTCAGACAATTTATGTCTAGCACCTACAACTTGCAGGTGTTTTATTGTTGTTGTTGTTGTTGTGGTTATGGATGCCAAACTTGCGGGAGATCGTTTCTAGAACCTGCAGGGGTTTATTCGTTGTTACGGTTGCACCACGTATGGGCACCAATTTGAAGCTGTTTTGGACCACTCACGTAATGGATGCCAATTTGCAGGAGATTGTTTCTAGGAGTGTTCTTCCCACGTACGGTAAAAACTTTCCGGTGGCCTTCGCCCCACGCTTAAGAACCAACTTTTTGTTTTAATGTTATTTATTTAAATATTATATATGTATGTATACCTCGGCTGCGTCATTTGTAATTTGTAGAGCACGTATCTCTTAGCGGGGCTGGTACGGCTAAAGAATGAAGGCTTACACAAATTATAATTGCATTGTACTTTTTGTATTAATCCTTCGCACAATTAAATAACACCTCACTGATATATCCTACTACAGAGCATTGAGATTACTGTTATTTGCACTTTTAATAGGTAAACTTTATATTATTCTCACCACAATGAATGTTTTATGTCTCACACTAAACCCGTACCAAATCTAACTGCTTGTTTACGCTTTCTTGTAGCGTCTACCGCCTGAATTTGTACATTACCTCTATTTATAGTTTCTGATTGGCTAATCCTACTCCAATAGAATACTTTTATTTAACTTTTAGCCTTTCTAGTTGTTAATTGGCTATTTATAAACTGTTTTAAATATTACATTATTGTTCCAAGAATTATTAGTAGCATTTATTAAACTTTCCAATCCATTATTGCCTCAAGGTTACCTCATTGTTAGCAACTTTCGGCTTTTACTTTATAATTCTGTTTGCTACGGAAGGCAGCTTACTTTTATTCTCACAGCTCCTACATTGTTAAACTGCGTAATAAGATTATTATACATGCACATAGTAATATAAACATAATACAATGACTGTTGCATACACCTTATATATTATATTATACACACATTGCTTTAAGGCGGGCTGTTATTATATTTTATATTATATAATTAGACTGATAGCATGTAAGTGTTAAATATACTGTCTCAGTGTGTTGTGTCACCCATTCAGCAGCCGTTGCGACATTTTAACTCCTGTGTAAATTACGATTTCTACAAAATAATAGTTCTAAATTGTGACCAAACGACGTACTTAAGTAAAAAGTGAAAGTTTAATGTCTGTCCTGTTACGATCTTCAATAAGACTTGAATTATTACAACAAAAAGTACAGAAAATATTTTGTTTTATGCTGAAATAAGCTTTCATAGATTAAATTGGCATTATAGATTTAGTTTCGTTTTTTGTACATACAATCATCTCTTAAGAAGATTACATGTACAACCTTTCGACCCCGTATTGGAGAGATTACAATGTTATTAAGGTAAAAGAATAAAAAATTATGCGTATACAAAATATATCCTACAGCGAAAAGCAGATTATGTCCATATGTATTCAGTTGGTACTCAAACAGATTTGCCTTAATCTCCTTTTTTTCGAATGAAGATTGTAACATCAATCAAGTTAATTAGCAATACTCCAGTTCCTCCAAACCTATGACCTAACCAGGAATATGAGGGGACCATTTATGATCAAAACACAGGTACTTGAAGTGAAGCACTTCAACGTTTTAAACCCTCCCTTTATGATGGAATACAATGCAATGCGACAGTACAATTCCTGTAACAGAACAATGCTGCAGCACGTATAATTATACAGCCAAGGTTTCTGTACCACAAATTATTCTTGAATGTTGGACGGATGCATTCTGTAGTAATAAAGCAAGCCTGTCCTGCCTTACTGTGCAGGACATGAAAATGGAAATTATGAATCCATTTCTTCAATGCTGGATAGCTTAAGTCTTTTTACCCTACATACGCTATGGCTCGAATGTCTAGTGTTGAAAATTTCAAACCAATAACAACGAATATCTCGGAAATGGTTACTGGCATGAATAAAATGTATATGGCATAATTGCATGCATTCTTTATTTGATTGGTTTTAGTTTACACTTAAGGTAATTTATACAAAAGTATACAAACATTCATTCAGAATGAGGAGACTTTACAGGTTTCTCACAGAAAATTTATTTTCCATACAAATATATTAAACTATAGTATTATAACCAAAACTGTTAGTCATTTTTGAGAAAATATAAAATAACAAAATTTTCCATGTTAAGCGTAGTTTGGTGTGGGAGGACTTTCTTGCATATTTCTTTTTCTACACTGTATTTGTGAAAATTGCAGCACTAAGAAATAATTTTCTTGATGAAAGCGTAGAAGAGTGTGCAAGCAATAAGTGATTAGGTTTGCAGAGAGATGCGGTACATGTAGGCCGATCAGAGTCCTCTCGTGGCTGTCCGACAAAGTTAGTGTTGCGCACAGTGTAGTCAGTGCAGAGCTGCCAAACAAGGTGGAAACAATAAATGCCTCGTCGACGTGAAAGGGAGCCATATTGGCATGTGAGTGAGTTCGAATGTTCCGTCTCCGGGAAGTGGGTTTGTCATACCGTGACATTTCGGCTCGTACAGGGCATGCTGCTACAACAGTGATGCGTGTGTGGAAGCAGTGGATAGGTGAAGGTCGTGCGCAGCGAAGAGCGGGTACAGGACCACGGAACATGGCCACAGCACGGGTTGACCGTCATATTGTCCGCATGGCCATAACGGACCGTACAGCTTCATCGACAGTGTAGGCTCGACGCTGGAGCACTGCAACAGGTGTGAACTTGTCTGCATCAAGCTTGTGGCTTCCATTGTCACGAAGCCGCAACCCCCCCGACTACAATGGGCACGTGAACACCGTCACTGGGTGCTGAGAGGCAAAATGTAGTTTTTTCGGACGAGACCCTCTTCAACGTGTCCTACAGTGATGGCCGCATAGGTGTCCGGCGGTACCATGGTGAGCGCAAACTGGAGTGCTGCATTGTTGAGCGGCATATCGGACAAACACTAGGTGTGATGGCCACATATTGCGAGGAATGTACAAGCCTTCTTCGAAGAGCGACGGGTACCATTGCTTCCCTGGCCTGCACGTTCGCCTGACATGTCACCCATCGAACATGTCTGGGGTATGGTCCACCAGTAACGGATTTGTGGGTTCGAATACATACTGCGTGGAGGGAAATTCCTCAGGAGCTTATTCAGAACCTTTTTGATTCAATGTCACGGGTATAGCAGCTCTAATTGCAGCGTATGGAGGCCACACCAAATACTGAATATTAGGTCTCAAAAATCATGTATAGATTTGAAACGTTTATCATTTGTTACTTGTCATGTACCTAAGCTGTGGTATTAAATTCATTGAATTCATGCGTTTCCTTCTTGGTGTTGCAATTTTTACAAACGGCAATGTATATTTGGAAGACACTAATTTAAATGTAAGGTATTTATCCGACTTTTCTTTTTTTTGAGTTATGCTGTTAACAAATACCGACAGGATCGCAAAACATATATGTCCTCTACTTACTATTGATTTCTGATAGAAAGTGAAGTCTACCCGCATCCCGATAGGAGTTCTGGAGATTTCGATAAGCTGAGTGCCTCCCTCTCCCCAAAACAACCACACGCCAGCCGGCGGCGAAGCCACGCTATGTCTATGGCATGGCAACCAGCCAGAGGTACCATCACAGTATGCTGCGTGGAGCTGCAGATTCGTTAGTTTGTAGTAGAATAAAAGTAAACGATTGTTTTAACTAACGATAGTCATGGGAGAGTGACACATCGGACTTTTTACCTTATCATCTACTTATATAAGGTATCTATATAAATTATTGTATTCCATACAAAATGTCGATAACAAATTTTACCAGAAGTACATGTTTTGAGGTCACTTTAATACCAAGAAAGCAGTTTTAGGAAAAGCTTAAACCGAGTACCCGTGAACAGTATCTCAAAACAAAAAAATACTAAACTGATATTTAAGTTCAACTTCCAAAGATACAACTAAGATTTACAAAAAGAATCAATACCCTTTACGTGGAAAACTATTCATTATTTTCAACTAATTTTGATTAAAATATACATATACATATATATGTTTAATATATTTACATAACAAATGTATGTTTTGCATTTTCTGCGAATAGCCTGTGATTTCCATTTCATTCTGTATGAACCTTGTATAACTTTATAAAACTGGAAGGTAACAGTAAAAACTTTATACACTTTATTTCACTTCGTTAGTTACATAAATTAATTCTCATATAAGTTCTATAATACATAATTTTATCTCTACACATTACCCTTTACATATAATTTTCTCTTTCACTACGTTGCTGCATTACTAAGGGCCCGCAAACATCCAACACCATGGTTGTCGAGTTATTGGGTCCTACTTAATTTTATGATTCAACAAACTACATTTTCTTTCTATTCCCTATTTCTAATTTTTAAGCCATTTATTTCTCACTACATCTAAATATTTTCCTATTTCAAATTAACTTTCCTTGGATTTAACTCTTAACATCCTTTTACCTATAATTTCATTTGTTAATCTAGACCAATTGTATCTTTGCAATTTTTTCCTCATATTCATTGTTCCTTCACATTCTAACATTAAATGTCAATAATTACTAAATTTGTTATTACATAATGGGCATTTGCTTTCATTTTCTCCTTCTCCTATGCCCTTTATCCTCACCACCCCTGACCTAGCCCATGCAAAGCCCTCTCTTGCTATTTTATTACAAACATCAGCATAGTTTTCTCTTTCCTATGTCCTTTTAATCTCTGTATATACATATAATGATGTTTTTGAATTAAAACTACCAATTATTTCCTGTCTTTCCATATCTTCAATCTTCAATCTCTTTTCCAACATCCCTTCTCACGTGATTGCCTATATCTCCAAATATCCCCACACCCTATTTCATAGAGAATTGGTTTTAGGCGCTTGTACCAAGTATTCTCTTTATTTAGTTTTCGCTGACCTCCAAACATTGTTTTAAAATATTATTCTCTGATTCCTCAATTCTCATCCAATATTTCACTATTATTTCAATAATGTTAGCCTTACTACCAAATCTCCCTAACTTCATATGAAGTTCTTGTTAAAACACACAACTTATGTGAAACATATTTTTGTTACATTGGCTGTTTTAGACTATTCACATAATTTTCCAATACTTTATCATACATTCTTTAACGTGCAAAATCAGCATTCACTTTTTACCTTCTCTACTATATACTAAATAGAGGAAATATTTCATTTCATCCAAAAATTCGATACCAAGATTTCACCGGAAATATGTGTTTAGAGGTGCCCTGAATCAAAATAAAGCATTTTTGGAACATGTCCGTATGTGTGTTTGTGACTGTGAACAGCATAACTCAAAAACGAAAAGTCGGATAAATACCAAAATTGGTACTTTAATTCAGTATCTCTCAAGGATGCGACAAGAAGATTTTCAAGGAAGCCCCCACCCTAGACTACCCTTTACATGGAGCATATTTCGAAAGTTTTTATTTTCTCAAAAATGACTAACGGTTATTAGTTTTTTAAAATATCATATGTTTAAGATATTATCATGGCAAATGAAATTTATATCTTGAATTTTTTGGGAATGTCCTCAAAAGTCCTCTTCATTCTGAAAGACTTTTGCATAACTAGTTTACCATAAGAGATTGACAAAATTTTACAACGCAAAATGAAGATCTTGTTAAAACAGACATTCTTTTTATTTTTTTAGTGAACCATTTCCGAGTTATTCCTTGTTAATTGTTTGAATTTTCCAATACGTATACCTTTTCTCAAATGGAAATCCTGGACATGCAAAGAGAACGGAATGCCCCACAAAGCAACCAGCTCTTAAAATATTTGACTATCGCTTAAAGCCTACCATATTCCCCTTGCACCTACAAGAAAATTAGCAATAAATAATTTCTGTAAATGTTTATCTCGATTAACATGAAGTAGATGCAGAATAAGCGTTTGTAAAAATAGTTTGCACAAGAGTAGAAAAAATGACGTGAGTGCAGCACACAAGATTATTTTAAGATAACATGTATTGAATTGGAATTTAAAGACAGCGTAGATCGATGCGCATTTTAAAGATATTACCATAGTTTTAGCTCTTGTATCTCGCATGTACTTAAACGAAATTGTATCTAATGAAGCTATTTCTGCATGTTTATCTCCATTAATATAAGTAGAAGAACAAGTTGTGGAAGATATAAAAAAATAAATGACTGTGGATACGGAAAATAACGTGAATGTAAGTAATAAGATTTTTTTAAGAATAATGTTATCCATCTAATCCGGACACACAATATGCTACGTTAGATGCAGAGATTGAGAATTACTGAGATGATTGTTTCCTTAAGCTGGATTCTAGAATACATGTTGTTCAGTGCTTGGATAGTTTATCCTTTAGTCAGAAAGGAGATTACAGGAACATAGGTGCCTTTTTTCTTGAATGGGCAGGGAGGATTTAAGTACTGCGGCCAGAGGTCTATTGCAACCTCTGCGAGGCCGGGATGAGATGAAAGTTCCGAAGGATTGTTGCCGGGCCAAGCAGCGGCAGGTATGGATATTGCCGGGTCCCTGAAGTTCACAGATAAAAACACTCCTGCAGGCACCCCTCAGCTTCCTCCTGACGAACAGATCCGAACTGACCTGGTTCCATACCAGATGAGGAAGAAACAGTCGCAGAGTGGATATCCACCGCGCACCATACACCACCAAACTACCCAGTCAAGCCCGTACTCCGAAAGGTGATATAAAATGAAATGATGGAAAATGAGGTACTGGAGAAATCACTACAGAATTTGCCTGACTACAAGGGGAAACCACGAAAAAACCCAAGTTATAGTAGGCGGACGCCCGAGATCGAACCCAGGATCTCCCGAATACGAGTCGCAAGTGTTACCGCAGCGGCACCTCGGTCGGTAACATAGAAATAGTGAAAAAGCACCTATTTCACAGTTACACAAGTTTTAGAATATATATGAATTGAAATGCTTAATATATATGATATTTCAATCCAAAACGTTCCATTTTGGATAAAACTAAAAATAAAGATAAATGTTCAGTATGACAGGTAGTTTTGAGTTGCGTGGGATTTGTTGAAAAATTTCGTTTCTCGTGTTTGGGAGAGGTTGAATTTAAATACTGAGATCGATATTTATCCAATTTCAATTTTATACTATGCAGTTCACACACTTGTGTGGAGTGAGAGGTTTCAATGGACCTAAAATTCAGTTTTACATATAGACTCTTTAACTGCTGTGGTCCTTAGCGTCCCATTCTATATTGGGCGTGAAAGACCGGTAATTTTGCTCAGAGGCCTCTTTATCAGGTTCGAGGTTCTTTTACGTACCGTAAATATACGACACGGAACCACCGGCTTAATTTCCCTTCCAAGGAAGCCATGCTAAGAATTTTAACGCCCGAAAAAAATCCACCACCCTCAGCCGGGTTTGAACCCGCGACTCCGGGAACTAGAAGAGCATGGTAACCACTACACCACGGAGGACGACACAGTGGACCTAAAATGTGTATTTGAGCTAAATTCTCGGTGTCGAAACATTTGGGTGGATTGGAACACTTCAGTCTAACTACTAGGCAAGGAGTAGAGAAAGTAAAAAGCAAAAACCATTGTAACATTTAAACTAATAACAAAAATATTTCGGAAATGGTTATTGTCATAAAAAATATCTTCAATAGATTTTTGTTTTAACGAGATCTACATTTCTTATGTAGTAAGATTTTTCCTAATTCTTTTGGTTTATTTTTATACAAAATTGTACAAAATGTATTAAAAAGGCGAGTGTTTCATAGGCTATTCGAAGAAAATTAAACTACCTATTTTACTTGTTTAAATATCTTAAACACATGATGTTTAAATAAAAATAGTTGGCACCATCTTGCATAATATAAAAAGTTGGTCATGTAGTTTGTGGTGTAGGATTTTCTTCACCATCACATTCTTGGAAGACGCTGAATTAAAAGACCAAGTTTTTGGTTATACTATTCACAGACATACGGACGGACGGACACATGGACCTTTCTCTAAAAATGCTGTTTTTGGATTCAGAGAGCCCCAAAGTGTGTATTTTCAGCAAAATCTCCTTATCGAGTGTTTGGATGGGATACAATACCTTTTCTACCTAGTATAGGTAAGTAATTAAGTGGATAAAAGTGCTATAATTCCCCAAATCTGGATAAATTGTATAGCCTTGGACCAAGATTGTTACTGTATTTAAAGGTTGCAGTTGTTAAATATGTTGGTTCAGACTAACGCACAGAATTTGCTTCAAATAGTTTTCTTTCGTACTTATCTTCGATTTGTGTATATACTCTATATACATAATTTGAAGTGTAAATAATTTGCACATTAATCTTCAAAGTCTGCACTAGGAAAATCGAAACTTCTGTCTCTATAATGTCGCAAAAATATTAAATTCTGAAATTACTTCGTTAATTGCCACAATACTCGCAAGATATGCGTCGATTTCAACAACTGGCTGTTTAATTTCATAATCACCTATATTTGTTGCTGTCAAACAGAAGAAAGTGGATGGTTAGATGGACCGATAGAGAGAGCGATAGATAGATGGATGGATGTATCTTTATTGGTTTCAAATTATTGAAGTTATTACACAAGTATTTAGTGCATAGGTCATTGACCGTACATGCACATTTAAGATACAAGTATGGTGACAAATAAACAATAGAAAAAGAAAAGAAAACAAAAAAACAACAAGAAAAAGGAAAATAGAGATGAATTACCTTTGACTAAATGAACAAATTTGACCTAGCTTCGCGCACTTTAGCCAAGAAGTTGCCCATGTTTCGCCAGTCCTCTGGTCAACCAGTAAATCCCAACATGCCAATCGCTTTCTTGAGGTACTTAAGAATTTTTCTTTGAGTTTAATTGTTCGGTGGTTCTCCCACTGTGCACCGCCAAAGTATGTATCCAGGCCTCTTCCAAATCACAGAATGGGCAGATTCTCCTGCCAGAATTGTCAGTCATTTTCTATGCTCTCCAGCCCCCCAGTCTAAAGCATGCCACTCCTGATATTTCCTTTCTTCCTAAGTTAAGTACATATGCCTATTTACCCCAATTCAATTTTATTTCATTTGATAGAATTAGAAAAGATTTTAATTTTACAGTACGATTGTATTTCCTGTTGGTTGATGTCTCATAGTGTCCTTTCGACTCCTTTCCATATGTTTTTGTCATTTGTTTCAGCTCTTTGCCATACTGAGCCCATGCCTATTCTAGTCAAACCCATTTCCAAATCAGCTGCCCAAAACTTAGGAGACAGGTTTTCTCGCTGGTACTTATAGTTAATTTACTATTGGTACGTTGATTACAGCGCTGGTAACCATGTCACTAAATGTTTATCAGCTAAAAAGAAGACGGTGCAACAAGCTTAGGATAGGATAGGATAGGATAGGATAGGATAGGATAGGAGTAGAAGCGGAAGGGAATTTAACACCTCGACCTACGCAGATCTATTGTACCTAGGCGACTGTCTGGGCGCCCCCGGGAGAGTGGAAGTGTTTCGAACAGTTTTTCTTCTTTTGTTGCATACTACCTCCTGTAAATATTGGAACCTTTTATCCAGACATCCTGTATATTTATTCATATTATACAGAGTGTACCGTTTAAGTTGAGACTGTACAATATTTCCAAAGATTAGCGTTGTAAAAAGAAGTGTCCTGAATACAAGTTGCTTGATATTAAGGTGGAAAGTAAATGCCATTAATCGTGTTTTGTTTGGAGGACGTTGTGATGGTCATTTTAGGGTCAATTTGATTTTCTTAAATGGGAACCTACATTTTGTATGTTGTTTTCTATTATAAAATGGTTTATAAAAAGTTGTTTATTTTATGATGAAGAATAAGGAAACAAAATAAAAAATATTGGTTCCCAATTACGAAACTTAACACTCAAATGATCATCCATGGAGAGTCCAAACACTCATTGCGCTTGCGTACACAGCGAATCAGAATATTCGTTATTATTTTAGTTGTTGTAAGAACAATTGCAAAGTGCTTTATACAAATATTGCCTAGTTTTTTATTTGGAGCGAGAAAACATCATAAATAGGTAGGTTCCATTGAACAATACTGAATTGTCCCCAAAATTACATCACGTCGTCCTCCGAATAAAATACGACTAATGGCATTTACCTTTTCCATAATATCTTTTATTAAAGACATTTCTTTCTACAACGCTTAATTTTAGAGGTACTGTACAGTCTCAACTTAAATGGCCCTACTATACTTTATATATATATATTGATGGTATGATTATAAATCAAGTTATGCTGAACATTTATTTACAATATTGTGTTTAAGTACAGTGCAATTAAGTATACGATCATTCGTTATAATTTCAACAATTGCAGTCTTTAATTCGCAGCTCAAGCTAGAATGGGTCTCTGTATATACAGGGTGATTTAGGAAGAACTGGCACATTTATTTCTTTAATTGTTTCAAAACGAGTTATGCTAGAGACAACTTTTTATATCTGAAATGCAGGGGAATTTTGAGAGATTATTTACCTCTATAGCAAATGTTGAAGATGTACTCCATCCTGTATAAGGCACAACTCAACATGTCGTTCCATGTTACTGGCCACTCGGAGGACTCTGTTAATAGCTTGAATCTCCTGTGTAATGTTGTGCTTCAGATCGTCCAATGCTTGGGAACGTGTGGCATAAACCCTGTCTTTTAAGTAACCCCATATAAAGAAGTCCGGCGATGTCAAATACGGAGATCTCGGTGGCCACAGGTTCATGAAAATTATCCGGTCGTCAAAGAAACTTGCAATTAGTGCCGTGCATTCATTTGATGTATGGCATGTAGCGCCGTCCTGTTGAAAATATTCTTGACTCAGGTCTACGTCGTCTAGTTGCTCAGCAGACTCCATGAAAATCCGTCGGTACTCTGCAGTGTTCACATGGTTTTAAAAAAAAAATGGTCCCACTATTCTCTGTGCGGACATTGCGCACCACATTCCGATTTTAACCGGGTGCATAGGTGCTTCATGTGGATTGCTGGCCCAATAGCGTGAGTTATTTGAGTTCACATAGCCGAATAAATGGAACCATACTTCATCTGTGAACCATATGATGAACAATGTGGCAGTATTTTGCACAATGAACGATAATAATTCAGTCGTCTATCCTTATCTGGTTCCTCTAACTGATGGACAACCGTAATCCTATACGGCTTTAGGCCTGCACTTTTCACAGCTCTCTGATACATTGAGTAGCTGTACCCTGTCTCCTGCGACAAAGTCTTAATGATTTTTTGAGAGACTGATCCAGTCGTGCTCTTACGTCAACAACAACGGTGGGAAGCCCGGATGAACGAGTTTTGCCTTTTTCACTCACCAGAGGTCCAGTTGTTTCCAATTTGTTTACCAGTCTCAGTATTGTGTTTCTTTGCGGAGAATTCCGAACACCAAATTCTCTCTGGTATGCCCTTCGAGTATCTGTAATTGAATTCGTAATCCAGTATTGCTTTACAAGGAAGAGTCGCTTCATTTTAACGTTGACTACAAGAAAATCCCCGAAACAGTTGCCGACAATAAAACTAACAATTTCCAATAAAACATGAGCAGGTAATGACAGGTGACAGGTAATCGAAACTCCAGAACATTCTGCTTAATTTGTTGCTAAAATTGGGGCACTGAGTGAATTTCGAACAGAATAATTAAAGAAACAAATGTGTCAGTTCTTCATAAATCATCCTGTATAATTTAGTTATGATAAATGCGATGTATTTGGAGTAGGTTGAATCCATAAACAGTCCATAATTAATTGTTTTTTTTTCAGATACACTTTAATCAATATTTTGTAATAACATTAAAGTTATAACGGTAGTGACAAACGAACTGCCCCATAATATATAATACCTTAACCTAATTCATCGTCTCCGAAACAGATATTTTTAAATTTTGATAAACTTCTATATCCAGGGACTTCCTCTTCCGCCTTTTCCAAACCTAAAATTCATATTCACCTGCCGTCGAAACAACAGTGAAGCTTATGAATTATTGAGAATGCATATTTAACAACAATGGCCACTGTAGAGACCCGATTGGTGTTGTGCATTTCCTGCCTTCATTTGTTTCGGTTTGAGAATAGGGATAAGCCGAAATTTTTTTGTTTTAAAAAACGACGTGGGTGGTTTCCTTTTGTGTGCAGATTAAAATTGCTATAGCATCGAACCATCAGGAAACGCAAATAAAAAAGCGTGATGGGAAATTAAAAAAGTGTCAAGTGGCAGCAGTGTTGGGGACGGGAAATTACGTCCCTGCAGCGGGAAAAAATGACCCGTTCGCTCTCATTAATTTATATCTCTATGCCTGCTGACGAAGGCACTCTGTCTGGCCAGCGGATCTACTTTTTATTTCACGCTGGTCTGGAACGGACACGTTTAATGTCATCAAATGAATGTAATCCTCGTCCTGATCAGTATTAGGGACAATCCAATGTCGATATTTCCGTCCTCTGAACATCTTCAATGTAACGTTGGCATAATTAGCTGCCGAGTAATTTGCACTCAGGGGTGGACAGTTCACTCCGATCTCCGTAAAATTTTCATTTTATCTTTCGAGAATCTGTCAAATCCATTGTTTGAATGAAATCTGATGTGTTACATTCACAGGAATCTCTCTACTTACTCTTTTACAACCCATTCTTACTAAAAGTCTTACACATTCCGTTGTTTGTAAGTATACTAGATTTAACTTGTAATGATCATACAAAGAAGCACTACACACAGTGGAAATTTCAGTTTAAAAATGAGTCTAAATGTTAAAACTGGGTTCATTATTAATACTGCAGGAACAAAGGCGATGAAACATTTCCGAGGTGCTTTCACCTCATCTTCAGCTGATGTCGAATGACGAGCCTAGCTCATTTGGTTCGTTGCCAAGGTTAGAAGGTGATCTCGCTGTCATCTGGTGTATCAGGCTTCCTTTTGAGTTATCTTCTTCTGTTTGCCTTGGAAGTGAATTACAGGCCTTCTGTTGCTTAGTACTATTTGCTCTTTACCTTGCCTCTTGTGAGTTGATTGTGAGACAGATGGTTTGTTACGTTATTTATTAGCACCACGCTTTGGGCGTCAATTTGAAGTAGTTTGTATTGAAGGAGTTGTATTATATTTCAACTGTTGGGGAGCCGAACTTGTAGTAGTTGCAACCGCACGCATAGTAAACAGTTTCCGGTAGCCTTCGCCCCAAATTTTCAAAAATATTAACTTTATAATTTGACTGTTTCTTTAAAATGTTTGCCTCGGCTGAGTCAGTATTATTGTTAAGAGATACGTTTCTTTTAGCAGGGTTGTGATGCGACAAGAACGTATGCTTACACAGATTATAAGTTTTTACTTTACTCCCTTTATTAATGCTCGACACGATTTTAAATAACACTACACTGATATAGAGAGCTGTGAGATTCTTTTATTAATTATTTGCGCTTTTTAACACGTAAACTATTTTCGTCTCACACAAATACGTATTATACTTCTCGAGGACGTGTCTTGCGTCCGGTTAGGAACACCGTTTACAAGCAACTGACTTCTAAATTTGTAAATTTTTCTCCTTTTTAGTTTCTGATTGGCTAATTCTAGTCCAATAGAATACTTTCATTTAACTAAAGCTTTTTCTGGTTGTTGATTGGCTATTTTTATAAACTGTCACTAAAATTACATTATTGCTTCCAAGAATGACAAGTAACATTATTAAACTCTCAAAATAATTATTGCCTCAAGGTTACCTCATTGTTACCTCTTTGTTACAAACTTTTGACTTATTCCTCACAGCTCCTACATTATTAAATTACGTAATACATTCGCATAACATTATTACACATGGATACAATAGTATAAACATATACAATGACAGTAATATACACTTTTTATATATTGTTACATACACATATTGCTTTAAGGCGGGCTGTTATTGAATTTACATATTATATACTTAGACTAAAGTTATTTAAGTGTTATAAATACTGCCTCAATTGGACCAACTGCATGATATTGTCATAAGGTGGGATTTTAAAGTTCAAAATATTCTTTATTTTACTGCATTTAAATATTTTCTCCCAGATGTTCAGTTCTGATAGTGTTTGAATTGGCTTCAGTAGTTTAATTTCCTTCTATATCCCTGATTTCTGGACTACAAAACGTAAGATAGGTAAAGAAATTACACGGTTGAAGACAATTTAAACACCATCAAAATTAGACATTTAGAAGAAAATGTTTATATGCAGATTCATAACATTAACATTCATTAGATTCATTACATTCATATCATACAGTTTGTCCAATTAGCTCTGGCTCTCCAACTAAACCACAAATGGCGTGCAGTCCACTTCCAAGCAAATCCAAACAGAAACCTAATAACCTAATATACCAGATAGCAGTTGGATCACCTTCCAACCTTGGCCAAAAACCGAACGAGCTGGGCTCGTCAGTCGAGATGAGGTGAAAGCATGTCCAAAACAATCCATCACCTTTAAACTTGTAGTATGTAAGTGAAGTTAGTTTTAACATTTCGACTCATCTTAAAAAATAAAATATTTGATTTTTAAGGAAGCTGTCGAAGACACAAGGCACCTCAGACATAGGTTTTTTGTGCGTTCCCTAGTGTCTTCATAATTATAGATCCTCTTTTCGAAAATATTTAAGATCTTTCCTATAAAGTTTTTATTATCTCCTTCCGAGGGTCGAGCTCCTCCAGGGATTTTATTTAATCTTTCCATTAACTTACATTCTAAACGAAGTGTTCAGCAGCTCCTGCTGAATTGTTTACAAAGGCGGCAAATAGTTTTGCCATCAAAGAATTTCATAGCCTGGAGATGCTTCCTGGAAGAGTCCATATCCAGTAATTATAACAATTACTTTCCTTACTTTTTGCAGTCCCTTATAATAGGGATTTAGTCAGATATATATGTAATAATGTGAGTATGGTTTTACCCAATTTTTGACCACGGAAGTTCTACAATCGGCATGACTGTTTCTTGTTAATCCAGTGTTATAGTGCAGTTCTAACAGTAGTTTTACTTACTGATAAGACTGGTTTTGGTCTTGGCTCCACTTCTGACACATTTATCTACTTCTTCATTGATTACAATGCTACCTATCCAATAGAGTTTAACCTAATTCCTCGCCGAGAGAGTCATTAGAAGTCGTAAACATTCCCACATTACCCTGGAATTTATTTGGTGGGATTTGAGTGCCAGGAGTGCTGTCTGCACGAATGATGATTTGTTTACCAAAGTATCCTTTCTCCTCGACATGCAAATACAGGAAAGTGTTGAAAATACTTCTGCCTAAAAACCTATGGAGTGCTTTCAAAGATTAAGTCGTAGTCTTGTCTTGGGATTTGTTCCATAGATTGTTGTAGGTATAAGAGGGATACAAGAAACAGAAACGGTATTCAAATCTTAAATGTTTGCTGTATACTGGCTTTGAAATTCCACTCTCTGCATGACCACGAGACACAAATGGCAAATTAGCACTAAAACGCATACAGTATTTAAAAATTCAAACCAATAACAACGAACATCCAGGACATACTGAATGCCACAAAACGTTTTACATAAATTGTTTCTTTTAGCAAGTGTGTACTAACTTCCTGTTTTCTCTGCTCTCGTGGTTTAACAATTCTAAAAAGTTATATATATTCTGAATAAAGAGGACCTTACAGTCTATTTGCGCAAGTCCAATACACGTATACATTTTATAATCATAAACACATTAAACCTGTCGTTTTTCAATACAAATTGCTAGAGAATTTTTTAAATAAAAACTAATGAAAATATCTCTATGTAGGGTAATTTTGAGTGAGAGAATTTGGTTAAAATTCTTTGTTGCGCATCCTTAGAAAATGCTGCACATTAGATTGCATTAGCGATGGAAGTGTATTTGGCATATGGTATTTTAAACAAAATTGTTACAGTCGTGTTGGAGAAAATTATAAATAAAAATAAGGCATATATTACATTAACATGACTTTCTCTACTCACTCTTCTACAAACTATTCTAACAAAGGCTTATTATAGTACCTCTTTTTTGTTAATACAGATACACTTTCAATTCGTTGCAGGATTTCGTTGCAAGATACAATAGCTAAACCGATAGATGTTTAAAGAGCTAGTCACTGTATGAAGGCTTTGAAAGCCATCATGACTATAATAAGAATCGAATAATGATATCCCATTTGAGGAAAGTTAAAGTATTTGAAAATCCAAATCAACAATAAGAAATAGCTCGGAAATAATTAACTCAAAAAACAATAATAATTTGGAATAAACTGTGTGGTTTAGCGAGATCTACATTTTTCTGTGTACCGATTATACAAGTCTTTCAGAATAAAGAGTACTTCAGGAAATTCAACACGTACAGCGTGAACCATTTAAGTTCAGACTGTACAATATCTCCGAAACTATGCGTTGTAGAAAGAAATGTCTTGAATGAAAGTTACTTGATGTTATGGGGGAGAGTAAATGCCATTAGTCGTATTTCGTTTAGAGGAGGTTATGATGATCATTTTAGGGTCAATTTATTACTTTTTCTACTACGTATAGTAAGTAGGGGAAGTATTGTATTCCACCCAAAAATTCGATACCGAGATTTCACCGGAAATACATGTTTTGAGAATCCTGCATCCAAAAAAAGTATTTTTGGAAACATGTCCGTGTGTGTGTGTCTGTGAACAGCATAATTCAGAAACGAACAGTCGGATAAACACCAAACTTGGTATTTAGGTTCAGTATCTTCCAGAGATGCGACACGAAGGTTTTCAAGAAAATCCCCCACCCCAGACTACCCTTTACATAGAACATTTTTTGAAATTTGTAATTTTCTCAAAAATAGCTACAACGATTTTGATTAAAATATCATATGTTTAAGATACTTTCATGACAAATAAAATGTATATCTTGAATTTTCTGGGAATGTCTACAAAAGTAGAACGACTTTTGCATAACTGGTGAACCATAAGAGATACACAATTTTACTGCACAAAAAATGTAGAATACAAAATTTATGTGATATACATTTGTTTTGCTGAGTGAACCATTTTCGAGATATTGCTTGTTATTCCCTTAAATTTTTCAATACTTATTTTCTCAAATGGGAATTCGTTATTCAAGTTTTTTATCTTGGATATGCAAAGAGTATTAATCTGTGGCAAAGAGAATGGTACTGCACATAGCAACCAGCTTTTAGGAGATATGTCTATGCTTAAAGGCTACTGTCTTTTTATGTTGCCCTTGCAAATACAAAACAAGGGGAACATAGTACACCTTAAGCGATAGTCAAATATTTTTAGAACTGGTCGCTATGTGTAAAATGTAATTATCTTTGTAAAAATAGTTTATACAAGGGTAGAGAAAGTCATGGGAGTGTAACACATCAGATTGTTTTTATTGGGAACCAACAATTAAGATCAATTTAAATTGACCCTAAAATGACCATCAAAGCGTCCTCCAAATAAAACACGACTAACGACATTTACTTTCCCCCACAATATCAAGCAAATTTTATTCAAGACATTTCTTTCTACAACGCATAGTTTTGGAGATACTGTACAGTCTCAACATAAACGTCCATCCTGTATTTACAACTTATTTGTCATGGAAATATTTTAAACATATGCTATTTTAATCAAAATCATTAGCGCCATTTTTATAAGAATAGGTGAGGAAGTGACATTTTTTAAAAGTCTTGAAAAATGCGAGATACCCATTTTATTTGTCTAGAAAATATTTTAAGAAATTGGTATTTTAATCAAAATCGTTAGAGGCATTTTTCTAATTGATACGTAGTTAATATGAACAGTTCAGATAGCGAAGATTTTCTTGAAAGTCTAAGCCTGGTATGTTTAAACATTAACTTATTATTTATCCCAATTTTTGTTTTTGAGTTATGCTACTCGTAGACACACACACATGGATGGATGGATGGATGGATGGATGGATGGATGGATGGGTGGATTGATGCATGGAGAAATAAACATTTTAATCGGGAGATTTAGTTTCAGGTAGGGCATCAATCACTCTTTGGAATTTGAAAATTACCCCAAAAATGTCCATTAGTTTTATTATACGCATATGAAAAGTCATTTATACAAAGTAAATATTGACAAAAATACTTGATTTGTGATGTTATAAATACGGATTAAACTTGCTGCTTTACTGGACCTGGTATGTTATTCGTGAACAGCTCTCAAATGTCACAAAATATGTGGCCTCGTTTTGGAAAGGAAATTGGCTAGCTTTCCTTCGCTTTTCTTAGTTGAAATCGTCCCGTTTGCCAACATCAAAGACAAACAAACATTCAGCTTGCTGCACTAGAAGCTGCTGGATTTTCTTTTCTCTCCATTTTTTTTTATTTATTTTCCGATCAAAGAAGAATCGGATGTGAAGAGGTTCAGGGCGGCAGCAGAAAATGTGACGTAAGTGGTATGAAAGCATGATTAAGGGAGGGGCGGGGGAGGGAAAGGAAGTGCGAACAACGGATGATGGAAATACGAAAAGGGCATTTGTCTGTGGAATATTAACACGTGTTGCATGTAAAAACACCTCCCTGGAGTACACTTAACTGTGGCATATGACGCATTTTCTGTCGTAGAGAGGGGCGCCTAAGTGCTGTCGTGCATTGTGTTCTCACCCCTTCAGAGGGTAGGGGAGCTGCAGGACCTGAAAAATGGTACGATTATATTCCGTGTTCACTTTAATGGGTACTGAGTAACTTATACCAGCAGCAGAGAACCTGGAGCAGGGAAAACAATGAACTTTTCACATCATCTTTTTTCCAATTGGGTATTACAAATTGTTCCACTCAGAAGCCAGATTGATTAACTTCACACCTAATGAAACTGAGAAAATGAAAGCTGAAGTTCACAGCTTGTAAGGAATTCAGCTTTATAGTGACTACAGAACATTGTACATTGCATTTCAATGTTAGAATATTTTAAAATTGAATTATGTGCCGCTTTGTACAACTCTCCCCCACAACAATTACAAGATTGTTACGAGAAGCGATGCATTGGTCTTACCGGACTTCAAATAATCTCCCACAATTACGACTTCGGTAACGTACTACTACGCAGCCGGAATGATGATGTCGGATACCCAAGGGAGAAGTTCGCCGTTTGGCCACCACCAGGGGAAAGGCAGTTAAGTCGTCACTGAGTGCCTCCCCTCCCCGGCTTGAACTGAGCAGTACACTGACGAAGAGTGGACAAGGAGAGTGTAGCGGGACCCAGTCTTCGACAGACTTTTTTCAGCAGTCTCGCGAGCAGCATTACGGCGTACACCAATCTTTTCAGCTTTATTGTAAATTCTGCTCTAACATCATCTATAAGTAATTAATTTTCTAAATTTGGATTCAAGGCATATATTTTTAGAAGCTCGTCATGTAAAAATTAGCTAATCGAGGGTCATGTAGAACATTGGAAGCTACATTACATTTTCTTTACATTGTAATTTCTGATACAAATTTTGTAAGCTATTGGCAATAGACAGAGAACGAGTAAAATATTTTCTTCTGCACATTTGTTAATAACTCTTTGACGTTTAAAGAACTCCATATGTTAAGAATGTTTTATTGCAAAATTGGGTTTTACGTAAATGTATTGAGGAATACGTTCATTTCTTTATTAAAGGTTTAATATTGTTAATGTTTCTAAGATGAAAGTAATATTTAAGACGCACTTGGTTAATTTTATGCAGTTTAAAGTACTAAACTTGAATTGTTATAGGAAAGCAGTAAATTTAGTTGAAGCTTTCTTTGCACAGTCATTTGGAAACAAAGATTTTCCTTGTATCACATCATTCTACGTCCTTGACATTCTAGGCCTATTAGGTAATCAGTTGGTAGTGATCCACCCTTAGTGTCCAGTGACGTGAGCTTACGATAAATACTAAGGGCCGGTTTCACCAAACGGGAATAAAGTCTAGAATAGTAACTCCAGAGTAACATTAAGCCGGTGGTTGTTACTCCCGAGTAGCATGTATTCGTTTCACCCTGCCTTGTGTGGAGGTTAAAGTACTCTCGAGTTAGTACTCCAATAATTATACCATAAAAGTGTCGATCGCATAGTTTCTCATAGTTTGTGAGCAATGTTTACAGCTTTTTTCGCCCTTTTAAGGAATTTAGTGCGAGTAAACGAAAGTTTTTAGAGATTTAAGCTACGGAGCAAGAAGTAAACGAAAGCACTGGTAAGTAGAAATACATGGTAATAGCTAATATTTTCCAAAAAATGTAACTTAAACCTTCATTATAATGAAATTATCCTGTTAGCTTATACTTTTAGTGTGTTAAATTTACAGAATCATGTCAGACGAAGGAAAGCGAAAGAGAAGTCCAAATTGGCATTCTTCTGAAAAACTCCTACTGCTTTCTGTGGTAAAAGAATTTGTAAGTGTGTTAGAGAACAAGAGAACAGTTCAACTATGCGCCAGAAGAAGGATACATGGGAGAAGGCTGCAGAAAAATATAATTTTGGCACCACTATGGGACACAGAACTGCAGCTAATATAAAGGCAGAGTGGGAGCTGCTAAAAAAAGCTGCAAAGAAGGATTTAGCTAATAAAAGAATAGCTGCAAATAAGACAGGTGATACGTTTGTTTTCTTTTTAATACGCAACGTGAATATGTAGTGTAAGCGTTTGTTCTATTCGTTCTTCTAATTTGTAGGTGGTGGACCTCCAAGGTCAGATCATAGTGATGATCCAGTATTCACTAAAGTACTCAGTCTCATTGGTAAAAATCCTCATCTTCATCGCTAGAACTGTCCTGAAAAAACATTCTCATTAATCCTGCAGCGGTGCAGCCATAGTAAAATGCTAGCTTGCAGTTACTCTGTACTTTATTCCACAATATTTCGCCGAGTAACGTTACTCTCCGATTTACTCTCGCATACGCAATTTATTCCAGAATATGTTGATGAAACGCTCAAAGGGCTTACTCGCGAGTAAACCACGCTTTACTCGAGAGTAAAAGTTACTCGCGTTTAGTGAAACCGACCCTAAGAATCCAGGTAGCAATTATTATATTTAGAATCATTAATATGGAAACATTTAATAAAAAATTAAGAAAAGTTTCGTACAAAAATTAAACATTGGTAATGTAAATGTTTTGGAGTCATTCAACTTATCCACTGAGAACATTTCAATTTTGTTTTTATGCAACCTGTACCGGGTCTGATAACCAGTGTAAACAATGTCATTTTCATATTCATAATTCACTTCAAGCATAATAACTACTAATTGTGATTCACTGTGTAAATTACACTTCAAAAACTCATATTCGGCCTCTTTACTTTAGTGACGGGCGGACAGTTATGGTATGCAATATTGGCTGTCGACCTATTGTTGTTTACTTTCTCTACTAGTACTTACAGTAGGTAAGTAACAAAAGTACCGTATTGCACCCAAAAATTCGACACCAGAGTTTCACTGGAAATACATGATTTTAGGCTCCCTGAACCCAAAAAAAGCGTTTTTAGAAAAATGTCCGCGTATGTATATGTATGTGTCTGTGAGCAGCTAACTCAAACACAAAGTCTGTTAAATGCCTAAGTTGTATTTAAGTTCAGCACCTTCCAAAGATACGACGCAAAAATATTCAAGAAACCCCGCCTACGAACTACACTTTAAATAGGATATTTTTCGCA
The DNA here is from genome assembly GCA_030765065.1 of Deroplatys truncata. NCBI lineage: Eukaryota > Metazoa > Arthropoda > Insecta > Mantodea > Mantidae > Deroplatys > Deroplatys truncata. Next base: position 57,246,378 of record CM060981.1, read on the forward strand.
AATTTCTCAAAAATAGGTAACGATTTTTTTAAAATACCATTAAGATATTTTCATGTCAAATACAGGGTAGTTAAATTATATTCGAACCCACTCGCGGCCTCTCTCTGCTGCGCGAGACAGCCGGCAGTCGCCGTCGAAGTTACGCCGGCAGAGGCAGACTAAAATCCTTACCTTGTAATGGATACTGGAAATGTTGACCTTCTGTTCTCAAATAGGCTGCATATCTCGCTCACTCTCCATATATATTGAATTTTCATGGAGTAGCCTCTGAGGTCATTCTTCTCTGAATAACTTTTACATGACTTGTGAATCGTAAGAGATAGATAAAGTCTTGCTACATAAAAAGGCATATCTTGTTAAACCACACAGTTTATGTGAAATAAAATTTTCTGTAGAGTTAACTATTTCCTATACATTCTCTGTTATTGGTTTGAATTTTGAAATACTTATACTTTTCTCAAAAGAAAAATCGCTATTCGTTTTTTTCTTGGCCAAGCAATGAGAAGGAATTTCAAAGTCATCACATAACGACCCGCCCTTGAAAGACTTTACTATGGCTTAAAGGTTACTGTGTACCCCTAATTCCCTTGTACCTACAAGGAAATATGCAATAAAATAATGGGTAGAGAAAGTTATGTAAATGTAATACAAGAAATTGTTTTCTTGATGTCTGACTCGAAAAAAGACATATACTCAGAATATATCTTGTGCTAGACTATGTAAGGCTTCATCTTTCAAGTCAAATCCAGCATTTTCATCTAGTTTACTGCTTTGCCATCAAATGTCTTGTTGCGGATATTAACAGCAGACACTAGAGGTTTTGTGGACTTAAATTCCATATGTATCATTTCAGTCACCAGAAAAATATTCTTGGATTTATTGTGACGGATGATATCATACCAATCATCAGGTGATCAGATATTCATTTAGTTTTCCTTCCTTTATTTTTGACGAAAACGAAGACTGAATCATTAGGGAAATAGCAGAGCGAATATAAATGGGGTTAGTCACAATGTCCTTTGCAATCACCAAAAATAATTCCGAGCTCAAGTACCGTGCTTCCATTTTCAGGTTTAATAACAAATATGTAGATAAAGGTAAACCCATGGACGAATGGGGGGGTCCTCCTACAGCACCGCAAGTAGGCTGCAACAGCTCTTTTGCTTCTACTGCGATTACCGGAAGGGAGGGATGAACAGATCTGGATGACAACGGCCGCAAGCATGGACGGGGTGCCTAATGTTTTCAGATCGAAAGCATCAGACAACGCGACGCCCCAAGCCACCGAACTGCCGGCGGTGCTCTGTGACGGAACCCGCTTGGAGGCGGGCCCTAACTGAGCAACGACGTCAGTAAAGAAACATCTAAGCTGCCCACCGCCCGGCCGCAACCCGCCGAACAACGTCACCTGGGCTCAACTCTGAAATAGATGTCAATGAAGATGATGGGTACAGGAAATGTGGGGCAGGAGAGTCGTGGTAGAAGACGAACCACCCAAGTATTCGCCTGCCGACAAGGGGAAACTACGAAAAACCCATTGGTCACAGTGGGCTGACTCAGCGGAAAGCTGAAAATAAAGGTTTCTGTGACATAACTATCCCCTAAATGCCTGGATTATTATTTTCACTTAGAATTTAAATACAAAATGTTATATGGGGTTGAACTGGCTTCATTTTAAATCAAATTAAATATGGGATTATGCCCCGGGGTCCCAGAGTTTATTTAATTTTAATATATTAGAACATTTTACCAAAATGTTATTTTTACTTTCCCTACTACGTATAGTAAGTAGGGGAAGTATTGCATTCCACCGAAAAATTCGATACCCAGATTTCACTGGAAATAATTTTTGAGGCGTTCTGAATCCAAATAAAGCATTTTAGAAAAGGGCCCGTGTGTGTGAACAGCATAACTCAAAAACTAAAGTCGGATAAGTACCAAACTTATTTTCAAGAACATTCCCCTACTCCAGACTAACCTTTACATGGAGGATTCTTCGAAATTTTTTATTTTCTAAAAAAAATGGTTAACGATTCTGATTAAAATATTATATATCAAATATATTTACATTATAAACAAAATTTATATTTTGAATTTTTGGGGAATAACCTGTGAAATCCACTTCAATTAGAAGGAATTTTATATAATCTTGTATAACTAGTAAACCTCAAGCGATAGACGAGAATGTGCTACACAAATAACATAGTTCTCTTTGAAACGCAAAACTTATTTCAAATAAGCTTTCTTGTGGCATTAGCCATTTCTGAGATATCCGTTATTAATGGTTCGAATTGTTCATTTCTTGGTTATTCCCTTTAACTCCTGTCGACATGCAGCTGTTTCTCGCGTTTGCATGGAAACAGTATGGGCATTTTAAGACCAGCGTGTAGCGTCAATTCTTAAACATTTGACTATTGGCTATTCCCTTTGTATCTATAAATAAGGTGTAATGTAGCTATTTCTGCAAAGCTTATTTGGATTAAATGTAGTAGATAGAAAAATAAGCTTTAGTAAGAATAGTTTATATACCCACTAATAAATAAGAGAAAGTCGTGTGAATGTACCATCTGATTTTTTTATATCCTAGCTGGTGTCGTTTGCTTTTTTACTTTGAAAATATTTTGAAAAATAAACAAGATATTTAGTAAGAAAAATCTACAAAATAATGGTTTGATGCAAGTACGCGGCACTAGATATTAAGGTGCTAGTAGCAAAATTTAAAAAATTGAAGTAAATCGGTTTGGCTTCTAAAAGTAAAATTATATAAACAGTCCTCCTTTTTCCCAGTCTGTTCCCCAGGAATTATTTGGAATCTGGGGAATGAATATCATTAATCGATCAAGAATTGGAGAAGAAATATCAAAAGTATACACTGTTTTTAAAGTTTATATTAATAGCATTAAGGAATAAGGCATCGGCACACATTAATCACACATTTTTCTCTTCTTGCTATAAGTAGAGGAGTTAAAATAATCTTTATGTATTGATAAAATATTCCTCGCTTAAAACGAATAATTGTTAAAATAAAATACTGTTTACTTTGTTTGAAGCCAGGTACTTTAAATGCTAGAGGGATAATCGTGATATGAATAAACATATGAAGGTGTTTCTTGATTCTACATCTTCAGAATTAATTTAGGAGCTCTTCCGAAATTCTATTAGAGTTAATGCTTCATCGCCTTATGTCAAAAACAAGTCATTAGCAAGGTTTCTTGTGGCATAAGATTTGAAGCTCTTGAGATGCTTCACGTCTCATAAAGACCACAGTTTCGTGTAGTTTCAAAGAGGAAAAGTGAGATAAGTAGCAAAATTATAAGCTACGGCATAGAGTGATTCAGAACGTCGAAGTCCAAGTCCACTAAAAGTAAAAAATTGCACATCATTTAAAGAAGGAAAATGTATAGGAAGTTTACCAGGAAAGTCAGCGAGGATGTAACACACATGCTGAGGTACCCTTAATAAAAGAAACAAATTAGAAAAAGGTTTACGATTGCTGGTGTATGTGTGAGAGATAATGAGAGAGACAGAGAGAAAGATCAACCTAATTGAAATAAGAAATGTCAGATAAACAACGACCTTGGTATTAAGTTCAGTATCTCTGCCCACCCCAAAATCTACCCTTTCTATTTTAAATGTGTCCTTAATTTTGATTTCCACACAAATAGTTCTAATTACTTTTATTAAAATATCATACCTTCATATATTAAAGAATACTAAATTGCATATGTTAGTTACTCTACGAATAGGCTCTAAAGTCCTCTTCATTCTGAAAGAACTACGTATAATTCTGTATAACCGGTAAATCATAGTGATGAACCAGTCTTACCACAAAAAAATCTCTTAAAATATAGAATTTATATCAAAATTTTATTTGATATTAACTAGTCTTTATGTTAGTTTGAATTTCCGATACCTACACATTTTTGAAGTGATAAGTGATCATTACTTTGGCATATGCAAAAAGTTGAGTTTTAAAGCCAGCATAGGGCGACCAGCTTTTTAAATATCTATCCTTCAGCTTCTAGTACGTATTCCGTAACAGCAGCAAATAGTGCGGTGATGTAAGAACGGGCGTTAAACGCTATCAAAGAAAGAGAAAACAATCTGATGTGACACACACTCATGACTTTCACTACCCTCTATCGTCTATTAGTGGGCATACAAACTAATCTTACTAGAACTTCTTTTTCTGTCTACATTGTACTTCAAATAGACCTTTGCAGAAATAGCTACGCTACACATTTCACTATAGATACAAAAGGGGACAGCAATAGTCAAATGTTTAAGAACTGGACGCTATATGCTGGCCTTAAAATTCCGTATTGTTTCCATGCAATCGCAAAGAACAATAGAATGCTGAAATGACGAAGTAATGAATATTTAGAAACTTTAATACCGGATATCCCAGAAATAGTCTGTGCCACAAAAAAACTTATTTAAACTAAATTGTGTGTTTTAAAGGCGTCTACATTTTTTGTGTAATACGTTTTAGTCTAGCTTAACGTTTACCAGTTATAAAAGATATTACAAAATTTCTTCCGAATGAAGACGACTTCACAGGCTATTCCCAGAAAATTCAACATATACATGTTATTTGTCACGTAAATATCTTTAATATATTGTACTTTAATCAAAATAATTGGTGGCATTTTTTAGAAAACAAGAAACTTCGAAAAATGTTCCATATCAAGAGTAATTTGGGGTGGGGGGATTTTCTTAAAAATATTTGTATCGCCTCCCTGGAGGGTACTGAACCTAAATATCAAGTTTGACATTTATCCGACTTTTCCTTTTTGAATTATGCTGTTCACAGACACACACAAACCTAACCTTTTTCTAAAAATGCATTTTACTTTCTCTACTACGTACGGTAAGTAGGGGAAGTATTGCATTCCACCCAAAATTCGATACTGATATTTCACCGGAAATATATGTTTTGAGACCCCCTGAATCCAAAAAAAGCATTTTTGGAAACATGTTCATGTGTGTGTCTGTGTGTGAGTGTGTCCGTGAACAGCATAACTCAGAAACGAACAGACACGAAGGTTTTCAACAAAATCCTTCCACCCCAGATTGCCCTTTACATGGAACATTTTTCGAAAATTTTAATTTTCTCAAAAATGGCTGTAACGATTTTGATTAAAATATCATATGTTTAAGATATTTTTATGACAAATGAAATGTAGATATATCTCGAATTTTCTGGGAATGTCTCCAAAAGTATTCATTGTGAACCACTTTTGCATAACTGGTAAACCATAAGAGATAGACAAAATTTTATACACAAAAAGTATAGATCGCGTTAAAATACGCAATTTATGTCATATATATTTTTTGTTGAGTGAACCATTTTCGAGATATTGCTTGTTATTCCCTTAAATTTTCTAATACTTCTAGTTTTTTCAAATTCATTATTCATTTTTAATTGTCCTGGTAATGCAAAGAGAATGGAATACTCCACATAGCAACCAGCTCTTAAAATATCTGACTATCTCTTAAAACCTACCAATGCCCCTTGCAGCTACAAGAAGATTAGCAATAAGATTAACATCTCGATATCTCGATTAACATGAAGAATATGGAGAACAAGCGTTTGTAAAAATATGTTGTACAAGAGTAGAGAAAGTCATGTGAGTGTAACACATCAGATGTTTTTATTCGGAGTCCTCAAAACATGTATTTCCTGTGAAATCTCGGTATCGAATTTTTGGGTGGAATACAATACTTCCCCTATTTGCTATACGTAGTAGAGAAAGTAAAAATTCCTATTTAAGGATACCTGGGGGTGAGGTTGGTTTTGAAAATATTGTGTCGCATGCTTGAAAAAGCTGAACTTATGTACCAAGTTTGGTAATTGAATTTCTCGTTTTTGAGTTATGTGTTGTTAGACATACACACAAATTGATGAGCATTTTTCTAAAAATCCCTCAGTTGGTGTCTCAGTAGGACTCTGGTGAAGTATCAACATCGAAATTTTGGATAGAATGGAAGCTGCGGGGTAGAACAAGCAATAAGGTTTATCAGAATAGTTTGCAGAAGAGATATAAATGTAAGCAACAGTAGGTCTTAGAAATTGTTTAGAAGGATTTAATAATCAGATTACACTAAACGAAAATTTCTATCAAAAACAAGATTACAAATGAGTCTCCTGAATCATTGGTTTTGTGAACATTTAATAAAGATATTAAAAACAGGTTATGCAAACTTTGGTGAACTTATATGAAATGCTTGCAACATCAGTTCATCAACAATGAATGCTTTGTCCACTGTTCGTAGGAGCGAAGTGTTCCTTTTGAACGACTCATTCACCCAGTACCCTCCACAGTGTTGGTACTATCCAGAACTTTTGCCAACCGAGCACGCACGCACGCACACACGCCGGAAACTAATGGATGACTTTTTCCTTTGCAGAGACCAGTTTCGTCATGACGTTTGTGCAATCACGGAGGACAAGCGAAGTTGATTGGCAGGGAGGGGGGCGCTAATGACGGACGGAGAACAAAGTGATTTGGATTGTTATCCCTCAGGTTAACTCTGATCTTGATTAATGGATTTTACGCCGGAACCCCGTCATTAGCAAGGCTGTATATACAAATTACTGATGTGGCCGAGTTTGGATCGCATCCGCTTCTGCTCCAGAAAGTGGAGAAACTCTGCACCAAAGTTTCTTCTTGGAGGCGTCCTAGTGAGTGGGAGTTGATGAAACTTCCTGACAAATAATCGTCTCTACCACTTGGTTATAGTAAGTAGAGCAAGTATTGTATTTCTCTCCAAAGTTTGATAACCAAATTTCATTAAGTATATGTTTTGGGATTCCTTGGCTCCAAAAGACAAAAAAGCAGAATTTTTAAAAGATATGGCGATGATACATTGTCGCGATATCTTTCGTGTTATCTTATTTGCTGAGCGCCTGTTATTGTATTACTAGTTGGAATTTTGGGTTCTTTGTCCTCCGGCTAACTATTATTACTCAGTCGAGCAAATCTCTTGGACAGGGTGTGTAAACGGAAAGGAGTTGTTACTAAAAGATAACACTGATAAAAGAATTTGTTTTTACACTTTTATTGCCGTCACACTTCTTTAATTTCTCATATTTACTCTTGATACACGCCCGACTGAAACTGTTATATTCTCAAATGTAACTATAATCACTTATTTGCCGCACATTATTAATTCGCGTATTTCACATTTTTAACTAACTTTACGACGCGAGAGATTCTGTAGAATTGCGCGACGCGTAACACATCACATTTATGATTAACAAAATCTCAAATCATTGTCATACAATAATGTTAAGTTACACTACAATCACTCTGGAATTCACAGTGTTGTGATATAAAATACTGCGTCAACATACACATGATATTGTCTACCCTCTATCGTTTATTAATGGGTATACAAATTATTCTTACTCAAGCTTATTGTAATCCAAATAAATATTTGCAGAAATAGCAACATTACACATTTCGTTACAGATACAGAGAGAAAATTTAAAAACAGAATGCTATAGGCTGACCTTAAAATTCCATACTGTTTCTATGCAATCGCGGGAAACAACTGAAAGTTGAAAGGACTTTTAAGAGAATCACCAAGAAATGAACAATTCCAACCTTTAATAATGGTTATCTCAGAAACGGTTTATGTCACAAAAAGCTTATTTGAAATAAATTGTGTGTTATACACATCTACATTTTTTGTAGTACGTTTTCGTATAACGCTTAGCGTTTACAGTTATGCAAAATTATACAAAATTATTTCCGAATGAAGAGAACTTCACAGGCTATTCCCCGAAAATTCAAGATATACATCTTCTTTGCAATATAAATATCGTTCATATAATATATTTTAATCAAAATCGTTACAGCTATATTTAGGAAATAAAAAGTTTCGAACAATTTTCCTTTAAAGGGGTAGTTTGAGGTAGGGGATTTTGTTGGAAACCTTCGTGCCTCATCTTTGGAAGATATTGAACCTAAATACCAAGTTTGATATTTACCCAAATTTTTATTTTTGAGTTATTGTTTCCAAAAATGCCTTATTTGGATTCAGGAGGGCTCAAAACATGTATTTCCGGTGACATCTCAATTTTTGGATGGAATGGTTTCTATACGTAGTGGGAAAAAACGATATATATGTGTGTGTGTGTGTGTGTATATGTGTGTATGTGAACAGCGTATCAACGCCAAAGTAGATCAAAAACAGCAATGAGGTGTTGTCTTTATATCAGGAAATGTTATTCACAGAAAAAACTGTTCAAAATAAAAATGGAGAAAATACTCTCATATTTTTACAAAGTAAATACCACACTACTTCGACATATGAAAGCTGCCGTATTAGAAAGTGGTACCAATTTTTAGCCCAAAGCTACCCCTGATAGATGACGAAAAGTATAAGAGTTATGGCTTTTTTATGGTGGGTACTGGATTCAGATTACAAAATGGTAGATTTAGTACCATTTTTAAAAATCTGATATGTTTAATTCACATGGCCTTCTCTACCATCTATCGTTTATTAGTAAGTACACAAATTATTCTTAAGAAAGTTTATTTTCCTACCTGCTATACTTAATCGAGTTAAACTTTTCCGAAAATAACTACATTACACACTTCGTTTTAGAAGTGGATGCTTACGTTGGTCTTAAAATTCCATACTCTCTCCATGACATCGCGAGAAACAAGGGAAAATCGACTTTAAAATAATGGCTAAGTATTGAACATTCGCACTATTAATAACGATATCTCGGAAATGGCTGATGTTACAAAAAAGTTATTTGAAATAAACTGTGTGTTTTAAACATATCTACATTTCTTGTGTAGTACGTTTTCATTTATCGCTTAACGTTTACCAATTATACAAGATTATACAAAATTCCTTCCGAATAAACAGGACTTAAAAGTGTACTCCCAGAAAATTCGGCATATATATTTTATTTTTCATGTAAATATCTCTAATAGATGGTATTTAAATCACAATCGTTAGAGCCATTTTTAGGAAATAAAAATTTCGAAAAACATGTCATGTAAAGCGAAGCCTGCGGCGCGCAAATATTTTCTAAAAAATTTGTTTTAGAATTCAGGGAGCCTCAAAACATGTATTTGCAGTGAAATTTTTGTATAAAATTTTTAGGTAGGAAAGTTTTGGACAGTTGTACCGTCCACACACGCACGCACACAAAGGGCTTTTTCTAAATGTATTTCTTGTTGGGTTCAGAGGATTCCAAAGCATATATTTACGGTTAAATCTCGGAAATACCTTTTGGTTGGAATACAACACTTCCTATACCTACTGTAGGTACGTAGAAGATAAAATAAGTATATATATATATATATATATATATATGTATATGTTACACTCACACGATCTACTCTACCCTCCATTGCTTATTAGTGGGTATAAAAATTATTCTTAAGAAAGTTTATTTTCCCATCTTCTTCATTTTAATCGAGATAAACCTTGCCAGAAATAACGGCATTACATATCTCGTTATAGTAACAAAGACAACAGCGATAGTTAAATGTTTTAGAACTGGACACTGTATGCTGGCTTTAAAATCCCATACTGTTTCCATGACTTCGCGAGAAGCAGCTGAAAATCGACGAGACTTGAAAAGAATGCTAGTATTGAACAGTTCGAACTAATAATAATAAATATCCTGGAAATGGGTTATGTCACAAAAAGTTTCTTTAAATAAATTGTGTATTTTAAAGATATTTACATTTCTTGTGTAGTACGCCTTCATCTATCGGTTAACGTTTACCAGTTATAGTAGAGCATACAGAATTCCTTACGAATGAAGAGAAGTTAAAAGACTATTCCCAAAAAATTCAGCGTAAACAGTTTATTTCTCATGAAAATTTCTTTAATATATGGCATTTTAATGAAAATCGTTAGCCATTTTTAGAAAATCATACAAAAAACTTTTTATGTCAAGGTTCGTTTGAAGTCGGGAGATTTTCTTGAAAATCTACCTATTGTGTCTCTGGAAGGTATTGAACATGAATAACAAGTTTGGTGTTTTTTCCTAATTTTTGTTTTTTGGTTATGCTATTCACAGACACAACATAGAGACCTTTTATAAACATGTTCGTTGGAGTTTAGAAAGCCTCAAAACGTGTACTACCGTTGATATCTCGGTATTGAATTTTAGGATGGAATGCGATACTACGTACGTGGTGGAGAAAGTAGATAGATAAGGTATTTTTATTGGTTTTAAATTATTGAAGTTACTACACAAGCACTTAATGCATAGGTCGTTGACCTTACATGCATATTTAAGATAAACAACAGAAAAAGAAAACTAAACAAACAAGAAAAAGGAAAATAGAGATAAATTACCTCGGTCTAACTGAACAAATTTTACCTAGCTTCGCCCACTTTAGCTGAGAAATTGCTCATGTTTTTCCAGTTCCTCTGGTCAGCCAGTAGCTCCCAACATGCCCATCTCATTCTTGAGGGACTTAAGTATTTTTCTTTGAGTTTAACTGTTCGCTGGTTCTCCCACTGTGCACATTCCGCCAAAATATGTACCCAGTCCTCATCCAAATCACAGAATGGGCAGATTCTCCTGTCAGAATAGTCAGTAATTTTCTTTGCCCTTCAGCCCCCCCTCAGTCTAAACCATGCCATTCCTGATCTAAAGCATAACTGTGTTAGAACTCGTGTTTTCCTTCATGCTGAGATGTTTCCAAACCAGTGTGGATCACTACATGAGCAAATGTTTTGTTTCTTTTTCCCCTTTGCTCTTTTTTGTAATCGTGTATACGTTTAATTTGGCTGATACCTATAGAGATAAACTCGTTGCTTCATCTTGATCCAAGTCACAACCTTCTTCACCGTCCCTTATCGAAATCAACACTCTCAATATATGCAATGAGCTGGTCCCAAGTCCCTGGAACGGGAACTGAAAAAGCCTCCAGCTGGTGTAGCAATAACACCTCATTCTAACGACGTGAAAACCTAACCCAAGTGAGGTACGTCTAACCGATAAAGTGAATATCGCCAACATACCGCGCAGACGTACTAGAGAACACGTGCGGCTGAACCAATAGATTTTCACTAACATTCATATGCGAGCGGCATCATAAAACGAGGAAATAAAATTCAGTTCAGCCAGCAGTCGAACTGTATAAAACCGGCATATTTTATTAGCTAGAATATGATAGTTATATAAGTTGCTGTCTATGAAGAACATAGTCAAGTATCCCAGTACAAATAACTATTACACTGGGGAACAGTGATTTTGGTGCCTTACAATTCTGACCTATTCCTGACTATATTTGTGTCAATGATTCCAAAAATACTTTCAGTTTTGCCCTATCAGCACTAGTTTTTGAGATGCAGCTTATTCACATTGTACACCAATTTAACCTTACTGTTCCACATATACAACTATATTACTTGCACACAATTAAATAAAGAATACATTTGGATGGATCAAGCACATTCATTTTCATGAAGCAACTTTCTATCAACTACCACAATTTATTTATACACTAGTCGCATTAGGTTCATTGATTTTCTTCTATCAGGTCGCTGAATTCTCGTTTATGTGATTTCCTCCTTGTTTCTGTCAACCAAAGGTTCTGTGATTTTTTTTCTCCAACGATCATGCTTTCTCAAAGAAGTCATTGTCTTGTCCCCCAATGTTGATCTTTAGCTCTAGAGTTCCATAGGCATATAAAGCATGGGTATTTGGTGTACCCATCTTGTTGTCCTAGAAGAAAGTTCATCATCTTTATCGACACAGATAACCCATTGGTGATCACGGTAAGATCTATAGAACTGTAGCTATTGTAACTTGATTTTCATGCATAGTAATTGAGTGACCAATTGGTATTGACCTGTATTTGTTTCCATTATGCAAAAGAACACATTTTAAGTATTCTGGTAATTTATCTATGGTAAAGCAATAATCGATATTAACGTTAGCTACTTTGAAGCAAAAATATTACCTTTAAAATGTTGGTGTCTGTCTTACCCTTTCACGATAAAATGACCTAACTGATTCTTATCAAGCTTTATGTAGGACTATCTGAAATCCCACTTAAGAATATATTATATGAGGTCCTCCTTACTTCCTCCAAAGGGGAGATGGGGAGCAAAAATAAATAATAAATACCTCCGTTATTATTGATTTTACTTCCTCCATCACATACCTATGGTAGGCAGAGGACATATTGTACACCATAAAATTCGATATCGGAAACATACCAGAAATACATCTCTTAAAGTTCCCCGAAAACAATAAAAAAAATTAGAAAAAGGTCCAAAGGCGCGCGCAACCTGTGTGGGTGTTTGTGTGTGTGTGAGAGAGAACAATACAATTTGAAAACGAAAATCCAGTTAACACCAAACTTTGTATTTAAAGTTAGCATTTTCCAATAATGCGGCACGAAGATTTTTAAGAAATAAAAGAATATAAAAAGCCCACACTTAGTTTGCTGTTCAGTGAGAGACTTCCAAATATGGAAACGTTCAAAACTCTGACAGTGAGCTTAAAAAAAACAATTTACATAGCTATCTTTAAACAGGTGTAACATTGCCAATCCTTGTTCTTGTTTTTGCCCTCCCCCTCCTCCTCATCCTTCTGCTTTCATCCTTCTCACTGTTGAATTTTCAAGCCAACGTTTCCTTGGAGACCTAAAGAAAGATCTCTTCCCTTATTAACGATATGAAGCATGGATTTTGGGATTCTATTTATGGATATACGATGCAGATGATTTATTCATTTGTTCTGGTAATGTTGTACGTGATCAATTACAATTTTACGTTCCAATTGTAATTTTTCCATTGCTCCTCTTATGTTTATGGTCTCATTTGGTATATCCTGCTGAACATATAAATTTCATTTCATTAGTAGTTATTCTGCTTTCGTCTTTCTTTCTTTATGTCCACTCCCCACTGTCGTAACAAAGTACAGGTCTTGTAAACACCTTGTATAATCAGATTGAAGTGTGTTTTCGCACTAAGGCAGGTTTCATAATGTTAATGTTTTGGCATATTTGTAAATGTTCTATGAAATATCTGCTTCATCGAGAAAAGATAGGAAATGGAATCTGAATGTAGGCAAATATCAACATCGGAGCTACAAAATGAAATAAAAACTAGATGGGGTAAGGAAACATATGCTTTGGAATTGGATATAAAACAGACGACGGGAATAGCATGACTCAGATTGGGAGGGTGGACAGCTTGCCATTATGCGGAGAACAGGAACACTGGACGAATATTTTGGCAGCATGCGTGCAGACGGAGGGTATTAGGAAAAAATTTACCGGAAGTATTTTTGACTTCCAACAGACGGAGGACAGCATGCTGGGACTTGATTCTAAACAGCCAAACGCGGCCAAGATTGGGCACATACTTAATGGATGTACGCGTACTAAATGATAGGGTGTTTATGTAAGTTTTCTTTAAACATACGTGGTACTTGAGCATTTGTGTGCGTGAATGTGTATGTGTGTTTGTGTGATTCACAGTGTTTTTCATTTTATATTATGTATATAGTGTTGTGATTATAAAATAGTTGTTTTCTGATCGATTCTGAAAGTTAAGTTTACAGATCAGGTATTTTTCTAGGAGCATGTACGGTCTTATGATCCATGCGATTATGTTATGTAATTAATGAAATAGTAAGTACTTAAGAAATACCACCACCACTACTACTACTACTGATTTACACATTACAAGACTTTTGCCAGTTTCCAGTATATTTAACTGACACTTTCATCAAAATAAACCAGACAAAATAAAAATTGCCCATAGTTCTAGGTACCTTTTTAATTAGACCGCCTTAATTTATAATCTTGAGACTTTTACTTGTGTAGCCCGTAAATTAACACAGGTAAGGAAATAATGAAAATATTGAACCACGAGTGGAAGTGACAAGGCAAGTTGTCTGCAGTTTCTCAGAACCGTGTTTTGACTTGTCTCGCGTTATCTCCAGCTGGCCAGCACTTCTTCTACAGGAAAAGAATGAAAAAAAAGACAAAATAATGTTACTGTGGCGTGGAAATGCATGATGTCGACGTTCTTTTGTCTTTTTTTTTCCCTCCTCCGCGCCCTCTACCGGGTCGCCTAGCAACCGCTGCCCGGGCCCAGCTTTTTCTTCCTGTTCTTCACAAAGACTGACTGTTGCCCTGCCTATTTTTGGTTCCGCAAAACCACCCTGGCGTACACACAAGGGTTAAAAATTAACGGGCCACACCAGAGGAATTTCGTTTGATGGATCATGGTGGAAATTTCTTTTCTGCCGTCAGAGAAGTTCTGCTTTCAGCCTCTGGCGCATGCATGAATAGAGGTGCCTGCTTATTCATGGAGACGCTGCGTACAGACAGCTTTATCAAGTTCCCAGCGACACGAATAAATATTACACGAGGTCGCGTTAACAGATTTCCATTCATACACCTCAAGTGTAAACTTTGCCAAAATTCATTCTTTTCTTTACAAATTTAGCAACTCTTTGAATTTAAAAAAGAGAGCGTGCTTTTTTGTTATTTAACGCTTTAGAATTAATATTTTCGTTTTGCTTCTTTTTGCGTTGCTTTCTCCACCACGCACCTAGTAGCTAGAGGTAATATTGGATTCATCCCAAAGTTCTATACCGAGTTCTCACTGGAAATGCAAGTTTTGAGGTCCCCGAATATAAAAGCATTTTTAGGAAAAGGTACAGTGAGTGAGTGTGTGTGTGTGTTGAGGTTATTTTGTTGTATTGTTATTTGCCCCACGCTTTGGGAACAAATTTGAAGTAGATTTGTTGCTGCTACATATGGAAAGTTCTTATGTTGGGGAGCCGAACGTGAAGTAGTAGCATGGTAAAAAGTTTCCGGTAGCCTTAGCCCCAAGTTTAAAAATATTAACTTTGTAATTTGACTGTTTCTTTAAATATTATATATTTATGTTTGCCTCGGCTGCGTCAGTATTTATTTTTAGAGACATGAATGTCTTAGCAGGGAGTGGCGCGACTGAAGAATGTAGGCTTACACAGATTTTAAGTTTTTCTTCACTCCATTTATTAATGCTTGACACGAATTAAATAACACTTCACTGATATAGAGACCTGTGAGATTCTTTTGTTAATTGCTTGCACTATTTAACACGTAAACTATTTTCGTCTCTCACAAAATACGTATTCAATTTCTGGAGGACGCATCTCGCGTCAGGTTAGGAACACTGTCTACAAGCAACTGACTTCTGAATTTGTAAATTTTGCTCCATTTTAGTTTCTGATTGGCTAATCCTGTCCAATAGAATACTTTAATTTAACTAAAACTTTTTCTGGTTGTTGATTGGCTATTACATTATTGCCGCCAAGAATCACAATTAGCATTATTAAACTTTCAAATTCATTATTGTCTCAAGGTTACCTCATTGTTAGCAACTTTTGACCTCTTTCTCACAGCTCCTACATTATTAAATTACGTGATACATTCACATAACATTATTACACATGTATACAATAATATAAACATATAAAATGACTGTAATATACGCATTTTATTTATATTGTTACATACACATATTGCTTTAAGGCGGGCTGAAATCATTTAAATGTTAAAAATACTGCCACAGTGTGTGTGTTGAGAAAAATAAGTCGATTAAATACCAAACCTGATTCTTAATTTCACCATCTTCCTAAAATACGACAAAGATTTAAGTCCCCCACCTGAAACTACCCCTTTCATTTTAATCAAAAACGGTTTTAATGATTTTGATTTAACTATCATACATTTAAGATACTCGTATTTAGATGAAAAAATGTATATATTGTATTTTCTGGGATTCTTTAGAAGTTCTTAACGCCGCCGCAGACGGCACCACAGACGGTGAAATTTGGTGATACATGAAATGAAATGAAATTGAGAGTGGAAATTCGGGAAGGAAACATTCCAGGCCAACGTTTCAGGTTACCTCTTGCCAGTTATGGGGATTGAACAAAACTTGGAAGTCATCTCAATGAGGGGGAGACAGTCCTTACTGGTGGTATTTGAACCGCAGACCTCGTTCACGAGTCCGTGGTTTAAAGACTCCAGCTACCCGTGTCGTCTTGTGTGGTGAACAGCCTAACTCACAAAAGAAAGTCTGAAAAAAACATATTTAGTGTTTAAGATCACTTATCTTCCTAAAATGCAACATAAAGATTTTGAAATTCCCCACGCCAAACCACAGCTTAGTTTGGTTAGTTTTATTTTTTAAAAAATTGTTATGGCGATTTTAATTATATTACTATACATTTAAGATACTTATATGGTACACAAAATCTACCAGGTGGCTCAACCGCGCCGTGTTTGACGTTTCTAGATAACCCTTCGTGCCTTAAAAGAGTTGCAGAACTCAACGGGGTAATTCCAAGTGAACATAAGTCAGTGGGGAAATGGCTCATTAATGCCCTAAAATACCCAACACCACCTTTACCACTACACCAGCGGTTCTCAGAAACATCATACGGATACACGGAGACGGTTGAAGCATCGTATCAATCAACAGCTGCAATATTTCGAACACCTATTCACTGAGCGAAGTTAGCATAACAGTATCGTTAGATAATGGTAAAGATAATAATAGTAACAATAACATTTATAATAGCATGCGAATATATGACAGTAAAACATTGCGTGCCCTCGGTTTATTGCTTATAGTCCGTAATGTTAGACAAAAACAGCGAACACAGTTAAAAAATTCTAGTGTGTTACACTCACATGACTTTCTCTACTCTTGTACAAGCGGTTTTTACAAACTCTTATTCACCATCTATTTCATATTAATCGAGATAAACATTTGCAGAAACGATCTTATGACATTTTACCCAACCAGTTCTAAAAATATTTGTTAAGGCGTACTATGTTCCCCTTGTTTTGTATTTGCAAGGGAAATATAGAAATACAGTAGCCTTTAAGGATAGACATATCTCTTAATAGCTGGTTGCTACGTGCAGCACCATTCTCTTTGCCACAGATTAATACTCTTTGCATATCCAAGATAAAATAAATGAATAACGAATTCCCATTTGCGAAAATAAGTATTGAAAAATTTAAGAGAATACCAAACAATATCTTTAAAATGGTTTACTGAACAAAAAAAAATGTATATGACAAATTGTGTATTTTAACGCGATCTACATTTTTGTGTAATAAAATTTTCTCTATCTCTTATGGTTTACCAGTTATGCAAAAGTCGTTTACAATGAAGAAGAATACTTTTGGAGACATTCCCAGAAAATTCAAGATATACACTTTATTTGTCATGGAAATATCTTAAACATATGATATTTTAATCAAAATCTTTAGAGCCATTTTTGAGAAAATTAAAATTTTCTAAAAATTTTCCATGTAAAGGGTAATCTGGGGTGGAGAATTTTCTTGAAAACCTTCGTGTCGCATCTCTGAAAGATACTGAACCTAAATACCAAGTTTGGTGTTTATCCGACTGTTCGTTTCTGAGTTATGCTGTTCACAGACACACACACACACACATACACACACACAGACACACACACGGACATGTTTCCAAAAAAATTTGATTCAAAGGGGTCTCAAAACATGTATTTCGGTTGAAATCTCGGTATCGAATTTTTGGGTGGAATACAATACTTTCCCTACTTACTATACGTAGTAGAGAAAGTAAAAATAGCAATGAACGGATAAGGATGGTTCAAATAAAGACAGTTATTTGTCAGTCTAAAAAGTGAGCTTATTTCCTGGAAAATAAAGTCTGTGTCACTGAAGTGGAAATTATTCTAAGACCTTTTCGGTCTATTTTTGTCTATCATCACAGACAGTACACTCTTAGTGCGAGCCCGGGAAGTGCCTCTCCATGAGCGTGCCCCGCCCATCGTCTTTGCTGATAAGCCAGAGGAACGAAGCTCGGCTGGCCCCCTACCTCAGTCCGTAGAGCATCTGTCTGCTGTGCGAGGGATCCTGGATTCGATTCCCGGATGAGGGGTGGAAATTTTTCTCTAGCCAAGATTACGCCCTATCCTTCCCAGAGCATGTATGAGAGTGTGAATAGGTGTGTGATCTAACGATTAAAGTCCAGAGATTACTAGAAACCTAAAGATAGACGAATACGAGTTAACACCATTGCGTATGGGCAATATGTTCCAAAAGTTAAATTGTAGTTAAATGCAGGCTATAAATGGAAATCCCCCCCCAAAATACGAAGCCTGCTCACGTTAATTTGCCTCTGACCTGTGTTCGCTTCTAACTGCTCCGATGAGTTCTGCAACTCTTAACGATCAAAGTGTATCGCACGTATATCTTGAATTTTCTGGGAATAGTCTTCATTCTGAATAAACTTTGTATACCTTTATTCCGCGTGCGAAAAAAATAATATACAGAAGAATGTAGGCAGTTGAGGCAGTATTTTTAACACTTAAATGCTTTGAGTCTAATTATATAAATATATAAATTCAATAACAGGCCGCCTTAAAGCAATATGTGTATGCAACAATATATAAAAAGTGTATATTACAGTCATTGTATATGTCTACATTATTGTATTCATGTGTAATAATGATATGTGAATGTATTACGTAATTTAATAATGTAGAAGCTGTGAGAAATAGGTCAAAAGTCGCTAACAATGAGGTAACCTTGAGGCAATAATGAGTTTGACAGTTTAAATGTTTTACTTGTGATTCTTGGAAGCAATAATGTAATTTTAGTGACAGTTTATAAAAATAGCCAATCAACAACCAGAAAAACTTTAGTTAAACGAAGGTATTCTATTGGATTAGGAATAGCCAATCAGAGACTTGAAATACAGAAATTTACAAGTTTAGGCGGTTGAAATCAATTCAGTTGCCTGCAGACAGTGTTGGTAACCGGATGCGAGATGCGTCCTCGAGAGATTTAATACGTATTCGTATGAGACGAAAAATAAGTTTACGTGTTAAAAAGTACAAGTAATTAATAAAAGAATCTCCCAGCTCTATATCAGTGAAGTGTTATTTAAATCGTGTCAAGCATTAATAAAAAGGAGTGAAGTAAAATTATAATCTGTGTAAGCCTATATACTTAAGTTGCACCACAACTCTGCTAAGAGAAACGTGTCTCTAATAATAATACTGACGCAGCCGAGGCAAACATAAATACATAATATTTAAAGAAACAGTCAAAATTACAAAGTTAACAGTTTTAAACTTAGGGCGAAGGCTACCGGAAAGCGGGTACTATACGTGTGGTTGCAACGAATTTCAAGTTCGGTTCCCTAACAGTTGAAGTATAATACAACAAAATACCTTCATAAAATTGGCGTCCATACGTGGGGCTAATAAATATTATCTTTAAATTGACTCCCAAAGCGTGGGGCAAATAACAATACAACAAACCATCTTCTTCACAGTATTAAGCATTTTGAGAATAGGAACAAAGGGTCGCAGAAGCTTTCTTAAACATCTTAGTTACAATACCCATAAACATTTTTATTTTCTCCATTTAACATTGTTAAGACGACTTATTCAATACAATACGCGAATGCAATGTTTAGTTTCTTATTGTGTAAGAAACAATTGGTTCATGTTAGTTTCTTTGGCTGGATGGAAACAAGTGTTAGATAGATGTGGAAACCTTTTGGAAGAAAACCTTTTTGCGATTTACGGGAATGGACATTCTTTGCACTCAATATGTACAGTCGGGGACAATAGTTTAGCGGCTCAAACATTTTCTAAGACTCGGACTTTTATATTGTGCATGCTTCGAGTCTGTCGCATGATAACGACATTTACATCCTACATAGGCCTCTATTTACTTTATCTAACACTTAGGGTGGGTAAGAGGAAGTATTGCATTCCACCCAAAAATTCGATATCGAGAGTTCACCAGAAATACAGGTTTTGAGATCCCTGAATCCCAAAAGAAATAGTAATAATTTTTATAAGATCGTATATCCGTATATATGTATGTATGTGTGTGTGTGCGCGCGCGTGTGTGTGTCGGTCTGTTTGTCAGATAAATACCAAACTTGGTATTTAAGTTCAGCATTTTCCAAGAAAGCGACAAGTATAACTTCAAGAAAATCCCGCACCCCAAATTATTTTACGTAGAAGATTGTTCTTTCTTTTATTTGGTTAAAAATGCCTGAAACAATTATGATTAAAATACCATATGTTTCAGAGATTTACATGATTAATAAAATGCATACATTCAATTTTATACAATCAGCCTGTGAAGTCCTCTTACTTCGAAACGTACCGACACAGACAGCCGAGGTCGTTAAGTTACGAACTCATGAGTGGGAGGCTCAAATCCCACCAGGACCGTTCTCCCTGGCAGACTGGTTTTCCGCAGTCCTCAGACTGGCAAATGCCGGGGAGGTACTCTAAACTGGTACCTTAAGCCTGTAACGTTTCCTTTCAAATTTCCTTTTCCAATTACCACTTCATTTCATGTATCACCGATGTGAATTCCTGTGGTGCCGCATTAAGTAAGAATGGGCGATAAAACTATTCAATAAAATTATTCGAAATGAATTTCGTATAATGTTGTATAACTGTCAAGTCATAAAAGGTAGACAAAAACCTCCATGGTGTGGGGATAAAGTTCCTACCTCTCACTCAAGCAGCCCTAAGTTCAAGTCTCGGTTAGAGTTTTTGTCGGAGTTTTCCCTTATCCTAAGAAGCCAAATGCTGGGTAGCTCTAAGCTCTGGGACTCCGGGCTCATTTGAGCATAACTTTCAACTATTTTGTCCTGATATGACCTCTACACAAAAAATGTAGATCTCTTTAAAATGCACAGTTTATTTCATATACCTTTTCATGGCATCAGCCATATTCGTTATTGGCCTTGAATTGTTTAATACTTAGTGATTTTTGTACACTCGCTTCCATTTATGCCATGACCACAACTTCGGGAGGAACTTTTCAACCTTATCAGCGGGCGCGTACATAGCAAGGAGGGATGTGTCTGGAGTGCTCTGCCTTTGTTGTTCGACCAAGCAATTTGCCATTTGAAGAAGTTGCCAGGGAATCCCATGCAGCAGTCGCATAGAAGGATTATTAAAACGCTGTCTAGTAAATGTTTTCTCTTTGAAAGTAGAAAGTATAATTTACTTCAGTTTTACATTAAAGTTACTGTCATTAAAATAGTATTTCATGGATATTTTTTTTAGTTTAGCGTCCTTTAATAGTTTAGGACATATCGGACGATGAATGAGATAATGCTCAAATGAGCCCGGGGTCCACACAGCTTAATGTTACCCGATAGGGTAAACCCTAGAAAAATCTTATTCGGGTAACTCACCTTAGTCGAGATTCGAATTCCGGACCTCTTGAATGTGAAGCAGACACACTACCCTCACACCATAGAGGCTGGATGTGTTTTATTTAGTTGTATATTTAGATTGTACAGATGATTCCAATAAAGCCTAGTAAATGTGCCCTCTTTGAGAGTAAAAAGTTTTACAGTATTTTTCGAAGAGATATCGCACAAAGCAGGGTTTTATTTAGTTATATATTTAAACACGATTATTATAAGCGATGACGAGTATAGCTATTCTCAAAGTTATATATTTATTTCCGAATAATCTAGAAATGTGCACGTAAAACAGGACACCAATGCATGCCCTAAAAGGTAAACAGATACTCCACCTGTACAGACCAGTAGAATGCCGCCTCAAGCTGCGGCGATGGAATAAATGGAAGCGAGTGTACCTACTGTCACATATAGCGATCCAGGTTTTAAAGAGTTAACAATCGTTTCACTCTCCAGTATTCCTTTTGTACAAAGAGCGCCAAAGAAACTCACTGCACCTTGCGTCTATGTCACATTATGTGTCGTTGTACGTGGCCTTGCAAAGACATGGACATTTCGTTGGTTGCTTTAGGCTACGGTATAAGGGTGAGCCAGTCCTGCTAAGTAGTTACATCAGTAACCACAACAAAGGTTACAAAATGGCGTAGAAACGAAATATATGTTTACGCTCTCGATCGTATTGGCTAAAAGAGGAGGTTAAATGAGTGCATTCAGTTTGTCATATAGACCACCTTACACGCCTTTGAAAGGGTTAAAAGCTAAGGGGAAAACTTGATGAGCGCCCAGGTTAGAGAAATGTAGAATGTGTAGTGTGAGAAGATTTTCAGGGGGTGCAAATTAAAGCTTGAATGGTATTCATTGAACACACAGTAAGGCAGCACTTTATGACAAAAAATAAACAGAACTGTATTCTAATAGTGGTATTAATACTAGTTGCTGCATAGAAGTAAACATAACTAAATAAAGAATAAAGCAGCATGTTTTCCCTCTAATTCAAACTATAATTGGTTAATATGCCTTTACTAACATATTATAGGAATACAACAGAATTATAGACAAAAATATAACCCAATTTTATTGCTATAATATGTATGTCATATTCGGTAAACCCTATACGTAGACATATGTATCTCTAGTTCCTAAATATGATCAATGAATTATAACAAAAGAGTAATTTAGTAAACGAATATCACGGCGAGTGCCCACTTTCTGACGAGTATGTAGACCGTCTTCCCCACTTTCCTGGAACAGTTTTACTCCAGTAATTTGTGGCAGTATTTTATATCACAACACTGTAAATGCCAGAGTGATTTTAGTGTAAATAAGCATTATTGTGTGACAATGATTTGAGATGTTTGTTAATTATAAACATTGTTAGGAAATAAGTTTACACGGCCTCACTGAAACTGACAATAAGAGCGGGTAACAATGAAACGATGGGGTGAGTTGTTTATTAATTAGAAGAGACAAGCAAATGCGCGCTTTTCTTTAGAAATGGAGGGAATATCTTCCCTAGAGCATATGTGTTAGTAATTTTGATTGGATATAAAAATAGACGCTAATGTTGGCGCGTTTTATTAACCAATAGCAGCTTTGTTATAATCTTTAGGCATATCGGGGTGAGGGAGTATAAATTCCGAGCTAGAGACGGGTTACACGTCGCGCAGTTCTACAGAATAATTCACAAGGCAAACGTCGAGCAGTTTAATAGAATCATCCACGGGTTACACGTCGCGCAATTCTACAGAATCTCTCGCGTCGTAAAGTTAGTTAAAAAATGTGAAATACGCGAATTAATAATGTGCGGCAAATAAGTGATTATAGTTACATTTGAAAATATAACAGTTTCAGTCAGCGTGTATCAAGAGTAAATATGAGAAATTAAAGAAGTGTGACGGCAATAAAAATGTAAAAACAAATTCTTTTATCAGTGTTATCTTTTAGTAACAACTCCTTTCCGTTTACACACCCTGTTCAAAAGTTTTGCTCGATTGAGTAATAATATCTAGCCGGAGAACAAATAACCCAAAATTAAAAATAGTAAAACAATAAAAGGCGCCAGCAAATAAGATAACACGAACGTTACCGCGACAAATTTACTATAAAAACACTTTTATGCACTGCGTTGCAATTGTTGTAATAGTGCGACCAGCCTCTCGCATACCCACGATACGTTCACAAGTAATTATGCTAGTATACGGCATGACTGGTTCTGAGATAATAAACATGATTTGGTTTCAATAGCCCCAGAAAAAGCAATGGCATCAACCTCCCCTCTTTTTCCCTTATTGCTGTGTTATCAAGCCACAACGCTCTGCGATACGTAAGGTGAAGGAGGACACGCCTCAAAAGACCCCAGAAAACGATACAAAATCCGTCGAAGATTTCTTTGACGCTGTTTGTACCTACAAGGTAATGTGTAATGACAGTATTCTTGCGAACGTTTATCTCGATCAACATTAAGCAGGTAGAAAAATGGGAGAGTAGATTGTACAAAAGTGGATAGGGAAGGCCACATGAATGTGACGAATTGGCTTTTGTTTAGCAGAATACGAATTCATATTCTTTTTACATACGTTTTTACATATGTTATACAGGGAGACGAACCTATGAATCGCTGCTTGGAGGGCAATAATTCTGTTATATTCTGGAGTAGAATATTTGTTGGTAGTTGGAAAATGCTTCATGTTTATCTGCACAGCGTATGGGAGCCAATTTGTCGCGGTCACTTCGTGTTATTATTTCTGAGCGCCTGTTATTGTATTACTACTTTGAGTTTGAATTTTGGGTTATTTTTCCTCCGGCTAGTTATTATTACTACTCAGTCGAGCACATCTCTTGAACAGAGTGTGTAAACGGAAAGGATTTGTTACTGAAAGATAACACTTATAAAAGAATTTGTTTTTACACTTTTATTACCAGCACAATTAATTAATTTCACATACTGACTCTTGATACACGCCAGACTGAAACTGTTATATTTTCTAATTTCACTATAATCACTTATTTGCTGCACATTATTAATTCGCGTATTTCACATTTATAACTAACTTTACAACGCGAGAGATTCTGTAGAATTGCGCGACGTATAACGCGTGAACGATTCTCTTAAACTGTGCGATGTGTAACCCACGAATACTTCTGTTGAACTGAGCGATGTATAACCTTTGTATGATTCTGTTAAACTGAACGGCGTTTGCCTTGTGAATTGTTCTGTCAAAATGGGCGCTACCCGTATCTGGCACGGAATTTATACTCCCTCACCCCGATATGCCTAAACATTATAACAGAGCTGCTATTGGTTAATAAAACGTGCCAACATTAGCGTCAATTTCTATATCCAATCAAAATTACGAACACAAATGCTCTAGGGAAGAAATTCCCTCCATTTCTACAGAAAAACGCGCTAATCTGACGTTATTTGTTTGTCTCTTCTAATTAATAAACAACTCACCCCCTCGCTCATTGTTATCCGCTCCTATTGTCAGTTTCAGTGAGGTCGTGTAAACTTATTTCCTAACAATGCTTATAATTAACGAACATCTCAAATCATTGTCATACAATAATGCTAATTTACACTACAATCACTCTGGCATTCAGTGTTGTGATATAAAATACTGCGTCAATTCACATAAAGGTTAGTTAAGCACACGCGATAGTAGATACACGAGGGCGCATTTATGGACCAGGCTGTACCGTATAATAAAGAGAAGTCTACTTGGCTCACATCCCAACTCCAGGCGACCCTGTTTATGTGAGGACCTTTTAGCATCATCCCCAGACGTATAAGGGGGCAGTTTGGCCGAGGGCAGACCTCTTTAACGTGTCCATTTAGCGTTTTCAGAAACATAGCCGCCATTCTTTGACCTCTTCTCCTTTTCTCTTATAGATTTCAGTTGCTCTTCCATTACATTACTTTTGTTCTATATTACCTTCTTTCTGTTATCTTCCTTGTTATCTCTTAACGTACCCACCCACGTTTCCTCTTCAATTACCCTTGTTTTCTTTCTGTTGTCGTGCATGGCTTTACTTACATTCGTTCTGCCTTAACCCATGGTATCTGTTCATTTATAATTGGTAAACTTTTTACTTTATCTTTATAGCAAGTAGAGGAAGTATTGTATTCCGCACAAAAATTCGATACTGGAGAGCGGAAGATCCGTGGTTCAAATCCCGGCTATGGCATTGCATTTTTCAGTCGTCTGACTCTACCTTTCCAAAGTTATACAGGTTTCGCTCGTGTTTGTGCAGGAAGCATGCACTTTTAAAACCATCACATTGTGACCCGGGTTTTAAAAATCTGAGCATCGCTTTAGCCTAAAACATCTTTCTTATATCTACAATGAAACGCAATAACAGGATCTATTGAAAGCTTATTTCGATCAACAGGAAGTAGACAAAAAATTAAGTTTTTGTAAGAACAGTCTGTTTGGAATTTTTAGTTCTGATCGTTTCGACACTTTGTTCTTATTATAAGCTTTCACAATTATATAACTGATAAGCTATTTGAACATTAACACAGATATTGCATTTTAAGGATATATATTAATATCCTTTAGAAACTAAAGTTTTTTCTGTATTGCTTTCGTTTTTGGATGATGCTTACACATACACACTTTCCTCTAAAATTGCGTTTTTTTTTTACTTTCTCTACTACGTATAGTAAGTAGGGGAAGTATTGTATTCCAACCAAAAATTCGATACCGGGATTACACCGGAAATATATGTTTCCTGAAAACAAAAAAAAAAGAATTTTTGGAAACATGTCCGTGTGTGTGTCTATGTGTGCGTATGTGCGTGTGTGTGTGTGTGTGTGTGTGTGTGTGTGTGTGTGTGTGTGTGTGTGTGTGTGTGTGTTTCTGAACAGCATAACTCAGAAACGAACAGTCGGATAAACACCAAACTTGGTATTTAAGTTCAGTATCTTCCAGAGATGCGACACGAAGGTTTTCAAGAAAATCCCCCACCGCAGACTACCCTTTACATGGAACATTTTTCGAAAATTGTAATTTTCTCAAAAATAGCGCTAACGATTTTGATTAAAATATCATATGTTTAAGATACATTCATGACAAATAAAATGTATATCTTGAATTTTCTGGGAAAGTCTCCAAAAGTATTCTTCATTGTGAACGACTTTTGCATAACTGGTAAATCATAAGAGATAGACAAAGTGTTACTACACATAAAATGTAGATGGCGTTATGTCATATACATTTTGTTTGTTGAGTGAACCATTTTCGAGATATTGGTTGTTATTCCCTTAAATTGTTCAATTCTTATTTTCTCAAATGGGAATTCGTTATTCATTTTTTTATCTTGGATATGCAAAGAGTATTAATCTGTGGAAAAGAGAATGGTTCTGCACATAGCAACCAGCTATTAAGATATATGTCGATGCTTAAAGGCTACTGTATTTCTATATTGCCCTTACAAATAAAAAATAAGGGGAACATAGTACGCCTTAAGCCAAAGTCAAATATTTTTAGAACTGGTCACTATGTGTAAAATGTAATTCTCCTTGCATATCAAAAGATCGTTTCTGCAAATGTTTATCTCGATTAATATGAAATAGATGGTAAATAAGAGTTTGTAAAAATAGTTTTACAAGAGTAGAGAAAATCATGTGAGTTTAACACATCAGACTTTTCTTTTTTACTTTCTCTAATACGTACAGTAAGTAGGGGAAGTATTGTATTCCACCCAAAATTCGATACCGAGATTTCACCGGAAATACATGTTTTGAGCCCCCCTGAATCCAAAGAAAAGCATTTTTGGAAACATGTGTGTCTGTGTGTCTGTCTGTCTGTCTGTGAACAGCATAACTCAGAAAGAACAGTCGGCTAAACACCAAACTTGGTATTTAGGTTCAGTATCTTCCAGAGATGCGACACGAAGGTTTTCAAGAAAATCCCCCCACCCCAGATTACCCTTACATTTTTCGAACATTTTTATTTTCTCAAAAATGTCTCTAGCAATTTTGATTAAAATATCATACGTTTAAGATATTTTCATGACAAATGAAATGTATATCTCGAATTTTCTGGGTATGTCTCCAAAAGTATTCTTCATTGTGAACGACTCTTGCATAACCATAAGAGATAGACAACATTTTACTACACAAAAAATGCAGATCGTTTTAAAATACACAATTTATGTCAGATATTCTTTTTTGTTGAGTGAACTATTTTCGAGATATTGCTTGTTATTCCCATTAATTTTCCAATACTTATACTTTTTCTTAAATCCGTTATTCATTTTTTTTGTCCTTGGTAGTGCAAAGATAATAGAATACTGCACATAGCAACCAGCTCTTAAAACATTTGACTATCGCTTAAAGCCTACCAATTCCCCTTGCATCTACAAGAAAATTAGCAATAAGATTAACATCTCGATATCTCGATTAACATGAAGTATATGGAGAATAAGCGTTTGTAAAAATAGTTTGTACAAGAGTAGAGAAAGTCATGTGAGTGTAACACATCTGATTTTTACTTATTCTGAAAGCCTCAAAACAGTGACATCTCAGTAACAAGTTTTTGGGTGGAATGCCATACTTCATCTTCTTAATACACGTAAGTAAACAGTAAACATAAATTCACAAATGAAGGGACCACCCAAAACCGGTGCAGAGCGCCGCACATATGCCAGTTGCCCCCTTGTGCTTTTCCAGTGACCCCCGGGAGGGAGGGGAGGGAGGGAGGGTGGAAGGGAGGGAGAGTGGCAGGGAGGAGAGACCCAAAGGGCAACCATATCCGGATGACGACGGCCATAATCACTGACAGAGACCGTAACTTTCCGTTGATTGTAGGCCTCCAACGCCGCCCGAGCTATTGGGCCCCGAGCCTCTGAGGGTCCCCCGAAGGACCTCTCACCCTAAAGCCCCAGACGTGGATTCCAGCAATCCCTGAACGACGTCAGGATGAACCTTCCACAGAGCATGCAGAGCCGCACCCTCCGATCACCGTCGCCTGGTGCTACAATCCTGAAACAGATAACAAGGAAGATGATAGGTACAGGAAATGGGGAGCAGGAGAGTCATGATAGAAGACTAACCAATCCAGCATTCGCCTGCCGACCCGGGAAAACCATGAAAAACCCATGGACCAGAGTGGGTGATCGCCGAGAATCGAACCCGGGACCTCCCAAATACGAGTCGCACACGTTACCGCGACACCACCTCACAGATAAGTAGCAAAAGAAGTAAAAATCTGATGTGTTGCACCCACATGCTTTTCTCTACTCTTGTACAAACTATTTTTACAAAGGCTTATTCTCCATATGCTTCATGTTAATCCAGATGTTAATCTTATTGCTAATGTTCTTGTAGAGGCAAGGGGAATTGGTAGACTTTAAGCGATAGTCAAATATTTTAAGACCTGGTTGCTATGTGGAGTATTCCATTCTCTTTGTATGTCCAGGACATAAAAAACAAGAATTCCCATTTGAGAAATAGTATCTTTTGGAAAATTCAAACAAATAACAAGGAATATCTCAGAAATGGTTCACCCCACAAAAAAATGACTTGACATAAATTGTGTGTTTTAATGAGATCTATAGTTTTTGTGCAGTAAACCTTTGTCTATCTCTTGCGGTTTATCAGTTATGCAAAAGCCATTCAGAATGAAGAGGGCTTTTGGGAACGTTCCCAGAAAGTTCAAGATTTCATTTGCCATAAAAGTATCTTAAACATATAATATTTTAATGAAAATCTTAAAGCCATTTTTGAGAAAATAAAAATTTTCGAAAAATGTTTCATGCAAAGGACATTCTGCGTTGGGGATTTTGTTTAAAATATGTTTGTGCCGTATGCTTGGAAGATACTAAACTCAAATACCAAGTTTGGTATTTATCCAACTTTTCAATTTTTAGTTATGCCGTTCACAGACAGACACAGACAGACCTCTTTCCGGTGAAATTTCGGTATCGACTTGTTGGATGGAGTGTAATACTTCCCCTACTTACTGCACGTAGTAAAGAAAGTAAACATTACAAGCAGCGACACATTTTGCCTCAGACACAATATTTTTCTTAAGCTTGAGGCAGTATTTTTAACACTTAAATGATTTCAGTCTAATTATATAATAAAAATATAACAGCCCGCCTTAAAGCAATGCATCAAAAGTGTATATTACAGTCATTTTATATGTTTATATTATTGTATACATGTAATAACGTTATGTGAATGTATTACGTAATTTAATAATGTAGGAGCTGTGAGAATAATAGGTTAAAAGTTGTTAAAAATGAGGTAACAGTGAGGTAACCTTGAGACAATGAGTAAGAAAGTTTAATAATACTAATAGTCGTTCTTGGAGCAACAATAATGTAATTTTTGTGACTGTTTATAAAATAGCCAATCAACAACCAGAAAAAAAAGCTTAAGTTAAATGAAGGTATTCTATTGGAGTAGGATTAGCCAATCATAAACTGAAATATAGCAAATTTTACCAATCTAGAAGTCAGTTGCTTGTAGACAGCGCTCATAACTGAACGTGTTGGTTGTAGACAGTGTTCCTAATCGGACGCGAGACACGTCCTCGAGAAATTTAATACGTATTCGTGTGAGACAAAAGTAGTTTTGTGTGTTAAAAAGTGCAGGTAATTAAATAAAAAAAAATCTCACAACTCTCTCTATTTCAGTGAAGTGTTATTTAAAACGTGTCAAGCATTAATAAAAGGAGTGAAATAAAATTACAATCTCTGTAAGTCCACATTCCTCAGTCGCAGTACAACCCTGCAAAGAGAAACATGTCTCTAACAATAATACTGACGCAGTCGAGGCAAACATAAATATATAATATTTAAAGAAACAGTCAAATTACAAAGTTAATATTTTTAAATTTTTGGGACGAAGGCTACAGGGTACCATACGTGCTGTTGCTACTACTTCTAGTTCGGCTCCCAACAGTCGAAATACAATACTCCTCCGTTCTCAAGCTTTTACTTTCTGTTGCGTTTGTCGCGAGCTTCATCAGATTAGATAAACATTAAACAAAGAAACGTCTTTTGACACTAACTCAAGCTTTTATCACTGAAGGTCAATTAACAGAAATGTCACGTGGTACTATAATTTGAAATATTAACTTCCTGCCCGAAATCGGACTAATGCACGGCGGCCAAAGTTGTAACCCGAAATTCACTATTGCAATACGGTGTTTGCAGGTTCACTTACGCAATGACAAATGATTCATCACCTTATAAACGAGTTGCAGGCCGTGTTGGTATACGCCAGCAGTAACCGAGTGACGTACTATTAACAAGTGATAAATTTCCAGTGATTCATAAGCTTTTAAATGAAACATAATTCGTGCTTTGCCTTTTGCTGCGGTACCAATGTTGTTAATGTTATTGAATGATAAAGTGACTGATTCATTACGTTATAAATGTGCTGCAAATTGTGTTCGTCAATAATCGATGGTTGACCTAAGTGCAAATTGCAATACATGCAATAAAAATTAGGTTTGTCTTTCTGCTTAGTTTCTCAATTACTAGGTCTCTCCTCAACATAGGGCTCCGCCCCAGGGGACCCTGGGGGTTGATAGCTTGTGGGCAGGGGCCGGGCACAGCGTTGGATGCGTTCTATCTGGAAACGTTAGGGATCCCGTCCATGATTACTCCCGTCAGTATCCGGCTCTGGTTGCCCTTCGGGTTTCTCCCTCACTCTTCCCTTCCAGGGGTCACGTTGGAAGCACAATGGGCCGACTGGCGGTGCTCTGGTGATAAGCACCTTTACCTTTCTCAACTACTTACCTACAGCAAACAGAGGAAGTGTTGCATTAAACCAAAAGCGTTTCACCGGAAATACAGGTTTTGAGACTCCCACAACTCTAAAAACTAGCGTAATTATAATTACAAAGAACATGCTTCTATTTTTTTTCTCAAAAACTGCTCTTAGGATTTCGATTAAAATAAAATAGAGAAAATGTAGATCTTACATTTTCTCCGAATAAGCTGTGAAGTCTTCTTCATTTGAAAGGAGTTTCATATAAGGAGTAAATTATAAGGCCGAGCGGATTGACTTAGGCCCGCATTCCGCAGATCCCGGGTTTAAACTCCCAGGAACACAAATCTGACCGAATGTTTATTCGCAATTTCGTCTGATCGCTAGGTGAATGCTAGGTTGGATAATTCGATCCAGAGTTTGCTTGCTCCACGATAGGCTACTGACTCAAGGCTTTGGGCTGATCACCCATCCTGGATAAGCTATGATCCAGAGTATGCTTGCTCCACGGCAGGCAACTGACTCAAGGCATTGGGCTGATCACCCATCCTGGATATGCTATGATCCGAGTCTGCTTGCTCCACGACAGGCAACTAACTCAAGGCATTGGGCTGATCACCCATCCTGGATATGCTATGATCAGAGTTTACTTGCTCCACGACAGGCAACTAACTCAAGGCATTGGGCTGATCACCCATCCTGGATATGCTATGATCCGAGTCTGCTTGCTCCACGACAGGCAACTAACTCAAGGCATTGGGCTGATCACCCATCCTGGATATGCTATGATCAGAGTTTACTTGCTCCACGACAGGCAACTAACTCAAGGCATTGGGCTGATCACCCATCCTGGATATGCTATGATCCGAGTCTGCTTGCTCCACGACAGGCAACTAACTCAAGGCATTGGGCTGATCACCCATCCTGGATATGCTATGATCCAGAGTCTGCTTGCTCCACGACAGGCAACTGACTCAAGGCATTGGGCTGATCACCCATCCTGGATATGCTATGATCCAGAGTCTGCTTGCTCCACGACAGGCTACTGACTCAAGGCATTGGGCTGATCACCCATCCTGGATATGCTATGATCCAGAGTCTGCTTGCTCCACGACAGGCAACTGACTCAAGGCATTGGGCTGATCACCCCCTAAGGGTGATCCAGAGTTTGCTTGCTCCTCGAGAGGCTATTGGCCTAAAACATTGGCTTGTAAGCGCTTGGAGACATAAGTCCTACAAAGAGGAGGGTAGTCTGCTAAAGAAGGGTGAACCATAAAATAAAAACAAAAATATGCTACACAAACACATATATTTCTTTAAAATACATAATTCATTTCAAATAAGTCTTTTAATACATTATTACTGGTTGGAACCTACCTTACTTTGATAGTTTTACATTCTTATTACGCACCTAGTAGGTAAGAGGAAGAACTGCATTCGACCAAAAAATTAGATTTCTAGATTTTGAGATCCTCTGAATTCCAGAACTACAACTTTAAGAAAAAGGTGTGTGCGCGTGCGGGCGTGTGTACAGTATAACTTGTAAAAATTGTCGGGTAAATACAAAGCTTGGTTTCAAATTCAGCATATTCCAAAGATGTGAAACCAAGTTTTCCAAGAAAATCCCCCACCCGAAACTACCCTTTATATACAGCATCCTTTTTTTTTAAACATTTATTTTCTCAAAGATATCTGTAACGATTTTTATTAAAATACCACAATTTTATGATATTTACGTGAAAAGAGATTATATGGAATTTTCTGTGATTAGGATGTGAAGTCCTTTTTCATTCGGAAGTAAGTTTGTGTAGTTTTGTTTTACTGGTAAACCTTAAGATATAGACAAATTTTATTCCACAAAAAATAGACTCATTAAAACACATTTATTTCAAATTAATTTATGTAGTAACAGCCATTTCCGAGATAACCGTTGTTATGTCATTTTTTTACTTTCTCTACCATGCACAGGTCGATGTTTTCGTCGTGACACATTTATCTGTATGTGCAGTAGATGGACAAGTCCATTTATCTTCGGCAGGGCTGTTTCAGTAGCAACAGAGCAGCAGGCGTGTACACAACGTGAGAAAAGGTGATATGACCACGCGTTCTGAGTCAGTGTTTTTCCACGCAAGGGGAATACTGCCAGCCGTTCTGCCCCACCCTTGTCTACCTTCTCCTCTGGGTTTCTGCCATGTTACGACGAGAAAATTGATCTGTACATAGTACGTAGAGAAGTTTCTGCACCCCACCCAAAACTTCGACACTCAGATGTTACAGGAAATGCATGTTTTGAGGCCCTCTGAATCCAGAAAAATCAGTTTTAGGAAAAGGTCTTTGTGTGGCGGTCTGTTTGTGTATGTCTGAACAGCATAACTCAAAACCAAAAAGTAGGATAAAAACCAAACTTGATATTTAAGATCAATACCTTCCAAAGATGATACACGAAGAATCTCAAGAAAATCCCCCACCTCAAACTACTCTTTACATGGAATAGTTTTTGAAACACAAAACTTTTCTTTTCAAAAAATGGCGCTAACGATTTTAATTAAAATACCATATATTAAAGATACGCACATAACAAATAAAATGTATATCTTGAATTTTCTGGAAATAGCCTATAAAGTTCTCTTCATTCAGAAGGAATTCTGTATAATCTTGTATAACTGGAAACGTTAAGCGATAAACGGAAAAAATGTGCACCTCTTTAAAACGCACAATTTATGTCAAAATTTTAGTGCGTCATTAGCCATTCCTGGGACATCCGTTATTAAATGATTGGAATTGTTCATTAAGTCCTGTCAGCATTCATTTGTTTCTCGTGATTGCATGCAAACAGTTGGAATTTCAAGGCCAGCATATAGCGTTCGCTTCTTCAACATTTGGCTGCCGTTATTCCCTTCTTAATGTAGCTATTTCTAAGAAAGTTTATTTCGATAAAATGAAGTAGATATAAGATAAGCTTAGTAAGAAAGTTTGTGTACACACTAACAAACGATGGAGGATAGAAAAAGGCATGTGAATGTATCACATAAGATTTTTAGGTATGGTAGTGATTTTTATTATTTCAAAATCGAGTTATAAATGACATGAAGTTGTGTGGAATTTTTGTTACATTGTGTTTTTTTACTATCGCGTGTTTTAAGGATACGCCAGGCAAAACACTTTTTGGGTTGTTTGTGGTCACCAACGTGTAAATTTTAGAGGGGTATACGAAAAATTTTGTCTTGTATTCACACAACTTTCTCTACTCATACTTCTACAAACTATTTTTGTAAAAGATTATTCTTTCGTCTACCTTTTTGTAATCGAGATAAACTTTCAACACAAATTTACACCTTTCGTTGTAGAGATAAGAAGGATACAGCAGGCTAAAGCGATAGTCAGATGTAAAGAGTGTGTCGCTATGTATGACTTTTAAATTCCATGCTCTTTGAATGACTACAAGAAAAAATAATACCATTTGCAAAAAGTGTTAAAAGCATTCTAAAGCCAAACCAACAACAAGGATTATCTCAGAAGTGGTTAACGCCACAAAAAACATTTTATTTGACAATGTGTGCTTTAACGAGATCAACAACCGTTGCGTACTAGGATTTATCTATGTCTTACGGTTTACCAATTATACAGGGTGCTCGAAAATTCCCCTTATAAACTTTTAGTGCTTGTAGAGGGGACTGAATAGATCATGTGTTGAATAAGAATCCACGTCTGGAAACGTACCCTTGCTGTAACAATTTCAAGTCGATTTGCCTGGTATGCAACCGGCAAGTCACGACGAGCGATGTTTACGTCAATGAACAGTTTGTCATTTGACCTCTACCCTACCTCTCTACCCTGGTTTGAGCCCTGTAGAGTCGGATCCTGTAGAATCAGAGGAAGAAATTTTGGATGAATTGTGGTCGGTGCACAACAATTGCAGAGATATCAGGAGTGATGGAGAGACTTTACCAGAACATCATTCGTAGGTAAAACAAAAGCATTTGTGAAACATATTAAATTTATTTTTGTTTCTTAGGTATTATTTCCTAATGGGTTGTAGTGAATAAGAATGATAACTATCCTTTAAGGAAGAAAAACAAATTGTTAAGTTTAACTGTAGTGTTTATGAAAATTGATTACGTTTCCTTTTATTTTTTTAGTAGTATTACCTAATGAGTTGAAGTCTAAGAAAAGTGATGTACTGAGTCACGCCTAACTAAAGTACCTACTTAGGCAAACGTGGTCACTTTGAACACCTATGGCTGTAACACGGAAACGCTACGTTTCCGGACATGGGTTCCTATTCCAAACATGATCTATTCAGTCCCCTATACAAACTCTAAAAGTTTACAAGGGAAATTTCTGAACACCCTGTACATAAGTTATTCGGAATGAAGACTTCCGGACTATTCCCAGAAAATTCAAGTAATACATTTTGTCATGAAAATATGTTAAACGTACGGTACTTTAATGAAAATTATTAGAGCCATTTTTTGAGAAAATAGAAAACAAAACTTCTTCTGTTTGTAAGCTAATTATTTAGAGTGGAAACTTTTCTTGAAAATCTTCATGTCACGTCCCTGAAAGATGCTGAACTTAAATACCAAGTTCTTTATTCAACCGACGTTTCTGAGTTATGTTGTTTACACAAACACACACACATATACACGTGCTTCACATTTCCGGTGAAATCTCGATATAGAATTTTTGCGTGGCAATGCAATACGTTGCCTACTTACAACATGTAATAAAAGGGAAAAACATTTCCTCTCTCTCTATCTCTGTGTGTCTCTCTGTCTCTCTCTCTCTGTCTCTGTCTCTGTCTCTGTCTCTGTCTCTCTCTTTCTCTGTCTCTGTCTTTCTCTCTCTGTCTCTCTCTATCTCCCTCTGTCTCTGTCTCTCTCTCTGTCTCTATCTCTCTGTCTCTGTGTCTCTCTCTGTCTCTCTCTCTCTGTCTCTGCGACTCTCTCTCTCTCTCTGTGTGTTTCTCTGTGTCTGTCTCTCTCTCTCTCTGTCTCTGTCTCTCACTCTGTGTCTCTCTGTTCCTCTGTCTCTCTCTCTCTCTCTCTCTCTGTCTCTCTGGTAGCAAGATATTTATATCGCATACGGTTTACTGGTTCCACAAAAGTCGTTAAGAATAAAAATGACTTCACAAGCTATACCCATAAATTTCAACATATACATTATATTTGTCCTGCAAATGTCTTAAACATATGGTACTTTAATTAAAATCGTTACAGTGATTTTTACGAAATTAAGAAATAACGTAACTTTTTGCAGGTAAAAGGTAGTTTGCAGATATTCTTGAAAATCTTAGTATCGTATTCTTGGAAGCTGTCCAAAGCAAATACCAAGTTAGTACTCAATCGATTTTTCGTTTTTTAATTATGCTGTTCACAGGCTTACACTCAGACGTACACTCGCACCTTTTTCTAAAAACATGTTCCTTTATTTCTTTCTCTACTATTTATAATAAGTGGGGTGTTGTACTCTACCCAAAACTTCTATACGGAGACTTCACCGGAAGTACATGTTTTGAGATGACCCGAAACCAAATAAAGCAGTTTTGGAAACATGCCCGTGTGTGTGTGTGTATGTGTGTGTATCTGTGAACAGCATAATTCAAAAACAAAAAATCGAATAAATATTAAATTTGATATTTGACTTTAGTATCCTTCAAGGATGCGACACCAAGATTTTAAAAAAAATCCCCAACCCAGACAACACTTTACATGGATCTCTTTTCGAAACTTTTTTATTTTCTGAAAAACTCTGTAACGATTTGGTTTAAAATATATGTTTAATATATTTTCATGTAAAATGAAATGTATATCTTGAACTTTCTGGAAATGTTCCCAAAAGTCCTCTTCATTCTAAATGACTTTTGCATAACTGTAAACCGTAAGAGATAGACAAAATGTTACTACACAAAAAATGTAGATCGCGTTAAAACAAAATTTATGTCATACATTTTTTGTGAGTGAACTATTTCCGAGAAATTCCTTGTATTTGTTTGAAATTCCAATACTTGCAAAGAGAATGGAATGCGCCACATAGCAACCAGCTCTTAAAAGATTTGACTATCGCTTAAAGCCTACCATAATCCCCTTGCATCTACAAGAAAATTAGCAATAAAATTAACATCTCGATTAACATGACGTATATAGAGAATAAGTGTTTGTAAGAATAGTTTGTATAATAGTAGAGAAAGTCATGTGAGTGTAACAAATCATATCAAATATCAGTATTAAATATTTGGGTGGAATGCAATACATGTTCCGACACAGTATAGGCTAGTAGAAGAGAAAGTAACAACAGAGTTTTCTTCAACGTCTGTAGTCTGAAGCCAGGTAACGTCAACTCGAATACATTATTTAATTCCGCAGCAAACGAACGATGTGATTATTATTACGTAGCGAATATTTCTGATTCGCTGATTGTGATTGATCCAGCAACTATTTTCATACTCATTTATATTTATAGAACCTCACGGTGAGTAGAAGCGCAAAATCTCTAGTCGCCACAGGAAATATTATCGGTATTGTGTTAATATAATTCTCATTTATAATTAATTGCATAGAGAACATATTATTCGCTTTAATTGTAAAACGTATATTGAAACTCTACGTGTTCTATATCACTAAAATTGCAGTGCAGCGCTTGGGCACCACGATGAAACAAATGATTACAGCAACTATCTTTGCAAATAATGAGTTTTTCCAAATGATTAGTCGATGTAATTATGGAGGAAATTAAATTGCATTGATACAGTTGATTACATTGTGATTGCAAACATCGGCACTACCTGTCCAGAATTATGGTTCAGATACGTCAGTCACCTTCTCAAACTGTATAATCCCCCCCCGCTACCCATTTATATGCAGCCTTTGACATTAAGGTGATAATGGTGACTTTGCCTTTGGAACAAAAGCTCATCGGCAAGGATGTTCAGTCGTTTACAGTTTGTGTTTTTACTTTCTCTACTACGTATAGTAGAGAAAAATTCGATACCGAGATTTCACCGGAAATACATGTTTTGAGACCCCCTGAATCCAAAAAAAGCATTTTTGGAAACATGTCTGTGTGTGTGTGCCTGTGAACGGCATACCTCAGAAACGAAAAGTTGGATAAACACCAAACTTCCTATTTAGGTTCAGTATCTTCCAGAGATGCGACACGAAGGTTTTCAAGATAATCCCCCTAACCTCAGATTACCCTTTATAAGGAACATTTTTCGAAAATTTTAATTTTCTCAAAAATGACTAAAGATTTTGATTAAAATATCATACATTTAAGATGTTTTCATGTCAAATGAAGTGTATATCTCGTATTTTATTGGAATGTCTCCAAAAGTATTCTTCATTGTCAACGACTTTTGCATAACTGGTAAACCATAAGAGATAGACAACATTTTACTAAACACAAAATGTAGATCGCGTTAAAATACAAAATTTATGTCATATACATTTTGTTTGTTGAGTGAACCATTTTCGAGATATTGGTTGTTATTCCCTTAAATTTTTCAACACTTATTTTCTCAAATGGGAATTCGTTATTCATTTTTTGGCTTGGATGTGCAAAGAGTATTAATATGTGGCAAAGAGAATGGTGCTGCACATAGCAACCAGCTATTAAGAGACATGTCGATGCTTAAAGGCTACTGTATTTCTATATTGCCCTTGCAAATACAAAACAAGGGGAACATAGTAGGCCTTAAGCGATAGTCAAATATTTTTAGAACTGGTCGCTATGTGTAAAATGTAATGCTCTTTGCATGTCAAAATATCGTTTCTGCAAATGTTTATCTCGATTAGTATGAAATAGATGGAGAATAAGATTTTGTAAAAATAGTTTGTATAAGAGTAGAGAAAGTCATGTGCGTGTAACACATCAGATATTTTTTGTCCGGGTAATGCAAAGAGAATGGGATACTCCACATAGCAACCAGCTCTTAAAAGATTTGACTATCGCTTAAAGCCTAACAATTCCCCTTGCATCCACAAGAAAATTAGCAATAAGATTAACATCTCGATTAACATGAAACATATGGAGAATAAGCTTTTGTAAAAATAGTTTGTACAAGAGTAGAGGAAGTCATGTGAGTGTAACACATCAGAATTTTTATGTTAGGTTTCTTCCATAAATATTAAATCCACACATACACATTTACACGCAATCATACCTCCAATCTCTAGGGAAGATGGGGAATAATCCTGACGAAAGAAAAATTCCCAACCTCCAGCCGGGAATCCAAACTGGGATCTCTGGATTTGGGAGCTAGCATACTAACCATCAGATGCAAAAAGGCAGTCTCTCAAACTTTTTATTGGTAACACATGAATTTCCTTCTTGTGCTATAAAAATAAACCTTGAATGAAATAAAGTATATCACCGAGCGATGTGGCGACGCGGTGCGCCGAGATAATGCATGCGACTCGCATTCGGGAGATCCCCGATTTCCGGCGACCGCCTACTCTGACACATGGGTTTTTTCGGCGGTTTTCTCGGGTTATCTTTCAGCCCCCGAATTTCCTGCCCTTCTATTTCGTTCCATTTATTATTTCCTTCATCCTTCACCCCATAGATCTGTTTCAGGGTTGGAAGTGTCGGCGATGGTGTTTTGATGAGGCGTAGCTGGTAAAAAGGAAGCTCTCTGTGAACCTGGTGAGGGCGCTGCGTACCCTGAGCACTCGTGGTACTTCTGACGTTACTAGAAGTACGTCGGGGCGAACATTCGAGCCCCTCCCGTTGGGGAGCTGTTCGGATTGGGTTGGTCTCGACGGGGCAGGGTTTCCCGATACCCATGGGAGACTGGGTACGTCTGTATGGGTGTCCATACCAGCGGAGTTGTGAGACGCCTCAATGTCCCCCGGTACCGCCCTGGAAAGACGGTACGCGGCATGCTAGAGGTTTCGGGTAGTCGCCTATTCGGGATGACGCGCGTAAGTGGCGTATCAACTTCCATCTCCGCGTAAGCGGGCCTTTTTAGGAAATCAGGTACTAGCCTCGTGGGAAAACCCCGGTTGGAGAGCCACATGAAGCATATGGAGAATAAGCGTTTGTAAAAAGATTTCGTACAAGAGTAGAGAAAGTCATGCAGTGTAACACATCAGATTTTTTGATAAATTTTGTGGTTTAACGAGATTCGCATCTCTTACAGTTTACCAGTTATACAAAAGTCATTCAGAATAAGGATGACTTCACAGACTGTGCTATAAAATTCAAGGTATGTATTTTAATTGTCAAGCAAATATCTTAAAACATTATATTTTAATCAAAAAGTTAAAGCTATATTTTAAAAAATAAAAGATTACAAAAAATGTTTTGTGTAAAGTGTAGAGTGGGGTATGGGAATTTTCTTGAAAATCTTCATGTGGCATCCTTGAAAGATGCTGAACCAAAATTCCAAGTTTGGGATTCATCCACTTCTCGGTTTTCAGTTATGCTGTTCACAAGCACACGCACGCACACACACGCGCTCGCTCGCACAGAGTTTCTTGAAAATTTTCTTTTGTTTTTTTTATTCATAGTCCCAAAACAAGTATTTTCATTGAAATTTTGATACCAAATTTTTGGATGGAATGCAATTAAAAATCCATCCTATCCTCTATTGTATATTAGTGGGTATACAAATTATTCTTACAAAAGTTTATTTTCCTACCTACTTCATTTTATTCGAGTTAAATTTTTCCGGAAATACCTACATTACATATTTCATTGTACGAGGGATGTCCAATAAGTAAGTTTCCATATTTTATAAAAAGCTTTACACACAACTGACCATGCTGAATAAATTTTATTTATATTGTACAGTCCTTTTCCACATAGTCAACATGTTTTTCCAAGCATTTTTGGGAACGTGACACAAGTTTTTCCAAGCCAGTGTTGTACCAGGTCGGGTCCTGTGCTCGTAACCAGCTGTTCACTGATTTTAACTTCATCATCGGTGTTAAAAGTGCTTACATTTGAGTTGGAGGAACTTGTGAAAATCACTTGGAAAAAGTTCTGGTGAATATGGAGGATGCGAGATAACTTCCCAGTTGAATCTTCTGAGCTCTGCCTGGGTCAAGATTCAACTTTGAAGTTTTGGCCTTAAAAAGTATGCTCTTTCCATAACATTGCGACAAATTCAAAATATACTGGACTTTAAAATAAAGCCTAAGTACTGAATAGTTCCAACCATTAATAACGGATATCTCAGAAATGGCTGATGCTAAAAATATGTATTTGAAATAAATTGTGTTTTAAAGAGATCTACAGTTTACTAGTTATGCAAGTTTAGGTATACAAAGTTCCTTCCAAATGAAGAGGACTTCAGAGGCTAGTCCCTAAAATTTATGATATACATTTTATTTGCCATGCAAATATCCTTAATATTAGGATTTTAATCAAATTCGTTATAGCCAGTTTTTAGAGAATAAAATAAACTAAGCATATTCCATGTAAAGGGAAGTTTGGGGTGTGGAATTTTCTTGAAAATATTTGTGTCGCATCTTTGAAAGTTACTGCATTTAAATATCAAGTTTGGTGTTTATCCGACTTTTCGTTTTTGGATTATGCTGTTGAAGTAGGTTTGTTGTATTTACGTTATTTGCCCCACGCTTTGGGAGCCAATTTGAAGCTGTATTATATTTCGACTGTTGGGGAGCCGAACTTGAAGTAGTTTCAACAGCACGTATGGTATCCGGTAGCCTTCGTCTCAAATTTAAAATATTTTTGTAATTTGACTGTTTGTTTAAACATTATATATTTATGTTTGCCCTGGCTGCGTCAGTATTATTGTTAGAGACATGGATTTCTTTGCAAAGCGTAGTGCGGCGAGGAATGCAGGCTTACACAGATTATAATTTTTACCTCACTACATTTATTAATCCTTGACACAATTTAAATAACACTTCACTGATATAGAGAGCTGTGACATGCTTTTATTAATTACTTGCACTTTTTAACACAAACTATTTTCGTCTCATAAGAATACTTATTAAATTTCTCGAGGACGCATCTCGCGTCCAGGTATGAGCACTGTCTACAAGCAACTGACTTGATTTCTACCGCCTAAATTTGTACAATTTGCCCTATTTCAGTTTCTGATTGGCTAATCCTAGTCCAATAGAATACCTTCATTTAACTAAAGCTTTTTCTGGTTGTTGATTGGCTATTTTATAAACTGTCACAAAAGTTACATTATTGTTGCTCCAAGAATGACTAGTAGTATTGTTAAACATTCAAATTCATTATTACCTCAAGATTACCTCATTATTAGGAACTTTTAACCTATTATTCTCACAGCTCCTACAGTATTAAATTACGTAATACATTCACATAACATTATTACACATGGATATAGTAATATACACTTTTTTATATATTCTTACATACACATATTGCTTTAAGGTAGGCTGTTATTGAATTTATATATTATATAATTTGACTGAAACCATTTAAGTGTTAAAAACACTGCCTCACTGTTGAAAGACACACACCCACGGAGAGAGTTTTTTTCTAAAAAAGTTTTTTTTAATTCATAAATTATTTAAATCTCAAAACATGAATTTTTGGTGAAAACCTCAAATAGAATTTTTGAGTGGCATGGAATTCTTCCTCTGTTTATTAGGTATGTGGTTGAGAAAGTAAAAATGCTGTACAATAAACTTGCTCTACTGTACATAACATAAAAAAGCGGGGAATGCACATCCTGCAGTGCAGATGGGATAATTGTGTACATCGTTGTGGTAATTATGGCGTGGAGTATGGTTGTCCTGGGATCGAACTACAGCTGTTACCTACACAGTACAGTGCACAGCATTGTGTAACACACGCACTCTAGGGCAAGGAAATGTGTACTGCTTCTGCTCTTATGACTCAAACATGCTGCGTCACCTATTCGAATCCCTGAGAGGACACTTATATGAAGTTTTCTCTGGGTTGGTTACTGCTACTGCTGTTGTGATTCACTAGCAATTTTCGTTACCGTAAACCGGTGATACTTTGACCAGTTCTGAATGTCCTGTTAAATACCCTAGGACACTAAGATTGATTTTTTTTACTTTCTCTATCACGTACGTAGTAGATAGAGTAGGTATTATATACCACCTAAAAATTCGATACCGATATTTCTGTGGAAATACATGTTTTGAGGTCCCCTGAACACTAAAAAGTGTGTATGAACAGCATAACTCAAAAACGAAATTTCGCATAAACACAACTTGGTATTTAAGTTCAGTCCCTTTCAAGGATGCAACACGAAAATGTTCAAGAAAATTCCCCCACTCCAAACTAACACTTTTTTATTTTTCAAAATGTCTTAAAACATGGCTCAAACGATTGTTATTAAACTACCATATATTAACGATGTTTACATGACAATACTTTATCTTGAATTTTCTGGGAATAGCCTGTGA
Source organism: Deroplatys truncata (assembly GCA_030765065.1). Classification (NCBI taxonomy): domain Eukaryota; kingdom Metazoa; phylum Arthropoda; class Insecta; order Mantodea; family Mantidae; genus Deroplatys; species Deroplatys truncata. Next base: position 57,289,731 of record CM060981.1, read on the forward strand.
AGTCCTCTCTATTTGCAAGGAACTTTGTATAATATTGTATTACTGGTAAACGTTAAGCGATAGACGAAAACGTACTACAAGGAAAGTTTAAGTGTCTTTAAAACATTATTTATTTCAAATAACTTTTTGTAGCATCAGCCATTTCCGAGATATCCAATACAAATGGTTCGAAATATTCAATTTCTTAGCCATCCTTTTAAGGTCCTGTCGGTTTCTCGCGATTTCTTGGAAATAATATTTTTTTTTAAAAAAATTCCCTTTTTACACATTTGATTATCGCCGTTTCCCTTTGTAACTATAACTAAATGTATAATGTAGTAATTTCCGGAAAGATTTATCTCGATTAAAATGAAGTAAATAGAAAAAATATCTGATGGGATACATTCACATGACTTTCTCTACCCTCTATCTTTATTGATGAGTATACAGATTATTTTTACTGAGGTTTATTTTTCTATCTGCTACATTTTAATCCAAATAAACCTTGGCATAAATAGCTACATTACACATTTCGTTATAGATATGCAATATCTATTCCATCCATGCAATCGTGAGAAACAACAGAATGTTCACAAGACTAAAAAAATCACCAAGTAATGAACAATTTGAAACATTAATATGAGGCAGTATTTTGAATATTTAAATGATATCAGTCTAATTATACAATAAAAAATATAATAACAGCCCACCGTAAAGCAATACCTATGTGTATAATATAATATATAAAATGTATTTAACAGTCATTGTATTATGTTTATGTTATTGTGTACATGTATAATGATGTTATGTGAATGTATTACGTAATTTAATAATGTAGGAGCTGTGAGAATAAAAGCAACCTGCTTTCCGTAGCAAACAAAATTACAAAGTAAAAGTCGAAAGTTGCAAATAATGAGGTAACCTTGAGACAAAAATTAATTAGAAAGTTTAATAATGCTACTAGTAATTCTTGGAACAATAATGTAATATTTAAAACAGTTTATAAATAGCCAATCAACAACTAGAAAAAGCATAAGTTAAATAAAAGTATTCTATTGGAGTAAGCTTAGGCAATCAGAGACCTTAAATAGAGAAATTTACAAATTTAAGCGGTACAAGCCAGATGTTAGAAGGAAACGTTCCTGAGCAGTTCTCTCGGTACGTATTCAGTGCGAGACATATAAAATTAATTACGGCGAGAATATTATAAAGTCTACGTGTTAAAAAGTGCAAGTAATTAATAAATAATCTCACAGCGCTCTATATCAGCGAAGTGTTATTTAATCGTGAGAAGAGTTAATAAAAGGAGTGAAGTAAAAAATTATAATTTGTGTAAGCCTACATTCATTAGCCGCATCACCCCCTGCTAAGAGATACGTGTTTCTGCTAATTAATACTGACGCAGCCGAGGCAAACATAAATGTGTATATATATTATATATATTGTGTATATATAATATTTAAAGAAACATTAAAATACAAAGTTGATTCCTAAACGTTGAGGCGAAGCCCACCGGAAACTTTGTAACATACGTGGGGCAGTTACTTCATCAAGTTTGGCTTCTCAACAGTGGAACTACAGTACAACTACTCCTTCAAATAACAGATATCTCTGAAATGACTAATGCCACAAAACAATTTGTTCAAAATAAATTGTGTGCTTTAAACATATCTATATCCAAGATATGATACTTCAATCAAAATCATTAGAGCCTTTTCACATAATAAAAGACTTCGAAATAAAGGGTGGCTGGGATCGGGGATTTTCTTGCAATATTCTTGTTGCATCCTTGGAAGATACTAAACTTGAATACCAAGTTTAGTATTTATTCGAATTTTTGTATAAGAGTTATTTTGTTCATAGACGCACACACGGGGACCTTTTTGTAAAACTCCGATGTGTTACACTCACATGACTTTCTCTACTCTTGAAAAAACTATTTTTACAAACTCTTATTCTCCATCTATTTCATATTAATTGAGATAAACATTTTCAGAAACGATCTTTTGACATGCAAACAGAATTATAGTTTACACCTAGCGACCAGTTCTAAAAATATTCGACTATCGCTACTATGTGTACTACTGTGTACTATGTTCCCCTTGTTTTGTTTTTGCAAGGGCAATATAGAAATACAGTAGCCTTTAAGCATAGACATATCTCTGAATAGCTGGTTGCTAGGTGCAGCACCATTCTCTTTGGCAGAGATTAATACGCTTTGCATATCCAAAACAAAAAATGAATAATGAATTCCCATTTGAGAAAATAAGTATTGAAAAATTTAAGGGAATAACAAGCAATATCTCGAAAATGGTTCACCCAACAAAAAAACGCATATTACATAAATTGTGTATTTTAATGCGATCTACATTTTTTGTGTAGTAAAATTTTGTCTATCTCTTATGGTTTACCAGTTATGCAAAAGTCGTTCACAATGAAGAATACTTTTGGAGACATTCCCAGAAAATTCAAGATATACGTTTTATTTTTCATGAAATTATTTTAGACATATGATATTTTAATCAAAATCGTTAGAGCCATTTTTGAGAAAATTAAAATTTTCGAAAAATGTTCCATGTAAATGGTAATCTGGGGTGAGGGGATTTTCTTGAAAACTTCGTGTCGCATCTATGGAAGATACTGTACCAAAATACCAAGTTTGGTGTTTATCCGACTGTTCGTTTCTGAGTTATGCTGTTCACAGACACACACAGGCGCACACACACACGGACATGCTTCTAAAAAGGTTTTTTTTTTGGATTTAGGGGTCTCAAAACATATATTTCCGGTGAAATCTCGGTATCGAATTTTTGGGTGGTATACAATACTTCCCCTAATTACTATACGTAGTAGAGAAAGTAAAGTTGTTATTTTTTTTTAAATTCCGGTGTCGTTAAACATGTGTTTTTGGTGAAATCTTGATGTTTAATTCTGCTGGAATGCAATACTTTCTCTACCTACTTTACGTGGTAGATAAAGTAAAAAGTATATTCATTTGTTTCTCGTGATGTCGAGTAAAGAAGCAGAATACAACGATCTGCTTTTAAAACCTTTGATTAATGCCCCAGCGTACTGTATCCCTCTTGTACTTTAAACGAAATGTGTAATGAAATCATTTCTGAAAATGTTTATCTGTATTGATATTGATTTAGATAGACGAATAGGCTTTTGTAAGTACATGTTGTAGAAAAAAGATAAAACTAAGCTATAGTTGGTATAGAATGTTGTGTGAATGTAGCACTTCTAATTTATTTCATTTATAGAGTTTATATAACTTATTTCATATATGTGGGTACTTTGCTAGACCTCCTCCATCACCATTCCATTTCTAGCTGTTATTTTACCTCCAGACATTTCGCCCCTAACTTTACCTCTTCTTCTACCCGTTTCTGCCTATGGAGACCCACAACAGTTCAGGATTTAAACTACTACATGTTTGTAGAAAGCGTTCACTGGTCGTCCCCGCACTCCACAGCCCATACCTTCCACAAAGATATCAAGTTATATAATGCTACTTCGTTGAGTTAGGTATTAAGGTTTTTTTTTTCAAATCTAAAGCTACTTTCTTGACTCTCCGTAACGCAACATTGATGTCTGCGGTGCTTTAGATCCATGACACAGGCTCAGCAGGGGCTACCTCGCGAGGACTTGGGCACGGATTGGAGAGTTGCTTCATAGAAATGCGGCTTCGTTTTTTTCAATATTACTTTATTTTCTCTAACATAAAAATGACTTTTTGAACTGAACATTATGAACAAATTTAATTCAACCGAAACAGTATAAAATTGCATTAATTTATTACACTGCAAATTAATCTACATTTATGTTGTATGTACTTTGCCTGAATTATTCAGTATGCAGTTATGTACAAAGATAGCTCATATTTTCTTCACAAATCTCTTAGCTTCCTTCAAGATTCCTTTAGTACCTTCTTCTTCTCCATCAGAGATGCTATCAGAGCCTGGTTCTGAATCAGTGGGTTGATAATCATCAGAACTGGCATTATTTATAAATGGATCATCATAGGAATCCTCATCACCTTCATAATTGTTTTCATCTTTATTTTTCCTTTTTGCTTATCGCTGAGCTTTTCTGTTAGCTGGAGTAGTTGTATGTTTGTAACCCTATCTGTGCAATTGATTTTTTCGATAACATGATGTACCATATGGGCATTCAGGTTTGTCACTATCATCTTCAAACTCCTCATCACCAAGATGACAGAACTCTTCTGTGTGCTGAGGATTCTTTAGCTACTAAGAGAATATTTCCATCATCTGAAAGCTTTAGGAGATCATGGTTGCGTGACACACTTTTATCTATGCACTCGAGAAGCGGACCTCTGTCTATGACATCTTCTCCAAGACTTAATTTAATAGGCGCCCCTGTTAAATCTTCTCTTATAAGACATATATTCTTCATTTCATAAACGCTTACTTATAACCTTTGCATATTACACCAAACTTGTTTATACAAGTGTTCTCAAAATGCTCTCGGAAACCGTATCTAAGCGCTGGGGGAGGCAACCTCAGTTACTGCACCATGCCACTGCATCCTAAATCCAGTGGCTGCGCTAGGCCTTAGTCCACTTGGTCTGTCCTGTCGTGTCATGTGTTAAGTTAATGCTATCCAAAATGTCACCAAGTTTGTTGATCTAAATTCAGTTTTGGAAGAGGTTCGCGGGAATGGAGGCACTATTACAGCACTCTGCCCACGATGTTCTGCAGGACGAAGGCAAGAGGATGCAGTGACGTACTCGCAAACCGCACCAAGGGGGCCAAGGGGGCCCAGCGGAGCCTACCCCCATTATTACACTCTGCGCTCGGAGGATGAGAATACAGTGATCGTGCGGCAGGCCTTGACCCATCAGGTCTTTCGTAACAGGACTTTAATTAATGCAGTTTTCCAAAATATCACCACGTTTGTAAACGTTAAATTCAGTTTTGGAAGAGAAGCGGTCGGCGGGATGCCACACCCATTATAGCACTGGCTGCAATAACTTACCGGACGGAGGCAGAGGATGCAGCGGTTGAGTAGGAAGCAGGCTACTGACTGGTATGTCAAGTGGCTTCGGCCAGAAGTGGCCGGGCGGATGCCATCCGCATTACTGCATTCTGGCCACAGAGGAAAGGATACAGTGGTTGAGTAACAGGCCTTAAACTGAGCGGTAGCTCAAGTGGCTCTAGCCAAATGTGGTCGGGTGTAGGCCATCCTCATTACTGCATGCTGATCATAGAGAAAAGGATGCAGCGGTTGGATAACAAACCTTGAATTTAGCGGTAGGCCAAGTGGTTTTAGAGAAAAGTGGCCAGCGTAGGCCATCCCCATTACTGCATGCTGACCACAGAGGAAAGGATGCAGCGGTTGGATAACAAGCCTTGAATTTAGCGGTAGGCCAAGTGGTTTTAGAGAAAAGTGGTCAGCTAGGCCATCCCCATTACTGCATGCTGACCACAGAGAAAAGGATGCAGCGGTTGGATAACAAACCTTGAATTTATCGGTAGGCCAAGTAGTTTTAGAGAAATGTGGCCAGCTTAAGCCATTCCCATTACTGCATGTTGACGTTAGAGTAAAGAATGTAGTAGCTGAGTAACAGACCTCGTACTGAGCGGTAGACCAAGTGGATCTAGCCAAATATGGTCGGGTGTAGGCCATCCTCATTACTGCATGTTGACCACAGAGAAAAGGATGTACGGTTGGATAACAAGCCTTGAATTTAGCGGTAGGCCAAGTGGTTTTAGAGAAAAGTGATCAGCTAGGCCATCCCCATTACTGCATGCTGACCACAGAGGAAAGGATGCTGTAGCTGAGTAACAGATCTCGAACTGAGCGGTAGACCAAGTGACTTCGGCCAATAGTGGCCGGGCGGAGGTCACCCTCGTTACTGTATTCTTACCACGGAGAAAAAGGATGCAGCGGCAGAAGCGGCAGGCCTTGGCTTACCAAGACTTTCATATCAGGAGTTGAGTTAATACAGTTTTCCAAATTATCACTACGTTTCTAGACACTAAATTATTGGAAGAAAAATATGCAGCACTCTGCTCACGATTTGCAGTCTGGAGAGAGACAGAGGATGCAGTGGCCGACGATAGGTCTTTGACCACGAGGACTGTCGCGCAAGCAGTTTAATTAATGCAGCTTTCCAAAGTATAATTAGGAAGAGCAGAGTGGAACACCAAGCCAGAGAATTGGCAGTTACCACAGTTTTGCTTGAAGATCACTTGATCCGAGGAGCGTTATTTGAATAAAACCACGCTTTTAATTAAACAGGTGCAGAGCGTAAGCCATGCAGCGTTAATGACACAGTTAAGACCGCACCAAGTACCGGGGTTCTACTCTATATCGCATAATATTGTTGAGATTGCGTGGCAAACTACAATTAAAGTGATTCATCCATATTACCCCCGCAACATTTCCCCAGGCACGATTCGAACTGGAGCCCCCGGGAGCAAACCACAGAGCAACACTACCAATTAGTAACAACGGTACACCGCCCCTAGTTAGCGCGCCTGCAGCTTCTGTTGCCCGCAGCACCATCGAGGCGGCTCATGTCAGCCTATAATAAGCAGTGTTAATATACCGTCATTTACATCCACTGTATCTAGCGCGTTTATGTATTCCCTTCTTTTCGCTTTGTAGTCGCGTCTTGCCAACAGCTCAAACTTCAATTAATATCGCGCCAAAAGGAAAATGTGTAACATAAGGGGCCAATTAGAACGCCTTCAAAACATACTTGGAAGATCGTATCACAGCTGAGCTGCCTTCCCTTTGATGTTCAGCTGAGGGCTTCATAAAATGTAGCCTAAATTTCAAACACTCTTATTTTCTCTACTACTTACCTATAGAATTAGAAAAAAGTATTATTGTTATTACCAAAAAATTTGATATCGAGATTTCACCGGAAGTACACGCTTTGAGACTCCCTGAATCCAAATAAAACGTTTAGAAAACTTGTCGTGTGTATGCTATGAACAGCATAACTCAAAAATGAAAAACCAGATAAATACCAAACTTGGTATTTAGGTTCAATATCTGCCAAAGATGCGACACTAAGATTTTCAGCAAAATCCCCCTACTCCGAACTACTCTTTACATGGAACATTTTTTAAGTTTTCGATTTTCTAAAAAAATGGATAACGATTTTGATTAAAGTAGCATATATTAAATATATTTACATGACAAATAAAATTTATATCTTGAATTTTCGGGGAATAGCCTATGAAGTCTTCTTTATTCGGAGGGAATTTTCTATAATCTTGCATAACCGGTAAACGGTAAGCGATAGACGAAAGCTTGTAGATCTCTTTAAATCAGACAGTGTATTTAAAAAAACTTTTTTTTTAGCATAAGCCGTTTCTGAGATATGGCCTATTAAACGTTCGAATTATCATGTTTTGGTCATTCTCTTAAAGACTTTTCAACATTCAATTGTTTCTTGCGATTGCATGGAAACGATATGGAATTTTAAGGCCAGCGTACAACGTCCAATTCTTAAACATTTGACTATCGCTGTTCTGTTTGTAACTGTAACGGAATGTGTAATGTGGTTATTTTTTGTAAAGTTTTATTTGGATTAAAATGTAGATGGAAAAATAAGCTTTAGTAATAGTTTGTGTTCCCACTAATAAGCAATAGAGGTTAGAGAAAGTCATGTTAATGTATCACATCATATTTAGAAAAAATTCCGTTTGTTCATCTGTGTGTCTACCCGTCTGTGGACCACATATCTTAATAACGAAAACTATGATATACACCAATCTTGGTATTTAAATCAGCATCTTCCAAAGATACCACACAAAGACATTCAAGAAAATCCCCTACCCCAAACTACCGTAGAGATGAAAAAGCTTTTGATATATTTCATTGTTTTCAGAAATCGCTTTAACGATTTTGATTAAAATACCATATTTTTAAAACATTTCCATGACGAATAAAATGTATATCTTGAATTTTCTGGGAATAACCTGTGAAATCCATTTCATCCTGAATGACTTTCGTATAATTGGTAAAACATTAGAGATAGACAATCTCTTCCTACATAAAACCTTTGATGTGATTCATTCACATGACCTTCTATACCCTCCAACTTTATTAGTGGGTAAACAAACTATTCTTATAAAGCTTATTTTTCTATCTACTACATTTTAATCCAAATAAGCCTTTGCAGAAATAGCTACATTACAAATTTCGTAATAGATACAAACACAACAGCGACAGTCAAGAACTGGACGTTATATGCTGAGGAAGTTTTTGTATTGAAGGAGTTTTATTGTATTTAGACTGTTGGGGAGCAGAACATAAAAGTAGTTGCAACCATACTATATTAAAAAGTTGACAGTAGTCTTCGCACCAAGTTCAAAAATATTAATTTTGTAATCTGACTCTTTCTTTAAATATTATATATTTGTATTTGCCTCGGCTGCATCAGTATTATTGCTAGAGACATGAATGTATTAGCAGGGAGTGGTGCGACTGAAGAATGTAGGCTTACACAGATTATAATCTTACTTCACTCCTTTTATTAATGCCTGACACGATTTAAATAACACTTCACTGATATAAGAGAGCTGAGAGATTGTTTTATTAATTACTTGCACTTTTTAACACGTAAACTATTTTGTCTCATACAAAATACGTATTAAATTTCTCGAGGACGCATCTCGCGTCCGGTTAGGAACACTGTCTACAAGCAACTGGCTTCTGAATTTGTAAATTTTGCTCCATTTTAGTTTCTGATTGACTAATCCTAGTCCAATAGAATACCTTCATTTAACTAAAGCTTTTTCTGGTTTTTGATTGGCTATTTTATAAACTGTCACAAAAATTACATTATTGCTTCCAAGAATCACAAGTAGCGTTACTAGACTTTCAAATTCATTTATGCCTCAAGGTTACCTCATTGTTAGCAACTTTTAACCTATTATTCTCACAGCTCTTACAGTATTAAATTACGTAATACATTCACATAACATTATTACACATATATACAATAATATAAACATATAAAATGGCTGTAATATACACTTTTTATATATTACTACATACGCATATTGCTTTAAGGTGGGCTGTTATTGAATTTATACATTATATAATTAGACTGAAATCATTTAAGTGTTAAAAATACTGCGTCAATGCCGGCCCTAAAATTCAACACTGTTTCCGTACAATCGCGAGAAACAAGTGAATGTTGAAAGGACCTTAAGAGGATGACGAGGAAATGAACAACTCGAAGCTTTAATAAAGGATATCTCAGAAACTTAATTGATATAAATTGTGTGTTTTAAACAGATCCACATTTTCTATGTGGTACATTTTCGTCTATCGCTTAACGTTTATCAGTTATATAAGATTACACAAAACGTCTTCCGAATTAAGAGGACTTCCTAGGCTATTCCCAGAAAATGTAAGATAAACATTTTATTAGTCATGTAAATATCTTCCATATATGATATTTTAATCAAAATAGTTAGCCATTTTAGAGAATAAAAAAATTTCGAAAAATGTTCCATTTAAAGGCTAGTTGCGAGTGGGAAATTTTCTTGATAGTCTTCGTGTCGTATCCTTGGAAGATTATGTTTGGTATTTATACGCTTTTTTTACTTTCTCTACTACGTATAGTAAGTAGGGGAAGTATTGTATTCCACCCAAAAATTCGATACCGAGATTTCACCGGAAATACATGATTTGAGACCCACTGAATCCAAAAAAAGCATTTTTGGAAACATGTACGTGTGTCTGTCTGTCTGTGTGTCTGTCTGTGAACAGCATAACTCAGAAACGAACAGTCGGATAAACACCAAACCTGGTATTTAGGTTCAGTATCTTCCAGAGATGCGACGAAGGTTTTCAAGATAATCCCCCAAACCCAGATTACCCTTTACATGGAACATTTTTCGAAAATTTTAATTTTCTCAAAAATGGCTAACGATTTTGATTAAAATAGCATATATTTAAGATACTTTCATGACAAATAAAATGTATATCTTGAATTTTCTGGGAATGTCCCCAAAAGTACTCTTCATTGTGAACGACTTTTTCATAACTGGTAAACCATAAGAGATAGACAAAATTTTACTACACAAAAAATGTACACAGTTTATGTCATATACATTTTTTTGTTGAGTGAACCATTTTCGAGATATTGCTTGTTATTCCCTTAAATTTTCCAATACTTATTTTCTCAAATGGGAATTCGTTATTCATCTGTATTAATCTGTGGCAAAAGAATGGTGCTGCACCTAGCAACCAGCTTTTAAGAGATATGTCTATGCTTAAAAGCTACTGTATTTCTATATTGCCCTTTCAAATACAAAACAAGGTGAACATAGTACGCCTTAAGCAATAGTCAAATATTTTTAGAACTGGTCGCTATGTGTGAGATATAATTCTCCTTGCATGTCAAAAGATCGTTTCTGCAAATGTTTATCACGATTAATATGAAATAGATGGAGAATAAGAGTTTGTAAAACTAGTTTGTACAATAGTAGAGAAAGTCGTGTGAGTGTAACACATCAGATTTATTTTTGTTAGGTTCCGATGACCTCAAAAGTTGTATATCCGGGGAAATTCCAGATATTGAATCTTTGTATAGAATACAATACTCGGGTAAATTGTGTAGAAAGTGGTGGTGGTAGCTTTTTTAACAAAGCAAGGGAAAATATTTCAAAGACACCATCAGGCGAGCTGGATTTCCACCAACTAAAAAACCCTTGCTGGGAGTAATGCGCAGATCATGGGACTACCTTTCGGTATTACTTCGTGTATGTGGCACTCATATTTTATGCCTTTTTTTCATATTTTCCTATAAGTATGCTAGTTATCATTTCTTCAATTATTGTCGATTTATTTTCGTTTTCTAGCATTTGTGTCATAATATTCTCCACCGTTATATCTTGCCCAAATTGTCCTGCGTAGTTCTGTCTTAAATTACTCACTTGTTACACATTAATATTGTATGTTCAGGTGTGTCTTTCTTCACAGTATGTGCAGGCCTCGCTGTTGACCAGGTTCATTTTATATAACTAAGTTTTAAAACGTTCGTGTCCAGAAAAGAATTTTGTAAGGTAGTACCCCACTTGACCATGTTTTCTATTCAGCCAAGGTTTTATATTTGGTATCAAAGTCTTGGTCCATTGTGCTGTTTTGCTTTCTAATTCCCATCACGTTTACCATGTTTTATTAGAAGAATCTCTTGCCTGTGTTCTATGTATCTTGTTATTTATATTTCTATATGACCACTCGTTGACTAATAAATCTATGGGTATATTTCCTGCTATAACTTGGATTGCTCTGGTGGAAATTGTTCTATATGCACTTGCTATTCTTATGGCAATCTTTCGCTGCACTCTTTCGATTATTCTTCAATACGTTTTCTTTTCTATCCAGGCCTTTCAGGCTGGAGCACAGTAAAGGATTGTGGAGTTAATTACGCTCCCAAGTACTTTTCTTTTCTCTTGTTTCGGTCCTCCAATATTTGGCATAAGCCATCCCAGGGCTGCAACAGTTTTTTCTGTTTTACTAGCCACATATTTTATGTGTGTCCACATACTAATATATAGCCCAATTTAGACTCCTGGATATTTCAGACAGTTCTTAGCGCTCAGTTTCTGGTTATTAAAACTTATATATATTTCTTTTAACGTTCTTCTTCCCTCCAGGATAACAATTTTGGTTTTATCAGGTGCCAAACTTAATCTTTTTTGGGTCGCCCAGATATCACTCTTGTTTATGGAGTGAAATACAATACTTCCCCTACTTATTATACGTAGTAGGGAAAGTAATAAGCACTGTAAAGAAAGGGTCCTTCTGTATATATTGGTTTATGCGGAGTTTCCAAATCTCCGTCTACTTAATGAAGTTCTATCTCGCAGGCGCTTCAGCTGTGGTAGAATTTTTAATCAGTTACGAGTTGTGGCCTTGTACATACATTCTTACTGTAACATATGAGAACACCAGTTACTGGAAAACACACTTTATTTATGACAAGGCACTCAAAGTATCACAAACGTTGCACTTCAGTCACTTTGGCGCACCCTCGGAATACAACCCAACTGATCTGTTGAATCGAATCACTTCTGAACTGCACGACCAACAACTGACAACTCGCAATTAAACTCCACTGTCCGCTTGTACTGTCACTTCTAGCAGAACCGAACACTCGACTCGATTCAACGCTGATAACAGTCCCTTATTCAGGGTGAATCATTTAAATTGAGACTGTACAATATCTCCAAAACTAAGCGTTGTAGAAAGAAATGTCTTGAATAAGAGTTGCTTGATACTATGTGGGAAAGTAAATGTCATTAGTCGTATTTTGTTTGGAGGGCGTTGCGATAGTCATTTTAGGATCAATTTTATTTTTTAAAGAGGAACCTATGCTTTTTATGTTGTGTTCTAACTCTTCCTAAAAATAAACAACATTTGTATAAAGCACTTTGCAATTGTTCTTACACCAACATAACTAACAACGAAAATTCTGAATGACTGTGTACGAAGAGCGCAATGAATGGTTGGACCATCCATGGAAGGTCATTTGTGGGTCAAGTTACGTTTCGTAATTGGGAACTAACATTTTTTGTTTTGTACCCTTACTCATCACAAAATAAACAGCTTATTATAAACCATTTTCTAATGAGAAAAAACATACAAAATGTTGGATCCCACCTATAAAACCTAAATTGACCCTAAAGTGACCATCATAGCGTCCTCCAAATACAACACTAATAATGGCATTTACTTTCCCCTATAACATCAAGCAACTTTTATAAGACATTTCTTTCTACAACGCTTAGTTTTGGAGATATTGTATAGTCTGAACTTAAATGGCCCGCCCTGTATAGGTCCCGCATACAAAGCAAACCTTTCGAGAACAAGAACCTACCAGAACATGCCGAAACTAAGGTTCCGGAATAAGCGGCACATAAAGGGGCTTTTTATTCCACGCTGGCTATTATTTTGACGGCCCATTGCAGACCCCGCCCAGGACGGGCCCGGCCACCCGCAGTTAGGACCGCGCGCGCGGTCACAATACTGTAAAGTACAATATGTATTACTGATAAAAAACTTTGCAAACTGGGGCGAGTTTCACAGCCTCTTCGTTAGAAACCCGCCGCACTAACCACTCCCACACAAAGCACAGCTGCATATATGTAGGAAAGTAGCTATCTAACAGCTAATATTCATATTATGATTCACGACAGATGTGATGTATTATTATTATTAAGTGTATTACAGAACCAAATAACATTCATAATATAAATATTGTAATACTATACGAAGTATATAATTAATAATTCACAAACAGTATGTCGGTTTAATCGAAGCTAACTGTAAGTACACCAAATATACTTGCCTCGTACCAAGCGGTGACAATATTAGCAATACCAGAGTGCTTTTAAATCAAATAACTGATAACAGAAACAAGTAGTCCTACGTGCACTGATGAAACAGTTGAGATATCGTACCATCCCTGATGTCATGTAGGTTGCCTATACGAACAAAGTGGACGGCGAATGTGCGTTTGTGGATGTGTTTGTTAACACACAAAAACGAAACGTTGGAAAAATACCACACTTCGTATATACACTCAGTATTCTCAAACGTTGGAACTCGGAGAATTTTAATAAAGTCTCATCATCCCAAACTACGCTTTAAATGGACAAACTTTCTTTATGTTTTTATTTTTAAAAACAAAATCTACCTTTAGGTTACGTTTTGTATTAATGGTAAAGCATAAGACAAACTTATCATGGTAAAATCTTGATCTTGTTAAAAAACGCAATTCATGTAAAAACAATATTTTGCAGCGTTAATTATTTAAGAGTTATTCCTTCCTTTTGGTTTTAATTTTAAATAGCTATAATTTTAAGTGCTTGGTCAAAATTAATTTGTTTCACTCTCTTTACTCTTTGATGCCCTTGTTTACAGCGTGCAGCAATAAACGCGGTGGACAGTTATGATGCATGTAGTGGAAATATAACTAGGGAAGAAAATTTGGGGAGAAAACGTTCCATCCCTAAGCTTTAAACACTTCCCCTGCATTTTCAGTAACGAAACTAAGGAAACCTTGGAAATAACCATAATTAGGAAGGACCATCCTACCAGGATTCAAACCACGGATCTCCGATTACGAGTTCGCACCTTTCAGACCTTGCCAAGCGTTTCGTTTTTGTTCCTCTTGATGTCATGGAAAAAATTTGGAATTTGGAAGCCAGTGTATAGCTACACTCTTCTTAAAGAGTTGATATTGCTTCAGCTCCCCGTATCTCTCTTGTACAATCCCTTTTAAAAGAATCTGGGGCCGCGTTTCAAAGAATGAGTCGCGTATGCGTTATTTGTTCACCCCTAGCCAACGGAGGGTGAGGCGTTTCGATAAGCAACGGACCGGTTTTTGACTTCTAAATTCCACATTGCTATTTTAAGGTAATTATTCTATAGGATAGTAGTCTGCATTAAAACGATGCTTTCCTTTAAATAATCACTTACTTGTTTTTTATAATTTGAATGGGGATCAAAGAAGAAAGAACTGTGCGTTTATAGCACAGGGGATTTATGCAACTGAAATACGTCAGATAACACATTTGTTAATTTAGTTAAGTATATAACTTCTGTTAGCACTTTTTAGCAGTTTTTACTACTAAATTGTGTTTAAATACATATTAAATTACATCATGATCATATTGGCCTTTGGACGAACAAATCTTACCAACAAAACTTGATTATAGTGATGGCGGTAGTAATGGAAGTAGTTCAAGAGAACAGCGTTTAATAGTATCCTAACAGGTTAATAACAGCATTTTTTTATTTGCTAAACTTGCATCAGTGGGAATAATACGGAGTATACTACAGACGTAAAAGTAACGGTTTCCCTACCCTTGGTTCTAATCAGCTGTTCAATAACATGAACAAGTTTAGGCCTGTAAAATGAGAGAACTTCAATTAACTAAACAATTCTATCGTATACTTTTCGAACGTTGTAAAACACTGAAGATCTGAAACAAACTTCTTCATTTAGGTAGAATCTGAAGAAAAGAAAAAACAAACAAGAGAAATAAAAACGGTACATCTGTTGGTATTAGTCGGCGCTCTACCAAACTATTGTGGTGTCGAGCTCTAGACTTTCACATTAATACATTTGACGCTGGGAAACTTGTTTTTAGGCTATTTCAGGTGTTTGAAATTCATAAGGAGTGCAGCCGAGTGTCTCCTTTCCAGAACTAAATGCATCTATAAGGAAAGCCGGGGATCCACAAGTTGAATATTTGGGACGTTTCCAAATTTCTCCCCACTTTACTTCTTGTGCAATAAGAGTTAGAAGCAATATCACCAATTTACGGTCTGTAGTGCTTCTCAGTCAAATTAAGTAAACAACTACTTGACTGTTTCGTTCAACCGGAAATAACTTATGTTTGCCTTAATTCTGCCTTACTCTTCGGAGAATATGAAATAAATATAATTAAAGGCCATAAGACGTTCTCCTCCAGCCGAGAACTGGACTCGGAATCTTAATTTTTAAACGCCAGCACACTAAACATTACTCCAAAGAAGTAACCCCACACACTATTCTAAATGCTTATGCTTTGTATTAAATTGATAGGGTGAAATCACAGGACTCTGATATCACATGATATTGTCATCACTTTGTATTGGCCTACGAGAACCACCAAATGAGGAATAGGGCATGTTAAGGGATATTTGAGGCAGTATTTTTAACACTTAAAGGATTTCAGTCTAATTATATAATATAAAATATAATAACAACCCGCCTTAAAGCAATTTATGCATTTAACAATATATGAAAATGCATGTAACAGTCATTGTATTAATGTTTATATTATTATGTACATATTCAATAATGTTATGTAAATGTATTACGTAATGTAATAATGTAGGAGCTGTGAGAGTAACAGATTAAAAGTTGCTAACAATGAGGTAACCTTGAGGCAATAATGAATTATAAAGTTTAATAATGCTACTAGTCATTCTTGTAGCAACAATAATGTAATTTATAGACAGTTTATTAAATAGCCAATCAACAACCAGAAAAAAAGCTTAAGTTAAATATAAGTATTCCATTGGAGTAGGATTAGCCAATCAGAAATTGAAATGGAGCAAAATTTACAAATTCAGAAGTTAGTTGCTTGTAGACAGTGTTCCAAACCGGACGCGAGACGCGTCCTCCAGAAGTTTAATACGTATTCAGTGTGAGACAAAAATAGTTTACGTGTTAAAAACTGCAAGTAATTAATTAAATAATCTCACAGCTCTCTATAATCAGTGAAGTGTAATTTAAATCGTGTCAAGAATTAATAAAAGGAGTGAAGTAAAAACTATAATCTGAGTAAGTCTACATTCTTAGCCGCACCACTCTCTGCAAAGAAATTCATGTCTCTAACAATAGTACTGACGCAGCCGAGGCAAACATATTTAAATAATATTTAAAGAAACATTCAAATTACAAAGTTATTTTTTTAAACCTGGGGAGGACACCAGAACTTGGTACCATACGTGTGGCAGTTACTTCATCAAGTTCGGCTCCCCAACATTTGAACTACAATACAACTCCTTCCTAAGCACGGACAATTTGGAAACTCACACTCTACTAAAACTCTTTACACCATGACACACACAAGTGAGGCAACCTGGAGCCGCGTAGTAGGAATGTGGGAATGTGCACGCAGAGTGGTCCAATTATGCCAAGCAGTTGGGCATGCAGAAGAAACTCTGGCTATGGGTGAAACGTTTCAGGAGGAACGTGAAGAGGATCTTAAGACAGAGCAAAAGCAAGGAAGGCCAAACAAGTCCACAGCAGAGGACGACAGAGTTACTCTAGAGGTCCACAATGAGAATCCCTTCCAGCGACAAGAATAACAAGAAGTTTAAATCTCCAAGTGGGTGCTGAGATGGTCCGTCGACGACTCCATGCTGCTGGCATCCGACATGGCAGGCCTGTAAGAAAGGCTGTTCTTAAACAAGAACACTGGGAGCTCGTGCGGCTTTCTGCCTCAGCATCTGCCTCAGCAAGTCGAGACTTCTGGGACATGATAATATGACCTGATGAAGAAGTGTTGTCAGACGAGGATAGGAGTGAGGCAGTATTTTTAACACTAAAATGATTTCAGTCTAATTGTATAATATAATTCAATAACAGCCCGTCTTAAAGCAGTATGTGTATGTAACAATATATAAAAAGTGTATATTACAGTCATTATATATGTTTATATTATTGTATATTACTGTATCCATGTGTAATAATGTTATGTGAATATACTACGTAATTTAATAATGTAGGAGCTGTGAGAATAATAGGTTAAACGTTGCTAACAATGAGGTAACCTTGAGGCAATAATGAGTTTGAGAGTTCAACAATACTACTTGTGATTTTTGGAAGCAATACTGTAATTTTAGTGACAATTTATAAAATAGCCAATCAACAACCAGAAAAAGCTTTAGTTAAATGAAGGTATTCCATTGGAGTAGGATTAGCCAATCAGAAACTGAAAAGGAGAAAATGTTACAAATTTAGAGTTCAGTTGCCTGCAAACAGTGTTCCTAACCGGATGCGTGATGCGTCCTCGAGAAATTTTATACGTATTTTGTGTGGACAAAAATAGTTTACGTTTTAAAAAGTGCAAGTATTTAATAAAGACATCTCACAGCTCTCTCTATATATCAGTGAAGTGTTATTTAAATCGTATCAAGTATTAATAAAAGGAGTGAAGTAAAATTATAATCTGTGTAAGCCTACATTCTTGTTGCACCACAACTCTGCTAAGAGAAACGTGTCTCTAACAATAATACTGACGCAGCCGAGGCAAACATAAATATATAATATTTAAAGAAACAGTCAAATTACAAGGTAAATATTTATTTTAAACTTGGGGCTAATAAAATACCTACTTCAGGAGACTGTATTTGACGACCCGACAACACTCGCTTCGACCCTGATAATGACAATTGAACCTCTGATAGCAGCAGCTGCAACGCTATAAATGCAATCAGTATTCCGCTTGAAACGTTAGTAGAGTTTTACATAGAAGCTTGGTATTATGCCTCTCTCGTCCACCATCAGTCAAATAACTTCAATGGAAGTCAGGTTATGCGTTTGATATAAAAATGACGTTTTTATTATTGTTATTACAACATATATTATCACTAACAGAAACATGTACTAAATAAAATATCCATTTGTATATTTGTATACTACAACAACAAAATAACAGAACATTGATATGTCAAATTACTTATATAACAAAAGCATATAAAACAAACAAAACATATACTTCTAAAAAGCACAGAGGCAGCTTATTTAGCAGAAAAATACAAATACTGTTCCCGTACTTCAACACGCGACGTTCTACTATGTCAAACCATAACGCTTCCCTATACACCAAAGAGGACAGTACTAGAGCTATCCTTATTTCTGTATTTGATGTCTCTACCACACTTCAATGAAACGGTGTGCATGGAACTACTGTGCGTGTTAACGGCCCACAGATACATTTGATAGACGATGTATTTGTATATAAATGATTTTATGAATTTTTATTTATGTTTAAGAATAATTCTAGCGTTTTAAATCAATGTATAACGTAATAAACCTGAGTTAAAAGATTTCCCCGGAGAAAAAGGTCATTAGCGAGTCATGTTAAGGAAAGGGGTTAGTAACAGCCGAGTCGCGAATACATTAGCTTAAAGATTCCTGGAATGCATTTATACAATGAAATGTATACGGAAGCCATTTCTACAAACATTTATCTTAATTTACATAAAGTAGATAGAAAAAAAGGCTTTGTAAGTATGTTTATAAAGCATAAACGATAGCAACTAAGAGAAAGCCAGCGAATGTAACATAAGACTTCTTTTGCTTAGAAACGATTTTAAATTAAGCAATAAGTGCTAAGTTACAACTTGAAGAAATAGCACTTAAAGGTAACAAGCTCCTGTTATTGAAGGAGTAAGGAAGGAAGGAAAGAAAGAAGAGTTGTTATTCATCTAACTCAGGCTGTTCACACACACATACAGCCATACACGTGCACCGTTTTCTGAAAATGTTGTTTTTGTATTCAAGCACCTCAAAAGATGTATTTCTGGTGAAATCTGATGTCGAATTTTAGGTATATGGCAGAGAAAGTAAAAATATAACTACTTTCACTTGACTTAAGTGTGGTCTTTCCTTTCTTCCTTCGGTGCTTAGCAATCTCGCATAGATTACATTTTAATATCCCTCTTACGTAATTCTAGCAATATACTGGTCAGCCTCGAGTGTTTTCATTGCGCAAATTCATGTCAACTGTACGAGGCATATGACCTGATAAGCGTGTCCAAAACGGAAAATAGCCAGAGAGCTTTCGGTTCCTGAAAGATTTATCGTACGTATAGGGAGATATCAAATGCAAATACTGTCTAACCAAACATGTTCAAAACAGAGTTCATGTTCACCAGTTTAAAGATTTGATTTATTTCATTGACACCCTGTATATTCAGAAAAGAAACAGAATTAAGCGATCACTAACAGACCCAGGGTAAACTTTTTAACTATTTTAATGCGTATTCATCTGTCATTGTCCGTTGTTTTATCCACGTATTGCATCCAGCTTGTTTGTTAATTGTCGACAAGAGAGTGGCTGTGTCTATTGTAACTCTAGTAAAAACAATTGAGTGTCTCCTGTAACAAATGGCTTTTACAAACCATATCTGGTGTACAAACAATCACGATAAACGTAAAATGAGTCGGCTCGCTCCAATTTCATGCGCATTGCATTACGCTGAAAACTGGGTATTCATATTCCTGCAAGATGTGCGTGTTTATTAACACCATTCATCATAGAGCGCGTACTTGTCAGCATTTTCGGGTTCGTATTGTGTACTTTCGACAGATTAACCCGTTCAGTCCCGGGGTTATTTATAATGGAGGTTCTCGTATAAAACATTCTGCTGCAAAATAAAATCTGGTTGAAACATTTTTTGTTACAGTGCACGGTTTCCTATGCCCTACACCGTGCTGTGGGGATAGTCTTTCTTAGTTTGGATCGCCCATAATCGAATCCCGGCTGGAGCTGGTTATTCACTTCGATAATTTCTACATTTGAAGCTTTTATTCTCATAATTAGAATATAAAATTAATAATCGTGGTCTTCTACCTAACCTTCCAAGAAAATGTTCCACAAATTAAATAGAGACATGTAAAAATGTAAATTATTATTACTTTCCCTACTACTTCCACCCAAGAATTTGAGGCGTCCTGAATCCAAATAAAACATTTTTGGAAAAATGTTGGTGTGTGTGTCTGTCTGTGAACAGCATAGCTCAAATATGAAACGTTTGATAAACACCAAACTTGGTATTTGAGTTTAATATCTTCCAAGGATGCGGCACGAAGTTTTTCAAGAAAATTCTCCCATCCCATACTACCCTTTACATAGAAGACTTTTCAAGAACTTGATTTCCTAAAAAATTGCTCTAAAGATTTTGTTTAAAATAACCTATATGGAAGATATTTACATGTAAAACAAAACGTATATCCTGAATTTTTTGGGAAAGTCTAGAAATTCCTCTCCATTCGGAAATTATTTTGTATAATCTTGTATAACCTGTTAAGCTTTAAGCGACAGACAAAACCGTACCACACAAAAATATACATTTCTTTAAAACACACAATTTACTTAAAATAATTTTTTTGTGGCATAAGCCGTTTCTGAGATATCCATTATTAAAGGTTCGAATTGTTAGTCATTTTTTTAAGTTCCATTCATTTTCAGTTGTTTCTCGCGACTGAATGGAAACAGTATGGAATTTTAAGGCTAGCATATAGCGTGTAGTTCAACATTTGACTATCGCTGTTTCCTTTGTATCTATAACGAAATGTGTGATGCATCTATTTCTGTAAAGGTTTATTTGGATTAAATGTAGTAGACAGAAAAATAATGTTTAGTAAGAATAGTTTATATACCCATTAATAGAGGGGTTAGAGAAAGTCGTGTGCATGTATCACGTTTTTTTCTGATGATCGGTGGGAACTCGGCACTGCTCCAATAAGGATTGATTGCGAAATTGTTGACGGGAAGATACAAATAATTAAATAAACAAATTATAGTAAGTTAAAGAAATAATCGCAATAAATATTTTCTGTACATTAAGTCAATGTATAATGCAATAAGCTTGAGTTGAAATGTTTGTCTAGAAAGAAGGTAATTAGGAAGCTGTGTTAACCAAAATGATTAGCGACAGCAAAAGCAGCAAGCTCATTAGCTTAAACATTCTGGGAATTCAGTTAGGTTATAAGCTCAGTACTTTGAAGGCTCACGTCGGCAGAATTCTGAAAAAGGGAAAGACACTTAATTCTGAGATTTTAGCCAAGCCCCCTGGTAACAGTTAAAAGATGTCATGAAGATTTTAAATATTACCCGGGCGTGAATAATAACGTTGGTGGCGGAATAATAGAATAATATGTAGACGGAGCTAAAGGTAACAAAAGCGTGCAATGTTAGATCAGAGAGTTACTCGCACTCTGATACCGGCACTGGCACTTACATTCGTTCGTGCACACCTTCGTGGACACGGTTGTGCATACGTTCAGTCTTCGCTACGTACTGTTCGTGTGATATTTTAAGCGCTTAGTGACGCGCTTGTATGAGTAATATTTCGCGGCTATCGTGAGAGGTCTTGCCGATTTCCAAACGATTTCTCGTTATTTCCAACCGTAACTTTGACAATGAAGAAGTTAGCAGGTATAATAATTCAGTTGTTGCAATTTCGAGGGCTACGATTCATAATCACTTTCATTCTTTGTCTTCAAACGTTCGGCAGCTCGCTTCAATAGCTCAAGTATTAAATCATATTAAATTTCTCATTCAATTTAAACTGGTTTTGTCCTTTCGAAATACATCCACGCATACCCTGAGAAAAAGATCTCATAGCTTACCACTGGAGCAGCTGGCGCACGAGACAGAACGGGATACTAGATCACGGCAGCAGAATCAACAACGAAGCTTCAAAGTTCCGACCAACATAACTGATTCAAATTGGTATCACATTATAGTGCAATATTTCGTATCGGGATATTGTACCTATATCTCATAAGAGTCGCTCCCGGGAAGGAGGAAGAGGTGAGAGGAGGCACCAAAAGGCTAGAACCAGAAGCGAAGACACATCAATGACAGGGTCACTACACTTCCAGATTAAGACACCCGACAGTCGCACAGGCAGACGGAGATCCCGCCCCATTCAGAGGGTCCAATACCCTGGTCCGAAGGGGAGGTTTTTTGCCGTCAATCAGTAGAAAGCCGAGGATCGGAGAAATTCCACAGAGAGCATCCCTTTCCCCGACACGCCGCACCGAAACACCATCGCCTACACTTTCAAGCTCCAACATACGGTCGCCGGGAACACGATCGCGTTACCACGGTGCCAGCTCTCTCGGTATGCAAATTATTTCTAAAATACAGGTTTTTACAATCAAAGTTTAAATTTTGTTTAGCATTTAATATTTTCTTGGATAAAATAAAGTGTGTAAAACCTTTAGCTTTCTAAAAACCAAACAAGGAACTAAATCGTTAAAACAAACAAAAACCTCTTTAGATCTTCTCTTCTTTTTCAAAGAAAAACTAAATATTTGAAACAAATTTAACAAAAACTTCATCCAAGGAGTTTTTCAAAACGCGAAGAAAAACAACAATACTGCAAGAAAATCTAGCTTTAAAATTGCCAACAACCCCTATGTGGGTTTATATGAACAGGACAAAACCACAGTTGTATCTTTTATTCTAAAATAATTCTGGAAGTTTTATGAATATCTTGAAAACCAAATTATCGGATGTGTAACATTCACATGATGTTCTCTATCCATTCTTAGACAAATGTTCTTACAAACTTTTATTCTTCTATCTACTTCATGTTAATGAAATAAATATCTGCAGAAATCGTTTTATTACATATTTCCTTATGGGTAGAAAGGGAAAAGGGGAAAACAATAGGCTTAAGCGATAGTCTATTCCTTTAAGAGCGGGTGACTAAGTGATAGCTTTGAAATAACTTTCTCTTTGCATGAAGAGGAGAAAACAAAACGAGTAACGACTTCACATTTGAGAAAAATTTAAGTATTTGAAAACTCACACCAGTAACAAGGAATATCTCGGAAATGGTTAATAACTTCACAAAAAGTCGTTTCCAGCGCTCCCCATATGGCTTGTGATCTTCAGGGGATACCTCGTTCCATAAAGGGATGGGCCCATTTTTGAGGTGGAGGCACCCAGTGGACGGAATCTGTTGCCCCCGATGGTAGGGCGATGATGATGATGATGATGATGATGATGGCGGTGGAATAAGAGAACCTACAGCTCTTACCGTGGACTCCGCACCACGTTGGGTCACATGAGCAAGCCAGAGGTGAAGCCTTGGATAGAGTCGACTTAAAATCGGCACCAGTACGAGAGCCGGAAACGAAACCATTGCGCTACCCCCACGTCCTTCACAAAAAGCAGTTTTTTAGTTCCATTTCTACCCCGCCTTTAACTACATTGGTCTTATCGCCGGCATTTCCTTTGGAACTTATTGCCTATTGGCAACTGTACACTCTTGTCGTTGGGTTTCTTGCAGTTTTTGGATTTTAATCATTAGATCACACACACATTCACACTCTCATTCATACTTCCAGACTCTTGGGATAGGAAATAATCTTGGTTAGAGAAAAACTCACACCCCCAGCCGGGAATCGAATCCGGGATCCCTTGCACAGCAGGGAGGTGTTCTACCAACTGAGCTAAGGGGCCAACCCTAAAAAAAGTTATTTGACATAATTGTGAGCTTCGACAGGATCTGAACAGAGATGTAGAGACGTACCACACAAAGAATTAGATATACTTACAGCACAGTCTATTTCAAGTAGCCTTTTTGTGGCATCAGTGATTTCCGAGATATGCTTATTACTGATCTGAATTTTTCAATAGATGCTTAGTCATTTTTACTTTCTCTACTACGTATAGTAAGTAGGGGAAGTATTGTATTCCACCCAAAAATTCGATACCGAGATTTCACCGGAAATACATGTTTTGAGACCCCCTGAATCAAAAAGAAAGCATTTTTGGAAACATGTCCGTGTGTGTGTTTGTCTGTGTCTGTGTGTGTATGTGTGTGTGTGTGTCTGTGAACAGCATAACTCAGAAACGAACAGTCGGATAAACACCAAACTTGGTATTTAGGTTCAGTATCTTCCAGAGAGAAAATCCCCCCACCCCAGACTACCCTTTACATGGAACATTTTTTGAAGATTTTAATTTTCTCTAAAATGGCTCTAACGATTTTGATTAAAATATCATATGTTTAAGATAGGCGGCGCCGTGGCCGAGTGGTTAGACCGCTCGCCTCCCACCGAGGCGGCCCGGGTTCAATCCCAGGGACCTGCATGTGGGATTTGTGGTGGACGAAGCGGCGTCTGGGCGGGTTTTCTCCGGGTTCTCCGGTTTCCCCCGCCATTCATTCCACCAACTGCTCCATTTCACCAACATTTCGTTTCATCTACTTCCTTCATCCCATACCAGGCATTGGGCTGATCACCCATCCTGGATGCTCTGTCTGATCCATGAGTGTCTGCTCCTCGACGGGCCTCTGACCCCAGGCACCCGCTTGTAAGTCCTGGGGGGTGTAAGTCCTACATGAGAGGAGGGTAAACAGATAATGAATGAATGAATGTTTAAGATATTGTCATGAGAAATGAAATGTATATCTCGAATTTTCTGGGAATGTCTCCAAAAGTGTTTTCTTCATTGTGAACGACTTTTGCATAACTAGTAAACCATAAGAGATAGACAAACGTTTACTACACGAAAAATGTAGATCGCGTTAAAACACACAATTTATGTCATATACATTTCTTTTATTGAGTGAACCGTTTTCGAGATATTGCTTGTTATTCCCTTAAATTTTCCAATACTTCTACTTTTTCGCAATTTCGTTGTTCATGTTTTTTATGTCCTGGACATGCAAAGAGAATGGAATGCGCCACATAGCAACCAGCTTTAAGATATTTGACTATCGCTACCATATTCCCCTTGCATCTACAAGAAAATTACCAATAAGATTGACATCTCGATATCTCGATTAACATGAAGTATATGGAGAATAAGCGTTTGTAAAATAGTTTGTACAAGAGTAGAGAAAGTCATGTGAGTGTAACACATCAGATTTTTTGATGTGGTCATCATTCAGTTGTTCCTTACGATTTCTTGGAAACAGTAACGAATTTCAAGGCCAGCATATAGCAACCTGCTTTTAAACATTTGACTATCGCTTCGGTTTTCTTTACCCTTCCCCCTTGGACTTACGACATAAATAATGAAACTATTTCTACAAACGCTTATCTCTAAGTTTTATTTATGGACGCTCTTTAACTAAGGTGGTTCTTAGCGTCCCATTCTATATTGGGCGTGAAAGACAGGAAATTTTGCTCAGAGGACTCTATCAGCCTTGAAGTTCTTTTACGTGTCGTAACTATACGACACGGGACCACCTGCTTTACTTCCGAAGGAAGGCATGTTAAGGAAAAAATCCATCGCACTCCGCCGGGTTTAAACCCGCGACCTCGGGAACTAGAGGTTAGCATGGAACCCCTAGATCACAGAGGACGATGACGTTTATCTCCATGAAGCATGTATAAGAATAATATTTTGTTAGAATAGCTTGGAGAATATAATAAACGATAGTGGGTAGAGAAATTCATGTGAATCTAACACATCCGATTTTTAGAAGAAGGTAAGTGTGTCTCTTTGTATATAATAACTAAAAAATCTGATGCTGTCCTTGAAATTCCAATATCCTTCATGTCATGAGAAATAACTGAATGACGACAGCATTTTAAAAATGACAAGAGTATTGAAAAACTCAAACTAATAACAGCTGTTATATCGGAAATGACTAATGCCACAAAAAAGTTATTTGGAATATTTTGTGTGGTTTTTGTATAATTAGTTCCTTTTTGTCTATCTTTTAAGGTTTGTCAGATATATCAAATTCCATAAATTTTCTTCCGAATGAAGAGGGCTTTACAGAGTATTCCCAAAAGATTAAATATATGCATTTTATTTGTCCTGTAAATATCTTAAACATATGGTACGTATTTTAATACAAATTGTTAAGCCATGTTGGAGAAAATCAAACACATTGACTTTTTTCATGTGAAAGGTACCTTAGTATGGGCAGATTTTCAAGAAACTTTTAGTTGACTTCCTTGTAAGATGCTGAAATATATCCAGGTAGTTATCTTACATTTCGTTTTGTGTTATATTGTTTTCACACAAGCACCCACACACAGGACATGTATATATGCACACATATGTAACTATATAGGTTTGTTTTCGGAGAAGTACTTAGAGTAATAAAAAAAGTGTTATTCTATGTAACAGATTTACGAATTTTAACTTTTTGCACCTTTGAAACCGATTGGAAAAATGTTTCTCAAACGAAATATCAAGCTATACAATATTCGCTTCCTTTTTCTCCTCTTCTCAGCTAAGCTCTCAAAAGAAGATTACTGGGTGCCGTAATTAAATTGATGTTCTCTTTTTTTGCTTTTACAGCCAAAGATAGGGAAATTTTAAGCATCGTATTCGCGTAGTAATCTATTACCAGTGTTAATTAATGCAGTAGAAGGACTACTCAACGAGCATTGTGAATGGCACCTAGTTACGTAATCAAAGCGCGGTAGTCGTTTTGCTAACTGCCGCCCCCAAGGGATTGGACTGAAAATGCCTTTATAAAGCGAACATTCAACTGTTACTGCTCGCTCTGCCGGGGAAAAGTTACACCTTTACAGCCTACTTTGGAGTTCACTTGTCTCCATTATTCTGCTTCTCTCAAATACTGCTCTCTATTCAAAATGTTAACTTTGCATACTGATTTTGGTACGTGTGACTGTTTCAACCTAATACAATGTTGCTAAATAAGCGTAAAATTAAAAGTAAATTGCATTCAAAGATATTATCATTCTCTAAAATAAAACTTTTTTTTTTGCTATCCATTTTAATCCGAATAGCTACACTACATTATCGTGACTTAATTCAGCTCACTGCCACTTCAGTAATGTGATTTAGTTCAGTTCTCACTGTCACTTCACTAATGTGATCTAGTTCAGTTCTCACTGTCACTTCACTAATGTGATCTAGTTCAGTTCTCACTGTCACTTCACTAATGTGATCTAGTTCAGTTCTCACTGTCACTTCACTAATGTGATCTAGTTCAGTTCTCACTGTCACTTCACTAATGTGATCTAGTTCAGTTCTCACCGTCACTTCACTAATGTGATCTAGTTCAGTTCTCACTGTCACTTCACTAATGTGATCTAGTTCAGTTCTCACTGTCACTTCAGTAATGTGATTTATTTCAGTTCTCACTATCATTTCACTAATTTGATTTACTTCAATTCTCAATGTCACTTCAGTAATGTAATCTAGTTCAGCTCTCACTGTCACTTCAGTAATGTGATCTAGTTCATTTCTTACGGTCACTTCAGTAATGTGATTAGTTCATTTATTACTGTCACTTCAGTAATGTCTAGTTCACCTTTTACAATTTCCACTTCACTTTTCCTCGCAACTAGAGGCGTAATGAAATACGGGCAAAGCAGTCTCCTCTTCCTTCCACTTCACTTACTAGGCGTCCAACACAAGACGTCTCTAATCTCTTGCAATAGCAGTACCTACTGTACATCAGAACTGTCGTCACAACGTAACTCTTAGTAGCACCTTATGTTGCAACAAAAACGCACTTACTTACTACCTCACTTGCACGCTCGCTTATATACCGAGTGAGGCAATTAAAGCAGGCCTCATTAATAATATAAGGGAGTCAGTTAACTTCTGCTATTTGAAGAAAAGCGTTTTCCTGCCCTAACACTCAATGGGTTTTGATAGCCCTCAGGAAAACTGCGATTGCATTCATCTTTAAAGAAGCTATTCAGAGGTGTGTAATAAACTAGGATATCATTCCATTCAAAATATTAAACTTGACCATTATATCTCCTTCACAACTCGAGTCAAATAGAAACTATCAACGTCACATTGTGGGCTCCTTGTTACTCAACAACGTGTGTCTGAAATATTTTATTCTATCCTTAAAAGTGTATATGTGTTTTGTGAAGACCTGTTTTAAATGTGTCACGGTGTAGCCGCTGAAGTTTTTGAGAGAGCTCGAGAATGTTCCTGGGAGGCGAGGAGAATGAATTTTACAGAGTTATACGTTATCTTTCGATAGCGCTTCTGTGTTTTCGCTGGGTAGGTGCGCTACTGTGTGTACTTATCTCTTCAACCGCCCAGTCTGTTGGTTGATCAGTCGGCGCCTTCTTTGAGGCGTCGCAATAGAAAGAGGAAACGCAACAATGATAACTTCCACTTACCTATAGTAATATAAGTATATTACATACTTAGGTTATATAGCTAACTAATACATAAGTAATGTAGGTAGTATTTCATTCCACCTAAAAATTGGATACCAGACTTCGCCGGAAATACACATTTTGAATAAAAAGGTACGTTTTTAGAATAATTTCCCGTATATGTGAACTAAATGACTCAAACAGAAAATGTCTAATACCAAATTTGGTATTAAATTCAGCATCCTACAATGGATCTGTAAAATTCTCGACTTTTTTTATTCACTCAAAAATTCTTCTAACTATTTTGATTAGAACATCATATCGTGACGCATCGGCTATGGTCCAAGATTATCGGGAGGTCGGCACCGGGCAGCCGAAATAAACATCGATAACTGCCGCTCGCCAGCGCAAATACCAGGGGCGCTATCAGCAGATAACTAGAGCCTTCTGAAAGCTATTTCTGCCCCCATCCTCCAGAAAATGTGTGGTGGAAATAGCTCTAGAATGTTCGAGAACCTTATGGAAAGATTCCACCGACTATATAAGCGAGCGCTCTCGCGAGAGACAGTGCGAAGTGAGGTGAATCAGTTGGGTTGAGTCAGTCAGCGAGCGAGTTAGCGACTGCGTTTCTAGAGCGAAAGTGCGGTTCTCTGAGCAAGTTGGTGACGACTGTTGTGACGTGCAACAAGTGCTACTGAGGAGCAACGGGTTGTGGATGTCTTGTGTTCGACTCCCCGGCAAGTGAATCATCCGGAGTGCAGAGGCTACGTCACGAAGAAGTGGAGGGACGGAGAACTGAACTAGTTCATCTTTGTGAAGTGATACAGTGAAGTTGAACCAGATAAGAACTTAGAACAGTGACAGTGAGAGCTAGAGAAGTGGAAGTTGAAAAACTCGACCAAATCACAATATTTTTAAGATATATGTATGCTGCTAAATTTAAATCTTTAATTTTCTGCCTCTTTTGTATACTTTTTGGGACTTTACCATTTACAAGATATGTATTTCTCTTTGTTTGAATTTTCCAATGTTATTTTGTTTAAAATGCTTGGTCACTTACGACGCATGATGAGAGTATAGAAATTCAAAGCCTGCATATGGAGACACTTTTTTTTTTAATATTTGACCTTGTTCAGCCTCCTCTGTTCCCCTTGTGCCTTCAAGTAAAGTGTAATGAAACCATTTCTGCAAATCTTTATATGGAATAAAAAGAAGTAGGCAGAAAAATAATCTTTTATAAGAATTACTTGTAGAAGGGAGATTAAAATAAACGTTAATGGCTAGGGAAAAGTATGTGAATGTAACGATTCCCGTATGCCTTTTCTGAACATTCGCTTTTACTAAAGGTATATGTGTTTATTTTTTATTTTCCGAATACGAAATTCTGAAAGTGTGTTACAAAACTCATTAATTATGAAAAATTAAATACATCATACACCTTAAGTGCACTGCACTGTAATTTTATTTTCCATGAACAATTCATATGTTGAAGTTATAGTTATGGGCACGAAGGTATTGCAAACGCCGATTATACTGTTTATAAATTCATCTTCTGAAACAAGGTTCTACTGTGGACGATTTTCTCTTTGGCACTGCATTCACTGTTTTGTCCATTCTAAATTCCCTAATCATATATTCCTAGTCTCGCTTTCCTTTTGAAGTTCTTCAAGAGTAGAATAGAAGGTAGGGTGATGCTTTCAGAAGAACAATTGAAAACGATTGTGAATTTCCTTACTCGAGTTGTTCTGTGCTGATTATTAATTGCTGGACTACATATAGTGCTTACCATCGCTGCACCGACATGGAGCTAAACTAATTATTTGCTCCATAGCGCAGCCCCGATTGTGGCAACATCTGTTGTTAGGCACAGAAAAGTTCACCTGGGCAAAGAGTGAGTGCTCAATAGATGTGCCGACCGAAGAGAAACGTTTAGGAATAATGGATTCTGAGAAATGCATTCGAGAAACACACAGAAGGATCATTCAGGAAGTAACGACCATTTAATTTTATACATTCAGAAAACATTTATTAAAAAAAACATCTAAAGCGTTATATTCACATAACTTCCTCTACCCTCTGCGGTGGTTCCTTCTGAGCGCCAATTTTCGGTAGTATTTCACCTATTTGTGGTGGTATGTGGCTATTTTACGGCACAGGATTTGTAGGAATGGTCTTGGGTTCGGTACTAGCTCAGGGTTCTTTGCATGGATCTTGAATCTCGGGTTAGCGGTGAATACGACTGTTTGTTTTCCTGCTCGTTTATTTCCCGTCAGCGTTTTTAACATTTGATTCCTGCTATTACTTCGACACACACACACACACAACACACACACACACACACACACACACACACACACTTCCTATTTTTTACGCTTCATATCATCGCGCCTATTCGCCGAGACTTTTCTAACAAACATCTCCCAGGAACTACCACAGCCAAGTGTGTATTCTAAAAATCAACTGTTTCTCTATTTCAAACGTTCTATATCTCCCCATTCCACTATCACCTGATTTCTGGCTTCTTTCATTGGATGCCTAAGGCTATCTGGCTTTTGGCGAACATTGACCCTTTTCTACACCTCTGCGTTCCAGCAACCTAACGGGACACTTAACAACAGAGGGAAAAACCATCCGTTTCCGGCCGCTGATGGCCTTGTTCTCTCAACCCTTCGACAAATTTACAGTCAACTCGCTTTCCAGTTTTATTTGACACTATCCTTACTGTTATTGATATTTATTCTCCCTATGATTGTAATTTTATTTAACTACGCAAAACTTACTGCTTCACCTCTATCGCTTATTAGTGGGAATACAAATTATTCTTCCGGAAGCTTCTTTCCTATCTGCTTCATTTTAATCAAGATAAACCTCTCCGGAAATAACTACATTATACACTTCGTTATAGATACAAAGGGAATAGCGATAGTCAAGTGTTTAAGAACTGGACGCTATACGCTGGCCTTAGAATTTCATACCTCTCTTTTCATGCATTCGCGAAAAACAATTGAAATTCGACAGGAATTTATAAGAATGGCTAAGTATTGAAGAAGTTCGATATCTCGAAAATGGCTAATGCCACACAAAAGGTATTTGAAATCAATTGTGTTATTGTACCTATTTTTGTGTAGTGGTTTTCGTCTATAAATTGATGTTGTTACACCACTTATGGGCACCAAACTTTAAGTAGTTGTACCCCCACGTTGGAGAGCCAAACTTGAAGTAGTTGCTTCAGCCCCACGTATCGTACAAGGTTTCCGGTGGCCTTCGCCCCACGTTATATATATATATTTGTATGTATACCTCGGCTGCGTCATTAGTAATTTGTAAAGCACGTATCTCTTAGCAGGGCTGGTACGGCTAAAGAACAAGGCTTACACAAATTATAATTGTATTGTACTTTATTTATTAATCCTTCACACGATTAAATAACACTTCACTGATGTATTCTACTGTACAGCTGTGAGATTATTGTTATTTGCACTTTTTAACAAGTAAACTTTGTTATTCTCACCGCAATGAATTTTCATGTCTCACACTGAACCCGTACCGTACCGATCGGGTACGCAATCTTGTAGCGTCTTCCGCCTGAATCTGTGCATTTTCTCTATTTCAAGTCTCTGATTGGCTAAGCCTACTCCAATAGAATATTTTTATTTAACTTAAAGTTTTTCTAGTTTATGATTGGCTATTTATAAACTATTTTAAATATTACACGATGGTTCCAAGAATTATTAGTAGCCTTTAAGCTTACCTCATTGATAGCAACTTTCGCTTTTACTTTGTAATTCTGTTTGCTACGGAAAGCAGCTTGCTTCTATTCTCACAGCTCCTACATTGTTAAACTACGTAATACATTCACATAACATTATTATACATGTACATAATAAAATAAACATAATAGAATGACTGTTACATATAATTTATATATTATACACATTGATTTAAGGCGGGCTGTTATTATACTTTATATTATATAATTAGACTGATATCATTTAAGCGTTAAAAATACTGCCTCACGCTTAACGTTTATCAGTTATACAAGATTATACAAAACTCCTTCCGAATGAAGAGAATATCACAGGCTATTCTCAGAAACTCAAAATATACATTTTGTTTTTCATGTAAATATATTGTATAAATAGTGTTTTAATCAAAATCATTAGAGCCACTTTTAGAAAATCAAAAATTTCAAAAAATGTTCTATGTGAAGCGTAGTTTGAGATGGGGGATTTTTTGGAAAATCTTCCTGTCGTATCTTTTGAAAGTACTGAACCTAAATACCAAGTGATATTTATCCGACTTTTTGTTTTTTAATTATGCTGTTCACACACACATACATTCCCATCGACCATTTTCTAAAAATACTTTATTTGGATTCAAGGTGCCTCAAAACATCTATTTCCGGTGAAATCTCGATATTGAATTTTTGGGTGGAATGCAATACCTTCTCTACCTACTATATTTCGTGGCAGAGAAAGTAAAAACATTTAACAAAATTTAAGCTTACTTTATTCCTCTGCATAATCCTCTTCATTATTCAAACATTTGTCTTATCCAACCACGATCTTTAGAATTCCCGTGTTGTAATGCTGCCGCCAGTTCATTAAGCCAAGATGTTCGGATGGTATTTCACCAAGCAAAGAACAAGAAATCTGTATTGTTGTTCACTTGATTCTTTAAATCATCTGTGATGAGTGACTGACGTCCTGGTTGAGTTTCACAATGCACATTTGTTCCTTCATTATTGGACATTTAGCATTACCTTTCTTTCTTTCTTTCATTACTGTATCACCATACACTTCCTTTGATTGGCTGTAAATTTTTGCAAGTTTCAACTTCCGAGCATTAAAATATCCAATACCTCATATCTCATCATGTTTGGGACTTTGTATCACACAAAGTGGCATTCATTTTGAACAATCACAGAAACCACAATAACAACTAAAACTCGTCTGAACTCTCACAATACTAAGAAAAGATGTTGAGGAAACCATTTGTCCTCAGAAACCATACAGCGATCTGCGCGGCGCAAATGCGCAAACGGTCATTACTTCCTGGATTAGTTTTGTATATATTGTGGCAAGTGAGGTGGTAATATGTTTAAGTTGGTAATACAGACCGGAATTAGGTCATGATAGAGGGGGAAAACCGGTTCTTCAGTAGCGTCTGACGCTATCTCAGTCTCTTGAAAATGAGACCAGCGTACAGTGCAGTTGGAACATGGGGACCTCTCCGCCGATAGCAAGACAGGTAATCTGTATTTATTCTTAATATATTCAGTCATCTAAACTTCTGGCATGCAATTTCTTCAAGTAAATAGATCCTTCTATCCTTCCACATCATGATTTACATATATTTTTAGCTATTTTCAGGTATTAGGGGACCTAGTTCAGCTCGCCCCTGTCGAACCTCGTGTAGATTAATGTTTGATCCTGTTTTCGGTACCTTGCTCTACCCCCTTGAGCTAAATATAATGTAGAGGTTACGACAATTGGCGCGAGTCGCCGGGTATTTTGAGATTTTGAAGTGCAATTTTTTTTTCCTCTTTTAGCCTGAAATGTAGCGTGTTTGCTCCTCCACCTGTTCGTTGGAACATGTAACTCCTTAGTTTTGCCTTAATGGTAAGGGTTTCTATTTGAAAATTATGGTTTTATGTTCTAAATTCCTTTAAAAGTATTTCTTTAAAAGTCCGTTTTTATATCTTTGTTTTGAGCTCAGGGCGGCGCCGTGGCCGAGTGGTTAGACCGCTCGCCTCCCATCTAGGCGGCCCGGGTTCAATCCCAGGGACCTGCATGTGGGATTTGTGGTGGACGAAGCGGCGTCTGGGCGGGTTTTCTCCGGGTTCTCCGGTTTCCCCCGCCAGTCATTCCACCAACTGCTCCATCATCACCTTTCCTTTCATCCATTTCACCAACATTTCGTTTCATCTACTTCCTTCATCCCATACCAGGCATTGGGCTGATCACCCATCCTGGATGCTCTGTCTGATCCATGAGTGTCTGCTCCTCGACGGGCCTCTGACCCCAGGCACCCGCTTGTAAGTCCTGGGGGGTGTAAGTCCTACATAAGAGGAGGGTAAGCAGATAATGAATGAATGAATGAATGTTTTGAGCTCACTTTAATATTTTTCCATTGTCTTGCTGTTGGCGTAGCGTCGGTAATTTTTGGCTTCATTTTCCCCTAACCATTGTTTAAATTCTGTTTGTATGACAAAATGTTTGCACTGTTCTTCTAAATTTCTTGTTTTTTGTGAATTGTGGAAAACTTGAGTGATATTTGCAACTTTGATAATGTGGTGACCGCTGTTAGTTGGTGTTGCGTCATCTTTGCATGGTCCTGCAATTCATTAACAATTCTAGAATGTGAAGCAATACTTTTGCGTGTTTTGTATATCACGTGGCGTGTGTGTGTATAAAAAGTGAGGTGCATCTCTTTAGAAAAAAAAAGAAATTCATATTTGTGCATCGTACTCGTACGTTCGCCGTGAACGCTTAGTAGTAGTATACAAATAATTTTGCTTCACCGTTGCTATGCTTGGTTTTATTTAGTTACGCAATTTTTTGGGGGGGAAAGTATTTCAATGACTAATTTAAGTGAAAGTTTCAGCTACCACCAGCTGTGCCAGTATCTTCACCTATATAGGTTTAACGAGCATCCAATATGGACCAGCAGGACATATCCACCTCCATTGGATGTCGAGTGTGCAGTTATATGTGTGTTACCAGAATTTGGAAAGTTGCACTGGAATTTTGTGGTAAAAAGAATAAAAAAAATCTGATGTGTTACACTCACATGACTTTCTCTACTCTTCTATAAACTATTTTTACAAACGCTTATTCTCCTTCTACTTCATGTTAATCTAGATAAACAGTTGCAGACTCTATCTTATTGCTAATTTTCTTGTAGATGTAAGGGGAATATATATTTACAAGGGCAATATAGAAATACAGTAGCCTTTAAGCACATACATATCTCTTAATAGCTGGTTGCTAGGTGCAGCACCATTCCCTTTGCCACAGATTTATACTCTTTGCATATCTAAGACAAAAAATGAATAACGAATTCCCATTTGAGAAAATAAGTATTGAAAAATTTAAGGGAATAACAAGCAATATCTCGAAAATGATTCACTCAAGAAAAAAAAATCTATATGACATAAATTGTGTATTTTAACGCGAACTACATTTTTTGTGTAGTAAAAGCTTGTCTATCTCTTATGGTTTACCAGTTATGCAAAAGTAGTTCACAATGAAGAATACTTTTGGAGACATTCCTAGAAAATTCAAGATATACACTTTATTTGTCATAAAAATATCTTAAACATATGATATTTTAATCAAAATCGTTAGAACCATTTTTGAGAACATTAAAATTTTCGAAAACTCTTCCATGTAAAGGGTAATCTAGGGTGGGGTTATTTTCTTGAAAACCTTCGTGTCGCATCTCTGGAAGATACTGAACCTAAATACCAAGTTTGGTGTTTATCCGCCTGTTCGTTTCTGAATTATGCTGTTCACAGACAGACACACAGACACACACACGGACATGTTTCCAAAAATACTTTTTTTGGATTCAGGGGGTCTCAAAACATATATTTCCGGTGAAATCTCGGTATCGAATTTTTGGGTGGAATACAATACTTCCCCTACTTACTATACGTATTAGAGAAAGTAAAAAACCTGTAAGTATGTGCACATGGTCTGTACCAAAGTGTGGTATGTATATTTTGAACAATTGGAAATAGATGTGCCATGTGAGGTGTTAATATGTTTAAGTTGGTAATACAGGCCGGAATTAGGTCATGATAGAGGGGGGAAACCGGTTCTTCAGTAGCGTCTGACGCTATCTAAGTCTCTTGAAAATGTGACCAGCGTACAGTGCAGTTGGAACATGGGAACCTCTCCGCCAATAGCAAGACAGGTAATCTGTATTTATTCTTAATATATTCAGTCATTTAAACTTCTGGCATGTAATTTCTTCAAGTAAATAGATCCTTCTATCCTTCCACATCATGATTTACATATATTTTTACGTATTTTCAGGAATTAGGGGGCTTAGTTCAGCTTGCCCCTGTTTGACCTCGTGTAGATTAATGTTTGATCCTGTTTTCGATACCTTGCTCTACCCCCTTGAGCTAAATATAATGTAGAGGTTACGACAATATTCAGAAAATTAGGAATAACTGTTTCGAAAGACAGTCGGAAACACATATGTAATTTCAGATGTTTTAATTGAAAACGTGTGTTTGCTGTGGAAAACCTTTGCATCAAAATTTTTAGTGGAATCCTATACTTTGTCTACCTTATCATATGTGAGTGGTAGAGAAAGTAGAAATGAAATTCAGTCGTGCTACGTATCGCTGACACAGTTTCCATTTTTTCTCTTCCATGTTATAATCCGGACGTCACTTCACTGGCCCCAATTCCCCAGGCTGACGGCGTGAAAGAAAACGCTTCATAGATTCGACCCTCTCTCGCTCCTCACTGAAACTTTTTTCCCTGCCAGGCCGTGGGATGATCTGATTTCAGCAGAAAGAGGATGAGGTTGGTTTTACAGGAAGAGATTACGGCCTCCATCGCAGGTAACATCAAGAACCGATTAGAAGATCCCCGGGGTCGGAAACTGTATTCCTCAGTGGCGTGGTCCGTGCGCTGTTAAGGGAATTGGCTAATCTGCATTGTTGCGAGCACATTACCAGCACAGCAACAAACAAAACGAAAACAGTAAGGTTTCAGTGGCGTGCAGCACAGTTATGTGATGTTTACTGTGTAACAGTTACATTATTATAACAGATACGGAAATAACTACTCGGTTCCTCTACTAAGGTAGGTAAACTCTAATAGCAATAGCATTATGCTGCTCCCCGAGATAGCGTGTCACTAGTTTTATTATACCGTCTGGCGATGGAAATATCAACTAGCTTACTTTTTTGTAATACCTTTGGTTTTCAGACATCATATTCAATTAAGGGTAGTTGATACTGAATTTTCAGCATTTCGAAGAAAGAAAAAACAAGTTTAAAGCTCTTTCGTGGAAATAACAGGAGCTATGAACCTAAGTAAACAAAATCCGATCTCTCACATTTGCACGACTTTCTTTAGATTTCCTTTCAAAGTTAGTGAAGTCATGCATCCAAAACGTTTTGTAACCACTTCCTCTTACTGAGGACATATATTTACAAACAAATGATTTCAAATAGCTAATACCACAGTTTATCCACTGAAACTACTAAAAATATCTCGAATTATCTGGAAATAGTTTTTTTTTTCCTTCTGATGGTTTTCCTGTGTGTGTGCGTGTTTTTTTTTTAGGTTTAACGTGCTTTGACCGGTCAGGTCATATCGAAGGATGATTGAAAAGGGTGCTTAGACCTACCCGACCTTCATTTTTCACGATAAGGGAAAACCTTGGTAAAAACCGTATCCAGGTTATCACCCTAGCCAAGATTCGAATTCGGTACTCTTAAATATGAGGAAGAGACTTTATCTCCACATCACAGAGGTGGGCCATTTTATATAACTGTTAAACTGCAAAAGGCAGGCGTCATGGCCGAGTGGTTAGACCGCTCGATTCTCACCCGCGGCCCGGGTTCGATACCAGGAAACCTTATGTGGAATTTGTGCTGGACAAAGCTGCATCTGGTGGGTTTTCTTCTGGTTCTCGGTTTCCTCCGCCATTCATTCCACCAACTGCATCATCACCTTTCCTTTCATCCATTTTACCGTTATTTCATATCACCTCCTTCCTCGCTCTCATGCCACGCTTCGGGATGAACACCCAGTTAATCTGTTTGTTCCCCGAGAAGTAACGACTTAGTCTGCTTTTAAGTCCTGAGGGGTGAAACTAGGGTTGTGACATCAGAGTCGCTACACGGGGGAAAGCCTATAGAACAGGAAGGTAAGGTTTTAGTGATAAGGGCTGACATTGACCCCTTGCGGTAGAGTCTATACAAGAAGAATTACGCATATCTCGCGAACATTTACTTTATTTTGAGGCAGTATTTTTAACACTTAAATGTTTTGTCTAATTATATAATATATAAATTCAATAACAGCCCGCCTTAATGCAATATGTGTATGTAGCAATATATAAAAAGTATATATTACAGTCATTGTGTATGTTTATATTATTGTATTCATGTGTAATAATGTTATGTGAATGTATTACGTAATTTAATAATGTAGGAGCTGTGAGATTCATAGGTTAAAAGTTGCTAACAATGAGGTAACAATGAGGTAACCTTGAGGCAATAATGAGTTTGAGAGTTTAACAATACTACTTGTAATTCTTGGAAGCAATGTAATTTTTGTGACAGTTTATAAAATAGCCAATCAACAACCAGAAAAACCTTCAGTTAAATCAAGGTATTCTATTGAACTAGGATTAGCCAATCAGAGACTTGAAATACAGAAATTTACAAATTTAGGCGCTAGAAATCAAGTCCGTTGCTTGTAGACAGCACTCGTAACTGGACGAGTTACTTGTAGACAGTGTTCCTAACCGGACGCGAGATGCGTCCTCGAGAAGTTTAATACGTATTCGTGTGAGACAAAAATAGTTTACGTGTTAAAAAGTGCAAGTAATTAATACAAAAATCTCACAGCTCTCTTTCTCTATATATCAGTGAAATGTTATTTAAATCGTGTCAAGCATTAATAAAAGGAGTGAAGTAAAATTATACTCTGTGTAAGCCTACATTCTTCAGTCGCATCACTCCCTGTTAAGACATTCATGTCTCTAAAAGAAATATAAATACTGACGCAGCCAGGGAAAAATAAACATATAATATTTAAAGAAACAGTCAAAAATTACAAAGTTAATATTCTTTAAACATTTGGGGCAAAGGCCACCGGAAAGTACATTTGGGGCCAAGGCCACCGGAAACTTTTTTTACCATACGTGCGGTTGCAACTACTTCAAGTTCGGCTCCCCAACGTAAGAAATACGATGCAACACCACCATAGCATAACCGTACTTCAAATTAAAGCCCAAAGCGTGGTGCAAATAAAGGTGCAAATGACGTAAAGAAAATACATCATCTTCAAACTGGCTTTCCATACGTAGCAGCAACAAACAGCCTACATCAATTTCAGCAATATTATTTATAACATATGTAGCTGACTTATATAACTAAAATGCGTTTATTAAATCATTACTGCAAAGTGCACATAACAGTGTGCACATGGATAAGATTCTATGTCAGTTTATTGCAATAAATTACA
This sequence comes from Deroplatys truncata, assembly GCA_030765065.1. Taxonomy (NCBI): domain Eukaryota; kingdom Metazoa; phylum Arthropoda; class Insecta; order Mantodea; family Mantidae; genus Deroplatys; species Deroplatys truncata. The sequence goes on from CM060981.1 coordinate 57,329,292, forward strand.
ACCCGCACCTTTCTGTCCTGTAGTTTATATAATGGAATATCGGCAGAAACAAATGCCGTGCATAGTTCTTCATTAAACGTTGAATCAACTGTACAGGTAACCCTCTCGTTGTAAACGGTCGACTACATGACGCCTCTAAACAAACGTGACGACTCCGATGTCGCAGCTTTAGTTAAGTCACGGCTAGATAAGGCAAAAATTCACCACACAAAATCACCACATTTGTTTAAAATACACAATTTACCTTAAATTAGATTTCTTATCCGGGCATTGCAGGGTTACTTTCTGTAAGTAGGGGGTTGATAATAAACACAGGAGTGGTTTTTGAAAATCGTGAGTAGGCTATAATTTAACACTCATACCTAGAACATGTCCAATTTTTGTTCAGATTGATCTAATGCTGCCAAATTGTACATAACGGGTTGAAAATTGGAGTATGAGGTAGTTTTCTTTAACTTTATGGTACAATCCTACACTTTTCGCCAAGTCCTATAGTCCCCGTGCACGAATATGTGCCCTGAATGACCAAGTGGCATAGGTTTGTCTATAAAAGGTTGAAAAGAAAGTAAGGGTAGCTTTTAAATTATCCGGAGTGCTATATAATTGAAAATAAGCATTAGGTGATTTTCGGAAGTTGTAAGATAATCTATGATTTTACCGACTCCTATTGCTTAATCGTGCATTATTTTGAATGGGTGGTTTAAACAGAGCAGATTTGTACATAAGGGCTTAAATTAATTTGAATTTTGTTTGTGGACACCCTTTAACCGCTGGGTCCTTAGCTTCCCAATCTATATTGGGCGTGAAAGACCAGAAATTTTGTTCAGAAGCCTCTTTATCAGGCTTGAGGCTGTTTTTATATGCCGTAAATCTACGACACGGAACCAGTGGCCTTACTTCCCTTTCGAAGGAAGCCATGCTAAGGATTTTTATGCTGAAAAAATCCATTGTCTTCCGCCGAGTTCGACCCCACAACCTCGGGAACTAGAGGCTAGCACGGTAACCACTACACCACGGGAGACGACTTTGCAATACTAGTATACAATTATAAAGGGATCTACCTGCATTTAAACATATGTTGTAATTTAAGATAGAGTTAGCAACTCATTATTCACGTCGTGAGCAAACATTAATAATTTCTTCGATAGTTAAATAACATATTTATGAAGTGAAACCTATAAAATACTTTCTACGTCGCCTGCTATTGAAATTGAGAAGTTAAAGGATTTCATCGCGTTAAACAGTAATAGATGTTAATTTATTTGGAATTAATAAATAAAAGCGAGGGTCATTATATAAAGCGTCGAACTAAATAGCTAATTTGAATTTTTATTAAAAAATTCTTATGTGATACATTCACATGACTTTCTCTATGCTCTATCTTTATTAGTGGGTATACAAACTATTCTTATTAAAGCTTATTCTTCTACTACGTTTTAATCCAAATAATCGTTATAAAAAAGGCTGCATTACACATTTCGTTACGTTCGTAAACAGAACAGGATAGTCAAATATTTAAGAACTGGAACGCTATATGCTGGACTTAAAATTCCATATGTTTCCCTTGAATCGCGAGAAACAACCTGAAGATCGATGGGACTTAAAAAAAGAATAACTATTGGACAATTCGAATCTTTAATAACGGATATCTCAGAAACGGCTTATGCTACAAAAAAAACTTATTTTAAATGAATTGTGTGTTTCAAAGAGATACACACTTTTTTGCGTAGTACGTTTGGGTCTAATACTTAACGTTTGCCAGTTATACAAGATTATATAAATTTCTTTCCAAATGAAGAGGACTTCTTAGGTTATTCCCCAAAAAATTGAAGACAAATTTTACTTGTAATGTCTTTTTGTCTTTTTATCTTTCATACATGTTAGTTTAATAAAAATAGTTAGAACCATTTTTAGAAAATTTTAAAAAAATGTATGAGGGTGATTTTCTCGAAAATCTTCGTTTATGAGTTATGCTCTTCCCAGACAAGTTTCCAAAAATGCTTTATTTGGATTCACGGAACCTCAAAACATACATATCATGTGAAATCCCCATATCGAATTTTTGGGGGAATGCAATGCCTTTTCTACTTGTACGTGATGGAGAAGGTAAAACCAGCAGCATTTAAGCTCTTAATAACTTAAATCTGTTCTTCTCACAACGTGCTGATAAATTTGGTAAATGTTACATTCTTGTAATCTTTATCGAGCGAAGGAGGGTTTCATTGTGAATAAAAAAGAATATATGCATAGCAATAATTTCGATTTCCTTTAATCTATTTAAATTAAGCCTTTTTCTACACAGATTTATCGTCCTGAGACACATTAAGAGCTCTCATCTTCGTTCCACGGATTGACAGCAACCGTAACACAGTATTATTATAAACTCTCTTAAATTGGCACACTTCAACGTAAGCCTACATTAATAATTTAAACATTACTATAAGCTTTATACCCGAATGACCAGACACTACACAGCGTTACTTGTCCCCGATCGCATAAAGTCCTTTGGCATAGCCAAACTATCATCGACGTTATATTCATTGCTTTAAGACCAGAATTTGCCGTATGGACATCAGAGCAGATAGCAAAATTGGCTCTTTATCCAGGGTGATGATCTATAATCGAAGGATCCAAAGATATAAGCAATTTATATCAGAATACTCTGGAAAAGCCTACTGAAATATCCTGCGTCCCCTTGAGAAAATTCTCACACCGGGAGAAGAATTTAATCAACAAAATGAATTTCTGCAAGAAGGTCGTGCACATATTCCCATTAGCAAATGGAAATCTTTCAGGTCCTAATGTGATCTGGGCTGAGGTCAGAAGATAGGGGAGTTCTCCCCGTTTCCATTCATCAAGTCAAAGAGCTGTTTCAACCATGTTATGCAACCGACTGTCTTCAATCAGGTTGTCTTCAGGAGAGATAATGGACCTTCTAACACAAAAAGCCTCCTGGTATAAGCATACTCACGTCTTCCCGATGATATTTATTGAAGAAAATTTAGAATTGCAACATTTGATTTCGTTTCCAAAGAAACCGGTAGCTACCAACATAAATTTGGGAATAAAACACACTTGAAATCCTAATTTACGAGGCGTATTTCTACTTTCTCTTCTACGTATAGTAAGTAGGGAAAGTATTGCATTCCACACAAAATTTCGATACCGAGGTTTCACAGGAAATATGTTTTGAGACCCGCTGAATCCAAAAAAAATCATTTTTGGAAACATGTCCGTGTGTGTGTGTGTGTGTGTGTGTGTGTCTGTAAACAGCATAACTCAGAAACGAACAGTCGGATAAACACCAAACTTGGTATTTATGTTCGGTATCTTCCAGAGATGCGACACGAAGGTTTTCAAGAAAATCCTCCCACCCCAGATTACCCTTTACATGGAACATTTTTCGAAAAGTTTAATTTTCTCACAAATGCCTGTAAGTATTTTGATTAAAATACCATATGTTTAAGATATGTTCATGACAAATGAAATGTATATCTCGAATTTTCTGGGAATGTCTCCAAAAGTATTCTTCATTGTGAACGACTTTTGCATAACCGGTAAACCATAAGAGACAAAATTTTACTACACAAAAAATGTAGATCGCGTCAAAATACACAATTTGTCATATACATTTTATTGTTGAGTGAACCATTTTCGAGATATTGCTTGTTATTCCCTTAAATTTTCCAATACTTATACTTTTTCCCAAATGGCAAATCGTTATTCTTTTTTTTTTTCCTGGTAATGCAAAGAGAATAGAATACTCCACATAGCAACCAGCTCTTAAAAGATTTGACTATCGCTTAAAGCCTACCAATTCCCCTTGCACCTACAAGAAAATTAGCAATAAGATTAACATCTCGATTAACATGAAGCATATGGGGAATAAGCGTTTCTAAAAATATTTTGTACACGAGTAGAGAAAGTCATGTGAGTGCAACACATCAGATGTTTAAAGTAAGTACCGGTAACCTTTTTAAGAAAATAAAAGAACATTATTTTCCAAATACTTTATTATCATTCACCTTAGCCTTACATCTTACACTACTTCTCCACATAGTCCCACCGTCATTCAGGCATTTGCAATGGAAACCAGTCATTGTATGCCTTCGTCAAAGAATGATGCCGCCTGTGGTGAAAACCAAGTCTGCACTTCTTAAATCACATTATTGTCGTTGAAATGTTTTCCACCAAGCAATTTCTTCACATGAAGTAACAGATGAAAATCGCTTGGTGCCAAATCCAGACTGTAGGGAGGGTGGTCAAATTGTTCCCAACCAAATGATGCGATCAGATCTTGAACTTGTTTGGTTGTGTGTGGCCGGGTATTGTCAGTCAGTGTTTCCCCATAAACCTCACACAATTGGCGATTAATGTTTGCTGGCGTAACCTTTCTCGCTTTCAAAAAGTAAATCACTGATCTGACTTTGCAGTCGGCAGATTGTTCAAACAATATGATTGCTTTGAACATTTTGAAACGCTCCAACAACAGAAAACACAAAATTACGATCGCTCATAGCTACTTCCGAATGAATGGAGTAAATAATCCCGTCTCAAAATCGTAACTGCAGCGCTGCAGCGACAAAATATTAAAACAGTACTTACTTTAAAAAACGCGCATTGTGCATTCTTTTTAATAAACTAATAACGCACTTCTAACCAATAGCATAATTGCTTAAAAACTAATTAACTGTAGGTAATTAAAGGCGAATGAACATACCATAGCTCTTCCTAAATTTTTGCAGAAAAATAACGCGCAACCAATTTTACAAGTCTCTTCAATATTTGTGTCTTCATAATCCACGTCGACGACCACAAATTATTCTTGAAATACTGTCTCTCTATTATCCTCCATGTTATTATTTTCAAACAACCTGCTTTGAGTCATAGGATCAACCATCAAACAATCGACTCAAAGCCACCTAAATTATAGTATTTTACTAAGCCATCGTATTCCTTATAGCCAGGCATAGGAATTCTTAAGTAATTGTCTTCAAGTTATCAATACTTAAATTTATCACTACAAATAACGTGAAAAACAGCGACCAAGGGCCACTTATAGGCAGATAAAACAGGTTTGAGTGCGAAGGTGACGATTGGTAAGTTCATTAGAAATTGTTTTTATTAATAATTTATTCAGAATAATAAAACATACGATTATGCATAAAACAGTATGCATTGAATGTGTGTGAAATACATAATCAAATTTCGAAATACAAAAGACTCGTTTTAGTCTTGTCTTTTCAAACCATTCCTCGAATTTGTAATAATTGAACATCGAACTTATATGTAAATGCATATTTAGTTTTTTTTTACTTAGAGTAGAGTTTTATTTTATTTTATTTATTTATTTTTAACACTTAACATTTCAAACTCTTACATCGCGTGGGTCAGATAGACCTACGTGCTTATGTAATACACTGCAATTCATATTTTTCAGACTACATACATCACACTGAGCTTTAAAGTTAGCGATATTTACAAAAAATTAAAAGAAACGAAAGAAACAACAAAATCCACACAAACTAAACATAAGAAGAGAAAAAACTTATTCACAATCACAAGTTATTGTTTACAAAACAAACAAATACCCGCACCTAAGCCACTTACCCTCACCCTCCCGTTCTTGACCCTCTTCGTTACACTCTGATCTGAGCTGCATAATCTTTTATAAAAATCTACCAACTGCTTCTCCCTCCCCGGACTTAAGTTATGCAATATGTTTCATGTACCTCTGTTCTTGTATGTAAATTTTATAGTGCGTATAATTGCATATTTCCGATGTTGCACAATATTTTTTTTTTTCCATACCTCGGGCATATAATACACGTATTTTTATAATTTTAATTTAAAAATTAATATTTTAACACATTACTGACAATACAATAAAGTACTTACTGTGTGTCGGAACGCGCGATGCTACCTGCGCGCCGTCGGTAAGCGCCTCCCTACCCGCACCTGATTGGGGCCTTCGACCGGCCATCGGAAGAATAGTCAGTATGAAACAGTTCCGTTTCCCTGTTCCAGAACATTCCTTTCGGCATGTTCTAGCAGAGTCCATTTCTGGATCATCCTAATGCGAGACCTATATAAGAAGTTGCTCTTGCCCGGGAGTTCAGTTCAATAATTTAAGAACTTACGAACTGAAAATTGGGCAGTGAAAATAGACAGTGCCAGTGCAGTTCAGTTGCAACTTGTGTCTCAGCATTCAATTGTGAGTTATGATTTGACAGATCAGTTGTGTTGTATTCAGAATATGTACAAAAAGTGACTCAAGTATAAGGTTTATGCTTCGTTGAGTGCCTAAGTGATAAAAATGTGTTTCGCAGTAACAGGTGTTCTCAATTGTTACATTATGAGACCCCCTATCATTTCTCAGTGAGGCTCAGAGTAAACTAGTGAGTGCTACTTTAAAGTATAAAGAAAAATTAAGCGGTAATTTGTGCAGTGTTTTGAAGAGGAATCCTGATATTAAACTGTTCTATTGATAAACATCTTCAGGGTGAAAACGTAGTGCCTCTTGAAGAAATTTCTCCAGAGTTACTGCTTTCAAGTTTTGCCCAACTAAAGCTACCAGAACGATGTCTAAGAAAGAATGTACATTGCAAGTACCAATATAGGTATTTTAAAGACTTTGACAGCATGAATGCAGGCATATTTTAGATATTGCCACGAATATATCTTTCCATACTTAAAGCCATGACAACGGGGGACGAAACTCGCTAAGCATGCGAAACTAAGGATATCAGAATCTGTAGAGAGGCAATTTCATTAACAAAAGATGTTACCTTAACCTTACATGTTAGGCTCACAAAGAAGTCATCGTCCAAAACTCACAGAGAGCACACCATACTGTTCGTTACATTAAGAAGACTTTTTGCCTAAAGGCCGAACAATTAATCCCAATCATTTTATATACAATCATCCCCAACATTACTTCCTATCAAAAGCATCATCAAAGCCACCAGAACGTTCTCCAGTGATCCACTACAAAATCAAGCTGCCAACATTTGAGTTAAGCCTTCCGGAATGAACAGGTCTAACAAACTCATTCTGGGAGGACCGACTCCACGTCAGGCTAACCAAACCAGCTCTACGTGTGCTCGCCATAATATTTTAATTCATACAAATCCGAAGTAATAATGCATTTCCCATGCTCATATCAGAATATGGTACATTGAAATATATTACGAGTCCACTTTCTGTACCTTGGGATTCAGTTGGAACCATATCCCAAATCCAATCCTGCGAGAGAAAAGGATCAGATTCACTTCCATGTATTGGCATGTAAACTGCGGCGGTCCGGTGGAATGTGATATGAGCAGTGGAGGGCGGAGGTAGAGGGAGAAAGGCGAAGATGTGGGGCATGATATCTCCTCTTCTTGGAGCAGTGAGGTCTTGATGTCAGGGTGTGGGTGTTGGCGAAAACAAGAAAAACAAAAACAAAATTGGTTCCGTCTTCAGGAAAAATGTTAAATTTGTTATCAACACTTCAATATCTTCAGTATCTCTTGATCTCGATCTCGTTCATTCCTCGCAGACATATAAATTTATCTTTCGCCACATTTTACTTCGGACGCTCAAGTATTGGCGCTTTCAGGTGGCACTATAGCTATTCGTTGCATTACTCTGCCGCAGTGCGGTTTACGACGCACTTAGTTACAACCAGGCAGAGGGACTTTAGTAAGCACACAGAGCAACTCTGTTGCCGCACAGAGTATAGGTAACATCAGGTACTGCGACGGACATACACCTCCTCGCCTCAACAGCGGTTTTGTTGTTCCATTTAGTCGCTGCATAAAATACAGCAGTGCGGATCTGTGACAACATGCCTAAAGCAAAGAAGAGTTTATATTTCAGAATTAACATCATTTGTTGCATAATGTGGCAGAGAACACTTTAGCAGGAATGGCGAATATATCAGATGTAACATAAGACGTTTAAATCCACGTTAAACAACACTAATTCAGTGAAACACAAGGGACGTGTGGCACTATTAGAAAGGAACAATGAGGAAAATGGACCTTCAAATTCCTCAGCCTCAAACTACAGATCAGAAGTTTCACAGGATCTCCGTCACACACTAATAAGAGCGGACATTATTTTAAAAAATTCACAGCTTTTGAAATGCTTGTTTCGTAGCTTTCATAAACTAATTGTACCCTATCAATATCTAAACAAACATTGCTTTCTGCTCCTAATACTCCTTAATCCTGATTTATCCGCTTTCGAAGCAGGGTTTAGTGCCTCATCTGTGTATCATATTGGTTTACAGAGAAAAAAGCAAGGCCGCACTCACCTTCTCATCACCACCAACCCTCAGTGCGTCTCTAACTTGATGGTTTACTTACTAAAACCTCCCTGCTTGGTTACGATGCGTAGGAGTTACACATTGCTCTAGTGAAATTTTACAAACCGAGACTTGCAGCGTAGCGACAGCGGTCTGCCCTTCGGAATTGTTGAGTTGCCAGTCGCAGGGACGGCATTCGAACCCTTGAAGTTATGTTGGGGTGCTTTTATGATGAATATTCACCCCATTCTTTCGTAATCATGCGTTATTTATAATCATGTAATTTCTATTTTATTCCCTATACGTCGTTTCAAATATTCTTAAAAATTATTCTTGGTGGTTCACTATATACGCTCCCTCCCGCAGTGATTTTGGAAGTTAGTTTCTCAGAAGAACTTTCCCTGCCTTCGCTGAGAATTCATGATAATACACATACACTTTGGCGTCTGAGTTTATTGTCAACCTGAGTCAACCTTTTAATTGTTCTTTACTCACGTACTTTGTGGACTATGTTTTCCGACAGCCTGGCGACAGTTTTAGCCCGAGGCATCCGGAAGCCCACTATGGTGCTCTTCTATCCACATAGTTAAAAAAACTGGGCTCATCTCCCTTCGTTTCTATTGCTAAGAAAATCCTGCGGTTGTTTTCCTTATACATTTTCTATCTGCCATCAATTCGCTTTAATATACTTTACGTATAAATAGCATTAATAAAGTGTGTACTTTATGACGATAATTAATAACATTTTGTCAATTGACGGTGTTATTAATTGATCAATTCCTGACATGCAAGTGGTTAGTTACAAAACGCAGATCCTACACAAAACTACATTGAAACCGCATAATCGCTAACAAATAAATACAACTAGTTTGACGACGTTGTCTCCAATGCATATTGGCGGCTGCTACAGTGGTGAGCGATAGGATCTTTCTCTCAGGTATGCGTGGGTGAGGTGAGGTCAGATAACAGCCGTTAAACCGACTGAGAAGTTTAATGTAATATAATGTAATTTTTAAATGGGAACCTACATTTAGGTCAGTTTAAATTGACCCTAAAATGACCATCACAACTTCCTCCAAACAAAATACACTAATGGCATTTATTTCCCCCGTAACATCACGCAACGTTTCTTCAAGACATTTATTTCTACAACGCTTAGCTTTGGAGAAATTGTACAGTCTCAAATTAAATGGTCCACCCTGTATATCTGCTCTATTTAGCAGTAGAGAAAAGGAAGATAGATAAGGTAGGTAGGTAGGTAGCTAGGTAGGTAGGTAGGTACATACGTACGTAGTAGAGAAAATAACACATATTTGGTCTATCTAGCAGTAGAGAAAATAGGGTAGTTAGGATAAAAACAGGTAGTTAGGTAGGTAGGTAGGTAGGTAGGTAGGTGCACAGTAGAGAGCGTAATACATACAGAGTGGAAAGGAATTTGTTACATTCCTTCTAATATGTATTGCATAGAGGTATTACAAACAAAAAATTATCACAACATTTTGTTCTGTTTTCAGCCGCTTTCGAAAAAAATAATAGCTGTGTTTTCCTAATTAAATGGTTCATTCCATGAGAATGTATGAACATAATGGTTTGTTACTTGTAAGATGGTTAGATTAACCTACTTCTGACCTAGTTCAGGTAGTAACTATGAGACATCACATATGGGTTTGAAATAATTAACTATTTTCCAAACACCGTTTCTGTAATATGGTTGGAGACCCAAGCAACGTTGTTAGGCCAAGATAGGTCAGTGTGAGAACCGGCTTCCGGACGTACACAAAACAGCATACTGCATAGAGTACAAAACTACAAGGTTTTCTTACTGTAGGGGGGACTAGCGGTTTTATTTCCCACACGAGTCTTAATTCAAACACGACGAAACGGTGGTGTAATGTTTTGGCAAAATGACAAGCACAACTTGGTAGCTATTGGCCTACACTAACAGCATAGTAGTAATTCCTGCATCGTCCAATAAGCGTTTCCGTTTTGCTGACTGAAAAGCACACCATTTTATGCCAGCTCCACTAGAAGTTGAGTCATTATTAGAGTAGCGTCGTACTACACATTGAAACTCGCAGGTTTAGTGATAGAAGAACCCGAGGTGTGTTTAGTGGATAATCATACCTACAGCACAAGGTTTACAAGATGCCATCCTTTTCAAATCGTGAATACCTTGATAACGTTTATCTACATTCTTGAAAGTTGTTTACGCACTGACCTACCTCTGGTTTTTGAAAAGGGAGAGTCCCACCTCGCTGCCAGGTACTGGTCGCTACCAGCTACACGCAGCAATGTTGCCAGCGGTGATTTTTATGTTCTCGAAAAACCTAAAACATCTCCACAGAAAATGTTCATAGAAAAAACAAACATACAAAATAAGTTTCAAATAATGAGATCTGTAACCGTTTAAATTAATGTACCCTTTCACCCGGTATATTTCCTCTATCTAGCAGTAGAGAAAAGGAAATTAGGTAGGTAGGTAGGGTAGGGTAGGTAGAGAAAATAAAGTAACGAAGTAAAAATATCTAATTTAAATAAAAATCGAATACAAATTATCTAAAACACATTTCATATTTAATATGGACATAAGAGCTTTGTGCCTGTTTAAGCTATCTGAACTTCTCAGTAAATGTTATAAACTTCTCCAAGGGTTGTTAACCAACATCAGTATAAAATTGTAGTGTAGGTAGAAAAGAGAGGTTTATCACTGAACTTTAAAGAACACGCAGGCAGCGCCAGCTGTTGCTTGTGACTGACCTCCTTTACAGAATGTAATCTGGAAGTAGAAGAGTGATGTTCATGGAGCTATTGTTCATTCGTGCTACATCTGCTAGAATGGACCATAAATGTCGTTAACTGATGTATTTTCTGTTGAGGATGGACTTTTTAACGGAAGTGTGTTCCAGATTTACGGGATCGTGAGAAGCAATAATGCTACACATAGGGGAGGGGGTGCCATTTTATGGGCCTACATACATCACGCATGAGTACCTGTTATACATGATTTGTTCTCTCTTACACCAAGTGCAATATCCCAAGTTCTCTTCCTTCAAACGCGACTTTCATTGCATACAAAAACTCTTCGTATATGTAGCAGAGCATTATCGCTGGCCTATGGAAATGAAAGGTTTGCTCTTCAGAGCATTATATCAGCACTATCTCTCTAATCTAACAGAGATATTGAGGCGGTGCATTGCAATATACATATTGTCCAGTTTTTCTCCAGTAACTCTTTAATTTTTCCTTGTGTGTAACTTTGCAATAAACCAAGGGCAAAGCAGTGTCTTCTCTCTTTCTCTTACTAACTAGAATGTCGAACACAGGACTCCTTTCTTCTCTCTTTCGGTTACTCACTTAAGAATAGAACACAACAGACGCCTTCTAGCCCATAGATGCTCGTGAACACAGAATTCGCTGAGTAAACAGCAATTACATCACATCTTCAACCTAGTGCCGCGATGAATACGCTGCTCTTTACAGTCGCAATAGCTTTCGAAAAACTTCTTACGCCGCCGAGAGGAGGTATGCTCCGAACTTGCGCAATTCTTATCGATTAGCCTTTACGATACTTTCTGAGCCGGGAGCATCTCTCTCCAACCAGCATGCGCCGGCTAACGCTGAAGGACGCGAACCGCGAACAGCAGGCCCGGCTTTGTCACAATATATGTATATTATATATGTATATTATGTAACTGTGCATTTTTTTAGCAGGAAGTGCCACCTGTCTACCTCTCCCTCTTATACAGAGCCAAATAGCTGACTGGCAAGTTGTTTACGTTTTCGTAAAAGATGGACGGAGCGTAACGCTACCAATGAGTTGTCTGTATTCGTGCCAGTTGAGTGCCGTTAAGTTAATAATAATTATGATAATATTAATAAGGTTGAATGGTAATCATCTTATGTGAAATATAATTGATTACCAGAGCCATATCAGTGACATTATGCAATAACACTAATAGGTAATAATCATAGATGATAATAATAATAATAATAATAATAATAATAATAATAATAATATTCCAGCTTACCTAAACTTCTATTTTCCTACAACCCAAGAAGGTAGTGGACGCAGCTTAAGCCCAAGGCTATGACCTATGTTATTTAACGCAAGCACTCACGTAGTATCACAACACGCTACGAAACGCAAGTTTCAAACTGCAAACTTAATGCTTGCGCTACCGAACCAGATGGCTCTGCCGTTATGTGTGAGGCTCGCATTCGAGAGGTCTCGGGTTCGATTAACAGTAGCCGCCCACTCTGACCATGGGTTTTTCGTGATTTTCCCTGGCTGATATAGGAGACTGGGTCTCTCCCCATTTCCTTTCATTTCATTTCCTTTCATGATTCAGGTTGACTCCGGAGCTGTGGTTCGGTAGGTGTCGGGCAGATGGCGCAGAGGCTTGCGATCTGGAACTTCTTGTCGGCCCTGCTAGAGAGAGGCCTGCTAGATAGTGTTTCCCCAGTCCCAGTACAGGGACGTCTTCGAGCGACACTTCTGTGGCCGGGTTGTCAAGCCTGTTAGAGAACTCGCACGTCGCTGTCGACTTGCGGCGGCCTGCTGTGCAACCCATAAGAACTAATCCTATATCATATCCTGTCCTATACTTATCCTTGTGTTACGTGCATAGAAGAAGAATTATGCTCTTTCTTCTTCCCCTCCATGCTTGGCAATTCCTGATCAACACGCTGTTGAGATTCGAGATTTTACGTCATCTACGACTATATACAATCATGATGCTCTTTCATTTGGCTGTGCCACGCTGTTTTAAATGCTGACAACAAACGCTGGTCTATTGTTTGCTCAGCACAACACTATTCGTGTCTTATATGTTTATCTTGTATAAAGCCTGGATGAATATTCATATTGGATATTATTGGTTATTTTATTCCATTTGAAAATTAAGTTTCCCGGAAGATTTCCGCGTGTAATTTACGGATCTAGTTCTTGCATTACGCCTACGACTGCATTGTAAATGGCCTTATCTTAGGTCTATGCTTAGGCTGCGTTATGTTAAGTTTTCTTTATGAACGGGGTCTAATCCTTTAGGGAAAACAATAACCCACCACTAATGGGATAGCACCGCAACTCAAACGATTTCTGCTTTTGTAGGAGAGATCTTAGAAGACTTCAATAGTGTGTATGCAAACTGTATTTCAGTTCGAAGCAAAAGGCTGCAAATACACTGGTGTGCAAAACCTAAGGACGAGATGGGCAAGTAACCTAACAAATTAATTACTTGGTGGAAGTAGATGAAGGTGCAGGAGCATGTTGCTAGAGGTCTTTCACACGACCACAGAAAGCTGGACGTCACACGGCGTGGGTGTAGCGAGCCTATAATGCCAAATGTGTCTGGTCCTGCAACACGGGGCAGTTGATGAAACAGGACAAGACGGTGTGTGGCAATTACCGAGCTGTTGCGGTGCACTGTAGTGGTGTTCTGCATTGGAACATGGCCCGCAGACACCATTTGGATGACTTCACACGGAGAAGAATCATTGGGAAACTAGAAGAAGGGCGAAGTGTGACGAGTGTTGCTCACAGCATTGTTTCACGTGCATGGGGAACCTTCCAAACCACAGGCACTGCTGTCCCAAGGAGAGATGGTGGTCGACCATGCTCAACTACAGCAGCAGATGATTGCTACATTGTGCAACAGGCAAGAAAGAATTCACGCCAAACAGCGGGTGCAATTGCAACCACATTTAACAGGATAGCTAGGTACGCAATCTCACGATACACAGTGGCACGGCGACTACACAGAGGTGGTCTCTTTGCCCGACGGCCAGTACGTTGTGTTCCATTAACATCCGCACATGGGTGGCACCGTTTGCAATGGTCCCAAGAGCATTAAAATTGGACCAACGAGGAATGGGGTCGCGTGCTCTTCTCGGATGAGAGCAGATTCAGTCTAAGTAGTGATTCTCGAGGGACCCTCATTTGGCGAGATGTAGGAACACGTAAGGACCCCAGAAACATCCTTGAACATGATCGTTTTGGTGGTTCAGGTCTTATGGTTTGGGGAGGCATAATGTTGAATTGGCGCACCGACCTCCAAATATTTGAACACGGTAGGCTCACTGGTCAACGTTATTGTGATACTGTACTCCTTCCCCATGTGCGTCTTTTCAGGGATGCAGTCGGCCCTGACTTCATTTTTATGGATGACAATGCGCGACCGTATCGAACATCGCAGGTGGAGGATCTCTTGGAACGAGAGGATATTCGGCAAATGCACTGGCCTGCCCGTTCCCCCGATTTAAATCCCATCTAACACGTTTGACGATGCTTTGAGGAGACGCATTGCAGTACACCCACTTGCACCAACTACCATCCAACAGTTGTCAACAGTGCTGGTGGAGGAATGGAACGCCCTACCACAAGAACTGCTTACCAACCTTGTGGCCACATGGGAGCAGGGTGTAGAGCATGCATTGCTGTCCATGGTGATCATACACACTTTTAAGTACCTAAATCTAGAGAGCCATCATATGTCGTATTTCTTTAGTGTAGCTTATGGTCTATAATAAAAGTAGCATTTCTGTACGTCTCATTGCATATTTCGTTTAGTTGCCTACTGTAGCATACCGTAGCAGTTCCCTGTATGTATGATCCAAGTTTCATCGAGCTATGTTACTTGGCAGTGTCACAGCATGCGAAGGTTACTTTTTGGTTTTCCACGCCATTGTATCATTTTATCGGTCTGTCTTATTGCAGCAAAGAAAACAACAAACCATAGTCAGGAATTTTAACGACATACACTAATGATCGCAAGTGTCGTAAGTAATTAGTTACAATTAAGAGAAACTTGGTTAAAATAAGAATACAACCTTCCTGAACTTATTAAAATAGAAGAAGAACCCAATTATGGGTATATCTCAATTATCCATGTTTTTCTGGGTTGTGCCTCTTACAAGGGGTACATAATAAAGTGTATTATTATTATTATTATTATCATTATATTTTGTTGGTATCAAAATGGTTATTAACAAAGCAAATACTGAAATTGACAAATACATCGAAATAATACCCTCATGTCGACAATAATTCGATGATGGCAATAATTTTATACTTCGTTTCCATATCTACTTCAGAAGAACTATTTGACATGAATATTAGGACTGTTGTGCTCTATGCGCTGCAACTAACTCACCCATCCCTCCCTCTACAAGGTCAGGTTGCTAATCATCTTGCATCGGGCCAGTCATGTCTATAGTTTACACAAATCAGAGTAAAGTTCATCAAGAGAGATTATTTCTGAGCCCTTCTTCGAATATAACGTCGCCCATTGCTTCATGTTTGTTTCTTGGAATTCGTTTCAAACATTAGTGAAACGTGATAACAACTGGATGAAAACAGTGTTGGTTGCATCATTGTAGAAACCTTAGATGTTACACTCACATGACTTACTCTACCGTTTATCGTTTAGTAGTAGGTTACAAATTATTCTTACGAAACTTTATTTTCCTATCTACTTCATTTTAATTGAGATAAACCTTTCCAGAAATAACTGCATTACACAGTTCATCAAAGATACCAAGGGAATAACGACAGTCAAATGTTTAAGAACTGGATGCGGCGTTTTTAAAATTCCATACTGTTTCCATTCAATGGCAAGAAACAACTGAAAATTACAAGGTATTAAACAATTGGAACCATTAATAACGCATATCTCGGAAATGTCTTATGCCACAAAAAACGTTATTTGAAATAAATTGGGTGTTTTAAAAAGATCTACATCTACTGGGGAAAGTCCAGTTATAAAAATATAATCCTTATAATACAAAAAGTTCAATCAGAATAATGTTAAACCTTTGCAGCAACACAAGCTGGAAACATTACTTCATACTGTTAAATATCTTGACTGTTCCTTCGCTATACATTTTTGAAACTGGTAACAATGTATAATCAGCAAAATACTTTTTAGCACAAATGCTGATATTCATGACTATAATACAAGAAATAAATCTAAACTGCACATTACAGGCCATAAAAGAACCCTTTATGAAAAAATCTGATGTGTTACACTCACATGACTTTCTCTACTTCTGTACAAACTATTTTTACAAATTCCTATTCTCCATCTATTTCATATCAATCGAGATAAAGATTTGCAGAAACGATCTTTTGACATCCAAAGAGAATTACATTTTACACATAGCGACCAAAATATTTGACTATCGCTTAACGCGTACTATGTTCCCCTTGTTTTGTATTCGAAAGGGCAATATAGAAATACAGTAGCCTTTAAGCATAGCCATATCTCTTAATAGCTGGTTGCTAGGTGCAGCATCATTCTCTTTGCCACAGATTAATAGTCTTTGCATATCCAAGACAAAAAAAATTAATAACGAATTCCCATTTGAGAAAATATGTAATGAAACATTTAAGGGAATAACAAGCAATATCTCGAAAATGGTTCACTCAACAAAAAATTGTATATGATATAAATTGTGTATTTTAACGCGACCTACATTTTTTGTATAGTAAAATTTTGTCTATCTCTTATGGCTTACCAGTTATGCAAAAGTCCGTCACAATGAAGAATACTTTTGGAGGCATTCCCAGAAAATTCAAGATATACATTTTATTTGTCATAAAAATATCTTAAACCTATGACATTTTAATCAAAATCGTTAGAGCCATTTTTGAGAAAATTAAAATTTTCGAAAAATGTTCCATGTAAAGCATAATCTGGGGTGAGGAGATTTTCCTGTAAACCTTCGTGTCGCATTTCTGGAAGATACTGAACCTAAATACCAAGTTTGGTGTTTATCCGACTGTTCGTTTCTGAGTTATGCTGTTCACAGACAGACACACGCACGAACATGTTTCCAAAAATGCTTTTTTGGATTCAGGGGGTCTCAAAACATGTATTTGTGGTGAAATCTCGGTATCGAATTTTTGGGTGGAATGCAATACTTCCCCTATTTACTATACGTAGTAGAGAAAGTAAAAAAGTTTATATTATAATGGCATTCAATTGTTTAATAAACTCCCCAAAAATTTAAAATAAGCTAAAACCTTAACAGTCTTCAAAACAGATTTAAAAAAGTCCTAATACATGATTGTTTTTATTCAGTGGAAGAATATATATAAATGAATTGGTTTATAAGCTTTTTATGGAATATACTATGTTTACAATTTCAAAATCAGTTTAGCTACCTACTCATGTAATAAATTAGGATTTCTGTATTTGTGTATTATCTAATTAGATCTGTTCTTTTGTACTAATAATTGTATTGTTGATGAAGCCAATATTTCTGTATTGAAATCAAACCATGAATAAGATTTGAATTTGAATTTTGTGTAGTACGTATTCATCTATCGCTTAATGTTTATCAGTGTACAAGATTATACAAAATTCCTTTCGAATGAGGACTTCACAGGTATTCCCAGAAAATTCAAGGTGTACCTTTTATTTGTCATGTAAATACCTTTAATATATAGATTTTATTCAACCGTTAGTCATTTTTCAGAAAACCAAAAAATCGGATTTGAGGGTTGGAGGGATTTTTTGAAACATTTTCGTGTTGCATCTTTGAAGATTACTAAACATAAATACCAAGTTTGGCATTTATTCCACTTTTCGCTCTATAGTTATTATGTTCACAAATAGATATGGAATATTTTCTAAAATGCTTTTTAGGATTCAGTTGCCTTAAAACGTGTATTTCAGGTGAAGTCTCCATATCAAATTTTTGGCCGGAATGCAATATTTTTTCTACCTTGTATCTAGTACGTAGTAGAGAAAGCTTACTATTGCGATCTAGGGAAATGGACCACTTTTTTTGCTCCCGAGTATACATACATTGAGGTACGAAAACTGTAACAAGTTTAATGTGAAAAGAAGAAAGGTTCGACTTACCTACCTGGGGGAAAACCGTTGGGAGATTCTTTCACCTCCCAGGGCAAACAAGGAAAGAGAGATGACAGAAAGAGATAGACATGATACGACTCGTGAGTTTATTCAAAGATGCAATTTGTTTGCCTTAGAAAGTTTTGTTGAGAGACATATTATCCTCTTAAAGGTATTCCAGGAATGAACCAATGAGCGTTGTTTTATTTGTTTGAAACTCTTTATGAACCAATTATAGGAATTTTAGACTTTCTCAGATTTCCATGCCGCGTATATAGTTGATTTGAAACTGACTTTTCGAAGGAGTTAATCATTTTCGTCTTCGGGGTAATGTGTTGCAGGGTGGCTATCAATTTACCCTGAAGACGAAAATGGACATCATAACGTCAGTTTCAAACAGAGAAAATCTAAAGTTATCACGCCGTTAGAAAAGCTTCAGCTCATGTTTCAACTATACGAAACTTCTGTATAACAACGCGTAGGAAGGAGTCTAGTTTGGTGTCAGAGATTGGGTATACAAGATGTTTCAGAAATACTTTTACAAACTTCGGGTATGGGTACCTTACACCACAAGAAGGAAATAAGTTCATATGGACATACGTCCCATAATCCTTTGTTTTCTCGTTAGGAAGTGTTCAACACAGCGGTACACTTATAACACACAAAACTCATAATAAATGCTCGAAATGTCCTCCTCTTGTTTCTATGCATTCCTGTACTCGTCGAATCATGGAAAAAAACTCCAAAAACTCCGGGATGGTGTCGAATGCTTTCGCAGGCTTCCATGACACGTCGATGAAGCGTTTCTGCACCCGGGATGGCTGCTCCATAAACCAATGATTTAAGATGCCCCCAGAGGTAAAAATCCACAGGATTGAGGTCGGGAGAATGTGCAGGCCATGAAACTGGTCCTCCTTTGCCTATCCATCGGTCATGGTAGATACCAGTCAGTGCATCTCGAACAATGCGACTAAAATGTGCCGGAGCCAGGCATTTATCAGAAAGGCGACGATAAACAGCGACAAAGGTTGGATGACTCGGTTGTCTTCGGTCTGGAAACTCCATCTGATAGAGCCGTGCAGCCTCGCGTCCATTACCATTCGCGCGACCATACATAAAAATCATGTCTGCCTGTTCACGAAACGAATATCCAGCAATGGTGGAACTAAACACGTGCAGTTAACTCACTACATGTACACAATTGAAACGTTGAAGACAGACTAATGACAAATGACAAACGTAAACAAGTCTCCATGGCAACACTTCGCCATCTACCTATGTAGTACAATGGGTCAATGCCTTCTATGAATGCATACAGGAATGAAGTTTTGAGGTTGGACCCTGAAGGCCGTTGAACTCATACTTTCATTGTAACAGGAATAATGCGAAAACCAAGGATTATGGGACATATGTTTATATGAACTTTTTTCCTTCTTTGGTGTGAGGAACCCATAGCCGAAGTTTGTAAAAGTATTTCTGAAACATCCGGTATACAAGACGGACCTGTGTTAAAAAGTCTCCTTAATTCTCAAAGCTTATAATCCCTACTTGCGTGTCGAATTTCGTGGTTGTAAACTCTTAAATCGGCAATCAGTCGAGTACGTAAGGCACGGAATTGGAGGTCCGCCAGAGTCGTCCTCCCTGGCTATTTTTTTCACACGTTTTCCTTAGTCTTTATAATTGGAAAATTCCAGGGAGGTACCCTAAATTTAGGCCTGGAACCTTTACTTTCCATTCCCAATAATTCGTTACATTTTATTTATGAAATATCCTTAATAAATCCTATGGTAATTTATAGCTTGTCTCAAATCTGCAACATAATTTCTAAGTAATACCACTATACGAAAGGCTTCGCTGTTGATAGTTTTACGCCTCGCTCTGATCTAGCTTCCACTTGGTGCAAACTTCAAATCCGTTATCTATTGGAACCTACAACACAAGCGGTGTGATGAAGGTCAGGGTCGAGTCGTGTATGATAAGTATCTTATTCAACGCTGTCAGAAGTAGCACACCACGAATATTACGATTCTCAGGAGAGTTCATTGGTGAATTGTGTGAAATATATTGGTTCTACAAAAAATTAGAGGAAAATCATTTCAGCTTGTTTTGAACTGCCAATAGCCAAGTGAGGTTTCATACTGAAACGCAACACACTGTAACGTCGTGATAAATGCCTTACACAAATGATTTTTCCTGCGAATCTAAGAGTTCAAAAGTAAAGAAGCTACTACAGGGTGATTTATGAAGAACCGGCACATTTATTTCTTTAATTGTTTCAAAACGAGTTATGCTAGTGACAACGTATTATACTCGAAATGCAGAGGAATTTTGAGAGATTATTTACCTCTATAGAAAATGATGAAAATATTCTCCATTCTGCATAACGCACAACTCAACACGTCGTTCCATGTTACTGGCCACTCATTGGAGGACTCTGTTGTCAATAGCTTGAACCTCCTGTGTAACGTTGTGCTTCAGATCGTCCAATGTCTGGGGACGTGTGGCATAAACCCTGTCTTTTAAGTAACCCCATACAAAGAAATCCGGAGATGTCAAATTCGGAGATCTCGGTGGCCACACGTTCTTGGAAATTATTCGGTTGTCAAAGAAACTTGCGATTAGTGCCATGGATTCATTTGATGTATGGCATGTAGTGCCGTCCTGCTGAAAATATCCTTTATTTAGCTCTACATCCTCTGGTTTCTCAGCAAACTCCATGAAAATACGTCGGTACGCTGCAGTGTTCACATGGTTTTTAAAACAAAATTGGTCCCACTATTCTCTGTGCGGATATTGCACACCAAACTCAGATTTTAACCGGGTGCATAGGTGCTTCATGAATAACATGTGGATTTTCTCTGGCCCAACAGCGTGATTTATTTGAGTTCACATAACAAGATAAATGGAACCATGCTTCTTCTGTGTAACATGTAATGTATAATGTGGCAGCAGTTTGCACAATGAACGCCTGAAACCAACGACAATAATTCAGTCGTTTATCCTTAACTGATTCCTGTAACTGATGGACAAACGTAATCCTATACTGCTTTAGGCCTGCACTTTTCACAGCTCTGACACATTGAGTAGTTGAACCCTGTCTTCTGCGACAAATGTCTTAATGATTTTTGGGTGACCGATCCAGTCATGGTCTTACGTCAACAACCACCGTGGGAAGCCTAGATGAACGAGTTTTGCCTTTTTCACTCACCAGGGATCCAATTGTTTCCAATTTGTTTACCAGTCCCAGTATTGTGTTTCTTTGGAGAGGATTCTGAACACCAAATTCTCTCTGGTATGTCCTTTGAGTAGCTGTAATTGAATTCGTAATCCAGTATTACTTTACAAGGAAGAGTCGTTCATTTAATGTGTACTCCATTTTCACGTTGACCAGAACAAAATCTCAAAAACAGTTGGCGACAATAAAGCTAACAATTACGAATAAAACATGAACATCTGCGCATCTAGTGACAGGCAATCGAAACTCTAGAAAATTCTGCTTAACTAGGTGCTAAAATTGGGGCATTGGGTGAATTTCGAACAGAATAATTAAAGAAAGAAGTGTGACAGTTCTTCATAAATCACCCTGTATAATAACGATGGTACACGGTGGCCCGTGTAAGTATAGAGTAATACAGACAAACTAATTGCTGAAATGGACTCACCATTTATTGAAGATGTTGAAAGTGACCCCCTGTAGCATCAATGCACAATTGCGCACGTCTGACCATTTTCGAATAAACCCGGCGTAAACTTCCGATATCGATGGCGGCAACTTCATGAGAGCAACTTATGTTGTCTTTCAGTTTTTGTATTATGTATGGACTTGATTCATGGGCCTTGCTCTTCAAATATCCCCACAGGAAAAAATCAAACGTTGTTAGATCCGATTTTTCATACCCGATAGCAACTCCTCATACACGTGCCTGTTGCGCTAGTTTACGCGTAGACTTCTTTGGGATTTGAGTAATTCTTTGACGAATCTCCTCAGTAACGTCTGGTGCGAGAACTGAGAGAACTCTGTCTCGTTTTATATTCTGCACAGATCCCGTAGCCATTTTTAACTAGCTTCTGTACTTACTCTTTGCCTACAATCCTCTACTCGGAAAGTTGTCCCCAAAAATTTCGCGCTTTCCATAATTGAACCTGTTTTTACATATGTTTCCACAATTTGAATTCTTTCTTACATCGAGAAAGCCATTTTCCAGAATGCGAACAGCAACGTTTATATGAAATGAACTGAAATGCTGACAGAAGAGGAGGCAGTATATTTAACACTTAAATAATTTCAGTCTAATTATATAATATGTAAATCCAATAACAGCCCGCCTTGAAGAAATATGTGTATGTAATAATTTTTAAAATGTATGTAACAGTCATTGCATATACTTATATTATTGTATCCATGTGTAATAATGTTATGTGAATATATTACGTAATTTAATAATGTAGGAGCTGTGAGAATAATAAGCTAACATTGCTAACAATGAAGTAGCAATGAGGTAACCTTGAGTCAATAATGAGTAAGAAAGTTTAACAGTACTACTTGTGATTCTTGGAGTAACAATAATGTAATTTTTGTGACGGTTTATAAAAATAGCCAATCAACAACCAGAAAAAGCTTTAGTTAAATGAAGGTATTCTATTGTACTAGGATTAGTCAATCAGAAACTAAAATGGAGCAAAATTTACAAATTCAGAACCCAGTTCCTTGTAGACAGTGTTCCTAACCGGACGCGAGATGCGTCCTCGAGAAATTTAATACGTATTTTGTGTGAGACAAAAATAGTTTACGTGTTAAGAAGTGCAAGTAATTAATAAAAAATCTCTCAGCTCTCTATATCAGTGAAGTGTTATTTCAATCGTGCCAAGCATTAATAAAAGGAGCGAAGTAAAATTATAATGTGTGTAAGCCTACATTCCTGTCGCATCACAACCCTGCAAAGAGAAACGTGTCTTTGACAATGATACTGATGCAGCCGAGGCAAACATAAATATATAATATTTAAAGAAACAGTCAAATTACAAAGTTAATATTTTTTAAACTTGGGGCAAAGGCCAACTGAAAGTACATTTGGGGCGAAGGCTACCGGAAACTATTTACTATACATGCGGTTGCAACTACTACAAGTTCGGCTCCCCAACAGTTGAAATATAATACATCATCTTCAAACTGACTTTCCAAACGTAGCAGCAACAAACATTTCTCAAACAATTCCAAATATTGATTATTCATGTTTCATAAAATTGTTCATTGTTGTACTGTAGCTTGATTCAATTTAACGACCAATTTTAACAGAAACGTATATTAATACACATCGGTAATATTGCATTGGCATTCTAAAGGGAGACGGGCCACCTTTCTGAGTCGCCCTGTATATCATTCAGCATAGCATATAAAATCACAATTAACTATGGACAAACCTAACGTTGTAGAAAGAAATGTCTTGACTAAAAGTTGTTTGATATTATGGAGAAAAGTAAATGTCATTAGTTGTGTTTTATTTGGAGGACGTTATGATGGTCATTTTAGGGTGAATTTAAATTGACTATAATTGTAGGTTCCCATTTAAAGCATTAAATTGATCTATTTAATTATTAATTTTTAATATTTAATTATTTATATATTAATTAAACGTTAGATGAGACATCTAGTGCGAAGTAAGCTGCTATCGGCTATAGCACGCTTAACAATCCTGTTGCACGAGTGCTTGTATCTAATGTATTAGGAACCATCCTGAAATTATTATATAATAATTTCAAGCGTTTAAACAGTGATTTCCTGATAAATGAAGAAGGTGTTGCGCCACGTTTGGGCGCCAAACTTGCGGGAGTGTTATTCTAGAACCACGTTATGGATGCCAAACTTGAAGTAGTTGCAGCACCACGTATGGATGCTAATTTGCAGGAGATGTTTCTAGGAGTGTTCGCCCACTTTCCTGTGGCCTTCGCCTCACGTTTAAGAAGCAACTTTTGCGGCGGTGTCGTGTTTTTATTTTGTGTGATAACTGTTTTAATGTTATTATTTATATACTTATTTTCTCCTTAACTGTTCTGTCTTTGTACAATGCGCCAGAATATGAATCAAAGTTTCTTCCTCTCTTTACAAGGGACAAACAGATTCTTAAGGCTGGTTCACAACTGCCCGACAACGGTAAACAGAAGGAAATGAGAACGGGAAGCAATGCACCATGCAAGGTATTGGTTCACAACCACCCGGTAACGGTAACCAGAACGGAAACGAGAACGGGAAACACGAAATTTTGATTCACAACAGCCCTGTAACGAGAACGGGAATGCATATCGATCACAAAGTGAAAGTCGATTTTGTGCATAGGAATTTCATTTGTTTTTAACTGACCAATGACATTTTTTCACCTACTTCCAATTTAGCCAAGCCAATGTCAAAATTCGATAAAGTAAACATTATCTAAATGCATATCCATTAAATTTCCGATCTCTTTACTTATGCCAAACTTTCATTCCTTTATTTAATGGCATACATTAAAATTGTTTATTGTTCTTTTTTCATTTCCACCGGTTTTAGCTGTTCTTTGTAGCTTTTGCCATTGTTTTTATAGGTAATAGCCAGTTTTGAGTTGCGTATAAACAAACTACAAATGACCCCTTCACCAGAGGAACCAACGTTGATTAGATTTGCGGGTATCAGGATGAGGTTAGGAAGCACATTTACTACTAATTCCTTCCGCTTTCATTTTTCCAGCTTGCGACTATAGAGAGCACTAGTAGCTGTTTAATGTCACGGCCGCCTAGAAAAACCTCTAGAGTGAAGAGTTTAGTATGCACAATAGGGATCTAATATGACGTGCCCAGGAACGAGAACGAGAACGTTAAAAGTTGGGCAACTCGTCGGTTCTCGTCGGTTGTGAACATTCCCATTTGAATACATGTATTTCAACTTTCTCGTTCTCGTTCTGGTTACCGTTCTCGTTGGTTGTGAACCAGCCTTTATGGCTTCTTCATTAAGGATTTTGATCGCTCGCCATGACCCCAGTCTGAGCCAAGCAAGCCCTTGCTTGCTGGCTCTATTTCTGGACAAAATATATTGGTCTATACCCCATTCTGTTTTTAAGTTTCAACTGTAAGCTTAATGATACTTTCTCGTTACATTGAAACAGCGTCTGCTGTCGATCTCTATCTCTCAGTCACTTCTGTTCTTTTCTCCACACATTCGCTCTATTTTCAGGTCCTTCAAAGCAAATATTAGTCATCACTATTCTATCCAGCCATCTCTTGATTTTCGCTGTCCACGTCTAGCGCCCTCCTATTCTAACCTGTTCCTTAAAGCACACTGATTGATCCCTCTGATTCAATATTTTAGTAACAATAGATTTTAAGAGAGTGGGTATAAATAAAAATAAAATCTGTAATACTACACCCTGGCATCAAATTTATTAAACCAGGTCTTATATTATCAGACCTTGTAATTTATTCAATCTCAAAAACATTTACAATTTTAAATACAATAATTGTATAGATTATGAAATAATTTAGTATAATAACAAATAAAATTTTAAACTTGTTTATTAAATTTATTTTTTTAATTTATATATCAAAATCCTGTAAAAGTAACTCTGTAGTTTAATAATTTTACAAAAAATTATAAAAACTATAATGAAATCAATAGTTTAAGAATTTATTTAATTTTTACAAAATTCCAAATTTACTTTAATCAAAATGATAATAAAACAATTTAATTAATAATAAACGAATTTAAAATTAAAATTGTTATAAATTTATTCCAAATTGTTAGATATCGAGTTTATTGTAATTTTAATCTTTAAATTTTAATTTATTTTCTTTTAATATTTCAAAATGCAATAAATTAATGGATATTAATTAAATATTAAACACTCAAATACAATTACTGGTATCCAGTTATTAACTAATTAAAATTTATCTAAATTTACATTACCCTAAGCTGCCGGTATCCTATTAGTACTGGTATCCAGCACTTATCTAAATTCCCTTCGCTAACATTTACAGTGCAATTTATATATATATATATATATATATATATATATATATACATTTTTTGCAGAAGTCATTTAACTTGTCCTAAAATGAGTGCAATTATACTACTTTTCATTACACTTCACATTAATTTCTCCTCATTTAATTCACTTCACTGCATTAATTTAACCATTTTAATTAACTTTTATCATTTTATCACTTCACTTTTATTCCCAGTATTTATTTTAAAATTAATTCTCCTATATATCGCTTCACTTTTCCCTATGAATATTGCAATACTTAACACCTCTAAACATTTCATTTCTTTACACAGTAACAATTTATTACGTTTATAGACAATTCTACTCTCCATCTTAAAATCTTAAAAATGTTCTTCTCTTAAATCTTCTTCTTTTCCTTCTCCTCTATCTTCTCCACCCATTCTCCTTAAGCCGCATCTTCCTACCTTCAATTCTTCACCACCACCACCACCACCTTCATCATCATCATCATCATCATCATCATCATCATCATCTTCTAATTATAGTTCTCCACCAATCACTTCTTGTGTTGTTTCTTCCATAAATGTTCCTGTCATTTCTTGATGCAGTAATTTGTATCACAAATTACTTAAATGTAAATAATGATTGTAATATGAATATGCATTTTTATGTGACATTGATTTGAGATATGTGTTTATTGTAATTATTGTTGAGAAGTAAGTTTATACTGCCTTACTGAAACTGACAATAATAGCGCGCAATAATGCAGCGAGGGGGGGTGAGCTGTTTATCATTATTGGAAACGAGGAAGTTACGTAATGTTGGCGCGTTTTTCCGTTTAGAAACTTCTGGAATATTTTCTCCCTAAAGCATATGTATTCATAATTTTAATTGGATATTAAAAGAGACGCTAATGTTGGCGCGTTTTATTAGCCAATTGCAGTTCAGTTATAATCTTTAGGCGTATCTGGATGAAGGAGTATAAATAGGGTAGGTTAGAGGTAGCTTCATGCTTAGTTCATCAAAATTCTTTGTACACTACACGTCGTCTTCAGTCAGTCAGTTCGTCGAAAGTATTAGTACGGCATACATCGGATATAGATTCACAAGTTACGCGCAGCAGAATTATGAAAGATCTAAAGTATGGTAAAGTTAATTAGACAAAAGATTGAAGTACGTGGATTAAAAGAATTATCAGTAAGAAGTTGTTATAACAGTTTCAGTTTGGCGAGTATCTAGATCAATGTGTAAAAGTGATAGTGAACGTGTTCGACAATAAAAATTATAAAACAGTGTTCTTTTTGGATAAAAGATTCCTTTCCGTTTACACAACCTGTATAGAGATACGTGCTCAAGCCAACAGGATAATAGCTAGCCGGAGGACAGTAAACAAAACTTAAAAATTCTTTCAAACACTAATACTAGGTACCACAAATTGCTAACACTAGATTCAGCTACAAACCGAACAGATGAATGACGTCACAAGATGGCTTCAACACTGATGTAAACAAACATTTGTAAGTAATCGATAAAACATTAAAATCTTCCGGGCTGGAAGGCCGTGGTCTAAGGGTAAAACTACTATAACCCGACGTTTCGGCCAACTCTGTGGTTGCCATCTTCAGGAGTCTAACACCCAGGACAGCTTGATAACGACTGCCGACTAGGCAAGAGATGTTCCGCAATATATAGCTCACGTCAAGGTCAAAACTGCCGCAGTGGGTCTGCAGTGACGTGTCATCGCTGGTATCCACGTACGATTAAGCTTAAATTTTTCTTCCTTTTTATTAAAGTTATTGGAGTGTTTATAAATTTCTATAGCTTCTCTATGAAGTCTAGCGTGATAATATTTTGTAGAGGATAGTACTTGCGTGTCTTCATATAGGATACGATGACCCATGGTGACAAAGTGTTCAGCAACTGCAGACTTATCTGTTTGAGCAAGGCGACAATGTCGTTTATGCTCTGTTATTCTGGTATTTATGCTACGTTTTGTTGTTCCGATATAAACAGAGCCGCATGTACAAGGTATTCTATATACCCCTGGAACACATAAGGGGTCTCTTTTGTCTTTAGCAGATTTTAAAGTTTGTTGAATTTTTCTGGTTGGTTTATATATTGTATTCATTGTATTTACTTAAAAAGCACAAAAAAAATACAATATATAAACCAACCAGAAAAATTCAACAAACTTTAAAATCTGCTAAAGACAAAAGAGACCCCTTATGTGTTCCAGGGGTATATAGAATACCTTGTACATGCGGCTCTGTTTATATCGGAACAACAAAACGTAGCATAAATACCAGAATAACAGAGCATTAACGACATTGTCGCCTTGCTCAAACAGATAAGTCTGCAGTTGCTGAACACTTTGTCACCATGGGTCATCGTATCCTATATGAAGACACGCAAGTACTATCCTCTACAAAATATTATCACGCTAGACTTCATAGAGAAGCTATAGAAATTTATAAACACTCCAATAACTTTAATAAAAAGGAAGAAAAATTTAAGCTTAATCGTACGTGGATACCAGCGATGACACGTCACTGCAGACCCACTGCGGCAGTTTTGACCTTGACGTGAGCTATATATTGCGGAACATCTCTTGCCTAGTCGGCAGTCGTTATCAAGCTGTCATGGGTGTTAGACTCCTGAAGATGGCAACCACAGAGTTGGCCGAAACGTCGGGTTATAGTAGTTTTACCCTTAGACCACGGCCTTCCAGCCCGGAAGATTTTAATGTTTTATCGATTAACTCCGGCCGTGAAAGCCTTCGTACTTATTTGTAAGTAATACCGTTACAAATTGGCTACCACAACGTGGGGCTACAAAAATGTCAAATAAAAAGAACATTAATACCGTCGCAAAGTGGCACCCATACGTGGGGCAGTTAAAATTATGTAACCAAACAAAACAAAAGCAGCACAATATAAGATCTTCAAGTTCTAATAATTTACGTAAAAACATATTACGTAAGCACTTAACTATCACATTGTGCATTTAAATTTAATACTCTTTGTGATCTCCTAATCTCGGATATAATTTTAATTTCTTCTGCTATTTCTTCTCGAATAATTTCATTTTCCCAATCTAATGAGCTTGCTATATTAGCCAATTTTCTAAATGTTGACAATAGTCCTTATTAAGTAAAATTCCATTTATTTGTAATCCTTTTAAAAGTTCTCTTTCTTCTCTGGTATTATTAATATATTTCTTACACTCAAACAAAATGTGTTCTGGTGTGCCCTGAACATTACATATTTGGCATAGATCATTTGTTTTCTTAGTCTTCTTCCAGTAAGTACCATAAGAGCCATGGCCAGTGAATGGGTATTTAAAATCATGTAAATATAGTACATTACACGTTTATTTGTATGGCAGGTAATGAAATGTGTCAGTTTATATTGGGACCACCTGTATCTAAATCTGTATATCACGTGTACGTATTGTTTTGCTCTTCTCCAAGTACAAGCACTGTGCAAGTCAGCAGAAGTGAATGAGCTCGCGAACCGCATTTGTTTACATGAGTTTGCATAGCTACAAGGTACAGCCGTGTTTTAGACGCCGGATGTAATTGGTCAGAACACAGAGGTTCAATTCCAGCTTGGATCAGGATAAATGGGTAAAGTTTCCATGCTCTATTCAGCGGACAAATTGTCGAGTAGGTTTAGCTGTTTCCAGTCCCTAACGTGAATATGCATCATTCTAGCTTATTAATAACAACCCACGTGCCGTAAGACTTTAACCCTGCTGTTATCTTTGGGTCAATATGACCCAACAAGAAACGCATCTTTCTATTACTAATTTAAATTTGATAGCTGATACATGTAATTTTATGCATTTGTCATTCGCCCTATGTCGAAATCAGAAGATTGTTCTTCAGACAATGATTATAGAAGTGACAATTTTCAAACTGTGGAAGTGGTTCAATCGAAAGAAAATCTGATGTGTTACACTCACATGACTTTCTCTACGCTTGTACAAACTATTTTTACAAACGCTTATTCTCCATCTACTTCATGTTAATCGAGATAAACATTTGCAGACTCTATCTTATTGCTAATTTTCTTGTAGATGTAAGGGGAATATATGTTTACAAGGGCAATATAGAAATACATAGCGTTTAAGCACAACATATCTCTTAATAGCTGGTTGCTAGGTGCAGCACCATTCCCTTTGCTACAGATTAATACTCTCTGCATATCCAAGACAAAAAAATGAATAATGAATTCCCATTTGAGAAAATAAGTATTGAAAAATTTAAGGGAATAACAAGCGATATCTCGAAAATGGTTCACTCAACAAAAAAATGTATATGATAAATTGTGTATTTTAACGCGATCTACATTTTTTGTTTAGTAAAATTTTGTTTATCCCTTATGGTTTACCAGTTATGCAAAAGTCGTTCACAATGAAGAATACTTTTGGAGACATTCCCAGAAAATTCAAGATATACATTTTATTTGTCATGAAAATATCTTAAACATATGATATTTTAATAAAAATCGTTAGAGCCATTTTTGAGAAAATTAAAATTTTCGAAAAATGTTCCATGTAAAGGGTAATCTGGGGTGGGGGATTTTCCTGAAAACCTTGGTGTCGTATCTCTGGAAGATACTGAACCTAAATACCAAGTTTGGTGTTTATCCGACTGTTCGTTTCTGAGTTATGCTGTTCACAGAACCACACGCAGACACACAGACACACACGGACATGTTTCCAAAATGTTTTTTTGGATTCAGGGGGTCTCAAAACATGTATTTCCGGTGAAATCTCGGTATCGAATTTTTGGGTGGAATACAATACTTCCCCTACTACGTAGTAGAGAAAGTAATAAAAACATCAATTGGAGTTTAGCACACTTTCCACAACATGGAAGAGCATCCAGTACTAACATAATCAAAGAAACACCTGGTCCAACCAGATATGCTACATCCAGAGTAAGTGATATAAAATCATCTTTTGAACTAATTATGAATAAAACACTGCAGTATTGTCCGAAAATGACTAATATTGAGGGAGGAAGAGTTTACGGTGATAAATGGGAAGATTTAGGTGAAATTACCTTAGAAGCACACATTAGTGTACTATTGCTAGCTGGTATTTATAAATCATATGGTGAAGCTCGTGGGGTACAGAATCATGTAGAGCCATTTTTCCTGCTACAATGTTTCTAAAAATGTTCTTTTGCAATTCTCGAGTGTTACGCTTTGATGGCAAGTCTGATCGACGGGCACGGAGAGCAAATGACAAACTAGTACCTATAAGGGACTTGTGGAAACAGTGGGTGGAAACACGTAACTGTTGATGAGCAACTGGTGGGTTTCAGAGGTCGCTGTCTCTTCAAACAATATATTCCAAGTTGAAGTAGTTATTTTATTGGAGTTTGTTTATTTATTTATTTATTTCCACACTTGGAAAACCAATTTGAGAAAGTGTTCTGTTGTTGAAATTTTCACCACGCTTTGGGCATCAATTTAATTAGATTGTTTGTTACGTAATATGCTGCTACGTATGAGAAGGCGATTTGAAGATGTATTTTTGTTGTTACGCTCCAAGTTTAAAAATATTATATTAATTGTTATAAACTGCTTCTATAGATAGTATTTATATTTATGTTTGCCTCGGCTGCTTTAGTATTACTTTAGAGTCACGTATCTCTTAGTCAGGGCGTGCTGCGACAATAATGTAGGCTTATACAGATTTTAAGTTTAAATTCAATTCTTTTTATTAATCCTTGACACAAATTAAATAGCAATACGCTGATATTAAGAGCTGTGAGATTCTTTAACTTAATACTTGCACTTTGTTAACGCGTATACATAATTTTCGTTTCACAAGAATACGTAATATTTCTTTAGAGAACACATCTTCCATCAGGTCACTACCAAGGTCTGCAGGCAACTGAATATATTTCAACCATCCAAACCCGTAAACTTCTGTATTTCAAGTCTCTGATTGGCTAATCCTAGTCCAATAGAATACCTGCATTTAATTAAAGCTTTTTCTGGCTGTTGATTGGCTAATTTTAAACTGTCACAAAATTTACATTTTCGTTGCTCTAATCATGACTAGTAGCATTTAAACTCTCAAACTCATTATTGCCTCAAGGTTACCTCATTGTTAGCAACTTTAAACTTATTATTCTCACAGTTCTCACATTATTAAACTACGTAATGCATTCACATTATATTATTAAACATTTTTACAATAATATAAGCATTTGCAATGATTGTTACATACATTTTTTTACAAATTATTACATACATATTGTTTCAAGGCGGGCTGTTATTGAATTTGCATATTATATAATTTAATTGAAATTATTCAAGTGTTAAAAATATTGCCTCAAAGTAAACCCGCCAAATGTGGAATAAAATTTTGGACACTATGCGACAGTGCATATGCTCTGAAAGCACAAATTTACAAAGGAAAACCACCAGGCATAGCACGTGAGAAAAACCAAGGTATGCGTGTTGTCATGGTTCTGACTTATGAGCTAAGAGGACAGAATGTTACTTGTGATAATATTTTACATCCTATGTATTGGGTCAAGCACTTCTCAAGAGAAAGCTTACAATTTTGGGGACAATGAGAAAAAACAAGACAGAGCTCCCTAATTTATCAAGCAAAGAAGAGGTCAACAATTCAAAATTCTATTTCACAAAAGATACCACAGTTGTATCTTATATTCCAAAGAAGAACAAAAATGTTGTACTGCTGAGCACAATGATAAAGAAATAACCAACAGGGAAGATAAAAAGCCAAAACTGATACTGGACTACAATGCCACCAAAGGTGCAGTTGATACCCTAGACCACGTTATTGCTACATACACATGCAAGAGAAAAACCAATCGTTGACCTGTAATTGTCTTTTACAATATGCTTGACACTACAGCCTACAATGCATTTGTACTGTAGAAAGAGATCAGTCCAGAGTGGAAAATAAATGTTCATAAAAGACGAATATTCCTCGAGGAGCTAGGAAGGCTTCTTGTAGCTCCCTACATTGAAGCCAGGAAACGGTTGCCACGAAATGAATCATCAATTGCCATTTTGAAAAGTATACAAACACAGGACCAGTCTATATCAGGCTGTAGTGGCTTCAAGCAAAACTGCAAACGTGATTTTTTTCTTCTAGTTGTGATAATCATGTGCTCAAATTGTAAGAAATATATTTCTAAAGTTCACGTTGCATATTATTGGCCAAACTGTAAGAAGCAATATATTATCAAAGTTGTTTGTTCGAAACTACCTATCGCTATTATTTACTTGTATTTTGAAGAATGATTTGCATTGAAAAACACATTTACATAAGTATGTATCTATTACTATTATTATTTTTGTTATATTATTGTGAGGAGTGATATGTTCAAAAGAACTACATCCAGTAAATTTCCTTGCATTCTGCTCATTGTTTCAAACTCAAACATTACTGTATTCCTCCATTATGATAAAGGTTTTACATTCAAAAGTAATGAATACTTTTCATTTATTTATATTTTGATATTTTTTCTGAAAATAAATCTATCCATTTTATTTTATTGTATATTGAAACATGCTAATTAAAAGGAGGGGAAAAATATAATTATATTCAAGTTTCTCTGCCTGTATTTCGTCCAATATTATACAATATTTATAAAATTGAATATATTTCTTGTTACAATGAAAATGTAATGTTTTATTTAAACTATATAAGTTAAAATAAATTTAGATGGATTTAAATAGTAAGTTAGCAGCAACGTTACATTGCATAATAGTTCTTAATCTGTATTAAGAAAGAATTAAATACAATTAAAAGACATAAAATATATTTCCTTAACAGACATATTAGAATTTTCTTATCGGGTCCATTATGACCCGATGGACAAAGCGTGTAAACTATTTTTAAGGAGAGAAGAAGGGTTAAACTCGTCGTTGTTAATAGCAAAACAACTAGAAAATAGTCTAAAAAGGGTGACTAAATAAGGACAACGCTTGAAAACAACACTTTGTTCCACACTGTGACGAAATGCATACGTTTCCATAGTGAAAGCAGTGTGTGGAAAACTAAATTTCACAGTTTAGTAACTATTTTGAAATATCAGATTATGCGCATCCGTGAAGCGAATTTATAATGAAAATGAGAGAATATTAGATTTGCATAAAGTTTCTCGCGCATTTTTCTACGAACCACAAATATTCTAGTTTGTAATACAATATTTTGATATCGATGCCTTTACCACTCTTCCCTAAAATAAATTTAAAAATGCAATATTTAATTGGGAATAACTTTTCTTGGGTGCCTTTATCTGGGGGAAGTAGATCATTGTATTTCAGTAGTTTATGGTAATATAGGGACTTTCAACAAGAGTGTCCTATCTTTGAACTTAAATAAAGCACGTTCTATAAATGATAGAGGTTTATTTCTTTTTTTATTTTCGAACATAATTAATGCCATTACGTGTGGAAGGGAACATCAGTTAAAGGACCGCCGCGACTCCGTTGGATTGACCCAATTTTCAATGACAAGAACGTAACTTAGGTCTAACTTCACGAATACACGCGTGATGTTATTCATAAGATCTGGCTTGTTGACATAAACTCGAGATTTAACATAACCCCACAAGAAGTAATCCAACGGCGTTAAATCACATGACCTCGGGGTCCAGTTAACATCACCGCCACGGGACATGGTGAAACCTCTGAACTTCTCCTTCAAAAGATCGATTGTTTCGAGATTAGTATGCCATGTGGCACCCTCTTGCTGGAACCAGATGTTTCCGAGATCTATACCATCCAATTGAGTCCAAAAATAGTCCCTTATAAGAGCCCGGTATCTTTCTCCATCTTCATTTTGGAAAAAAATATGGACCAATGATTCCACCATACCAAAATCCACACCACACAGTAGCCTTTTGGGGATGAAATGGTCGTTCTTGAATCTGCATTGGATTGTGATTGCTCCAATAGCGGCGATTTTGTTTGTTAACACAACCATCCGTCCAAAAGTGAGCTTCGTCGCTGAAGATTACTTTTCGACAAAAATCCGGGTCAGCTTCCAATTACTCCCTAGCGCAGTCAGCAAATACACAGCGCAACCTATGGTCGTTGGGCTTTATTGCTGAGTTAACACCGTTTTTAAGCACGAAACTTCAAGTCCAGATGCAGAATTCACCAAGTTGCGATCGGCGAAAGCCCCAATTCTTGCGCTCGACGAGCAATTGATTTGTTTCCGTTCTCGCGTATACTCTAACGAACGGCGCCTATGTT
This sequence comes from Deroplatys truncata, assembly GCA_030765065.1. Lineage (NCBI taxonomy): Eukaryota > Metazoa > Arthropoda > Insecta > Mantodea > Mantidae > Deroplatys > Deroplatys truncata. The sequence goes on from CM060981.1 coordinate 57,364,669, forward strand.
TTCGTTGGAGCGCTTACGTCATTTACATACAGGCGTTCTTTGATCGCTGATAGAACCACTTCTTTCAAATTTATCGATCAAACGCCGAATCGTTCTCTCCCAAGGTCGATTATGCACACCGTAAACTTAAAGCAATACACGGAAGGTTTGGCGAACAGATGATCCATTTTGATAATAAATTTTCGCAATTTCTATGCGTTGCTTAATGCTATAACGTTCCATGGATATTTGTCAATAACAACTGTAACCACATGAAAAACATATTTACTGTAACTCAATAACAACGGCAGCTATCACATGTTAAAGATAGGACACTCTTGTTGAAAGACCCTTTATATCTAACTATGCATCTATGCACAGCTAGCTTTATTGTGTATATTGAGGCAGTATTTTATATCACAACACTGTAAATGCCAGAGTGATTGTAGTGTAAATTAGCATTATTGTATGACAATGATTTGAGATGTTTGTTAATTATAAGCATTGTTAGGAAATAAGTTTACACGGCCTCACTGAAACTGACAATAGGAGCGGGTAACAATGTAGCGAGGGGGTGAGTTGTTTATTAATTAGATGAGACAAACAAATGACGTCAGAGTAGCGCGCGTTTCTTTAGAAATGAAGGGAATATCTTCCCTAGAGCATATGTGTTCGTAATTTTGATTGGATATAAAAATAGACGCTAATGTTGGCGCGCTTTATTAATCAATAGCAGCTCTGTTATAATGTTTAGGCATATCGGGGTGAGGGAGTATAAAAACCTAAAGCCAGAGACGGGTAACGCGCAGTTCTACAGAATCATTCAGAAGTTACCCGTTGCCCAGTTCATCAGAATCATTCAGGAGTTAAACGTCGTGCAGTTCTACAAAATCTCTCGCGTCGTAAAGTTAGTTAAAAGATGTGAAATACGCGAATTAATAATGTGCGGCAAATAAGTGATTATAGTTACATTCGAAAATATAACAGTTTCAGTCAGGCATGTATCAAAAGTAAATCTGTGAAATTAATGAAGTGTGACGGCAATAAAAGTGTAAAAACAAATTCTTTTATCAGTGTTATCTTTTAGTAACAACTCCTTTCCGTTTACACACCCTGTTCAAGAGATTTGCTCGACCGAGTAATAATAGCTAGCCGGAGCACAATGAACCCAAAATTCAAAACAATAAAACAATAACAGGCGCTCAGCAATAAGATAACACGACGATACCGCGACAATATTAATGAATTGGTGTTTTACTCCATGAAATTAAACTCGTTTTTTCACGATCGTGTACTTTGTACGTCTTTCCGGCAATATTTACACACAAGTACATTTAGAATTCCAACACATGAATTCCTTTCTAAGACAACCCATATCAATCAACATAAATAAATTTGGTGGCTGTACAATATACACTACGCCCTAGGGTGGGAAGCAAAATACACTTGAAATCTTAATTTACATATTTTAATAATCACTAATAATAACACATTATAATGAATGGCATACTCCAAACAGAATAAATTATAGTAATTAATTGTTCTTCCACGCAAGTTGGTGTAGGACAAGGTTGGAAAATTGGAAGCAGACGACTGAACAATTCAATGGCATAGCCGGAATTTAAAACCACGGATCTTCCTGCATGTTACCATGGTAGCTCAATTGGTTAGAGCAAATTGACGGAAGAAGTGTATGGTTCAAATCCCGGCTATGGCGTTGCATTTTTCAGGTATCTGATTCCACCTTTCCAAAATACGTTATGTTAATTTAAAAAATTATTGAAAACTAATTAACTGAACTGGAGAATGAACATTTCATACCTCGTTATGCAAGAGAATACCCTTGTATTGTTACACTGTAGCGGTGAAATAATTTTAGAATAATTATAGTGATAACATATTAAAATTGTATACCTTCTACTTGGTCCAGTAGTTATTTAATAACTAAATGATTCACAAGTTTCACATATTAACATTTGGTATTTAAGTTCAGTATCTTTCAAGCATTCGACACTACAACTTTAAAGAAAATCCTCCAACGATAAAATACTGTTAAAATGGAAAAGTTTTCATTATATTTTTATCAAAAAAAGTTCTTTATGGATTTTTATTAAAATACTTTAAGTTTAAAGTATTTATATGACTAATAAAATATATACCTTTAATTTACTTCTAATAGAAATATAAAAATACACTTCATTTGTTTAAGTAATAAACCACTAAAGATAAAGAAAAGATTACTATACAAAAACTTTGGGTCTCTTTAAGACATATAATTTGTTTCATCTAACCCTTTTGTTAAACCAGTCATATGCAACTTATTCAGTATTGTTTTCAATGTTTCCATACTTTGTCATGTTTTGAACTGATGTTGGCATGCTATTGTTTCTTGCAATTTCATGGAAAGAACATGGAATTTCAGAAACAGTATATAGTGAACCACTTTAAAGACCTGACTATCGATTTGTACCGAGCGAGATGACTCCGGGTAACGCGTAAGGCTCGCATTCGCGAGGTCCCAAGTTCGATTCCTGGCTACTGTCCACTTTGACCATGGGTCGTAGTCGAATGCTAGGTTGAATTCTCCTTTACCGCGATTTCCATTTCATCATTTCCCTTCATTCCGTTTCCTTCTCATCTTTTAGGTGTGGCTTATGGCGGTGCCGGATAGATGGCGCTGATGCTTGCTTGCTAAGAGGAAAGAGTACTCCCTGTGGGCACTACAGGGTTGCTGGGTCGAACGGATCGTTCATCGCCCTCTCTTAGCAGCTCCAGCAGTATTCAAGCTTGGATTTGCCAGGGACGTCCGCACCTGGGGCCTGTAGCCTCCTGTGATTCCTTCACTTCATCACTTCCTCCTGGTGGGACTAGCCACAATGGATCTATGTAGGTCTAAGAGGCGAGATGTCCCCCTTCGCTGTATAACCCAACCATAACCTCCTTGTATCTTCAACGAAACTTGCAATGTAATTATTTTTGCAATGGTTTATCTTGAAGTAGATATACAGTGCGATCCATATAAACCTGAACTACTTTAAAGGCTTATAATTTCTCTCTGAAAGCTTTTAAAATGTGAAATTTGTTTTAATGATCTAAGTGGCTCTAGAACTTAGGTCTCATCCCTGTAACCATCTGCTTCGTACCATGCGGACAGCACCCTAGTGCCATCTGCACGTCATGAAGCAGGTGGTTACAGGGATGAGACCTAGAAGGCTAACTATCCGCCTTTCTGGGTGAGGGCGGCGGTTAGACTGGACGTCATCTGCACGGCATGAAGCAGGTGGTTGCAGGGATGAGACCTATAAGGCTAACTGTTCGCCTTTCTATATGAGAGCGGCGATTAGACTGGACGGCACCCTAATGCCATCTGCACGGCATGAAGCAGGTGGTTATAGGGATGAGATCTAGAAGGCTAACCGTCCGGGTTTCTGTGTGATGGTGGCGGTTAGACTGGACGGCACCCTGATGCCATCTGCACGGCACGAAGCAGAAGATCCAGTAACTATGGCTAGGGTCTCTGTGGCACGTGACGGAGCTGGTGGTTACAGGGATGAGACCTAGAAGGCTAACTGTCCATCACATATCGCTCTAAGAGTTATCCAGTAACAGATCCGTCGTCATATGATCAAGGAGTTAAAGTGACGTAAATAGAGTAATAATAATAATAAGAAGAAGAAGAAGAAGAAGAATCAGTACGACTGCAATTTGTCGACTACTTTGTTGATTTTTATGGCAATTACGAGCATTGTTGACAGTTTTTAGTTTGCAGTCGTAACAGAAGCATGCAGTACTAACTTCGAGAGCCTATTTTTATTGTAAAACCGTTTATGGAGACAAATTTATTGATAAAAACACAACGGTAATTTCGAAGAGCATTCAATGTGAGCGATGCTCCATAAAAGGCAAAACTTTTATCATTAGTAAGAAAGCTGGAGACAATTGGTGTACTAGCCAGTGAGAGTGAAAAACATACTCACTGAGTGCAGAGTCTGTTGACAATGTTGGAAGACGTTTAGTGAACTCTCCAAAGAAACCGTTGCGCCAATTGAGCCAGGAGAGAGGCTATTCATATGGCACGTGTTAAAGAGCTACTAAGAAATCGGGATTGCGACCATAGAGAGTGCATATGGTGCAGCAATTGAAAGAAGCAGATCATCAAAAACGAATGCGTTATTCTCGATGGTTTCAGGGTGTTCTTATTCCGCCTCCAGACATTCTCCCCATAACGTGGTTTACAGATGAGGCAAGGTTTCATCTGTCAGGCTACATCAACACACAAAACAGCAGACATTGGGCTGCTGTAAACCCCCATATCATCCACGAAACACCACTGCATGATGAAAAGGTTGAAGTATGGTGCGCAGTGTCAGCTTCCAGGATTGTTGGTCCCATTTTCTTTGATACGACTGCAACACTGCAGCTTATACGGACATCTTCTATACATTTGTGGAATATCGAATTGACAGAAGGTTATTTCCAGCAAGATGGAGCAACGTGTCATAAATCTAACCAGTTCCTCTGATGATCGAATAATCTCAGAAGGTCTGTGGCCGTCCAGATAACCTGACCTAACCTCGCCTTTTTATAATGTGGGTATCTTAAAAATAGAGTGCATAAGAAAAGACCTTGGACAACTGCTGAATTTTGTGAATCCATTAGAAACGAAATGAGCAACATTGGCAAGGATACTCTTCGTTGAACGTCACAGAATATGATGAAACGAAGTACAGATATGTATGGATGCCGGTGGGGGACACTTCCAACATTTGCTCTGAGAAACAATGAACAATGTAATTTCCCCAATTGTGTATTATATTCTTCCAAAGTTTCACATGTGTCCTTCTATTACACTAGTCGGCATTTTCAAACTTTTTGTCAGATGATTTCTTAAAAGTAGATGTTCTTGAATCAAGTTTTTATGCTGATTCCAGATATAACTTCGTTTTTTTCTATCACGTCAGGTTTTTACACGAAATAAGTAATGTTTTGAAAATTTTACTAACGAGCGTAGACAAGTATTCAAATTACTTCTAACAAAGCATTCAATAAACACTTTACGAATACTCTCAAGAACTCCCCTAATTTATTTCACGACTACATTTTAACAAAATAAGAAGCCTAAGGGCTTCATTTGATTTTTTTCAAACTTTCTCTTCTTTGACTTCCTTGCAGATCCTTGAAGATGACTGTCCCTCCTCAACATCCAACAGTAGTCATATTTTCATTCCATCTCCCCTGGTACCTCCTCTCCATTTCCTTAATATCTTGGTGAAAACCTACACCCTGCTCTTCACTATAATGTCCCAGATTTTCTGGAAAGTAGTCGATATGTGAATGCAGAAAATGCACCTTTACACTCATGTTACAACCCATCTCCTTGAAATTTTCCAACATTGTTTTGACAATGACCTTGTAATTAGAATCTTTGTTATTGCCTTAGAAGCTTTCAGTAACTGGCCGGAAGTCGGTCCATGCTTCTATTTCTCTCTCATTCATTGTCTTCAAAATCTTCATCCTTAATCAATTTCTTTATTTGAGGACCAACAAAAATTCCAGCCTTTAATTTGTCTTGTGTAATGAAGGTAAATTTCTTGGAAATGTACTTGAAGCAGCGGAGTCCTGTGGTAGTGGCCTTACAAATTGCTTCATCAAGCCGAATTTTATGTGTAGAGGCGGAAGCAATATCTTTATATCTCTATACTTTTGAAGTGAAATTGTGAGAAAACTGTACGTGATAGAAAAAAACTAAAAGCGGTTCTGAAATCAGCATAAAAAGTGAATCAGAATCACTTATCAGTTTTCAGTCAGATCATGCAGACTAGTGTTATTGGTTCAAGAATTATGGTCCATTTAAGTGGTTCAGGTTAATATGGATCACACTGTACAACTTTTGCCTAAAAATCTTATTTTACAAGTTATATAAATGTAAAGATTGTGTGTAAAGGATGTCACGTGAGCATAATACATCAGATTGTTTTTCGAAGGTATCTAGTACCCTTAAAAGTATGAAACTGTCTCACGGTAACACTGCACCCATAAGCCAATGACGTCAGTTCCATTTCCCTTCTTGCATCATCTGCAGTAATCCGGTTATTTTATGATCTATAGATAGTGCAGAAAATCAATAATCTCTTTACTTAAGAGCATCAAACCTGCTCAGTTTTATCCCTTTCCTTAACCATTTGCATAATCACCTTTCCATCAGTAATAACCTTTCGGCAAAACTAACTAACGGCAAAAATGTATGCTAGGAGATAATGCGCTTTGATTAATATGGCTCCAATTAGTCACTCAGAATAGTTAGAGATATTTCAAAGCATATGGATAAATCATTACGAATGGCAAACCTTGCTGATATGGAATACACAGACACCTATGTGCTGAATTTATAACCCTTATTGAATTTATGGTTCAGCTTTGCACTGCAGGCAAATATGCCAACTAGTGCTGTCGGATTCTTACTGCACACAATAGAAAATAGAATCATACAAATTTGAATTTATATTAAGTATAATAACTAAAATATCTGATATGCTATATGCATAAGGCTTTCTTTACCCAATCTACTATAAGAGGAACATTGAATCAGAGAATAGAGAACAGGAATGGGGGTTCAACGACAGCCAGGCACGAGAATGAGGGCAAAATCATATGAAATGAAAACAAAATTAATGAAAGCAAAGATGATGATGAGGTATGAGGCAGTATTTTTAATACTTAAATGATTTTAGTCAAATTATATAATATGTAAATTCAATAACAGCCCGGCTTGAAACAATATTTGTGTGTAATAATTTGTAAAATGTGTGTAACAGTCATTGCATTTGCTTTTATTATTGTAAACATGTTCAATAATGTTATATGAATGTATTACGTAATATAATAATGTAGGAGCTATGAGAATAATAAGTAAAAAGTTGCTAACAATGAGGTAACCTTGAGTCAATAATGAGTAAGAACGTTTAACAGTACTACTTGTGATTCTTGGAGTAACAATAATGTAATTTTAGTGACAGTTTAAAAAAATAGCCAATCAACAACCAGAAAAAGCTTTAGTTAAATGAATGTATTCTATTGGACTAGGATTAGCCAATTAGAGACTTGAAATACAGAAATCTACAAATTTAGGCGGTAGAAAACAGTTCAGTTGCTTTTAGACAGTGCTCAGAACCAGACGCGAGATGTATGCTCGAGAAATTAATTACGTAATTGTGAGACGAAAATAGTATACGTGTTAAAAAGTGCAAGTATTAAATAAAATAATCTCACAGCTCTCTATATCAGTGAAGAGTTATTTTAATCGTATGAAGTATTAATAAAAGGAATGAAGTAAAATTATAATCTATCTAAGCCTACCTTCCTGTCGCATCACAACCCTGCCTAAGAGAAATGTGTGTCTAACAATAATACTGACGCAGCCGAGGCAAACATAAATATATAATATTTAAAGAAACAGTAATAATATTTTTTAAACTTGGGGCAAAGGCCACCTGGAAGTACATTTGGGGTGAAGGCTACCGGAAACTGTTTACTATACGTGCGGTTGCAAGTACTACAAGTTCGGTTCACCAACAGTTGAAATATAATACAGCTCCTTCAATACAAACTACTTCAAATTGGCGCCCAAAGCGTGGTGCAAATAACGTAAAGATACTATCTACTTCAAACTGACTTTCAATACGTGGGGTAACGTAAAGAAAACAATCTTCTTCAAATTGGCGTCCATACTGGAGCTATATAAATAATATACATCTTCAAGTAATTGGTGGAATTAACGGCGGGAAAACCGGGAGAAAACCGCGCAGACGCCGCTTCGTCCATCACAAATCAACATGCGGATCCCTGGAATCGAACCCGGGTCTAACCACTCGGCCACGGTGCCGACAAACTATTTTTACAAAAGTATATTGTGACTTCGTTCATTTGTTCGACTGTCACTTCAAGTTCTCAATGTCACTTCATTGTTTTATCCAGTTCAACTTTACTGAAAGTTCACCCACTTCACACTGTCGCTTCACTAACGTGAACTACTTCAATTTCCCTGTTATTTCGCTTTCCTTCTTGACGTAGCGGCGTAATGCAATAAGCACAACGTAGCCAATTCTTCCGGACGGTTCACTTGCTAGGGAGTCGAACACAATACTTCAATTTTTCCTGCAGCAGCAGCACTTGCTACACGTCATAGTTGTCACAAACTCACTCGTAGAACTGCACTTGCTCGTTGACTCACTAACTCCTCTCATGAGAACGCTCGCTTATATAGCAAACGGAATCTTCCACAGAACATTATAGAACCATCTGGACACACCTTCTGGAGGGGGGAAGAAACCTCAAGAAAATTCTGGTTATCTACCGATAGCTCTTCCGAATTTTACGTCGGAAAAGAGCGTTATTTATCTCTGTTTACCTTCGACTTGGCGGCACCAACCTTAGGCCATACCCGCTGCGTCACAATACTGTTTCACATACTTTTTATTAATCGAGATAAATGTTTTCAAAAATAGTTTCATTGCGTGTTTCGTCATACTAACAAGAAGGATACAGGAGGCTGAAACGATAGTCAAATTTTTAAAAAGCAGATCGCTGTATACTGCTTCGTAATTCCATTCTTTGCATTGTCACCAACAATAAATTCAATCCTCTAACAACGAAAATATCGCAAATGGATAATGCCACATCTTTCTTTGACATCAATTGTGTGCTTTAGTAATATCTACATCTTTTTTTATACAAAAGTTATACAAATGTGCACAGGCTATTCACAGAAAATTCAATATTTACATTTTATTAATCATTCAAAATTTTTAAACCTTTGATATTTGGATTAAAATTCTTAAAGCCACCTTTCATAAAGCCAAAAATACCGGAAAAGTTGTGTTTGACTAAGGATTTTTTTTTCGAAAAGCTTCGTGTTGCATCCATAGGAGATATTGGTTTTAAATATCAGGTTTTGTATTTATTCTACATTTTGTTTTTGAGTTATGCTCTTCGGACATACATACTCATGCGCGTGCGCGTGGTTCCAAAATAATTTCTTTATTGGATTCAAGGGTTTCAAAAGTGAATTTCCGGAGAAATCTCAGTATAGAACTTTTTTATGGTATACAATATTAATACACTTTTCTACTTACTATAAGTGGAAGAGGAAGTAAAAGTAAAGTTCTATTAAGTGTACGTAAAATAATTTTGTAAATAACACACAAAAAAATTGAAAAATCTTGACACTTTTCTAAAATTATAAAACTAATAAATGAAAAGCATTAAACGCCGGAAAACGCGTCGTCGTTTCTAACGTTCCCCAAGCGGTCTATGACCTTCGGGGATACCTCACTCCACCAAGCGATGACTGAACCTATTTCTGAGGTAGAGGCACCCAGCGGGCGGAATCCGTTGCCTCCGATGGTAAGGTGATTAGAATGGCGGTGAAATGAGAGGACCTACAGCTTTCATCCTGGACTCCGAATGACGTTGGGCCTTGGGGATACTTCGCATGAGCAACTCAGAGATAAGGCATGGATAGGGTCGATTTAAAATCTCCACCCTATAATTGAACCGAACACCGGACCCTCAGTACGAGAGCCGCAAACGAAGCCACTACGAAACACCGGCGCCCGCATGCCGGAAAACGATTTCTTTGTGCGCATTAAAAATGACAATGAACATTTTCTGTCCCTTAATTTTGCTGCTATAAATCTTACCTTCACCGGTAATACCTATTTTGCGCCTCTGAATCTATAAATAATGACTTTTTGGAGAAAGGTCTGTGTTTGTGAACAGCTTAACTCAAAATATTGAATAAACATGTACTTTGCACCACTGGGCGTTTTGTTGTATGTACTGTATTTCTGTTGCACTTGCAGTAATACCGTTTACCATACTCAGAGGGAAAAGTTTCGGTAAAAAAGATACAATTGCTTAGGAGCTAGGAAGTAGCTAATATTTACCAACACATAGAATAACAATTTATTTTAAAGTCATATATCCGTTTACAATGATTAGATCAGCTTGCTTTAACACTTGTTTAACAAATTAATATGCTCAAATACAATGTGATATTTTCTTTGCTTTCTACACTTAAAGTTGCCATCTGCATTTAAAGAATGTATGACAAAGTAACAAATACAAGAAGTTACGTGAAATACAATGTCAATACTTCTCACGTACAAGAATTTGGAAAAGTACAAGTGTTAAAGATTGAATTTTAAAAAGCTTATCAAACAAGATTTTAAACATTTTTAGAAACGGCCGAAATAACTCTTGGTGAATTATGGCGAACCTCGCTGCCACGATGGCTAGTTGTTCCGCCTCGGTTCCTGGCGAAAAAGCGACTCTCTTCTCTGTCTGCCCAGGAGTTCCAGGAACCGTCGGAGAAGATGATGGCGCTGGCATCAGTGGCGTGTCGCAACCCAGGCAATGACGATCGTGCCTGACAGTATGTTGTTCGAAGTTTTGGACGTTGGCTTTCTCTGGTTATGAATGACGTCATCACCATAAAGCATTGTGACGTGCTGGTTGCATGAGCCACGATCATGGGGGAGGCGAAAACGGCACAACTTAAAGCATTTAACTTCAGCATCTTTCAAAGATACGATACAAACTCAAGGAAATTGCCCCATTACGCTAATTTTTCATGTTTTCAAAAATGGCTTCGATTTTAATTCAAATATCTAATATATGATTCAGTTATTTGGGTGACAAATAAAATACATATCTTGAATATTCTATAATATTCCTTTTCATTCGGAAGGTATTTTGTATAACGGGTAAACCATGAGATAGACTAAAACTTTATACACAACAAATGTGGATGTGTTTAAAACACACAGTTTATTTAAAATAACTGTTTTATCCAATCAGTAATTTCCGAAATATTCGTTGTTATTTGTTTACATTTTTTAATCCACCGTCATTACATTTTTAAGTATTGCCCATATGCAGTTGTTCCTGGCAATGTATGAAAATAGCACGGAATTTAAAGGCCAGTATAAAGTGACCCGTTTTAAACATGTTACTGTTGCTATACCCTTTGTACCTCTAACCAAATGTTTAATGAAACGCTTTCTGCAAATGTTTATCTCAATACGTTTGAAGTATGTTGCAGGAATAGAAGGAACAGAAGTTACGTAAAATAAATGGTAGTGAATAGAGAAAGTAATTTGAATATCGTTTTGACCTCTCAGAAACAGAGAAAAAGAGAGAGAGAGAGAAAGACAGAAGAAAGAAAGAAAGAAACAAACAAACAAACAAAGACAGTAAGAAAGGTGGTTGGAATTGATGTTGGTTCTTGCATGTAATTGGCCAGTACCGGATGCCGTGGTAATGAGTGGAAAAGTCTGGCAGATTCTTTTTACAATATTTTAAGCAAAAGCAAACTTTGCCTGTGAAAAGACATGCTTAGTCACGCGTGGAAATATTGTTATATCGCTTTAGTTAATAAAGAGCGAGCTGGTCCAGTTAATGAAGGAAATGGCCGCTAACGTATTGAATTACACGACGGTCGGGGAAAGAGAATGGCGTAAAGCAAGAATTCCGCAATCTTCCCCTGCGGCAATGGGTGGGGCGGGTCTTTGATTGGAAACGGGATAGCAGAAGGGCACTTTCCTTTAAGAAAAGCTCTTTGCCCGCGGGCCACGATCATGCTCAGCAGTGGCGTTCACCGATTTCTACCTCGCAAAGAATAAGTCACTTTATGAAATAAAGCACAGAATCGCCCATCGTGTTCCTTGACGTTTAAAAATCGTCGTCGTTAAGGCCAAGTCCCCTCGCCGCAGATGTTCTTGCCTCGTATGTTCCAGAACCGGGTTTGAATCAGGTTTTTCCTTATTTCAGAAAACCTTAAGGTGCTTACTTCCTTCATTCTTCGTCTGCTGTGAACTGTTTAAAAGATGTAAAACTTGGAAAATAAATTAATCTAATGTGTAGGTAATCTCCACCCCTTCTGTCGTCCTCCGTGGTGTTGTGGTTACCATGCTAGCCTCTACTTCCCGAGGTCGCAGGTTCAAACCCGGTGGAGGGCGATGGATTTTTTCGGACGTAAAACTCCTTAGCATGGCTTCCTTAGGAAGGGAAATAAATCCGTTGGTCCCGTGTCGTAGATTTACGGCACGTAAAAGAACCTCAAACCTGATAGAGGCCTCTGAACAAAACTACCTGTCTTTCACGCCCAGTATAGAATGGGACGCTAAGGACCACAGCAGTTAAAGAGCGTCCATAAATAAAACTCAGTTTAATTTTTCCACCCCTTCTTCTCGTTTACTGTTTACAATACACAAGCACTCTTCTAACCCAGTGGTGGAACACTGCTCGCTTTTACGAGATGCCTGTACTTTCAAATTAAAAATCAAAATCTGACTATCGCTTTAGCCTCTGTATCCTTCTTATAACCACAACGAAACGTGTAAATCTGTAAAGAAAATTTATCTCGGTTAACAAGAAGTAGAATAACATTTTATAAGAATTTATAGTTTCCCTACTACTATAGGAAGTAAGGAAAGTATTTTATTCCACCCAAAAATTTGATGTCGAGATTTAGCAGAAAATACATGTTTTGAGGTGCCCTGAATCCAAATAAAGCATTTTTGAAGCATGTCCGTGTGTGTGTGTGTGTGTGTGTGTGTGTGTTTCCGTGTGTCTGTGAACAGCATAACTCAAAAACGAAACGTCGGATAAATACTAAAGTTGGTATTTGTGTTTAGTATCATTCAAGGATGCGACACAAAGATTTTCAAGAAAATCTCACCACCCCAACTACCCTTTACATGGAACATTTTTCGAAAATTTTTAATTTCTAAAAAATGGCTCCAGCGATTTTGATTAAAATGCCATACATGAAAGATATTTACATAATAAATAAAATGCATATCTTGAATTTTCTAGGAATAGCCTATGAAGTTCTGCTCATCCAGAAGAAATTTGTATAATCTTCTTATAACTTGTAAACGTTAAGCAATAGACGAAAACGCACCGCACAAAAAAATGTAGATCTCTTTAAAACACACAAATTTCTTAATTAAGTTTTTTGTAGCATAAGCCGTTTCTGAGATATCCTTTATTAAAGGTTAGAGTTGTTCAATACTTGTTTTAAAGTCACATTGATTTTCAGTTGTTTCTCGCGATTGCATGGAAGCAGTACGGAATTTTAAGGCTAGCATATAACGTCAGTTCTTAAACATGTGACTATCACTGTTCTCTTTATATCCTACGAAATATGTAATGCAATTATTTCTGCAAAGGTTTATCTCGATTTAAATGTAGTAATAGAAAAATAAACTTTCGTAAGAATAATTTGTGTACCCACTAATACACGATAAAGGGTGGCGAAAGCATGTAAATGTAACACATCAGATTTTTAAAGAGCGTGTCGCTATGTGATGATCTTTGTGATACCTTAAACATGTGATATATGGATTAAAATCCTTAAAGCCACATTTCATAAAGTTAAAAAATAACGGAAAAGGGCGCTTTGAATAAGGAATTTTCTCGAAAAAGCTTCCTGTCCCATACATAGAAAATATTGACCTTAAATTCTAGATTTTATGTTTATTCCACATGCTGTTTATGAGTTAAGCTCTTCAGACAGACATACACATACACGGACACGCGGATGATCTTCCAAAAAGTACTTCTTTTTTGGATTCAACGGCTTCAAAAGGTGAATTACCAGAGAAATCTCAGTATAAAATCTTTTAAGGTAGTTATTTTTGCAAAGGTGTATTTGGATTAAATGTAGTAGAAGAAAAACAAGCTTTAGTAAGAATATTTTGTATACACTAATAAATATAGAGGGTAGAGAAAGCCATGTAAATGCAATACATCAAATTTTGTTAATATGGAGTCATGCATTAGCATAAAGCAACCACTGACATGCAGGTCTCTACTGGTGTTCTTGTATTTCATTTTCTTACTTGCGTCTAATTATAACTCATATTAAATTTCTGAAGCTGATGCTTAAGGAACAAACAAGAACAGGATGTGTGCTGCAGGCTATAATAGAACAATGTAAACATTTCCCAACAATTACAAAACAAAACACCCTCAAACCAAAACAGTTCCTTGCCTGATAACAGGTTTATAAGTAATATGTACTTAAATAAGCACCACTTAACGTATTCAGCAAGTTGATGTTTCTAATGAATTCTACATATCTTATTTGTTGTTTATGAACAGAACCAGAAAAGCACACACACGCACACTGCAAGAGAGACGTGGCGTTTAAGTCATTTTGGTTAAATCAGAGAGCGCTTTAGGCGGGGTCTTTGTTCCTCCCAAACCAGGAAGCAGAAAACGAAGAGGGAGTTTTGGGAGTAAACAGCTGTTCTTTGAAACAACTCCCAGAACCAGTAAAAAAAAAAAAGGAATCTGGGCGTGAAGCTGTACAAAGGATGCATGGCCTGCCTAGTGAAAGCTGTCTCTAAGGGGAGACCAACTGATGAAAATTGCCAAAAAAAATTATACAATTTTATATCTTTGTGCAGTCTTATTAATTAGAATGTTGTATTTAATTTATGTGTGTGAACAACATAACTCAGATACGAAAAGTCAGATAAATACAAAACTTGATATTTGAGTTGAGGCAGTGTTTTTAACACTTAAATAGTATCAGTCTAATTATATAATATATAAATTCAGTAACAGCTCGCCTTAAAGCAATATGTGTATAACATAATATATAAAATGTATGTAACAGTCATAGTATGTTTATTTTTATTATGTACATGTATAATAATGTTATATGAATGTATTAAGTAATTTATTAATGTAAAGCCTGGAGAATAGAGGCCGAAAGTTGCTAACAATGAGGTAACCTTGAGGCAATAATGAATTGGAAAGTTTAATAAAGCTACTAGTAATTGTTGGAAACAATAATGTAATTTTTAAAACAGTTTATAAATAGCCAGTCAACAACCAGAAAAAACTTAAGTTAAATAAAGTATTCTATTGGAGTAGGATTAGCCAGAAACTGAAATAAAGAAAAAATTGCTAATTCAGGCGGTAGAAGTCAGTCGCTAGTAGACAAGCTTTCACAATCGGACGCGATACGCGTTCCCGAGCATTTAAATATATATTCAGTGTGAGACGAAAATTCATTACGGCCAGAATGTTATAAAGTTTACGTTTTAAAAGGTGCAATTAATTAATAAATAATCGCACAGCTCTCTATATAAGTGAACTGTTATTTAATCGTGTGAAGGATTAATAAAAGGAGTGAAGCAAAAATTATAATTTGTGTAGGCCTACATTCTTTAGCCGCATCACCCCCTGCTAAGAGGTACATGTTTCTACAAATTAATACTGACGCAGCCGAGGCAAACCTAAATACATATAATATTTAAAGAAAACATAAACATACAAAGTTTATTCTTAAACATTGGGGCGCAGGCCACCGGAAAGTAAACTTGGGGCGAAGATCACCGTAAACTTTGTACCGTACGTGGTTGCAACTACTTCAAGTTCGGGTCCTCAACAGTCTAACTACAACACAACCCTTCAAAAATAAACTACTTCCTTCAGAGTTCAGTAACTTCCAAGGATGCGGAAGAAGATTTTCAAGAATATCCTCCTACCATCAACTACCCTTTACATAGAACATTTTTCGAAATTTCCTATTTTCTAAAAACGGCTCTAACGCTTTTGATTAAAGTACCACATAAGAAATATATTATATGACAAAATCTACATCTTGAATTTTTTTGGGAATAGCCTAGCAAGTCCTGTTCATTCAGAAGGAATTTTATATAATCGTGTATAGCTGGTAAACGTTAAGGGATAGACGAAAACGTACCATACAAAAATTTTAGATCGCTTTAAAACACACAATTTACCTAAAAATAGGCTTTTTTGTGGCATACGCCGTTTCTGAGATATCCGTTATTAAAGGTTCGGTTTGTTCAGTACTTGTCAATCTTTTAAAGTCCCATCGATTTTCACTTGTTTCTTGCGATTGCATGGAAACGGTATGAAGTTTTAAAGCCAACGTATAGCGTCCAGTTCTTAAACATTTGACTATCGCACTTCCCTTTATATCTATAACGAAATGGCAATGCCGTTATTTCTGCCAAGGTTTATTTGGATTAAAATGTAGTAGATAGAAAAATAAGCTTAGTAAGAATACTTTGTATACACACTAATAAAGATAGTGGGTAGAGAAAGTCATGTGAATGTATAACATTAGATTTTTTCTGTGATATCTGCATTACTTCAGAGAAAGAGATAATAACTCCTACACACTCTTGAAAGAGAGTTATAATTGATTTTTAGGGAAATTTTTGTTCTACAAATTGGTAGAATTGTTAATTAAGGCAGCTTCTGTACACTCAAGCAATGCGGGTTTTTTATAACAAATACAGGCAAATTTGCTTTCTTCAGTTTGCTTTGAATAGCTTTTCGTATGAAGGAAATTTTTTGGCATGAAGGACTCTCAGGAAACAGTGAATATAGCTAAATTAAACTTACGTTGATAGAAACAACCTCTAAGTGCTGTTGTAAATTAAATTGAGTTTTATCTATGGACATTCTTTAACTGCAATATTGGACGAGAAAGATCGGTAATTTTTCTCAGAGTCCGTTTTATCAAGCTTGAGGTTCTTTTACGTGGTGTAAATCTACGACAGGGGACCATCGACTTTAGTTCCCTTCCGAAGGAACCATGATAAGGATTTTTACGTCCGAAAAAATCCATTGCCCTCCTCCGGATTTGAACCGTGACGTCGAGAATTAGAGGTTAGTATGATACTCCTAGACCACGGAGGATAACTAAGAACTGTTGTGAATCTGCTTTGTTAATAACATGGCTAGCTATTTTTACATTCTCTACTACGTATAAGTAGGGGAAGTATTGTATTCCACCCAAAAATTCGATACCGAGATTTCACCGGAAATACGTGTGTTCAGACCCCCTGGATACAAAAAAAACATTTTTGGAAACATGTCCGTGTGTGTCTGTCTGCGTTTGTCTGTGAACAGCATAACTCAGAAACGAACAGTCGGATAAACACCAAACTTGGTATTTAGGCTCAGTATCTTCCAGAGATGCGACACGAAGGTTTTCAAGAAAATCCCCCCCCCAGATTACCCTTTACATGGAGCATTTTTCGAAAATTTTAATTTTCTCAAAAACGGCTCTAACGATTTTGATTAAAATATCGTATGTTTAAGATATTTTCATGACAAATAAAATGGATATCTTGAATTTTCTGAGAATGTCTCCAAAAGTATTCTTCATTGTGAACGACTTTTGCATAACTAAACCATAAGAGATAGACAAACGTTTACCACACAAAAAATGTAGATCGCGTTAAAATACACAATTTATGTCATATACATTTTTTTTGTTGAGTGAACCATTTTCGAGATATTGCTTGTTATTCCCTTAAATTTTTCAATACTTATTTTCTCAAATGGGAATTCGTTATTCATTTTTTTGTCTTGGATATGCAAAGAGTATTAATCTGTGGCAAAGGGAATGGTGCTGCACCCAGCAACCAGCTATTAAGAGATATGTATGTACTTAAAGGCTACTGTATTTCTATATTGCCCTTGTAAATATATATTCCCCTTACCTCTACAAGAAAATTAGCAATAAGATACAGTCTGCAAATGTTTATCTCGATTAACATGAAATAGATGGAGAATAAGCGTTTGTAAAAATAGTTTGTACAAGAGTAGAGAAAGTCATGTGAGTGTAACATATCAGATTTTTTAAAAAATAATATTGATAAACTTTTAATCAAATAATGGTATAATCAAGAATATATTCCTTAATAAACGAACTTATTGTACACAAACAGTTCAGTGAACATCTATATCCTGTAGAAATGTCACTGTAATATCTTAAATAGTTTTTGTAAGATAATGCGTCATGAAACAGCGATGTAACATTGCTGGGATAGCACTTGTAATCTCCCTTTAACGCATACCGGGTGGCTAGGATAGATATTGAGCAGTAGGTTGGGTGGTATTTGCTGGTTTACTCCCCGATCACTGCAAGGAGGCGCTGGAAACTCAAAGTTGGTGTTAAAAATAAAGTCCATCCTCCTCAGCGAAACAACTCTATAGCTGGTATGAGCATTTCTGGCAACAGTTTCTCTTACTGAATTTACAAACCACAGGATCTTTCGTCGTACGCGTAGAGGCCGATTTGAAACATGATACTGCTGTCGTTGTTCCAATTGATTGTAAAACGGCACTAAATTCGTCTAACTGGAAACCTTTGGATATAAAATTCTTGTCTGCCATTATGCTGACGCTCACCAAACACTAACAAAGTAATTTATTATTTCGCTCCGTGATACCTCGACTCACAACTACTGAGCGTGAATCACATAGCTATCTAGCTTCATCGTGTGTCCGCCAGGAAACTATGTTGTATCTGCGCAACATAGAGCAAGAAGTCTCTGCACAAGTAGGCCACCCAACCTACTGCGTAGTATCTATCCGAGCCACACAGTATATTTGGTTTGCTGTAACACAATTTATTAGCTCATTCCCTCTTCATTGACCTCAGTAACATTTGCACTTTTCTTACCGCTTAACTACACAAATATAAGTTTTGAAATGCCCTGAATGTAAAAAGCATTTGTCACGTGGCTTTTTCTACCAACATCGTTTATTTTTATATCTTTTCCAGAGATTATTTTTAGAAGAGCTTATTTTTCCATCGGTTTCATATCAATGGAGATAAATTTTTGCAGAAATGATTTCATTACACATTTCGTTCCATGCCCTTTGCACCACAACACGCGAATCTAAAGAATGGCGACTTTAACGCTACAAAAAAAAATGTTTCAAAATTTCAGACTCGCAACAACCAATATCTCAAACATTATTAACGCCGTAGAAAGTATTTGTTATATTAGTTGGCCCAAAGGCGCCGTATCTCAGATGTGTACATGTCCCTGCGTGCGATAAAAGAGTTGTACAACTCAACGCGGCAATTCCAACTGGAAAATTAGCGTGAGCGAGCTTCGTTGTTTTTTTTTCTTTATTTCTTTTTAAGTTCCATTATACCTCGCTTTTATGTATAATGGCCTTATAGGCGGCTTTCTTTTGGAACATAATGCCTATAGTCAAGGTGTTAACTCGTATTAGTTTGTCTTTGGGTCTTTAGTAAATTTGGGCTTTAATCATTAAATCACTCACACGCGCACATTCACACCCTCATTCATACCTCCAGACTCTGGGGAGGATAGACAATTTTGGATAGAGAAAATTTCCCACCTCTAGCCGGGAGTCAAACTCGAGACCCCTCACAGTAGGCAGGTGCTCTACTGACTGAGCTACCGGGTCAGCCGAGCTTCGTTCTACTCCTCTTGCTTATCAGCAAAGAGGATGAGTGGATGGCGCTCATTGAGAGGGTTTCCCAGGCTTGCAACGGAGTGTAGAATCCGTGATGATTGACAAAAACAGACCCTTGCATTAGAATGTCTGTCCTTGATGACAAAACAAAAATAGACCGAAAATGACTTTGTTTTCAAGGGAATGTACTCCATTTTTTAGCTGACAAATAATTAAAATGTCTTTATTTGACCTATCCTATACATTATGGACTGTAAGCAACAATCATGAGAGCACGCAGTATTTCACTGCCATTTTTTCCTTTGCTATTATAAATTTATTGTTACTATTAATATTATCTCATCATCTAACGGTGATGTTACGCTGACTTCGCTCATTGAATTGGTGTTCGAAGTTTTGCCCCTGTTGATTAATAGGTAGTACCAACCGTCTCCGAGTGGTAGTGGTAGTGGTAGTGGTAATAATTTTAGGGCACTAATGCGCCAGTTCTCCACTTACCTGTGTTTACTGGAATTGCCCCGTTGAGTTCTGTAACTCTTTTACCGCACGAAGGGTTCTCTACACGTCAAATACGGCGCAGTTGGGACACCTGGTGGATTTTTTTAATAATATTTTCTTTGTAGATTTTATCTTTCTTTTACGATTTACCTGTTACAAAAGATTACACAAAAGTCATTATGAAGGAAGAGGACTTCACAAAATACAATTTTATCAGTCATGTGACATCTTAATACAAATATTAGTCATTTTGAGAAAATCAAATGATTGTACTGAAAAGGTAGTTTGGGATTTTGCATCCTTGGAAGACTGATGTTGAACTTAATATTAGGTTTTTCGAGTTATGCTGTTCACAGGCGCGAGCGCGGACAAACACGCGCTTGCGTGCCTTCTCTAAAAATATATTTTTTTGGTTCAGGACACCTCATTAAAATAGCTTGAGTCACAAACTGTTATGAAGAATATGCGTTTGGAATTTTCTTTAAATAGCCTTGAAGACTGCTTTATTTCATTCTTGCTACTGCAGAAACCTAGGCATTTGTGGTGGTTTGTTTTCGTATCATTAGCTGTTTTCGAAACATTCCATGTAGCAAGCTAAGACCTTTCCTAAGCGTCATCTCACGGACTGCTTGATTTTCTATTTTTCCCCCACTCTTTCCTTTATTTTTTCAGCAAGAGGTTGTTACCACGAACAAACACTTTAGTCTGTTTTTGCATGCTAACCCTTCTTGTTTAATTTAAAAGAAATCATATATAAAAATATATCGTTAGTAATCTAACAAGGCCACAATAATCACTTTTTATATGAATAATAGCTATACATATATAGGATAGGACTAAGAGCGGAAAGGGTCATAGCGCCTCGATCTACGCAGATCTTTTGTACCTAGGCCCCTGATGGGAGAGATTAAGTGAGAGGAGAGACAGAGCAGCCGGATCAGGAGGCACGACAGACAGAGGGCAGGGCCTCAACCGTTTATAAACAAACTCCCCGGATGGCAGCTGGTGTAGCCAGTTCCCCTCCACATGTGGGCTTACACATACCTTGGAGGGCCCAGAACCCGAAAATTGCCCCCAATCTGGGGAATTGGATTGGCTACAGAGGGGACTCGGCACTGATCCACATTGTACTTATGCCCCAAAAGGAGGCATCCCCGGGAGGAAGGATAGGACGAGAGGAGACAGCGGGCGGCCGGAACCAGGAGTGACGGCATTGGAATATCAGAGTTCCTACGTTTCCAGATACTCTCCCCGGCAGACCGGAGACCTCACCCCGCACAGGGGGGTCCAACGCCCCTCAAGGGGGTTCGGACATCCCTGGCAGCCATCCGAAAGCCGAGCGACGGAGAGCAAAGAGCAACCTTCTATTTCCTCTGCCACACTGCACCGAAACACCATCCAACCCTAGAGACCAAGCGATGAAAAGTGAAGTGAAATGAGAATGGAGGTGAAATGGAGGGACAGAAAATTCGGGGGATGTAATGTTCCTTCCCAGCATTCGACCTGGCAAAACCCGAACAAATGCCGGGGTCAGGAAGGTGGGTTGCGGGAATCCAACCCAAGATCATCCGAATGCGGGCCACAGTTACCGCCTGAACCATCCCCCTTGGTATTATATATATATATATATATATATATATCTACATATATATATCTGTCATCGTAGAAAATCGCGTGAATGTATCACATTAGATTTTTAGTAAAACAGGTTTTTTCGAAAATCTCACATTTTCATTGAGTATTATATTTGGCTATTATTTGACATACATACGTTGAGGTGCTTTAGATTCATCTGACATTTGCATATAGATACCGTGTTATAATCCGTGTTCAGCACAATAAAAACTGTAGCTACCCTCTGAAATTGTCCTTTAGTTGTGCAGGGGCGAGTTTAAGAGGGTGGAAATCAATCGGAGATACAACAAAACAGTTTCCTCTGCGATAGTGTGAATCTCTGTGTTCCATTGTTACCTTGACGGCACAGTTACTCGTGCTGCAGCTTCTAACCTCGCTATCTCTAATTGCTTTAGAAACATTTGGAGGATGCAATTGTTTCTTTCATTTCCTCTAATGGCATCATGAACCTTAGCAGCTTTCATACTACTTACTTACAGAATAGCACAAGAAAGGAAGTATTTTCTGAAACGGTTTCCTCTCCATTTCCCTCCGTTATAGTTTTTTTTATTTATTTGTTAATATTGCTAGTGGTAACCGCAACTCTGCTCACCTTATTGTGTTGAATGTGGATGGATATTTTAATGTCTTTCCCCTCACGCTTTGCCACTCTATCTCCATCTTCACCTCTCTCTAGTTCTTAACCTCTACATCCTCTCCCTCTATTCTTACAAAACTATTTCAAGTATTGCTACGGCTATTGCTTAAGTTGTTACCTCAAATGGCGTGACTTGAATAGATATATGTATTAACGTCTTTAACAATAAAATATTTTCTTGTACAATTTACGTACGCGTACAGCTAGAATTCATGGGAATGGACAGTTTTTAAGTACCCAAATTTGATTAATATATTTAAAATCTCTCACCTTTACTAACACGGATAATTTCCTTTGAATTTTATAACTGAAAATCCGCCATACCGTTTAAAGGTTTTTTATTCGCGAACACTCTATTCCCTACTTCCCATAGAGGGTGGAGTGTACAATATCTCCTAAACTAAGCGTTGAAGAAAGAAATGTCTTCAATAAAAGTGGCTCGATATTATGGGGGAAAGTCGTGTTTTATTTGGAGGAACGTTGTGATGGTCATTTTAGTACCAATTTATTTTTTTTTAAATGGGAACCTACCTATATATTGTTTTCTCACTCCTCATAAAAAACTAAACAAAATTTGTACAAAACACTTTGCAGTTGTTTAACGTAAATAACAACGAAAATTCTGAATGGCTGGATACCAAAAGCGCAGTGAATGGTTGGACCATCCATGGATGGTCATTTGAGGTCTAGTTACGTTTCGTAATTGGGAAAACCAACATTTGTTATTTTGTTTCCTTATTTCTCACCACAACATAAACAGCTTTTTATAAACTATTTTATAATAAGAAAAGAACATACAAAATGTAGGTTGTCATTTAAAAAATTAAATTGACCCTAAAATGAACAACATAACGTCCTCCAAACAAAACGCGAATAAAGACATTTACCTTCCCTCGTAATATCAAGCAACTTTTATTCAAGACATTTGTTTCTACAAGGCTTAGTTTTGGAGATATTGTATAGGCTCAACTTAAATGGTCCACTCTGTATACCTACGTCTTCTCTCATTTGCATTCCGACACTTAAGTTGGCATGGCTTCCTTTCCTATAGTCAGGAGCACAGATAAAGGCGGATGCGAGAAGCAACTGTGCAGAGAGA
Source organism: Deroplatys truncata (assembly GCA_030765065.1). NCBI lineage: Eukaryota > Metazoa > Arthropoda > Insecta > Mantodea > Mantidae > Deroplatys > Deroplatys truncata. Next base: position 57,387,810 of record CM060981.1, read on the forward strand.
GTGAGAGGGGGAGAGAGAGAGAGAGAGAGCAAGAGCAAGTACACTGTCTCTTATTCTAGCTCGCTATGCACTGGTAGATCACGTAACCTAGAGCAATGCTACTGCGCAACCTGCACTCATCCACCTTGTGCGTGTTCCCGGCTCTAGCATGCACCAGCAATGCTTGTTATAATGTGTAGTTCGCTCAAAATTCCATGAACTCTCTTATAACAACTCTGATTGGCTTTGCATCTTCAATTATTATTTGTGCGATTACCAGTTATAATAGTGTGTTTTAACTTCTCATTATAAGTATTGTTTAGCTGTCCTAGGTTTATATTTCCTTCCTATTCAAACATTGTTGACAATAACACAGCTGCTGCGTTGCTTCAGCTTTAAATTCACATATATTTATTTATAACTTGCTTTATTAAGAATAGATTTCCATTAATATTGAAAACAAATTGTAACCTATTTTGGTTTATACTCGTTCCTTATGATTTCTGTTTACTTGTTACAATAATTATCTTAAATCAATAAAAAAACACATATTTTTTTAATAATACTGAAGAAATTATACAAATTTAATTATCTTTAGTTGCAACCATTTAATAATAACCACAGAGGCCAAGGTGAGAAAGATTATGATAAAAACTCAAAATATAAATGCAAAGCTTTTCCATATATGATGTTACTTTCGCAATATTTCACATAGCTCTTAGGTGCCATTCAATACTTTACTTTGATTTATTTAGAAAAATAAACTGCCGAAGTTGCTACTTCAATATCTGACAGGATACTTTGTTCAGAATCACTCATTATTCAGAATGAATTAGCCTATCTTCCATTGATTCCGGATAAAATATAATATAAAATATACATTGTTCCCACAAACAAATTAATATCGTTACATTGGTTCTTTTGTTTCTGGACCAAGGTTACTATGATGAATGGAATAATGCTAACTGGGCTTTGGTGTACATTGAATCACAGAGTATCACGTGTTTATTGAATGACTAGCTTAAATACTGGCGTTGTCCTTGGTTTGACGGATTATTCCTATAGCATTTAGCCTTAGGTTGCACTCACCCAATAGTCCTGCGTTTCTTTGGAGCATTTAAAAATTGTTACACAAGACACTTAAAACATCTTATGTATTGCACTCACATGACTTTCTCTACTCTTAGGCAAATTATCTTTACAAAGCTTATTCTCCATCTACTTCATAATGATCGAGATAAACATTTGCAGAAATGCTATTGCTAATTTTCTTGTAGGTGCAAGCGAAATATGGTAAGCTTTAAGCGATAGTCAATCTTGAAAGAGCTGGTTGCTATGTGGAACATTCCATTCTCTTTGCATGTCCAGGACATAAAAAAACAAATAACGAATTCCCATTTGAAAAAAGTATAAGTATTGGAAAATTCAAATAAAGCAAGGAATATTTCGAAAATGGTTTACTCGACAAAAACGTGTATGGCATAAATTGTGTTTTAACAAGATCTACATTTTTTGTGTAGTAAAATTTTTTCTACGTCTTACAGTTTACCAGTTATGCAAACGTCAGAGGACTTTTGGAGACATTCATAGAACATTATATTTTTATCAAAATCGTTAGAGCCTTTTTGAGAAAATCGAAATGTTTTAAAAATGTTCTATGTAGGGGGTAGTCTTGGGTGGGGGAATTTTCTTGAAAATCTTCGTGTCGCATCCATGGAAGGTACTAAACTCAAATACTAAGTTTGGTATTTATCCGACTTTTCATTTTTGAGTTATGTTGCTCCAGACAGATATACACACGAACATGTTTTCAAAAATGCTTTATTTGGATTCAGGGCATCTCAAAACATGTATTTCCGGTGAAATCTCGGTATCGAATTTTTGGGTGGAATGTAATACTTTCCCTACTTATTATACGTAGTAGAGAAAGTAAAAAGTTGATTAAACCTCTCAGGACTCTAGAAAGAACAAAATATTGAGAAAATACTATGCAGAACCAGTGCTGAACAACCATAAATATTACAGTTTTTAATTGTGATTTCTCGTGAATGCAGCTGAGTGACTTCCACGTTGTCACATTTGGACTTCCTGGTCGTTATTTATAGACAAAATCTCGTTTTGGAAGAAATAATAGCAGTTTAAGTAACATCAATGTAACCTTGTTCATAGCATATACGAAACTGCTAAGAAAATACACGAAACACATAATAAAATGAAGGCCAAAATTATAGTAGTTTGTATTGAAAGAGTTGTATTTTGACTGTTGGGAGCCGAACTTGAAGTTCGTTGCAACCGCACGTATAGTACCCTCTTTCCGGTAGCCTTCGCCCCAAATGTACTTGCCGGTGGCCTTTGCCCCCCCAAAAATGTTTAAAAATATTTTAACTTTGTAATTTTTGACTGTTTCTTTAAATATTATATATTTATTTTTGCCTTGGCTGCCTCAGTATTATTGTTAGAGACATGTTTCTCTTTGCAGGGTTGTGGTGCGACTAAGAATGTAGGCTTACACAGATTATAATTTTATTTCACTCCATTTATTAATGCCTGACACGATTTAAATAACACTTCACTGATATAGAGAGAGCTGTGAGATTTTTTATCATTAAATACTTGCACTTTTTAACACACAAACTATTTTCCTCTCACACGAATACGTATTACATCTCTCGAGGACGCATGTCACGTCAGGAACACTGTCTACAACCAACACGTCCAGTTATGAGCACTGTCTACAAGCAACTGACTTGAATTCCACCGCCTAAATTTGTAAATTTCTGTATTTCAAGTCTCTGATTGGCTATTCCTAATCCAATAGAATACTTTTATTCAACTTAAGCTTTTTACTAGTTGTTGTTTGGCTATTTTATAAACTGTCTCAAAATGTACATTATTGTTGCTCCAAGAATGACTACTAGCATTATTACTTTCTAATTCATTATTGCCTCAAGGTTACCTCATTGTTACCTCATTGTTAGCAACTTTTAACCTATTATTCTCACAGCTCCTACATTATTAAATTAGGTAATACATTCACATAACATTATTGAACATGTATACAATAATATAAATATTTACTATGACTAATATACAATTTTTATACATTGTTCATACACATATTTCTCTAAGGCGGGCTGTTATTATATATTTTATTATATACGATTAATTTGACTAAAATCATTTAAGTGTTAAAAATACTGCCTCAAAATTAATAAACAAAGACAACAAGAATAGCAATAGGAAGTGGTAGTTCGACTGTTGTAGTAATCCATATCAACTATAATTTTTATATGTCATTCAGTTTTTTTGTTTTTCTGCTTATAGAGAAAGAAATCCTGTTTACAAAAAATGAGAAACCACAAATATTATGAGAATATCCGAACATAGAAGTATGATCGCAGAAACTATGGATATGAACTTCGACTTATTTATTACTCCTATGTTAGCAATGTTTGAGCAGCATAGAGGCTTGTGTAGTCAAAGCGATTATGCTGAATGCTTTTGCATTATGTTATACCTATACACAATAAACAATCACATGAACATAAGGAAGAAATGGTATTTTGTTTGGTTTCATGCTGTTGCTGTTATCATAGGTGGGATAATAATTTGACTGTGTTATTATTCCATGATCAATTTCAGAGAGAAGATCAACGGAAATTTATTATTTTGTGAGGCCGTGAAAGCCTAAGTAATTGTTATTCCTATGTTGGCAATGATCGATCTATTACGATTATGGTTGAGAAAGATACAGATGGTCTTGCGAACTTTTGTAGGCATAACATAAAATTAAATAACTAATGGTGTGAAATGGGGCGTAATTTCGAATTATGAACTAAACAGTAATTTTCGCTCCGTGTCAAAGGTTATCGTTGTTAAGTTTGGTTGAAGTCGGTGCAATGCTGCAGGAGCCTATAAGGAACACTCTCTCTCTCTCCCTCCGACTTTTATATATTAAAATTACGTTTTTACTTATAAATCAACAATTGCATTATGAACGCAGATAAAATAAGTAGTAAAGTAAGTTATTAAATGCTCATGGATGAAACGCTATATGTAACTAGTGGGATGAGCATAATTATCGCTCTCATGTTATTACAGAACACGGCTTATGCCTCGTTCTTGCTACACACATACGAGCGCTAATGATGCTCCTATCTCACTAATTGTTCCTAACACTCCCCATTTGGCCTATGACCTTCGGGGGAAACCTCTTTGGACCAAACGATGACTGAACCCATTTCTGAAGTAGAGGCACCCAGCGGGCAGAATCCGTTGCCTCTGATGGTAGGGTGGTGAGAATGGCAGGGGAATGAGAGGTCCTACAGCTTTTATCTTGGACTTCGAACCACGTTGGGCCTTGGGAATAGTTCATACGAACAAGTCAGAGGTGGATAGGGCCGACTTAAAATCGCCACCACAGAGCCGGGAATGCAACCCTGAACCCTCAGAACGAGAGCCGGAAACGAAACAACTGCGCTACCCCGGCGCCCTCTCACTAATTGTATAAATAGCTACATACAAGAGGCTTAGATTTCATAAAATTAATTCTTGTTTCCGAGTCTTAATTCTCTCGGGTTCTCTTTCTAATCCGAAGACAATTTTATTTGGAATTTAGATTATAAGAGACATAAAAGTTGATTTTTAAACTGACTGGCTTAAACATCAATCTAAAAGGTACATTCAAAAGTTTGGTTGGTAGCACTAACGGAAAGAAAAGGTAAAGAAGTTGGCAACACCAGTTTCTACTCCCATGGCCCACCCAATTCAACTTTCTCATCCTTCCTCAATCTTATACACGTATACCGTTGTGCCGGGGTGTGCTTTAAACTATTTCCATCCCCGGCACTTGATTTGTTGGCCGACCTCCTCGCAGAAAACATCTTACGCCCAACTTATTTCTTCTCTTCTTTTTAAAACAGCATCCCCCGTGCACCATATCCTGCGGTGTATCCAGTTGTTGGGAAGCGGCTGTGTGTAACTTCTCTGGACTAAATTCTCCTTTCTTTTCTCTTTTCGCCGTCGTATGCCTGGCTCGTAAATCAAAGATTCATGGACGCACTTTGAACAAGTGTACGGTTTCTAGGAAGGAAAATATGGCTAAAAGTACTGTTGCCGTTACGTGTTCAAGCCCAACTTTTATTTTAACTTTATTATTTTCTCTACCACGTATTTATAGTAAGCAGAGGAAGTATTGTATTCCAACCAAAAATTGTATACGCAGATAGCACCGGAACTACACAATTTGAGACTCACCGAATTCAAAACCGAAGTCATTTTTATAAAAACGTTCGTAACAGCATAACTTAAAAACTAAACGTCGATTAAGTACCAAACTTGGTATTTAAGTTCAGCATCTTTGAGACGGTACTTTTGGTACCTAATTAGTGATAACTAAATAAATTATGAATATAATGAATTACCTCTGATTACAATATTTATAACACAGATACTAAATCATGTCTGATAGTATCAATATGTATACTCATGAAATATTATATTTTAGAGTATAGGTTTGCTATATGTTTGACTGAAGGGTTGTAACAAGTAGCTGTTCCAATGTAAAAAGAGCTATCTCCAGGACTTAGGTAAGTAAATATACTATGGGCCGACCTTGAGCTTTTATAAGCTAAAAGCAGAGGGTATAATTCTGAAAACCTTTCACAGACAGTTGCTGACGCAGATACTAATAGTCGCGATTTTACAAAGCTAGTCATGTGACTTGTAGTAGCAAATAGCAGTGTAAGAATACAATTTTAAATGTATTAAGAAGCAGATAGGCAGCCAATAAGGTTTAAATAGACAAATTTTAAATGTCTAGAAAGTTGAAAGTAAACGTTAAGCGTACCAATACTAAAAATTAGATACGTTACACTCACATGACTTTCTCTACTCCTGTATAAACTATTTTTACAAACGCTTATTCTCCATATGCTTCATGTTAATCGAGATGTTAATCTTATTGCTAATTTTCTTGTACATGGTAGGTTTAAAGCGATAGTCAAATATTTTAACGCTGGTTGCTATGTGGAGCATTCCATTCTCTTTGCATGTCCAGGACATAAAGAAAATGAATAACGAATTTGAGAAAAAGTATTATTGGAAAATCTAATGGAATAACAAGCAATATCTCGAAAACGGTTCACTCAACAACAAAATGTATATGACATAAATTGTGTATTTTAACGCGATCTACATTTTTTGTATAGTAAAATTTTGTCTATCATTTATGGTTTACCAGTTATGCAAAAGTCGTTCACAATGAAGAATACTTTTGGAGACATTTACAGAAACTTCGAGATATACATTTCATTTCTCATGACAATATCTTAAACATATGATACTTTAATCAAAATCGTTAGAGCCATTTTTGAGAAAATTAAAATTTTCGAAAAATGTTCCATGTAAAGGGTAGTCTGGGGTGGGGAGATTTTCTTGAAAACCTTCGTGTTGCATCTCTGGAAGATCCTGAACCTAAATACCAAGTTTGGTGTTTATCCGACTGTTCGTTTCTGAGTATGCTGTTCACAGACGCACACAGACACACACACACAGACACACACACGGACATGTTTCCAAAAATGCCTTTTTTGGATTCAGGGGGTCTCAAAACATGTATTTCCGGTGAAATCTCGGTATCGAATTTTTGGGTGGAATACAATACTTCCCCTACTTACTATACGTAGTAGAGAAAGTAAAAATACTTGCTTGTCGGATAGCCGTGTGTAAAGATGTGTATTGTGGCGTGTAAAGAAGTTAGTAGTGTTTGTTACGTTGGTAGCATTTTGGAAGACAGTCCTTGGAGTTTCACAGGGCACATCAAATTCGGGGTATCGAGGGAGGTGGGATGTTATGAAGACATAATGCACTGCAAAATAAGAGCAGTGAAGTACTGGCTGAGGCTGATGCAGGGCATAACTCCACATTACGATCCAAATGTTATAAATACCAGCGAGAAAACTTGTCTCCTAAGTTTTGGGCAGCCGATTTGGAAAGAGGTTTCACGAGAATAGACATGGGGTCAGTATGGCAAAGAAATGAAACCAATGACAAAAACATATGGAAAGGAGTCAAAAGAAGACTAAGAGACATCAACCAACAGGAAATAGAATCAGATTATAAAATTAAACCCTCTCTAAGTCTATAAAATGAAATAAAATTGAATTGGGGTAAAGAGGCATATATACTTAACTTAGGAAGAAAGGAAAAATCAGGAATGGCATGGTTTAGATGGGGGCTGGAGGGCACAGAAAATGACAGACGATTCTGGCAGGAGAATCTGCCCATTCTGTGATTTGGAGAAGGACTGGGTACATATTTTGGCGGAATGTGCACAGTGGGAGAATCAGCGAACAATTAAACTCAAAGAAAAATTCTTAAGTCCCTCAAGAAAGAGATTGGCATGTTGGGAGCTACTGGTCGACCAGAGGACTGGCGAAACATGGGCGATTTCTTGGCTAAAGTGCGTTAAGCTAGGTCAAATTTGTTCAGTTAGACAAAAGTAATTAATTTGTATTTTCCTTTTTCTTGTTCTTTTTGTTTTCTTTTCTTTTTATATTGTTTATTTGTCAGCATACTTCTATATTAAATATGCATTTACGGTCAATGACCCATGCACTAAATACTTGTGTAATAACTTCAATAATTTGAAACCAATAAAGATACCTTATCTATCTACCTTTTATAGTGTGATATATACCGTAATCGTTGTTGTGAAATGTAAAGCAACTTAGCAGGAGTGCGCCAATATGATATTTATCTGCCGAAGAGTTTTAGATACTTCGCTTCCTGGGAACATCAGCATTTTAAGTGTATCAGTTTCACCTTTATATTGTACGACTGATAATTTCGTGACAGTATTAACTTTTCAAAATCATATAAAATAAACATTGAGAAGTTTTTAACTCCAATCATGAGTGATTTGTTAGTAACATATGTTACACATATTGTTACATCCTGGGGTGAGACCAAAAGGTTTTCAGCTAGGTATTAAATTTTAGTTACCCCAGCATATGCATTCAGAGGCATAGCTGTAGAGGTAGCAAGAGAATCAGAATCTTAAACAACACATTTAATAAACCACATTCCTGTGGTTTATTAAATATAAACATAGTGCCCCTACATCACACACAAAAGATAAAAAGAAGGAAATTGAAGGGAGATGCTACACACGAGACTACATTCACACGAATTCACATATAGCCTTCCATACCGAGCACTCAACCTAAAGTGACGCTAACACAAAGTAATAACGCTCATTTCCCCCACTCTCCACCGCTGGCTAGTATCACCAGCTAGACGGTGGCGAGTCGCCACGCCAGACGAACTTCAAAACCCAAAGCCGAAAGAATTACCCCAACAATGCTGTCGCCAACGACGCAATCATGTGTCTGGCGTGACAATACACAGTTACACATACATACACGCCACAATATCACCCATGTTCCTTCCACTACCAGCTCTAATTAAAAGTTACTTGCTTGATCACATCTGCAACCCTGACCTACGCCGAGGCAGGAATGTCTTCTATAACTACGAGAATCAGCAACAACTGTAAGTAAACATGTAACACAAATATCTTAAGTGATATACGCCATTATTTGATAACAACACACATAGAAATAAACATTTACACAATTACGTGGTGTCCGCCACTCGAAGATTTTCAAGAAAATCCCCCACTTCGAAATTACCTTTACGTGAAAAATATTTCGAAAATTCTTATTTTCTCAAAAATGGCCTTTTATTATGCCATAAGTTTAACATACATACATGATCAAACGTATCCGGACACCTGGCTGAAAATGACGTACAATTCGTGGCGCCCTCCATCGGTACTGCTGGAAGTCAATATGGTATTGGCCCACCCTTAGCCATGATGACAGCGTTCTCTCTCGCAGGCATACTTTCAATCAGGTGCTGGAAGGTTTCTTGGGGAATGGCAGCCAATTCTTCACGAGTGCGGAACTGAGGAGAGGTATCAATGTAGGTCGGCGAGGCCTGGCATGAAGTCGGCGTTCCAAAACATCCCAAAGGTGTTCTATAGGATTCAAGCCAGGACTCTGTGCAGGCCAGTCTATTACAGAGATGTTATAGTCGTGTAACCACTCCGCCACAGCCCGTGCAGTATGAACAGATGCTCGATCGTGTTGAAGGATGCAATCGCCATCCCCGAATTGCTCTTCAAAGTGGGAAGCAAGAAGGTGCTTAAAATATCAATGTGGGTCTGCGCTGTGATCGTGCCACGCAAAACAACAAAGGGTGCAAGCCCCCCCAGAAAAAAACACGACCACACCATAACACCACCACTTCCGAAATTCACTGTTGGCACTAAACGCGCTGGTAGATGACGTTCATCGGGCATTCGCCATACGCACACATCATCGGATCACTACATTGTGTGCCGTGATTCGTCACTCCACACAACGTTTTGTCACTGTTCAATCGTGGAATATTGACACTCCTTACACCAAGCGAGATGTCGTTTGGCATTTTCCTGCGTGATGTGTGGCTTATGAGCAGCCGCTCGACTATGGAATCCAAGGTTTCTCACCTCACACCTGTCATAGTACTTGGAGTGGATCCTGATGCAGTTCGGAACTCCTGTGTGATGATCTGGATAGATGTCTGCCTATTACTCTTTACGGCCCTCTTCAAATGTCGGCGGTTTCTGTCAGTCAACAGACGGGGTCGGCCTGTACGCTTTTGTGCTGTACATTTCCCTTCACGTTTCCACTTCACTATCACATCAGAAACAGTGGACCTAGGAATGTTTAGGAGTGTGGAAATCTCGCGCACAGACTTCTTACACAAGTGACACCCAATCACCATACCACATTCGAAGTCCGTGAGTTCCACGGAGCATCCCACTCTGCTGTTTCACGATGTCTAATGACTACTGAGGTCCCGGATAATGAATACCAGCATTGTGGCAGCACAATGCACCGAAGATGAAAAACGTATGTTTGTGGGGGTGTCCGGATACATTTGATCACATAGTGTATTTTCATACAAATGAAACGTGCATCTTTGTGAAGTTCTCTTCAATCAGAATGGCTTTTATGTAACTGATAAACCATAAGAGATAGAGAAAATCTTACTACACGAAACATTTAGATCTCATTAATACATACGATTTATTTCAAATAACATTTGCTTGTAGAGTTAATCATTTTCGAGATACTCCGTGTTATTAGTTTGAATTTTCAAATAGTTATACCTTCTAGAGACCAGAGATCAATTTCAAACATTGTATTTACATTTTTGTGCTTAATGAGTTTCTCGAGATTGAAGGATAAATAATTTGCAAACAAGGTTATTCTTTAATTTGGAAGTACCTTTTTGGGTGATTTTAGAAACTTACAATGAGGTTTAAACATCCGTTAATTGTTTTCTGTGTATCAATGTGTGTTATTAAGGACCAAAATAATACAAATATTCAAGAGCTCAAATGCTGTTTTAATTTCGAGGGAGTTTTCAAGGGGGAATTAGGGGTTGTATCATATATGGCACACTGCGTTTATATCAAGTTTTTAGGATTTTTACAATCCTACGTAATGACCTGGACTCGTTAACAGAGCGAAAAAAATTACTAAATCCGATGTGCTATACAGGGTGGTTGGAAAGTCAATACCTGTTGTTGGATTAGATTATCTGAGAAGCTACATTAGCTCCTGGTGGCACGTAACTAAATTTGACTACTATGAGGTTTACCATTGCTTATTTCAGAGAATAATTGAGTGAAAACAAAACAATGGCTGCTGCACTCAGCGTAAAACAGAGCTAAGATTGCCGACAGGTACCAAGTGTGGAGGTCAGTGGTGCAAGTTCAGAGATGGTGGAAGCAAGAGCGAGGTAGGAATGCATCGCTTAGCCCGAAGACTATAAAAAACTGTTATATGAGATTAATGACAACTGGTAGTGTGAAAGATACTCGTCAATCTGGAAGACCCTGGACATCCAAATCACACGACAATGTGAATGTTGATGATATGTTTCAACAAAGTCCTAAAAAATCAACAAGGGAAAGTGGACAGTCCTGAACAAATTCGTGAAGCTTTTTGCAAATGTGGACGCTGTTCCAAAAAGATTCCAGTAGTAATAATAGTAGTAGTAATAGCGGTTTGAGTGGCGCAAAACTGAGGCGGTCATCAGCGCTACCCTCTGGCTATAAATGTATTCAATTCAGTACATTAATACAATAAAAACAAAACAAGTACAAGTTAAGCAACTCAGATTACAGAAGCAGTTCTGGTTATATAGATAATCACATTCTGGTACAAAACCAATACAGTCAGAACATTCACATAGAGAAACACCAGGATTACAAAAATAGAAATAGGAAATCAACAAATGCAAAAATTAAGCAATAGAAATCTCACAGAATACGGCAAATAAGAACTAACCCTGAGCAAATGTAAACGTACAATGCAGTTCCGCACAGTTATAAAAAACAATAACACACGAGAAACTTCCTTCCTTAATAATCCAATTGATTCCAATCACCAACTGTCCGTGCAAGACACCAACCTCAACACCTAGTTCAAATAACACTTGCCTTTCCGCCCCGCCACTCCAGCACCAAAATCATCCAAGAACATCAAGGTATCCAGAAACTCCTTCACCACTCTCTCCTTCCAAACTCTCACGAAAACTCTTCCCTGTCAACTCGAACTTTCCTCCACAGATGCGTACACAGAAAGTATAGTCACATTTCGAAATTAGACCTTAAGTCTATTTTATTCCCTTTGCGATAATAAATCTTATCTTGTGTAGGCCAGGCTCAGTTAATCCACAATACAATAATGTGTAATCCTGTTATCTATTCTTCATTTTCCACTCCAACGTTTTTCTTGCAACACTACTGCCCAGCCAATACCTTAAGAGTTATTTGCCACTTCTTTCATTTTTCCAGGTCATAGTTTGAACATTCCAAGTTGCCAATAACAAACCATCCGTCTTAACAAGGTTTCTACAAGTGGGGTTGCAAGTCCCATGCTTAAACCCCAACCTGGAGGACCAGGTCTCCTTATTTCTGACCCCAGGAGACAGGGTGGACTGGTTATACCCCCAGGCGCTGGGTGGCTCAGGTACCTCGGTGTCGCCACTCCCGTAATCACAAAGGTGAGCCCCTGGGCCAAAAATATTCCAGAAATGTGTAGACAATGCGGGAGCATACATCGAAACGTAATTTGCTAAGCCAAATGGCACACCCTAATAACGTATTGAATGAAAATAAAACTATGGTAAGTTGTTCACTACTCAAAATATTTTATTTTAAAGTAGGCGTTGATTTTCCAACCACCCTGTATATGATACACGGGGACACTAGAGGTTAATTTTCTCAACTAGGAAGTTATTGGGTTTTTTCTCCTAGTCATGCAAAGACCGTGGAATTTCAAAACTATCACATATCGATACACTATTTAAAAATCTGACTATCGCTTTAACTACTGTAGTTTATCTGGATTAACAAGAAATATAATAATTCATTTTCTAACAATAGTTTGCAATAGAAACGGTAGAGAGAGTCATGTGGGTGCGACACATAAATGCTTTTAATTGTCAGTTTCACTCACTACCCCAAATGGGAGATATAGTGATGATAGAAGCAGTTTTTATTTGGCCTATTTTGCCATTTTTGCCTTTTTAAAATTAACTTAAACCTGATACGTTTATTTTTAATTGTTCTATTGCCTACATTCGTGGAACTCTACATGATGGACACCACTTGGTCATCTTTTGTTCTGTAGTGTTTGTTACTGCTAAGGGAGTATTGTAGGAAAAACATTTTGATGAATAGCGACGGTCAGTTACTGCGGCGTAAAGTAGACAACATTATTTAGTTACGATGCTTAACTTCAGTCAACCATTGGAAAGCAAACTTCACAGTTATGTTAGTGAACTTGGTGCCCATGCATTTTCAACTGATGGAACCGTTTTATTGCTTAAAGTTTGTTAATAGACATATTAAACGCGTGTTAATAACAAAGCACAAATCTGCCCTCACTTCAAAGAGCGATAAGAAAATAAGGTACTTCCAACAGTCCAACAGACAGTATAGCTTTTATTATATTTGTATAAATCATTAGCTGCTGGCAGATTCTAACACAAGAATATTTATAGGAATACATTGTGATAACATGCAATAATACACACGTATAATTTGTATAATTTATAATGTATTTTTTAAAGTTTCTGTGTCTTTTCTTATCTTTATTTATTTAAGCACTTGGAAAAAGTGTAAGTATTCCAAAATTCAAACCAATAACAAAGAAATGGATTAATACAACAAACAATGTTGACTTAAACTGTTTGCTTTAAAACGAAATCTATATTTTTATGTAGTAATATTTTGACTCTCTCTTACGGTACACCAGCCATATAAAAGCCATTCGGGATAAAGATGACTTCACAGGCTATCTGCAGAAAATACAATAAATACGCAGTTTATCCAGGATAGCGCGGATGCCAAAAGGTTTGCCTAAGCAGAACTGTTAAGGGGACGCCATACAGACAGAGAGGAGACCTTGCTGAATGATTGACCAAGCGTTCAAAATGAACCTTAACTTCTACAATGTTTCCGTAGCTCAGTTGGTAGAGCATCTACCTGCTGTGTGAAGGACTCCGGATTCGATTCCTGTCTGAGCTCCAGAAAGTTTTCTTTAATCAAGAACGTTTCACGTTATGCCATGGATCTGATGTTTGAATTATGAGTGTATGTGTGTTTTATCGGTTATTTAATATAACCGATTCGCCCATAAACAAGAATTCGGTATTTTTGCTGGGCAAAACCCTGAGAGCACATGTTGAGTCATAATTATATCACAGTGAATCTAAATCAGTACATCTATATGGCGCCAAGTGATGCTACAAAGTTGACAACATTAAACCAAACTTTTTTTACATGATGTTCCTTTAAAGTTACGCTAGATATAATTATATTCTATTAGTACATCATTCACAATAAACATGTTGAAATACATGTGCGCCTCTCAATATCAGCATGGACACGTTTTTAACATTTCTGCGGACATTTAAGCACAGAATAACTTATCCTTGATTTTAAAACTTCTGATTTTATGTTTCCGTTTCGTAAACCCATAAAAAGTCCAAGAAACTATCTCGTTGGCCATGTAATATAACCATCACGACCTATCCATTGTCCGAGGTACAGATTATTGAGATTTTCTTTAACTCCTCTAGAATAATTGGATGGTGTACCATTGTGCTGAAACCATGATTTAGAGCTAAGGGGAGCGTCTTCTAGAAGGTTCTCAATATTCAGCCCACTCTGGAGGAATTACAAATAAAGCTGCCAAATATGTTTAGAGGCCAAATAAACTGGTCCAACGATGTCTCCCCGAATGTCGTACACCACTGAGCCTGTGTGCGATGTGGGCGTAACAGTGAGGATACTTAGGAACCCAGTAATGGAGATTATGTTTGTTTGCATTGGAGCCATTGACGAAATAACATTCATCTTCTCATAAATACCTACCTGGTGAAAACTAGATTTTCGTATGTTTTATTTAAGAGCCTTCTGCAAACAGGTACACGGTTCTGGACATTGTTCCATAAAACTGTTGGTGTAAATGCAGTTCATAGGGATGCTATTTTTGCTCCTTCAAAATCTGCTACGTCCAAGTCCTCTTCTTTGCCCTAATTAGGACGAGGAAAGATTCATGATTAAGAAACAATAATACCTGTAATTATCCATCAGTTCTTAATTGCATCTCCGTACGTCGAATAATGCGCGCAGAAAGCAGATGTCACGTCGAAAAACGTTCAGAATACAGCATTCGAGTCTCAGTCGCATTTGATGCGTCTTCCCATAGATCATAACATTATCTATGTATTTATTGTTGGAGAACATGCTATCTATTATCTGTTTGTTTTAATGACCTGGCTCAAACTGCAAGCAGGCGACCACGCGATGCTTATATTTACGAAACCATGAAGTAAGAATATGCAGAGAGCAAGCACTACCGCAGTGAACTTGTGCTTGGTACTTGCACTGCCCCTTTGAAAATCAGTGACACGGCAACTTCTTTTGCACGTATACATACAGGAAATATAAACCTGCAAAGGACAGTTTGTTTGGGCCACCATAATATATTATTTTTATTCCATAATCTTAAGCATTTGGTATTTTAATCAAAATCGTTTGAGCTATTTTTGAGAAAATCAAAAATAATGAATGTCCCTCCCATGTAAACGCTACTCGAATCCTTAAAAGACGCTGAACTTAAATACCAAGTTTGATATTTTTCATTTTTGAATTATTCTGTTCACAAACACACACTCACGCACATAGACATATTTCTAAAAATGTCTCTCATGGATTCTGGGAGTCTCAAAACGTGTATTTCTGGTGAAGACATGGTAACTAATTTTGGGTGTAATGGAATACTTCCCCTACTTACTATAGGTTGGTGGTAGATAAAGTCAAATGTGGTTGTTTCGATATATATATATATATATATATATATATATATATATATATATATCGAATCCTTATTTGGGGAACCAGATTGCAGAAAAGGCGTCTAAGTAGCATGTGAACGTCAACGAAAAAACTTGGGATTCCAAAAATGATTTTCTTTAGGAAAGCATTTTGTCTCCTGATCCTCCTATTTCAGGCAAAATGATTCAGGCGAATGTATACCTCACTGCAATAACTCAATGTTTCAAACTACTGCCAGCGCATTCCTTCATCTCTAGCATATTCCACAAATGAATGACTCCTGGAGGGGTCTGATGCAAGGATCTTCATAGATTTGAAGCAAGAACTTCAGGGAAACTTTACGATTGAACAGCCAGGAGAGGGCTGTTAAAATGCAAAGGCGGTAGAGCATGAATACCCAAATTTAAGCAAAGGAGAGGGAGAGTAGATTCACCCATTCCCACTTGGGGAACTGAGATGCGTTCATGCAGTTTTCAAAAGTTTACAAACATCTCTATTGCCTTCTGGTTACAGTGGCGGCTTGTGAGAGGAGCTGAGATGCCTTCATACAGTTCTCAAAAGTTTACAAACGTCTCTATTGCCTTCTGGTTACAGTGGCGGCTTGTGAGAGTAGCGGAGTTGCTTTCATACAGTTCTCAAAAGTTTACAAACATCTCTATTGCCTTCTGGTTACAGTGGCGGCTTGTAAGAGTAGCGGAGATGCCTTCATACAGTTCTCAAAAGTTTACAAACATCTCTATTGCCTTCTGGTTGCAGTGGCGGCTTGTGAGAGTAGCGGAGATGCTTTCATACAGTTCTCAAAAGTTTACAAACATCTCTATTGCCTTCTGGTTACAGTGGCGGCTTATGCGGGGAGCTGAGATGTGTTCATGCAGTTTTCAAAAGTTTACAAACATCTCTATTGTCTACAGTGGCGGCTTATGAGGGGAGCTGAGATATCTTCATGCAGTTCTCGAAAGTCTACAAACATGTCTATTACTTTCTGGTTACAATGGCGGCTGTGAGGGGAGCTGAGATGCATTTATACAGATTTCGAAAGTTTACAAACATCCCCATTGCCTCCTGGTTACAGTGGCGGCTTGTGAGGGTAACTGTGATGTACTGCTGTAGTATTAAGACGATTATAAAAATATCGGTTGTCTCCTGATTACAGTGGCGGCTTTTGAGAGGAACTGTGATGTATTGTTGAATTGAACTGAGTTTTATTTATGGATGCTCTTTAACTGCTGTGGTCCTTAAGAGTCCCGTTCTATATTGGGCGTCAAAGACCGGACATTCTGCTCAGAGGACTCTTTATCAAGCTTGAGGTTCTTTTATGTGCCGTAAATCTACGACACAGGAGCCCGGCTTTACTTCCTTCCGACAGAAGCCATGCTAAGGATTTTACGCATAAAAAATCCATCGCCCTCCGCCGGATTTGAACCCGCGACCTCGGGAACTAGAGGTTACCATAGTAACCACTACACCCACGGAGGACGACGTGATGTATTGTTGTAGTATTAAGGAGACTACAATGATATCTGTTGTCTTCTGATTTCAGTGGAGGCTTGTGAGAGAAGCGGTGATGTATTCATGTAGTTAGGAAGTTTACAAAAATATCTTTCGTCACCTGAATTACAGTGGCGGGCTGTGAGAGAAGGTCTGAGCTGTTCACTTGTCTTCAAACACCTCTACTGTCTTTCGGGTTACAGCAGCGGTTTGCGAGGGGAGCTATCATGTATGCATATAGTCTTCAGAAGTTAACAAATATCTTTATTGTATCGTGTCATATAGTGGTGGTTGTGAAGAGACTATGATTGTTCATTTAGCCTTCAAAATATTCTAAACATCTCTATTGCGTCTTATGTTATAGGGTGTCTTGTGGAGGAAGCTTCGATGCGTCCATGCACAACATCTCAGTTGGTCTAACCTTGAGGCATATCCACATACAGGAGGGATAATCATAGTAGCAAGCTAGACCAAAGATCGCGCAAATAATTAAAAACACTTGTGACGTGATTGGGTCTATTAGAAGATATCAATACAACCGATCGGTAAAAAATGAGCGATAAAAATAAAATGTTGGCTTTTTTACCTATTATTTACCAAGCCAGTCACGTGAAGATTTAAGTACCTCTTGCATTAAGTTCTATAACTTTAAACTTACTTTTCTCCGTTTTATTTTTAGACATCTTTGAACACTTAAAATGCTCCTTATGATGGAATGTTTAAACCATTACTGTGGAAATGTGCAAGCAATCCCCCATATGAATACAAGTTGAAAGCTAATATCCAAATGTTGTTCCGAGATGCATTCAGTCTTTCACTGATATGATAATTCCAAAAACGTGAATTCATTTTTAAATACTTAATACACAAAATAAGGGAAAATATAAATAATGTTTCCTATGTGACACCTATTTATAGTAAACATTGTTGGCTACATAGCCATTAACTTAAATTTTGAATTTTATGGCAAAAAACTGAAAATGTTAAGGAGTATTTCTGGTAAATCTTTGAAATTTCGTCTGGAAAACATAATAATTTGTAAACTGCTTCACTTAAAACTAACAAATGTTATACCAATACAATTAAAAAGAGAATATTACACGTGTAATAAATGAGTAAAGTCAATGATGTGGCGTGTATGAGTGTGTATTGTCACGTCGGACACATTATTGCTTTGTTAGCGGCGGTATTGTAGGTATAATTCTTTCGGCTTAGGGTTTTGAATTTCGTCTGGCGTGGCATCTCTCCCCACCTCCTGGTCAGAGGTGGAGAGAGGGAGGGAGTGAGCGTTATTTTCTTTGTGTAGTGTGTGTAGCGTGGCATCACTTACTTCAAGCCCAGGGTCTGTCATGGAAGGATATGTGTGAATCGTGTGAATGTGATCCGAGTGTGTAAAATCTCCCTCCAAATGTCCTTCTTTTAATCTCTTGTGTATGATTTAGGGACACCGTGTTTAATGTTAAAAAAACCACAGGTAATGTGATTAATGTGAAATTTGTAACGGTATTACTTATAATGTTATTGCTTGTAATGTTTGTGTATGTATGTTTACTTCATGTGAAGCCATCTTGTGACGTCATTCTTTGTTAGGTTCGTAGCTCCATCTAGTGTTAGCAATTTGTGGTAGTATTAGTGTTTAAAAGAATTATAAGTTTTGTTTACTGTCCTCCGGCTAGCTATTATTTCTCAGTCGAACATGTCTCTTGAATCAGAGTGTGTAAACGGAAAGGAATCTTTTATCCAAATATAACACTGATGAAGAAATTTGTTTTACACATTTATTGTCAAACACGTTAACTATCACATTTATACATTGATCTTAACACTCGCCAAACTGAAACTGTTATAATAACTTCTTACTGATCACTTTTAATCCACGTACTTCAACCTTTTGTATAATTAACCTTACAACACTTTAGATTATTCATAATTCTGCTGCGCGTAACTTGTGGATCGATACCCGACGTTTGCCGTACAAATACTTTCGACGAACTGACTGACTGAAGACGACGTGTAGTGTACACAGATTTTTGATGAACTGACATGACTGAAGGCGACGTGTAATGTATTGAGATTTTCGATGAACTGCCCGCGATCTACCTCTGACTTGGCTTTTTATACACCCACTCCCCGATATGCCTAAAGATTATAACTGAATTACTATTGGCTAATAAAACGCGCCAACATTAGCGTCTATTTTAATATCCAATGAAAATTATGAATACATATGCTCTAGGGAAACATTCCAGAAGGTTCTCAACGGAAAAAGCGCGCCAACATTACGTAACTTCCTCGTTTCCAATAATGATAAACAGCTCACCCCCCTTCGCTGCATTATTGCGCGCTATTATTGACAGTTTCAGTAAGGCATTATAAATTTACTTATCAACAATAATTACAGTTAAGAAACATCTCAAATCAATGTCACATAAAAATGCATATTCATATTACAATCATTATTTACATTTAAGTAATTTGTGATACAAATTACTGCATCATATGCCCCATTAGAAACAAAATTATAAATATTTACAACTTGTTTGGAAATTTTATAATTGGGTTTTTAGTCTCCTAAATCTTGGAACACACGCTATCACTTTCACTTAACACTTCACACGCATTTAACACACGACATATGTTTTTTTTTTTTTTATCTCGCCACTACTTACTGGCTCTTGTTTAATGTGTTTAGACATTAATCTGACATTACACAAATTTTTTTATAGCAAATACTGTACCCTGAATTATTTAATTACTGTTTCAAAATGGTTTACTCTCTTATATTGTTGACAACAATTTGTGCATTTTAGAATTTTTGTAATTACTATACATTTTTACCAAAAAATATTCACCCTCTACACAAATATATTTTATATCTCTTAAATCTAAGTACTGTTTCACATTTTCTGTTTGCTACATAAGTATATGTTTTAATTATTTTACTCCATTTTTTTATTTTGTACTGTATATTCACAATACTCTTGGAATTGTATCTATGTAATTTATTTTAATATAACATAATGCTTTATTTCAAATGCTGTTACAGTTACTAGTAAAATGTTATTTTTTTTAAATATTCTTTTTATTTCTGAACTTATTTTTGTTTTCACATGACATATATATATATATATATATATATATATATATATATATATATAAATAGTTAACCCTCTTACATTCCAATACATTGCTCTGCATTTCATCTTTACCTATCCAGCATTTACTTTACATCTCATTGTTATTTACCCTCCTGGATCAAATTGTATGTGGCTAAACATTACTCGTAGCCGTATCCTAACCTTCAAATTTTTGTTCATGAATAACCTCTTGTATTCATATGAAATTTCATCCCATGATAACATTTGAAAACAATCTAAAGTTTCTTGAACAACACATCTTTTAACAACTGCCATTTTCAATTCTTCTACTATCTCTTTAATTTGAGAATACTCTGACAAATCTGTCATAAGCTGTATTGGACTGGAGTTTTCATTTTGAACATCTTGGTACAATTTATTTCTTTGCATTACTGACTCCTTCTGTATTTCTGATATATCCCCTCTGAAATTAACTTGCGCCTGATTCACATCTACATTCATAACTTCTTTCATCTCTCTTATCTCACTTGAAATGTTACTCAATCTACTACCTGACTCGGTACATTCTACATCAACATGTTCATTTTTAGTATTAACCTCACTTTCTTTGTTATCTCTTTCCCTGCTCATGTCTAGCATTTTCTTTGAAATTTCTATCTCACTTGCTATTATTTCCTCATTTTCATCTCTCATTTTGGGCATACTACTATCTAGCTTCATAACTTTCTTTTCAATTTCTCCACTGCTTTGATCTACTTTTTGCTCTAATATCTCATTACTCCTACCAATATTTTCAATTGATATCCTGTTTTGTTCTAAGCTGTTACCAATATCTTCCCTCAATTCCCTATGACTCTTTTGCATATCTTCTCTGTTTTGATCTATTTTCCTTTCTAATTTCTCATTACTCTGAGTTAATTTTTGTTCTAATTTCTCATTATTGTTTTGCATATCTTCTTTCAATTCCCTACTCATATTTCTCAGCATTTCCATCATCATACTAGCATCAAGATTAACATTTCCTACTATTCTATTCTGACTTTCTGCACTAACATTTCCTCCATCAAATACTACATTCTTTAAGCTATTTTCTGTATCCTGTATTGAATTACAGCTAACTGTTACATTATCCCCTTCCATCATTGTTTCTTCAATATTATTAGTAGCCATTGTTTTCTTTATCCTACCACTCCTCAAGTACATTTGAATGTTATAATTTTATTTTCAAAAAAAAATTACGATACTCTGACCTTTGTAATGCTGTCTGTTGCTGTTTCTTTGATGTCCAGCTTCCTGCCCCTCTCTCCTAGATTTG
Source organism: Deroplatys truncata (assembly GCA_030765065.1). NCBI lineage: Eukaryota > Metazoa > Arthropoda > Insecta > Mantodea > Mantidae > Deroplatys > Deroplatys truncata. The sequence continues at coordinate 57,409,156 of CM060981.1, forward strand.
TATGTCGCTTCTGCGTTGTATTACGATGAATTTACGTCGTTTTGGTGTTCCGTATTTGACTTCCCCTGTTGCCTTTTACTCTCGGAATTACGATGTCCAATCATCCGTGTAGTCTGTCGTCCCTTTTGTTGTTTCTGGAATCTGCGTCTTGTAGTTCAGTTCACTTCTCCATTCGCCCCTTCCTGGTCATCTCACTTCTTCCTGGTTATCGTGTTTCTTTCCTGGTCACTCTGCCCCACGTTCTGGGTGCCAATTTGTAACGGTATAAATGTTTATCTGTGTAACATTATTGTGTAGCCCCACGTTTGGGAGCCAATTTGTAACGGTATTACTTATAATGTTATTACTTGTAATGTTTGTGTATGTATGTTTACTTCATGTGAAGCCATCTTGTGACGTCATTCTTTGTTAGGTTCGTAGATCCATCTAGTGTTAGCAATTTGTGGTAGTATTAGTGTTTAAAAGAATTATAAGTTTTGTTTACTGTCCTCCGGCTAGCTATTATTTCTCAGTCGAACATGTCTCTTGAATCAGAGTGTGTAAACGGAAAGGAATCTTTTATTCAAATATAACACTGATGAAGAAATTTGTTTTACACATTTATTGTCAAACACGTTAACTATCACATTTATACATTGATCTTAACACTCGCCAAACTGAAACTGTTATAATAACTTCTTACTGATCACTTTTAATCCACGTACTTCAACCTTTTGTATAATTAACCTTACAACACTTTAGATTATTCATAATTCTGCTGCGCGTAACTTGTGAATCGATACCCGACGTTTGCCGTACAAATACTTTCGACGAACTGACTGACTGAAGACGACGTGTAGTGTACACAGATTTTTGATGAACTGACATGACTGAAGGCGACGTGTAATGTATTGAGATTTTCGATGAACTGCTCGCGATCTACCTCTAACTTGGCTTTTTATACACCCACTCCCCGATATGCCTAAAGATTATAACTGAATTACTATTGGCTAATAAAACGCGCCAACATTAGCGTCTATTTTAATATCCAATGAAAATTATGAATACATATGCTCTAGGGAAACATTCCAGAAGGTTCTCAACGGAAAAAGCGCGCCAACATTACGTAACTTCCTCGTTTCCAATAATGATAAACAGCTCACCCCCCTTCGCTGCATTATTGCGCGCTATTATTGACAGTTTCAGTAAGGCATTATAAATTTACTTATCAACAATAATTACAGTTAAGAAACATCTCAAATCAATGTCACATAAAAATGCATATTCATATTACAATCATTATTTACATTTAAGTAATTTGTGATACAAATTACTGCATCAAATTCTGTGTATTTTTGTGATAAAAATCCCACGCCTTCTCTGAAATGTGTAGTTAAGATCCTGGTTCTCTTGTTGCCACTGCAGCTACTCTCCCAATGTTTATGCTGGGGTAACTAAAATTTAGTATCTAGCTGCATACCTTTTGGTCTCTCCCGGTATATAACAATATGTTACAAACTATTCCTTTATATCTTCTCTACCACTTATCTACAGTAAGCAGAGGTAGATTCCACCCAAAAATTCAATATCCAAATTTCACTGGAAATACAAGTTTTGAGGCTTCCTGAATAAAAAAAATAATTTTTAAAAAAAACCCTAAGCGTGCGATTGTGTATAACTCAAAAACGAAACATAGGTTAAATATCAAATCTATCATCAAATTATCTTCCAAGGTTGCAACATGATTTTCAAGAAAATCCCTCACCCTATATTACCATTTACATGGAAAGTTTTTCGTTGTTTTTAATATTCTCAAAAACAGCTTTAACTATTTTGATTAAGACACTTTATGCTTAAGATATTTTTATCACAAATAAAACGTACATCTTGAACTTTCTGCAAAGAGCCTGTGAAGTCTTCTTCATTCCGAATGAATTCTGTATAATATGTGTACTGTAACGGATAGACAAAATCTTACTACACAAAAGAAATGAACTTTCATTAAAGCACGAATTTTTAAAGCTACTCCTTACAAAATATTCTTTGTTATTGCTTTAGATATTCAAATGCTAATAATTCTTACTTTCTCTGTTATTCAGTTATTGTAAGTAGACAAAGTCCTATTGCGTTTCTCCTAAAAAAACTTTGATACTAAGATTTTCGGATATATACGTTTTTAGACTGCCTAAATAAAACAAAAAGAATTTTTAAAAAAAAGATTTTTGTGTCTCTGTGAAGAACGAAAAGTCGTTAAATTCCAAACTTGGTATTTCAGTTCAGTGTCTCACAAGAATGTGACAAAGATTTTCAAGAAAATTCTCCACGCCAAACTATACTTTACATGAAACATTTTTCGTCATTTTTTATTTTCTCAATTTTTTTTATAAAGCTACCACATATTTAAGATATTTTCATGACGTTATATAGCCTGGGAATAAAATTTGTATAATTGGTAAACCTTGTTAAATAGACAAAATCTTACTAGACGAAAACTGTTTATTTAGTGTTATTTCAGAATTTATATGAGCTAAAATACTTTGTAGAGTTAGCCATGTTCTACGTTACTGATTTGGGTTCTCAAAAACTTCTACTTTTTACTTTCCCTACTACGTATAGTAAGTAGGGGAAGTATTACATTCCGCCCAAAAATTCCATACCGAAATTTCACCGAATCACCCCCTGAATAAAAAAAAATTAGAAAAAGGTCCGTGTGTGTGTGTGTGTGTGTGTGTGTGTGTGTGAACAGCATAACTCAAAAACGAAAAGTCGGATAAATACCAAACTTGGTATTTAGGTTCAGTATCTTTCAAAGATGCGACACGAAGGTTTGAAAGAGAATTCCCCACCCCAAACTACCCTTTACATGGAACATTTTTAGAAAATTTTGTTCTTCTCAAACATGGCTAACGATTTTGATTAAAATATCAATGTTTAAGATGGAATTAATTGTTCTTTCACACAAGCAGTGTGTTGGACAGGGTTGGAAAGGTAGAATCAGATGACCCCGGTCTCCTTCCGGTTGCTCTAACCACTGAGCTACCATAGCAACATGCCGACACAACATTAAATTCTCCAGCTGACTCGCAGTTTTCCCGGTAAACCACAAGGAGATCTCAAATTGTATTGAGATGTCATACCCCAATGGCGACTTACAAACATTGTAAGTACTTAAGTCCCGGGCTTTATAGTTAGGACAATTAATGGAATGTTTCAATGGTAGCTCAGTGGTTAAAGCAACCGGACGGAGACCGGGAGATCCGTGGTTCAAATCCTGGCTATGACATTGAATTTTTCAGTCATCTGATTCTACCTTTCCAACAATGTTTAAGGTATTTTTATGGCAAATGAAATGTATGATGGATTTTGTGGGAATGTTCCCTAAAGTTCTCTTCATTCTGAATGACTTTTGTATAACTGGAAAACGTTAGATATAGAAAAACGTTTACTACACAAAAGTTTAAATCTTGTTAAAACTCACAATTTATGTCATAAAAATTTGTTGTTTCTTTATGTTTTTATAGTGAACCATTTCCGAGATATTCCTTAATGTTTGTTTCAATTTTCTAATACTTATACTTTTTCTCAAATGGGAATTCGTTCTTTTTTATTGTTTTTAATATCCTGGATATGCAAAGAGAATGGAACGCTCCACATAGCAACCAGCTCTTAAAAGATTTGACTATCGCTTAAAGCCTACCATATTCCCCTTGCACCTACAAGAAAATTAGCAGCATGATAGTTTCTGCAAATGTTTATCTCGATTAACATGAAGTAGATGAAGAATAAGCGTTTGTAAAAATAGTTTGTACAAGAGTAGAGAAAGTCATTTGAGTGCAACACATCCGATTCTTTCTAGTGGTTAGTAGCTATTAGTTTTTTCCCCTGTGGTATGGAAATTCAAGGTCTTCAATAGTGACACGTTTTTTAAAATATGACTATCCCTTAGTCTACTGTATGTTACTTATACATTCAACGAAATGTATAATGAAAGTTTATCGCGATTAACAAGAAGCAGATAGAAGAATTAGGTTTGGTAAAAATAAATTTAGAGGAGTGTGCGAGTGCAACACATCAGAATGTTTAGAATTCATCAATCGGTCGCCTTACAGGATATGTTTACATACGCTTTAGTTTAGACAGCCATCATTGGTATCATCAGCTCGCCGTGCTCTCCGGAATGTTTTTATCGTCCCAGTTCTAGACGAAAAGGAAAAGCCTATTTCTGCTCCAAGAAGCAAAGAAATTGTTCCGGGACGTCTTTGTTCCTTGCAGAGTTGTAGCTGATAGGAAATAGGAAGAGCCAGGAACTTCCTTATTGTCCCAATCTAAGGGAAAGGAAACGAGCCCATGACTGAAACCTCAGGGGCGTACTATCCGGATCAAGTCTTCATAAAGATATATCTTCTTCCTTCAACAGAGATGTTTCTTTGTATTTCAGTCTTTAACACGCTCTTTAGGGTTTTATACTTTGTCAATAAACAAGTCAAAATGGAAGTGATCCATGCAGGATAGTGTTTATTTAATATTTAACTCTACTCCACGCAATCTTGTGTAACAACGTATGCTAAATTGTACTAAATAGTTATATTAAAGTATATACTTTATATACTAACCTTAGAAAACTGTATAATATTATGATCCATGTAGCATCAAATGCAAAAAAGGCAGTTTAGGAAAAGTTTTGAGCGTTGATTAAATGCCTAATTGATTCACAGGAGGGGGACACCTCGAGTGCTGCGACCTACACAGATATATTGCCGCTACCAGTCCCTAAGAGGATGGGATGAGGTGAAGGAACCACAGGAGGTTACAAGGCTGTAGGCAGACAGGCCACAGAGACGCGTTAAAGTCCCTAACGTTTCCTAACTCCTCAGACACCGTCCCACTGCTGGAGCCGCAGAGAGAGGGCGAAGAACGACCCATTATTCAAGCAGGCCTCTGGTTTCTACGGGGAATACTCTTTCCATGTGTCCGCCATCTGTCCACCACAGCCATAAGCCACGAAAGCTAGAAGCACACCTGAAAGATGTGACCATCCCACGCCGAGAGCCGCAGCTTGGACTCCTGCCAAAACAGTTATAATATACCCGCATATCCCCTCATGTGCTCAAAGTTACAATTAGAATTATAATAAGCACATATCTTATCATTAGAGATTTGGAAAAGTTTACCACTTCCTGGCATCTTTTCAGGAAAATTTTATTCACACTGGAGAGTTCAATATCCGAAACAAAGTGAACTTCCCCTGATGTTTTCTTTTAGTTCTTATCTGCAATGTATGAGGTTTGTTGCACACACCTTATTTTTCAAGTATCCCCATACAAAAACTCACATACAGTTAAATCTAGGAAGGTGTGGGCCAGAATTCTTTACTAATTGCCCTATCTTCAAAAATTTCCTGAGTCAAATTTAATGACCTATCAGCGATATGCGCGTTGGAAAAATTCAGAGTGACATTCAGCGTCAGTCAACTGTTCAAAAATGGTATAAAATAATAAATGCAGATTGCATTTGTTTTTAAAAAATCTGATGTGTTACACTCACATGACTTTCTCTACTCTTGTACAAACCATTTTTACAAACGCTTATTCTCCATATGCTTCATGTTAATCCAGATATCGAGATCTTATTGCTAATTTTCTTGTAGATGCAAGGGGAATTGGTAGGCTTTAAGCGATAGTCAAATATTTTAAGAGTTGGTTGCTATGTGAAGTATTCCATGCTCTTTGATTACCAGGACAAAACAAATTAATAACGAATTCCCATTTGAAAAAAGTATAAGTATTGGAAAATTTAAGCGAATAACAAGCAATATCTCGAAAATGGTTCACACAACAACAAAAATATATGACATAAATTGTGTATTTTAACGCGTTCTACATTTTTTGTGCAGTAAAATTTTGTCTATCTCTTATGGTTTACCAGTTATGCAAAAGTCGTTCACAATGAAGAAGAATACTTTTGGAGACATTCCCAGGAAATTCAAGATATATATTTTATTTGTCATGAAAATATCTTAAACATATGATATTTTAATCATAATCGTTAGAGCCATTTTTGAGAAAATTAAAATTTTCGAAAAATCTTCCATGTAAAGCGTAATCTGGGGTGGGGGATTTTCTTGAAAACCTTCGTGTCGCATCTCTGGAAAATACTGAACCTGAATACCAAGTTTGGTGTTTATCCGACTGTTCGTGTCTGAATTATAATGTTCACAGGCAGACACACACACACGAAATGTGTCAAAAATATTTTTTTCGGATTCAGGAGGCCTCAAAACATGTATTTCCGGTGAAATCTCAGTATCAAATTTTTGAGTGGAATGCAATACTTCTACTTACTATACGTAGTAGAGAAAGTAAAAATGCACGTCTTATTCTGTATCATTTATTGCACATCATTTTTTGAGTCATGCAAGGGGATCTCGTGCGTTAAATTGTGTTTCTCTGTACTCCAATATGTTATTTTGTGATTAAAGGTAGTCATATAAATGGGACCTTCTACGTCAGAAAAGAATATTGTTATAGACTGGGGTGACGCCAAAAGGTTTTGCAGCTAGATATCAAATTTAGATACCCCGGCATAAACATTGGGGAACATACTATCAGTGGCAACGAGAGGACCAGGAACCTTAACATTACATTTAAAAATAGGCGTGGGAAATTCATAACAAACTACACACAAATTCGCATTTAACCCATTACCTGTGGTTCATTATAAATTTTCCTTGTTACCACTACATCATACACAAACGATTACAGGACAAACATTGGAGGGAGATGTTCCACACTCACACGAGACACACGCTACATCCACTCGCCCCGAAGAGACTCGCAAGACTGACCCACGCTACTGACTGACGTCACTAGAACAAAGACGCTCGTACCTCTACCTGCCTTCACTCCCCTTTCCTCTCTCCACCCTGACATGGAGGTAGGTAGAGAAATGCCGCGTCGGACGAAATTCAAACTCCCAATCCAAATAATTATACACAACAATGTCATGCTGCAAAACAATAATGTGTCCGACGCGACAATGCACACACACACGCTACAATATTAGGTGTACTCTATCATTTCGAAAAAACCACCTGACTCTGATGACAGCTTAAAAATAAGGTGTGTGCAACACACCCCATACATTATAAGACCTAAAAGAAAACATTATAAGAGAAATTTACTCAATTTCGGATATTAAACTCTCTCGTGTGATTTAAAATTTCCTGAGGCGATGTCAGAAAAGTGTGGATAGAGAAGGACAATGTTTCCAACATCTCGTGTGAAAAGGTATCTGTTTATCATCATTGTAATTGTAACTATGTGACGGTTGCAGGGCGGCTGTCGCTCGAGAAGCTATGCGGTGGCCAGTGTGAAGACAAAACACTGCAGGAAGATTTTGTATATCCCTTACGGTTTTCCAGTTATGCAAAAGTCATTCAGAATGAAAACCACTTCAGAACCTATTTCCACAAAATTCAATATATATGTTTTATTTGTCATTAAAATGTATAATAGTATTTTAATCCAAATCGTCATACCCATTTTTAAGGAAATCAATTTTTTTAATAATTTTCCATGTGAAGGGTATTTTTGGTTGGGGAAATTATGTTGAAAACCTTCCTGTCCATTCTTGGAAGATGATGAACTTAAATACCAAGTTTGATATTTAACCGATTTTTGTTTTTTGAGTTATGCTGTTCAGTTACACACTGACACACACTCACGCACGCGCCTTTTCTTAAATGCTTTTTTATTTCTTTTTCAGGCCTCAAAATATGTATTCCTGGTAAAATCCCGGTATCGAATTTTTGGGTGGAATACATTATTTCTCTACTTATTAGAAATAAATACGTAGTATAGAAAGTAGAAATAATGGTGATTTAAAATTTAAACCAATAGGAAAGATTATCTCCGAAATGATTAACTCCACAAAAAATCTGATGTGTTACACTCACACGACTTTCTCTACTCTTCTACAAACTATTTTTACAACTCTTATTCTCATCTATTTCATATTAATCGAGATAAACATTTGCAACAACGATCTTTTGACATACAAAGAGAATCACATTCTACACATAGCGACCAGTTCTAAAAATATTTGACTACCGCTTAAGGCCTACTATGTTCCCCTTGTTTTGTATTTGCAAGGGCAATATAGAAATACGGTAGCCTTTAAGTATAGACATATCTCTTAATAGCTGGTTGCTTGGTGCAGCACAATTCTCTTTGCCACAGATTAATACTCTTTGCATATCCAAGACAAAAAAAATGAATAACGAGTTCCCATTTGAGAAAATAAGTATTGAAAAATTTAAGGGAATAACAAGCAATATCTCGAAAATGGTTCAATCAACAACAAAAATGTATATGACATAAATTATGTATTTTAACGCGATCTACAGTTTTTGTGTAGTAAACTTTTGTCTATATCTTATGGTTTACCAGTTATGCAAAAGTCATTCACAATGAAGAATACTTTTGGAAGCCATTGCCAGAAAATTCAAGATATACATTTTATTTCTCATGAAAATATCTTAAACATATTATACTTTAATCAAAATCGTTGGAGCCATTTCTGAGAAAATTAAAATTTTCGAAAAATCTTCCATGTAAAGGGTAATCTGGGGTGGGGGATTTTCTTGAAAACCTTCGTGTCGCATCTCTGGAAGATACTGAACCAAAATACCAAGTTTGATGTTTATCGGACTGTTCGTTTCTGAGTTATGCTGTTCACAGACACACATACGGACATGTTTCCAAAAATACTTTTTTTTGGATTCAGGGGACCTCAAAACATATATTTTGGTGAAATCTCGGTATCGAATTTTTGGGTGGAATACAATACTTCCCCTTTAAATGAGATGTACATTTTCTTTTTAGTAAAACTTTGTCTATGTTTTACAATTTACCAGTTACACAAAAGTTGTCGTTTCTAACGCTCCCCATACAGTCTATAACCTTCAGATATCTCATTCCACCAAGCGATGACTATAGCCATTTCTGAGGTGAAGGCACTCAGTGGGAGGAATCCATTGTATCCGATAGTAGGGTGATGAGGATAGCGGTGGAATGAGCTGACCTGCCTGTTTTACCGTGGACCCTGAACAACGTTGGGTCTCGAGGATTCTGCCATGAGCAAGTCAAAGGAGTAAAGGAGGTCCTCACAAGCTGTTCCCAGAAAATTCAAGATATACAGTTTGTCATGAAAATAGGTTAAGAATGTAGTATTCCAAGAAAACTCGTTAGAACCATTTTTGAGAAAATAAATATAGGAAAATTTCTCCATGTAGAGGGTAGTTATGGATGATGCATCTACTTTGTGTTGCATCCTTGGAAGGTCCTAACAAAAACACCAGGTATTTAACCGAGTTTTCGTTTTTGAGTTGTATTTCTCCTAGATAGACGTATAAACACACGCTGAAACTTTTCCAAGATGCATTTTTTGAAGTAAAGCTTCTTTAGGCGGGGTAGGAAAAATTGGCAATGATCTGACGAAAAGTGAAACGCATGAGTTGGCCTGATCGAGAGACTCCAACCGGCAGTTGAGAAGAAAGAGACAGAATCATTTCTACTCTCTCCATCGCATATGTCATAGATAGTCTATGCGCCCGTGAACTGTGTTAATACGTAACATAGGGAACCAATTGTATTATACTATACGTTAGCTGAGCACGTTGTAATATTATTGTATTAGCGAACTCGCATCTTTTAAATAAACTTTTAAAGTCATATTGAAATCCATATTCAGATTCTTATAAATAAAATCGATGACTTTTGTTCCAATAAGGAAATCTAAGAAACGTTGATTTCAAATTGGTGAAATATATTCTACTTTAGGCCTAATGTTTGTGTGCATCGTTAAGCATTCTATCAATGTGGTAATTAAATGACCAGTAATCATTCATTCATTATCTATTTACCCTCCTCTCATGTAGGACTTACACCCCCCAGGTCTTACAGGCGGGTGCCTGGGGTCAGAGGGCCGTCGAGGAGCAGACACTCAGGGATCAGACAGAACATCCAGGATGGGTGATCAGCCCGATGCCTGGTATGGGATGAAGGAAGTAGATGAAGCGAAATGTTGGTGAAAGGAAAGGTGATGATGGAGCAGTTGGTGGAATGAATGGCGGGGGAAACCGGAGATCCCGGAGAAAACCCGCCCAGACGCCTCTTCGTCCACCTCAAATCCCACCATAAGTCCCTGGGGTTGAACCCGGTCCGCCTCGGTGGGAGGCGAGCGGTCTAACCACTCGGCCACGGCGCCGCCCGACCAGTAATCACTTATATTTAAACCCAGAGCCGTACGCGTGGATTCAACTTTCAAGCACTCTACATGTTTTATCACTTCTAGCTATAGTTAATACATGCATTTATCAAAGTTAAAAGGAAAATCATTTAAAATACATTCTGAAGCTTATATCCATCCAAATGATTCTCAATTGTAATGTATAATTTTAAATCATCAGCAAATAAAATAATTCTGAGTAATCTTGCCAAAAGTAAAACTGAGCAACAAAGCTAGGTTACACAAGGATATCCTAAATCTTCAATATTCTAGAACCTAATATGCTTATATTAGAACAATGTTAATATTAGCTAATATTCTAATATTATTCTAATATACTAGAATCTAAGATGTTTCACTCCTTACGCACGAGAGAATCGCGTATTCCTTTTTACTTTCTCTACTACGTAGAGTAAGTAGAGGAAGTATTGCATTCCATCAAAAACTTCTATACATATTTCAACGGAAACACATGTTTTGAGGACCCCATGTCTATGTGTGTGTATGCGTACAGCACAACTCAAAAGCAAAACTCGGATAATTACCAAACTTGGTATTTATGTTCAGTATCTTTCAAAGATGCGACACGAAGATTTTCAAGAAAATCTCCCCAATCCAGACTATCCTTTACATGGAACATTTTTCGAAAATTTTGATTTTCACAAAACTGGCTTTAACGATTTAGATTAAAATATCATATATTTAATATATTTTTATGGCAAACAAAATATATATCTTGAACTTTCTGGGAATGATCCCAAAAGTCTTCTTTCTGAATGGATTTTGCCTAACTGGTAAACCGTAGATATAGATATAGGCAAAATTTATCTGCACACAAAATGTAGATCTCGTTAAAACACACAATTTATGTCATACATTTTTTGTAGAGTGAAACATTTCCGAGATATTTCTTGTTGTTTCAATGTTCCAGTACTTATACTTTTTCTCAAATGGGAATTAGTTCTTTTGTTGGATGTTTTTGTTTTGTTTTGTTTTGTTTATGTTCTGAACATGCAAATAGAATAGAATGCTCCACACAGCAACCAGTTTTTAAAAGATTTAACTGTCGCTTAAAGCCTACCATATTCCCCTTGCATCTACAAGAAAATCAGCAATAAGAAATTAGCAATGAAGTAGATGGAGAATAAGCGTTTGTAAAAATAGTTTTTGCAAGAGTAGAGAAAGCATGCGAGTGTAACACATATTTTTTCGATTTAGAAAGCTTCAGAAGGTGTATTTTCAATGAGATCTGGTTATAGAATTTTTCAGTGGAATCAATTTCTTACTATACGTAATGTTAATAAAAGTAAAAATACCATTAAAAGATTATTTCAGTCGAGTCTCGATATCGAATTTTCGAGTGGTATGCAATGCTCTACCTCCTGTAAGTAGGTGACACAGCAAGTGAGAACGTAAGTGTTTTGTTGTAACCAGTTTGTCCGTATTCCGCGTAAGTGCTGGGCACTTTCCGATCGTCCCAGTTGCCAAAGCAGTGAAAGTGGGAAGGGAAGGAGCAGTTCTGCCGTCTCGAGAACGTCTTGATGGTGGTTTAATTGGAGCAGAGAACAGCGGAGTGGGATCACGTGATAACAGTACAACTCCACTACATTAGCCCCTTTCTTCCAAGTTAACACTGCAACACTTTTCTATGGATAACGAGCCCATTGCACCTAATGAATAATGTACGCACTGCCTTCTATATGTATATTATTATTTTCCAAGAGAGCTTGGCGGGACTGAAGGAAAACTTCTGGACCATTCTCCCAACAGCCACGCTTTACAAGTGAAACGTGTTTATCTTTAAATTACCTGGAACTGCGTTTAAAGTATTCTATACAACTTTATTCATGATTAAATCCTTCCGATTTAATTTTTCCTCTCTCTACCACTTACCTACTGAGGCTGCGAAAATACTGCATTCAATCCAAAAATTTATATCGTGATTTCGCCGCAAATATGGGTTTTGGAGTCAAAGAACCCAAAGAAAAGCATTTTTACTTTGTAGAAACTTTTTAGAAAAACGCCCTTATATTTGCGCTAATGTATATGTGAACAGCATAATTAAAAAACAAAAAGACGAATAAATAGCAAAATTGGTATTTAGGTTTAGTATCGTCCAAAATGCCACACAAAGATTTTCAAGAAAATTCCCAGACCCCAACTCCATTTATATGGAACTCTTTTCAATTTTTTATTATCTAAAAAATCTCTAATAGTTTTTATTAAAGTTTTACAAATAAAATGTACATCTTGAATTTTCTAGGAATAACCTGTGAAGTCATTCGGAAATTTTTTTGTAAATCTTGTATAACTGGTAAACTTTAAGCGATAGACCAAAACATACTACACAAAAAATGTAGTTCTCTTTATAACACACAATATATTTCCAATAACCTTTGCTGTGGCATCATCCGTTTCCGAGATATCCGCTATTAATAGTTTGAATTGTTCAATACTTGTCATTCTCTCCAAGCCTTTCTATTCAGTTGGTTCTCGAATTGCACGCGAAGAGTGTGGAATTTTAAGGCCTACATATAGCGTTCAGTTCTTAAACATTTGACTATCGCTGTTCTCTGTATAGCTGTAATGTAGCTATTTCTGAAAATGTTTATCTCGATTAACATAAAATAGATGGAGAATAAGCGTTTGTAAAAATAGTTTTAGTAAGAATAGTTTGTATAACCACTAATAAGCGATAGACGATAAAGAAAGTATGTAAATGTAACGCATCAGATTTTTATTTTCTATAGATACTCTATATAATAAGTAGGGGAAACATTGCATTCCAGCCAAAAATTCGATACCTTTTAGAAAAAAAAGTCCGTGTGTGTGTCTGAACAGTACAACTCAAAAACGAAAAGTCGGATCAATACCAAACCTGGTATATAGGTTCAGTATCTTTCAAAGATGCGACACGAAGATTTTTAAGAAATCCCCCACCCTAGATTACTCTTTACAGGGAATATTTTTCTAAAATTTTTATTTTTTCAAAAATTACTAACGATTTTAATTAAAATATCGTATATTTAAGATATTTTCATGACAAATGAAACGAATATCTTGAATTTTCTAGGAATGTCCTCAAAAATGCTTAACAAAAAAATATAGAGCTCGTTAAAGCACACAACTTGTTAAGTATATACATTTATTTATTTTTCTTTTTGTGGAGTGAACCATTACCGAGATATTCCTTGTTATTTGAGAATTCGTTATTCGTTTTTTATGTCCTGGCATGCAAAGACAACGGAATACTCCACATAGCAACCAGCTCTTAAAATATTTGACTGTCGCTTAAAGCCCACCATATTCCCCTTACACCTAGGAGAATTAGCAATAGCTATTTCTGCAAATGTTTACTTCGAGTAACATGAAGTAGATGGAGAATAAGCATTTACAAAAGGTTTGTACAAAAGTAGAGAAAGTCATGTGAGTGTAACACATCAGATTTTTTTAAAAATATGACAATATGTGGTGCCAGAGTTATATATGTTTGTATGCAGTCAAAAAAAACATTTTACTGCAACCATGTCGGGAAACATTTATCATAATTAACAAGAAATATAGAAATAAGTGTTTTACGATGATACGGTAATTTGTATCACAAATTACTTAAATGTAAATAATGATTGTAATATGAATATGCATTTTTATGTGACATTGATTTCAGATGTTTATTGATTGTAAATATTGTTGGAAAGTAAATTTATAAGGCTTTACTGAAACTGTCAATAATAGCGCAATAATGCAGAGAGGGGGATGATCTGTTTATCATTATTGGGAACAAGGAAGTTACGTAATGTTCGCGCGTTTTCGGTAGAACCTTCTGGAATGTTTCCCTAAAAGCAATATGTATTCGTGGTTTTCATTGGATATTAAAATAGACGCTAATGTTGGCGCGTTTTATTAGCCAATAGCAGTTCATTTATAATCTTTAGGCGTATCTTGATGCAGGCGTATAAATAGGGTAGGTTCAAGGTAGATCGCCCCCAGTTCATCAAACTTCCTAGCACATTACACGTCGTCTTAAGTTCTTCAGTTCGTCAAAATATTTGTATGAGATACGTCGGCTATAAATTCACCAGTTACGAAAATCTAAAGTATTACAACGTTAAGTATACACAAAGTTGAAGTACGTGAGTTAAAAGTGATAAGTAAGAAGTTATTACAAACAGTTTCAGTTTGGCGAGTATCTAAATCAATATGTAAAAGTGATAGTGAACGTGTTCGACAATAAAAATTATAAAAACAAATTTCTTCATTAAGTGTAATTTTTGGATAAAAGATTCCTTTCCGTTTCACAACCTGTATAGAGATACATGTTCTACCAAGATAAGATGATAGCTAGCCGGAGGACAATATACAAAGCTTAAAATTCTTTCGAAAACTAATTGATGCAAATTGCTAACGCCAGGTGGAGCTACAAACCAAACAAATGAATGACGTCATAAGATGGCTTCCACTCACATGAAGTAAACACGATATAAGATCTCCAAGTCCTAATAATTTACGCTACACAAATTACGTAAGAAACATTCTACCTCAAATTGGCTCCCATACGTGGGGCTCAAAACATATACAATTGGTTTTACTTCAAATTGGCTACCACAACGTGGGGCTAACAAATACAAACAAATAGCAATAATTTCTCTCGCAACGAATAATTTTGATAATATGTGTGCAAGAAAATCATAAATGTTACTGAAGAATTTTTATAATAAAATTATAACTTAAAATTAACTTTATCTTATTGTTTTATTATCACGTAGACTAAATTAATTTATTATTGTTAATGTATTTTCTGTATTTTTCTAGCAATAAATTGAATTAATTTAAAGCTGATCTTATATTTCAAATTTTGTACAAAATGTTCCGTGGGAATACCATATCATATTTATTTTCCTTGATGCCTTCTAAAAGTTCCTGTATTTGAAATAATAGTTTACCTTCTGTATAGGAAAGCGAAGTACTATGAGCATTGAAACAGCTAATTTGAATGACTTACTATCCCAAAGTGTTGCATAGGAAACATGCTAGGCTATGAACTACAGACTCATAAGAGCAAGGTAGAATACAGCAGGTGGGTGAATTTCCCAGGGAAGCCATCCATACAGGTTAACTAAACTGCCAGACATGAAACTCGCCTTACAGTGTTGGCTCTCCTTTTGTTGTAATACATCTACCTGTACATATGTGCTATTTCACTGTTATGCTAAATTAACTGCACACCAGTTCCTACAACATCCAGCCGAACAGTTACTGTTAACAGTGCGCTTGTAAAAAGAGTAAAACATAGATTTCAGTCAAACTAGAAATGATAAAAGTGTTACAAAATCTCTACTCTTGTAAATCTATTTTTACAAATGCTTCTTCTCCATCTGCTTCATGTTAATCGAGGTAAACGTTTGCATAAATTATCTTATTGCTAATTCTCCTGTAGATAAAAGGGGGATATGTAGGCTTTAAGCGATAATCGAATCTTTTAAGAGCTGATTGCTGTGTGGAGCATTTCATTCTCTTTGTATGTCCAGGACACAGAAAAACAAATAACGAATTCCCATTTGAGAATGAGTATAAGTATTGGAAAATTTAAACCAATAATAAGGAATATCTTGGAAATGGTTCACTCTACAAAAAATAATGTATACGACATAAGTTGTGTGTTATAACGAGATTTACATTTTCTGTGGAGAGAAATTTTGCCTATACTTACGGTTTACCATTTATGCAAAAGCCTTTCAGAAAGAAGACTTCGGGGGGCATTCCCAAAAAGTTAAAGATATACATTCTATTAGTCATAAAAATATCTTAAATATATGATACTTTAATCAAAATCGTTAGAGAATTTTTTGATAAAATCAACATTTTCGAAAAATGTTCCATGTAAAGGGTAGATACTGAACCTAAATATCAAGTTTGGAGTTTATCCGATTTTTCGGTTTTGAGTTATGCTGTTTACAGACACGCACACGGACATTTTTCTAAAAGTGCTTTTTTGGATTCAGGGGGCGTCAAAACATGTATTTTCGGTGAAATCATGGTATAGAATCTTTGTGTGAAATGCAATACTTCCCCTATTTACCATATGTGGTATAGAAAATGAAAAGAAAGGGAATTACAGTTTTTCTTCCTTTCTGGATATATAATATATTGGTAGAAAACCTGTGCATATGCACAAGGTAATCTCAAAAACCACTCAACCGATTTTGATAATCCTTTCTCCATTGAAAAGCCCTGTTCTTATTTGACGGACATGGGCTATAAAACACCTAATTTCAATTCATAAATTACTAAAAGACTAAAACGGATTTATAAAGCATATGAACTACGTACTGTCATTACTCATTGGAGTACGAAAGAACATACTTGGTAAGAAGGCTTCGACTCTTCGCTAGGAATGTCATGGAGTAGAGTATAGTTGTTACTCCACAGAAAAGGCATGTAAAATAAAAATTGCCACCGATATTTAACTTCAAACCACATAATTTAGCAACTAAGAAAACAGAATACGCAGCAAATTAAAAGAAAACCGAATCTGCTTTTAACGCTACGATACGCATGCGATACCAATGCGGTACCATGCTAGCCTCTAGTCCCAAGGCTGTGGGTTCAAACCCGGCAGAGGGAGATGGAATTTTTCGGGTGTAAAAATCCATTGCATGGCCTCCTTCGGAAGGGAAGTAAAGTCGGTGGTCCCGTGTTGTAGATTAACGGCACGTATCTAGTTTGATAAGCCAGAGTATCCGAACACCCTTGAGGGGCAATGGACCCCTCTGTGTGGGGTGGGGTTCCGGTCTGCCTGTCCGTCTGCCGCGGTATCTTTCTTGAAACTTAGGTATGCGGTCATTGTTGTGCCGTCGCTGCTGGTTCCGGACGCCCGTGTCTCCTCTCGTCTCTCTTCCTTCAGGGGACGCCTCCTCGAGGGCGTAGGTAAAGTATTCACTCTGAATCGGTGCCGAATCCCCTCTGTAGTCAATTCTATTCTATCCCCCTGAATACATAAAGAGCATTCTTAGAAATACGTCCATGTGTGTGTGCCTTTGAACAGCGAAACTCAAAAACAAAAAGTCGGATACATACCAAACTTGGTATTTAGGTTCAGCGTCTTTCAAAGATGCGACAAGAAGATTTTCAACAACATTCCCCCCTCTCAAACTACCCAACTGGAACATTTTTCGAAATTTTCGATTTTCTAAACAATGGCTAAGGATTTTGATTAACATATATTACATATATTTATGACTAATAAAATGTGTATTTTGTATTTTTTGGGGAATAGCCTGTGAAGTCCTCTTCATTTGGAGGGGGGGATTTTGTATAATCTTATGCATCTGGTAAACGTTAAGCAAAAACTTACTACACAAACATGTAGTCTGTTTAAAATAAGCCATTTCTGAGATGCCCGTTAGTAAAGGTTCGAATTGTTCATTAATTGGCCATTCTATTTAAAGGTCTATCATTTTGCAGTTGTTTCTCGCGATTGCACGCGAAGAGCGTGGAATTTTAAGGCCAGCTTATAGCGTCCAGTTGTTAAAAATTTGACTATCACTGTTCTCTTTGTATCCTCACGAAATGTGAATTGTAGTTATTTCTGCGTAGGTTTAGTTGGATTAAAAAGCAGTAAATAGGAAAATAAATGTTATTAATACTAGTTTGTATACCCAGCAATAAACGATAGAGGGTAAAAAAGTCCTGTGAATGTATCACATCAGATTTTTACTTTCTCTACTACGTATAGTAAGTAGGGGAAGCATTGTATTCCACTCAAAAATTCGTTAGCGAGATTTCACCGGAAATACATCTTTTGAGGTGTCCTGAATCCAAAAAAAACATTTTTGGAAACATATCCGTGTGTGTGTCTGTGTGTGTCTGAACAGCATAACTCAGAAACGAATAGTCGGATAAACACCAAACTTGGTATTTAGGTTCAGTATCTTCCAGAGATGCGACACAAAGGTTTTCAAGAAAATCCCCCACCCCATTTTACCCTTTACATGGAACATTTTTCGAAAAATTTAATTTTCTCAAAAATGGCTGTTTCGATTTTGATTAAAATATCATGTTTAAGATATTTTCATGACAAGTGAAATGTATATCTCGAATTGTTTTGGAATGTCTCCAAAAGTATTCTTCATTGTGAACGACTTTTGCATAACTGGTAAACCATAAGAGATAAAAAAAATACTACACAAAACATATAGATCGCGTTAAAATACACAATTTATGTCATATACATTTTTTCGTTGAGTGAACCATTTTCGAGATATTGCTTATTATTCCCTTAAATTTTCCAATACTTATACTTTTTCTCAAATTTGTTATTCATTTTTTTGTCCTGGTAATGCAAGGAGAATGGAATACTCCAAAGAGCAACCAGATCTTAAAACATTTGACTATCGCTTAAAACCTACCAATTCCCTTGCATCTACAAGAAAATCAGCAATAAGATTAACATCTCAATATCTCAATTAACTTGAAGCATATGGAGAATAAGCGTTTGTAAAAATAGTTTGTACAAGAGTAGAGAAAGTCATGTGAGTGTAGCACATCAGATTTTGTATTAATAGTTTATGGAAGAATTGGTAGAGAAAGTCCTGTGAATATAATACTACATATTTTTCCTTCATGTGGATACACGAAAACTGGAAGCCTAGCAAGTTCCCCCACCCGGTTCGTACTTCCCTCTATTCCCCTGTGGTTTTCGTCACCGCTGCAGTGATTTACAAGAAATCTGGAGAACTCTCACAATCCAATAAATAGCGTTTGTTTCGGAGTGCGAGTTTGTGGAAACTTCGCCTTCCTGGATTGTGTCAGATTTAAGCAGGGATCCCAGGGGCACATCTGATACAGCACTAGTTATACCTAATTTTCTCCAATGACTTTAGGACGTAATTACCATAGAAGAGAACTACGTAATAAACCCAAAGAGCCGAAACTAAGGAGAAAGCCCCAATACAGTGCCGAGATACAGATCTTGTGGTGTGCTCCTTATAAACGGTTCACGTGGAGAACCTGCAAATCCCAAAATCATCGCAGTTCCTTTGTTTAATTGCCTGCTGCAGCGAACCATCTCGATGTAAATTGCTTCCAGCGGCTCGAATAGAAAAGAAAAAAATCTGATGTGTTACACTCACATGACTATCTCTAACCTTGTACAAACTATTTTTACAAACGCTTATTCTCATCTACTTCATGTTAATCGAGATGTTAATCTTATTGCTAATTTTCTTGTAGGTGCAAGGGGAATATGGTAGGCTTTAAGCTATAATCAAATCTTATAAGAGCTGTTTGCTATGTGGCGCATTGTATTCACTTTGCATGTCAAGGACACAAAAAAATGAATTACGAATTCCTATTTGAGAAAAAGTATAAGAATTGCAAAAAATTTAAGAGAATAACAAGCAATATCTCGAAAATGGTTCACTCAAAAAAATGTATATGATATAAATTGTGTATTTTAATGCGATCTACATTTTTGTGCAGTAAAATGTTGTTTATCTCGTATGGTTTATCAGTTATGTAAAAGTCGTTCACAATGAATACTTTTGGAGACATTCCCAGAAAATTCAGGACATACAGTTTATTTGTCATGAAAGTATCTTAAACATATTATATTTTAATCAAAATCGTTAGAGCCATTTCTGAGAAAATTAAAATTTTCGAAACATGTTCCATGTAAAGGGTAATCTGGGGTGGGGATATTTACTTGAAAACCTTCGTGTCGCATCTCTGGAAGATACTGAACCTAAATATCAAGTTTGGTGTTTATCGGACTGTTCGTTTCTGAGTTATGCTGTTCACAGACACACACATGGACACGTTTCCAAAAATGTTTTTTTTTTTTGGATTCAGGGGGTTCAAAACATATTTCCGGTGAAATCCCGGTATCGAATTTTTGGGTGGAATACATACTTTCCCTACTTACTATACGTAGTAAAGAAAGTAAACATTGTTGCTGTGTTACACTCGTGTGGCATTTTCTACCCACGCTTCCATAAATTATTCTTCAAACAAAAGCTTCTTCTTTCTAACTGCTTAATGTTAATCCAGATAAAACTTTGAAGAAATGGTTTCGTTACACCTTTCGTTGTGGGTATTAAGAGGGATACAGGAGACTGAAACGATAGTGAAATCTTTAAAACGCAGGTCATTATATGCTGGTTTTGTATAACCTGAAGAAAAACAACTGGCAACTTAACACAACAAAAACAGAAACGTATTTACAATACAAATCAATAACAAAAAATATCTTGGGAACCATTAATTTTGCAAAAAAATTGATTTCATTTACACTGTATGTTTTAACATATCTATTTTTACTTTACAGGGGAAGTATTGTATTCCACCCAAAAATTCGATACCGAGATTTCACCGGAAATATATGTTTTGAGGCCCCCTGAATCCAAAAAAGCATTTTTGGAAACATGTCCGTGTGTGTGTGTGTGTGTCTTTGAATAGCATAACTCAGAAACGAACAGTCGGATAAACACCAAACCTGGTATTTAGGTTCAGTATTTTCCAGAGATGCGACACGAACTTTTTTAAGAAAATCCCCCCGCCCCAGATTACCCTTTACATGGAACATTTTTCGAAAATTTTAATTTTCTCAAAATGGCTCTAACGATTTTGATTAAAATATCATATTTTTAAGATATTTTCATGACAAATGAAATGTATACCTCGAATTTTCTGGGAATGTCTCCAAAATTATTCTTCATTGCGAACGACTTTTGCATAACTGGTAAACGATAAGAGAGAGACAAAAGTTTACTACACAAAAAATGTAGATCTGTTAAAATACACAATTTATGTAATATACATTTTTGTTGTTGAGTGAACCATTTTCGAGATATAGCTTGTTATTCCCTTAAATTTTCCAATACTTATTCCTTTTCTCAAATGGGAATTCGTTATTCTTTTTTTTGTCCTGGTAATGCAAAGAGAATGGAATACTCCACATAGCAACCAGCTCTTAAAATATTTGACTATAGCTTAAACCCTACCAATTCCCCTTACATCTACAAGAAAATTAGCAATAAGATTAACATCTCGATATCTGGATTAACATGAAGCATATGGAGAATAAGCGTTTGTAAAAATAGTTTGTACAATAGTAGAGAAAGTCATGTGAGTATAACACATCAGATATTTCTTAAGTTTTATGTAGGCTTTATGAACTACCAGCCATTCTTATTTCATTCAGAATGAATAGGACTTAACAGGCTATTCTCAGAAATTTCAAAATACACGAGATATTCTATGTAATGCAAATACAAAACGTCTGTGTTACATTCATATGACTTTCTCTACTTTGTATCATTTATTAGTGAGTGTAAAGCTATTCTTGTTGTTCTTTTTCTTTACTTATAGTTCTTTGATTACTAGGTCATATCGCGACTTATATCCATATATATGAGTTCAATAGCAATACATTGTGTACTTTACATTGATTAAATAATACAATAATTTCAATACATTGTTACAAACATATTTTACATTATTAAGTCATGAACACAGCTAGATCAGCATAATCAACTACCTATTATACATTTTTATTTGTTGTGTTATATTTAAATTTTGTTATACAGTTTGATGTATTTCAAGAAAAAAGTATTTTTGGAAGTATATGCTCAGGGATGTTATCTCTAATTCTCTCCATGGTATAACTTCTGCATTCAGTGACGAGGTGTTCGATGGTGATACGGCAATTGCAGGTCTCGCAGTGAGGTAAAGCTATTCTTACTAAAGCTTATTTTTATATCTACTACGTTTTAATGCAAATAAACCTTTGCAGAAATAGCTACCTGACACATTTCGTTATAGTCAAATATTTAGGAACTGGACGCTATATGCTGGCCTTAAAATTCCATACAGTTTCCATGCAATCCCGAGAAACAACTGAGGACTTTAAAAGAATGGCCAAGTATTGGAACAATTCGAACCATTAATAACGGATATTCGGAAATAGCTGATGCCATTGAAAACTTATTTGAAATAAAGAGATCTACATTTTTATGTGTAGTGCGTTTTCGTCTCTCGCTTAACGTTTACCAGTTATACAAGATAATACAAAATTCCTTCCGAATGAAGAGGACTTCACAGGCTATTCGCAGAAAATTAAGATACACATTTTATTTGTCATGTAAATGTAGTTCATATGTGATGTTTTAATCAAAATGTGTAAATAACGAAATGTGAAATGTGGATAAAAATGTGGTATATAGAAAAATAAGCTTTAGTAGGAATAATTTGTATACCCACTAATAAATGATAAGAGGTTAGAGAAAGCCATGTGAATGTATCACATCAGAATTTTTTCCACTCATATACCTTAAGAGATAAATAAAGTTTACCTCACCTAAAATGTAGAGCTCATCAATAAATAAAATCTATGCCAAATAACTTTTCCTGTAGCATTAACTGTTTTCAAAATATTTGTTCTTACATATTTTAAGTTTCCCTATGTTGAACTATCATGCGGCATCTTTAAACCATCTTAAGCAATTCTCCCCCCCCCCCACATTGGTTCATTAGTAACAAAAACTGACTTAAGGGTCTGGGCTTCAATACGGTTTTCCGCTATTTACTTCCGAGGCACTTCAGTCCCTAAGTTCTTTGTGTATACTGGCGTGCATAAAATGTGACCCATAGTGGAATGCACCTGTGTATGTTGGTACTGACAAAATATAGCCCCACCCCCTACTAGCATGACCACCTCTATTTTTCCAGCATAATTCTAGCCTTGGATTGGCAGGGTAGTTGACCACCCCCAAAGTATGACCGAACTTCCTAAGGATAACTTAAAACCTAAATCTTATACTTTCATGCTGTATTGCCGTTTTCATATTGTCCGTTTCCTTATTGCCGTTTAGTAGCAGCAACAACTTTAACCTTCGTCTCTACTCGCTGATGAAAGTTCTCATATATATATAAATGTCGTAGCTTAGTTTTCAGTTTAACCTCACATGCAAATGATTCTTCACCCCTGCCTCTAGAAGGTCGAATTATTTGTAACTGGTTTAGCCTTCCTTGTGTGCCAGGCTTAGCGAAACTCTTTCATAGAGGTGGTATTCGAACCACCCCTTCATTTTACATTGACTATAAGCATCCCTCATTGGTTAGTTTTTATGTCATTGCATTGTTTTTCAGACCAGTCACATAGAGAACTGATACCGGCTGGATGGAGTCTAATGTTGGTTTCCTAAAGGTGGAAACCTTACTGAGGGAAAAACACTATATCGATCTAGGGGAATGGTCCATATTTATGCGCGAGTGTGTGCCTACTTAAGGGTACTCGGTGCAAAATTTTCCGTAACATTTTCAAAAAATCACTTCTTTAAAAATATTATAGAAGAACTTCTCAAACATGATTTAACTGCGGTTTTGATCTTCTACCGCTTTAAATGACCAAACGTGACTTTTAAAAAGACATTCATACCTTTATACAGATCGAAAATTGAAATTTTAATGTTTTATTTTCTTATTTTTTTCAGCATTTTTTCCACTTTAAAAAACTCCTCATTTTTGGATAAGTTTTAGTAATTTAGTAAATGTAAGTTATGTTCGGGAATTAGTACGCAGAATTTAAAAGTTTGTCTCCAATTTTTTTTTATGTGGGGCATTTCATTTATGTCTCGATTTCCAAATTTTGGTATGATTTTTTTATAAGTTTGGCCCTTAAAAATTAATTGTTATACTTATCTTGAACAAATCTGTAATAAAAATGTTAAGTTGTTTGAAATTATTCTTAAACAGTTGTATCCATGTAATCATATTGCAGAATTTGAGATTGTTCCTAGTCAGAAATGTATCCTGGTTAATGTAACGTGAATAAAACCACCATTACAGTAAGAATATTTTACAATATATGGGCTTATGTGACGTTGTAGTGAGTAAGGAAGTCGTGTGAGTGTGGTATGAGAGCCTAGGATTCCCTGTCTGTGGAACTGCACGCTCCTCAATTATGCCGATTCAAATACCCATGACTGCGACTTGTACCGTTTCCGAGATAACGTTTCAGGAGAGCAAGTTCTGTCCTTGAAGTGATTTCTCGTCGACTGACAGGAGTGCTCCCTGTGGGTGTTAAGATGATGTCCCTTATCTTCCTGACCTCAGGGGGACTGTTTCGGTGGCATATAGTGGCATTCATAGTTATCAGATACAAGCCTCTTGGCTAAGAACTCCAGCTATGACAGCGCTTATTGCATGTCTGCGTTGGAGTTTAATAGCACAGAAGTCTTTTAAAACGTTTTCATTTATTCACCGCATGTCCTTGACAATCCAAGTAGTAGTCTTAAATTAAGACACACTGTGGCCGAGCTTTTTGGTGAAAATGACAAAATTTTCGATTTTTGAATTATATCAGATAAATATTCTATAGACACCTGTGAATAGTTTTTACCAAACATCTTCCACAATTTGAGGCAGTATTTTAACACTTAAATGATTTCAGTCTAATTATATAATACAAAATATAATAACAGCCTGCCTTAAACCAATATGTGTATATAAAAATATATAAAAAGTGTATATTACAATCATTGTATATGTTTATATTATTGTTATGTGAACGTATTACGTAATTTAATAATATAGGTGCTGTGAGAATAATAGATTAAAAGTTGCTAACAATGAGGTAACAATGAGGTAACCTTGAGGCAATAATGAATTTGAAACTTGTAATTCTTGGAAGCAATGATGTAATTTTTGTGACAGTTTATAAAATAGGCAATCAACAACCAGAAAAAGCTTTAGTTAAACGAAGGTATTCTATTGGACTAGGATTAGCCTATCAGAAACTAAAATGGAGCAAAATTTACAAATTCAGAGGTCAGTTGCTTGTAGACAGTGTTCCTAACCGGACGCGAGACCCGTCCTCGAGAAGTTTAATACGTATTCAGTGTGAGACAAAAAATAGTTTAAGTGTAAAAAAGTGCAAGTAATTAATAAAATAATCTCACAGCTCTCTATATCAGTGAAGTGTTATTTAAATCGTGTCAAGCATTAATAAAAGGAGTGAAGTAAAATTATAATCTGTGTAAGCCTACATTCTTCAGTCGCACTACTCACTGCTTAGACATTCATGTCTCTAAAAATAAATACTGACGCAGCCGAGGCAAATATAAATATGTAATATTTAAAGAAACAGTTAAATTACAAAGTTAATATATTTTAAACATTTGGGGCAAAGGCCACCGGAAAGTACATTTGGAGCGAAGGCTGCCGGAAACTTTTTGACATACGTGCGGTTGCAACTACTTTAAGTTCGGTTCCCCAACATTTGAAATACAATACAACTCCTCCTAAAATATTAAGTTCTCAATCAAAATTTTAAGAGCCGAACGACATGTTTAAATCACCCGTAGGTTCCCTTTTAACGCCACTGGACCCTTTCTGTATGTATTTTTTCTCAGTTTAACATTTTTGCGCATGAAATTTATTCCATACATTTCAGTTTTGCACTGAATTGTATGAGAAGTTGCATAAATAATCTAAAACGTGCTATATAAATATTCAATTATGCATTTTAAGATTTTTTACTTTCTCTACTACGTATAGTAAGTAGGGGAAGTATTGTATTCCACCCAAAAATTCGATGCCGAGACTTCACCGGAAATATATGTTTTGAGACCCCCTGAATCCAAAAAGAGCATTTTTGGAAACATGTCCGTGTGTGTGTCTGTGTGTCTGTGTGTCTGTGAACAGCATAACTCAGAAACGAACAGTGGGATAAACCCAAACTTGGTATTTAGGTTCAGTATCTTCCAGAGATGCGACACGAAGGTTCACAAGAAAATCCCCCTACCCCAGATTACCCTTTACATGGAACATTTTTCGAAAATTTTAATTTTCTCAAAAACGGCTCTAACGATTTTGATTAAACTATCATATGTTTAAGATATTGTCATGACAAATAAAATGTATATCTCGAATTTTCTGGCAATGTCTCCAAAAGTGTTCTTCATTATGAACGACTTTTTCATAACTGGTAAACCATAAGAGATAGACAAAAGTTTACTACACGAAAAATGTAGATCGCGTTAAAACACACAATTTATGTCATATACATTTCTTTTGTTGAGTGAACCGTTTGCGAGATATTGCTTGTTATTCCCTTAAATTTTACAATACTTATACTTTTTCTCAAATTCCTTATTCATTTTTTATGTCCTGGACATGCAAAGAGAATGGAATGCGCCACATAGCAACCAGCTCTTAAAATATTTGACTATCGCTTAAAACCTACCATATTCCCCTTGCATCTACAAGAAAATTATCAATAAGATCGACATCTCGATATCTCGATTAACATGAAGCATATGGAGATTAAGCGTTTGTAAAAATAGTTTGTACAAGAGTAGAGAAAGTCATGTGAGTGTAACACATCAGAGTTTTTTATTCATGGGCTCGCAAAGTTAATTTATACTGAAAAACAAGGAAAATTGTAACACCAACAATTTCATAAAATCAAAAATTTATCTACAGTTAATTACATCAACTTCAAAAAATACTTACATTTATTCTCATTGTACTAATCTTTACTGAAAACGTCACTATCATACAGACTAATTTGTCGTCCTTCGTTGTATAGGGGTACTATGCTAGCCTCTGGTTTCCGAGGTTGCGTGTTCAAAGCCGGCAGAGTGCAATGAATATTTTAAGACGTAAAAATCCTTAACATGACTTCTTTCGAAAGGGAAGTAAAGTCGATGGTTATATGTCGTAGATTTACAGCACGTACAATAACCTCAAGCCTGATAAAGAGGCCTCTGAGCTAAATTCCCTGTCTTTCACGCCCAATATAGAATGTGACGCTAAGAACCATAGCAATTAAAGAGCGTCCATAAATAAAACTCAATTTCAATTTTTCCCACAAATTTAAACGCGCAGGGTGTTTTAGAAAAGTTGCAGCTTTTTCACAAATTAGAAATATTTAATTGTATTATATAAAAAACATTTGGGTCAAGCTTTAGGGTTTTGCACAGTTATTTTTTTATTTACGCATATTAAGTAGTTTCAAGTAAATACTTAAAAATTAAAAAAGGTTATAAAATCAGTCCCAGTGTCCTTTGAGAACTAGAAGAAGTAGAAACTGTTGTTTTCTTCACACACTACCTTCAGTAATACCACGAGTGCTGATAGCTTTTGGCAATTGAAGTTAACGAATGTTTGTTACCATGATATTACTTCGAGACCGAAATTT
This sequence comes from Deroplatys truncata, assembly GCA_030765065.1. Classification (NCBI taxonomy): domain Eukaryota; kingdom Metazoa; phylum Arthropoda; class Insecta; order Mantodea; family Mantidae; genus Deroplatys; species Deroplatys truncata. The sequence goes on from CM060981.1 coordinate 57,436,622, forward strand.
AATGACATCTACAATTTTTGTGCAGTATGGTTTTATCTGCCTCCCATGATTTAGCACTTATGCCCCTGCTTCTTCGTCTTCCTTTCAAGTATTAGGTCCTGTGGCGTGTTATGATTTGGAAGTGAAATTTTCAATCAAACGCTTCCTTGCACGACCTACGGATCGCTTTAGCATTTGGAGATGGTGAAGCATGGGCAGCAATTGCTTTCAAATCTCACAACAATCCTCGGATGATTTAGTAGTTATTCAAAATTTATTCAAAATGAAGAAAATTCACAGAATATTCGAAGAAACTTCAAGATACAAGTTTAGTATCATATAAATATATAAAACATGCGATATTTTAACTGTAACAGAGCAGCAAAATGTTTTTGATATAATAAAAAATAAGAAAAATATTGTATATTAGAAGTAGTTTTGAGTAGAGGCATCTTTTTGAAAATTTTCGTTTTGCATCTTCCGAAAATTCTGGACCTAAATAGCAAATTTGATTATTTATCCAACATTTCGTTTTCGCTGTTCAAACACATTCACAATGACGTTTTCCCAAATGTGCATTTTTATTCAGTGACCCTTAAAATATATTTCCGTTGAACACGGAATTCCGAATTTATGTTTGGAATACAATACTTCCTCTACTTACTATAGGCATGTCGTAGAGGTAAAAATGGTATACGGTGTGTTCATACGATTTTCTCTACTCATTATAAGTTCATATACGCCGTAACTACACAATATTAATATAAAATGTTTACTTTTCCATCCACATTACGCAATTCAGGATATATTTTTGTCCATAAATGATCTCAAATTGTATAGTAATTATTTAAGGACAAAATGCGAAAAAAGGTTCAGTCGTATTAAAGAGCTTAAACGAAGGAAAATAAAAACAATGTAGTTGTATTATCGAGCTTGAGTGAAGGAAAAGAAAAAAGAAAAACAGTGTAGTCGTATTATCGAGCTTGAGTGAAGGAAAAGAATAAAGAAAAACAGTGTAGTCGTATTATCGAGCTTGAGTGAAGGAAAAGAAAAAAGAAAAACAGTGTAGTCGTATTATCGAGCTTGAGTGAAGGAAAAGAAAAAATTAAAACCGTATAGTCGTATTATCGAGCTTGAGTGAAGGAAAAGAAAAAAGAAAAACAGTGTAGTCGTATTATCGAGCTTGAGTGAAGGAAAATAATAAAGAAAAACACTATAGTCGTATTATCGAGCTTGAGTGAAGGAAAATAATAAAGAAAAACACTGTAGTCGTATTATCGAGCTTGAGTGAAGGAAAATAATAAAGAAAAACACTGTAGTCCTATTATCGAGCTTGAGTGAAGGAAAATAATAAAGAAAAACACTGTAGTCGTATTATCGAGCTTGAGTGAAGGAAAATAATAAAGAAAAACACTGTAGTCCTATTATCGAGCTTGAGTGAAGGTAAAGAAAAAATAAAAACAGTGTAGTCGTATTATCGAGCTTGAGTGAACGAAAAGAAAAAAGAAAAACAGTGTAGTCCTATTATCGAGCTTGAGTGAACGAAAAGAAAAAAGAAAAACACTGTAGTCGTATTATCGAGCTTGAGTGAACGAAAAGAAAAAAGAAAAACAGTGTAGTCCTATTATCGAGCTTGAGTGAACGAAAAGAAAAAAGAAAAACACTGTAGTCGTATTATCGAGCTTGAGTGAACGAAAAGAAAAAAGAAAAACACTGTAGTCGTATTATCGAGCTTGAGTGAACGAAAAGAAAAAAGAAAAACAGTGTAGTCCTATTATCGAGCTTGAGTGAACGAAAAGAAAAAAGAATAACACTGTAGTCGTATTATCGAGCTTGAGTGAACGAAAAGAAAAAAGAAAAACAGTGTAGTCCTATTATCGAGCTTGAGTGAACGAAAAGAAAAAAGAAAAACACTGTAGTCGTATTATCGAGCTTGAGTGAACGAAAAGAAAAAAGAAAAACAGTGTAGTCCTATTATCGAGCTTGAGTGAACGAAAAGAAAAAAGAAAAACACTGTAGTCGTATTATCGAGCTTGAGTGAAGGAAAATAATAAAGAAAAACACTGTAGTCGTATTATCGAGCTTGAGTGAAGGAAAATAATAAAGAAAAACATTGTAGTCGTATTATCGAGCGTGAGTGAAGGAAAAGAAAAAAGAAAAACACAGTAGTCGTATTATCGAGCTTGAGTAAAGGAAAATAATAAAGAAAAACACTGTAGTCGTATTATCGAGCTTGAGTGAAGGAAAATAATAAAGAAAAACACTGTAGTCGTATTATCGAGCTTGGGTGAAGGAAAATAATAAACAAAAACACTGTAGTCGTATTATCGAGCTTGAGTGAAGGAAAATAATAAAGAAAAACACTGTAGTCGTATTATCGAGCTTGAGTGAAGGAAAATAATAAAGAAAAACACTGTAGTCGTATTATCGAGCTTGAGTGAAGGAAAATAATAAAGAAAAACATTGTAGTCGTATTATCGAGCTTGAGTGAAGGAAAATAATAAAGAAAAACACTGTAGTCGTATTATCGAGCTTGAGTGAAGGAAAATAATAAAGAAAAACATTGTAGTCGTATTATCGAGCTTGAGTGAAGGAAAATAATAAACAAAAACACTATAGGCGTATTATCGAGCTTGAGTGAAGGAAAATAATAAAGAAAAACACTGTAGTCGTATTATCGAGCTTGAGTGAAGGAAAATAATAAAGAAAAACACTGTAGTCCTATTATCGAGCTTGAGTGAAGGAAAATAATAAAGAAAAACATTGTAGTCGTATTATCGAGCTTGAGTGAAGGAAAATAATAAAGAAAAACATTGTAGTCGTATTATCGAGCTTGAGTGAAGGAAAATAATAAAGAAAAACATTGTAGTCGTATTATCGAGCTTGAATGAAGGAAAATAATAAAGAAAAACACTATAGTCATATTATCGAGCTTGAGTGAAGGAAAAGAATAAAGAAAAACATTGTAGTCGTATTATCGAGCTTGAGTGAAGGAAAATAATAAAGAAAAACATTGTAGTCGTATTATCGAGCTTGAGTGAAGGAAAATAATAAAGAAAAACATTGTAGTCGTATTATCGAGCTTGAGTGAAGGAAAATAATAAAGAAAAACATTGTAGTCGTATTATCGAGCTTGAGTGAAGGAAAATAATAAAGAAAAACATTGTAGTCGTATTATCGAGCTTGAGTGAAGGAAAATAATAAAGAAAAACATTGTAGTCGTATTATCGAGCTTGAGTGAAGGAAAATAATAAAGAAAAACATTGTAGTCGTATTATCGAGCTTGAGTGAAGGAAAATAATAAAGAAAAACACTGTAGACGTATTATCGAGCTTGAGTGAAGGAAAATAATAAAGAAAAACATTGTAGTCGTATTATCGAGCTTGAGTGAAGGAAAATAATAAAGAAAAACATTGTAGTCGTATTATCGAGCTTGAGTGAAGGAAAATAATAAAGAAAAACACTGTAGTCGTATTATCGAGCTTGAGTGAAGGAAAATAATAAAGAAAAACACTGTAGTCGTATTATCGAGCTTGAATGAAGGAAAATAATAAAGAAAAACACTGTAGTCGTATTATCGAGCTTGAGTGAAGGAAAATAATAAAGAAAAACACTGTAGTCGTATTATCGAGCTTGAGTGAAGGAAAATAATAAAGAAAAACACTGTAGTCGTATTATCGAGCTTGAGTGAAGGAAAATAATAAATAAAAACATTGTAGTCGTATTATCGAGCTTGAGTGAAGGAAAAGAATAAAGAAAAACATTGTAGTCGTATTATCGAGCTTGAGTGAAGGAAAATAATAAAGAAAAACACTGTAGTCGTATTATCGAGCTTGAGTGAAGGAAAAGAATAAAGAAAAACACTGTAGTCGTATTATCGAGCTTGAGTGAAGGAAAATAATAAATAAAAACACTGTAGTCCTATTATCGAGCTTGAGTGAAGGAAAATAATAAAGAAAAACATTGTAGTCGTATTATCGAGCTTGAGTGAAGGAAAATAATAAAGAAAAACACTGTAGTCGTATTATCGAGCTTGAGTGAAGGAAAATAATAAAGAAAAACATTGTAGTCGTATTATCGAGCTTGAGTGAAGGAAAATAATAAACAAAAACACTATAGGCGTATTATCGAGCTTGAGTGAAGGAAAATAATAAAGAAAAACACTGTAGTCGTATTATCGAGCTTGAGTGAAGGAAAATAATAAAGAAAAACACTGTAGTCCTATTATCGAGCTTGAGTGAAGGAAAATAATAAAGAAAAACATTGTAGTCGTATTATCGAGCTTGAGTGAAGGAAAATAATAAAGAAAAACATTGTAGTCGTATTATCGAGCTTGAGTGAAGGAAAATAATAAAGAAAAACACTGTAGACGTATTATCGAGCTTGAGTGAAGGAAAATAATAAAGAAAAACATTGTAGTCGTATTATCGAGATTGAGTGAAGGAAAATAATAAAGAAAAACATTGTAGTCGTATTATCGAGCTTGAGTGAAGGAAAATAATAAAGAAAAACACTGTAGTCGTATTATCGAGCTTGAGTGAAGGAAAATAATAAAGAAAAACACTGTAGTCGTATTATCGAGCTTGAATGAAGGAAAATAATAAAGAAAAACACTGTAGTCGTATTATCGAGCTTGAGTGAAGGAAAATAATAAAGAAAAACACTGTAGTCGTATTATCGAGCTTGAGTGAAGGAAAATAATAAAGAAAAACACTGTAGTCGTATTATCGAGCTTGAGTGAAGGAAAATAATAAATAAAAACATTGTAGTCGTATTATCGAGCTTGAGTGAAGGAAAAGAATAAAGAAAAACATTGTAGTCGTATTATCGAGCTTGAGTGAAGGAAAATAATAAAGAAAAACACTGTAGTCGTATTATCGAGCTTGAGTGAAGGAAAAGAATAAAGAAAAACACTGTAGTCGTATTATCGAGCTTGAGTGAAGGAAAATAATAAATAAAAACACTGTAGTCGTATTATCGAGCTTGAGTGAAGGAAAATGATAAAGAAAAACACTGTAGTCGTATTATCGAGCTTGAGTAAAGGAAAATAATAAAGAAAAACACTGTAGTCGTATTATCGAGCTTGAGTGAAGGAAAATAATAAAGAAAAACACTGTAGTCGTATTATCGAGCTTGGGTGAAGGAAAATAATAAACAAAAACACTGTAGTCGTATTATCGAGCTTGAGTGAAGGAAAATAATAAAGAAAAACACTGTAGTCGTATTATCGAGCTTGAGTGAAGGAAAATAATAAAGAAAAACACTGCAGTCCTATTATCGAGCTTGAGTGAAGGAAAATAATAAAGAAAAACGTTGTAGTCGTATTATCGAGCTTGAGTGAAGGAAAATAATAAAGAAAAACACTGTAGTCGTATTATCGAGCTTGAGTGAAGGAAAATAATAAAGAAAAACATTGTAGTCGTATTATCGAGCTTGAGTGAAGGAAAATAATAAACAAAAACACTATAGGCGTATTATCGAGCTTGAGTGAAGGAAAATAATAAAGAAAAACACTGTAGTCGTATTATCGAGCTTGAGTGAAGGAAAATAATAAAGAAAAACACTGTAGTCCTATTATCGAGCTTGAGTGAAGGAAAATAATAAAGAAAAACACTGTAGTCGTATTATCGAGCTTGAGTGAAGGAAAATAATAAAGAAAAACATTGTAGTCGTATTATCGAGCTTGAGTGAAGGAAAATAATAAAGAAAAACATTGTAGTCGTATTATCGAGCTTGAATGAAGGAAAATAATAAAGAAAAACACTATAGTCATATTATCGAGCTTGAGTGAAGGAAAAGAATAAAGAAAAACATTGTAGTCGTATTATCGAGCTTGAGTGAAGGAAAATAATAAAGAAAAACATTGTAGTCGTATTATCGAGCTTGAGTGAAGGAAAATAATAAAGAAAAACATTGTAGTCGTATTATCGAGCTTGAGTGAAGGAAAATAATAAAGAAAAACACTGTAGTCGTATTATCGAGCTTGAGTGAAGGAAAATAATAAAGAAAAACACTGTAGTCGTATTATCGAGCTTGAATGAAGGAAAATAATAAAGAAAAACACTGTAGTCGTATTATCGAGCTTGAGTGAAGGAAAATAATAAAGAAAAACACTGTAGACGTATTATCGAGCTTGAGTGAAGGAAAATAATAAAGAAAAACATTGTAGTCGTATTATCGAGCTTGAGTGAAGGAAAATAATAAAGAAAAACACTGTAGTCGTATTATCGAGCTTGAGTGAAGGAAAATAATAAAGAAAAACACTGTAGTCGTATTATCGAGCTTGAATGAAGGAAAATAATAAAGAAAAACACTGTAGTCGTATTATCGAGCTTGAGTGAAGGAAAATAATAAAGAAAAACACTGTAGTCGTATTATCGAGCTTGAGTGAAGGAAAATAATAAAGAAAAACATTGTAGTCGTATTATCGAGCTTGAGTGAAGGAAAATAATAAAGAAAAACACTGTAGTCGTATTATCGAGCTTGAGTGAAGGAAAATAATAAATAAAAACACTGTAGTCGTATTATCGAGCTTGAGTGAAGGAAAATAATAAAGAAAAACACTGTAGACGTATTATCGAGCTTGAGTGAAGGAAAATAATAAATAAAAACACTGTAGTCGTATTATCGAGCTTGAGTGAAGGAAAATGATAAAGAAAAACGCTGTAGTCGTATTATCGAGCTTGAGTGAAGGAAAATAATAAAGAAAAACACTGTAGACGTATTATCGAGCTTGAGTGAAGGAAAATAATAAATAAAAACACTGTAGTCGTATTATCGAGCTTGAGTGAAGGAAAATGATAAAGAAAAACACTGTAGTCGTATTATCGAGCTTGAGTGAAGGAAAATGATAAAGAAAAACACTGTAGTCGTATTATCGAGCTTGAGTGAAGGAAAATAATAAATAAAAACACTGTAGTCGTATTATCGAGCTTGAGTGAAGGAAAATGATAAAGAAAAACATTGTAGTCGTATTATCGAGCTTGAGTGAAGGAAAATGATAAAGAAAAACATTGTAGTCGTATTATCGAGCTTGAGTGAAGGAAAATAATAAAGAAAAACATTGTAGTCGTATTATCGAGCTTGAGTGAAGGAAAATAATAAATAAAAACATTGTAGTCGTATTATCGAGCTTGAGTGAAGGAAAATAATAAAGAAAAACACTGTAGTCGTATTATCGAGCTTGAGTGAAGGAAAATAATAAAGAAAAACACTGTAGTCGTATTATCGAGCTTGAGTGAAGGAAAATGATAAAGAAAAACACTGTAGTCGTATTATCGAGCTTGAGTGAAGGAAAATAATAAATAAAAACACTGTAGTCGTATTATCGAGCTTGAGTGAAGGAAAATGATAAAGAAAAACACTGTAGTCGTATTATCGAGCTTGAGTGAAGGAAAATGATAAAGAAAAACACTGTAGTCGTATTATCGAGCTTGAGTGAAGGAAAAGAATAAAGAAAAACACTGTAGTCGTATTATCGAGCTTGAGTGAAGGAAAAGAATAAAGAAAAACACTGTAGTCGTATTATCGAGCTTGAGTGAAGGAAAAGAATAAAGAAAAACAGTGTAGACTTATTAAGCTTAAGCGAAGGAAAAGATAAAAAGTATCCCAAATCATCTCAAAAACTATTCAAAGGACTCCTATCAACCTATCCCAGTCATACTAAAATATATATTATGGTTCTCTACTAAATGATAAATGCGGATGTGCAATTATCTATCCAGAACACATAATGCTCTACAGACTGCCTGAATTCTTCTCTGCGAACTTTATGCTGTTAAAAAAAGGTTGGAGTTTATCACAAAATTATAATGGATCCTTCTAATTCTGACACATTAAGTGTCTTACAAACCCTTGAGGACCGATACACACATCTCACATTGGCTCACAAATATGGATTAGCAACGCCAACGTAAAGAAGTGATATTTTGCTGGTTACCGTCCCATATGGGCATCACTGACAATGAAACAGCAGATGCAGCTGCCAAAGAATCCACCAAATACCAAGTGATAGACCGCTCAATCCCAGTGCCCCACAGCGACGTATTCAGCCATATAAAACGATGCCTAAAGCACTACTGGAAACAACAATAGATTAATCAACCTGCCACCAAACTCCACGAGATTAAGTCTTATCCTGGAGTCACACCCCACCTCTCACGTTCGCTGCAAGAAGGCATCAAGTTGCCCTAACTAGGTTACGGATTGGCCTCACCTCACTGACACACTGAGGCAGTATTTTTAACACCTAAATAATTTCAGTCTAATTATATAATATGTAAATTCAATAACAGCCCGCCTTAAAGCAATATGTGTATGTAACAATATATAAAAAGTGTGTATTACAGTCATTGTAAATGTTTATATTATTGCATCCATGGTTAATAATGTTATGTAAATGTATTACGTAATTTAATAATGTAGGAGCTGTGAGAATAATAGGTTAAACGTTTCTAACAATGAGGTAACTTTGAGGCAATAATGAATTTGAAAGTTTAAATGCTACTGGTCATTATTGGAGCAACAATAATGTACATTTTGAGACAGTTTATAAAATAGCCAATCAACAACCAGAAAAAGCTTGAGTTAAATAAAAGTATTCTATTGGATTAGGATTAGCCAATCAGAAACTGAAATATATCAAAATCTACAAATTTAGAGTTCAGTTGCTTGTAGACAGTGCTCATAACTGGACGCGAGACACGTCCTCGAGAAGTATAATACGTATTTTGTATGAGACAAAAAAATACTTTACGTGCTAAAAGGTTCAAGTAATTAATTTAAAAAATCTCACAGCTCTCTCTATATCAGTGAAGTATTATTTAAATCGTATCAAGCATTAATAAATGGAGTGAAGAAAAACTTAAAATCGGTGTAAGCCTACATTCTTCAGTCGCACTACAGCCCTGCAAAGAGAAACGTGTCTCTAACAATAATACTGACGCAGCCGAGGCAAGCATAAAATATAATATTTAAAGAAACAGTCAAATTACAAAGTTAATATTTTTTTAAACATTTGGGGCAAAGGCCAGCGGAAAGTACATTTGGGGCGAAGGCTACCGGGTACCATACGTGCGGTTGCAACTACTTCATGTTCGGCTCCCCAAGCTAATAACTACAATACAACTACTTCAAACTGACTTTCCATAAGAGGCAACAAACTTCTTCAACGCGCTTTGTAAAGATGACCCTACTATGTACTCTAACTGAAACATCCTCCATACAGTCAAACACATCGTTACCGAATGCTGCATCTTCAAAGGAAAACGAGATCTACGAAACATCTCCTCCACATGTTTGGCTAAAGCAATCAAATACCCTCAAGTTCTTCACTTCTTTAAAGACATGCACTTATATCATAGTTTATAATTTTTGCTGTTAGTTAGGTAGTGTTAATCATTCATTCATTATCTGTTTACCCTCCTCATATGTAGGACTTACACCCCCCAGGACTTACAGAGTGTGAGCAGACACTCATGGATCAGACAGAACATCCAGGATGGGAGATCAGCCCGATGCCTTGTATGGGATAAAGGAAGTAGATGAAACGAAATGTTGGTGAAATGGATGAAAGGAAAGTGATGGAGCGGTTGGTGGAATGAATGCCGGGGAAACTGGAGAACCCGGAGAAAACCCGCCCACACGCCGCTTCGTCCACCACAAATCCCACATGCAGGCCCCTGGGATTGAACCGGGCCTCGGTGGGAGGCAAGCGGTCTAACCACTCGGTCACGGCGCCGCCTAAGTAGTGTTAATCAATACTGTAAATTAAGCTGTATTAATTAATAGTGAATTGTTTATTAATGATGATAATAGTCGCGTTATGACTTTACTGTTTAAGCAACCTTAAACAAAAATAAATTTTAAATAAAGCAGTATAGGATTTACAAATTTCAAGCATCGTCTATCAGAAGGAGGAAAAAAGTAAACATACAACGTAAATATTTTGAAAACGGCTAACGCTAGGGAAACATTTGTCACGGTTTGTGCATTTTAACGAGCTGTATATTTTCGCTGCAGAAAGTCTTTGTCTCTGCCCTATGGTTTCCTATTTATACAAAATTATTAAAAATTCAACAACGACGTATCTATAGAAAACTCATGATCTACATTTTATTTTTTGTGGCAGCGTTAAACAATTTATTTTTAGTCAAAATCGTTTCAGTTGACTTTCAGAGGATAAGGATAAATTTTAGTTTAGAGTGAGCAAATTTCTTAAAGACTCCGGGTTTAAATAAGAAGTTAAGTTTTAATCCCACGTTTCGTTTTTGCGTTATGACGACAGAAAAACACAAGCACACGAAGTCACGCTCACAAGAACGTTTTTTTCTGTTTTTATATTCCCTACTAGAGGAAATATTTTATTCCACCCAAGAATTAGATACAAGATTTCATACAAGTTTTGAGGACCCCTGAATAAAAACAGATACTTTATATTTCAAATACTTGCACTGTTTTCAAGCCGTAAGTCGCTATTCGTTTTTTTCTCGTGGTCATGCAAAAACACGGAATTTCAAAGGCATCACGTATCGGCCCTTTTTAAAAATCTGACTATTGCTTTAATCTATTGTATTATTTTTCTACCTACAACGAAATATGTAATCAAAATGTATCTCGATAAACAAGAAGTAGATAAAACAGATAAGCTTTTTTAAGAAGTCTTTAGAAGAGTGAGTAGAGAGTGCAAAACATAAGGGTTTTTACTAGAGACTGGTAAAAATTTCAATATGAAATTTTGGATGGACTTATGTAAACAGTAAGTTAAATAATTGGTATTTAGATAAGCAGGGCCCAATAGCTGAGCAGCCACAGAGTTTTGAGTCTTTTGGGCCCTAGGGTACACAGAAACTCAATGTAGTGGTAAGAAGGATAAGAAATGTGTACTAACTTGTATAAATTGTGTAAAGGTTTAGGCTGACATCATTATTTTATTTGTAACGGAGTTTTATTTGTAATAATACGATGAAATAATTTACAATTTACAATACTTCCTCTACCTACTTATGGTATGTGGTAGAGAAGATAAAAATGTACATCAAATAATCCTTATTTCTCATAGTATCATATTCATTCAACGTAAAGTAAGGCATTCAAAATAAGTATTTATTTCCTTTCGTTTTTCACTGCCCGTTAATAGCAGGGAATTTGATAAAAATCGTTTGAGCCATTAGACGGTCGGTTCCTATTTGTTAAGAAGGAAGTGAAAAGAATCCCGAGGGAGAGTGTTACAAAGACTGAAGTTCGATAACCACCAAGGGTGGGAACAAATCCAAATTGATTTCATTAGGTTAGAGGAGAGCCTCCCCCCCTCCTATGTAGTTAGAGAATGTTGATAGAATTGGCTCCATACGGAGAGAAGGGGTGTCCTAATTGGCAAAGAGGTGGACAGCGGTGGGACAAGAAAATTAACACAGGCGCGACTTTTCTTTGTTTCAAACCTTCCCTCACAATGAAGAGTTTGCTCTCACTCCAGTAGTATCTTAGCAACGGGATCGGAATGAACTTTCTCCTTTCTCTTTCCTCCCCTTTCACAATCTTTCTCTCGGGGCTCATCCCTTTCAGTGCAGGCAGTGGCGTGCATCCCCTACTCTGCACTGGGAGTGTAAGGAGCCGTCAAAATGAAAATTAAGCGTTAAAATAACGTGTGAAACTTAAGTAATGATTAACCACCCTACACTACTAATGTTAAATTACCATAAGTGTATTTAAAGTTCCATTAACTCAGGAACTACTGAAAATATCATTCTGCAAATTTTAAAACAATAACGTAAAATTTAAGGAGAGATGAACCGTCCTACACTACTTATGTTAAATTACCGTACTTAACGATTCGTTAACTCAGTAACTACTGAAAATATCAATCTGCAATTTTTAAAATAACGACGTAAAACTTAAGGAGAGATTAACCGGCCTATACTACCAATGTTAAATCACTATATTTAAAGACCTGTTAATTCAGAAACTACTGAAAATATCAAACTGCAAATTTTAAAACAATAACGTAAAATTTAAGAAGAGATTAACCGCTCTATACTACCAATGTTAAATTACTATATTTAAAGATCCGTTAATTCAGAAACTACTGAAAATATCAATCTGCAAATTTTAAAACAATAACGTAAAATTTAAGGAGAGATTAACCGCTCTATACTACCAATGTTAAATCACTATATTTAAAGATCTGTTAATTCAGAAACTACTGAAAATATCAATCTGCAAATTTTAAAACAATAACGCAAAATTTAAGGAGAGATTAACCGGCCTATACTATCAATGTTAAATCACTATATTTAAAGACCCGTTAACTCAGGAAATACTGAAAATATCATTCTGCAAATTTAAAACAATAACGTAAAATTTAAGGAAAGACTAACCGCCCTACACTACTAATGTGAAACTACCGTATTTAACGATTCGTTAACTCAGTAACTACTGAAAATATCAATCTGCAATTTTTAAAATAACGACGTAAAACTTAAGGAGAGATTAACCGCCTATACTACCAATGTTAAATCACTATATTTAAAGACCCGTTAATTCAGAAACTACTGAAAATATTCTGCAAATTTTAAAACAATAACGTAATGTTTAAGGAAAAATTAACCGTCCTACACTATTAATGTTGAACTACCGCGTTTAATGATTCGTTAACTCAAACTATTGAAAGTATCATTTTGCAATTTTTAAAATAACGACAAAACTTAAGGGGAGATTAACCGCCCTATCTACTAAAGATCCGTTAACTCGGGAACTACTGAAAATATCATTCCGCAATTTATATAGGATCTCTTTTAGAGGATAAATTAAAACACACAGTTTATTCCACATAACGTGTTTCATTAAATACCCTTCACATGGAAATGTTTCGCTATTTTTGCTTTAGTTATTCGTTAACCCTCCACAAGTTTAACAAATCTGCATGACAATTTGAATGTACGTATATCTTAAATTTTCTGGGAACAGCCTTCTTTATTCTGAATTAATTTTGTAGGGGTGCTTTTACATAACTCGTAACCCGTAAAAGATAGACATAACTTACTGCATAAAATATGTAGATCTCTTTACAAAGCATAATTTATGTAAAATAAAATGTTTGTGCCGTATAATCTGTAGAGGAAGTATTGCATTCCACCCAAAAATTGACGCCGAGATTTCACCGAAAATACATATTTTGAGGACCCCTGTATCCAAAAGAGCCGTTTTAGAAAAAGATCCGTGTGTGTGTTTAAACAGTATAACTCAAAAACGAAAATTTAGATGAATACCAAACTTGGTATTTATTTTAGTAACCTTCAAGGAAATCCCCGCACCCTAAACTACCCTTTACGTGGAACACTTTTAGAAAAGTTTGATTTTCTAAGAAATTGCTGTAACGAATTTTGTTAAAATACAATATATTAAAGATATTTACATGAAAAACAAAATGTATATCTTCAATTTTCTGGGAATAACCTGTGAGGTCCACTTCAGTTGTAAGAACTTTTGTATAATCTTGTAACTGCTAAACGTTAAGCGATAGACAAAAACGTACTACACAAAAAATATAGACGCCTTTAATACACACAATTTACTTCAAACAGTTTTTTGTGGCATTAGGTATTTCTGAGATATCCGTTATTAAAGGTTCAAATTGTTCATTACTTGGTTATTCTTTAAAGTCCTTTCAGCATTCGCTTGTTTCTCGCGATTGCATGGAAACAGCATGGAATTTTAAGGTCAGCATATAGCATCCAGTTCTTAAACGTTTGACTATCGCTGTTTTATGATGAAATATGTAATACAGCTAGTTCTGCAAAGGTTTATTTGGATTAAAATGTAGCAGATTGAAAAATAAGCAGTAAAATACGTAGTTTGTATACCTACTAATAAATGATACAGGGTAGAGAATGTCATGTGAATGTATCAACATCAGAATTTTTTCCGCAGAAGTCACCGAGTATACAATTTTGGAATAGAATGAAATGGTGAAAGGAAAATTCAAGTTCACTGCTGCCATTGATACATCATAACGATGATTAACATCAAACATAACAATACAAATATAGCATGTATAGAAATCATTACTTTGAATAAATAATGAACATGAATACTACAACAAAGCAATGATAAATTTAAAAAGCACCAATTAGACAGGGCAAGCAAATTAATATTGGCTGATTAATACCCAGCATGTCCTGCTGAACCTTGTTATTTGAAATTACATTCAACTCTGATAAATCAATAACCTCAAAATTAAAGTGGACAATCTTATTTAAGGGTAGGTGCTCGATAGTAAATTTGACAAAATTTTGAAAACAAACCTCACTAATGAAAAATGTTTGGTAGAAAGAATGTTCAAACATTAAATAATCAGGACCCAGTGCCGTTCTGTCGTTCTTATTATTTAAACATCCGAACGCTATGTTTAATGGAGTGTGCAAGTGTGGACAAATACCGCGTGAAATTTTAAGGATACTCGATACCGACTACTTTTATGCCAACAAATTTCAACAAATTTAGCTGCATTCTATCACAGATTTGTTCCAAATAATTACGTATTTCACATTGTAATATGCAGGGTGGATCATTTAAGTTGAGACTGTACAATATCTCTAAAAGTAAGTATTGTAGAGAGATTTGTCTTTAATAAAACTTGCCTGATATTATGGGGGAAAAGTATAATAATAATAATAATAATAATAATAATAATAATAATAATAATAGTGTACAAATCTGGTATAAAAGTGTCAACTAAATTCGTTGATATGTAGAAATTAGCAGAATTATCAAAACACCCTTAACAAACTAGTTTTCTGGAAAGTTGCCCTTCTACTGCATTTAACCAAACACACAACAAAATAACAATACAAACTAAATATAACGTATTCGATACCCACATACATATGGAAAGTTTTACATATACCTCATTTGTTTGTACGCTACAAATTAAATTTAGAATTATCTCGACACCAAAGGACACCAAAAATCACGAGCGACAGTTTTAATTGCCCCACGTGGTCATAAACCAAACATACGCGGGCTGTCCCAGAAGTACCCGACCCAACAAAGAAAACACAAAAAGAACACACAAAGAAAACATCTTTATTTCTCTACATAGTCTCCTTTCAGCTCGATATACTTTTCCCAGCGTTGTTCAATAGCTTCGATACCCTGTTTATAGTGAGAACCGTCGAGTTCTACAAAATAGCTATCAACTACAGACTCCAGCTCTTCACTGTTGGAAAGTCGTGTAGCACCAAGCTATGTCTTCAACTTTGGAAACAGAAAATAATCAGAGGGGGTTAAATCTGGCGAATAGGGTGCATGAGGAAGCAATTCGAACTTAACTGATTTATTTTGGCTAAGGCCATAACTGACGTGTGAACTGGTGCATTGTCTTGATGAAACAAAAGCTTCTTTTCCACTAAATGCGCCCTATTTGCTTTATTTCATCATTCAAATGCTGCAATAAGTTTACATAATACTCGTCATTGATTGGTTTCCTTTTTGAAGATAATCAATGCAAATTATCCCACGCACATCCCAAAGAACTGACGCCATGGCCTTGCCTGCAAATTGAGCTGTCTCACCTTCTGTGGAGCCGATTCTCCCCATTCAATCCACTGTTTTGACTGTTCCTTCGTCTCAGGTGTGAAGTGATGGACCCATGATTATGAATCGACACAAAAAATCGGCTTTATTGCAGCAAAATATCGCCAAACACTCGACTGAAACATCTTCGCGATGCTGCTTCTGTTCCATTGTGAGTAAACGCGGCACCCATTTTGTGCACAGCTTTCTCATTCTAAATGCTCCGTTAGTATGCGATGTACAGCACTTTTAGAAATTCCTACGATGTCTGCTACCTCGTGCACTATCAGTCGATGGTCATCCAATGCGATTTTGTGGATTTTCCTCACAATTTCTGGCGTGGTCACCTTATTTGGTCGACCACCGCGATGTTCGTCTTGAACTCTGCCACCCAATGTTTTACTGTTGTAAACGAAGGAGCAGACTCCCACAGAGTAGAATCTAGCTCAGCTTTAATATTAGTTGGACGAAGACCTTTCAAATGAAAGTATTGTGTCACATAACGATGGCCAGTTTTATCCATGTTTACAAACTCTCTGAGAGAGTTCACTATTGATGGCTGCCAAACAATTACTAAACAATGTAGCATCATCAAACTTCAGACTTAAGCTTTATAAGGTTGGTACTTTCTACCACATTTGTTTTAAACAACTACCGCTATCTATACGTCAAGTCGGGTACTTCTGGGACTGCCCATTGCATGCTACCAGGCTAAGGATCCGGGACAACTTAAGATTGAAATGGTTTAATGTGCATCGAGTAGAGTGAAGTGAAATGGCACGTTGCAATGTTGTTTATCTGTGACATCGTGTACAATCCTATTCGTGAAACTAATCAAATTGCCGATAAATCACCTCGTATGTAATTTTAATGGGTCAGGGCGTGAGTGACAATGCACAACATTCTGTTATCGTTTCCACTGTTTATAGACTGACTGGGCATTTGGAATTGGCCCTACATTTACATTTACTTTCTTCGTTGGACAACTTAGTTATAATCATCTACTATTAGCTGGCTTTTACCTCTTTTACTCGCTACCACAACAGCTGCCATGGTCGTTGCTTACAGGCCCTGCATAGAATCAACATTGCTGCTACTCTAGCCAGCAATGACTGATGTCCACTCCCACTGTAAACATACACCTGACCTAAGTGTTGCCAACACAACACCACATTCTGAAATGGCTCCCAGGGACGAATTTACATACTGCTAATGTAAATAAATAAATACATAAATAAACGCTAGGCAGACGAGTTTCCATTACATTAAAATGTTTCACCTTTAAATACAATGTTTACCACTTTCAGACGAGTGTCCATCTCTTTCCTCTCAGGTGGGCTTAATTGAGCTTATTTCATTATCATCATCATTACCGAGATATGTGGGCAGTCCCATAAGTACCCGACATGACGTATACATAGCGGCTGTAGTTTCAAACAAATGACTATGGTAAAAAGTACCAACCTTATAGAGTTTAAGTTTAAAATTTGACGATGCTACGTTGTTTAGTAATTGTTTGGCAGCCATTAATAGCGAACTCTCTCAGCGAATTTGTAAACATGGATAAAACTGGCCATCGTTATGTGATACAATACTTTCATTTGTCCAACCAATATTAAAGCTGATCTAGATTCTACTCTGTGGGAGTCTGCTCCTTCATTTACAGCAGTAAAATATTGGGTGGCAGAGTTTAAGCGAGGCTGTAGAGTTGCCAAGACGAACATCGCAGTGGTTGACTAAATGAGGTGACCACGCCAGAAATTGTGGGGAAATTTCACAAAATGGTATTGGATGGCCGTCGACTGAAAAAGCGCGAGCTAGCAGACATCATAGGCATTTCAAAAAGTGCTGTACATCGCATACTGATGAGAAAGCTATGCGCAAGAGGGCGCCGTGTCTACTCACATGGGAACAAAAACAGCGTCGTGAGGATGCTTCAGTTCGAGTGTTTGGCGATGTTTCGCTGCAATAGAGCCGAGCTTTTGCGTCGATTCACAATCATGGATGAAACAAGAGTCCATCACTTCACACCTGAGACGAAGGAACAGTCAAAGCAGGGAATTGAAAGGGAAGAATTGCCTGCAAAGAAAGCGATGAGAGTTCCATCTGTAGACAAGGTCATGGCGTCAGTTTTTTGGGATGCGCCTGGGATAACATTCATTGATTATCTTCAAAAAGAAAAAACAATCAATGGAGAGCTTTATGCAAACTTATTGCAGTGTTTGAATGATGAAATCAAGCAAGAACGGCCGCATTTAGCGAAAAAAGGTTCTGTTTCATCAAGATAAAGCACCAGTTCAATTCTTTTCTGTTTCCAAAGTTGAAGAAATGGCTTGGTGGTAAAATATTTGCCAACAATGAAGAGTTGGATTTTTGGAGTTAATGGCTATTTTGCAGAACTCGGCGGTTCTCACCATAAACAGGGTATCGAAGCTATTGAACATCGCTGGGAAAAGTGTATCGAGCTGAAAGGAGACTATGTAGAGAAATAAAGATTGTTTTGCCAAAATTTTTGTGTTTTCTTTGGTAGGCCGGGTACTTCTGGGATAGTCCTCGTAGTGGTTATTGGTTTTTAATTTTCAAATACTTGATACTACAGCTCAGTCGCCATTTATCTGCTTTTTGTAGTTGTGCAAAAATAGTATCTCAACGCCAGCATATAGTAATCGGCTTATTAAAAACTAGATTATCGCTTCAGTCTCCTGTATTCCGCTTTGTGTCCTCAACGAATGTGTAATTAAACCATTTGTGCAAACTTTTATCTCGATTAAATTTAAATGCATTGAAGAACAAGTTTCTGTATTACTTTCTATACTACGTATAGTAAGTAGGGGAAGTATTGTATTCCACCCAAAAATTCGATACCGAGATTTCACCGGAAATACATGTTTTCAGACCACCTGAATCCAAAAAAAGTATTTTTGGAAACATATCCGTGTGTGTGTGTCTGTGTGTCTGTCTGTGTGTCTGTGTGTGTGTGTCTGTCTGTGAAAGCATAACTCAGAAACGAACAGTCGGATAAACACCAAACTTGGTATTTAGGTTCAGTATCTTCCAGAGATGCGACACGAAGGTTTTCAAGAAAATCCCCCCACCACAGATTACCCTTTACATGGAACATTTTTCGAAAATTTTAATTTACTCAAAAATGGCTCTAACGATTTTGATTAAAATATCATATGTTTAAGACATTTTCATGAAAAATAAAATGTATATCTTGAATTTTCTGGGAATGTCTCCAAAAGTGTTCTTCATTCTGAACGACTTTTGCATAACTGGTAAACCATAACAGATAGACAAACGTTTACTACAAAAAAGGTAGACCGCGTTAAAATACCATTTTATGTCATTTACATTTTGTTTGTTGAGTGAGCCATTTTCGAGATATTGCTTGTTATTCCCTTAAATTTTTCAATACTTATTTTCTCAAATGGGAATTCGTTATTCATTTTTTTTGTCTTGTATATGCAAAGAGTATTAATCTGTGGCAAAGATAATGGTGCTGCACCTAGCAACCAGCTATTAAAAGATATGTGTATGCTTAAAGGCTACTGTATTTCTGTATTGCCCTTGTAAATATATATTCCCCTTACATCTACAAGAAAATTAGCAATAAGATAAGAGTCTGCAAATGTTTATCTCGATTAACATGAAGTAGATGGAGAATAAGCGTTTGAAAAAATAGTTTGTAGAAGAGTAGAGTAAGTCATGTGAGTGTAACACATCAGATTTTTTTTATTTAGTATGCTCACTAGATTTTAGTTTCCCAAATAACATAGAATAACAGATAGAGTATAATAAAAATATGCAAATATAATAATATCAATATAAAATAGTTACAGTGAAGCAGAACAATGTCTTATTATATGAGGGTAATTTAATAAGTACCCGCATACCACTTTCTTTTTTTCTCTCTCTCTTTTTTTTTTTTTTTTTTTTTTTTTTTTTTTTTTTGTAGGTTAGCTGTATCGACTTGTGCGAGCACGTCAACATGTTGTTTGTTGTTTGCCTCCGCTTTTGGAATGTTTGACTGTTACCACTCCAGTGAGTGTTGCATTGTTGGATAATAAGCATGGCTGCAACCCTCACCGTTTGCGGCAAAGAACAGCGTGCGATTTTTCGTCTTCTGGAGGTATACGAAAAGCATTGAGAAGCAAGGGAACTACGTTAAAAATTGAGGTAATTGTAAGTTTCTATTATTGTTATAATAAACTTAAAAACATATGTGCGGATACTTATTAACTTACCCTCGTAATTAGGTGGCAGCATTAAAATTAATGCATAAGAAAATTAGCAACAGAAGTATTTGACATTTTGAAGCCATTAAAATCAACAAGTCACAAATTATGTGCTGTTAATACCATAAACAGGATGAATCACCTAAAACCTGCACCACAAATATTTCGGAAATGGAAAGTGCAATTGATGTGCAGTTTTCACAGCATTGGTTGGTAGTCAGGGGCTCATACATTTAGCGTATAAACAGATTTTAATAGTACTGAGAAAGTGTATCTTTTGAGCAAACACACAATTTTTTAAATGGAACAATGCCTAGTTACATCAAATAGAATAAAGGTAGGGTAAATTGGAATGTCAATGGCCTTTATTGCAGGATTCTGGTGCAAGTGGTTTACTAGAAATCGTATTTTGAAAAGTTTCCACCCCGACAATTGTTTGACCCATTCAACCTGTTTTCTGTTTATTGATTGCATTGCGACTTTCTGGTCAGTTAGTTTGCAGTTGAAGCAGTAAGTCGTAAGTGGAAGATGGGGTTTACTAATGCAGAAAAAGCCGATGTTCATGGTGTATGGAGAGTGTAGGAAGAATGCAGTTCGTTCCTGTACGGTGTATGCGGAAACGTATCCCAATAGACGTCAACCATCTCGGCAATTACTTATCAACCTCTTCAACCAACTATGTGAAAGTGGTACGGTAACACCTAGAAAACGTAACAGAAACAAACAAGTGACTGGAGAAGAGGCAGAAATTAATGTTTTGGCTTCCGATGCAGTAGATCTGCAAATTAGTTCCCGCACCAATCGCACGTGAAATTGGCATAAGTCAGGCAAGTGTACTGCACATTCTCCATCGACATAGGTTCCATTCCTATCACATCTCTCTCCATCAAGAACTGCATGGAAACGATTTTGAGAATGGTGTTAACTTTCGTACATGGGCCATAAGACATGATACTCCAGATTCATCATGTATCTTGTTTAGTGATAAGGCAACATTTAGGTACTAATGATGACCAGGTAAACCGCAGAAACATGCACTATTGGCCTATTGACAATCCCCATTGGCTTCGTTAGGTGGAAAATGCGTTCATGGAGTTTAAACCTGTAGTGTGGGATAGTGAACAAGTAACAATGAACTCGCACAAGTATCGCAGCCTCCTGATAGACAATCTAGCACAGACGCTAGAAGACGTTCCTTGGCAGACTAGGAGGACTCTGTGGTACCAACATGCCAGGTCATAGTGCACGAAGTACTACAGCTTGTCTTAACGGATTGTTTCCAAATCGTTGGATTGGACATGTACCTTGGCCGGCCCGTTCGCCGGATCTGTCCCCTTTAGACATTTTTTCTGTAGAGAAGGCTGAAAGACACTGTCTACAAGGATGTACCAACTACAACAGACGATATGAAACGACGTATTACTGCTGCCTGCTCTGAAATTTCCGTTGAAATGCTAGAACGTGTGCAGCAGTCTTTCCACAGCAGACTGGAAGCGTGTATTGAAGTTGCCGGTGTTCATTTTGAACATAACCTTTGAAGGGCTATGTTCTCTTTACTTGTAAGAATTCACATAAGTATTGTAATTCCCTTTTGTTTTTCTTTAGTTTGTGCTACCACAGGTTGTATAAGTGTCGGTGGTTAGAAGTTTCAAAATAAGATTTCTTGTAAACCACTTGCACTAGAATCTTGCAACAGATCTTGCCACTGACATTCAAATTTACCCTACCTTTATTCTGTTGATGTAACTAGACATTGTTCCATTTAAAGAGTTATATTTTTGCTCAAAAAATACACTTTCTCAGTATTATTAAAATCTGTTTATAGGCTAAATGTACGAGCCCCTGACTACCAATCAATGCTGTGAAAACTGCACATCATAGTACTTTCCAGTTCCGAAATATTTGCGGTGCAAATTTAGGTGATTCACCCTGTAGATGATTTCTAAAAATCACTATTGAACTATTATAATATGTGTGCAACAGCATCATGAATACTTATATTAATTTTTTGTTTATCTCTCCAATTTACATAGCCCTTGGTTATTGTACCACGTGAGCCAAACAGAAGACCCATCACAAAAATGTTGCTTATAAATAATAGTTTGCAGAAAAGACTAAAATATAAATGAGAGTGCGTGGATGAAGTCATGTCAATGTAACGTATGGTATTTTTATTTTCATTTATTATCTGTTTTAGAATCTCTAGTAAGAATTTCAAATTAATTGGTAAAAATTTACATCACAAGGGGTTATTTGAATGATAAGAGGGCAATAGTCAGGAAAGAAATGTTCAGTAAAATTGTAGACTAGAAAGACAGCAGCAAAATAAGCATTTTGAGAATAGGAACCAGAATCTTTTTACTTTGCCATATGTGTCAACATTAAATTGTTAGTTTCCGATTGTGAAACCTGTTTGTGTCATCTAGATGTAAACAAAACACCCTCTTTCACAGTACTAGTTACTATCGCTAGGTGTGTCTGGTGTGAAGCTACTGGATGGTACTGAACGCTGTCTTGTTCAGTACAGTACTCGCATATAATGGTTATTTTATCACTGTGTACCAGTACTGATTAGTTGAGACAGTACGTACACACTTGTCCTTGTAGTTACATTTCATTTTGATGTTTCGTAAAGTCACATATCAATTAAGTTCATGGAGCCCCCATGCTCCTAACCTCAACATTTTTAATTATTTACTGCCTTTCTGCTCTATAATTGTTTCTTCCGCACCAGTACACCCGTTCCACTTACACGTACTAAAATTTGGAATGTACACAAGCTATGCTTTTAACTGTCCTTGCATTCGAATGGTCAGCATTCTGGTTTCTTAACGCAGAGATCCCGGGTTCGGTTTCCCGCTGGGTCGGGGAAGTTTTCTTGAATATCCTGCTCAGAATCTGATAGTGTGAGTGTGTGTGTATTTCCTAATAAAACTCAGCCAACGAGATAGTTGTTTCTAAAGTCAACTCCCCAGATGACTACAAGAATCTATACGTATAAAAATGTTTCCCTTAATCATTAAAAATCCTTTCCCTTTAATGAGATTTTATATTCTTCATGGTTTTTGTATATGAGTTATGCTGTAATCTCTTTATATATCATATTATAAAACATATTTTCTTTATTGAGAGCCTCAAAATGTGTAAGTTAGTGAAATCTAGATTTTATTTGGGTGAAATCCAAGGCTTCCCTTACTTTGGCAAGGAATAGAGAAATTAAAAATAGATTCCGGACACGCGCTACCTGCAGTAACCTTGACATCACTGCCTTATCGAGGTAATTCCTTTGGGAAGTTCACAAGCTCATTCCAGAGTCCCCTCTGCTTTACATAACAACCTTGCCGAGATCAGCATCAGCTGCCTCATCGCATTCTCTTTAATCTCGTCCCGGCTAACTCTCTCTTTCAATGGCGAAAAGCAGGGGAGTCAAGGAGGCCGACAGAAATGCGATGTTTTGCCAGAAACTCTTCATTGGTCGTGAAGAACACACAGCGGTTTCCCAAAGCCTGTTGAGTAACGTAATAGAAAAGTCGCTGGCACTCGCCAACGCTGGATTCACAATGAGGCCAATTTAGTGTCCCTTTTCTGTAATTACAACGAGTGCTGTGTATGCTCCAGGTATGTTTTGTATTGTTTGAGGATACTCTATACTGAAATTGCCATTTTCTACAAATTTCAACCAATTTTTCTGAAATTGTGTCACAATATTGCATAAAATTATTTTTAAAAAAATATGTGAATTATGTCTCATGTAAAATTCCCCACGTAATGAAAATGGGTAGTATTTAAATGTTACATGTTATTCAACGAATATAGTTCAATTGTATATTGTGTAGCATTAAACTTTTTCTTGAAAAGAAACCTATAAATGATATAAATAAGCTATCTTTATTGGTGTTGAATTATTAAAGTTATAATACAAACACTTAATGTGTCACTGGCCGCTCATACATATTTAAGATACAAGTTAAATGTGAAGAAAAGAAAAACGAAGAGACTAACTCCGTGGTCGAGCAGACAACGAGCTGACTTCTCAACCGGTAATCCCAGGCCAGGCCGGGGGTGGAAATTCTTCTTTATTTGGGATTATTCCTTACCCTCCATAGAGTGTGGATGTGAGTGAATGTAGTGTGGATAGGAGTTTAAAAAGCAACGCAAATCTATAGTAACATAACCTAAAGGTTCTAAGAGTGAAAGCACCATCAAATATTTCACTCAACTCTCCCAATATGACTAGCAGTTAAAGACGACTACACAAATGAAAAAGAAACATAATAGCATAAATTGTCTTTGGTTAGCTGAACAAATTTTATCTGGCTTCGTGCATTTTAGCCAGCAAGGTGCCCATATTTTGTAGTTGCAATGGTCAGTCAGTAGACCCCAACTATGCCAATCTCCTTCTTTCTGGACTTCTGGCTTTAACTTCTGTGGATTTAATTTTTTGCTGCTTCTGCCACTGTGCACATTCTGCCAAAATACGAACCCATTCTCCATCTCCATCATAGAATGGACAGATTCTCCTGTTAGAATCGTCAGTTATTTTCTGTGCCCTCCAGTGTACTAGTGTTAGCCATGTCATTCCTGATCTTTAAGTATATGCGCTCTTTATAATTTTTTAGATCAAGCATCTATTGCATTATTAAAATTCTAAATCCAAAACTAAGCTTTATATTGTAACAGAGCTAACGTGAGCTGCGCTAATGGGCACGTCCTTCAGCTCCGGCCGAATCGTTGGTTGGAGAGATAGGAGGGCGGCACTCTCTTCCCTACACAGATTCCGGGAATGCCTTCGAGACACAACGAGATACTTCTGGCTCATATACTCACCGGGCTCTGAAGTGTTCACAATATGGGAAAGAAGAACAGACACCGTATCGCCGCTTCTGCTTCTCAGGAGCCGTCCACCGTAGCAGCCGACTGCACTCCACCGCCAGACCCGACACTGGCAGCCGCAGCTGTCGCTGCTGAAAACGCTCCTGGCCCGGCTGACACCGTAGTCGGCAACACCGCCATCCCTGGAGCTGATCACGCCTGTCAGCAACTCGCCGCCGCCGCGTCGACACGCTCCACCAGCCGCTGCATCTCCTTCGCCGCAGCTCCGGGTGTCATAAGTACGGGCCGCTGCCTTGTTAACGGACGATACCACAGACGGCTCTGGTACTTTCAGCGCTATGGTCTGTGGTGTCCACCGCCTCTTGCCGGAACGAATTGCCATGGAGGCCGCTCAGCTGCCCTAGCTTTCACTTATCCGCGTCTCAAGGATCTCGTCTTGCAGACGACCGATGTCGCTGCTGCCTCTAACACTTATTGACAGAGCACACTACACCGCAGCCTCACGACTGGCATAGTTCGCTTAGTACAGTCACAGAGCATAGCGAAAAGCCGCACCGACCGACACTCCCTTGCTACCGCTGTTGCCAATACGATCACTTAGCTGCCACTTGCATGGCGTAACCACGGTGTCATTACTGCGGCTTGCCCGCTCACTTCTACCTGCACCGGGCATAACCATACAATTCGTCAACGCTACTGCGCTACTTGCAGTAGTGGTGACCACTCCACGGGCCAGGCTTCTTGCCCACTCTACCTAAGAGCACTACAACAAAGTATAGCCTCAAGCTCTGCCATACACACCTCCAGCACAGATCATCACACATTAGAGCACACCAGTACCACCCGCACCGCATCACAAAGAGCCTTCCTACGAAACTATGACATCAAACCTCCAGGACGCCGTTGAGAGTATCCACCACACCCTACGGGACCTTGGGCTTCGCCTCGAGGCGCTGCAATGGGCAACCAACCAACCTAGCGGCAATGGAGGCCAAGCATCACAATACCATTCGGTACCTCTCAACGGTGGCCTCACAGTTTCTGCAACTCCGCCAGACCGTCCAAGATGACGACCACACAGGGTGCTTGCGTCGTGTCAGCGCAAGCTGATGCGCATCGAGCGCCACCTCATGGAACCGGACGACCCACTGACAGCGACTGCGACGACCGACCCATGCGACTGAGTGCCCTTGATGCCTCGATCGCTGGACTTCCAGCACCTGGAATTTGAAGCCACATACTTCAGAAACTTCAGCAACTTCAGTACAACCACAGGTAACTACAGGAAGGCTACATCCTCATCCGGGCGTTTATGGAAACACGCGTGCTTCCCTCTAATTGGCAGCCATGGACTTGTGGCATGTCCAACTGGCCCAACCTTCAGCTCCGGGTTACGCACCAGGCAGCAGCATTATCATTTACTAACGAAGGCGCCAACGCGGTACTCCATCATCCCTCACCTTTACTTCCTGTCGACTCCTACTCTTACCACCGCACCAGCTTTCTCACTTTAATCCCCCCCAAAAAAACCTTCTGGATGCCTCTTTCCACACTTCCTGCAAATACTATCAAAGCTCCTGCGACTATAATCAGCAAACATGCTCGCAATAGAGTAGAGAGTTTTTGATGCGACGGAAAGTGCGCGTTACTCAGTGTGTTCTACGAGTCCGTGATGTGCGACTAGCGCGAGAAGTGGAGTTGTGTGTTCGACACTAAGTGGAAGGAAGTGGCTGCCTTGCGCGTTATCCATTACACCACTATGCGAAAAGAAAAGTGAAGTGACAATGAAAACGTCACAATATCAACAAAAAATCTGATATGTTATACTCACATGACTTTTTCTACTCATGTACAAACTATTTTACAAACGCTTATTCTCCATATGCTTCATATGAATTGAAATGTTAATCTTATTGCTAATTTTCTTGTAGATGCAAGGGGAATTGGTAGGCTTTAAGCGATAGTCAAATATTTTAAGAGCTGGTTGCTATGTGGAGTATTCCATTCTCTTTGCATTACCAGGGCCAAAAATGAATAACGAATTCCCATTTGAGAAAAAGTGTAAGTATTGGAAAATCTAAGGGAATAACAAAGCAATATCTCGGAAATGGTTTACTCAACAACAAAAATATATATGGCATAAATTGTGTATTTTAACGTGATCTACATTTTTTGTGTAGTAAAATTTTATCTATTTCTTGTGGTTTACCAGTTTGCAAAAGTCGTTCACAATGAAGAATGCTTTCGGAGATATTCCCAGAAAATTCGAGATATACATTTCATTTGTCATGAAAATATCTTAAACATATGATATTTTAATCAAAATTGTTAGAGCCATTTTTGAGAAAATTAAAATTTTCGAAAAATCTTCCATGTATAGGTTAATCTGGGGTGTGGGAATTTTTTGAAATCCTTCGTCTCGCATCTCTGAAAGATACTGAACCTAAATACCAAGTTTGGTGTTTATCCGACTGTTCGTTTCTGCGTTATGCTGTTCAGACACACATACGGACATGTTTCCAAAAATGCTTTTTTTGGATTCAGGGGTCTCAAAACATATATTTACGGTGAAATCTCGGTATCGAATTTTTGGGTGGAATACACTACTTCCCCTACTTACTATACGTAGTAGAGAAAGTAAAAATCTATATATCTCCATTAACCTCTAAATACGAGGGCTGTTCCAGAAGTACCCGACCTAACAAAGAAAAAACAACAATATTGGGGAAAAAAACACGTCTATTTCTCTACATAGTCTCCTTTCAGCTCGATACACTTTTCCCATCGATGTTCAATAGCTTCGATACGCTGTTTATAGCGAGAACCGTCGAGTTCTGCAAAATAGCCATCAACTGCAACTCCACCTCTTCATTGTTGGCAAATCTATTATCACCAAGCCATTTCTTCAACTTTGGAAACAGAAAATAATCAGAGGCGGTAAACCTGGTGAATAGGGTACATGAGGAAGCAATTAGAACTTTAACTCATTGATTTTGGCCATGGCGATTTTGGATGTGTGAACTGGTGCACTGTCTTGATGAATCAGAACCTTCTTTTTCGCTAGATGCGACTGTTTTTGCTTGATTTCGTCATTCAAATGCTGCAACAAGTTTGCATAATTCTTGTCATTTATTTCTCTTCCTTTTTGAAGATAATCAAGAATAATTATCCCACGCGCATCCCAAAAAAGTGACGTCATGTCCTTGCTTGCAGATGGAACTGTCCTCGCCTTCTTTGGAGCCGATTCTCCCCTTTCAATCCACTGTTTTGACTGTTCCTTCGTCTCAGGTATGAAGTGATGACCCATGTTTCATCCATGGTTATGAATCGACGCAAAAACTCGGCTTTATTGAGCGAAACATCGCCAAACATTCTACTGAAACATCTTCACGATGTTGCTTTTGTTCCATTGTGAGTAAACGCTGCACCCATCTTGCGCACAGCTTTCTCATGTCTAAATTTGCAGTTAGTATGCAATGTACATCACTTTTTGAAATGCCTACGATGTCTGCTACCTCGTGCACTTTCAGTCGATGGTTATCCAATACCATTTTGTGGATTTTCTTCACAAGTTTTGGTGTGGTCACCTCATTTGGTCGACCACGGCGATGTTC
Source organism: Deroplatys truncata (assembly GCA_030765065.1). Taxonomy (NCBI): domain Eukaryota; kingdom Metazoa; phylum Arthropoda; class Insecta; order Mantodea; family Mantidae; genus Deroplatys; species Deroplatys truncata. Next base: position 57,464,856 of record CM060981.1, read on the forward strand.
GTCTTGGCAGTTTGTACGGCCTCACATAAACCCTGCCACTCAATATTTTACTGTTATAAACGAGCGAATCTAACTCAGCTTTAATATTAGTTGGACTAAGACCTTTAAAATAAAAGTATTATATCACATAACGATGGCCAATTTTATTCATGTTTACAAATTCGCTGAAAGCGTTCAGTATAGTTGGCTGCCAAACAATTACTAAACAACGTAGCGCCGGCAAACTTAAGCGTTACGAGATTGGTACTTTCTACCATAGTTGTTTGTTTGAAGCAACAACCGCTATCGATACGTCAGGTCGGTACTTTACGGACTGTCCTCGTGCTTTCTAAAAGTTGAAAAACAAAGCTGAACTTGAGAAACATTTTAAAAATGGCAAGAACATAAGAAAACGAAATTACTACGAAATCAACTTTGAAAATTTCACGCGCTATTTGCACACATCTGATCTCGTAAATTTTAAAGCCTCGTTTCTGCATTTAAATTATCAGAAAGACAAAATCGCAATCGGATCTAAACTGTTTAAAAAAGATTGTATCAACTATCTTTAAACGTTTGCTACTTACATCACCATTTACTATATTAGATCGGGGAATATATTCCATTTAAAAATGCGATAGCGAAATGTTTTTGCAAATACGCATTTTGAAGCCACCTGTACTATAAAAGTAGGTATTTATAGAATAAAGTCCACTCTCATGTGTATGTGTTCTGTGTATTTGTAAACAGCACAACTCAACAAGTGAAGCGAGATAAATACCAAACTTGAGAATTGAGTTCAACATCTTTTCAAAATACATCACGGAGATTTTAAAAACACCCCAAACCATCCTTTACATGGAAACTTTTTCCTTATTTTTGATTTTATCAAAACGTCTGTTAACGAATTTTATTAAAATAATATTTTGAAAATTAAACTAAAGAAAAGAACAATTAAAATAATGTATGACAAATAAAATTTATATCCTGAATTTTCTATGAATACTCTGTGAAAACCTCTTCACTCTGAATTCATGTTCTGCAGTTTTTCATATACCGGTAAATCATAAGATAAACAAAACTTTACTATACGAAAAATGTAAAGTTCATTTCAATAAATTGTACGTCAAAAAAACTTTTTGTAGAAATTAACCAACTTCTTCGAAACCTTCGTTGTTACATATTTAAGTTTTCCCAGATTGGACTGCCATGCAACTCGTGTGAAGATGTGATTCTTGTTCCTTCCCACACGAGTTCATTAGTAACTAAAGACTTACGTATGATATATCAACAGTTATTTGTTTTCTTTATTGTGCATGCAACCATTAGTATAATTATTGGCAGCGTTTTCTCTTTTGCTAGCACTTCTGTATTATCAACTAATCTTACGCAACTAATCCTTCGTGCTATTACAATTTCTCGTATGTTGGAAAAACTCTTATACAATTTTTCCAGATGGTTTCGAACACATTTCCCTCCTTGGTCACTATTTTCTTATCCTGAATGATTAATTGCTTCATAAAACAGGGATTACTTAGAAGTCTTCTCATTAGATACATGATATTTTCAAACTGTACACATATACTTGATATTAATTCTTAATTAACAATTTTGAACATAATTTCCTTTGAGTTCGGAGATCTTATAAAGTACCTATAATTTTTCATGTTTAATATCATATAAAAAATTATTTCGGTGCACATCAGTAGAAACGAAAAGTAGGACGGAGTGGGAGAGGAGAGAGAAGGGCTTTCAAGATTGCATTGCCTTAATAAACAGATAAATTAATAATGATAATTTTATTTAGTAATTATCTACCATACAGTATTTTTTCTACAACCCATTTCTCCATAAATTCCTAACCTATGCGTCTTCATCTGTTAGTCCTCTAGACGCTATACTCCTTCGGACCCCATACATCCATTGTTCTCTTGGTCTTCCCTGTCCTGTTTCCTTCAGCTTCCCGTTCTAGCACCAGTCTTTAATATTTTGTCGTTTCGCATTCCTTTCACAAGGCTGAACCATTTTAATCTCCTCTCTTCTATTATTCCCAATACATTCTTTTTTTACATCCATTATTTCTCGTATTCTTGTATTTCTGATTTTACCTTTTCTTGAGACTCAAGAAGCCCTGCGTCAAAAATCCACCTCTGATGTTAATAATTCTTTCTTGTTGCCTATTCATTGCCCACGTTTCTGCTCCATACGTTGTACTGTTGAATTATAAATAAGCTTTTTAGTTTTATTTAAAATAGTTCATAATCTCGGGTTCAACAATCCATTGTTTTCTTTTTTCTATTTCTAATCTACTATTTTCATCTGCTTCTATGATTAATCCCAAATACTTATTGGTTATTCTAATTTCCTCCAGTTAATCTCTATTTTTTCATCCGTATTCATTGTTGATATTAATAAACGTTCCTTTTTATTAAAATTAATATTAAGTCCCATTTTGTATTTTGCAATTAATTTTTACTTTCTCTACTACGTATAGTAAGTAGGGGAAGTATTGCATTCCACCCAAAAATTCGATACCGAGATTTCACCGGAAATACATGTTTTGAGACCTCCTGAATCCAAAAAAAGCATTTTTGGAAACATGTCCGTGTGTGTGTCTGTGTGTGTGTGTCTGTGTGTGTGTGTGTGTGTGTCTGTGTGTGTGTGTCTGTGAACAGCATAACTCAAAAACGAACAGTCGGATAAGCACCAAACTTGGTATTTAGGTTCAGTATCTTCCAGAGATGCGACACGAAGGTTTTCAAGAAAATCCCCCCACCCCAGACTACCCTTTACATGGAACATTTTTCGAAAATTTTAATTTTCTCAAAAATGGCTCTAACGATTTTGATGAAAATATCATATGTTTAAGATAATGTCATGAGAAATGAAATGTATATCTCGAATTTTCTGGGAATGTCTCCAAAAGTATTCTCCATTGTGAACGACTTTTGCATAACTGGTAAACCATAAGAGATAGACAAAATGTTACTACACAAAAAATGTAGATCGGGTTAAAATACACAACTTATGTCATATACATTTCTTTTGTTGAGTGAACCGTTTTCGAGATATTGCGTGTTATTTCCTTAAATTTTCCAATACTTATACTTTTTCTCAAATTCGTTGTTCATTTTTACTTTCTCTACTACGTATAGTAAGTAGGGGAAGTATTGCATTCCACCCAAAAATTCGATACCGAGATTTCGCCGGAAATACATGTTTTGAGACCTCCTGAATCCAAAAAAAGCATTTTTGGAAACATGTCCGTGTGTGTGTCCGTGTGTGTGTGTGTGTCTGTGTGTGTGTGTGTGTCTGTGTGTGTGTCTGTGTGTCTGTGAACAGCATAACTCAAAAACGAACAGTCGGATAAGCACCAAACTTGGTATTTAGGTTCAGTATCTTCCAGAGATGCGACACGAAGGTTTTCAAGAAAATCCCCCCACCCCAGACTACCCTTTACATGGAAGATTTTTCGAAAATTTTAATTTTCTCAAAAATGGCTCTTAACGATTTTGATGAAAATATCATATGTTTAAGATAATGTCATGAGAAATGAAATGTATATCTCGAATTTTCTGGTAATGTCTCCAAAAGTATTCTTCATTGTGAACGACTTTTGCATAACTGGTAAACCATAAGAGATAGACAAAATTTTACTACACAAAAAATGTAGATCGCGTTAAAATACACAACTTATGTCATATACATTTCTTTTGTTGAGTGAACCGTTTTCGAGATATTGCTTGTTATTTCCTTAAATTTTTCAATACTTATACTTTTTCTCAAATGCGTTATTCAGTTTTTTTATGTCCTGGACATGCAAAGAGAATGGAATGCGCCACATAGCAACCAGCGTTAAAATGTTTGACTATCGCTTAAAAGCTACCATATTCCCCTTGCATCTACAAGAAAATTAGCAATGAGATTGACATCTCGATATCTCGATTAACATAAAGCATATGGAGAATAGGCGTTTGTAAAAATAGATTGTACAAGAGTAGAGAAAGTCATGTGAGTGTAACACATCAGATTTTTTTATGTCCTGGACATGCAAAGAGAATGGAATGCACCACATAGCAACCAGCGTTAAAATATTTGACTATCGCTTAAAAGCTACCATATTCCCCTTGCATCTACATGAATATTTCCAATAAGATTGACATCTCGATATCTCGATTAACATGAAGCATATGGAGAATAAGCGTTTATAAAATTAGATTGTACAAGAGTAGAGAAAGTCATGTGAGTGTAACACATCAGATTTTTTCAACATGTATGAAGCGTTCGGGTTAGGCAGTACTTGTCTGTTCCAAAACCACGCAATTCACAACTGAGCATTTCATCTCTTCCTAGGATGTCCAACGTTTCTTTTCCCTTGAGGTCTATACTCAAAGTTTTTTAGGATTGCGGACATGCAACATTCGTACAACATGCTTATGCCACTTGTTTCTATGCTGGTCTATCTTATCTATTATTCTCACTATACCTAGTTGCTCTGGAATTTCTGGTTCCTTTTGTGATCGGTAACCTGCCAATGCTCTTAACAATCGCAGCTCGACTGCTTCAGTTCTTTTCATACTAGTTGTTAAAGTCCAGGTTTCTGCGCCGTAAATACACACAGGCTCCAACAGAAAAACTCGGCATCGTTATGGAACACGGATAATAATAATAATAATAATAATAATAATAATAATAATAATAATAATAATAATAATATAGTCAATTATATCCATACAAAATTCCTAACATTTTAATGTCTAAATCGCTTCAAGTTATATCAGAAATGCACATTAATTGTAATAATTACTACAAAATTACCAATTGCACACATATATTAAGGTCCGTCAAATATACAGGATGGACCATTTAAGTTGAGACTGTACAATATCTCCAAAACCAGGCGTTGTAGAAAAAAAATGTCTTTGATAAAAGTTTCTTGATATTATGGGGGAAGTCCCCCCCCCCAGGACTTACCTTCGGGTGCCTGGCGTCAGAGGCCTATCGAGGAGCAGACACTTTGGATGAGATAGAATGGGTGATCAGCCCAATGCCTGGCAGCAGAACGAGGAAGTAGATGATATGAAACGGTGGTGTAATGTATGAAAGGAAAGGTGATGATGAAGCAGTTGGTGGAAGGAATGGCGGGGGAAACCGGAGAATCCGGAAAAAAACCTGCCCAGACGCCAGTTTATCCGCCACAAATTCCACATGTGGGTCTCTGGGGTCGAACCGAGGCCGGAGCGGTACCGTGTGTATTATTACTAAACTTAATTATATATAGCATTAATGTACAAGCTTCCGACATCCGTTCAGTAACTTTCGGTTCTCAAAATGTTTCGGTCAGTGGTCAGATGATGTGGCGTATGTGGTTGGTAACAATGTTTGGTGTTTACTTAGGTTGGTCATACAGACTGGTGGTGGCGTAATAGGAGAGGGAGTAAAACCGGTTTTATCTTGTGTTAGCGTGTAGGACGTTCTATTCTAGCGTCACTAGTGGTCAGTGTAAGACGTGTGTGATAGCTATGGCGCTTCGTCAAGCAGGAAGGTAAATCGTATCATCTTTAATTTATAATATATTCTGTACATCTACATTTATAATATGTAGATTATTTATGGTAGTCCCTTCCTCCATAACCCATGATGATTTATTGATATTTAGGTGGTTTTTAGGTATTTTAAGTAATTTGATAGCTTGCCCCGTCGGACCTCGTGTTAGCTTAATGTGGTGATTTATATTTCGGTACCATGCTCTACCCCTTGTAATTGTGTGAAAATAAAACAGGTTACGACAATATACAGCACAACGGCGAATGGTTGCTTGAACAACGTTGGTGTTCGCAGGGATTTCTGCATATGCTGCTGTAATTTCTTGAAGAAGGTCCTCTAGAATCGTCCTCATTTAATTCGTTCAGGTACCCTTCCACTTCCAGAATACATCGTACACTTCTGTTTCAAACTTCTGTATCACGAACACATTGTGTAACAGACTTCTGAGGCAACGTTGCAAACATTTCTAAGACCATAACCAAAGAAGCAGGACCTGTACGAGCTCCTCTGGATTCTCCCTTGCATACATCCTTTCCGCATACATCAAGCGTACCCCTGCCATTTTCATTCATTTATGCGTCATACGGGTACCGACATCTGTTGAGAAAACACCCTACTATGTATATCAAAGATAATGTAATGCAACTCTGAAAACAGTATTCAGATACCATCTATTAAGTGTATTAAGTGTATTTTTGATGTACTCTGTATATTCGTCTCTGAGAAGGTCTCCTTTTTTGGTTATTATACTGTTAGTAATTTACTAAAGAGATAAGAACAACAACAAGAATTTACTTAATTGAATTAGTTTTAATGGCCTTAGGTTTTACTTCTGATGTGCAATATTTTTGTCAATTTACATCAGTAGTTTTATGGCCCATCCAAATGGCATGTGTTCCGCGTGCTTTATAGTACAAAACGCGGCTTTTCCATTCTGAAACTCCTGCAATACATACTCACGAGTATTAGTAACATTCTTCTTTCTCTGTTTAAGCTCCTCTTATGTAGGACTTACACCCCCAGGACTTACAGGCGGGTACCTGGGGTCAGAGGCCCGTCGAGAAGCACACACTCATGGATCAGACAGAAATGGATGAAAGGAAAGGTGATGATGGAGCAGTTGGTGGAATGAACCGGAGAACCCGGAGAAAACCCGCCCAGACGCCGCTTTGTCCACCACAAATCTCATGCGGTTTCCTGGGATTGAACCCGGGCCGCCTCGGTGAGAGGAGAGCGCTCTAACCACTCGGCCACGGCGCCGCATTAGTAATATTCACTATAATTAATACTAACCTTGTTATAAGTGCTCTTCGAAAGTAATGAGACATTCCTGGCACTTCTCATTGTCACGAGGTTGTAATTCATGAACAATAGTCACTCTGTAGGGTTTCAAATTTAAAAGTTTAGCAGCTCTATGAACCCACTCGCTGTACAACATATCTTAGAGAGCGTTCGAATGATGCACCAATTATGTCAATTTTTTCCTACGTTAGGAAAGGTATTTTTCGCTTCTTAGGTTTATTGTTTAGGGATCCCGCTGTCCTAAACTTATTAACCAGACATCCGACAGTATCTCAATTTGGAACTGGAAAATACTACGAGATGTCTCTTAAAATGGACTAGATACCTACCTGTCTACATGATTCGGTTTTTACGTATGTCGTACACAAATATCATTTCTTCAAGCGTGAACTTTACGGTAAGAATTTCAATGTTCTAATAACAAGATAAGAACAACAACAATAATAAGAATACTCTAAAGTAGTTTGGCCCAACCGTTGCCCCCGGGTTGCATGCGATCCCCATACAGTTTTTTTTTCTGGCCCTCGGCCCTCTCTTACCTGATAAACATAAGTTGTGTGATTTCAATGCATAAATCAGTAGGGGAAGTTGTACGTTAGATTTTAGTACAAAGTTTTGTAGTTTCCTTTAGATGGCAGTTCAGTCAATGACGTCTAAGTAGTACCTTACATCTGCTGTATTTTTAGCTTTAAATCACTTCCTTGTAGATGTAGACCTTAACCCTGCTAACAGTACAATTCTGTCACTAAGTGCTCCTCCTCCGCATGAGGGTGGTCAATCAAAATTAAAAAAATCACAATCCATTAAGAAAAAACAAACACCAGCGGAGCAGAGCACTGGTGCTGCTCCCGAAAAGGTAGCCACTGAGGAGCCTATGAAATAATAGCGCTACCTCCCATCACACCCACAACCACAAAACTAACCCATCACTCTACAGTAATCCTATCATCCCTATGGTAAAGTCCTTCCTAGGGTAGGTACATAGCAACATCACTTAGGCTCACCACGAATCTACCAGACCGGAGTTGTGTTGAGTTAGACCTTCATTCTTCAAGGTGCATCTTCTTGTTCTGTGCTCTGTAAGGTTATCATACCTGACGTTCAAAATGGTGAAACCAAAAAGACCTGTTGCAGACAAGAAACAATTTCAGGCTAAGTGGCAAGACAGTTGTTTTTATTGAACATGGCGGTAAACCACAATGTGTTATTTGAGCGCAAGATATGCGTTGCAAAGGAATGCAACATAAGTAGACACTATACCTATTAACTTGCATAAAACAAAATACGACGTATACCAAAGAGCATTAAAGAATTATTTGAACCAGATGCTGACAAAGCGGAAGGATATTTTTCGGCAGCCATTAGACACTGCATGTTTGACAGCATCTTATGAGGTATGTTTGGAACAGAAAAGAGCAAAAAGTCTTTTAGGGACGGTGAACTAATAAAACGATGTCCATAAAAATGGCAATTGCCTTTGGGGAAAATAAGATAGCCAAAAAGTTTGAAAGTGTCTTTGTCCTATCAAACAGTAAACAGAAGAATTAATGAAATGGGAAATGATGTTTCTACTATTCTTCAGGACATTATGCGGAAATATGAATTCTACTCCCTGGCACTAGATGAAAACATTGATATATCTGATATCACTCAGCTTCTTATCTTGGTCAGAACCATAAACTCTGCGTCCGGAATTCACAAAGAACTCCTGAAAGTCAGTACTAAAGGCATTGAGGATGTTTGATGGTGCAATTTCTCAATATGGTGGTTTTGGTAAATGCTCTAGCATAGTAACAGATGGAGCTAATCTATGGCTGGTCATAAAATTGGGCTAGTTGAAATCATGAACGACAATAGAATACAATGCTTGCTTTTTCATTTTATTATACATTAAGAGGCACTCTATGGAAAAATTGAAAGCTCGGTAACACAATGAAGACAGTTTTAAATATGTAAATCTAATAAGAGGCAAAAATCGCAGACACAGAGCATTTGTTGTATTCTTGAATACTCTTGAAACTGAACATAGTGACATTTCATTGTACTGTGAAGTGCGCTGGCTTACTGCTGGAAATTGTGTTAAGCAGTTTTTTGAGTTAAGGGTTGAAATTTTTAGCTTTCTCACCAAGAAAATATCGGACCTGTTTACAAGATAAACTGTGAGATAGCAAATTCATTCATACTCACGCCTTCTTGAATGATTTAACATCACAACTAAATATGTTGAATTTGAAACTTAAAGGTAGAGAAAAATATATCTTCCTTCTCTGAGGACATATTCAAGGATTCCGCAGTAAACTTGATTTAATGTAAATCAGATTGAAATAAACTGATAAAGCACACTTCTCATCCTGCCATAGGCTGCAGGAAGAGGAAAATGATGTAAATTTCAGTGAGTTTTAGGAAATCATCAATGAAGTGAAGAAGGAGTTCAAGAAGAGCTTCCCAGACTGATGCTCTGAAGCCAAAACTTGCTCTCTTCAATAAGCCTATGGAAACCGAGTGAGCCAGGTTCCCTCTTACCTTGAAATGGAGATGTGATTTTCAGGTTGATCCATTCTTTCGGCCAAAAAATGGGATGTTGTTGAGAATGTTTGGAAGTACGTATCAAAACTGCAAAAATTCTCGCTGAAACGTTATCACTATTTGGTAGTACATATGTGCGCGAAAGCGTCATTTCAGCTCGAAAAGTAATTTTAAAAAAAGGAAAAATCACATTGAAAAAGTTTCACTAGAATCAACCCCGAGACTTTCCTGGCAGAACTTGTGTCAGTAAAACAGTGCCAATTTTCACATTAACTTTGCTAATCATAAAGGTATCAATGTATACAACATTTTTACTTTCTCTACTGCGTATAGTAAGTAGGGGAAGCATTGTATTACACCCCAAAATTCTATACCGACATTTCACCGGAAATACATGTTTTGAGACCCCCTGAATCCAAAAAAAGCATTTTTGGAAACATGTCCGTATGTGTGTCTGTGTGTCTGTCTGTGAACAGCATAACTCAGAAACTAACAGTCGGATAAGCACCAAACTTGGTATTTAGGTTCAGTATCTTCCAAAGATGCGACACGAAGGTTTTCAAGAAAATCCCCCCCAGATTACCCTTTACATGGAAGATTTTTCGAAAATTTTAATTTTCTCAAAAATGGCTCTAACGATTTTGATTAAAATATCATATGTTTAAGATATTTTCATGAAAAATAAAATGTATATCTTGAATTTTCTGGGAATGTCTCCAAAAGTATTCTTCATTGTGAACGACTTTTGCATAACTGGTAAACCATAAGAGATAGACAAAATTTTACTACACAAAAAAATGTAGATCGCGTTAAAATACAAAATTTATTTCATACATTTTTTTTGTTGAGTGAACCATTTTCGAGATATTGCTTGTTATTCCTTTAAATTTTTCAATACTTATTTTCTCAAATGGGAATTCGTTATTCATTTGTTTGTCTTGGATATGCAAAGAGTATTATCTGTGGCCAAGGGAATGGTGCTGCACCTAGCAACCAGCTATTAAGAGATATGTATGTGCTTAAAGGCTACTGTATATCTATATTGCCCTTGTAAATATATATTTCCTTACATCTACAAGAAAATTAGCAATAACATAGAGTCTGCAAATGTTTATCTGGATTAACATGAAGTAGATGGAGAATAAGTGTTTGTAAAAATAGTTTGTACAAGAGTAGAGAAAATCATGTGAGTATAACACATCAGATTTTTTAAATATTGCATGCCTACTTATTAAATAGGCAAGTTATCTATATGTCTTTTTAACAATGAGTAAATCGAAGCTTTTACATATAAGTACTATGCAAATAAAACTTTAAACGTTTCTATGAAAGCAACTTCATGTACCACATTTACTTTTCTGTACTCCTCAGGCATTTTTTAGAAAATCAAAAATTTCGGAAAATGTTGCATGTAAAGGATTAATTTGTGATTGGGGATTTTCTTGAAAATCTTCGTGTCGTATCTTTAGAAGGTACTGAACTTAAATACCAAGTTTGGGTTTATCCGACTTTTCGTTTTTGAGTTATGCTGTTCATACACACACGGACCTTGTTCTAAAAATCTGATGTGTTACACTCACATGACTTTCTTTACTCTTGTACAAACTATTTTTGCAAACTCTTATTCTCCATCTATTTCATATTAATCGAGATAAACATTTGCAGAAACGATCTCTGACATGCAAAGAGAATTACATTTTACACATAGCGACCAGTTCTAAAAATATTTGACTATCGCTTATACTCTTTCCATATGCAAGATAAAAAAATGAATAACGAATTCCCATTTGAGAAAATAAGTATTGAAAAATTTAAAGGAATTACAAGCAATATCTCGAAAATGGTCCACTCAACAAAAAATGTATATGACATAAATTGTGTATTTTAACGGGTCTACATTTTTTGTGTAGTAAAATTTTGTCTATCTCTTATGGTTTACCAGTTATGCAAAAGTCGTTCACAATGAAGAGTACTTTTGGAGACATTCCCAGAAAATTCAAGGTATACATTTTGTTTGTAATGAAAATATCTTAAACATATGATATTTTAATCAAAATCGTTAGAACCATTTTTGATAAAATTAAAATTTTCGAAAAATCTTCCATGTAAAGGGTAATCTGGGGTGGGGATTTTCTTGGAAACCTTCGTGTCGCATCTTTGTAAGACACTGAACCTAAACACCAAGTTTGGTGTTTATCCGACTGTTCGTTTCTGATTTATGCTGTTCACACACACACCCGGACTTGTTTCCAAAAATGCTTTTTTGGATTCAGGGGATCTCAAAACATGTATTTCCTGTGAAATCTCGGTATCGAATTTTTGGGTGGAATACAATACTTCCCCTACTTACTATATGTAGTAGAGAAAGTAAAAATTCTTTTTTTCATTCAGGGGCCTCAAAACATATATTTCCGGTGAAATCTCTTTATCAAATTTTTACCTACGATGCTATACCTTCTCTACCTACTATGCACTTGGTAGGGAAAATAATGATCAATAGCATATATATTTCTAATGACTTCAATATGATTTACATGCATTAAAAACATAAAATTGTGTATATCATCGTCATCTAAAAGGTGGACCATTAACGATCCTTTCTGACTCAAAGAATTTGTCTTCGTATTTGTCTTTTGGTCTATATTCATAAAGGCATCTAACTGGCCTTAATGGTGTCATTCTTAATATATGTTGATACCATTTTGTTTATTTTCTTTAGTCATACTATTTATGTCAGTTGGACGTAGCTTATTATGTATAATATCGTTCCGTACTTGGCCTCTAGGAGTATATCCGGCCACATAGAGTAGTAATCTCATTTCAGCTGTTTCGATCTTTCTCTTACGTTTATGTATTCATTGTCCAGTTTTCAGAACCATACATTAGTACCAGTAAAGCCGTCGTTTTATAAAATTTAATTATTGTTTCGTTTATAACATGTCGTTTGGAGTGTTAGAGGTATATCTAGCAAAAGAAAGGGTATTAGAAAAGGAATTATTAAAATTGTGAATAATTTCATCCAATAGCACATTACATAACAGTTCAAAAAACTAAACCTTCACACAGATTCTATTTTCAGGTTTTTAGTTGAATCTAAGTATACAAACTGAAATATAAATCTAGCTTTGTACTGAAAACAGACGCATATTCCATCCTTTGTGTATAAATATATAACAAACATTTTTATTATTTAGTTTATATGTCGTTTTAACTACTACAATCATATCGGCGGCTTTGAACTTTGAAACAACTGCACATGTTCATTATTCCTTTACGTTGTTATATTCGTATTACCCATCGACTTTATTGTTTTTAGTTTTAACGTTGAAATACATTTACATTCACTCTCTCTCCCACGCTCTATGGATAGTACTGAGTAATACTAATTAAAGAAAGATTTTCTCAGCAGCCAGGAATCCAAACCACCTGAGTTTATAAGCTGGCATACTCATGGTAACCACCAAACCGCAAAGATATTCTAACATTAGGTGCACAGGTAAATAGATTCCAGAAGGTACTCGTCCCCACTTTAACAAATTCCAGCAGCCAAATCAATGGAGAAAAACTTCTGTTCTATATTAATATTGGAAAGGTAGAATCAGATGACTGAAAAATTCATTGCCATAGCCGGAATTTGAACCACGGATTTCTCGGTCCCCGTCCGGTTGCTCTAACCACTGAGCTACCACGGCAATATGCCAGTACGACATTAAATTCACCGAGTGATTCGCATTTTCCCGGTAAATCTCAACGAGATCTCAAATTGTATTGAGATAACATACCCCAATTGCCACTTACAATGTTGTAAGTTCTTAAGCCCCGGACTTCATAGTTTCAACCACTGCCTGGTACTCATTATCCGCGACCTCAGTAGTCTATTAGACATCGTGAAACAGCAGAATGGGATGCCCCGTGGAACTCACGGACTGCGAACGTGGTCAGGTGGTTGGGTGTCACTTGTGTCAGAAGTCTGTACGCGGGATTACCACACTCATAAACATTCCTAGGTCCACTGTTTCTGATGTGATAGTGAAGTGGAAACGTGAAGGGACATGTACAACACAAAAGCGTACAGGCCGACCCCGTCTGTTGACTGGTAGAGACCGTCGACATTTGAAGAGGGTCGTAAAGAGTAATAGGCAGACAACTATCCAGACCATCACACAGGAATTCCAAAATTCCAAGTACTATGACAGTTAGGCGTGAGGTGAGAAACCTTGGATTCCATGGTCAAGCGGCTGCTCATACGCCACATATCACGCAGGAAAATGCCAAACGACGCCTCGCTTGGGTAAGGAGCGTCAACATTACACGATTGAACAGTGACAAAACGTTGTGTGGAGTGACGAATCACGATAAACAATGTGGCGATCCGATGGCAGGGTATGGGTATTGCGAATGCCCGGTGAACGTCATCTGCCAGCGTGTGTAATGCCAACAGTGAAATTCGGAGGTGGTGGTGCCATGGTGTGGTCGTGTTTTTCCTGGAGGGGGCTTGCACCCCTTGTTGTTTTGTGTGGCACGATCACAGCTTAGACCTAAATTGATATTTTAAGCACCTTTTTGCTTCCCACTGTTGAAGAGCAATTCGGGGATGGCGATTGCATCTTTCAACACGATCGAGCACCTGTTCATACTGCACGGGCTGTGGCGGAGTGGTTACACGACAATAACATCCCCGTAATGGACTGGCCTGCACAGAGTTCTGACCTGAACCCTATAGACCACCTTTGGGATGTTTTGGAACGCCGACTTCGTGTCAGGCCTCACCGACCTACATCGATACCTCTCCTTAGTTCCGCATTCAGTGAAGAATGGGCTGCCATTCCCCAAGAAACCTTCCAGCACCTGATTAAAAGTATGCCTGCGAGAGTGAACGCTGTCATCAAGGCTAAGAGTGGGTCAACATTGTATTGACTTCCAACATTACCGATGGAGGGCGCCACGAACTTGTACGTCATTTTCAGCCAAGTGTCCGGTACTTTTGATCACGTAGTTATGTAAACAAATTACTGACCGTCGAGAAATTCCTGTGGTTGTTTCAAAACAGGATTTGATTAGGACTATTTCACCTTGACTACGTTATACAACTTTCAGTAAATACTATACGTTACGATGTGTTTCAAGCAATCGTGGTTGCTTATCCCCGCAATGTTTATCATCTTCCTGGCATTTCTTTCTTTATATTATGTGCTATATATCCTGATGACATTATGGTTAGCCACATATGGAATGAAAGTATTTTAATTTTAATAAAACCTGATGTTACATTCATACGACGTTCCCTCCCCATTCTACAAAATATTGTCACAAATTACAATCCTATAATCTCATTCTTCTAGCTATTTTATATTAAACGCTTGTACAATTTTTTTATTTTTATTGACACAAAAGAGCTACAGTAGACTCGAACATAGTAACATTTTAAAAGTGGGTCGTTATTAATTGCTTTTAAATTAAATATTCCTAGCATGACCACGAGAAAAAAAACTTAATAGTGACTGGCAGTTGAAAATGCTGTTAAGTACCTGAAAATTGAAACGAAGAACAAAACCAATCTTCCAAAAATACGACAGAAAGCGTTTCAATAGAATCTCCCACCCAAGCTATCCTTTACATACAAATTTTTCGTTATTATTGATTTTCTCAAAAACGGCTTTAGAAGATTTTGATTAAAATGTCGTATGTTTAAGACATTTTCATGTCAAACAGAATATATATCCAGAGCTTTATGGAAATAGCGAAGTTCTGTACGTTATGACTAAATTTTGATAATTTTATATAACTGGTAAACCATACGATATTTTCAAAATCTTACTATGTGAAAATATGTAGAATATGTAGAAATACAAAATTTAAGAAAATTAATTTTTTGTAGCATTAATCGTTTCCGGGATATGTTTTGTTCTTCGTTTCAATTTTCAGGTACTTAACAACATTTTCAACTGCCAGTCACTATTAAATTTTTTTCTCGTGGTCATGCCAGGAATATTTAATTTCAAAGCAATTAATAACGACCCACTTTTAAAATGTTACTATGTTCGAGTCTACTGTACCTCTTTTGTGTCTATAAAAATAAAAAATTGTGCAAGCGTTTAATATAAAATAGCTAGATGAATGAGATTATAGGATTGTAATTTGTGACAATATTTTGTAGAATGAACATAACATAAGAACAAAACATAAGATTTCGATCTTTCTTAAATACGAAGTTTAGTATTTATTAGACATTTGTTTTTGAGTTATTCTGTTAAAACACGAGAACGCGCATGCTTGGAATATCCTTAGCATGGCTTCCTTTGGAAGGGAAGTAAAGCCGGTGGTCCCGTGTCGTAGATTTACGGCACGTAAAAGAACCCCAAGCCTGCTAAAGAGGCCTGTGAGCAAAATACCGGTCTTTCACGTCCAATATAGAATAGGACGTTAAGAACATAGCAGTTAAAGAGCGTCCATAAATAAAAAACTAAAAAATTATTTGAACTTTTTCTGATTTTTTCCTCGATTCACTGAACCTCAAAAGGTATGTTTCCGGTGAAAACTGGATATCGAATTTTTTAGTCAATTTTTGTTGAAAGCCTAAACTAATCCTCCATAGACTTCAATGAAGTGAAGTCACAACTGCTAAGAGGATATTTCCAATGGCGAAGTGATACAATAATGTTTTCAAGGCAGTTGTATTATTTTAATTTACTCAATATTTTGTTTCATTTATTTCTTCCAATACATGTACAATTTCTCTTAATTATGGAATAGTCACACAAATCCCATTTGAATTTTAATTTACTCTATGTAAATCAAACCTCTGGTGAGATTGCTGTTGCTAAACTGTCTTCGGTAGAGTTGCATAACTATACGCACTATAGAGGTCTGTAGGGGACGAAATTCTTAAACGCTGCCCGAGCCCGAGCCCGAGCCCGAGCCCGAGCCCGAGAATAGGTTACATCACGTGGACCGGGCTCGATTGTCTAATCTTGTTTAAATAAAATTTATTCACATCAATTATTATTACTATGACGCAGCGGCTATGCCCCAAGGTTTGAGGCAGTATTTTTAACACTTAAATGATTTCAGTCTAATTGTATAATATATAAATAATAACAGCCTGCTTTAAAGCAATATGTGTATAAATAATATATAAAATGTATGTAACAGTCATTGCATTATGTTTATATTATTATGTACATGTATAATAATGTTATGTAAATATATTATGTAGTTTAACAATGTAGGAGCTGTGAGAATAGAGGTCGAAAGTTGCCAACAATGAGGTAACAATGAGGTAACCTTGAGGCAATAATGAATTTGGAAAGTTTAATAATACCACTAATAATTCTGGAAAAATAATGTAATATTTAAAAAAAGTTGTTTATAAATAGACAATCAACAATTAGAAAAGCCGAAAGTTAAATAAAAGTATTTTATTGGAGTGAAATTAGCCAATCAGAGATGTGAAATAGAAAAATGTACTAATTTTAGCGGTAAACGGCAGTCGCTAGAAGGCAACGTTCCTGAGCAGTTAGTTCGCTCGGTACGTATTCAGTGTGAGGCATATAAAATTCATTACGGCGAAAATATTATAAAGTTTACGTGTTAAAAGGTGCAAGTAATTAATAAATAATCTCACAGCTCTCTATATCAGTGAAGTGTTATTTAATCCTGTGAAGGATTAATAAAAGGAGTGAAGTAAAAATTATAATTTCTGTATAATTCTTTAGCCCCATCAGCCCCTGCTAAGAGATACATGTTTCTACAAATTACTACTGACGCAGCCGAGGCAAAATTATATATATATAATATTTAAAGAAACATAAAAATACAAAGTTGATTCCTAAACGTTGGGGCGAAGGCCACCGGAAAGTAAGCTTGGTGCGAAGGCCACCGGAAACTACCATACGTGGGGCAGTTATTTCATCAAGTTTGGCTTCTACTTCAAATTGGCTTTCCATACGTGGTGTTTTTCAAATTGGCACATAAACGTGGGGCTAATAACAAAAACAATACACTCCTTCATAATTGGCACCTAAACTTAGGGCTAATAGCAAAAAAAATACAACTCCTCCTTCAAAATTGGCACCTACGTGGGGCTAATATCAAAAGCAACACACTCCTTCACGTTATCCGGAGGTCGGCGACGAACGGTCTGAGCAAACAGCGATAACGCCACTTACCAGCGTAAACACCGGGCGCGTTATCGCCCCCTTCCTCCAGAAAGTATGTCGAAATACTCCTAGAATGTTCGGGAACCTCCTAAGATTCCACGGCCTATATAAGCGAGCACTCTCGCGGGAATCAGTCAGTGCGAGGTGAGAAAAGTGAGTCGCGTCGTTCAGTAGGTGCATAGTCGATGAACGAGCGAGTTGGAGGGCGAGTTTCCTGTGTGACACCGAGAAAGTTGGCGACGGCTTCTGTTACGTGTAGCGAGTGCCACCGCGGAGCGACGGTTGCGGAGAACCGTCCGGCGTAAAGTGACGGAGAAATGAACTAGTTCACGTTAGTGAAGTGACATTAGTGAACTCCCAGTGAAGGTGAACTAAAAACGAAACAGTAACAGTACAAACTGAGAGAAGTACAGTCAAAAAACTGTACAAAGTCACATTATTAATTATTTAAGTTCCTTCCTTTGTCAGTATGCCCCATTACTGTGGTAATATTACATGCAGCACATAACCTATTTACATTGTATATATATACAGTATTACATAATTTTGTATATATTAATAACGTGTTCACTTGTCCTTTAGACCTTATCGTATATCACTGTTCTTATATATTTCTTAAAATGTCTTAAAAATTTTGTATAAGGTCTTTCTGTAATACTGGCCATGTTCCTCCTCTTAGCGGATTTCTTCAGTTTCTTGCGTGTTGCTGTATTTCACAATCATTTAGGAGATGATCCACAGTCTGCATTGCTTTTCTACATGGGCAGATTGAGTCTTTATGATTCGTATTCGATGGAGATGTATATATATTTTAAGATGACCAGTTACTATTGCAGAAAACTCTGGTGCTATGTTATATTTAAGTTTTTATGCCTCTTACAGACGGGAAGAACTTCTTGAGGTGGCTCCTTTAGCTGTGTTGTTCCACTCATTCTGTCATTTAGTAGTTTCTTCTTTTATCTGGGAAATAACTGCCGATATAGGTTTCTTTGTATACTCCATGATTCCACTAGTTCCTGTCGCAGTTTCCTTTGCCAATTTATCTGCCATTTCATTGCCACGATTTGCGACGTGGGCTTTCATCCAACCAAAGCGTACTATCCAATTTTGTTCCCTAGATTTTCCTATTGTACGTTTTATTTGATCTTTGATCAAATTTTTGATATTGAAATTGCTTTAATTCTACCCATAACTATTATCCCATTCAGATCGTTTATTACGTATCCCTACTTAAAGTTGTTTTTAGTAGGTCGAGAGTAACTCTAGTATCTGTGTAAACCACAATTAGTCTATCTTAAAAGCTGATTTGGTCAATGGATGGTATGGCTTCCGATCCGTTCAGCTCGTTTATTTGAGCAGTGGTTGAACAGTTTGGCCTTTAATGTGTGCAGTATTTGTCCGTTCTTTAAGACGACTACAGCAACACCTACCATACCCTGGAGTTTGCTGCCGTCGGTGAATATTTCTATTTTGTGGTTATTTGATTCTTCAACCTCGTCCACAACGTTTCTTTCAGCCGGATGTGGCCACTCCTCAATCAGTGCTGCATCAAAGTCTGTGGAGTCATCGGCGAGAATGCGTATTGCTCTGTGTATCTGAACTGTTTTATGAATACTAATAGCTATTGGTTTGTTGACACAGGATGCTTCGTATGGTAGTGTTTTATAGGCTTTCGTTACTGTGATATTTATAATTATTCTTTGTACTCTCTTTGGTTTAAGCTTTTCTGTTTTCTTAATGCGTCCTCCCTTATTGGGGCTCAATATGTTAATATGTTTATTATTGCTGTTCCACGAAGCGCTGCTGTCTGCGGTGCGAAGGTATTCGGATTCGATTTCCGGTACCGATGGGAATTGTGGGATCCTGTTAAGGGATGAACTCAGGTCCTTGGGACCACTTTACATAAATAGTTGCGCTAGAGGTGCTGGAATACGCATGTAGTAAGCGGCATGTTGACGGCATACCGCCTCAATAACCATATTTCGCTTTTATTGCTGCACTCTGCCCAGGATGTCCTGGGTGTGGGTGGACGGAGGGAGGCGGAGTTTACAGCTGTCGTGCTCTTGTAACGTTATTTGCAATTGGCCGCAGCTAGTTTTTAGTGATTGTTACTAGCATTACTACTGCGAGTGGTTAGACCGCTCGCCTCTCACCAAGGCGGCCCGGGTTTGATACCAGGGACCCACATGTGGGATTTATGGTGGACAAAGCGGCATCTGGGCGGGTTTTCTCCGGGTTCACCGTTTTCCTCCGCCATTCATTTCACCAATTGCTCCATTATCTTTTCTTTCATCCATTTCATCTACTAACTCGCTCTCATACCAGGCATCGGACTCATCACCCATCCTGGATATTCTATCTGGTCCAAGCTGTTTGCTCCTCGACAGGCCTCTGACTCCAGGCACCCACTTGAGAACCCTGAGGAGAGTAAACAGATAAAGAAGAAGCTTACTACATGTATGCATGCTGCGACAATTTTATTATTCCGTGCATCTCAAAATTGCAAATAAAAAACTGTGATAGATTAACTTTTATCTTCTTTAGTTTCGTAATTCTGCCATTTATTTCATAGAACAAATCCGTTATCAAAGAAGACTGACGTTTTAAATCTGCTGAAATTGCAGTTTAGCAAGCAACAAAAAAGTCAGAAAAGCAAAGAGGGCTAGAAAAGAAAGGAAGAACAACATAAAGAGAGATGAATCTGCATACAGTTCTGGAATGTATTAATTGCAATTCTAAAGCACAAAACAAAAATATTTTGGGTATTTTTAAACTTTAACTCATGTTTCCTCAAAACTACATTTTTCTATCTTTAGGTACGATTATGTCATAAAGTATGAAAACTAGAGGCTTGAAATTTTCACAGCTTTTAAAGAATAGCATGATGGAAATATTGACAGCATTACAGGGTGGTATGACTAATCTAAAGGTTAGTTTGCATGGAACACTAGCTGAAATTTTTAATTTTTTAAAAATCTGATGTGTTACACTCACATGACTTTCTCTACTATTGTACAAACTATTTTTACAAACGCTTATTATCCATATACTTCATGTTAATCGAGATATCGAGATGTTAATCTTATTGCTAATGTTCTTGTAGATGCAAGGGGAATTGGTAGGCTTTAAGCGATAGTCAAATATTTTAAGAGCTGGTTGCTATGTGGAGTATACCATCCTCTTTGCATTACCGAGACAAAAAATGAATAACGAATTCCGATTTGAGAAAAAGTATAAGTATTTCAAAATTTAAGGGGATAACAAGCAATAACTGGAAAATGGTTCACTCAAAAAAAGATTATATATGACATAAATTGTGTATTTCAATGCGATCTACATTTTTGTGTAGTAAAATTTTGTCTATCTCTTATGGTTTACTAGTTATGCAAAAGTCATTCAGAATGAAGAATACTTTTGTAGACATTCCCAGAAAATTCAACATATACATTTTATTTGTCATGAAAGTATCTTAAATATATGATATTTTAATCAAAATCTTTGGAGCCATTTTTGAGAAAATTAAAATTTTCGTAAAATGTTCCATGTAAAGGATATTCTGGAGTGGGGGATTTTCTTGAAAACCTTCGTGTTGCATCTCTGGAAGATACTGAACCTAAATACCAAGTTTGGTGTTTATCTGACTGTTCGTTTTTGAGTTATGCTGTTCACAGAAACACATACACGGACATCTTTACAAAAATGCTTTTTTTGGAATTTCCGGTGTAATCTCGGTATCGAATTTTTGGGTGGAATACAATACTTCCCCTACTTACTATACGTAGTAGAGAAACTAAAAATTCATCTATTCATTCATAAGGTAATACTTTATATCAAAACAAAATCCTTGTACAGACCTGACCTGCTATTGTGCACAAATTTCTAAGCTGTGAGTGTTGTACTTTTTCGTGCAATGTGTACCTAAAGTTTGCTAAATTTAACATGTAGGCTTATGGCAGTAACCTTGGATTTTTCCCTTAATATATTTACATGCAAAATAAAATGCGATACTGAATGTGATAAATTAATTTTTCTTCGCTTTATTTTCAACGCTTTTTAATTAAGCCTAAGCCCGGGCTCGTGCAGACCGTAATAAACCATCAACAGCTGTAATCTCAGTGGGTACACGCCACTGAAAAGAGTACATCTTTCTCTAAACATGCAGACAGACAGATATGAGGGGCAGAGAGAGAACGATTACTACGTCAGAGTTCTAAGCATACAAATTGAAAGCTTTCTTTCTCTCTTCTTTTTCTCGTACACAAAATTCCTTTTACAGTGATGAAAAGGAATGGATGCGAGTGTTGACACCTTGTAGGAATTTGGTTTCAAACGTATCATTAAGAGAAGGAAGGATTCTCATTCAACACAGGCCACGTCTACAACGTGTACACGGATGCTGCTGAAAAGGACTGCAGATAAAACAAACTACAGGAGAAGTTACGTATACTATTGAGAAGCCTAAACCACCTTCGCTCGAGTCATACGACATCAATCGATACTTTCATTTGAGCAATCTTCAATATTTGCGATATAAATTCCAGAATAATAAATTCCATGTTGTCCACAAAGCTTTCTTTATTATATTTATAATCATTTAATTATTATTAAACACAAATTGTGACCATATTATTTTCTGACCGCTTATTTATAGAAAAGAAACTATTGCATTCCACTCAACAATTTGTATCAAGATTTCACAATTTGTGGTTCTCCGAATTCAATAAGGGTATCTTTGGAAAAAGATGTGTGTGTGTGTTGAAGTTGATATTGTCTTTACGTTGTAGTTGTTTATTTTTGCTCCACATATGGACGTCAATTTGAAGAAGATTGTTTGTTACGTAATATGCTGCTACGTATGTAAAGTCGCTTTGAATATGTATTTTTGTTGTTATGTTCCAAGTTTCAAAAAAATATTAACTTTATTATTGAACTGCTTTTTTAACTATTTATGTTTATGTTTTGGCCTCGGCTGCTTCAGTATTACTTTAGAGACAATTCTCTTAATCAGGGCGTGATGCGACAAGAATGTAGGCTTACACAGATTTTAAGTTTAAATTCACTTCTTTTTATTAATCCTTGACACAAATTAAATAGCACTACACTGATATCAGGAGCTGTGAGATTCTTTTATTTCATACTTGCACTTTGTTAACGCGTATACATAATTTTCGTTTCACAAGGTGATATTTCTTTAGAGAACACATCTTCCATCCGGCTGCTATCAAGGTCTGCAGGCAACTGAACATATTTCAACCGTCCAACCCCGTATACTTCTGTATTTCAAGTCTCTGATTGGCTAATCCTAGTCCAATAGAATACCTGCATTTAATTAAAGCTTTTTCTGGCTGTTGATTGGCTATTTTTAAATTGTCACAAAATTTACATTATGCTCTAATCATGACTAGTAACATTTAAACTCTCAAACTCATTATTGCCTCAAGGTTACGTCATTGTTAGCAACGTTAAACTTATTATTCTCACAGCTCTTATATTACTAAATTACGTAGTTCATTCACA
Organism: Deroplatys truncata; assembly: GCA_030765065.1. Classification (NCBI taxonomy): domain Eukaryota; kingdom Metazoa; phylum Arthropoda; class Insecta; order Mantodea; family Mantidae; genus Deroplatys; species Deroplatys truncata. The sequence continues at coordinate 57,487,886 of CM060981.1, forward strand.
TAACATTATTAAACATGTTTACAATAATATAAGCATTTGCAATGAGTGTTACATACATTTTTTTACAAATTATTACACGCATATTGCTTCAAGGCGGGCTGTTATTGAGTTTACATATATAATTTAATTGAAATTATTCAAGTGTTAAAAATACTGCCTCAGTTTGTGTGTGTGTGTGTAATAGAGACAAAAGAATAACATATGTCAACATCTTCCAAGGAATCGACAACAAGCTTTTTCAAAAGAATACCCCCACCCCAGACTACCCTTCACATGGAGAATTCTAGGTTATTTCTGATTTAATAAAAATGGCTGTTAACGATTTAGAATATAAAATACCACTTGTTTAAATATTTGCACGATAAATAGAAGGTATATCGTATCTTGAATTGTGAAGTTCTCTTCATTATGAATGATTTTTGTATAATTGATAAACCCTAGAAGAAACATAATATTTCACTACACCTAAAAAATGCATATCTGGTTAAAGCACACAAATTTATGTCAAACTTTTTGTGCTATTCCCGAGATACTCTTGTTATTATTTTATATTCTCTAATACTCATACTTTACTTTTTCTTCTACGTGCAGTAAGTAGGAAAAGCATTCAAAAATTCTGTGTCGACACTTCACCGGAAATGTACATTTTAAGGCCCCCTAAACCTCCCAAAAGCATTTTTAGAAAAATGTCCGCATGCGTTTCTGGTGTGTGCGTGCGCGCGTGTGTCTCTGTGAACAGCAAAACTCAAAAACGAAAAGTCGGAATAAATGCCAAACTTAATATTTAAGTCCATATCTTCAAAAAATGCGACATGAAGATTTTTTTCAAGAAAATCCCCTCCCCAACTACCCTTTACATGGAATATTTTTGAAAAAAATTTGATTTTCTGTAAAATTACTAACGATTTTTATTAAAATGCCATATATTAAAGACAATTACATGACAGATAAAATGTATATCTTGAACTTTCAGATAATAGCCTATGAAACCCTCTTCATTCGGAAGGAGTTTTATGTAAATGTTAATCGATAGACGAAAATATATTACACAAAATATGTAGAACTCTTTAAAACACACAATTTATTTCAGATAATTTTTTGTGCAAAAGCTATTTCTCAGATATCCGTCATTAATGGTTCGAATTGTTCAATCTTAGTCATTCTACTAAAGTCCTGGTGATTTTTGTTGTTTTTTGTGATGTCATGGAAAGAGTATGAAAATTAAGTCCAGCATATAGCATAAAACATTTGAGTATGGCTGTTCACTTTGTATCTAAAATTGTAATGTAGCTATTTTCGCAAAGGTTTATTTGGATTAAAATTAAGTAGATAAAAATAACCTTTAGTAAGAATAGTTTGTATACTCCTAATAAACGATAGAGTAGAGAAAGTCGTGTGAATGTATGATAAGAATTTTTTCAAATGATAAGTTGTAGTAGTAGTGGTATTTATTAAGTACTTAGTATTACATTAATTGCATAACACAGTCGCATGGGTCATAAGACCGTACATGCTCTCTAGAAAAATACCTGGTCTGGTCGGACAGAAACAACTATGTTTATAATCACCAGATTATATACATACATATAAAATTGAAAAACACTCTGAATCACACATGCACATGCACACACACACACACACACACACACACACACACACACACACACACGTGCTCAAGCACCACATATATTTAAAGAAAATTTACATAAACACCTTATACACACACACACACACACACACAAGTGCTCAAGCACCACATATTTAAACAAAAGTTACATAAACACCCTATCTCTTAGTACACGTACTTCCATTAAGTATGTGCCCAAGCTTAGCCAGTTTTGACTGTTCAGAATCAAGTCCCAGCATGCTGTCCTCCGTCTGTTGGAAGCCAAAAATGCTTTCGGTAATAGTTTTTCCTAATACCCACCGTCGTCTGCACGCATGCTGTCAAAATAGGCGTCCAGTCTTCTTGTTCCCTGCATAATGGGCAAATCCTCCTGCCATTATCATCAGCAATCTTGCGAGCTTTCCACCCTCCCAACCTAAGCCATGCTATTCTGTTTTATACCTAATTCCAAAATATATGTTTCCTTACCCAACCTAGTTTTTATTTCATTTTGTAGCTCCAATGTTGATCTTTGTCTACATTCAGACTCTATTTTCTGCCTGTTTATATCACATAGTCGTCTTTTGACTTTTTACACGGTTGCTATTCGTGGTGAAGCAAAGAGCATTTGAAGCAATAACATAGCAAACCGCTTTTGAAAAACCTGACTATCGCTTTAAGCTAATCCTCCTTACACCTATGATAAGTGTGAATGTGTAGATAATGAAAGTTTATCTCGATTAGCAATAAGCGGATATAAGAATAAGCAGAAATCGTGCTTTTAACCAGATCTACATTTTTTCTTAGTAATACTTTATCTATCTCTTATGGTTTACCAGTTACACAAACGTAATTCAGAATGAAGAGGAATTTACAGAGCTATTCCCAGAAAATTAAAGACATGCATTTTATTTCTGTGTTCATACCTTTAAGATATGTTATTTTAATCAAAAGCGTTGTAGCCCTTTTTGGGAAAATCAAAATAACCAAACTTTGCCCATGTACAGGATAGTTTAGAGATAAGGTATTTTCTTGAAAACCGCATGCTGAGAAGAAGCTGAACTTAAATACCAACTTTAGTATTTAACCGATTTTTCATTTTGGGATTATTCTGTTCTCCCTTCCTCAATCTCTTGTTCCGGGGGAATCTCGTTGTTGCATATTTCGTTGGAATGCAATACTATAGTCAAATAGTAGATAAATTAAAAAATTATCTTTTGTTACATTCACATGACTTTTTCCACCCATTCATCAATAAACTATTCTTACAAAATATTATTGTTGTATCTACTTCCTGATAATAAAGCTAAACAATTGCAGAAATGGTACAGTACCTTATAGGTAATACAAAGTGAATGTTGGAATAAGTAGGCTTATGTGATAGTCAAGTCCTTTAAGAACATATCGCTATGTGATGGCGTTGAAATTCCGTTCTTTGCATGACCAAAAGAAAAAAAACGTAAAGCAATTTTGCAGTTTCAAAGTATAAAGATTTGATGATTCAAGTCAAGAATAAAGACTATATAGGAAGTGGTTAATGCGACAAAAATGTTTACTTGACATAAATTATGTGATTTAATGAGATCTGCATTTTTTGTGCAGTAGGTTTTTGTCTATCTCTCACAAGTTACAATAAATTGATTTATAATGAAGAGAAATTCGCAAATTATTCCCGGTACATTTAAGAGATACATTTATTTGTCCTGTAAATATCATAAATACAGAGTATTTTAATTAAAATCATTAGAGGGACTTTTGAGAAAGTCTAAAGTTTCGAAAAAAACTTCAATTTAAGGGGTTTGTTTCAGTAGGAGAGGTTTTGTTGAAAATCTTGGTGTTGAATCTTAATTGGGTATTTATCCGACTTTTCGTTTTTTAATGTGTTGTCATACACACACACACCTTTTTCTAAAATTAATTTTATTTATGGGCCTCAAAATATGCATTTTCTATGAAATCTAGACAATGAATTTTTGGGAGGAGTACAAATATTTCCTCTTACCTACTATACGTAAGTGGCAGAGAAAATAAAAAATATGATGCATGAAATTCACATTACTTTCTCTACCCACCATTTAATACACCATTCTTCAATAAGTTATTTTTCAATCTACTTCATATTAATCTAATAAAACGTTTACAGAAGCTATTTCGCCATACATTTCGTTGTAGAACAGACAAGGTATACAGTAAGATGAAGCAATAGTTAGAACTGCATGTGCTGAAATTCCATAACATTTCCATGACATCGCGAGAAACGACTGAACAATGGTCACTTGAAAAAATTACATGTATTGAACAATTCCAACCAAGAACATCCAATATCTTGGAAATGGTTAATGCCACAAACATTAATTGAAAAGTTGTGTATTTCAATATAAATGCATAATTTATACAGCAAGTTTTTGTCTATGGCTTATGGTTCATCAGCTATGTAATATTATAGAAAATTCATTCTGAATGTAATGAACTTAACAGGCTAACCTCAAAAGCTGTGTATCATTTTATTATTCATATAAATATCTTAAACATGTAGCATTTCAATCAAAATTATTATACCCATTTTGAGGATGTATATAAAAAGAAAAAGTTTTCATGTAAAAGGCAGTTTGAGGTGAGGGATGCGGAACTCAAATGCAATGTTTGCTATTTACGAGACATTTTGTTTTTAAGTAATGCTGTTCACACGCATAGAGGACTTTTGTTTTTATTCGCTGGGGCTCAAAACATGTATTTCCGAGGAAATCTAGACTTTTAGATAGAATACAATATGTCCTCCATTTATTGTATGTGAAAGGAAGAGAAACTAAAAAAAGGGCTGTGATAAGAATTGTGAATTTTAACTGAAGCAAATATAATTATTTTGGTTAACTAAACATTATAGGATTTTTGGGGGTATGACCTCCTTTGCAGCTATGAGGCCCATTGCTCCGTCAGATTTCTCTTTCTAAAAATCAAGAAATGTATAGCAGAGCAATGTCATAGCATAGGTTGCAGTGCTTGGAAGTTCACAAGTAGATACCGGATTAAAGTGACCTGGTCCTTGAGTTAAAGTTACAATGCACGTGTCCCCCGGGCACAGACCGTAAGTAAAGAAGTATACCGTAGTAGACATGATGTTTCGCTTCTCAAACTTGTTGAGAAATATATCAGTCAGTAATATATGTGTATTATTAATATGCACATATTATCTCTTGCGATGCGGAAAGGAGTTTCTTATGATGTAGCTTTTGTTTAACTGAGAGGCGGAGGACGTTCAGTTTCGACAATCTCCGCAAGTACATTATTCTCCACTGAAATGCGCAGACTATGTAGTATTTACTTTAAATATACGCAAAATGTTGAGGCAGTATTTTTAACACTTAAATAATTTCAGTCAAATTATATAATATATAAATTCAATAACAGCCCGCCTTAAGGCAATATGTGTATGTAACAATATATAAAAAGTGTATATTACAGTCATTATATATGTTTATATTATTGTATACATGTTCAATAATGTTATGTGAATGTATTACGTAATTTAATAATGTAGGAGCTGTGTGAATAATAGGTTAAAAGTTGGTAACAATGAGGTAACCTTGAGGCAAAAATGAGTAAGAAAGTTTAACAATACTATTAGTCATTCTTGGAGCAAAAATAATGTAATTTTAGAGACAGTTTATAAAATAGCCATTCAACAACCAGAAAAAAACTTAAGTTAAATGAAGACATTCTATTGGACTACGACTTGAGACACAGAAATTTACAAATTTAGGCGCTAGAAATCAAGTCAGTTTCTTGTAGACAGCACTCGTAACTGGACGCGTTGATCGTAGACAGTGTTCCTAACCGGACGCGAGATGCGTCCTCGAGAAATTTAATACTTTACGTGTTTAAAAAGTGCAAGTATTTAATAAAAGAATCTCACAGCTCTCTATATCAAAGAAGTGTTATTTAAATTGTGTGAAGCATTAATAAATATAGTGAAGTAAAAATTATAATCTGTGTAAGCCTACATTCTTCAGTCGTACCACAACCCTGCAAAGAGAAACATGTCTCTAACAATAAATACTGATGCAGCCGAGGCAAACATAAATATATAATATTTAAAGAAACAGTCAAATTTACAAAGTTAATATTTTAAACTTGGGGCAAAGGCCACCGGAAAGTACATTTGGGGCGAAGGCTACCGGAAAGTTTTTACCATACGTGCGATTGCAACCACTTCAAGTTTGGCTCCCCAACAGTTGTACTAAAATACAACTCCTACTTCAATGTAACGTTCCATAACGTAATAAAAACATTAACAGTCGTCATGTACAGCATAGTATATGCATTCCTTTGATACAACCTGTAGGAACACTTCCGGTATGCGCCCGTTGTTTACATCTGGACTCACTCTCTCTCTCCTTCAACATAAACAGACTACAGAACAAGGTAATTAACCCCATAACACGGTCACTGATCCGCCCCATACTCTTAAGAAAAAGGCGCAAGTGTCGATGTGTTCTGTTCATATCTTGGAGCGGAGGAGAGAGATAAAATTGCCTTTAATATATCCGTCGTTGTATAAACATGTTAGATACTTTTAATCCGATTCTCCCTTGCCAGGATTCGTATATTCTGACCTAAATCTCCTTCTTTACTACTCCACTTAGGCGCGATCTGTGTCGGCGATGTAAACCTAAAGCAGAGACGAGAAATCACAGCAGTAGCATTCTGGATACCAGCATTACAAAGAGAAATATATCCCCAAAAACAAAGAAAGCGAAGGGAAACTTGAGCCATAATGGATGAAGGTTATTTACTTTCCTCGCGAGAGCAAACGCTGCCTCGCTTTGATTAAATAGATTTTGTACAAATGGCCATCCCCTTTATCTCTAGAACGGTTTTCTAGGAAGAGTAAAATGGCGCCTAATTATGCAGGTTTCCCTTACGGTGGGAAAATGAAATGTTGCGGAGAAGTTTCTTGTGCGCGCCATCTGCATCACTCAAAACAATTGAAAACTCTGGAGTGTTGCCAACTTTGGTTCGAGGTGCAACATGAGGGTGGTACCCTTTTAAAATACTTCCCCTTTCAACAAACTAAAAACATCTAACAGTAGATTCAGAGACAATCTTTTCTTGTCAATTAAATTGCTATTCGCTTTGGTGTCCCATTCCGAGAGAAATTTACAGCTTCGTCCTCGTATTTTACTGAGAGGCAAGTGGAAGCAAAAAAGGAAGCGAAAATAAAACGATAGGGAGAAAAGGAGACGACGAAGGAAAAAGTTCCATCGTTTGAAAAAGGATTTAAGTCTGTTAGATGCATATTTTCAGAAATAGAAGAGAAGTGTTAGAAATTATGGTTTAAAACGGGGCTAATCTAAATGAAACTATGGTACACGCAAAATTCCAGGAAAAAATGTTTTAGATATAACGGGTTCAGAGGAGAGGAGAGGTAGTTTCGAAAGTCGTGAATAGTCAAATGTTTCCTATAATATCTAAAACATAAGTGTCTAAGAGTTTTGTTCAGATTGGTCAAATGGTGCAAAATTTTATTTAACATCAACATACGGTGCTGGTGAATGTAAAGATTCCCCACTCCGAGGCCAAGTGGAATATTATGGAAGTAGCCCATAGTTTACAATAATCTAGGAGATAATCTTAACTGTTAATTGTAAAATATCGGCGACTACTTTCTGGGGTTACACAATGAGGCAGTATTTTTAACACTTAAATGATATCAGTATAATTATACTATATAAAAAAATCTGATGTGTTACACTCATATGACTTTCTCTACTCTTGTACAAACTATTTTTACAAACGCTTATTCTCCAACTACTTCATTAATCGAGATAAACATTTGCAGACTATCTTATTGCTAATTTTCTTGTAGATGTAAGGGGAATATATATTTACAAGGGCAATATAGAAATACAGTAGCCTTTAAGCACATACATATCTCTAGGTGCAGCACCATTCCCTTTGCCAGAGATTAATTAATACTCTTTGCATATCCAAGACAAAAAGATCAATAACGAATTCCCATTTGAGAAAATAAGTATTGAAAAATTTAAGGGAATAACAAGCAATATTTCGAAAATGGTTCACTCAACAAAAAAATGTATATGACAAATTCTGTATTTTAACGCGATGTTTTTTTTGTGTGTAGTAAAAGTTTGTCTATCTCTTATGGTTTACCAGTTATGCAAAAGTCGTTCACAATGAAGAATACTTTTGGAGACATTCCCAGAAAATTCAAGATATACATTTTATTTTTCATGAAAATATTTTTAACATATATTTTAATCAAAATCGTTAGAGCCATTTTGAGAAAATTAAAATTTTCGATAAATCTTCCATGTAAAGAGTAATCTGGGGTGGGGGGATTTTCTTGAAAAGCTTCGTGTCGCATCTCTGGAAGATACTGAACCTAAATACCAAGTTTGGTGTTTGTCGGACTATTCGTTTCTGAGTTGTGCTGTTCACAGACAAGACAGACACACAGACACACACACGGATATGTTTCCAAAAATGCTTTTTTTTTATTCAGGAGGTCTCAAAACATGTATTTCCGGTGAAATCTCGGTATCGAATTTTTGGGTGGAATACAATACTTCCCCTACTTACTATACGTAGTAGAGAAAGTAAAAATAACAGCCCGCCTTAAAGCAATATGTTTATAAATAATATATAAGCTGTATGTAACAGTCATTGTATTATGTTTATATTATTATGTACATGTATAATAATGTTATGTGAATGTATTATGCAATTTAACATTGCAGGAGCACTGAGAATAGATGCCGAAAGTTGCTAACAATGAGGTAACCTTGAGGTAATAATGAATTACAACAATAATGTAATATTTAAATCAGCTTATAAATAGCCAATCAAAAACTAGAAAAGCTGAAAGTTAAATAAAAGCATTCTATTGGAGTAATATTAGCCAATCAGAGACTTGAAATAGAGAAATTTACAAATTTAAGCAGTAAACGCCAGTCACTAGTAGACAGCGTTTCCAACCGGACGCTAGACGCGTTCCCGAGCAGTTCAATACGTATTCAGTGTCACATAAAATTCATTACGGCGAGAATATTATAACGTTTACGTGTTAAAAAGTGCAAGTATTTAATAAATAATCTCACATCTGTCTATATCAGTGAAGTGTTATTTAAATGTGTGAAGGATTAATAAAAGGAGTGAAGTAAAAATTATAATTTGTGTAAGTCTACATTCTTTAGTCGCACCACCCCCTGCAAAGAGATACATGTTTCTATAAATTACTACTTACGCAGTCGAGGCAAACAAAAAGATATAATATTTAAAGAAACATTAAAATACAAAGTTGATTTATAAACGTTGGGGCGAAGGCCACCGGAAAGTGAACGTTGGGGCGAAGGCCACGGGAAACTTTGTATCGTACCTGGTTGCAACTACTTCAAGTTTTGGCTCCCCAACAGTGGAACTACAATACAACACAACCTATTCCAAATTGGTTTTCCATACGTGGGGCTACAACCATTCAATACAACTTTCATGTTTTAAAACTGGGCTAATCTAAATAAAACTGTGGTACACACAGAATTCCAGGAAGAGACCTTAGATGTATTAGATGTTACGGGTTTATAAAGGAAGGAGAGGTAGCTTCGAAAGTCGTGAATAGTCAAATGTTTTCGATGACGTGTCTAGAGTTTTGTTCAGATTGGTCAAATGGTGCAAATTTTTATTTAACATCAACATACAACGGTACTGGTGAATATTCCCCACCCCGAGGCCAAGTGGAATATTTTGGAAGTTGCCCATAGTCTACAATAACCTAGGAGATAATCTTAATTGTTAATTGTAAATCGATTGACTAATTTTGGGGCTACACAAGGCCAACCTGTTCCAGCTTGGTTGTGCGCCAGCAAGCAGTGGAGTACTCGCGCCTCGAAGGAGTCTACCTGCAGCATGCAATACAAGTCGACACCGGGGCCAGCTGTCACCACGGCTGAATAAAGTGTTGTCTAATGACGTGTACGTTCCATTTCCTCGTCGAATTCAGCATCTTTTGATATACAATTCACTGCGGGAGTCTGTCCTTTTCGGTAAACAGAATCTGTTCTTCCTATGAAATAATTAACGGGCCTCCTTGACTTAAATAGTGACATATGTTGAGAAAAACAACACAACCTCAGACTGGCAGGAACCAGAAGCACTTGTGCTATGACCTTCGTCCAATGACGTATTGGCTAACACGTTCCTCTCTGGCTCCAAGAAAATGTGCTGCATAAAGCGAATACTCTAACCAGCCGAGCAGAGTTGGAACAGTCGTCCATCGTGGACTAGTGGTACCGTGCTAGCCTCTAGTTCCAAGGTCGTTCAAACCCGGCGAAGGGCGATGGATTTTTTCGGGTGTAAAAATCCTTAGCATGGCTTCCTTCGGAAGGGAATTAAAGCTGGTGGTCCCGTGTCGTAAATTTACGGCACGTCAAAAAAACTCAAGCCTGATAGAGAGGCCTCTGAGCAAAATTACCGGTCTTTCACGCCCAAAATTGAATGGGACGTTAACGACTATAGTAGTTAAAGAGCGTCCATAAATAAAACTCAATTTAATTTAATTTAATTTAGGAGTTAGAACAGGTTGCACTAGACGCAGGTAATGCACTCGATTGCAACTTACAGATGAAATACAGATCAACTTTCTTATATAAGGGCTATTAAAAGATTTTGTCCTAATTATTGCATACATATCTTACGTTATAAGCAGATCAGATTGTCTTTTCTTTTGCTGTGTTTTCTTCTGTTTTCTCAGTTCGAAATCGTGACCACCTATATGCATTGCTTGAAATGAAAGCCTGCTTCTTTTGTTTTATAGTCATTTTCTCTATAGTAAGAGGAAGTATTCCATTCCACCCAAAAATGCAACATCGAGATTGCACTAGTAAAGCATATTTTCAGGTCCTGTGAAGAAAGAAAAAAAAGCATAAGGTCCCTGTACGTTTGTCTATGGATAGTGTAACTCAAAAACGAAATGTCGGATAAACACTTAAATCGGTATTCAACTTCAACTAAATTGCGCAAATTTTCAAAACAAAATGTCCCTTCCATCCCAAACTATTTTGTCATAAATATACCTAACACTTTAATTAAAATTCCATGTCAAAATGTATATCCTGAATTTCTGCAAATAACCAGAAATCCCTTTCTTTCTCAATTAATTTTCTATATCTATGTTTGCATAACCGGTAAATTATAAGATATAAGACAAACAATGCCCAAACGAAACATAGATCTCATTAAAAGAAAAATGTTTGTAACATTAACCATTTCCGAGGTATTTGTTTGCTTTTGGTTTGAATTTTCCAATGCATTTATATAGTGCTAAGGAACCGTTCTTTTGCTTCTACTGATGTGCAAAAAGTATGCAATTTCAAAGCGACCCGTTTTTAAAAGATTCGCTATCCTTCAGACCGCAGGTGGCCCACACAAGCCGTTCTTAGTTGAAGTTAGTATATACCAGATAGCACGGATACCAAAAGGCTTGCCTAAGCAGAACTGCAAAGGGAACTCCATACCGACAGAGAGGAGACCGCTAAATGAAAGAACAATGCTTGAAAACGAACACTAAGTGTTATTACTGGTCCCAGGGCTCATTCGGTAGAGATAGTGCCAGCAATATGAGGTTTTCTGGGTTCGTTTCATGGTTTGGGCTCCAGAAAGTTGTCTTTAACAGTATGTCCAGAGTCAGGTGTTTGAATTTAGAGTACCTGTGTGTGTGTGTGTGTGTGAGGGGGTGTTATCGGTTATTTAATAAACAATTCGCTCATTAACAAGAATACAGGAGTGCCGGTAACTCTGAGCACGCGTGTTAAGTCATTTAGTTCCATGACAGTTAATCTACAATCAGTACTATATGGCACCACTTGGTGCCGCAAAGTTAACAAGATTACACAAAATTCTATTTTTATTACATTTATGTACCCTTAAATGGCGGTAGAATTAAATTATGTTCTATTAGTGCATTATTCAAAATAAGCATATGCAAACATGACCGCCTTGTCGGACGAAATATTGCAAGGTCCTCTCAGGCTTACGTTCTACCTGGAATGGTCCATCTTTCTTAATAACACTTCTGTATGTAAACAAAATTAAAAGTGCACAGAAGACAGATGCCGCGTCTGAAACACTTCTGAACACAGCCTTCGAACCTCAACTGCCTTTTGGTCTGTCTCCACACAGATCGTAACCATATCTGTGTGTTGTTATTGGAGAACGTTACCTTTTTGTCTGAATGACAGCTCGAACTGCATGCAGGCGACCACGCGACGCTTATCAGTACGAAACTACCACGTAAACACCTGCAGATAGCAGCACTACCTCAGTGACCTTTCGCTTTTGAGGCAGTATTTTTAACACTTAAATAATTTCAGTCTAATTATATAAATATATAAATTCAAAAACAGCCCGCCTTAAAGCAATATATGTATGTAACAAAATATAAAAGTGTATATTACAGTCATTGTATATGTTTATATTATTGTATTCATGTGTAATAATGTTATGTGAATGTATTACGTAACCTTGAGGAAATAATGAGTGAGAATTTAAATGTTACTTGTGATTTTTGGAAGCAATAATGTAATTTTAGTGACAGTTTATAAAAAATATCCAATCAACAGCCAGAAAATGCTTTAGTTAAATGAAGGTATTTTATTTGATTAGCAATAACAAAGCAGAGACTTGAAATACAGAAATTTACAAGTTTAGGCGGTTGAAATCTATTCAGTTGGTTGCAGACAGCGTTACTAACCAGACGCAAAAAGTGTCCTCAAGAAATTTAATACGTATTCGTGTGAGACGAAAATAGTTTTACGTGTTAAAAAGTGCAAGTAATTAATTAAAGAATCTCACAGCTCTCCATATCAGTGAAGTGTTGTTTAGATCGTATCCAGCATTAATAACAGGAGTGAAATAAAAATTATAATTTGTGTAAGCCTACATTCTTAAGTCGCATCACAACCCTGCCAAGACATCCATGTCTCTAAAATAAATACTGACGCAGCCGAGGCAAACATAAATATAATATTTAAAGAAACAGTAAACAAAAATACAGAGTTAATATTTTTAAAAATTGGGGCAAAGGCTACCGGGTACCATACGTGCCGTTGCAACTACTTCCAAGTGTTCGGCTCCCCAACAGTTGAACTATAATACAACTCCTTCAATACAACAAAATACCTTTTTCACTTTAATTATGCAGTGCCCTTTTGAACATCAGTGATGCCGAAACTTCTTTTGCACCTAAATATGCGAGAAACATAAAACTGCAGAGTACGGCTTGTTTGGGCTACCTGGTATATGGAAAGAGAAACACTTCTAAATGGGTAAAAGAATTATCACACTAGGTTTGGTGGTTTTCAAGACTGGTAAAACACATATACGCACCATTTTCTCTTTATACAGGGTGATTTATGAAGAACTGAAACATATTTTTTTAATTGTTTCAAAACGAGTTATGCTAGCGACAACTTATTATACCTGATATTCGGAAGAATATTGGGAGATTATTTACCTCTATAGCAAATGTTGAAAATGTCCTCCATCCTGCATAAAGCACAATTCAACACATCGTTCCATGTTACTGGCCACTCGTTGGAGTACTCTATTGTCGATAGCTTGAATCTCCTGTGTAATGTCCTGCTTCAGATCGTCCAATGTCCGAGGACGTGCGACATAAACCCTGTCTTTTAAGTAACTCCATAGAAAGAAGTCCGGCGATGTCAAATCCGGAGATCTCGTGGCCACAGGTTCTTGGAAAGCATAAGGTCGTCAAAAAAAACTTGCAATTAGTGTCATGAATTCATTTGATGTATGGCATGTAGCACCATCCTGCTGAAAATATCCTTTACCCAGCTCTGCATCGTCTAGTTGCTCAGCAAACTCCATGAAAATCCGTCGGTACTCTGCAGTGTTCACATTGTTTTAAAACCAAATTGGTCCCACTATTCTCTGTGCGGATATTGCGCACCAAACTCCGATTTTAACCGGGTGCATATGTGAGTTCACATAGCCGGTGAAATGGAACCATGCTTCATCTGTGAACCATGTGATGGACAATATGGTAGAATTTTTCGCAATAAACACAGTCGTCTATCCTTATCTGGTCCATTTAACTGATGGACAACCGTAATCCCATACGGCTTTAGGCTTGCACTTTTCACAGCTCTCTGACACATTTGAATAGCTGTACCCTGTTTCCTGCGACAAATGTCTTAATGGTTTTTTGGGTGACTGATCCAGTCGTGCTCTTACCTCAACAACCGTGGGAAGCCTAGATGAACGAGTTTTGCCTTTTTTCACTACCCATAGTTCCAGTTGTTTCCAATTGGTTTACTAGTGCCAGTACTGCGTTTCTTTGGGGAGAATTCCGAACACCAAATTCTCTCTGGTATGCCCTTTGAGTAGCTATAATTGAATTCGTAATCCAGTATTGCTTTACAAGGAAGAGTCGTTCGTTTAATGTGTACTCCATTTTCACGTTGACTAGAGCAAAATCTCAAAAACAGTTGCCGACACAAAAACTAACAATTAAGAATAAAACATGAATATCTGCGATTCTAGTGACGGGCAATGGAAACTCCATAACTTGGTGCTAAAATTGGGGCATCGAGTGAATTTCGAATAGAATAATTAAAGAAATAAGTGTGTCAGTTTTTCATATATCACCCTGTATTAGTACAGATTACTCGTTCACACCAGACTTTTGGTACATCCTATGAGCACTGTACCTTCTAGTTTGGATAGAGTTTAAAAGGAATCTATTCTTAGACATTTTAACTCCATTACCAGCCCCCTTACTTTCATCCTCCAAAATCGTGGAATATTAAGCTAGTTCCAATAAGAAGATATTGGATAATCACTTAGAGACATCGTACGAGATGAGCTTCAATCATGTTAGCATATAAGCCGAAGAGGAAAACGTCTTCTCATTACTCTGATGAAGACAGTAGGAGTATCCATGGTTACCAGAAGATGAGGAACTGACTCTTGAGTGAGTAAAGGAGATTGTCTCTCATGGCTGTCCAAAACGTCTCCTGTTGCAATTTTGTTGTACATCTTGATGTGGAGACATTGATGGTTGAGGCAGTATTTTAACACTTAAATGATTTCAGTCAAATTATATATGTATATTCAATAACAGCCCGCCTTGAAGAAATATGTACATGTAATAATTTATAAAATGTATGTAACAGTCACTTTATATGCTTATATTATTGCAAACATGTTCAATAATGTTATGTGAATGCATTACGTAATTTAATAATGTAGGAGCTGTGAGAATAATAGGTTAAAAGTTGCTAACAATGAAGTAACAATGAGGTAACCTTGAGGCAATAATGAGTAAGAATGTTTAATAATACTACTAGTCATTATTGGAGCAGCAATAATACAATTTTAGTGACAACCAATCAACAAACAGAAAAAGCTTTAGTTAAATGAAGGTATTCTATTGGAGTAGAATTAGCCAATCAGAAACTGAAAAGGAGAAAATTTTACAAATTTAGGGTTCAGTTGCCTGCAGACAGCGTTACTATCCAGACGCAAAAAGTGTCCTCAGGAAATGTAATATGTATTCGTGAGGGACGAAAAATAAGTTTACCTGTTAAAAAGTGTAATTAATTAAAAAAAAGAATCTCTCAGCTCTCTATATTAATGAAGTGTTATTTAAATCGTATCAAGCATTAATAAAAGAAGTGAAGTAAAACTATAATTTGTGTAAGCCTACATTCTTGTCGCACCATAACCCTGCTAAGAGAAACGTGTCTCTAACAAAAATACTGACGCAGCCGAGGCAAACATAAATATTTAATACTTAAAGAAACAGTCAAAATTACAAAGTTAATATTTTTAAAAGCTGGGGCAAAGGCTACCGGGTACCGGGTACCATACATGCGGCTACAACTACTTCAAGTTCGGCTCCCCAACAGTTGAAATATAATACAACTCCTTCAATACAAACTACTTCAAATTGACGCCCAAAGCATGGTGCAAATAACGTAACTAACAACGTTCTTCATGGTAAGCTCCCAATATTCATAGTCTGAGTGATTGAAATAAATAATAAAGTGTCAATACGGGGTACATTTATTTCGTGACTTTATCTACAACAGTTATCACCCAAGTTATTAATTGCACACAGTTTCTTCAAATGGACGCTCATCCGTAAGATCGCGGCTAGTTATGGCGGCTGGATGTATACTATTTGCCGTCAGTGTAGAACATTTTACCCCTTTATAGAATAGATTTCTCACACAAATTAGTTTTTCATTGTCGTAGAAGATGTAGGAGATTTTATTCTTGCACAACTAAACATCCCTCACATACTTTAAATTTGCATTAAGCATACTGAAAATGCAAACTTCTAAAACTTTCATCTAAATTTGATAAAATGTTTATCACAGATTTATTCATTATAATATACTAATATTCACTATATACTTTTCAAAAAATGCGTTAATAAATCTTATTGTTATATTCACGTGATTTTCTACACCCACTTAGTATACCTTTATATTTTTACAAATTATTCCTACAAACTCTTATTCTTCTACTTGCTTCTTGTCAATTGAGACAAAGCTTCGCAGAAATGGTTCCATTATACATTTCGCTGTAGATACAAGGGCTGAAGTAACAATCAAATTTTTAAACAGCAGGTCGCTGGCTTTGAAATTCCACACTGTTTGTCTGACTCACGAGAAACAAAAGAATGCTGATCAAGCACCTCAGAGGTATCGAAAAATTAAAACAACAGCAACAAATACCTCCAAGATCAATAATGCCACACAAAATGACAAACTGTGTGTTTTAACACAACATGTTTAGTGTACTCACAGGCTATTCGTAGATAACATATGTTAATAGTGAGGCAAATATAAAAAACATAATAATGCTGTTTAAGCAAAATTGTTATGTATTTTTTGTAGAAATCAAAAACCAGGAAAAGGTTTCCTCTAAAGAGCAGCTTGGGGTGCAAGGATTTTTTGGGGATCTTCATATCACAGCTTCGGAAAATAACCTAACAAATACCAAGCTTGGGATTTATGCAACATTTCGTTTTTGCACACATACGCTACAGATCGGGAACCTTAAAATTTTTCTATGTATCTCTGGTGAAACCCGATATTGATACCATAGGTAAGTGCTAAAGAAAGTAGTAAGCTTTGAACAGCTGTTATAACTATCTCTCATCTGTGCTAATATTGTAAAGCGAAAAAAAATCTGATGTGCTACACTCACATAACTTTCTCTACTCTTGCACAAACTATTTTTACAAACGCTTATATTCCATCTACTTCATGTTAATCGAGATAAACATTTGCAGACTCTATCTTATTGCTAATTTTCTTGTAGGTGCAAGGGGAATACGGTAGGCTTTAAGCGATAGTCAAATATTTTAAGAGCTGCTTGCTATGTGGAGTATTCCATTTTCTTTGCATTACCAGGACAAAATAAATTAATAACGAATTCCCATTTGAGAAAAAGTACAAGTATTGGAAAATTTAAGGGATTAACAAGCAATATCTCGAAAATGGCTCATTCAACAAAAAAATGTATATAACATAAATTGTGTATTTTAACGCGATCTACATTTTTTGTGTAGTAAAACTTTATCTCTTATGGTTTACCAGTTATGCAAAAGTCGTTCACAATGAAGAATACTTTTGAAGACATTTCCAGAAAATTCAAGATATACATTTTATTTGTCATGAAAATATCTTAAACATATGATATTTTAATCAAAATCGTTAGAAACATTTTTGGGAAAATTAAAATTTTCGAATAATATTCCATGTAAAGGATAGTCTTGGGTGGGAGGATTTTCTTGAAAACCTTTGTGTCGCATCTCTGGAAGATACTGAACCTAAATACCAAGTTTGGTGTTTATCCGACTGTTTGTTTCTGAGTAATGCTGTTCACAGACAGGCACACAGACACACGGACATGTTTCCAAATTGTTTATATGCATTCAGTGCACCTCAAAACATGTATTTCCTGTGAAATCTCGATATCGAATTTTTGGGTGGAATGCAATACTTCCCCTACTTACTATACGTAGTAGAGAAAGTAAAAAATGCTATGTATTCATGTGTTAGTGTGTGTATTAACTGAGTTTTATTTATGGACGCTCTTTAACTACTATGATCCTTAGCGTCCCATTCTATGTTGGACATGAAAGACTGGAAATTTTGCTCAGAGGCCTGTCTACGTGCTGTAAATTACGACACGGACCACCAGCTTTACTTCCCTTCCGAAGGAAGCCGTGCTAAGGATATTTATGCCCGAAAAGAATCCATCGCCCTCCACCGGGTTTGAACCCGCGTCCTCGGGAACTGGAGGCTAGCATGGTAACACTACACCACGGAGGAAGGAGATACAATCTACAACTGATATGATATGGTTATTATCCCCCACCAAAGAACTAAATCTACCATCCTACAACCATCCTTCTATTTCTGTAGTTAAGCCCTACCAAAGCCTACCAGAGAGATCGAGATTAAAAAGTGGCAATCCACCTTGTTTATAGCGTTATGAATCTTTGTCATTTATCAATTCTGCAAATGCCTCCCTTTATTCTAATCCCAAAGACCTGTGCACTCAAATTTCTGGAAGCCAAAACCTTCTAATAACCCTCATAAGTGCGACAGAGACTTGGGCCCGTCACTAAGAGTTACGCTTGGTACAGGTCGATTTTTTCATTGTGAAAATGCAGTAACACAGAGGGAAATAACATAGTCAATGATGGGGAGGAAAACGGCTTGCAGTATTTCCCTTGCGTGGAACACTCACTCGGAACCGTGGTGATGTCACCTTATCTCACGTGTACATGCCTACTGCTCTGTTACAACTAAACCAATATTCCTCCCAGAAAATAAATAGACTTTTCCAACCACTGCGCATACAGATGAGCCTGTCAAAGAAAAAATCGCACTGTACCCTTAGCGTAGTTGCTCGGTTGCCATCTTATGTTCTGCCGGTTAATATCTCGTACTTGATAATGCTGTAAATCAAACCTATTCCTTATTGATTCTTTTCTGAGGAATGGGTGAGTTCAACAACAACCACAATTTGGTTATTAGTTTGATTTTACTCCAGTTGCAGAAGTATGAAAGCTGCCGGCTAACTTATTTTTCCCTTAATTACTTGTTTATACATGATTCTTTTCCTGTTACCTCACAAGCTCATTGTAGTCACATGCTATCTCCCTCACTCTTCTTTACACGACTTGTCGCAATTCAGTGTCTGGATGCTAAGAAATCAGTGCGAGTTGCTTGGAAAATGTTCCTCTTTTATATCTAAATGCCATGACGTACATTCGCGCCAATGATTGTAAAGTCTATTCCTATTGGTGCTTTTCATAACGTTGTATGAGAATTCAATCGTTCATGTTTAATAAAAACTGGAATATTAATTAATGTATTTTGATTATCTGTTAGATCAATTGGAGGATTTGCAGTAAGTTGCAGTAAGTTTAATTTGTTTACGTCAAGTTGATATAAAAGCATTAATTGCTTATTCATATGTAGGTCATACAGGAGCCACGCTACTATGACATATCTGGGAATTCCTATGTATCTCTGTCTCTTTCTCATCGGTCCTCTCTCTCTCACACACACACACACACATTGTCACTTTTTCCAGTTTCCTGTGCTGCTATGTCAACATTTGCCTAAATCTGTTAGAGCCCAACTTACTAGCACGCTTTTCTCTACAACGTCTCATTACAAATATTCCTTCTTACATACATAAAATTATAAAATTTTATATTACACGATATTTACAATATTTCTATTTGCATCTGTTCCCATTTCCTACTTATTTCCATTAGAACATAATACTTTCTCTGCTATTACTCTATCGTTATTTACATATCTGTGATCATAGTCTTTACGTTAAATTATGAATATTAATTATCGGGTAGGTGTTCCCCTAAATAAAATTTTGCTTTATTTAATTTGTACTTAAACTGTAATTAGTGTCGTTAGCAGAGCATGATAAATAGTATACAAAGAGAGAAAACTGTTAACATTAGAAATCAGTGAACCAATATTTTATATTAACAAATGAGGAGCTTATTTTTCTCACTGGTCGTAGACTATAATCTCTTCCAAAGAGGTTAACTTGGTGGCCTGAGAGTGCGGAATCTACATATTCACCAGCTTCGCCTCTATTTTATTGTACATGCTAAACGTTTCTGTCTTATGTAAAAACTATGTAGCCTTTGTGTTATTAAATAATGAGGCCAAAGAGGAAGGCAGAAAGTTTGAAATTTAACTGTCTGTAATTACCTTAAAATTACTCGACTATTCGACTGACGATTGTTCCGCCACCCAAGAGTAATTGCAGCTTGGAAAATTGTTGGGAGGAAGTTAAGGAAATCAGACGTTCCGCCGATATTTTACATCTTTTGCGTAAATATCGGGATTGTTCATCTGTTGCTAGGAATAACTGGGGCTGGATCAAATTACAATTACAAGAGGCAAAGCCGAAGATTAACCTAAAAATCTTCTACATTATTGTACAGTAATTCCATAAAGAACGCGACGAAGTAAATTAAATTGATTAAATGCCATTCGAGTTTAGAAAGCTAACCATACAAAGCAAGCTACTACATTGATAAAGTAAGCAATGTTATTTGAAGGAAAGAACATCCGAGTTAGAATGTCAGCGCCAGTTTTATGAAATGTAAATGAACAGAACATGTGACTGATTCACTGACAGACTCCTTAACTTGCTGAGTCGCCAGAAGAGAGGCAGAAAGAGAGAGCGCGAGAAATAAAACCACGGAGAAAATTCTGGCAGCAGATGTTCTACAAAAAAAGAGGGATAAAGAGCGATGTACGTTAACAATAAAGAGCTTAGGATAGGATTTATTTAGTAGCTGATACAATGCTTAAATACCTTCCTTTCTTCTTGGAGAAGGCATTATCCCTCTACTGCAAACTTGTACGTAATTGCTTCTGAAAATTATTTGCCTGTTTACTTCAAATAGTTAATCCATAATTAATAACCATCGCAAATCTTTTGGGACAGTTTTCTTCTCTATACTTTTAAGATCAGAAAAGATAAAAACCTTATGTGTTTCATTCACAAGACATTCTCTACCCGTTCTCCAACATTCCAACTATTATTACAGATTTATGGTTCTATTTTATTTCATGTTAATTGAAGTAAACATTTTAAGAAATGATTTTATTACATATTTCCTTGACGGTACAATCCGAGGTCGCGGGTTCAAAGCCGGGGAAGGGCGATGGATTTTTTTCGGGGTAAAAAGCCTTAGCATGTCTTCCTTCGGAAGGGAAGTAAAGCCAGTGGTCCCGTGTCGCAGATTTACGGCACGTAAAAGAACCTCAAGCCTGATAAAGAGGCCTCTGAGCAAAATTACCGTCTTTCACGCCCAATATAGAATGGGAGGCTAAGGAACACAGTAGTTAAAGAAGGTCCATAAATAAATAAGACTCAATTTTATGAAGGTACAAGGGAATTAGGAGAATGCAGTAGACTCAAACGATAAAATCGTTCAGATGTGGTTGTATCTGATGGCTTTGAAATTCCGTTCTCCTTGAACATGAGGCAGTATTTTTAACACTTAAATGATTTCAGTCAAATTATATAATATGTAAATTCAATAACAGCCCGCCTTGAAGCAATATATGTATGTAATAATTTGTAAAATGTATGTAACAGTTATTGCATATGCTTATATTATTGTAAACATGTTCAATAATGTTATGTGAATGGATTACGTAATTTAATAATGTAGGAACTGTGAGAATAATAAGTTAAACATTGCTAATAATGAGGTAACAATGAGGTAATCTTGAGGCAATAATGAGTTTAAGAGTTTAATAATACTACTTCTAATTATTGGAGTAACAATAATGTAATTTTAGTGACAGTTTATAAAATAGCCAATCAACAACCAGATAAAGGTTTAATTAAATGAAGGTATTCCATTGGATTATGAATAGCCAATCAGAGACTTGAAATACAGAAATTTACAAGTTTAGACGGTTGAAATCAATTTAGTTGCCTGCAGACAGTGCTCATAACTGGATGCGTTGCTTGAGCGTCCTCCAGAGATTTAATATGTATTCGTGTGAGACGAAAAATACGTTTACGTGTTGAAAAGTGTAATTAATTAATAAAATGAATCTCACCGTTCTCTATATCAGTGAAGTGTTATTTTAATCGTGAAGTAAAATTATAATCTTTGTAAGCCTACATTCTTGTCGCACCAAAACCCTGCTAAGAGAAACGTGTCTCTAACAAATACTGACGCAGCCGAAGCAAACATAAATATTAAATATTTAAAGAAACAGTCAAATCACAAAGTTAATATTTTTTAAATTTTTTGACGAAGGCTACCGGGTACTATACGTGCGGTTGCAACCAACTTCATGTTCGGCTCTCAAACAGTTGAAATATAATACAGCATCTACAAACTGACTTTCAATACGTAGCAGCAACTACCTACTTCTGAAAATTGTCATCCATACGTGGTGCAAACAACGTAAAGAAACTATCTTCTTCAAATAAATACAAGGAAAAAAAGAGTAGCAATTTTACACTTGAGAAAAGCATAAGTATTTGTCAATTCAAACCAATAACAAAGAATATCTCGGAAATGGTTTAGGCCGCAAAGAAAAAGTATTCAGTATAAGCTATCTACTTTAACTAAATGTATATTTTTGGTTTAATAGAAGTTTCCTATCTCTTACGGTTTACCAATTATACCAAAGTGATTCAGAATGAAGAGACTTCAAAGGCTATTCCGAGAAAATCAAGGATATGCATGTTATTTGCCACAAAAATATTTAAAATGTGATATTTAAATCAAAATCATCAGAGCCATTTTTGGGGAAATAAAAATATCGCAAAGTATTCCATATAAGGAGTAGTTTGAGTCGGAGGATTTTTTTAAAATCTTTATTTCGCATCTCTAAACGCTATATAATATAAATTAAAAGTTTGGCATTTATCTAGTTCTTTGTTTTTGAGTTACGCCGTCACAAGCACAGGCGCGCACACGTACATACTCGGGTCTTTTCTGAAAATGCTTTTCTTGGATTCAGGAATCTCAAAACATGTATTTCCTGAATTCCCGCTATTGAATTTTTTGGTAAAATACCCACTGTAAGCACATAGTAGAGAAAGTACCAAATACTGTTGCGTGGTGAACGTGTTTAAACCCCTCTGTAATACAAGGTAAGTCATTTTTCTATCCAAGGAAACTTAAAAATTTATAATTACTAATGGTTTGCATTGTAACATTTGCTTCAAATAATTACGTAAATGTTCAAACTTTTAGAAAATTGTTGGTTATATTATAAACTCATCATGTAATTACATAAAATGAAATTGAGTAGTAATCGATGTCGATATTTCACCTGAAATGTATGTTTTGAGGTCCACTGAATCTGGAAAATAGCTTTTCAGAAAAGACCTCCCAATGTGTGTTTATACAGCATAACTCAAAAACAAAAGTCTGATAAATACTATACTATGTATATATCTACGTCCATCTTCCAGGATAGATTTACAAGAGCACCCCATCTCCTTTTAGGGAGAATTTTTTCTTCTAAAATAGCGCTAACGATCTTGATTAAAATCACTTGGCATACATTACATATTGACTTGGTAACTAAAATTTACATCTTAAATTTTCTGCAAATAGACTGTGAAGCCCTCTTCACTCGGAAGGAACTTCATAAACACAAAAACATAGAGATCTCGTTAAAACAAGACATGTATCAAAAGCCTGTTTGTGGTATTTGCCATTTCTAAGTTATTTGTTATTAGTTTTAATTTTCAAATACTTAAAATACTTGACGTGTTAAAGTCTTGGTTCGTTTCTATTCGTCAAGCAAAAGGTGAAAATTCAAAGGCAGCATATAGTGACCCGCTGCTAAAAGATTTGACCATTGCTTTAGCCCCCCCGTATCCCTCTTGTATCTTGCTATAAACGCAAGCCTTCAACATGCCACGTTTCATGCCACTTCTTTGTTAAGAGGCTATAAGTTCGGACGTGTCTTTGTTGTATGGAATGGTATCTGCAGCTAAAAAAAAAACCTCATAAATCTGTAGGTCAGGAAGGAATGTCAACTTTTATCACTTCGTTCAAGTGGCATAGCCTTTGAACCTTTCCTAAATTTTGCAGCAACTATAAGACGAGAAATAGACTTGTGTAAAAATAGTTTATATAGTAAAAGTAAATAGTAACTAGTAAAAGTCATCTGAATGTATCACATTTTTCTACGGTATAATTCATATACATTCTTTTCGGGTTTCCATTTAAGTTGAATGCTATACCATCTTCAGTAATTCTTTCACTGATTTTGGTATGTTTGAAGGCAGTTTAATACAATTTTGCAGTCTTTCCTTCATGTGCCAAGTCATGGCTTTCAAGTTCTTGTCTTAGATCAAATAAAACTGTGAAAGATTCTTGACTTACACAAAAATAACTAGTACGCTGACAATTTTAATCTGATAACCATTGCACTTATTCGTGGTAATGGTGAAACACTGCATTCACAATTTTATTAACGCAACTTTCTGTAACCTTCGAGACAGTATAGTGCCACGTAGCTGCTGTGAGCCGGGCTTCGTCCATCAACGATATCCTGCTGTTGGCCAGAAAGGAAAGAGAGCCGTTCCCAGCCTACGCAAATTTCGGAAGCGAATTGAGATGCACGGAGATATTTTTGAATGTTCCCTCTCCCCCGGACTCTGCAGTATATGCATATACGTACGGCCCGGATTTTTAGGTGGATTAAACCTCCATTTTAGGTTTCTTATATGCTTAAAATAGGTTTTGTTTAGGTTTATCTTGATTAAAATAGTTTTTTTAATGTTTTACTTCGTGGATCAATACAGGTATAAATAATTTTGCTTTTCTGGTACTCAATTTTTTGGCATTGCGGTAGATACATACATTCACAAATTTTCTGTTATCAGTAACACGTTCTTGTATGAAGAAACCCTTCTTTCAACGGAACATGACGTCATTGGAGTGTAGAACATGGATGCCAGTGCAGCAGGTTCTAGGGGTAGTTCTACTGTATACTTTTCTCCCTGCAATACTGAATTGATGATTTTCCATATCTTCAAAAGCAGGATTTCGTTGAAGAATCTTCTGCAACTTCGAAGAACATGCAACTCCCACTGGTCCAGGTATTTCTTTACTGGAAACATTGTCAATGATATCTAGAGCATCTTTCTGTGGCAAAGTTTTACTCTCCAACCGGAGAGTAGCTTCTGGTATAAAACAAAAGGGAAGCGGCAAGAGTGGGGCACTCGAATGATTTCTTAGCCTTGGCAATGCAGGAAGCTTCTGTTTCATCCAATTCATGCCGACCCTCGTAGCCGTGATCGCTGGAGCATGTAGCTTCGGCGCTCCGCCAAGCTGAGGGTCGCGGGTTCCAGTCCCGCCATGGGCATAGGTGTATGTGTGTCTGTGTGTAATTGTGGTAATAAGCGGTAACGAAAACAGTAAAAACACAGTTCAAAAGAAAGAAAAAAACTCATTGGCGACATTTTTAACGTCTTTTAAGTGCTCGGCATAGTAAATGGCAGCAGACAGCCAAGTCCTGACCTTCTGTCAGCTGCATCCAGGTGTCACCACGTCACACGTGCTGCGTTTAACTGTAGTAACTTGAACTATCTACTAGCTATAAGTAGTGGAAATAATTTTACAATGAACTTCAATCCGAAAATGACATTCTTCATTTCGAAAAAGGAAAAACAGCTATTTAGGTTATTTTAGGTGTAAAACCCCTCATTTACGTTTTTTAGGTGTAATGAAATTCGCATATTCTGCTCCAGGAAGTGTGAAACGAGTATATATCTTGAAATGTGTCAATTAAATAGCGAGGAAAAATATAGGTTGAAACCTAAAAATCCGGGCCCTACATATAAGCGAGCGTGCTCGCGAGTGAGCCAGCGTGGTGATTGTTGTAACATACAGCGAATGCTCCTACTCTGTGGACAAATTATTAATGAGCGATCGAAAGGGAGAAGAGAAGTCCTGTGTTCGTCAGCTAGTGGGCATCTGGAGGAGAGAGGAAGTCCTGTATTCGATGATGCAGTGAGTGAAGCAAAAGAAAGAAAAGCCTGCTTCGGCGTGATTCATACACGGCTCCACGCAAGGAAAAGAAAAGTGAAGTGACGGTGACAACTGGACGAAGTCACGCTGATGTCAGGAATGGTATTCAAATGTCAGATGGATGAAGTACTTCAACAATTAAGTGGAATGAAGAAATCTAAAATTCAGAAAATGGAGACGGAAATGAAATTGCAATGGTGGAGAAGGGAACTGAAGGAAGAGTGAAGATGATAAATAAAATTAAGAAAATTAAATACAAACTTAGCCACAACACTGACAACGAAACGGAGAAATTAAATCCGAACTCTATTTTGACACTGACTCTGTAAAATCTGATATGAATGCTATGACGAACGACTTAAGATGACATAGTTAAGGATTAGAATAAATCAAATCTGGCATGGAAATAAACATTAGTAGGAAAGCAGGAGAATGGTGGAGGAGAAGCGCCGCGACCTAGAGGCATACCCGTTCCAAAATTATATGAGACCGACTAATGCTAAAATGGTGAAGCCTCCGAAATTCGACGGCACTTTGTCATGAACTGTGTTTAAGCGGCAGCTCGAGTTCATTGTGACCCACAATGGATGGACGCCGGCAGAGAAGACGACACAGCTCTCGGCGAACCTACAGGGACAAACAACCGAAAACTTCGTACTTTCCCCACCTAAGGCTCGGCCAAGGACTTCATTAAACTATTATAGAGGCGCTATGGAGAAAATTACCTGGCCGCCGCTTAAGGTGAAGCTCAGGTGAAGGCAAATGTGCAACAATTGGATGAGAACTTCAAAAATTCCCCATGGAGGTAGACCGTCTGGCACACCGGTCTTCGACAGATATACTACGAGACCATTTCCGGAGAGGTAGCTCGTGTATTTATCAGAGCTACCACGGTGACGGATGAGAAGACAGAAACCGGCGTCAACAACAACAGGTTAAGCAATGTAGAGAAGGGACTGGATACATGCATACTTGCTAGAGTTGCAGAAACCCCGAACACCTAAGGAAAAACTGGGAGCATTCAGGAAAATGGCTATGGGCGGACTTAAAGACGACCATGTCGGTGTCATCATCACTTTCTCAATTCGCTTCGGAGTACCGTCAGGAAAACCCCATTTCAACGCAGACACCCTCTACCGAAGACTGTGCCAAGAAAACTACATCACTGTATGAAGATGGAGACGAAGTGCAACAGCCTTACTCCCGGTCGCAATACAGCCTGATACCTTAAGGAGGTATCTGGAGGTTCGAGACATAGGGCCAACCTTGACGTATAAGAAATATGGAAACGACCTGTGTGGGCAGACGTCGCTCCAAGGGGCCCAACCTATAAACGCTATTGACAGTGGGATCCCTTTTGATCAGGAACGGTGTGCTATGGAGCGTGTGGGAGTCCACATGCAGGAAACCAAGATGGGACAGGTATTGCTCCCGAAGAGCAAGAAGTCTTGGAGAAGACCCATACCTATACTGCCGGAGAGCACTTGGATGTAAATAAGACTTTGGAAAAGCTATGTCGCCGATTCTATCGGTTCATCTTCGAAGCGACGTAGGGAGGTACTGCTAGCAATGCGACACACAGTAGGATCATAATGCTATAGTTCAATGTGGGCAGCGTGCGATATGGCAGACACTTTCCCTATGACAGACGTGGGTAGTCATTATCTGTTACTGACAGGGATTATATTACCAAGTGGCCCAAGTACGCGATTCCCAATCAAAATGTGTCTACTGTGACTAATTCACTTGTAAAAGGCTTCTTCTCACGGTTGGAGATCCCCCCCCCAGGAGCTCCATAGTGAAGTCTGAGCCGCGACCACTCCCCTTCAACTACAATCGGACGGAATGATGAAGTGCTATATAAACAGGCAGAGGAACACCTTCGGAAAGTATCCATCCATCAGCGAGATTGGAATGTGCATGACACATTTTTCCTCCTGGCCTACAGAGTATCAGTATACGAGTCCACTGGTTTGATAAAAGTCAATACGGTATTCGGACGGGAGCTAGGGCTACCACGTAATCTGTTTTTCAGCACGTCTTCTGATGCTGACCAGCCGGTAACGGATTATTTGGGGCGCTAAAAGGCAGTCGGGAACTAAAGGGAAGTCGTCGAAATTACGACGTTCCTGGGACGGCTTGTAAAAGGTAGTCATCCGTATCGACGTTATGGTATACCGTAATCGTCGTCAAATCCGAGGGAAGCCAATTGTGGTTCTTTGCTGCCTAGCTCCATATCGAGGAGTGCTAGGGATGAGCAGCTCTGAGGAGGGAACTTTGTGATATAGCTACCGTGAGCCGGGCTTCGTCCTTCAGCACTAGCCGCCTAGTTGGTTAGACAGGAGAGGGAAGAGCTCCTAGTCAACGGGAATTCCAAAAGCACAATCGAAATACTAAGAAATAATCCTGAATGTTTCCTCTCCCGAGGACTATGTCTCTGCAGCTATATTAGCGAGCATGCTCTCAAGTGAGTCAATGAGGTGGTTATTGTGGTGATATACAGGGCTTTTACTCTGCGGAGAGTTAGCGAGGAGACCTATGTTCGACGGTTATTAAGAATCCGAAAGAGAGAATAGAAGTCTTGTTCAACACTCCAGTGAATTAAGTATGAGGAGGAGGAGGAGGAGGAGAGGCTGATTTGCGCGTGATTAATAACCGCTACGCGAAAAGAAAAGTGAAGTAACAGTGAAAATTTAACAAAATAACAATACGTAGATTCTGCTAGTAATAAATATTCAATAGTAAATATACATGCAAGTGATCCATTAGAACGATAAACGCAGACAAATGATGGCAATAATAGGAAAGGAGATAGTTAATGTTAATGATACATGATATGACTGTAGCGATTTAAATATTTATGTTGTATAATAATTCTTATTTAAAAATTCGTGTAATATTTTGCGTAAGAATTGAACTGGAAAAGAGTGGAAGATTAAAACTTTGATAGACCGAAAGTAATTATTGGCCTAGACTGGGATGGACTATTAGCAAAGTCCAAAGTAAGGGTTCTGAATTCCAAGAAGAACCATATAAGTTATGGTTCCCGACCATTAGCTAGTCATTGTAGGGAGATCTGGTAACACTTAGCAAACGGGAAGGAATAATTTAGGATAGGATACATATAAATATCAAATAGTAATGTTCGACATGAATATACTAATAATCCATTCGCATCAAGATAGAAAGTCCTCAACCGGGAGGCGGAGCGTAGTAAAATAAAAAGGCGTGTGTCGACGCGTTTCGTTCACTGATTCAGTTTTGATTGATCAGATATCGTTCAGAACTCAGCCTGCGCTTCTCACATATTCAACTGGCTTATCTCTCGGCAATATAAATCAGGTAAGTGTTGTTAATCATATTTTAGTGAACGTTACACCTTTTGTCGCAAGAATCCCAAAGGATTCTCAGCACTCCAGGTGGTGTTCTGCTTGAAATACTTCGAATGCACACTTGCGTTTTAAAATGTCTAAAATATTATTTAGTAGGGTGTATTCAGCAATTTCAAAAGGTTTGAAACATATAAACCTTAAGTGCAGCTAATTAAACATTATTGGAGTACCAGAGGACCTCCTACTTGGTACGTGGAAGCTTAAATGAATGTAAGTTATATGCTTCAGATCTGTAAAATCCCTAATAAACACTGCCGAAGCATCGTTTCCAAAATCACTTGATTACCAGGAAAGGAGCTTTGGTGAAATTGCTGCAGAGTTTCCTGTATGTGCAGCCCTGGTACTACGGTGATTATTGTTATTATAGTTTATTAAGGTTGCCGCTATATTTCCTGCTACTTCCTAACCCTCTTCTGTGGGATAATTAAGTGAAATATGATTTGAATTTTAACCTCCTCTCCCAAACCACCTTATTTCTTCCGGACCACTGATCCGCGCAGTTTCCACTCCATTTGTGCAGCCTGCAGCACATAAGCGAAAATATGAAATTGTTAATTCTGGCCATATTTCATCGGAAGCAAAGTGGTTATGATATGCCGGCGACCATCCATCCGTCATCCGACGGGGCAGTCTTGTACATCTGATGGGCGTTGATAACACGCTCGTTAATGCTGTTCTCCAAATATTGATTTATTGCCGTTCGCAGTGACAGTGGTCCAGTCGCAGGGTCTACCTCTTCAACTGGCGATGGTAAAGAACTGCCCAAATTTAAATCTGAATCAAGTTCGGCTCATGTGTTCCCCGTTAACGTCTAATTTTATTGGTACGACATAATTAGTATTATTGTTTTATTGTAATCTTAACAGGTTATTGACCATTTTGCGACATTACTATAGGTTTCCTTAGTGCTAGCCAGACAGATCGCCTGCTTGAGAAATTTACTTATAGGTGTCCTTAGTTGAGTAGTCGCTTTCTACCATCTGCTTTGTTGCTATTGAGTTTTGGTGGCATGTGGACTTTGGGATCGTGGAACGCTTGCTGTTCTTTTTGTGTACACGTAGTCGTTCCGATGCTGGTTAGGTGGCGTTGGTTGCATAGCCGCATTCCTGTACCACTATTTTTATTTCCATTTGTTTTTTATCTTTGGGCCATTGTAGTAAATTCCCCACCCGGTATCTAGATGATACTGAGGGAAACTACGACATCCCCTCCCACATGACTGATTGGCCAGTACCTACGCGGGATTATATACCGCAATCTTACGAATGCTGCTGGTCTCTTCGGCCACGCTTACTGAAGTGCCTAACTTTGATGTTTCCTGGTGAAGAGACTGCGGGTATGAGTACCATGTGTGTTTTCTTTAAACTTTTTGGGTTTCTTTGTATTACTTTTTAGTTAAATTTAAATATCAAAGGCATTCACACCCTCATATATACTTTCAGACTCCAAAGAGGAGAGAAATATACTTAGCTAACGAAAAATCCTAATCCTTCAGCCGGATGTTGAACCCGGGACGTCTGGATTTGATGCTAGCATGCTGACAACCAGATCATATAGATAGTCTTGTAATTGTGTGTATGTCTGTAAGTAAAACGGAATATAACACAAACACAGGAAAAAATAAAGATATAAATTTAAAAAAGAAATAAAGAAATTTGAACCATAGAGGCTACCACCCGAGTCATTCCGGTCGGAGTTCTGAAGAAATAGGTCAAATGTTGATCTATATATATTGCTCTATTGGATCAAAACAAAGATAACAGAAGGTTTTGATAATTATACTGAAGTCATTTCCGGCGGATGCTAAAACAAAAATATCTAAAGTTTTATAGAAAAACTTTAATAAAAATAGACATGACACAAACATAAACTTTCCCAACCACATAATTTAAAAATTAGTGATGGGACGATACCACTATTTATCGATACTCGATAACGATACTAATTTTATGAAAAACTAAAAGTGATGGCTTGTTCACTGAACTATGTCCTTCTTAGTAGTTTTCTGTGTATAAACCCATATAACCGATTTTGTATTGTATGTTTATTCCGAAATTGTCCCTTTTTAACATTCTCCAATTGGGAGCAATTGTTTTTCATTTTGATAGTGTTGCAGATTATATAGGGTAGTTAAATTATATTCGAACCCACTCGCCGCCTCTCTCTACTGCGCGAGACAGCCGGCAGTCCCGAGGAAATTACGCCGGCAGAGGCGGACTAAAATTCTTACCTTATAATAGATGCTGAAAATGTTGACCTTCTGCTGTCAAACAGGCAGCATCTCTCGTGTAAATATTCTCGCTCACTCTTCGAAGCTAAGCAGCAGGAATTCTTGTGATTTCTTGCACAATGTTTTCTCTAAGTTCCTGTAGTGTGCGAGGATTGGAACGATACATTTTGTCTTTTAAAATCACAACTCGTTAGGTCAGGAGAACGATGCGGCCACAAATCAACACTAATTATTCTGTTATCAAACACCTCTCTTATTGCATGTAATGATTCGGCAGCCTTATGTGCTGTTGAACAATCTTGCTGGAACCAACCATACGATTTCTCTTCATCTGTCAAGCAATTGTAAAATTACCTCAGAATTAACCTCTGCATTCGCTCTGCATTTATTGTTTCATCAAACAATATGGGCCCTATTATTCTTCTAGCACAATTATTTCTGCTGCTGAGCTTTGGAGAGTGAGCAGGAATATTTACATGAGATATGCTGACTGTTTGAGAGCAGAAGGTCAACATTTCCAGCCTCTATTACAAGGTAAGGATTTTAATGCGCCTCTGCCGGCGTAATTTCCCCGGCGACTGCCGGCTGTCTCGCGCAGTAGAAAGAGGCCCGAATGGGTTCGAATATAATTTAACTACCCTATGTATCCCTATTGTTAGTCAAGATGGATAATAAATAATAATAATAATAATAATAATAATAAATGTATTTGCTTCCTTTTTATGTAACTATATTTTGTAATGAAACCTTGGTTTTTAAGGATTTTCTCTGCATAGAAAAACAAATACTAGAAACTCTTCTTTATTCTGAAATCTTAAAAACATAAATAAATATATATTTTATATCAAACTCGACAATTAAAAATAAATATTTTCATGCGCTGTCATGCTCACGTCTTAAGTTCTGATTAGCTTCTGCTGGATTCACAGATTTTGGTCACCGGAGTAGGTAAATGTAGTGGCAGAGAATGAGTCAGCAAGCCAGACTATTGCAGAAACGTGATTTAGTGCGTCAGCTAAATCAGCTTCATCCACAACTCAGTTAACGCTGCATGTTTCACGACTACCTCTACTCCTTCCCCCATTGTTTTGCATGTTTTCATTTAGACACAAGAGTCTGTGAAATGTTGCATCCTTTCAACCACAGGAAATGCAGTCAAAGTCTATCAAGAACTATAACCCAACAACTTTTTGGAGACTTGTGCGAGGCAATAACGTGAAGTCTAAACTCCTTTCATTTCTTATGTAGCATAAAGTTAAACGCAACAACTTTCAAAAATGCAAGACTTAAGAATTTAAAAGTATCGAAAAAGTATCAAAAGTTTATCACAACCGAGTATCGAGAGTGTTGAGGTATCGACATCTCCATCCCAATTAAAAATTTAAAACGATAATTTTTATCACCTTGTCTAAAATGCCCTAAAACGCCAACCGAGTTCATGAATGTGAAATATTTGATTAGCACACGAATTTTAACATTTGAAAGTATCTTATTCCAATGTTCGTCAGGAACAAGTGATTTCCATAGTGAAAGAATTATCAAAATTGTTTCAGTAGTTTCAGAACTCGCGTGATTTAGTTCAATTTTCAATACTGCTTCAGTTTCCCTCGCGAAGTAGCGGGGCAATGAGACACGCGTGAAGTGGCCTCTTCTTCCTTTCACTTCATTCACTGGGGCTTCTAACATAAGACTTCTCTAATCGCTTGCATTAGCAGCGCCCACTGTACATCGCAACTGTCGTCACTTCCCCGTAGACCCACTGCAGTTACGAATGCTTTATTTCCCATCAAAAGCGCACTCAATAACTCACTCACTGACTCGCGAGCACGTTCGCGGGAAGTGAAGGGGAGAAACCTCCATAAGTATCTGGTTATCACTCGATAGCGCTTCTGATATTTTCATTAGATGATAGCGCTTTTAGTCTACTTATCTGCCCTTATCTCTTCAACCGGTCAGTCGATCACCTTCCTGGCAATAATCTTGGGCTATAGCCGCTGCCCCAAAATAATTATGTAAATTGCATTTATTTTAAAAACATATTTTACCCTTTCGAAGGCCAAATTTTATATTACTTTCCCCACCCAGTATTGTTTATATTTACGACTCTTACAACATTCTTACAAACGCTTGTCTATCTACTTGGTGGTAGTCAAAATAAATATTAGCAGTAATAGATACTTTACACATTTTGTTGTAGGTAAAATAGGAATGCAGGGAACCGATGCGGTAGTCAAATCTTTAAAAAGTGAGTTGCTATATGCCGACTTTGTAACTCCATATTCTTTGTATGAGATGACAAAGAATTTTGGCTACGCACTTCAAAAAATGTAAAACATTGAGAGTTCAAACCAACAGCAACTAATATCTCGGAAATGGGTAATGCCACACAATGTATGGATATGGTATAAGGTATGTTTTTAACGAGCTTTACGTGTTTATGTAGTTAACTACTTGTCGCTTATGTGTATCAGCAGGATATGAATAAGGAACAACTGAGGAATGAAGTATACTCACATCGAGTAGGGTGGAGTGAAGTGGCGCATTGGAGTGTTGTTTACCTGTGAGGTCGTGTCAAACCCGTTTCGTGACTAGAAGTACAATACACCTTGTCTCTCATTCTGATGCTTTCCTACTTCATTTTCCACCATCACTAGACTGTACTGTTTACAGTACCAAATAAGGCAGTGCATTGGCGTCTTTGTTTACATAAGCAGTACTGTGTTTAAGGAACTCTATAGTAAGGTTGCATATACATTGGTTGCTAACTTGTCCCGGATCCTTAGCCCGGTTATCAGTAGAACACAGTTATAAAATATACATTGAAAATGAAGACTTAGCAGGATATTAGTAGAAAATTAGATATACTTCTGTAATGGAAGTATTCTAAGTTTAACATTTTAATTAAAATTATACAGCCATTTTTGAGAAAATAAATAACGAAACATTTTTAATTTAAGAGTAGTTTAGGTTAGGAATATTATTCAGAATCTTCATGTCACATTCTTGGGTTTATATTTATTTTGAACATTGCTCATAATCGCTGAGTGGGTCTGAACGAACGCCTCAGTGCAGGTTCAGCTATCAGAAAACTGTTTTGGCAGTGCTCATTGATTGGCCTGTGCCAAGAGCAGGGAATTGAAATCCCAGGACAACAGTTAATCTAGTTGTGCTGATGTTAGTGGCGCATAGTGGCCAGACAGAGAATGATATGAAACAGATGACAAGAGTATTAATACAGAGATACACGAACTGTTTCCACTTTGTGGGAAAGTGAAACTAACCAGTGGGTTGAAACAACGGCTAGTTATTGGGACACAAAAGTTTATAAGAATGTAAAATGATAGGAGTTGGGGTAATAAATGAGCAGCACAGGGGAAAAACAATCAGACTCCATAAACCCTTACAGCAAGAAAAACAAAAATTTTATTATTGAAATGTTGTAGCTATAGCAATAATAATCTGAGTTGAAACTGTACCTATATACATTAGATCACAATATTTAAAACTTGACTGAGGAGTAACGTGACCCATGGGTTTTTCAGAGATTTCCCGGGCCGTCAGCGAACGCTGGTTTCTTTCATCCCCCGAATTTCTTATTTCGCTAAATTAATCATTTCATCAGATCATTGTTTGATCTCTTTCAGGACTGGAAGTGTCGATGATGGTGTTTTGGTGCAGCGTGACAGAGAAAACATACTCTATAAACTTTCTCCATCCCTCAGTCTTCGGTTGGTTGCCGGGGGGCATTGGAGCCAGTGTGGGGCGGGTCCCCGGTCTGCTTGTCCAGCTGCCTCAGTCTGGAAATTGTAAGGACCTGTCATTGCTGTACTGTCACTCCAGGCTCTGGACGCCCGAAGTCTCCCTCACCTCATCTCTCCCTCCCGGGTGCTCCCCCTCGAGGGGCGATGCTACAACATCGTGGCGTATTAATAATTTGGGAGATTACATTATTGTTCTACATTGTCTTTCCAGACACATTGTTGTTTACGTCACTCTTGGCTGGTAGCTCTGCTAGCCACGAGTAGTGAGGGATAGCGTCTGTCTCAGTTAGGATTCCGTGAGGAACGGACCGCGTGTGTAAGCCGGGCTTTGGATCGGTGGACATCTCCTCCCAACTTCCATTTTTAATAATGTAGGAACCCCAAACGGTTGGGAAATAAATCTAGGAATGTGTGAGTAGGTTTGTGTTCTGGATTTTGTACAGTAAACCCCCACGCCTTCCTCCTAACCTCCACACCACATTTTGGTCCTCTGCTGCCAAGTAAGTATACGTCCCTAAATGTACGTGCTGGGTACTCAAAATTAATTTAATTTTCATGTGAACATTTAGGCTATCTACCCAGCATGTAACAATATCCTCATTCCTGATCTGTGCCGAATCCCCTCCGCTTCACAATTCAATTCAAATATTTGACTATAGCTTCGGTTTCCTGTGCCCTTATACCTACAACGAAATGTGTAAATTTTTATAGATTAACATGAAGTGGATAGAAAAAAAATCTGATCTGTTGCACTAACATGACTTTCTCTACTCTTGTACAAAGTATTTTTACAAACACTTATTCTCCATCTACTTCATGTTAATCGAGATATCGAGATGCTAATCTTATTGATAATTTTATATTAGATGCAATGGGAATATGGTAGGCTTTAAGCAATAGTCAAATGTTTAAGAGCTGGTTTCTATGTGGAGCTTTGCATTCTCTTTGTATGTCCAGGACATAAAAAAACGAATAACGAATTCCCATTTGAGAAGAAGTATACGTATTGGAAAATTCAAAGAAATAAGCAGGAATATCTTGAAAATGTTCACTCCACAACATAGTATATGACATAAATGTGTGTTTTGACGAGATCTACATTTTTTGCACAGAAAAACTTTGTCTATCTCTTACGGTTTACCACTTATGTACAGCCAATCAGAATGCAGAGGACTTTTGTGCATATTTCCAGAAAATTCAAAATATACATTTCATTTGTCATGATTATATATTAAATATATTTTAATTAAAATCGTTAGTCATTTTTGAGAAAATCAAAATTTTCGAAATTTGTTCCAACTAAAGCATAGTCTGTAGTGGGGGATTTTCTTGAAAACATTCATGTCGCATATATGAAAGATATTGAACCTAAATACAAAGTTTAGTATTTATCTGACTTTTAGTTTTTGAGTTACGCTCTACAGACAGACAATATCTTTTTCCAAAAATGCATTTTTTTGGTTTCAGGGGATCTCAAAAGATGTCTTTCCGGTGAAATGTCCCTTCTCGATTTTTTTTGTAGAATGTAATACTTTCCTTACTATACGTAGTACAGAAAGTAATAAGTTTTTGTAAGCAGAATTTGTCGTTAAATGTTAAATAATTAACCCATGTAAAACTAAACGATAGGATTTGAGATAGTCACATCTCGAAAATATTTTCTTTCAAAGTATCAAAAAGTCCTGATCGGGAATCCCGAAAATAAATGGCCTAAGACTCCATTTATGCAGTGCAGGTTTTAGCGTTTCAAATAAGATCACCATTTGGGAAGAGGAAGGAAGAAAATGGATTGGGACAGTACATGATAAGACTTTGTCCTGACTTCAAATCCCGGTTCCGGAAGTCCATCTAAGTTATAGCCTAGACATTTAGGTCACATATAAAGGAAAACACGATTGGGATTTGCTGTGGCTTCCCAAGAGAATTAGACGCTTAAAATTGTGTTGTAACGTAGCCTGGATCAAGGGACTGCAGTTGGAAGCTGTGTTATCGATTATAATGATCAAGGAAGCTCTTGTGTGTTCGTTGTACCGACTGAGCCGAGCAACAAGCCTCTTGTAACAGTTTGCGTTATGATGGTTGAAACGTTCATACTTCGCCAAGTTCCGTAGCAGAATTCGCTCCGCTGTTCCATTAACGTGCAATTAAAGTCTTTGAAGATGCATTCTTGCGTACAATGATATGTCATACCTCTGCCTGCCCTATAAACCTTTTGGTCGATGTCAACGAAACATTTACAGGAGCTCTTTAGAACTGGGGAAAAAAGTGTGGCATTCACAAGGCTTTTTCTAATCATTAACATTTCAAATTAATTGTTCAAATATTTAATTTAATTGCTTCGGGGTCTGTTAGGATTGGCCCTGGCCACTTATTCCCCATTCGTTCCATATTGCATTCTACGTTATATCTCTTATATTTTTAACTTTCACAATCTTCCTCAGTTTCGTCTTTTTTACATACTATTTTCAATTTCTCTCAACTTCCTATTTCCTTTTCCTTCTCGCATTCCACAAAAAAATCTCCTAAACCTCTAACCTAACAAAGCGGCATAGCTCAAGCGGTAACGTCCCCGACCCGCATTCGGGAGGTCGTGGGTTCGATTGTCGCGGCCGACCTTCCTGACCCATGGGTTTTTTTTTCAGAGGCTTCCCCAGGACGCTAGCGAAAGCTGGGAAGAATCATCAGCTCCCCCGAATTTCTCCTCATTTTCTCTTATTTCATCTTCCCACGTTACAGGTCGACTACGGAGCTGTGTGTCGGTCGGCTGCGGACAGATGGTACAGAAGCCTTGCTCGTTGGAACTCCTTCTCAGCCCTGTCAGATGGCGGCCGTTCAAGCCTTCGCTACTGGATCAAGCTTTCCCCGGTGTCCGGTGGCTTGGGAGAGCCGCCGTTGAGCGGTCTCCGCTCAAATGGTCAAGTCTGTAACTCTGCACGTCTCTCTCGTCTACGTCGACTGGTCCTCCGGCCCATACATCTGCTGTGGTTCCTTCATTTGACTTGTTCCTCCCGGGGGTGTATGCACAAAAGATTCGTTGTGGTTCAATTGAAATTGAGTTTTATTTATGGACGCTCTTTAACTACTATAGTGCTTAGCGTCCCATTTTATATTGAGCGTGAAAGACCATAAATTTTGCTCAGGGGCCTCTTTATCAGGCTTGAGGTTCTTTTACGTGCGGTAAATCTACGACACGGGACCACCGGCTTTACGTCCTTTCCGAAGGAAGCCATGCTAAGGATTTTTACGCCCGAAAAAATCAATCGCCCTCCGCCGGGTTTGAACCCGCGACCTCGGGAACTAGAGGTTAGCATGGTAACCACTACACAACGGAGGACGACTCCCTTGCGGGTCGAGGTGCCAACTAATCCTAATTCTCTAAATTCCGAACTAAAAACATTTTATTTATTTTTACAAAACTATTATTTTGAGCCATTTCTCTCCATTAATTTGTTCCTTTACATAGCATCAGTGTGCTCAGTCCAGTCATAAGTTCTGTCCTATGATTAAGAAGCGATATGTCTTAAAATAAAAGAAACATATATAGCCTATATATTTTAATTCAGTGACTAATGAGCATTTCTTACACTATAAGTCATTCAAAATGATCACCTTTGGTCTTTACACAGGACCTTAATCTGTTAAGCCAGTCTGCCACTGCAGCATGGATGACATCCAGAGTAATTTCCTGCGCTGCCTTTACGAGATCTTGGTTTAGAAATTCCAAACTGGAGTGAGGTTTAGCACAGGCCTTACTCTCCAAGATATCCCAAACCTATAGTCTAGTGGGTTCAGGTCTGCGCTGCCAGAGGGTCAGTCTTCTGCTGCAATGAATTCTGTAACATTGTCCCTGAGGCATGCTTGAGTTGTGAGCTGGGGCTTTCATTGAAGACTTTGGTGTTCAAGAGTCTCACAACTATCTCTAGGATGCCCTCTTGGTACCATCTGCTTCTGTTTTGCTCCTTGTTTGCAGGAATGGAGAGATGTTACTCCTAGATGTGACACGCCCCACCAAGCCATCACTAATGCTGGGTGTTGCCCTCTCTGGATAAGAGGGACTGATATTTTAGCTTCCTCTGAACTCCCATAAATATATTCTATCATTTTGCTTATTGTACTTCTCCAATGTGAAAATTTTCTCATTTGTGAAGAGGATATTTTCATGACCATTCTGATCATACCACTGAAGAGCCTTTTTGATAGTTCGAACCTGATCTTCTTTAGGTTCGAGGTTAACAAATGTCCCACTGACCGTCGATAAGCTCTCATATGAAGATCTTCTCTGATAATCCAAGATGTGGATTTGACGGATACATTTAACACTCGGGTTATTGTATTTTGCTTCCGGAGTGGGTTTCGATGTATTCGTTCTCTTACTGCTTTGACCACTACTGAAGTCCTTATGGTACGTGGCCTGACAGATCTTGATGAGATCTTAAAAAGAGGAAGATTCAACGAATCTCTTGACAGTTTGGTAAACAAATTTCAGTGGATTTCTTACCATATTTATAAAAATCGATCGCTACAATTCTGTTTTCATTTACACCCCATTTCATATTTATAGGCTGATGTAGGGAACTACACAAAGCAAATATGTTTAGCATAATAACTCTGCTACCATGGTAACTTGTATCAATACATTAATCATTTATTTTTAGGTTGTAGAGCTGCAAACATAGAGAAAATAACTTATGCGTATGTATTCCATCTTCAATTTCCCGTATATCGAAGATATTCCTTGTATAACATAACCTTTGAGTCCCTAGTCCAAACCATTCTATTGTTTCCTTTTGTTTTTATTAAAAAATTTTATGTCCTTCTGTTTTCCTAATTCCGTATTTATCGCTTTGTAAAATACCAATGATCTCGTTTCATTGCTTTATGCCCTCAGCTCTTGTTTATCAATACTGTATCACTTTTATATTGATACAAATAATTTCAGTCGTATATGATACTAAATAACTTACAACATTCACGTGTTCTAACCATACGACACACTCTATCCAATCATCTATAAACGGTTCACTGGAGATCCTGCAAATCCCAAAAGTATCGTAGTTCATTCTATTGAACTGACTACTGTAGCAAACCATGTCAATAACATCGCGAGAAATAAAAGAATGGTGACTAAGTACTTGATACTGTAGCGAACCGTGTGGAATTCGAATCATGGTCAGGGAATTACATCAGATAGCATGAAGTTTCAAAAGACGTGGTGATGTAGGAAGATCTAGCTTTTAGGGAACCAGGTTGCTTACCTGGCTCTCAGAAATTATACATATTGATCACGAATGTAGGTCATCTGTGTCTCTTCGATTCTCGGGACGGTGTCCATCAAGGGCCCTGTGCCCCGCACTAATACATTAACATATAACCTTGTGTATCAGCAAGACCAACGAGAACTCTAAAGGTAAGTAATGTGTGAATGCGATTAAGTTCTTGCAGGCACGACCTCTCTACCGAGAGGCCCCCGAGCGCCAATTGCGTTATCTAAGAATGTTATACAGGGTGATTTATGAAGTACTGCCACATTTATTTCTTTAATCGTTTCAAAATGAGTTATGCTAGCGATAACTTATTATACCTGAAATGCAGAGGTATTTTGGGAGATTATTTACCTCTATAGCAAATGTTTAATTGTCAATAACTTGAAAATGTTTGCTTCAGATCGTCCAATGTCTGGGGACGTGTGGCATAAACCCTGTCTTTTAAGTAACCCCATAGAAAGAAGTCCGGTGATGTCACATCCGGAGATCTCGGTGGTCACAGGTTCTTGGAAATTATCCGGTCGTCAAAGAAACTTGCAATTAGTGCCATGGATTCATTTGATGTATGGCATATAGCGCCGTCCTGCTGAAAATGTCTTTGACTCAGCTCTACATCGTCTAGTTGCTCAGAAAGCATGAAAACCCGTCGGTACTCTGCAGTGTTCACATTGATTTAAAAAAAGTTGGTTCTACTATTCTCTGTGCGGATATTGCGCACCAAACTCTGATTGTAACCGGTGCATATGTGACTTCACATAGCCGGATAAATGGAACCATGCTTCATCTGTGAACCTTATCTGGTTCCTGTAACTGATGGACAACCGTAATCCTATACGGCTTTAGGACTGCAATTTTCAATGCTGACACATTGAGTAGCTGTAACCTGTCTTCTGCGACAAACGTCTTAAAGATTTTTGGGCGGCTGATCCAGTCGTGCTCTTACGTCAACAACAACCTGGGAAGCCTAGATGAACGAGTTTTCCTTTTTCACTCACCATAGATGCAGTTGTTTTCAATTTGTTTACCAGTCTCGGTATTGTGTTTCTTTGGAGAGGATTCCGAACATCAAATTCTCTCTGGTATGCCCTTTGAGTAGCTGCAATGGAATTCGTAATGCAGTATTGATTTACAAGGAATAGTCGTTCATTTAATGTGTATTCCATTTCCACGTTGACTAGAACAAAATCTCAAAAACAATTGCCGACAATAAAACTAACATTACGAATAAAACATGAACATCTGCGCATCTAGTGAACAGGCAATCGAAACTCCAGAACATTCTGCTTAATTTGGTGCTAAAATTGGAATATTGAGTGAATTTCAAACAGAATAATTAAAGAAAGAAATGTATCAGTTCTTCATAAATCACCCTGTATAACCACCAGGGTCTTATTTAACTCCCGTAGAAACTCGAACACCCCTTATGGGGCCTTGCATCCCGGTACCGCCCAGCCCTAACACCTGAACCTATTCCCCTTTATTGTAAGCAACCCCGAGGTTAACTGTCCTAAGGGTTGCTGCAATACCACAAAAAGTTGTATGTGATATAAATTGTGTTTTACCGATATCTACATTTTTTGTATATTAAGCTTGTGCCAAATAATTGACCCTCCCCGGAGAAACCTACTCTAGGCGTTTACGGGTTCCAATAAAGGAAGGTTGACATCTACGGGAACACAAGTGAAACGACTATGGTCGTGGTTTGTCAAGGAGACGACAACAACAAGAAGAAAGCGTGCAGTTAATTTGAGTTGTGTAGTACGTCAGGCGATGGTGATCGTCGACT
Source organism: Deroplatys truncata (assembly GCA_030765065.1). NCBI lineage: Eukaryota > Metazoa > Arthropoda > Insecta > Mantodea > Mantidae > Deroplatys > Deroplatys truncata. The sequence continues at coordinate 57,530,046 of CM060981.1, forward strand.
GCGCAGGCGCCGGATTAGTTGCAGCTCTCCTCAACGTGCAGTCCACAAGGCTGATCTATCTTTCTTCGACGGCGAGAGAGGTCACGAGGAAAACAGCAGGACAGCGTTTAGACAGAAGGCATTCCGGACGGTATTTCTAAATTCCTTTTTGGTTTAACCTATTCAAAATTCTCTTTAGTAATTATTCACCGGGGAAAGATTGAGCGTCCGAACTATAGATTTATTGGGATTTAGAGTTCAAAGATATCGGTAAATGTGAGAGCAGGAAGCAAGTACGTAATTATTGTAATTTAATTAAATGCATTGAAGCCGTAAAGAATTTAAAGAATTGTGAAAGAATAAGGGTTCCTAAAAAGGTAATTATGTATGTTATTGAAGTGCAGGTTTATTAAATGAAAGAAATTCGGCTTATTAATTAAACATGTAATACATTTTCAAGTAGAAATCTGCCATTATTCCTACCTTCAATCCATTTCCTCTTGGGTTAGAAAAGCACGTTTCAAGCTGATCTCTTGTTGTTACAGCTATACAAAATTATACAGAATTCATTCAGAATCAGAGTATTTTCCAGGGTATTCGTAGAAAATTCAGGATATACATTTTATTAGCCATAGAAGTATATTGTATTTTAATCAAAACTTAAGACTTTTTAAGTAAATCAAATATAACTACGAATTTTCTGTATGAAGGGTGGTGTGGAATAGGGAATTTTCTCCATGTCGCATTTTTTGAAGGTGCTGAATTTAAATGGGAAGTTTGATATTCATCACACAATTGGTTTTGAGTTATGCTGTTCGTACACACACACACACACACACACACACACGTGCGCACCAATCTTTTTTGGGGTAGGGGGATTTCAGGGGCCTCAAAGCTTGTATTTTCGGTAAAATGTGAAATATTAAAAATTTTAGGTGGAAATCAATACCTCCGCTACCCTGGGTAAGAGGTAGAGAGCGTGATAAAAACATTTAAAGGCATTTTTCTTTCATGAAGCTTCATATTTCAATGTCCCCATTGGGATAACAACACTCGACCTACATGCTTGTAAATGGCTATACACGTTTTTAAAAACTGTGTCCTCTTGGACACTGGAATAACACGGAAACATAAACAAAAGGAGCAACGAGATGAGTTTTGTGGAGTGAAGCCAAATTAGAACAAGCATACAAGCATAATCCGACGGTTTTTAAAACTCCCATTTCGCTATGGGTAGCTAATAATCACCAACAGGTACATACGTTCGTACGTCGAATAAAAGAAACGAACGCCACGTTTCAATTTACATAGAAATGGGCGGAAGGTAATTATTAAAGGTTCGGACTACCATTATCTTCCGCTTTAAACAACCTCATTCTGTTATTCCTCTTTTCCGGCGGAACAGCTGTGACCCGCCACTTTATTAGCGGGGTGGAGAGAGAGGGGGAAACAAGACATACACTGTATAAAGTAATGACACAATCCGTAGATGTACTCATTAAAGTTTTCACGAATACCATTCCCTCGCGTTTTTAGCCTACTCTCGTAAAAACTGTTTCATGTTCGCATTTACATTTCCATGGCCACCCAGAAGCTAATTGTCTAAATATGTAACGTCCGCTGTTTAATGAAAACACAGATTACAACGCTAAAACTTCACGTTCAGTAGAGCTTTACATTTTTCCTCGTTATTATTTGCAGTATAGCTTTGTATCTTCTCGTTTTCTTGCTGATCTAACAAAATTAAAACGCAGAACTTTTAAAAGAAAATATCTCTGCTCTTTTACGGTTGTTCAACGTTGGGAATCACCTATTTAACACCTAAAACTTCGCCTAATTTATTTTTATGGCAAGGGATTATTAAGATTTCGACAAATTTGAAAGTAAAAATATAAAAATATCATTACATTTTCAGAACATACAGGAAAGATTACATTCTAATAGTACTTAATTATGAATTTTCTCAAAATTTAGAAAAAAATAAACGCTTTCTATAAAATCATAATGGAATAAAGGTCCTCAAACACTACACAGTTAGAATTAAATCTCTGTTTTGTCCTTCTTGGTCATTACATTCTCAAACGAGACGCATTGTGTTTGCATATTCACCTGCATTTAATTTTAACACTTTTTTTCTCGTAATCTTTTCTTTTATATTTTATCGCCTTGAAGTAATTTTTCTTCAGTTACTTTGGAATTATTTATTCGATCTTTAAAGGCTGATGAACCGACCTAAACATCCTTTGCTTTATATCAACTATTGTTTTGGATTTAGAGATTTAAGATTGATTGATTGATTTGTATAAATCTGAAAGTGTTGTATACTTTATAACTTTTTCCGGAAATGCACGAAACGTTATCTTTAATTGTAAACGACTTATTCAAGGAATTATATGTGAAATTTAAAAGCTTCAAATTTTCAATTTTTCACCATGTGGGAAATTTCATTAAGACTCGATTTTCATTCTTTGAAAATTATTGGAAACTTCGGTACGTAGAATCATGAAAGCTAACTTTTTATTATAATTATATTGAACAAATGCATAATAAATTCTTCGGATAAATTGTTAATTTTTTCAGATTTAGTAATTTCAAAACAGAGCATTCTTATATCTTATATATTAGGTACTTTAATTAAATAATAAATAATTGTTACGTGTTTGATAAAAATATTGCATCTCCAAAATGGACACAATACAATGGCTATACAGAGGAGGCTATAATAAAATGTAAGTATTTCTTAAATGAATAACTTAAACCGAATTCGCTTCAAAATCTTGTTGGTAGAACGGGCATTCCAAACCTATGGTGTACTGGAGATATAGTTCAGAATTTCAAATTGAACCCGAGAAAAGATTTAGCTATTCAAGTTCCCTTCAATAAACTAAGTAACTATTATTAAAACATAGTTCTCTAAAATCAAATCTTGAGCACTTATAGTTGCTAATTAAAATACATACTGGTAGAAAGGAGTGTAAAGATTTCTGTACTCCATCCAACCAAAAATAAATGTTAGCGATTTCACTGGAAAAACAAATTTTGAGATCCCTTGAATGCTAAGAATCTGAATTTTTAGAAAAGCTTCCTTCCTTTTGCGTATGTGTGTATGTGAATAGCATAACAAAAACGAAATATTGGTATTTAAGCGAGTCTTTACAAGCATAAAATTCCAAGATTTTCAAGAAAATCTGCCTAACCAAACTACCCAAAATGGAAAATTTAGTCGTTAAGTTTTCTTAAAAATGGCTCTAGCGAGTTTTATTAAAATACCTTGTAAATGTGTACGATGTTGTAAAATGCTCTTCATTACGAATGAATTCTGTCTATTTTTGTACAATTGGTAAAACGTAAGTGATAGGTAAAAATGTAGATCTCATTAAAGCACACAATATATCCCAAATGTTTGTGGCATTAACCATTTTCGAGATATTCGTTCCTAATTTCAAATTCCCATTTTTAAATAGTTTTGTATTTTTTAAAGTGCTAAAGTCATCATTTCGTCTCTTTTTTCTGGTACTAGAAAGAGGGGAATTTCAAAGGCAGCATATAGCGATGTACTCTTTGAATATAGCTTCAGCCTCCTCTTGTTTCTAAAACAAAAAGTGTAATGAACTAATTTCTGAAAACGTTATCTCGAAAATTCTTCTATCATTAAGCAGATACAAAAATACGCTTTTGTAAGAATAATTTGTAAGATAGTGGGTAGCGAAAGTCAGGTGAAGATAACACATTAGATTTTTGTTTTATGTATCCCCAGAAAAAGAAGTCCAAAGTGTTATGGCAAGGGAGGGAGATGGCCATGAAATAGGTCCAGCACTTTCAATCCATCTAGCATCGAATTTCTGGTTTAACAGTTCGCATGTCAAAGTATGATGGTACACCATCCTGCTGACACTACTACTACTTTGTTACACTGGAAAGAAGGGAGGTACCTCATGGTTCAAACAATGACAGTATAATTCAGCAACGTTATGTCTTTACAGAGGTAAGGACAGATGAAAAGATTGTCAATAACCCATACCAAACATGTTGAAAAGGCACAGTTCTCACCTATTTAGGGTTTTCTCGTGCCTAATAGTGAATATTTATTATAGCTATAAACATTGATTATGTTACTTCATCTTAAAATATTATATTTGCCAAGAACGAGCCATTTATAGTAAAACGTAGCCATACATAAAAAATACCAACTTAAAATTCATTTCTATTCCGTCTTGATGCTAACACACATGTAAATGGGGTAGCGCTGCTTTAGTATCCGTTTAAAACTGGCTAATCCCTTCGCCTTTTGGCAAATTCGGGGCAAAAATATTAATAGCATTTTCACCTTTAAGAAATTTCTTGCTCTTTACAACTTCATACTTACGTGTTCATGGAAAAAATATGTGATGTTAATATTCGCAGAGTGTGTCCACAAAATGCAGATTTTTCGTGTGGTGTTAATGAACATCCAAAAGAGTGTTTTTTAATTTGGAACGGAAATGCTCTTAAAATTGTTGAACCCAAACGATAGTTTGTGTTAACTATAAAAGAAAAGCTAATATTTTCACTAATCGACCACGATATAAATGCGTGTGTTGGGAAGAGGAAGTGAACGTTTACAAACAAGTGGGCGTGACATTGGAAGGACAGTCAGGTAAAGAAAACATCCGCAGTTCCGAGTTGCATTTACTACCGAGACTGAGGCCTGCAAATGTACATTTCCCCATCGACTTTCCCCTCACTTCCCTCTGATCCCTGCCCTTGATTGTCAACGAAACACAGTGGCGCCTTCCACCAAACGCATGTATATCGTGGCCGACTAGTACTTATTGGAAAGGTAGAATCAGACGACTGAAAAATTCAATGCCATAGCCAGGATTTGAAGATCTCCGTCCGGTTGCTCTAACCACTGAGCTACCATGGCAACATGCCGACACGACATTAAATTCTCCAGCTGATTCTCATTTTTCCCGGTAAACCACAAGGAGATCACAAATTGTATTGAGATGCCATACCCCAATGGCGACTTACATTCTTTGTAAGTACTTTAAGACCCGGGCTTTATAGTTACAACCACTATTAGGTCAATTAATGAACTAATTAGCGTTACCGGAGGACCTTGAGGTGTCTCACAACCGCACCTAGACGTGGACCGTCCAGACCTACCCAATCTCCCACGGGTATCGGGAACCACTGCCCCGCCGAGTCCAACCCAATCCAAACACCACCCTCATGGGTGGGCCTCGAATGTTTGGCGCAGCATACTTCTAGTAACGTCATAAGTACGACTGCTCAGGGTCCGCAGCGTACGTACCATTGCAGGTGAAGGGGTCAGAACCCCCCTCTCCCCTTACGGGGGTTACGGGACAAGTTTCTTGACAACTCCGCCAATGACTATTGCACCGCCAAAGGGTACTTATAGGTTATGTAGAATTTCCAGAAATGGAAGATTGTCGTGGGAGGTTAGGGAAGTGATACCTTCCACCGATGTTCCATATCCTTTTGTCTGGATATCAGGGGATTCTTCATCCGTTATTAGGAATAGTCGGGTCGTGCGAAATTACAATTATGAGGGGCAATAGGCAAACTTAGTCATAAAAAATATTTTAGATCACTGTACAATAATTTCATAAAAAAGCAGGGAAATAGATTAAATTAATTCGTCACTCGAGTTTAAAAAGTTTCCCGTAAAACGTCGGGCATATCAAGCGAAGTGGCCCGCGTCGTTAACGTGAGAGCCTCGCATTTGGGATGTTCGGGTTCAATCCCCGGCGACCACCCATTCTGGCCCATCAGTTTTCGTGGTTTTCACGGGTAGGCAGGCCAATGCTGGAGTGATTCATCTTCTACCACGAATCTCCAACCCTTTTTCTGTATCCATCATCGTGCCTGTTGTTGTTTCAAGGTTGTAGGACCAGGCGACGGCGTCCGGCGGGTTGTGGCTGCACGGTAGCTGTAGAAGTTACGTTCTAACGTCGTCCAGAGACTGCTTACGCCCCTCATCCTTCTCTCCCGGAGGTCATGGTAGAAGTATACAAGAGGCCGACTGGCCTGCGCGTGGTGCTCAGTTTCGGGGGCTCCCTCCGTTCGTCCGCTTCTTTACCTTTACGTCGGGCAGCCAGTTAATGTGATGTCGTCCTCTGTGGTCTAAGGGTACCATGCTAGCCTCTGGTTCCCAGTGTTCATCCCCGAAGGAGGGCGATGGATTATTTTGGGCGTAAAAATCCTTAGCATGGCTCCTTTCGGAAAGGAAGTAAAGCCGATGGTCCCGTGTCATAGATTTACGGCACGTAAAAGACCTCAAGCCTGATAGAGACCTCAGAGAAATTTCCGACGTCAAATACCTCAATTAATTATTAGTTAGTGTCAGATAGCGGGTCTACAGATTTATTCGGCCTTTACCCCAGCTGGTTTAAATGAATGACGTCATTATTAATTCAGCAAGCCCCTTGTCTCAAAGGAAAGGTGCGGAATTGAACCTCGGACTGCATGCGTTTCCGATTTCGTAAACAGGTTGATGTACTGCGGCGGTACAGAACTGTTTTTCACTAGGACATTTTGTACGTTCTTTGCATGCGAGATGGAAGTGAGCACCGATCACAGGATTTGCACGGTTAAGTGCTAAGTCAAGACGCACTACGGTACAAAAACCGTCCAATTATTTGAGTTACCTATCAGCATAATGCTGTGAAGAAGGTGTTGTATTGTATTTCGACTGTTGGGGAGCCGAACTTCAAGTAGTTGCAACCGCATGTATGGTAAAATGTTTCCGGTAGCCTTCGTCCCAAGCTTAAAAATATTAACTTTACAATTTGACTGTTTCTTTAAATATTATATATTTATGTTTGCCTCGGCTGCGTCAGTATTAATTTGTAGAGACATGAATATCTTAACCAGGCGTGGTGCGGCTGAAGAATGTAGGTTTACACAGATTATAATTTTTTACTTCACTCCTTTTATTAATTCTTGACACGATTTAAACAACACTTCACTGGTATAGAGAGCTGTGAGATTATTAATTAATTACTTGCACTTTTTAACACGTAAACTATTTTCGTCTCACACTTAATACGTTTTCAACTTCTCGAGGACTCGTCTCGCGTCCGGTTAGTAACACTGTCTACTAACAACTGACTTCTGAATTTGTACAATTTGCTCTATATCAGTTTCTCATTTGCTATTCCTACTGCAATAGAACACTTTCATTTAACTTAAGCTTTTTTCTGTTTGTTAATTGACTATTTTATAAACTGTCTCAAAAATTGCATTATTGCTGCTCCAAGAATTACCAGTAGCATTATTAAACTTTCTTATTCATTATTGCCTCAAGGCTACCTCATTATTAGCAACCTTTAACCTGTTATTCTCACAGCTCCTACATTATAAAATTACGTAATACATTCACATAACATTTTTTAACATGTACATAAAAATATAAACATTAATACAATGACTGTTACATAATTTTATGTGTTATTTTATACACACACATTGCTTTTAAGGCGGGCTGTTATTACATTTTATATTATATAATTTGACTGAAATCATTTAAGTGTTAAAAATACTGCCTCAGTTGAGATTGCGAGTTTACGGACGCAAGCGAAAGACGTTCCAAATGCAAGTACTGGAAATGTATTATACAAGTCCCATTTCATAAGGTGATCTTGAAACTGTTGACGTCCACCCCTTTCAATCACGTTTCGCTAGTCCTCCGCCAGAAGCACTGGTGATAAACTCGCTTCAAAGTATTCACGTCATGCGCAAACAACCGACTGGCGGCAACAGCCGAATGAATCTGAAGACCTCGTATAATTAAGCTCAGTACTAACACACAATAAAGGAGTTGTCTGTGTTTAATAGAACAGAAAGAAAATTCTTGGAACAGAAAATATGGCTGCATCAGTTGAATTTGGTTTGTGAATGATGGGACAGAAAGTAGGCTCATTATCTGCTCCATAACGTGTACCCTTTGTCTTTATAAATGAGTTCGTGGTACAACAGTTGTCTGGTATTTGTCCAATGCAGTGACATGGCTGGGATTTGATTAAATTCGCTGAGGATCCTTTCCCAGACGAGATTTAATTTCGTATTGTGCTTTGACTGTGCAGAGAGGCCTTTTATGAGCTATATATTAAAACAAGAGTTCTACTTATATTTCCTTCTGGCTAATAATTCTACGTTTCTCTCTGTATATTAAAGCAGTGCTCGTCATTTCAGGGCTCTCTGTGAACGATTAGAAAAAAAAGAACTCGAATATTATGAAACTAACAAATAACGTATACACGTGTCATTCGTTTTAAAATATTTTGTAGCTTACGACATATAGCAGTGTAATTACATCATATCGATAATCCTCCCCTAAATTATAGACTTAGATGAAAACATGCTCCCTTTTGTGCCCAAACAGCAAACAATAAAATTACTAAATGATGTATAAATGAAAGAAGCTGCTGAAAACTTAAAATGATACTCATTTGTTACCAGTATCTCTAAACTGTCTACACACCATCATTTACTTTCATATTTTCTCCTTAAAGTATTTCACAAATATTTGCTATTTTCTCTTCTTACTTATAGCAAGTAAAGGAAATATTGTATTTCACCCAAAAATTCTATATCGGAATTTTACATGAAATACAGGTCTTGAGGTGCCCTGAATAAAGAAAGCATCTTTATAAAAATATCCCCGCGCGTGTGTGTATGTGTGCGCGTGTGTTTATTTTTACTTTCTCTACTACGTATAGTAAATAGGGGAAGTATTGTATCCCACACAAAAATTCGACAACGAGAATTCACCGGAAATACATGTTTTGTGACCCCCTGAATCCAAAAAAGCTTTTTTGGAAACATGTCCGTGTGTGTGTCTGTGAACAGCATAACTCAGAAACGAACAGTCGGATAAACAGCAAAATTGATATTTAGGTTCAGTATCTTCCAGAGAAGCGACACGAACGTTTTCAAGAAAATCCCCTCATCCCAGATTACCCTTTACATGGAACATTTTTCGAAAATTTTAATTTTTTCAAAAATGGCTAACGATTTTGATTAAAATATCATATGTTTAAGATATTTTCATGAAAAATGAAATGTATACCTCGAATTTTCTGGGAATGTCTCCAAAAGTACTTCATTGTGAACGATTTTTGCATAACTGGTTAACCACAAGAGACAGACAAAATTTTACTACACAAAAAAAAAATGTAAATCGCGTTAAAATACACAATTTATGTCATATACATTTTTTTTGTTGAGTGAACCATTTTTTAGATATTGCTTGTTATTCCCTTAAATTTTCCAATATTTACACTTTTTCTCAAATTCGTTATTCAATTTTTTTGTCCTGGTAATGCAAAGAAAATGAAACACTCCACATAGCAACCAGCTCTTAAAATATTTGACTATCGCTTAAAGCCTACCAATTCCCCTTGCATCTACAAAATTAGCAATAAGATTAACATCTCGATATCTCGATTAACATAAAGCATATGGAGAATAAGCGTTTGTATAAATAGTTTGTACAAGAGTAGAGAAAGTCATAATGCAACAACGAAAAATCGATTAAACACCCAACCTGATATTTAAACCCAGCAACTTTCAAAGATGCGACACGAAGGTTTGCAAGAAAACCTCTAAATCCCCTTTAATGTACATTCGTTTACATGATAACAAAATGTACATTTTGAATTTTTTGGGAAGCCTTCTTCATTTTGAATAATTTGTATATAATTGGCAAACCGTGAGAGATAGGCAAAATTTTACCACACAAAGAATATAGATCTCGTTAGGAAACACAAATAGAAATGTAGCGTTAACCATTTCCGAGATATTCTTATTTATTGTTTTGCATTTTCAAATACTTATTACTTTCTCTATTACGTATATTAAGTAGGGGAAGCGTTACATTCCGCCCAAAAATCCGATGTCGAGATTTCACCTGAAATGCAAGTTTTCAGCCGCCCTGAATCCAAAACAAAAGCATTTTAGGAAAGATGTCAATGTGTCCGTCTGTATGTCCATATGCCCGTGTGTGTGAACAGCGTAACTCAAAAACGAAAAGTTGGATAAATACCAAACTTGGTATTTGACTTTAGTATCTTCCAGGGATGCGACACAAAGATTTTCAAGAAAATCCCCGCACCCTCAACTACCCTTTACATGGAAAATTTTTCAAAAATTTTGATTTTCTAAAAAATAGGTTCAAAACTATTTTGATTAAAACACCTGATATGAAGGATATTTACATGATAACTGAAACGTATATCTTGACTTTTCTGAGAGTAGCCTAGAAAATCCTCTTCATTTGGAAGGAATTTTGTATAATTTTGTGTAATTTTGTATCTTCTTGTATAACTTATAAACGTTAAGCAATAGACGAAAACCTACCACAAAAATTGTAGTTCTCTTTATAACATACAATTTACTTTAAAAAAGGTTTTGTGACATTAGCCGTTTCTGAGATATCCTTATTAAAGGTTCGCGTTGTTTGTTACTTTTCATTCTTTTCAAGTCCCTTTAGTTGTTTCTCACGATTGCATGGAAACAGTATGGAATTTTAAGGCCAGCATATAGCCTCCAGTTCTTAACCATTTGCCTATCACTGTTCTCTTTGTATTTACAATTTTGCAAATGTTTATTTGGATTAAATGTAGTAGATAGAAAAGTAAGCATTAGTAAGAATAGTTTTATACCCACTAGTAAAGATAGAAGCTAGAGAAAGTCATTTGAATATATCACATCAGATTATTTTTCAACTGATAAGTTGCAATTCTTTTTTTACTCTGATCATACAAAGAGCATGGAATTTCAAAACCATCACATAGCAACATGCTCTTTAAAAATCTGACTATTGCTTCATTCTATTGAATTCTTCTTAAATCTACAAAGGAATGTGTAAATGGTGATGAAAGTTTATCTATATTAACAATAAGCAGGTGGAAGAATAAGCTTTTGTGATAATAGTTTGTAGAAGAGTGAGAAGAAAGTCATGTGAAAACAACAGATCAGATTTTTTAAATGAATACAACTCGAGTTCCAGCTTCTTTCAAGATATGTTCTGGAGCTCTCTGACACGCTACAGAGAAACGTTCTGCACGCAGACTTCAGCAGTAGATCCTGTGTACACGCCCAAATGCCAAATATTCTGATAAATCATATTTTCCATAAGAATATGTGCTACTTTTAAGCCGTTTTGTCGGCAGAAATGAAATACTGGTGAAAGCAAATAGAGAGGGGAATGAAGTGCCTGCAGTTATAAAACCCTCATCTCTGATTCATCGCTTGGTAAGGAATTTGAAAGAGGTGTTGAGGGGGTTTAAACAGTTTGGCGTCAGAACGTCAATGTTGGGAGTACTGGAAGCTGCAGTTGTTAAGCTTGGTGTTAACCCACCACATTACATTGATGGCTTGCAGTATTACCAACATTGTTTGCGGATAAAACCCCAAACGGGCTGAACAATGAAACAGGATTAACTCTGGCAACACAAACATATCTCCCTTGATACTGCTGCCTCCCCATTATTCAAGAAAGCTTCCCACATGTAGGTCGGAGGGTTGCGCGCGCAGTGGGGTCCAGTACACGCCCTCATCGAGACGTGTTGAGATACACATTCTGTCAAAATTGCTTTTCTTCACAAACCCTCTCAATTAGCTCAATAATTTTCTTAAGGGGGCGTTATAAGTCCTATCCCACTAATGATATATTTGCTAAATTCGAGGAAAATTGCCTCAGAAACTATTTAATATACCAGGCTGAATATTTTATACACGATGTAAATGCATGCCTTCTATTTTCACTGATCTGCTATTATATGATAAGTTTGTTTATCAAGAAAGATAATTTTGCTCAATTGAACAGTCCATTGATTCAACTTTGTTCAGCAATTATTCTTGCTTTCTCTACCATTACATAGTAGATAGAGATGTTGCATTGCATCCAAAATATGTAATATCAAGGTTTTACCACAAATACATCTTTGAGACCACCTGAATCCAAGAAAGCATTTCTATAAAACGGTCCGTGTATGTGTGTACACAGTATCCGATAAATACCAAACGTGGTACTTAGATTCAGTATCTTTTAAAGATGCGACAGGAAGATTTTTCAATAAAATTTCTCCATCCCCAACTACCTTTTACATGGAAAATTTTTCCACATTTTGGATTTTCTCGAAAATTGCTGAAGATTTTGTTACATATCTTAATGTTTAAGGATTTACAAGAGAAATAAAATGAATATCTTGAATTTTTGGGGAATAGCCCGTGAAGACCTCTTCATTCGGAAGGAATTTTATAACAGTTCGTTTATCTGTTAAACCATACGAGATATAAAAAATTTAGTACACAAAAAATGTAGATCTCTTTAAAGTACACAGTTTGTGTAGCTCAGCTACTTCCAACATATCCGTTATTGGTTTGAATTTCATTGAAAATACATGTTTTGGGGTCCCATAAATCCAAAAAAAACACTTTTAGAAAAATCTCCGTCTATGCGAATGTGAACAGCATAACTCTAAAATGAAAAGTAGAATAAATACCAAACTTGGTATTTAGGTTCAGTATCTTCCAAAAATACAAGAAGATTTTCAGGAAAATCCCTCATCTGACACTACCCTTTACATGCAACATTTTTCGAAAATTTCTATTCTCTCAAAAATGGCTATAATAATTTTAACTAAAATATCATATATTCAAGATACTTACATTAAAAAAAGTCTGATATGTTACACTCATATGACTTTCTCTACTCTTGTACAAACTATTTTTACAAACTCTTATTCTCCATCTATTTCTATTAATCGAGATAAACATTTTCAGAAACGATCTTTTGACATGCAAAGAGAATTACATTTTACACATAGCGACCAGTTCTAAAATTATTTGACTATCGCTTAAGGCCTACTATGTTCCCTTTGTTTTGTATTTGCAAGGGCAATATAGAAATACAGTAGCCTTTAAGCATCAACGTATATATTAATAGCTGGTTGCTAGGTGCAGCACCATTCTCTTTGCCACAGATTAATACTCTTTGCATATCCAAGACAAAAAAATGAATAACGAATTCCCATTTGAGAAAATAAGTATTGAAAAATTTAAGAGAATAACAGGCAATATCTCGAAAATGGTTCACTCAACAAAAAAAATGTATATAACATAAATTGTGTATTTTAACGCGATCTACATTTTTTGTGTAGTAACATTTTGTCTATCTCTTATGGTTTATGCATATAGCGTCCAGTTCTTAAACATTTCACTATCGCTGTTCCCTTTGTTTCTATAACGAAATGTGTAATGTAGCTATTTCCGGAAAGGTTTATCTATTAAAATGAAAATAAACTTTGGAAAGAATAACTTGTATGCCGACTAATAAGCGATACAGCTTAGTGAAAGTCGTGTGAATCTATCATATATTTCTTAAAGTACTGTCGCTGTTCAGCTGTTTCTCGCGATGTCAGAGTATGGAATTTCTGGGTCAGTGTACAGGTGCTCTGAAACTATTCGTTCAAATTAATACAGGTGCTAGAGAACATCAAAACAAATACATTTCGATAAGGAACATATGATCTCTGAAGTCAAATTGTAATGTTAGGGTTCTGTTTGTGAGTGGTGCTGACGTAAGCTGTTGTTTCGGTGTCGCTGACTGGGAATGCGTGCTGACCTTCAAACCTGCTCTTGTGTACGAACGGTTGGCTCTGAGGTCTGCTTGCAAACACGGCATTCTGGTGATAGGTTGATTGGACCACACATTCTTCCATTCCGTCTCAACGGACGGAGCTATCCCATCTTCGTGGAACATGTGTTGCCAGAACTGCTGGAGGATGCACCTCTGAATGTTAGGCAAAGGTTGTACTTCCTGCACGATAGGGCGTCAGCCCATTTCAGCATTGCTGTGAGGAATCATCTGAGAGCCACATTCGGGAATCGATGGATCGGCCGAGGTGGCCCTATGGCCTGGCCATCCAGGTCACCTGACCTCACGTATCTGGATTTCTTCCTCTGGGGCATATGAAGCAGCTGGTGTATGAAACCGATGTGGAAACAGAAGAAGACCTCGTCGCTAGAATTGCCGTCGCTGCTGGTACCATTGCGGACATGCCAGGAGTCTTCGAACAGACACGACAATCAATGGTCCGACAATGTACTGCGTGCATACAGGCCAATGGTCGCGCATTTGAGCAGTTCCTGTGAATGCCACTGCTGTAATTAGCATGCTAAACTACCTTCTGTGTAAATCGTTCCTAGCTTCAGAAATTGCCATCAAGGACCATATGTTCCTTTTTGAAATATGTATGCTTTGGTGTTCTCTACCACGTATATTAATTTGAAGGAGTAGTTTAGGAGCACCCTGTATAGCGAGCCGGTTTTTAAATTTCCAACTATAGATTCCTTTCATCCATCCACCTTGTACCTACGACAAAATGTATAATTAAATTATTTCTGTAAAGCTTTATCTGATAAACATGAGTTAGATAGAAAAATAAGCTTTTATAATAATACTTTCTAGAAGCCATCGTGTATTTAAATTATATTCGAACCCACTCGCGACCTCTCTCTACTGCGCGAGACAGCCGGCATTGGCCGGGGAAATTAAATACGGCTGCCGAATCATTACATGCCATAACAGAGGTGTTTGATGACAGAATAATTAGTGTTGATTTGTGGCCCCCTCGTTCTCCTGACCTAATGAGTTGTGTTTTTTTATTTATGGGGTTCTTTAAAAGACAAAGTGTATCGTTCCAATCCTCGCACACTACAGGAGCTTAGAGAAAACATTGTACAAAAGAATTGCTGATGCTGAGCTTCGGAGAGTGAGCGAGAATATTTACACGAGATATGCTGCCTGTTTGAGAGCAGAAAGTCAACATTTCCAGAATCTATTATAAGGTAAGGATTTTAGTCCGCCTCTGCCGGCGTAATTTCCCCGGGGACTGCCCACTGTCTCGCAGTAGAGACAGGCCGCGAGTGGGTTCGAATATAATTTAACTACCCTATATATAAAAATAAGATTTTAAAACAAATAACCACACATCTTTTTAATACCAATATACACCTTAGTTGTTTTTAACATCCTAGGGTTTAATTTTGCTATTCTCAATAGTTTTAGACAAAACGGGTCATTTACACCAGAAAATGTCATTCACAGAAAAAAAGTTCTTATATGCTTGCAAGCAAAGAAATCACATGGCTTGATCACTCAGAAGCTTCCATATTTAATAGTGCTACCAACCTGTAGAGGAAAACTTCCCATAAAAGATGGACTAAAATGTACCTCTCTGCTCCAAGGGCGTAGGAGTTAGATTTTTTCTATGAAGTGATGGACAGTTTACAAAACAAAATATATTTAAAACAAGTATTGTGCCTACTATGGTTTATATATATATATATATATATATATATATATATACCAAAGAAGAAATTCCAATTTATTAAGACTATACAAAAGGCTAGAAAGATGATCTTTGGCAATTTTCGCCTTTTTGTCTCCCCATTTTGCATTTCTGCATTTGTAAATGTTCTACAACTGTAGCTGATCTTTGAAACACCAATATTTTCAACAAAATCCCCCCACCTCAGATTACCCTTTACATGGAAGATTTTTCGAAAGTTTTGATTTTCTCAAAAATGGTTTTAACGATTCTGATTAAAATATCATGTGTTTTTGATATTTGCATAGCAAATGAAATGGATATGTTGAACTTCTTGGGAATTTCCCGAAAATTCCTCTTAATTCTGAATGTCTTTCCCATAACTGGTAAAACGTAAGAGATAGACAAAAATTTTACTGTACAAAAAATATAGATCTCTTTAAAACACACAATTTAAGTCACATTTTCTGTGCAGCGAAACTTTTCAGAGATATTTCTTGTTATTTATTTGAATTTTCCAATGTTTATACTTTTTCTCAAAAGGGGATTTGTTATCGTTTTTTCCTTTTTACTTTCTCTACTACGTATAGTAAGTAGCGGAAGTATTGCATTCCACCCAAAAATTTCACCGGAAATACATGTTTTGAGACCTCCTGAGTCCCAAAAAAAGTATTTTTGGAAACAAGTCCGTGTGTGTGTCTGTGTGTCTGTTTGAACAGCATAGCTCAGAAATGAACAGTCAGATAAACACCAAACTTGGTATTTAGGTTCAGTATCTTCCAGAGATGCGACACGAAGGTTCAAGAAACTCCCCCCACCCCAGATTACCCTTTACATGAAAAAGTTTTCAAAAACTTTAATTTTCTCAAAAATGGCTCTAACGATTTTGATTAAAATAAGATACTTTCATGACAAATAAAATGTATATCTCGAATTTTCTGGGAATGTCTCTAAAAGTATTCTTCATTGTGAATAACTTTTGCATAAGTGGTAAACCATAAGAGATAGGCAAACGTTTACTACACAAAAATGTAGATCGCATTAAAATACACAATTTGTCATATACTTTTTTTTCAGTGAACCATTTTCGAAATATTGCTTGTTATTTCCTTAAATTTTCCAATATTTGTGCTTTTTCTCAAATGGGAATTCGTTATTAGTTTTCTTTTGCCTGGTAATGCAAAGAGAATGGAATACTCCACATAGCAACCAGCTCTTAAAATATTTCACTATCGCTTAAAGCCTACCAATTCCCCTTGCATCTACAAGAAAATTAGCAATAAGATTAACATCTCGATATCTCGATTAACATGAAGCATATGGAGAATAAGCGTTTGTAAAAATATTTTGTACAAGAGTAGAGAAAGTCATGTGAGTGTAACACATCAGGGTTTTTTATTCAGGGTGCCTCAAATATATAATGTGTATATAATTTTTGGGTGGGATACAATACTTCCTCTACTTACTATACGTGGTAGAGAGAGTAATACATTATAACGTGTAGGGAAGTCGTAATAAGTCTAAATGTAATGTGTTATTTCATACAAATATGCTGTTTTCTCTTTTGTAGTACTAGGCAAAATGTATGTACATCTTGTAGAACTGGTGAACGCTCAGACCACAGTCCAAGTGACCTGCAAGAGATTCGGAACTTAGGTAAGTTTGTCTTCAAGTACTTCAAACTTCCTTTGAACCAACACAAGGCTGTTCATGGGCCTACTAATCTCATTATTGTTCCCTAATATTAATAACTCCCCTACAGCCCCTTGGGTATGTCTGCTTTGAGTATCTTGCTCAAAGTCTTCCTTTGTGTACACAAATTCTAAATTTAAAAGTATACTCTAAAGCGGAAGGATTACCGAATTTCAAGTACCACTTCAAGTATGTGCAGATCGGAGCAGCAGTGCTTACCAACAATTGCTGCCAGTGTTCCAACATATTCCAACAATAATCAGTGAATTCTGGCCTACTCCGCTATATCTAATATTCAATAAATTGACATTTTAAATTTTTATTTCGTTAAAGACCAACAAAACCACACTGTGTCCAAAAAACAAAATTTTACAGGAAAAGCAAAAAAACTGTTTACTCTTAACCTGGACAGTGTTTCACATATTGTAAAATGTGAAGGTACTGTGTTTGAGGCTTACTTCTTAAAAAAGTAAATCAATTTTAATTGTGTTTTTCAATTTAAGGATAATGTGTTGGACTTAATATGCTTTGATTCAATAATTGGTAAAATAAACAAATAAAACACAATGAAGTAAATATATACTTAACCAATTATTTTTGTTATTATTATAGAAAAACATCTGTTATTACAAAGTTGAATTTTTCACAAAAAACATTCTGATGTATAATGTGTTTATAAGGTCCTTCTTGCTGCCAATTGACTTAAGATTTATATCAAACTAATATCATATTAAAAACCATGTTATTACACAATAAAAGTATTAACATTAACCATTTTAATATACAATTCACAATGTCTTTCTGCTATAATTCTTTAATGATATACTGTATTATTTAAATGCTTGTGTTATTATTAAACAAAACTTAATACAAAATCTAAATCTTCTGGTTAAACATTTTGATTTATAGAATGTTCAGAATGCCCATCCTAGTGGCTTCTCTTAAAATTTGATAGTCGTCCTCCGTGGTCTAGGGGTAACCTCTAGTTCCGGAGGTCGCTGGTTCAAACCTGGCGGAGGGCGATGGATTTTTTTCGGGCGTAAAAATCCTTAGCATGGCTTCCTTCGGAAGGAAAGTAAAGCCGGTGGTTCCGTGTAGTAGATTTATGGCATGTAAAAGAACCTCAAGGCTGATAAAGAGGCCTCTGAGCAAAATTTCCGGTCTTTCACGCCCAATATAGAATGGGATACTAAGAAGCATAGTAGTACATAGATAAAACTAAATTTTATTTCAAATTTGGTTCAATCCTTCTTCTTCTAAGCAACCACAAGCTGGCATACGAACTTCTTCCTCATTGCTAGTTACCATAGCAACTGCACCGATGATGTTGGCATAAAAATCTAAATCTCCTTTGCTCCTCCAATCATCCTCAAAACGTTTACGTAGTAAATTATTCACACCAGCCAGTATGCATTGAACAAACTAATTAATCAGTTTCGTGTAGTATTGATGTTGAACACGGCGATTTGAAGCGCACACTACAGAGGACTGAATACGATTTGAAACAATTACTAGTTTTTAGCAACTATTTACACTCTTAGTGAATACGATTTGTTAAAGTCTGACTTCACAACATGAAATATCGCTTCGGAAACTATACAAAAATGTATCAAATTCAATTTTGTCCATTGATAGACATGTGACATTTGAAACTATGCTCCTCACGTACTCCCTTCACTTTATCATCTGTTGAACACACTACTTTTGATTCGTCATTTCATAGTATACATAAGTATGGTTACTGTCTTAATAACTATAATATCGTGATGTAAGCGAAAAACCTGAAACAAAATTTTAGGAGCCCTAATAGACCAGTACTTACGATATGCAAAACAAACAACATATACATGAAATAGGCTTTCAACTACAACACTTTTACTTTCTCTATCACGTACATAGTAGATGGAGGGAGTATTGTAAAAAAATTCCCTGTAGAGGTTTCAACACAAATACATTTTTTTTAACTCCCTGAATAAAAAAGCAGTTTAAGAAAAAGGCTGCGCGTGCGTAGGTGAGATTGCGCGTGTACAACGTAACTAAAAAAACTTGGGCTTTTAATTCAGTATCTTCCAAAGGTGGGACACAAGGTTTTCAAGAAACTCTCGACCCCAAGCTACCCTTTACATGGTAATTTTTTCTAAAATTTAGATCTTCTCAAAAAATTTGAATAAAATTAAATATTTAACATATTTAATTTATTTATACACATATATTGAACTTTTTGAGCACCCTATGAAGACCTCTTCATTTGAAAGGAATTATGTATACGTAATTTTTATAATAGCTAAACCATAAAGATAGAAGAAACGTTATAGACAAAAATGTAAAACCTCTTAGGACACACAATTTACTTCAAAAAAGGTTTTTGTGCATCAGCTTTTTCTGAAATATTACATTTTATTGAATTTATTATTATTTGAATTTTTCAATACTTTAGTTGTTTTTAACTGCTGCTATTCAGTTGTTTCTCGCGATCTTTCGAAAGATTATGGAATTTTAAGGCCAGTATATAGGTACAAATTTATAAAATTTGACTATCGCTGTTCCCTTTTTACCTAGTATAACGAAATGTGCAATGAAACCATTTTATGCAAACGTTTATCTCGATTAACTTAAATAGATAAAGGAATAAGCTTTTGCAGGAATACTTTGTGGAAGAGTGAGTAAGAAAACTCATGTGAGTGCAGTTGTTTTTCGCGATGTTATGAAAAGAATATGGAATTTCTACTGTGGTTGACTCAGGAGAATGGCTTTGTCCTTGAACTGCAAGCATGCAGTGGATTAGAGAGCTCCTTGCCTACGATGCAAATAGTGTAACACCAGCAACTTAAAAGTATTGTCAACAAATGCAGTTTTACATGCATGCAGGTTTTGCAGGTTTACTTATTGAAAGTATGATAATTGTTTTGTTTATGCCGTAATACAATGTATTACTGATGCTACTTCGAGTAATATTTATTATTCTGTGAAAGAAAGGGTAAGTACCTTTGGAACAGGATGTAAAACAATAGAGCGAGAGGGAAGAACAATACAGCGCTGGCTCATGTTCACTTAGGTCAACCACAACTTCATAGCTAAACTCCTGAGTCAAACACAGTAGGGCAGCATTTATCGACCACATTGTAAATATTTTACTGCAGTTTCAGTCCCTGTGTCCCTCTTGTACTATTTCTGCACATGTTTTACTCGATTAACATGCAGTAGATAGAAAAATAAGCTTTGTAAAAACAGTTTGTAGTAAAACTGATGCAATAAATGCAACTTAATAAAGAAAACGGCTATTATGTAAGACAATTGGCCTGGATCTGAAATAAGCCGTCCTAATAGCTTTACTTACGCTGTTCTAACTGGCATTAAAATTAACCTCCTCTTCTAGCTCTGGAGGAGGGGGGTATCCCTATCCACCTTTCATGGCTTACAGCCAAGCCGGGGTGCAAGCAATAATTAAATCAGACTCCCAGTTTCTCTGCTGCCGCTAAAAGACACGGTTTTAGAAATGACCAACAGAATGACGTGCAGATGGCGTGAAGAGCGAATATTTTGAAAATGGTCGTGCATTAGAGAGCGGGGCTGCCATCTAGTTATTAGTAGCTAAGTGTTAATTAAATGGGGAGAAACCACTTTGAGGCATCAACAACACACCCCTTCGTTCGTTCCCCAAGTTGTGAAGTTGGAAACTTGCTCGGGTCTCGGCTTTGATTAAAGTCAGCCCTCTCCAGACAGTAACTCCTCCGTCATGAAATATGCATTAAGGTTATTAATTCTTGGGTTTCTTTCCGCAGACGGTACTGTTCTGCATCTTCTTTTTAATAAGTTTTTAATAATTTAAAATATTTCATCTCCCTAAACTAATAACTTACAAGAGATCCGGTCGAGGCTTTGAAAACAAATAAACTAGACGAGAGATTCCACTAATTACTCCCGAGATGATAAAGGAGGTCGGGTTTCGAGCAAGAAGCCAGGTGGAACTGCTGAAAGCCTCCAACCCACTTGCATGCATTAACAAGTCGTGCACTGTTACCAACGTGATGCATTCAAATGCTAAGTCAAAGTACCAAGACGTCCGAGCTTTGCTCTGTGATGTCATCATTTTGCAAAGTTCCAGGAGCTACAATAATGTTGTTAATTAATAGGTATTTCACACGAGTGGGTGTAAGCTAAAGAAGGAAAGGTAGAAACAGATTCAATGGTACCGCCGGAACTGAACCACGGATCTTCGGCTTTCTATGCTTTTTTAACCAACTAAGCTATCATGGCAACACGTCAGTACGAATAAAATGTCGACTGACACATTTTTCCGGGAAAACCACAAATCCATTTTGAGATAACATACTCCAATGATAATTTACAACTTTATAAGTACTTCAAGCTCCAGGCTTCATGGCTTCCTTTTCCTCTTTCACACAAGCCATATACAGAGTGTTAATTTATTGGTGTCATATATTTGGGGAACGCGTTCCTGGCATCAAAACAGTAAAATAAAAGTTCATATGAACATGGGTCTGAAAATCATTTATTTCAGAGTTACAACACAAAATCGAAAGTTACAAAAATTGCTCGAAGTGGCTTCCTCTTGCTTCGATGCATGCAGTAAGCCTGCGTTCCATGCTCTGGCGTACTCTGTTGAACATTCTTGGTGTGTTTCGTATTTGGTCAAATCCATTTTGGAAACGTCCTCTCAAAATGTGAACATCAGGTACAGAAGTCGCATAAACCAAGGCCTTCAAATGTCCCCAGACGAATAAATCCATTGGATTCAAATCAGGCGATCGAGCAGGCCATGCAATCCATCTTTGCGGAAATCGATCATCCAAAAGCTTACGAACTATCATGCTGAAATGAGCTGGAGTACCATCGTGTTAAAACCACATTCGTTGGATGATGTCCAGAGGCACGTTATCAGTTAAGTGATACAACTCATTTCTGAGAAACTGGAGATAGGTTTGTCCATTCAGACGCGGAGGGAAGAAGTAGGGACCAATAAGGTGATCACGAATGATGTCATCCCAAACGTTGAGAGAGAATCTCTGTTGATGGTTGTCCAATTGTTTTTAAGGTTAATGTTGGATTTGTATTTTCATCAATTAAGTATAAAATCCGTAAAGATGGAAGAGCAAAATTGAAATAAATAAATATTTTCCAATTAAGAAAGTGTGTAGATCAAATATAAGTTGCTAACTTTTGATGGTTGTCCTGTCGTACTTAATTAGGATTTTCAAATGCCCAGTTATGAGTGTTATGAAAACTGAAGATGCCGTCGCGAGTAAAACCAGCCTCAGACGTTGACAGAAACGTCTTCTTGGCTCAAAGTCCACCTCATTTAATCCTTGGACACGTTGAACGTGATACGGGTACAGAAGGTTTTCATGCAGAATTATCTAGATAGCCGTATGTCTAACTCTTTCCCTTACAGCCATACGTCTTGTGCTTTGTGATGGGTCTGCATCCACAGCACGAAGAACTCGTTCAAGCTCAGTGCCTCGTACCGCTCTTGGTCTCCCAACATCCCTAGTACTCCTCTCAAATGCGTATTCTCTTCCAAGCGTTGGTGAATTCATGCGAATGTTCTTGTACACGGTAACTACCTGTCAGGGTACCTTTCTGCATAAAGTTCAAGTGCATGTGCTCGTGCTGCATTGCCGTCTGCAGTGCCATACGTGTAGTGCATATCCTTCTGTTCACTCATGGAGTACATCTTCTTTGACCTATAACAACGAAACGGTTGGTTTTCAGATCCATGTACAAAGGAAATCTTTTTTCTGTTTTGATGTCAGGAACACGTCCCCCAAATATATTACACCAATAAAGATACATCATGTATAGTTTAAAGTTGGAAAGGTATTTTATTTTCATTTTATTGTGCAAGTAAATATCTTAAATATGCTACTGTAATTAAAGCTAATGCAGCCACTTTTGAGAAGTGGTGTAATGGTTGCCATGCTAGCCTCTAGTCCTTGAGGTCGCGGGTTCAAACCCGGCGGAGGGCGATGGATTCTTTTCGCGCGTAAAAAACCTTAGCATGGCTTCCTTCGGAAGGGAAGTAAACCGGTGCTCCCGCGTCGTAGATTTACGGCACGCAAAAGAATCTCAAGACTGATAAAGAGCCCTCTGAGAAATGTTTCCGGTCTTTCACACCCAATATCGAATGAGACACTAAGAACCATAGCAGTTAAAGTGCGTCCATAAATAAAACTCAATTTATTTTACTTTTGAGAACAACAAATTTCGAAAATTTTGCCATGTAAAAGATATTTTACGTTGGGGAGATTTTCTTAAAAACCTTCGTTTCACATCTTTGGAAGACACTGAACTTAAATACTTAGTTTAGTATTTATCGAACATTTCGATTTTTAATTTATACTGTTCACAGACAGGCGCGCACGCGCGCACACACGCACACACACGCACACACACTCGAATCTTCTTCTAAAAATCTGATGTGTTACACTCACATGACTTTCTCTACTCTTGTACAAACTATTTTTACAAACGCTTATTCTCCATAGGGTCATGTTAATCGAGATATCGAGATGTTAATCTTATTGCTAATTTTCTTGTAGATACAAGGGGAATTGGTAGGCTTTAAGCTATAGTCAAATATTTTAAGAGTTCGTTGCTATGTGGAGTATTCCATTCTCTTTGCATTACCAGGACAAAAAAATTGAATAACGAATTTGAGAAAAAGTATAAGTATTGGAAAATTTAAGGGAATAACAAGCAATATCTCGAAAATGGTTCACTCAACAACAAAAATGTATATTACATAAATTGTTTATCTTAACACGATCTACATTTTTTGTTGCTGTAAAATTTCGTCTATCTCTTATGGTTTACCAGTTATGCAAAAGTCGTTCACAATGAAGAATACTTTTGGAGACATTCCCAGAAAATTCGAGATATACATTTCATTTGTCATGAAAATATCTTAAACATATGATATTTTAATCAAAATCGTTAGAGCCATTTTTGAGAAAATTAAGATGTTCGAAAAATGTTCCATGTAAGGGTAAATTGGGGTGGGGGGATTTTCTTGAAAACCTTTGTGTCGCATCTCTGGAAGATACTGAACCTAAGTACCAAGTTTAGTGTTTATGCGACTGTTTGTTTCTGGCTTATGCAGTTCACAGACACACACACGGACATGTTTCCTTTTTTAGGATTCAGGGAGACTCAAAACATGTATTTACGGTGAAATCTCGGTATGGAATTTTTGGGTGGAATACAATACCTCCCCTACTTACTCTACGTTATTTTAGAAGCAGTATGCTTTACCTGCTTCGTTGTTGCTTCTGCTGCCGTGGACCCGTAGCTCGTTCTGTTGTCTCGTGCGCCAGCTGCCCCAGTGTTATAGATATGAGATCTCTATCTCAGGGTATACGTGGATGAATTGTGAAGGACAACACCAGTTTAAACTACTGAGAAAGTTACTGTGAACTAACATTTGTTGAAGTGAATTGCCGACCGTTTGAGATGAAGAAGTAGACTGTTCTGAATTTTAGTACTCGAAATTTTAATGTCTGAATTATTATACCTGCTAACTTCTGAAGTATCAAAGTTACAGTTGGAAATAACTGCTTCCCCGAATAAAATAAAAACTAGTAGCGTAACCTGTCGTTGAGTCTCTAAAATGCTTATCGGCGAGACCCCTCGCAATAGCCGCAAAATCTTACTCTCAGAAGCGCGTCACAAGGTGTTTCAAATATCACACGAGGAGTACGTACCGGTGACGATACCAGAGAGAGAGTAAGGTATTCACAACTGCATTCACGAACGGCTGTAGGTACCAGTGCCGGTACAGAGAGAGAGAGAGTAACTCTCTGATTTAAAATTGCACGCCTTGATTACTTTTTCTCCGCCTAAGTATTATCCCCCTTCCAACTTAACATCTTGCCCGGGCCAATATCAAACTCTCATCATGTGCGTCTCTGACTGTTAATAAATCAGCCTTTCACTTTCTAAGAATTTCTTTGCCTCTCTAACTTACAGAATTAGCTACGTGCCTGCTAACGTGCTGAACTTATAGCCTAACGGAATTCCCAGAATATTTAAGCTAACTCGTTCGCTACTTCGGCTGATACTAATGACTTTTGCTAACCTGACTTCCTAATTACCTTCTTCTTTCTGGATAAACCTTTCAACTCAAGCTTTTTACATTATACATCGATTTAATACACAAATTATTTATTGCAATTATTTCTTTGTCTTACTTTATTCCTTTATTGAATTATTTATATCTGCCCGTCAATAATTACGGTATCAAGGGGACCTAAAAGCACGCATTTCTGGTGAAATCTCGACCACGATTTTTTTAATGCTATACTTCCTTAATCTACTAGATAATTGGTAGAGGAAGTATAAAACTTACTTACTCTCTATAGTTTACTTCCATCAATTCTACGAGCTATTCCCACAAGAGGTTTTTATTTTCTCTACTGCTTACCATAGTAAGTATAGGAAGTAATTTATTGCAACCAAAAATTCGATATCAAGATTTCACCGGAAATACACGTTTTGCGGTTACCTGAATAAAATAAAGCATTTTTTAAAACAATGCCCGTGTGCGTGAGTGCA
The DNA here is from genome assembly GCA_030765065.1 of Deroplatys truncata. Taxonomy (NCBI): domain Eukaryota; kingdom Metazoa; phylum Arthropoda; class Insecta; order Mantodea; family Mantidae; genus Deroplatys; species Deroplatys truncata. The sequence goes on from CM060981.1 coordinate 57,555,632, forward strand.
TGGGTGGGTCGATGTATAAACAGATTAGCCCAAAAACGAAAATACATTAAATACCAAACTTGGAATTTAAATTCAGCATCTCTCAGAACGCGCACAGGCCTTCAAGAAAACCCCCACCTTAAAGTGTCCTTTACATGGAAAAATTTTCACGCTTTGATTTTCTCAAAAAATGGCTCTAACCATTTTTATTAAAATACCTTATGTTTTAAGGTATTTGCATCGAAAATAAAATGTATATCTTAAATTTCCTGTCAATAGCCTGTAAAATCCTCTTCATTCTGAATGACTTTAGTGTATTGGTAAGCCATAAGAGCTAGACAAAATCTAACTACACAAAAAAGTACACCGCGTTAAAGTACACAATTCTTGTTAATCTTTTTTTTTTTGTTAACCATTTCCGATATATTTTTTATTAATGGTTTGAATTTTCAAATACTTAAACTTTTTGCAAATTATAAGTTGATATTCTTTTTTCTCTCGTGGACATGCAAAGAGCATGGAATTTCAAAGCCATCACTTCACAATCTGCTCTTAAAAGTCTAACCATGCCAGCCTCTAGTTCTTAAGGTCGCGGGTTCCAATCCAGCGGAGGGTGATGGATTTTTTCGGGCGCAAAAATCGTTAGCATGGCTTCCTTCGGAAGGGAAGTAAAGCCGGTGGTCCCGTGTCGTAGATTTACGGCACGTAAAAGAACCTCAAGCCTGATAGAGGCCTCTGAGAAAAATTTCCGGTCCTTCACGCCCAGTATAGAATGGTACGCTAAGGACCACAGTAGTTAAGGAGCGTCCATAAATAAAAAAAAACTAGAAGTCTGACTATCGCTTTAGGCCACTGAAAATGGTAATTGTGTAAATGTAACTCTATTAACAAGAAGTAGATACAAAATAGGTCGTCTCCTTAGCGCGGTAGTAGTACAGCTGTCTACAAACGGAGACACGGGCTCGATTCCTGGCAATTTTCTCCCGCTGGGAGACCTGGACTCAGCCTCATTAGATCTCCGAGGGGCCAATTGAGCAGCTACTTGATTGAAAAGCAGTGGCTCCAAATTGAGAAGGCCGCATACACCGGACGGGAGGGACCATGATTACTGACCATGTCCCACCCTCCAGTACCGTACCCCGTTCACGACGCCTGTTGTAGGCAGAGGCGGGGACGCAGCGGCCGGGCGGTAAGCCTTGGCCCGGCAACGGGCCGTTGCGCTACGGATATTAGTTTAGGTACAAAAACAAGCTTTTGTAAGTACAGTTTGTAGCAGAGGGGTTAGAGAAAGTCATGTGAATCCACAACTTCAAATAGTTTTATTTGTATTTATTTTGCTCTGTAGGTGAAGCTTTGCGTCATACTATTGAAAATCCAATTCTATATTTATCTGCAACTGAGAAAACCCAGAAAAACAATCCTATCAGATTGGTCGGTACAGGGATCTGAACCCACAGCCTCTGAAATGCAAGTCGCAGATGCTACCGAGTCATATCGGTACATAAAATGTTGTATATGCATATGAGATGAACAAGTCTATGAAAAAACTGAAGTAGATATAGACTCTAGGGCCATCTATAAAACCAAACGGGCTTCAGTAAAATTTTATCGAGAACAGTTAATGCAGGAACATCATCATAAAAGACAGAAGTATGTAATAGTTACTATTATGAGAGGAAATACGTATTCTGAGAGAATTCGTTCCTCTTTATGACACGGCCTACATGTGTCATATGGCTGAGAAGCGATTGCCTTCGCACGCTGGTACCAAATTGCACCGACAGATGCACCCAATTGCTGCCATATGAACACGGACCCCATTCCCCAGCAACCCCTAAACTCCACATGTGCCAGATTGACAGTAATACACGATTATTGTTTTTCCTCCGTCTCTCAAGAGAAGAAAATCACTTTGTCATGTGTAGAGCTTCAAAACCCAGTCCCTTCACCGAATAAGACAAGCTGCACTTTTATGACACGTGTTGGAAACTGCCAAAGCAAAAGATTTAAACCCTGCTTACTTCATCGGAAAAAAATTGAAGGACTTGTACGTAATAAACTGATTATATACCTTTGACGAGTCCGAAATGATTCACTGTGCCAATTTTAGGATTTATATGACTCTAGAACCGTAATTGGAGGAATAGCAGAGGAGAAGTAAGCGAGAAAGGAGAGTTATAATTTGAAGAAAATAAATGTAGGTATACAATTACTACGTCAGTTTCAGACACTGAGGGTATCTGTGAAAGTCGTTTGTTTGTATAATGTTCAGCCAGTCTGGGACAGTGTTTGTACAATTTAGTACAAAGAAAATCCTGAAGAGGTCAGTGATTGCTTTGCTTTCGATTTGAGTCACAGCCATTTAAGGTTTTTTTCAAATATGTCTGTCCTTGAGCGCCACGAAACCGTCAAACATTGCAGTGTAGTAATACTTTGTTCCTGCTAGTAGGAAGTGCCGCGCGTCAAGTGATTCGGTCTTTAATAAATACTACTTAAATTAAGGTTCAAACATTCTAACTTTGCAAAAATTAATCCACGAGAAAGGAAGAGAGTAATACTTGTAACACAACCATACAAATCATATCTTTGGCTCAATTACTTTTTCAAAATACAAATTAATAAACATTGAAGGTTTTTATTTTTTTACCTTGTTTTGTGTATTATTGAAGTTTGCCCCAAAATTTAGAAAAGTATTAACTTTGTAATTTGACTGTTTCTTTAAATATTACATATTTATGTTTGCCTCGGCTGCGTCAGTACTATTGTTAGAGACACGTTTCTCTTAGCAGGGTTGTGATGCGACAAGAATGTAGGCTTACATAGATTATAATTTTACTTCACTCCTTTTATTAATGCTTGATACGATTTAAATAACACTTCACCGATATAGAGCTGTGAGATTCTTTTTATTAATTGATTACACTTTTTAACACGTCAACTAATTTTTCGTTTCACACGAATACATATTATATTTCTTGAGGACATTTTTGTGCGTCTGGTTAGGAACACTGTTTGCAGGTAACTGACTTCTGTATTTGTAAATGTTTCTCCTTTTCAGTTTCTGATTGGCTAATCCTACTCCAATAGAATACCTTCATTTAACTAAAGCTTTTTCTGATTGTTGATTGGCTATTTTATAAACGGTCACAAAAATTACATTATTGTTGCTCCAATAGTGACTAGTAGCATTATTAAAGTCCCAAACTCATTATTGCCTCAAGGTTACCTCATGGTTACCTCTTTGTTAGCAACTTTTGACCTATTTCTCACAGCTCTTACATTATTAAATTACGTAATGCATTCACATAACATTTTTGAACATGTTTACAATAATATAAGCATATGCAATGACTGTTAAATACATTTTATAAATTATTACATACACATATTGCTTCAAGGCGGGCTACTATTGAATTTATATTTGACTGAAATTATTTAAAATTAAAAATACTGCCTCAACATACCCATATATTCAATATAGCCATCTAGGCACTGAAATGGACATCGTTTGTGTGTGTAATATATTTGTAATTACATAGTACTGTAACTGAAACCATTAACAGGATGGTGCTAAACGAATGACTTGAAACAAACACCAGGAATTTGTTTCTTTACTGTATCTGTTGCTCAAGATGAGAGCAAAGAGCTCACTTGCCTGGTAAGCAGAATGCTGCATTTGGAGAACGTCCGCCGTGACATGTTTACTAAGCATAAGCTGTGCGACTTATATTTAACCTTCAGAGTTCAAATGCTTAACAGTAATCAGTTGTTGTTTTAAGTAGCAATGGAACAGACGTAAATTTGTACAATAACCCTAAAGGATGAATTTAGATGCTGGTCAAAGAATCATGTATTGCAAAGCCAGATTAGCAACATTATTTTTAGGGTATACACATATTTTAAAAGATTCAAAAACGAGGAAGAGAGAAATCAACAAGTGGTGTAGACCAAGTAAGTGTGTCTCGCGAGGTACTTGTATTACCTTGAGCTAAACAATGTTGGAAAGAGAGGAAAATATGAAAACGATTGGGGTAACGAAGTGGCAGCGCATAGTTAATGAAGACGTCTGATTCGCTGAAGAGCAAAAGTCTTCACATGTAATTGAAAATTAACAGAACTTTCCTATTACTTTTTGAAAATCCTATAGTGCAGAGTTATTCAAATTACCCTACAGAAATGTGGGCTCTAGCTACGGATATCTTGCCACGCATCACGGGCGTATGTGAATCGACTCACTTAGCCTTTAATGCTTAGATTTATAAGTCTCGTATGAAATTATTCGTTTTTATTGGCTACAGTTTCGGGATCAAACACACAAAAATCTGATCAGAGAGGCGTAAATGTCAGAAAACACTGCATTAAGAATGGAACAATATTAATGTGTAAATTAAGTATATTTCAGTTAGTCAAATACGCCATCATCCCTAGAGAAGCGAACAATGTTTTTACAGCGGTAGCTATGAGAAACAAGTAAAACGTTTTGTGCAAAAAACAAACATTTTAACCACACCAATATGCCAGTTCTAAGCTTGGGCAAAGAAGGCGAGGAATAATTTCTTATTTCGTGTAAAACGTTGCATGATCTGTCTAAATATTTCGTACCTTTTCTTCAAATTACAAATAGCACTTGAAAGCATATGTTCTCAAATTTTACATATTAGATTAGCCGACCCAATTAAATATTCCTCAAATTACAAGTGCCCATATGGCATCTCTTTAGAGGCTGTCACCAAAAGCTGCCATCAAAATGAATAACTGCGTTGAACAAAAATGTATTTTTAGCCTCGTTTACAACCTCAATTGTTGGGTCAAGCGAGCTTGGCATTCGTCAGATTCCCCCCATAAAGTCCCGCTGTGCTATTAGGCTTTGGATAAATCTCCTCGCACTAATAGTCTGCTGCATTTGAATAACACAAAAGTAGTTACTGTAGACATAGGAAAAATACAAGATTATTAAATTTAAACAAATATTAAAAAACAAATCTGATGTATTACACTCACATGACTTTCTCTACTCTTGTACAAACTATTTTTACAAACGCTTATTCACCATCTACTTCATGTTAATCGAGATAAACATTTGCAGACTATCTTATTGCTAATTTCCTTGTAGATGTAAGGGGAATATATATTTACAAGGGCAATATAGAAATACAGTAGCCTTTAAGCACACACATATCTCTTAACAGCTGGTTGCTAGGTGCAGCACCATTCTCTTTTCCACAGATTAATGCTCTTTGCTATCCAAGACAAAAAAAATTAATAACGAATTCCCATTTGAGAAAATAAGTATTGAAAAATTTAAAGGGAATAATAAGCAATATCTCGAAAATGGTTCACTCAACAACAAAAATGTATGACATAAATTGTGTATTTTAACGCGATCTACATTTTTTGTGTAGTAAAATTTTGTTTATCTCTTATGGTATACCAGTTATGCAAAAGTCATTCACAATGAAGAATACTTTTGGGGACATTCCCAGAAAATTCAAGATATACATTTTATTTGTCATAAAAATTTCTTAAACATATGATATTTTAATCAAAATCGTAAGAGCCATTTTTGAGAAAATTAAAATTTTCGAAAAATGTTCCATGTAAAGGGTAATCTGGGATGGGGGAATTTTCTTGAAAACCTTCGTGTCGTATCTCTGGAAGATACTGAACCCAAATATCAAGTTTGGTGTTTATCCGACTGTTCGTTCACAGACACACGGACATGTTTCCAAAAATGCTTTTTTTTTATTCAGGGGGACTCAAAACATGTATTTCCGGTGAAATCTCGGTATCAAATTTTTGGGTGGAATACAATACTCCCCCTACTTACTATACGTAGCAGAGAAAGTAATATACTTCGTTTTATTCCTCAAACTGCTAAACTTGATGCTTTACATTCACTTGAATTTCTGCACCCACTCTTCCACACAGTATTCTTGAAGGTGCTTGTTTCTTATCAGCTAAATGCGGATATCTTTAAAACATACAATTTATTTCAAATATGTTTTTTATGTCATAGACCATTTCTGAGATATCTGTTATTAAAGGTTCGAATTGTTCATTTCTTGGTCATTCTCTTTAAGTCCTGTCAACATTCAGTTGTTTCTCGCGATTGCATGGAAACAGGCCAGCGTATAGCGTCCAGTTCTTGAACATGTAGCTATTTCTGCAAAGGTTAATTTGGATGAAGGTGTAGTTATCCTTCAACTCTCTCTCCCCATCTCTTCAGCACAAAGGCCTATGTGTATCTGACGTTCCTGATTATGCATTATGGCATCTTTTCGTCGTCGTTCAGTGTCAACACCATGGGTAAAACCAAGGTAGCCCCTAAAACTCCGCTGCATCGGCACGCCTCCCCTGTCGCGTCTGATAATAGGACAATAAGTACATTATGTTTCACAGCAATAATTATTGATTTTCAGTTATTCACTTGTAACCAATAGTGACATCCCTCCACACTCATTTACTGAGCTGCCACAGCCAATGCATAGTGAAAAAACTTTTATCAAATAGCCGATTACACTAAATTCCTCTTTTGGGTTAGTGTATGTTGGTTGTGGTAAATATTTCGAGAAAAAATGTTTATTCTAATTGCTACGAACTATTGTCGTAGTTACTTGTAAAGTAAACTGTTGATCCTCCACTGGTGGACTGATTCCTCAAATTTACCTACAATTCAATTATCTCTTATTCTTAATTTATTTAGCGACACGTTTGAGAATAGGCATTCTTCTTTTGGCATCTCGCTTTTCCATTTGAATTTAAGGTTATGCGATAAGCACTAAGGGGTTTTAATTTTGTTTAAAAATTTAATCGTTAATCTCAGCATTTACTTGTAAACAATGAGTTAATTCAATAGGTTCCAAAAAGAGTAGATAATGTATTTCCATTAACAATAAGCTATTTTGCAATTGTGTATAATATAAATAAAATATACAACTATAGCTCCTGCAAGCACATTTTCTACAGAAAAATCTGATGCGATACATTCACATGACTTTCTCTACCTCTATCGCTTATTAGTGGATATAAAAATTATTTGTACCAAACCTTGTTTTCCCATTTACTTAGTTTTAGATCTTTCTGGTAATAACAGTATTACACACATCGTTATAGATACAAAAGAGAATAGCGGTAGTCACATGTTTTACAACTGGACGCTATACGCTGGCTTCAAAATTCCATACTATTTCCATGACATCACGCGCAATTGAAAATAAACAGGACTTTTATGGATGGCTAACTATTGAACAATTCGAACAATTAACAACGAATATCTCGGAAACGGCCGATGCCATAAAAATATTTAAAATAAATTGTGTGTTATAAAGATATCTACATTTTCTGTGAAGTACGTTTTTATCTATTGTTACAGCGTTTACCAATTATACATGGTTATACCAAATTCCTTCCGAATGAAGAGAACTTCAAGGGCTATTCTCAGAAAATTTAAGAGGTAAATTTTGTTTGCCATATAAGTAATTCTAATATATGGTATTTTAATCAAAATCGTTAGCCATTTGTTAGAAAATCAAACATTTTGAAGAATGTTCCATGTAAAGGGTAATTTTGGGTGGGAGGTGTTCTCGAAAACGTTCGTGTTGCATCTTTGGCAGGTGTGAAGCTTAAACATCAAGTTTTGGTATTATCCGACTTTTTGTTTTTGAGTTATGCTGTTCACAGACACATACATACGGACCTTTTTCCAAAAAAGTGCTTTTTTGGATTCAGGGGGCCTCAAAACAGGTATTTCCAATAAAATCTCGCTACCAATTATTTGGGTGGAATGTAATATCTTCTCTACCTATTATATATGTAGTTGAGAAAGTAAAAAATTGGGACATTTGGCTAAATTGGTTCTTAATCCCTAATAATGATATAGAGGGTGATTTATGAAGAACTGACACTTTTCTTTCTTTAATTATTCTATTCGAAATTCACCCAATGCCCCAATTTTAGTACCAAATTAAGCAGAATATTCTGGAGCTTCCACTACCTGTAATAGATGCGCAGATGTTCATGTTCTATTCGTAATTGATAGTTTTATTGTTGGGAACTGTTTTTGAGATTTTGTTCTAGTCAACGTGAAAAATGGAGTACACATTAAATGAACGACTCTTCCTTGTAAAGCAATACTGGGTTACGAATTCAATTATAGCTACTCAAAGGGCATACCAGAGAGAATTTAGTGTTTGGAATCCTCCCCAAAGAAACACAATACTGCGACTGGTAAACAAATTGGAAACAACTGGATCTCTGGTGAGTGAAAAAAGACAAACCTCGTTCATCTAGGCTCCCCACAGTTGTTGGTGACGTAAAAGCACGACTGGATCAGCCACCCAAAAACTCATTAAGACGTTTGCCGTAGCAGACAGGAGACAGGGTACAGCTGCCCAATATGTCAGAGAGCTGTGAAAAGTGCAGGCCTAAAGCCGTATAGGATTACGGTTGTCCATCAGTTACAGGAACCAGATAAGGATATACGTCTGAATTATTGTCGTTGGTTTCAGGCACTCATTGTGCAAAATACTGCCATATTGTCCATCACATCGTTCCATTTATCCGGCTATGTGAACTCAAATAACTCACGCTATTGGGCCTGCGAAAATCCACATGTTATTCCTGAGCACCTATGCACCCGGTTAAAATCGGAGTTTGGTGCGCAATATCCGCACAGAGAATAGTGGAATCAATGTGTGAACACTGCAGAGTACCGATGGATTTTTGTGGAGTTTGCTGAGCAACTAAACGATGTAGAGCTGAGTCAAGAATGTTTTCAGCAGGATGGCGCTACACGCCATACATCAAATGAATTCATAGCAAGTTTTTTTGACGACCGAATAATTTCCAAGAACCTGTGGCCACTGAGATCTCCGGATTTGCCATCGCCGTACCTTTCTATGGGGTTACTTAAAAGACAGGGTTTATGCCCACACGTCCCCAGACATTGGACGATCTGAAACACAACATTACACAGGAGATTCAAGCTATTGACAATAGAGTCCTCCAACGAATGGCCAGAAACATGGAACGACGTGTTGAATTATGCAGGATGGAGGGCATTTTCAACATTTCTATAAAGGTAATAATCTCCAAAAATTCTGCATTTCAGATATTGTTGTCGCTAGCATAACTCATTTTGAAACAATTAAAAGTGTCAGTTCTTCATAAATTACCCTGTATAATTCCAATGAATGTTTATTTTCCTATATGTAGATAAATGTTTTACATTTAAAATATAAAAATCCTTTTCTTCACCTTATTCCTTGAGAGAAAATATTATTAATAAATATACGGTAGGAAGTATTAATGTAGAGACCCCTTTCAAGGAGTATACCAGTAATCCTTACTAACTTACGTAGGTTCCCTATTATTTCATTTCCTACAATACCTACATAAATAGGAACTCAAGATAAACCAATCCTTTTCATCAGATTTAAAAAGAATTAGTGAAAATGTTCTCGCAACAAATCACTCTAGATAAAATTTTCACTAGAAGTTATCTCTAATTAGGTTTGACTGCCTTTATGACAGAAACAACTGTTCGTACATCGTAAGTCGGTTTTACTTACCCCGTGAGCTGCTTAGTACAGTAATATTGTGCCCACCGCAGCTCGGACTCCCGCCGAAAAGTTATATCCGCGCAACCTCCTCACGTTCTCATATTTACAGTTAAAATTACAATGACATTAAGCACATACCTTATCATAAGAGATGTTGGAAAGGTTCCCTTATCTACCCACACATGTCTGGCATTTCAGAAAATGTTCATTCACACTTGAGAGCCGAGTATCCGAAATTGGGTGAATTTCTCGCCTAATGTTTTTTTAGTTCTTACCAGTTTGCTGCAAACACCTTATTTTTCAAGTTCCTCCACAAATACAAATCACGTACAGTTAAACCAGAGGATCGTGAAGACCATAATTATCTACTAATTATACAGTCTGTAAAAACTCCCTGAATTAAACTTGACTTATCAGCTGCATGCGCGGTAGTGAAGTCTTGTTGAAAAACTCCAGACTCACATTCAACTCGGTAAGCTTCAAAAAATGGTGTGAGTAAAATATTCCTGTGCCTGTCTGCATTTATTTTCTGTTCAAAAAATATAGGTCCTTTTATTCTTTATGCATTTATTGTACACCAATTTTCGAGTCATACAAGGGAATCTCGTGTGTAAAATCGGGTTTCTCTGTAGTCCAATATCTGTTATTTAGCGATGAAACATAGCCCTATAAATGGAACCATATTTCGTCAGAGGAGGATATTAAGCGTGGGACAATCACTCAATCATTTCGCAAAATCCAATTATAGAAATTTACCCGACTATGATCACATGGAAAATAAGATTATGCAGCTAACTCCATGTGTTGTAAGAACTAAAATAAAACGTCAGGAGAGAAATTTATTTAATTTGGATATTGAGCTATCGAGTGTGAATGAAAATTTTCTGAGATGATTCCATAAATGTGTAAACAGAGGACATTTCCAACGTCTCTTGTGATAAGATATGTGCTTATTATCATTGTAATTGTAACTATGAGAACTGAGACCGTTTAGGGGACATTATAACTGTTTCGGCGGGAGTGCCAGCTGCGGCGGCCGACGCGCAAGTAGCCGTGCGGTGGCCACAGTGTGAAGGAAAAGCACTATAGATGCCACATGAAAGATCTCCTGGAAAAACTTAAAGGTATAACAAGGAACATTTGAATAATGCTACACAGACGTTATTTCAGGTAAATCATACCTATATTTCATTAATCTGTACATTATTCTTTCAGTCAGGTTTTGTCTATGACGGCTTCCCAGTAGTACAAAATTATAAAAAATTAATTTCAAAATGAACAAGGATTTACACTCTATTCGCAATAAATTCTAATTATGCATTTTATTACACATGCAAATACTTTAAACGTAAGAAGTTTTGGCCTTGTTCTTTTCACTGTCAATTCACTAATGCGAATTAGTTCAATTTCTACTGTCACTTCAGTTTTCCTCGCGCGTAGCATGAAATAAATCAGCGAAGCAGCCTCCTCTTCCTTCCGCTTCACATTCTGGAGCGTCGAACACAAGACCTCTCTAAACGCTCGCAATAGCAGCACTCACTATACGTCACAACTGTCTTCACAGCCTCACTCGTAAAACACACTATCTCATTTGCGAGCACGCTTACATGTACATAAGTGCGAGTGTTTATGCAATGTTCGAGGAAGGGGAGAAACTTCCAGAAATTTCTGGTTATCTCTCGATAGCGCCTCTTGGTGTTTAAAATGCATGAGAGCGTTACTCCATCTACTTTTCTCCCTTTATCTCCTAAACCAGCCAACCGGTCGGTCGCCTTCCACGCGATAAGTTTGGACCATTGCTGCGTCACAGTAATTACTAAAATCGTTATGGTAAGTTTTGAGAAAGTTTTTTACTGGTTCGGGAAGAGACAACTTTCTTAAACCGAGCGGGATGGCTCAGGCGGTAAAGTCTGTGGCCCGCATTTGGGAGGTCCCAGGTTCAAATCCCGTGGGCCGACCAATCTGTCTGAGGTTTTTTCGTGGGTTTTCCTCATTCATACTGGATTGGATATTTAATACCACGACCCAAAGTTCCACCTTAAGTCTAAAACAATAAGCGGTAATAGCGAATGCTATGCCATTTGTCTACAGACAATGTAAGCAGTTAGACTGGACGGCACCCTAATGCCATCTGCACAGCATGAAGCAGGAGCTACAGGAATGAGATCTAGAAGGCTAACTAACCGCCTTTCTGTGTGAGGGCGGTGTTTAGACTGGCGGCACCCTAATGCCATTTGCACAGCATGAGATCTAGAAGGCTAACTGTCCGCCTTTCTGTGTGAGGGCGGAGGGCGGAGGTTAGACTGGACGGCACCCTAATGCCATCTGCACGGCATGAAGCAGGGGTTACAGAGATGAGACCTAGAAGGCTAACTGTCCGCCTTTCTGTGTGAGGGCGGCGGTTAGACTGGACGGCACCCTAATGCCATCTGCACGGCATGAAGCAGGGGTTACAGGAATGTGGCCTAGAAGCCTAACTGTCCGCCTTTCTGTGTGAAGGCGGCGGTTAGACTGGACAGTGCTCTAATGCCATCTGCACAGCATGAAGCAGGAGTTACAGGGATGAGACCTTGAAGGCTATGTGTCCACCTTTCTGTGTGAGGGTGGCGGTTAGACTGGACGACACCCTAATGCCATCTGCACAGCATGAAGCAGGGGTTACAGGAATGAGACCTTGAAGGCTAACTGTCCGTCTTTCTGTGTGAGGGCGGCGGTTAGATTGGCGGCACCCTAATGTCATCTGCACAGCATGAAGCAGGAATTACAGGAATGAGACCTTGAAGGCTAACTGTCCGTCTTTCTGTGTGAGGGTAGCGGTTAGACTGGCGGCACCCTAATGCCATTCTGCACAGCATGAAGCAGAGGTTACAGGGATGAGACCTTCAAGGCTAACTCTTCGCCTTTCTGTGTGAGGGTGTAGGTTAGACTGGACGGCACCTTAATGCCATCTACACGGCATGAAGCAGGGGTTACAGGGATGAGACCTTGAAGGCTAACTGTCCGCCTTTCTGTCTGAGGGCGGTGGTTGGACTGGCGGCACCCTAATGCCATCTGCACGGCATGAAGCAGGGGTTACATGGATGAGACCTAGAAGGCTAAATGTCCACCTTTCTGGGTGAGGGCGGCGATTAGACTGGACGGCACCCTAATGCCATCTGCACGGCATGAAGCAGGGGTTACATGGATGAGACCTAGAAGGCTAACTGTCCACCTTTCTGTGTGAGGGCGGCGGTTAGACTGGACGGCACCTTAATGACATCTGCACGGCATGAAGCAGAGGTTACATGGATGAGACCTAGAAGGCTAACTGTCCACCTTTCTGTGTGAGAGCGGCGGTTAGACTGGACGGCACCCTAATGCCATCTGCACGGCATGAAGCAGGGGTTACATGGATGAGACCTAGAAGGCTAACTGTCCGCCTTTCTGTCTGAGTGCGGTGGTTGGACTGGCGGCACCCTAATGCCATCTGTACAGCATGAAGCAGGTGGTTACAGGGATGAGACCTTGAAGGCTAACTGTCCGCCTTTCTGTGTGAGGGCGGCGGTTAGACTGGACGGCACCTTAATGACATCTGCACGGCACGAAGCAGGGGTTACAGGAATGAGACCTAGAAGGCTAACTGTTCATCTTTCTGTGTCAGGGTGGCGGTTAAACTGGACGGCACCTTAATGATATTAGCACAGCATGAAGCAGGGGTTACAGGAATGAGACCTAGAAGGCTAACTGTCCACCTTTCTGTGTGAGGGTGGCGGTTAGACTGGACGCCACCTTAATGCCATCAGCACGGCACGAAGCAGGAGTTACAGGAATGAGACCTAGAAGGCTAACTGTCCGCCTTTCTGTGTGAGGACGGCGGTTAGAATGGTCGGCACTCTAATGCCATCTACACGGCATGAAGCAGTTGGTTACAGGGATGAGACCTTGAAGGCTAACTGTCCACCTTTCTGTGTGAGGGCGGCGGTTAGACTGGACGGCACCCTAATGCCATCTGCACGGCATGAAGCAGGGGTTACATGGATGAGACCTATAAGGCTAAATGTCCACCTTTCTGGGTGAGGGCGGCGGTTAGACTGGACGGCACCCTAATGCCATCTGCACGGCATGAAGCAGGGGTTACATGGATGAGACCTAGAAGGCTAACTGTCCACCTTTCTGTGTGAGGGCGGCGGTTAGACTGGACGGCACCCTAATGCCATCTGCACGGCATGAAGCAGGGGTTACATGGATGAGACCTAGAAGGCTAACTGTCCACCTTTCTGTGTGAGGGTGGCGGTTAGACTGGACGGCACCCTAATGCCATCTGCACGGCATGAAGCAGGGGTTACATGGATGAGACCTAGAAGGCTAACTGTCCACCTTTCTGTGTGAGGGCGGCGGTTAGACTGGACGGCACCCTAATGCCATCTGCACGGCATGAAGCAGGGGTTACATGGATGAGACCTAGAAGGCTAACTGTCCACCTTTCTGTGTGAGGGCGGCGGTTAGACTGGACGGCACCCTAATGCCATCTGCACGGCATGAAGCAGGGTTACATGGATGAGACCTAGAAGGCTAACTGTCCACCTTTCTGTGTGAGGGCGGCGGTTAGACTGGACGGCACCCTAATGCCATCTGTACGGCATGAAGCAGGGGTTACAGGGATGAGACCTAGAAGGCTAACTGTCCACCTTTCTGTGTGAGGGCGGCGGTTAGACTGGACGGCACTCTAATGCAATCTGCGTAGCATGAAGCAGAGGTTACAGGAATAGGACCTAAAAGTCTGTCTATCACATATCGGTCTAAGGGTTATCCACCAACAAATCCGTCGCGATATGACCAAGGCGTTAAAGCGACGTAAAATAAAATGGAATTTAAAAACAACTTTCTTAAAGCCTTTGCGTAGTATGCTTAAACTGTGTGTAACTTTGGTATTTATCAGAATTTTGTTTATTAAGTTATAATACACACACCCACACACTTTGTTTCTAAAAGTGCATTTTTTGTGCTCAGGGGTCGTCAAAATATATTTTTCCGTGAAACTAATGAAATCGCTTTATCAAATCTTACAGCTCATTTTCTTTTGAATCTTCCACAATCGGAAACTAATTATGGAGGCATAATTATCTTCGAATACACATGTAAATATTTGAAATATGCTATTTTAATCTAAATCACTAAGGCGTATTTGATAAAATGAAAAATAACAAAACACTTTCTATGTGAACAGTAATTTAAGGCGAAGGATTTTCTTAAAAACTTTCGTGTCGCATCTTTGGAAGGTGCTAAATACCAAGTTTGGTGTGTTTATCAAGGTTGTTTAGTTTCTCTACTACGTATATTAAGTAGGGGAAATTCGATACCGAGATTTCACCGGAAATACATGTTTTGAGAGCCCCTGAATCCAAATAACGAATTTTTATAAACATGTCCTGTGTGTGCCTGTCTGACATTTGTCTGTGAACAGCATAACTCAGAATGAAAAGTCGGCTAAATACCAAACTTGGTATTTGAGTTTAGTATCTTCCAAGGATGCGACACACAGATTTTCAAGAAATTTCTCGTACCCCAGTCCACCCTTTACATGGAACACTTTTCGAAAATTTTGATTTTCTCAAAAATATCTAATGATATTTTCATATCAAATAAAACGTATATCTTGAATTTCCTGAGTATCCCCAAAGGTCCTCTTCGTTTTGAATGGCTTTCGCATAGCTGTAAACCGTAAGAGACAGACAAACGTTTACTACACAAAAACTGTGGATCTCGTTAAAACACACAATTTATGTCATATAAATTTTTTTCCAGTGAACCATTTCCGAGATATTCCTTGTTATTTGTTTGAATTTTCCAATACTTATTCTCAAATGTAAATTCGTAATTCGTTTTTTTCTTCTTTATTTTTTTATGTCCTGGGCATGCAAAGAGAATGGAATGCTCCACATAGCAACCCGCTCTTAAAATTTGACTATCGCTTAAAGTCTACCATATTCCCCTTGAACCTACAAGAAAATTAGAAATAAGATAGCTCCTTCAAATGTTTGTCTTGATTAACAGGAAGTAGATGGAGAAGAAGCGTTTGTAAAAATAGTTTGTGCAAGAGTAGAGAAAGTCATGTGAGTACAACACTCATTTTTCTTAGGTTATGACATTCTCAGAGATAGAAACGTAGCGTTTTTTCTAAAAACCCTTTTGGGGGAGGTTAGGAAGACCTCAAAACTTGCATTTCTGATGAAATCTCAATATGGAATTCTGGGTGGAATGCAATACTTCCTCTTCTTACTTATAAGTAGGTGTAATAAACTGATCTTATTGCAGCACCAATTACTTCATTGAAGCGTCGATCTCGGATAGCAAAACCCCAGAGCAGCTTTTAGCCAGCGTTGAAATGATGACACTTCTGTGCCATTACTCTGGTTTTAAATCTGGACGCTTCCACAGTCCCGCCGGCAGCATTAGAAAGGATCCAGCTCCTGGATGTTATACAACCCACCCGACTCAGTCAGGTACCAGGTTAATGGACCGCTGAGCGTAGAGCAGGGGCGACTAAAATCATTCCACATACCCGCTGCTTACGTCACTTCCGCCTTAGTAATCGTGCTTAATCCTTCCATAAATTCTGTATTTGGCATTTTCAATCACTCGAAGGGATATACAGAGAGGAAGAAGATATAGAAAAGAAAATAACAACATACGCTGTTTGAAGTCTTGCATCTGAACATGAAGTATTGTTTTCATCTTCATATGTTCTTTAATTAAATAATAATTAAAACATCGACAACTAGGTACAGTTTATGGTTTTATCAGAGGTAACCCTCTTATTTGGCATATAATACTTTAAATTTTACTTTCACTCCGTGTCACTAACACTGAAAAAGCACCGCACTGATCAAATATTCGATATCGAAGTTTCACCAAATAGGAGGATTTTGGGGGTGGATCTGCTGCTGGGTGTGTGTGTGGGGGGAGGGGGTTAACTCAAATATCTGATGTGATACATCCACACAACTTCCTCTACCATTTGAGGCAGCATATTTAACACAAATGATTTCAGTCAAATTATATAATATATAAATTCAATAACAGCCCGCCTTGAAGCAATATATGCATGTAATAATTTGTAAAATGTATGTAACAGTCATTGCATATGCTTATATTATTGTATACATGTTAAATAATTTTATATGAATGTATAACGTAATTTAATAATGTAGGAGCTGTGAGAATAATAGGTTAAAAGTTGCTAACTATGAGGTAATGTTGAGTCAATAATGAGCAAGAAATTTTAACAGTACTGCTTGTGATTCTTGAAGTAACAATAATGTAATTTTAGCGACAGTTTATAAAATAGCCAATCAACAACCAGAAAAAGCTTTAGTTAAATGAAGGTGTTCTATTGGATTAGGAATAACCAATCAAGAGACTTGAAATACAGAAATTTACAGTTTAGGCGGTTAAAATCAATTCAGTTGCCTGAAAACAGTGTTCCTAACCGGACGCGAGACACATCCTCGAGAGATTTAATACGTATTCGTGTGGGACGAAAAATAGTTTACGTGTTAAAAAGTGCAAGTAATTCATAAAAGAATCTCACAGCTCTCTAATCCTGTCAAGCATTAATAAAAGGAGTGAAGTAAAATTATGATCTGTGTAAGCCTGCATTTTTAGTCGCACTACAACCCTGCCAAGACATCCATGTCTCTAACAATAATACTGACCCAGCCGAGGCAAACATAAATATATAATATTTAAAGAAACAGTAAAAATACATTTGGGGTGAAGGCTACCGGAAACTGTTTACTATACGTGCGGTTGCAACTACTACAAGTTCGGCTCCCCAACATAAGAACTACAATACAACCTACTTCACAATGACAAATTCACGTATACCCGTTACTTATTGTAGTATTCATATAAAAGTTAATTTTTACATCCGCTTTTTCACCTAAGAATGACTTAAGTTAAGCAGTATAGACTTAATTACATACAGCAGCGGAAACAGCACTCAAATAATTATGCATGGTAACCTCTTTCAGTGGAAAGAAAGGGGGGAAAAGAATCGCAAACCTTCAAGCATATACATTGGATAGCGCTCTCATATTTGCGAAGGGTGTAAATTTGTTACATTGAATATTTCTAAAACGGATAATGCTACGAAAATGTGTTGAAGCAAATTCCGTATTTTAATGAGCTATTCGCCTTTCCTGTAGTAAGCTTTTGTCTATTTCTTATGATTTCCCAGGTAAACAAAATTATACAAAAATCAATCAACCAAAACACAGGGCTTTACAGGCTATTAATAGTAAATTCAAGATATACATTTTATTACTCGTATCAAAGCAACAAATCATAATATTTTAATTAAAACCGAAATAGCCGTTTTTGAGAAAATAAAAAACTTGTTTTTTTTTCATGTAAAGGATACTTTTGAATGAAGGAGTTACTTGAAGTTACTCTGCCGTAGGGAAGGCATACTTTGGTATTCATCCGACATTTCACACATACATATATGAGAATTTTTCTGCAAATACTTTTCTGAACCGGAAGCCCAAAACACGTATTTCCGTGGAAATGTCTACATCAAATATTTGGGGGGAATACAAGAACATATTGTGTTAAAAATCTGCAACTTTATATATGAAAATAACAAAGAGCTACAAGCTGCAAAAGAAGTTTTTTGAAACAATAAATTTTGGGACGTCCTAAAGCAAGTAGATTGATACTGTGCATTATTTATACTGTTGACTATACATTAATTAGTCATGGATAGTAGGTAACTCAAGTCGTTTAAAATGAAAACTTCACTCCTGTGAACTGTGTACCAACCATTAATTTAATAAACTGGTAAATCAGAACCTTTACAGTTATCCAACCTCATATAAAAAACGACGAAACCCAATTGCCCTGTTTAATTAACTAATATTTTGAGAGGAATATTTTACAAAAAAATGAAATTTTCAACCATTATTGCTCAGGGTGTGAAATCATCGATAACAATTTTAAATTGTAACCTATTCTTTTTATATTCACGTTTTCTATCTCTTACCTTGGTATAGCTCAAAAACGAAATGGCTGTAAATACCCAACTTAGAAAATGCAATGTCTTCCAGTTATGCGACACTCCTCCAACCTTAAACTACATGGATAAGAGTTCATTATCTTTAATTTTAACGAGAAGTTCCTTGATCTTTGAGAATAAGTCATAATTACAAGGACTCATGTCTGGTGAGTTTGGTGGATGTTCGACTACTTCCCAATATTCCTCATTGTTGCGGCTACATGCTAACGAGCATTATCATGCAACACAATAGGACTCCCAATGGCCTGAGGTCATTTACGACGCCATACTGGGCGCAAATGATGTTCAAGTAACGCCAGTAGTAGTAATCTTATAACATGAGGTACAATGTGTACTAAGATTATGCCTTCATAATCATTACACCAGTAATCATCAGTTTCGAAGGATCCTGCAATGCCCGGCATCTTTTTGGGCGTGGCGATTCTGTATGTCGCCATTTGCCTGATTGTTGTTTCAGCTCAGGTGTATACAAACGTATCCATGTCTCATCCATTGTGATAACGCGACGAAGAAAGGCCTCACCTTCGTGTTCATATCGCTCCAAGTGCACTCTTGCTGTCTCCAATCGCTGCCACTTTTCAATTTCAGAGTATGCGTAACCCAGTGGGCACAAACGTTTTGCATTTTCAGCTTTTTTCTTAAAATGATATGGACAGTCGACGCTGATATACCAAGTTCCCTGGAAATCTCCACACATGTCCAGCGTCTGTCATCTTCCAATAAAACCCTTACAGCCTGAACATGGAGATCGTCTGCTGCAGCAACGGGTCTACCAGCACGTGCTCTGTGTTGACATTTCTCTCTTCCTTGGCGGAAAGGTTCCACCTATCTTGCAATAGTTCGATGAGGTAGGACTTCTCTCTCGTAAGCCTTGCAATGCTCTAAAGCATTTTTTCCTCTTGCAACTTGGATTTTTATGAAGCACCTTTGTTCATAACTACTGAACATCGTTTTAGTGCGGTGTTACTTACTGAATATGAGAAATAGTGAATGTATCCACAATATAATTACTATTTTGAAGCTTTCAATATTATATATTTATACAACAAAGACTGCTCAATAATATACTATGAGGCAGTATTTTTAACACTTAAAAATTGTTCAGTCAAATTATATAATATGTAAATTTAATAACAGCCCGTCTTGAAGCAATATGTATGTAACAATAATTTGTAAAATGTATGTAACAGTCATTGCATATGCTTGTATTATTGTATACATGTTCAATAATGTTATATGAATGTATTACGTGATTTAATAATGTAGGAGCTGTGAGAATAATAAGTTAAAGGTTGCTAACAATGAGGTAACCTTGAGGCAATAATGAGTTTGAGAGTTTAAATGTTATTTGTGATTTTTGGAAGCATTAATGTAGTTTTAGTGACAGTTTATAAAATAGCCAATCAACAACTGGAGGGGTTTTAGTTAAATGAAGTATTCTATTGGAGTAGAATTAGCCAATCAGAGACTGGAAATACAGGAATTTACAAGTTTAGACGGTTGAAATCTATTCAGTTGCCTGCAGTATGTGCTCATAACTGGATGCGTTGCTTGTGCGTCCTTGAGAGATTTGATACGTATTCGTGTGAGACGAAAATAGCATATTTGTTAAAAAGTGCAAGTATTAAATAAAAGAATCTCACAGCTCTCGATATCAGTGAAGGGCTATTTCATTTGTGTCAAGGATTAATAAAAAGGAATGAATTAAAACTTAAAATCTGTGTAAGCCTACATTCTTGTCGCATCACGCCCTGCCAAGATATTCATGTCTCTAAAATAATACTGACGCAGCGAGGCAAACATAAATATTTAATACTTAAAGAAACAGTTTAATTACAAAGTTAATTTTTTTTTAAATTTGGAGCAAAGGCCACCTGAAAGTACATTTGGGGCGAAGGCTACCGGAAACTGTTTACTATACGTGCTGTTGCAACTACTACAAGTTCGGCTCCCCAACAGTTGAAAAATAATACATCTTCAAACTGACTTTTCGTACGTAGCAGCAAGCAACGTAAAGAACAATTCTACTTCAAATTGGCGCCCATACGTGGAGCTAAATAACAATACAACACCACATAACAATGAAACTTTCTTCAACTACAAGATTGGAATTTTCCCACTAGGAAATCTGACTTACAACAGTGTTCCCATTACTTTTCGAATGCCCTAGTCAAACCTAAATTCATGTAAAATAAAATGCCGCTGATATTTAATTCATTTGTCACTATTCAGAAACTAAATGATTGACACAGCAAAACAAGAGAGAATCTAATTTACTCAAATGTAATGATACACTGCGATACAACTGTTCAGAATAACCTTCGTATTAGAAAATTCTGCTTTATTTCCTTTGTATGTTACAATAACGTTCGTTAGCAGGATATGTTGAATAATTGTACAACGACAGAAAATTGATAACATTAAATATCATTGAACCAATATTTTACATTTAACAACTGCAAAGACTTTCTCTCGATGGTCATAGACTGTCTTTTTACTTTCTATACGTCGTATCTAGTAGGTAGAGAAGGTATTGCATTCCACCCAAAAATTCGATACTGAGATTTCACTGAAAGTACGTGTTTTGAGGTCCCATGAATCCAAATAAAGCATCTTGGAAACATGTCCGTGTATGCCCGTGAACAGCATAACTGAAAAACGAAAAGTTGGATAAGTACCGTCAACTGGGTTGAGATTGGTCCTGCAGGGTGAGATTGTTACATTTTGGGTAATTTTAATTATATCAGTGGGGAAATTTGGATTGTGTGGGTTCTCATGTGTTAAAGAACATATGTTGGCTACACTGAAACAACTACAGGAGTTTCAAGAAGACTCCTCTAGGGGAGCAAAATAAAACCAGAATTTTGAGCATACCTTTTTTTATATATGTCCTACCTTACATACTGCAGGAGTGACATTGATCCAGAGCAGAATATATACCTACAAACAGTGTATTCACAATGTAGGCCAAAGTCACCAAGTCTGGGCGAGATTGTTTCACATTTTTCAAAATTTTTGTTTCAAAATGCAATTGGTACATACTTTGTTTATTAATATGAGGTCATTCCTGCATTAGTTAATAACATATACCTGACCTTTTATAAGCCTTTCCTCGGCTTCCAGTATCAGCTTCCAGTATAGAAATATAAAAAACAGAAAGCGGACCAATTTCACCCCGATTGACGGTACCAAACTTGGTACTTAAGTTCAGTATTTTCCAAGGATGTGACATGAAGATTTTCGAGAAAATCTCCTACCTCAACTACTCCTTACATGGAAGAGTTTTAAAACGATTTTATTAAAATACCATATTTTAAAGATATTTACATGACAAATATAATGTACGTCTTGAATTTTCTGAGAATAACCTTTAAAGTTCTCTTCATTCGGAAGAGCTTTGTATAATCTTGTTTAACTGGTAAACGTTAAGCGATAGACGAAAACGTACTATACAAAAAATGTAGATCACATTAAAACAGGCAACTTACTTAAATACGTTTTTGTGGCATAAGCCATTTCTGAGATATCCGTTATTAATGGTTCGAATTATTCCTTTCTAGGTCATTCACCTAAGTCCTGTCAATATTCAGTCGTTTCTCGCGATTGCATGGAAACAGTATGGAATTTTAAGGCCAGTATATAGCGTCCAGTTCTAAAACATTTGACTATCGCTGTTCTCTTTGTTTCTATTTCTGTAAAGGTTCATTTGGATTAAAATTTGAGGTAGCATTTTTAACACTTAAATTATTTCAGTCAAATTATATAACATAAAATATAATAACAGTCCGCCTTAAAGCAATATATGTATAATATAATATATAAAATGCATGTAACAGTCATTGTATTAATGTTTGTATTATTATGTACATGTTCAATAATGTTATGTGAATGTATTACGTAATTTAATAATGTAGGAGCTGTGAGAATAAGTTGCTAGCAATGAGGTAACAATGAGGTATAATTATAATGAATTATAATGTTTAATAATGCTACTGGTAATTCTTGGAGCAGCAATAATGTAATTTTTGAGACAGTTTATAAAATAGCCAATCAAAAAACAAAAAAGAAAGCTTAAGTTAAATAAAAGTATACTATTGGAGTTGGAATAGCCAATCAGAAACTGAAGTAGGGCAAATTGTACAAATTCAGAATTCAGTTGCTAGCAGATAGTGTTCCTAACCGGACGCGAGACACGTCCTCGAGAAGTTGAATACGTATTCTGTGTGAGACAAAAAATAGTTTACGTGTTAAAAAGTGCAAGTAATTAATAAATAACCTCACAGCTCTCTATATCAGTGAAGTGTTATTTTAATCGTTTAAAGAATTAATAAATGGAGTGAAGTACAAATTATAATCTGTGTAAGCCTACATTCTTAGCCACACTACTCCCTGCAAAGAAATCCATGTCTCTAACAATAATACTGACGCAGTCGAGGCTAACATAAATATATTATATTTAAAGAAACAGTCAAATTACAAAGTTAATATTTTTAAACTTTGGGTGAAGGCTACCGGAAACTTTTTACCATACGTGCGGTTGCAACTACTTCAAGTTCGGCTCCTCCTAAAATCACCCTTCCTCAAATGTGGTAGATGTAAAAATAAGCTTTATTAGGAATAGTTTGTATACTCACCAATAAACGATAGAGTGTAGAGAAAGACATGTGAATGTATCGTATCAGATTTTTTCTAAAGAGGTTAACTCGGTGTCCTGAGAGTGAGGAATATTTAGCTCCAGCTTCACCTCTATTTTGTTGTGTATGTTAAAAGTGTTTGTATTATTGAAAACTATGAAGCTTTTGTTATTGAGCAGGTATGCGACAAGGTTTAAAATTTCGTCTACTTCGGTTATCTGAGCAATTGGCCAAGCATTCCATTGTTCCACCACCAAAGGGTACATGTAGGCAATATTGCGTTTCCAGAACTTGGAAGAATGTCGGTGGAGGGGGAGTTAAGGAAGTCAGACTCATGTTCACATCCTTATGCGTGAATATCGAGGGATTTTTCATCCGTAATGCTGGATTACGATGAACTTTAATAACGCAACGTCAACGTAACGTGAAGTTGTGAAACAAAGGTCTAATAGGATGCATTTAACGTAGGGAGAATGACTCTCGATTGGTAGTTCGTTTTATTACTTCATGCTACTGCTTCACACTGATTGGTTCTAATTACCTGTGACGTAAACTTAACCTAACGGGAAGCAAACGTTTGACATTCCCAAACCCTTAAGTTACGTCGCGTAGGTTAAGTTACGTTACGTTCATCGTGATTCCGGCTTTATTGAAAATAGTCGGGACTGTAAGAAATTAAAAGGTCATGGCAAACCATCAAAATCTTCTACTCGTAGGTCATTGTGCCATAGAACGGGAAAGTAATTGAAATAATTAAATCTTCATTCAAGTTTGAAAGGCTACCCTTAGAACGTGGGTAGCCAGCTATTATATTATATTAATTGTGGTAAAACTTATTCTACAGGTTTTAATTGAAAAATCTGGTGTGTTACACTCACATAACTTTCTCTATTCCTGTACAAACTATTTTTACAAACTCTTATTCTCCATCTATTTCATATTAATCGAGATAAACATTTGCAGAAACGATCTTTTGACATGCAAAGAGAATTACATTTTACACATAGGACCAGTTCTAAAAATATTTGACTATTGCTTAAGGCGTTCCCCTTGTTTTGTATTTGCAAGGGCAATATAGAAATACAGTAGCCTTTAAGCATCGACATATATCTTAATAGCTGGTTGCTATGTGCAGCAGCATTCTCTTTGCCACAGATTAATACTCTTTGCATATCCAGGACAAAAAAATGAATAAAGAATTCCCATTTGAGAAAATAAGTATTGAAAAATTTAAGGGAATAACAAGCAATATCTCGAAAATGGTTCACTCAACAAAAAAATGTATATGACAAATTGTGTATTTTTACGCGATCTACATTTTTTGTGTAGTAAAATTTTGTCTATCTCTTATGGTTTACCAGTTATGCAAAAGTCGTTCACAATGAAGAATACTTTTGTAGACATTCCCAGAAAATTCGAGATATACATTTCATTTGTCATGAAAACATCTTAAACACATGATATTTTAATCAAAATCGTTAGAGCCATTTTTGAGAAAATTAAAATTTTCGAAAAATGTTCCATGCCAAGGGTAATCTGGAGTGGGGGATTTTCTTGAAAACCTTCGTGTCGCATCTCTGAAAGATACTGAACCTAAATACCAAGTTTGGTGTTTATGCGACTGTTCGTTTCTGAGTTATGCTGTTCACAGACACACACAGACATACACACGGACATGTTTCCAAAAATACCTTTTTTGGATTCAGGGGGTCCCAAAACATATATTTCCGGTGAAATCTTGGTATCGAATTTTTGGGTGGAATACAATACTTCCCCTACTTACTATACGTAGTAGAGAAAGTAAAACTTTCCTGCATTATTACCGATTTTCTATTTAAAAGAAATTAGGTTTTTATCATAAATAGTTATTAGAACAGACCTCCATGGTTGTCATATCTTCACTTCCATATTGTACAGGTTTTTCATAACTTTTGTGTCACTGATTGTTACGTCATTGCCTTCGAGATAACCTCTCTTTTATGAGCTCTTGTTGAGTTATCATAAACTGAAAGTAAAGGTGGATGAGTATCAGCGAAACGTGAATGAGTATTAGTTATTCGTGTGTAAGTTTTGTGGTCATCCTCTGCTACCTCAATTACCTTTGAAAGATTATGTCAACGCTTAAAATGTCTTCTATAAGTTTTATAGCATTAGTGCTTAGCAGTTAACCCTTCGTTTGTGTATTCAGTATTTATTCCTGTCATAATCTCAAAAATTATACATGTATTGTATAGTTAGCTATTTCTTTGTTACGGAATAAAATTCTTAATTAGGGTACTGCTGACGTAAAAACCAAATCATTGCTAGAACTGTGTTCACTGACGTTATATGGTATCAGTGTGGTCGTAAGACCAATGATGCTTTGTTAAATTCTATGAACAAACGCTCGACTAGGAAGTAATGACAAGGCTGTTCTATTTGCTATGCTGGGCAAACCATATTTTAAAATAAATCCAAATTTTTACAAATGCATTTTGCAAATTCAATTGTACACAATCTCTTATTAAACAAAATAAATAAATGAAATCTGAATATACTATCGCGGCACCTTGGTTACTACACCGGGAGATACGTACATCTAAACTTTACATTTATTCTCAGAAACATTACATTTTAGATTACATACATTTTTTTCAGATAAAATAACTACAAATTGCACAACGTCTACAAAACAATAACATAATAGTAAATAAAAATAAAACAAAGAAAAATAGAAGTTATTAGATTAGAGTAAAGGCGTAAAAAAACTTAATTACAATTTCAAATTCTGTATTTATCTACACTTGCTGGAAACCATCAAACTTAGCAACTAGTAACAAACTACTATCTACTCCTATTTAACTATGTTCTGGTGCCGCTGAAAGGGATATAAAAGCCAGTCTAGGAGTTAAGAGGAAGAGCGGCATATGTAGCAAAATAATTACCGCAATAATTGTGGGTTAAAGACTTTACTATCACTTCAGCTTCCTTGTTTAATGAAGCATTTCTGCCAGCATTTATCTCAATTAGCACGAAGTAGATAGAAAAGTAAGCTTTTTAATAACATTTTCAGAAGAGATATAAACAATAATGACAACATAGCTCAGTCGGTAGAGCACCTAATAGCTGTGGGATGGCTCCCACGTTAAATTCCCGGATGAAATCGCGATATTTTGCTTTAAAGAAAACGTTTTCTCGGTATGTTCAGAGTCTGGTGTGTGAATTTGAGTGTTTTTGCGGTTTTTCTCGGTTATTTAATACCATAAGTAGGATTTCAGGATTTCACTGGCCAAAAACCTGAGCAAATGTGCCAAGTGTGGCACTGATAGATCCCGCAAAGTTAATACAAAAAAAATAAAGAAAGAAAGAAACAAACAAACAAACAAAATATATAATAAACGATAGTGGGGAAAAATATATGAATTTGAGACATTTGTTTACGGGACATTTTTACTTTTTCCTGTATGGCATCACATCACTCTTCCATTTACGGTCTGCGCAGCTATGGGTTTTTCATAAAATAACTCTGATGCGTTGCACTCTCATGACTTTCTCGCTCTTCCACAAACTATTTTTATAAACGCATACTCTCCATCTACTTTGTGTTAATCGAGATAAGCATTTTCAGAAACTAATTTTCTTGTAGGTGCAAGGGGAGTATGGTAGGCTTTAAGCGATAGTCAAATATTTTAAGAGCTGTTTGCTCTGTGGAGTATTGTATTCTCTTTGCATGTCCAGGACATAAAACAAACCAATAACGAATTCCCATTTGAGAAAAAGTACAAGTATTGGAAAATTCAAACAAATAACAAGGAATATCTCGGAAATGGTTCAATCAACAAAACAAAATATGACATAAATTGCGTGTTTTAACGAGATCTAAATGTTTAGTGTAGTAAAATTTACGGTTTACAAGTTATGCGAAAGTCATTCAGAATGAAGAGGACTTTTGGGGACAATCCCAAAGAACTCAAGATATACATTTCATTTACCATGAACATGTCAAACGTATTTTTTAATCCAAATCGTTAGCCATTTTTGAGAAAATCAAAATTTTCGAAAAATATCCATGTAAATGTAGTCTGGGGTGGGTGGATTTTCTTAAAACCCTTCATGTCGCATCCTTGGAAGATACTAAGGGCATACAGACGGACATCTTACCAAAAATGCTTTATTTGGATTCAAGGCACCTCAAAACACGTATTTCCGATGAAATCTCGGTATCGAATTTTTGGGTGGAATGCAATACTTCTACTTACTAGGGAAAGTAGGGAAGGTAAAAAAGAACAAAATGTAGCATATCTCAAACCTCTATAGAGTACATTAATATGCACTTTTATAGGGTCTAATTTAAGTTCATTTATATTATATTCAAACTTGATGTTTCCCCTATATTAGGCTATGAACATATAAATTATTTGCTACTCGTATGTCTTATTACTTTCTCTACTACGTATACCAAGTAGGGATAGTATTGTATTCCAACCAAAAATTCGATACAAAGATTTCACCGGAAATATATGTTTTGAGACCTCCTGAATCCAAAAAAGATATTTTTGGAAACATGTCCGTGTGTATGTCTGTGTGTCTGTCTGTGAACAGCATAACTCAGAAACGAACAGTCGGATAAACACCAAACTTGGTATTTAGGTTCAGTATCTTCCAGAGATGCGACACGAAGGTTTACAAGAAAATCCCCCAACCCCAGATTACCCTTTACATGGAAGAGTTTTCAAAAATTTTAATTTTCTCAAAAATGGCTCTAACGATTTTGATTAAAATATCATATGTTTCAGATATTTTTATGACAAATAAAATGTATATCTTGAATTTTCTGGGAATCTCTCCAAAAGTATTCTTCATTGCGAACGACTTTTGCATAACTGGTAAACCATAAGAGATAGACAAAATTTTACTACACAAAAAATTGTAGATCGCGTGAAAATACACAATTTATGTCATACATTTTTTTGTTGAATGTGACCATTTTCGAGATATTGCTTGTTATTTCCTTAAATTTTTAATACTTATTTTCTCAAATGGGAATTCGTTATTCATTTTGTTGTCTTGGATATGCAAAGAGTATTAATCTGTGGCAAAGAGAATGGTGCTGCACATAGCAACCAGCTATTAAGAGTAATGTCTATGCTTAAAGGCTACTGTATTTCTATATTGCCCTTGTAAATATATATTCCATTACGTCTACAAGAAAATTACCAACAAGATAGAGTCTGCAAATGTTTATCTCGATTAATATGAAATAGATGGAGAATAAGAGTTTGTAAAAATAGTTTGTACAAGAGTGGAGAAAGTCATGTGAGTGTAACACATCAGTTTTTATTTTTTAATGTATTTCTGATTATTACACTGCGTATCTTATCACTTTCTGTTTATGCAGCTAAAACCCAAGATTTTTATAGTATTTTCGTTTATGGTAAGTAACTGAAGAAAACTTTTTCCCTTACATAAACAAAATAAGTTATTGTTTCTATCAAAATATACGCGAAAAATACTCTTATTTATACTCTAAACCTAAGAGACGTGTATCGTAGTGAGAGATTTCCCTGAGAAGATAGCGCTCAAAATGTTGCTGTCACGCCACCCAAAGTGTACACCCCTGTTCAGGCAGGTAGTAACGGAGGCGGCAGTCCGGTCGGTTAGTTAGTTCCCTGCACGATAACATAAACATCACGGTAGTAGAGCCTCTGCTTTGGTGCACATTGTTTCACTGCCATCTATAGTCACATGAAAAAGCTTAATTGCGTTGCATAGTTACTGCCTCTTCCAACAGAGCAACATGTGTGTCGATTTCCAGGAACTGTTGCGCCTGCTTTCGACATGAGACAAAGAGCTATACACAAACTGCGCTTGACGTTCAGCAAAACGTCCACAACAAGTATAATAATATTGATAACACTTGAGCTCCTTATTGGTCAAAGGGGCTAACAGAATATATGTATGCGCAAAGATATTAATTAATATTAATTAATACATTCACATGAACTTCTCTACCTACTATTTCTGTTTTCACCAATATTTTAATAAAGCTTTTTAGTATCTCTATCACTTACTTATACTGAATAGAAGAAGTACTATATCCCATTCAAAAATTCGATAGCGAGATTTTACCGGAAATACATGTTTTAAATTCCTCTGAACTCAAGCTTAACATTTCAGTTCAGCATCTTCCAAGGATGCAGCATGGAGATTTCAAGAAAATCCCCCACTCCATACTACTAATTACATAGAAGAATTTTTGCAAATTTTTTTTTTATTTTCCCAAAAACCACTTGCACGATTTTTATTAAAATCGCCAAATGTTTAATTTATAAAAATAAGAAATAAAGTACATGTCTTGAATTTTCTGTGAACACCCCGTGAATTTCCGTTTATAGACTCCAATTTTGTGTAATTTTACATAAACAAGAAAATCTTAATACAAGAAAAATGTGTCAATTTTTTCCTACCGTTAGCTGCTTTAGAAATATTACAAGTTGGAAGTTTAGAATCATCCCAAAAGTTACCTTGTTTCTTGCTCTCTATCTTTCCTTTTCGTAGCAAGAATATTTTGTTACCAAGAAAAAATTAATCTAGTGGCCGATAGAGCGGAGCTACTTTCCCGTGAAATGATTACCCTTCGCCCGCCAGTGCCGGTGTCGGGCGTGCGGTTATCTAGTCTCTTGGGGTCAGTTGGAGCGCATGGTTCTCAAGGACTGGCTGTGTTATACGTACGCACTTCGCGGTTTACATTGTGTATTAGTTTACGTGTTCCTAGCATTATTGTTCTTTGTTAAAAACCAGTCATTCAGTGTTGAACAAAGCGTGTTTATTTATAATGATTACGTGAAAACTGATTCTTGCAGAGAAGTAAAAAGGAGCTTTACAAGAGAATACCCTGGTAATCGTGTTCCAAATAGAGAAACTGTTCGACGACGTGTTACAAAGTTCCGAGAGACAGGATCTGTGAATAATAGGAAACGGTTTACGAGACGACATGTTATTACTGAAAAGAAAGTTTCCAGCATTCGCCGAAAAAATCACTCCGTCATCTTGCCAGAAATGCAATCAAATTATTTAAATTAAAACCATATAAATCTCAACGCAGATGCCATCGATGTATTACCGCTAAGAGACAAAATTTTCAACATAGTTTATAACATAGGCTCCGCCTGCCACTAGTTGTATTAACAACCCTGTATTTCAAACTGCATGCTGAAACCTTGTTGCAGTTTCAAACAATTCCTAGTAATATAAGCAAATACAAGTTATCAATACTCGAACCATTACCACTACAAAGAATGTAAACCAAAGCGGCCAAGGTTCACTGATAGACAGGTAAAAACCGGTTTGAGTGCCGTCTACAAACGCCAAAAGATTGTATGAGGGATGCGAGTGGTTGTTTACCTGTGATATCCCTACCTATGGTCTATTTGAGGCAGTATTTCTGAGGTATATAAACAATATAAACATCTACCTCAAAACACGCCTTTAATTAATAACAAATATAGATTATATTTATAATTAACCACACATCTGGTGAGAGTAAATATAATGCTGTCAGTATTCATATAATTACATAATATTTGTGAATGTGTATTTATTAACCATATGTAAAATTAAATTAAATTAGATTTATTTATGGACGTTCTTTTACTGCTGTGGTTCTTAGTGTCTCACTCTACAGGGTTATTCAAAAATAAGGAACAGACTTTAAATATTAATTTTTAATGAACGACAACGTGACACATACGCCACATCATTGAATAGAGGAAATTTCAAAGTTTTAAGCCCACTTATTAGTTGCATTCTGTGCCTACATCGGCGCTGTGTTTGTTTACGAGAAAATGGCGACACCACAGAAAAAGTCGTTGTGTGTGCTGTATTATGTAAAGAGTTAATCCATTGTTTCATTGCAGTGTGCATTTAGTTGTAAGTTCAACAACGAGACGCATCGTCATAAAGATTTAGAATTAATACAATAAATTCGTAGAAGATGGTCGCATATTAGGTGTGAAAGACGGCTAACTTTGCTCAGAGGCCTCTTTATCAGGCTTGATTTACGTGCCGTAAATCTACGACACGAAACCATTGGCTTTACTTTCCTTCCAAAGGAAGCCATAATAAGGATTTTTATGCCCCGAAAAACCCATCGCCCTCCGCCAGGTTTCAACCCGCGACCTCGGGAACTATAGGCTAGCATGATAACCACTACACCACGGAGGACTGAAATATGTGTATTTTAATATAGCTGTTGTAAGGTAGAAATTGTTAGAAATTTGGTTTAACAGGGTCATATGATGCTTACTGCAGTGAGGGAGAAGTTGAACTATAATATTAATAGTAGAAAGCCAATCAAAAGCGAGTAACTTAAGCTTCAAATACGTTGTATGCGCGAGAAGCGAAGCCATG
The DNA here is from genome assembly GCA_030765065.1 of Deroplatys truncata. Taxonomy (NCBI): domain Eukaryota; kingdom Metazoa; phylum Arthropoda; class Insecta; order Mantodea; family Mantidae; genus Deroplatys; species Deroplatys truncata. The sequence goes on from CM060981.1 coordinate 57,587,248, forward strand.
CTAGCATTGTAACCGTTAGAAAATCAAATCCAGTGCAGTGCTCTATGTGGAAGTTTCGTGCGAGATGAAGTCGCAAAAATAACACATTTACCGCGAGTGATATAGGAAAGCAAATTAAAGTAACACGTATAAATGCATATTACGAGGAACGGTTAAGTATAGGTATTACGTGTGTGATGATTATGAACAGTAATAAACCGATACTTAATAATTTTGTGCCAAGCTAATAAACGGACGCTTAAGTATAAATAACGGCTTTATTGAACCTATATATACAGAGTGGACCACTTAAGTTGAGACTGTAATATCACCAAAACTAAGCGTTGTAGAAAGAAAAGTCTTAAATGAGTTGTTTGATATTATGGAGGAAAGCAAATGCCATTAGTCGTGTTTTATTTGGAGGATGTTATGTTAATCATTTTAATGATAATTTAATGTTTTTAAATGGGAACCTACAATTAAGGTCAAATTACATTGACCCTAAAATGACCATCATAACATCTTCCAAATACAACACGACTAATAGCATTTACCTTCTGTAGGGGGAAACGGTTGTTGGGCGCCATTTGTAGCGGGAAATCGTTGATCAGTAGCATCTGGAAAGCGTCGTTCCTCGGGTTGATGCTGTCTGCTGCAGTGTTTTCGGCTATGGATGCTCGTCGGCTGCTATGTTTTCCATTCCTAATCTTTCCCTATGTAGCTAATCCTTGATTCTCAGGTTTATCGAGGGTGAGGCAAATTAAACATATACTTTATTTCCCTTAATACTTGTGGTTTGTTATCAATTTAAATATTTATGGGCGGCTAGCTTTTCCCATTATACCGATCCCACCATTTGAATAAATCAGTCTAAACTAACTACACACGTCTTCCCACCCATATGCAAACACGCGTGCATTTGTCATCAAGAGCGTAGCACTTGATGTCGCCGAAATTCTAGAAGAGAGTGAAAATCTGGGGCTTTGTTCGCCTTTATATACCTGAGCATAGGGACACTTACCTCTGCGCTTCAAAATGTAACGACGTTTCCAATTGATCCTCAGACCGCGTTACCTTAACATGTGTGAGAATATTCTACTCCAAAGTTTTGCGCTTACGCGTCACCATGGTGCGTTGGGAGGCGGGTACAATATCTCCGTCTCTTTCTTTTCTCTATCTGTCTCTTTCTATTTCTCCTTACCGCTACCGGCTCCCTGTTCATTAGCTTGGTGAAAGGTGGGCTCTACTTAGAATAATCTTCTGCTTGGAATTTGCTAGCTCGCCCGTTTCTTACGATCTGCTTTGTACAATTCTTGTTGAGTACTTTAACGTGTTTCTTGATTAATTATATTATTACTATGTACAATTCTTTTATATATACGTATATGTGTGTGATATATCCCCTTACACTTCCCCCATAATAACAAGCAGCTTTTATTAAAGACATTTCTTTCTACAACGCTTAGTTTTGTAGATATTGTACTGTCTCAACTTAAATGGTCCACCCTCTATAATGTTTGAACAAGGACTAATTTATGTGTAAAGTATATTGTGTTAACGGTTCAATGTAATTAATAAAGTGAAACCGCTTACTTCCGTTATTATTTCTATAAAGATACACCTACTAACATAGCTGCTTAGCAGTTACACACCCTGCTAAGAGATTCGTGCTCAACTCCTGAGTTATATAAGTAGCCGGAGCAATAAAAACAGTGAACCCAAAGCTAATATCAAGTAAATAATATTACGCAACAAATATAATAACAATATAAACATTTGGCGTATTAAGTACAATTTCCCAATAAATAAATAAAGCCAACAAACTGGTGCAAAGTCACAGTTCAACTTTATTCCCTTCGTCCTGACTTTAATGCTCACAAATTCCTATGCCTGATCATTAGTAATGTACCGAGAACAGAAGTATGGCTTTTATATCAAATGTATAATATTAAATTAATATATGTGAACATATCATTGGCAGTTAAAGTTCTGTGAGATTTTGCGTGTGCGTGTGAGAGTGAGAGAACAGCATAATTAAAATAAAAATCTGATGTGTTACACTCACTTGACGTTCTCTACTCTTGTAAAACTATTTTTACAAACGCTTATTCTCCACCTACTTCCTGTTAATCGATATAAAAATTTGCAGAAACTATCTATTGCTAATTTTCTTATAGAGACAAGGGAAATATGGTGGGTTTTAAGCGATATTCAAATCTTTTAAGAGCTGTTTGCAATGTGGAGGATTCCATTCTCTTTGCATGTCCAGGACATAAAAAAACGAATAACGAATTCCCATTTCAGAAAAATTATAAGTATTGGAAAAATCAAATAACAAAGAATATCTCGGAAATGGTTCACTCGACAAAAACATGTATATGACATAAATTGTGCTTTTTAATGAGATCTACATTTCTGTATATTAAAATTTTGTCTATCTCTTACGGTTTACCAGTTATGCAAAATTCATTCAGAATGAAGACGAGTTTTGGGGACATTCCCAGAAAATTCAAGACATACATTTGCCATGAATGTTTCTTAAAAGATATGTTTTAATCCAAATCGTTAGAGCCATTTTTGAGAAAATCAAAATTTTATCGAGAAATGTTTCATGTAAAGGGTAGTCTGAGTGGGGAGATTTTCTTAAAAATCTTCATGTCGCATCTTTGAAAGATGCTGAACCTAAATACCAAGTATGGTACTTATCCAAATGCTTTTCTTGGATTTGTGGGGCCTCAAAATATATATTACCAGTGAAATCTCGATGTCGAACTTTTGGGTGGGATGCAATAATTCCCCTACTTACTATACGTAACAGAAAAAGTAAAAACAAAATTTGGATTGTTACCAAACTTTGTATTGAAGTCCAGTATTTTCCAAAGATGCGACAAAAGGATTTAAGAAAATCCAACTAACCCCAACTACCCTTTACAAGTAACTATTTTTAAACGTTTTATTTTATCAAAAATATTTACACCAATTTTTATTATAAAGCCATATATTAAAGATATTTACATCACAAGCTGACTATACGAGGGAAGTCCCAGAAGTACCCGACCTGATGTATAGATAGTGGTTGTTGTTTCAAACAAATGACTTTGGTAGAAAGTACCAACCTTATAAAGCTTAAATCTGAAGTTTGATGATGCTACGTCGTTTAGTAATTCTTTGACAGCCATCAATAGTGAACGCTCTCAGCGAATTTGTAAACATGGATAAAACTGGCCATCGTTATGTGATACAATACTTTCATTTGAAAGGTCTTAGTCCAAATAATATTAAACCTGAGCTAGATTCTACTCTGGGGGAGCCTGCTCCTTCGTTTACAACAGAAAAATATTGGGTGGCAGAGTTTATGCGAGGCCGTACGAGCTGCCAAGACGAACATCGCAGTGTTCGACCAAATGAGGTGACCACACCAGAAATTGTGAGGAAAATCCACAAAATGGTATTGGATGACCATCGATTAAAAGTGCGCGAGCTAGCAGACATCGTAAGCATTTCAAAAATACATCGCATACTTATTGAAAATTTATACATGAGAAAGCTATGCGCAAGATGGGTGCTGCGTTTACTCACAATGGAACAAAAGCAGCATCAGTCAAAGTCAGTCAAGTGTTTGGCGATGTTTCACTGCAATAAAGGCGAGTTTTTGCGTCGATTCATAACCATGGATGAAACATGGATCCATCACTTCACACCTGAGACGAAGGAACATCAAACCAGTGGATTGAAAGGGGATAATCGGCTCCGAAGAAGGTGAGACAGTTCCATTTGCAGGTAAGGACATGGCGTCAGTTTTTTGGAATGTGTGTAGAATAATTTTCAGAGAATATGTTCAAAAAGGAAAAGCAATCAATGTTGAGCATTATGCAAATTTATTGCAGCATTTGAATGATGAAATAAAGCAAAAACAGCCGCATTTAGTGGAAAAGAAACTTTTGTTTTATAAAGACAATGCACCAGCTCACATATCCATTATCCCCATGGCCAAAATCAATTATTTAAAGTTCGAATTGCTTTCTTATGCATCTATTCGCCAGATTTAGTCCCCTCTGATTATTTTCCATTTCCAAAGTTAAAGAAATAGCTTGGTGCTAAAAGATTTGTCAACAGTGAAGAGCTGGAGTCCGCAGTTGATGGCTATTCTGCAGAACTCGATGGTTCTCAGTATAAACAGGGTATCGAAGCTATTGAACATCGCTGGGAAAAGTGTATCAAGCTGAAAGGAGACTATGAAGAGAAATAAATGTTTTTTTCCCAACATTTTTGTGTTGTCTTTGTTAGGCCGAGTACTTCTGGGACAGCCAACGTATTTTGAATTTTCGGGAATAACCTGTGAAGTCCTCTTTATTCAGAAGGAATTTTGTATAATATTGTATAAAATGGTAAACGTTATGCAATAGATGAAAACGTGCCGCATAAAAATGTATCTCTCATTAAAACATACTTTTATTCCAAGTAACTTTTTTGTGGCATCAGCCGTTTCCGAGATATCCGTTATTAATGGTTGAAAATTGTTCAATACTTAAGTCATTCTTTTAAAGTTCTGTCAATTTTCAGCTGTTTCTCTCGATGTCATGGAAAGAGTGCAATTTTAAGGCCGGCATATACGTCTACTTCTAAAATATTTGACTATCGCTATTCCTTTGTATCTATAATGAAATGTTTACTGCAGCTATTCCCGGAGAGGTTTATCTCGATTAAAATGAAGTAACTGAAAAATAAGCTTTCCTAAGAATAATTTGTATTAAGCGATAGAGGGTAGAGAAAGTCATGTGAATGTAATACATAAGATTTGTTTCTATCTACTTCATGTTGATCCAGACAAACATTTGCAGAAATAGTTTCATTACACATTTCGTTGTAAATAGAACGGAGATATAGAAGGCTGAAGTGATAGTCAAACCATTAGCAACGGATATTTCAGAAAAGATAAATGCTACAGAAAAAAGTATTTGTCATAAAATTTTGTTTTTCAACAGGACTTTTATTTTCTCAATGAAGAGGAATTTATATGATATTCACAGAAAAGTCAATATATGCATTTTATTAGTAATGTAAACATGCTAAGAATAAGCTATTCTAACAAAAATTTCTGGGGACATTTTGAGAAACTGAATGTTTTATGCACAGAGTAGTTCAGATGGATGACTTTCTTTAAAATCTCGTATCGCATCCTTGGAAAATGCCAAAGTTTGGTATTTATCAGACTTTTCGTTTTTAGTTAACAAAAATTAAAATTGCAGTGATTCCTACTGACCAAATGAATAAAGGTACTCGAGTTTGGTTTATAGGTATATCACTGTTAATGATAAAATTGAATTTTTTTTTCAATTAAGAAAATGTGTTAATCGAATATGTTGAATGGTTTCAGTCAAATTATATAAATATAAATTCAATAACAGCCCGCCTTGAAGCAATATGTGTATGTAATAAATTGTAAAATGTATATAACAATCATTGCATATGATTATATTATTGTAAACATGTTCAATAATGTTATGTGAATGTATTACGTAATTTAATAATGTAGGAGCTGTGAGAAGTAGGTTTAAAGTTGCTAACAATGAGGTAACAATGAGATAGCCTTGAGGCAGTAATGAGGAAGGAAATTTAAAGCTACTAGTCATTATTAGAGCAGCAATAATGTAAATTTTGAGACAGTCTAAATACAGCCAATCAACAACCAGAAAAAGCTTTAGTTAAACGAAGGTATTCTATTGGAGTAGGATTAGCCAATCAGAGACTTGAAATACAGAAATTTACAAGTTTAAACGGTTCAAATCAATTTAGTTGCCTCCAAAGAGTGCTCATAACCAGACGGTTGCTTCTAGACAGTGCTCATAACCAGACGCGAGATGTGTCCTCGAGAAATTAATTACGTATTCGTGTGGGACGAAAATAGTATACATGTTAAAAAGTGTAAGTATTAAATAAAAGAATCTCGCAGCTGTCTATATCAGTGAAGCGCTATTTAATCTGTGTCAAGGATTAATAAAAAGGAGTGAATTAAAAACTTAAAATCTGAGTAAGCCTACATTCTTAGACGTACCAAAACCCTGCAAAGAGAAACGTGTCTCTAACAAATACTGACGCAGCCGAGGCAAACACAAATATTAAATAATATTTAAAGAAACAGTTAATTTACTAAGTTAATATTTTTTTAAACTTGGGGCAAAGGCCACCTGAAAGTACGTTTGGGGCGAAGACTACCGGAAACTGTTTACTATACCAGCGGTTGCAACTACTACAAATTCGGCTCCCCAATAGTTTAAATATAATCAACTCCTTCAATACAACCTACTTCAAATTGACGCCCAAAGCGTGTTGCAAACGTAACAGAAATGCATCTACTTCAATTTGGCATCCATACGTGGAGCTAATAAAATATTCTTCAAATTGACGCCCAAAACGTGGGGGCAAATAACAATATAACAAAATCATACACATACTAATTTTCTATTTATAACGTTAGTATAGACCTTTCGCCGGTCTCTGTACTAATCGGAAATATATGCAGCTTCTTTCCACGGCTCCTCTTTCACTCCTTTAAAATATATTTCTCGACGTCTCTTTAATTAGTATTTACCTTACCTTCATCGTAACTTAGCTCTGAAACCACCTGGCGTCGCCCTTATCGCGATTCTGAATCTAATTATTTGGAAACATTTCCCGGGATTTACTTAAAAATTTGCACAGGGCGAAAATCATAAAGAAATCTATCTGTAAAATTGCATGCATGATGATGATGAAATGCGGTTTAAGGGCGCTAAACTACTAAAGTCATCAGCGCCCTTACAATGTATAAAATATAAAGTCAAAAAGATAAAATAACTGCATAATTAAAAAACGGGACACAAACCCGCTATGTCCAAAAGCTAAAATCAACAAGACAACAATCGCAAAAACTAACTCACTAAAAGCATAAGCAATAAAAGAGTAAAACGTGTCAAAAACTGTAGAATGCGAGGGGCATGAGCGCCGTATGTCAACTGGGGAGTAGAGCCCTATTAAAACATACAGAATAAAATAACAAGGCTAAAGGACGCTCAATGCATCAAATGCGCAGATTAAAATCACTGTCACTAATAAAACGTAAAACACATTCTACAATACGCTCGTCGTCTACCAAAACGTTGGCTAGGCCAACTGGCAGACCAACACGAACGCGCAATGGAGCTAAAACCTGACACTCTTCTAAAATGTGACGCACCGTTAAGGGCGCATCACACTGCCCACAGAGTGGTGCGGGGTCACCACTCAGCAAACACTTATGACTAAAAATGCAATGTCCGATACGAAGGCGTGTTAAAATTACCTCTTCCCGACGAGAAGCACGGGAAGAGGTAGCCCAGACTAACGGGAGAGGCTTAACCTCCCGCAACTTGTTCCCCCGGAGGGCCGTCCACTCATCGCTCCAAAGCGAGAGGATGCGGCGACGTAAAACAATAAACAAATCTGACGAGGGAACAACAGAGGTAAAACTTCTGGGTGATAAAATCGCCGATTTGGCAGCGGCGTCGGCAGACTCATTACCTGAGATGCACACATGACCTGGAATCCACATGAAGGAGACGCTGATGCCAGAGACACCAAGCGAGTGGAGCAGGTCATGAATGCGCTGTACCAGCGGGTGGTAACTGAACAGCGAGCTAATACTTTGAAGAGCACTCAGGGAGTCGGAACAAATAAAACAGTGCCGTAAGTGCTGAATGTATAAAAGAGACTGATAAATGCTAAAAAGTTCGGCGGTAAAAATCGAACATTGCTCTGGTAAACGAAAGGTAAAACTATTTCCACCACAAAAAGGCACATCCTACTCCCGCATCAGTCTTAGATCCATCAGTAAAGATAAAATCAAAGTCCCCGAATTGCGACTGAAGTTCTAAAAACGCTGATCTAAAGACTGAAGAAGGGGTCTCATTCTTCGGCATCGACGATAACCCAAGGTGACATAGGGCCTCAGCGCGCAACCATGGAGGAAAACGCGTTCCCCCCCTTGGAAGGGCCGGCGCTGGCGTAACGTCCAAATGCCGAAGTAGCAGTCGAAATCTAACCCCTGGAGGGAGCAATGCAGAGGAGCTAACTAAATATTGCCGGTCAAGCGAATCCTCGTAAAATGCCGCGAAGGACGGGTGGTCAGGCAAGCTGGAGAGTCGACAGGCATAGCTACACAAGAGCATCTCACGCCTGGAGGACAGCGGAGGCTCTGCAGCTTCAGCGTAAAGACTGGGCACGGAGCTAGTTGGAAAGGCCCCTGTAGCGACTCTAATACAACGATGATGAATGGGATTCAAGCGACGTAACACAGATGGACGTGCCGATGAAAAGACAATACACCCGTAATCAAGTTTGGATCGGACCAAAGAGCGATATAGACGCGGAAGCACGGTCCGATCAGCTCCCCAGGATGTGCCACTTAAAACACGTAAAAGATTAAGAGAACGGTCACACTTTGCTTTTAAAAAGGAAATGTGCGAAGTCCAACACAACTTTCTATCAAAGATCAACCCCAAAAATTTCGCCTCGTCTGCAAAGGGAAGTATCCCTGGCCCTAGATGGAGAGAGGGCGGAGGGAAATACTTCCGGCGCCAGAAGTTGATGCAGACGGATTTCTCGGCGGAGAAATTAAAGCCGTTGGCGTTACTCCAGGCGTAGAGACGGTCGATACAGCTCTGGAGACGGCGTTCGAGTAGACAGGTCCGCCGTGAACTGCAATAAATGGCAAAATCGTCAACAAAAAGGGACGATGACATGCCAGGTGGAATACAATCAACAATGGGGTTGATAGCAAACGCAAAAAGTGTGACACTGAGTACAGAGCCCTGCGGTACTCCGTTCTCTTGAATAAAATGACGAGATAAAACCGAGCCCACACGTACACGAAACACGCGGTCCGTCATGAACTCCCGAAGAAATATGGGAAGACGACCGCGGATATTCCATGCGTGAAGTGTACGTAAAATGCCGCCCCACAAACAAGTGTCATAAGCTTTCTCCAGGTCAAAAAACACAGCCACGGTTTGACACTTTCTCAGAAATCCATTCATAACATGCGTCGACAGGGACACCAGATGGTCGACGGTAGAGCGATAGCGACGAAATCCGCACTGAGCGTTCGCTAGAAGTTTCCGAGACTCAAGCCACCATGTCAAGCGCCCGTTGATCATGCGCTCCATCACCTTGCAAATGCAACTGGTGAGGGAGATAGGGCGGTAGCTGGAAGGTAGTTGGCGATCCTTCCCAGGCTTAAGAATAGGGACAATGGTGGCTTCGCGCCAAACGGAAGGGAAAATGCCGTCTTGCCAAATACGGTTATAGACCTGTAAGAGAAAGCGTTTACTGTCGGCAGAAAGGTGCTTTAACATCAGTACATGAATGCCGTCCGGCCCAGGAGCGGAGTGCCGAGAACAATGAAGAGCGTGCTCCAGCTCCCGCATTGTGAAAAGTTCATTATAACACTCAATATCAGCAGACCGAAAATTAATAGTGTCGGAATCCAGCCGGGCTTTGATAGAGCGAAAGCCGGCGGAATAATGGTCTGAACTGGAAACCGCCTCAAAGGCAGCACCCAGAGTGTTAGCGATGGCAGCCGGATCCACTATAGTGGCATTGGAAACCTGAAGGCCAGAAACAGTACAATGCGACACTTTACCTGAGAAGCGACGAAGTTTATCCCAAACAACAGATGAAGGCGTAAAGCGATTAAAAGACTCGACTAAACGAGCCCAAGACGCCTTCTTGCTATCCTGAATAATGCGACGAGCCCTGGCGCGCGATTGTTTAAAAGTCACCAAATTATCAAATGTAGGGTGTCGCCGAAACACCATAAGTGCAGTCCTACGGGCACGAACGGCGTCCCGACAATCCTCGTTCCACCACGGAACAGGTGGCCGCCGAGGTTTAGAGGATGAACGGGGAATTGCGCGTTCGGCGGCAGAGAAAATCGTAGACGTAAGGTGCTGCACTAGCTGGTTAATGTCGGCGAAGGGCTGATCGTAAAAATGCACGAGGCTGGAATACAAGCTCCAGTCGGCTTTTGGGAATATCCAGGTAGGTACTCTGGAATGCTGTACGTGATGCGACAGAAGAGAAACGATGCAGGGGTAATGGTCGCTGGAGTAGGTGTCAGCGACGACGTTCCACTGAAGACGATGAGGAAGCTGGAGTGAGCAAATGGCAAGGTCCAGGTGAGAGAATGTACCAGAAGAATCAGAAATAAAAGTAGGTGCACCTGTATTGAGGATGGAAAGATTAAACTGATAAAAAATGTCGGAAAGAAGAGTTCCCCTCGCACAAGCCCTTGGCGAACCAGTGGGTGATGGGCATTAAAATCTCCCAACAGAAGAAATGGTGTTGGGAGAGCGGACAGGAGAGCTCGAATGTCCGCGGGAGCGAGGGGAGACGATGGAGGTGAATACACAGAGCAAACAGAAAACAAAAAGCCGGGTAAGTGAAGGCGAACGGCAACAGCTTGCAAGTCGGATGTAAGTGTGACAGGTTTAAAATGAACGTCGTTACGCACTAACATGACACCTCCATGAGCAGAAGTACCCTCCTCCGGTTCAAGGTCGTAGCGAACCGGAGTATATCCTCGGAGATCAAAAGGATCGTGAGGGCGAAGCTTAGTCTCCTGCAAACATACGACCATAGGCGAATGGGAACGCAATAAAAGTTGCAGTTCCGCCCTATGCAATCGTACACCATGTACATTCCAGGTCAGGATAGCCATGAATAAAAGGGATAAACGGTCTACTTAGAAGGGCGGCTTAAAAGAATCTTTTGCTTAACCTTTGGGCTCGGGCTTTTTGTATGGAGTTGGTCAGACTCCATAGCTTCCTCGGAGGGAGCGCCCACGCGCTCAGTGCCAGAAACCGATTCAAGCGCTCGGTTCTGGGTGGCGATGGGTGAGGGGTGCCGCTGAGCGCGGCTTGTCCCAGGACCTTCCTGGGACAGCGACCTCCGAGGAGGAGAAGGTGAACTTTTGTTACCGCGCGCACGCGGAGGGTCTTTCAAAAAATCTTCCCTACGAAGTTTCTGCTTGGGCTTCTTTGCAGCAGCTTGCGACTTCATTGACTTTGGACCAGGTGTATAGTAGCTTTAATGGACGGCCGGATGGTAGTGGCGGTTAATCCAGTCATGGTCCAGGTCTGAGTTTCGGCATCTACTCGTGGTACTGGCGAGGCAACAACAGAACTAAATGTGCCAGATCGCAGGAGTGAAGGTTGGCGCGCATGGTAACGCCTCCGGGCTTCAGCGAAGGAGAGTTTTTCCTTTACCCGGATCTCCTGGATCGCCTTCTCGTCCAAGTACCGCGGACAGTCGGCAAACGAAGCAGAATGAGACCCTTTACAATTAACGCAGACGGGGGCCGTTGAACAGGTACCTTCGTGTGAGGGCTGGCTGCATGTTGCACAGATGTTAACGGCACTCTTACATGAGACTTGCGTATGCCCAAAACGTTGGCATTTAAAACAACGCAGAGGTCTAGGAATATAAGGCCTCACAGAAATCCGTTCGTACCCTGCGGAAATGCTCGTGGGCAGATCGACGCCATCAAATGTAATAAACAGGGTACGAGTAGGTACCAATACGCCGTCGCGTTTGGCCTGCACTCGATGGACCGCTGTCACTTTCTGGTCTGCAAGATATTCTACCAGGTCCTCGTCCGATATACCATCGAGGCTATGGGTGGTAATGACGCCTCGACAGGAATTCAATGTGCGGTGCTTCTCCACACGGATGGGATAGCCGTGGAGAAGCGTAGCGCGCAACAAGGTCTTACTTTGCTGATCGGACTTCGTTTGTGCTAATAAGGAACCATTCAGTAAGCGAGTGGAGGACTGAACCGCACCAGCAATAGCATCAATGCCCTTTTGAATGATGAAAGGGTTCACCTTCTCAAAACTTTGTCCTTCTTCGGTTCGTGAAATGACCAAGTAACAACCAGTTGTCGGTGGTGTCACTTCTGTTACATAAACTTTTCGGCGCTTGTTGGTATTAATGGAGGAAGGGTGCTCCATAGCGAAATAAATCCTCCACCATTGCAACCGTCTCCGACCTCGGGCTCTGACTTCCCGGGCGTTACCCCGGCTTGGGTGAGTGGCCTATCTATACCGAGCTCACCCCAGGGTCACACCTCCCAGAACATAGACAGAGGGACCCAATGGCCGTCGGAAGTCAGCAGCTCATGCAATGGCCCCCCGCGGGACTGCAGTTGAACAGCGGATACGAACACATACCCTACATGACGACCCCGGGTGGTGGGGATGACGCCATTACCCACTCACCCAGCTGCGCACCAGTGCGCGGGTATCCGTCAGGCTGTGTCCACGGAGGATTAACATAAAAGGTTAAAAGAAACTAAAAGTGTGTGGGCGTTTCGTACTCAATGTAGGCCGGCGAAGAAGTAAAAGAGGCGTGTAAATGAATGGGCGGGGGGCGAAATGTGCAGAAATAGAAGGGAAGACAGAAGCGATGGCGAGGGGCGAGATGGAATGATATGCACAGAACGCACGAGAGCCTACCTTGAGTCCCCCGGTCACGAGAACGAACCCACCTCGACCGGACGGGGATGAAATGATAAAGATGGCGATGATTGGCTCGGGAACCCCCGGGTGCGCCAAAAACCCGTACTCACATAAGGTGAGCCCCTGAGGGGAAATTGCATGCACTCAAACGTTTCGTGATACTTCAAGTCTATTTCAGCTTTCATTCTGTCTGCCTGTCCCCTCTCTCCCTCTCTCATATAGTAAAACTTATGAATCTTTTTCCAAAAATCCCCTTTATGGCTTTCAGTAGATCTCAAAGCACGCATTTTCGGTGAAACATCGATATGGAATTTTTTGGTTTGATTATAATACTTCCTCTACCTACTTCACGTAAGTGGCAGAGAGGCTCCTTAAATCGGTATTAAAAATCTATACCTATTTCAACCAATGCAAAGGCAAATTTTCTTCAAACATCTTTCTTTTATGCATACATAATTTGTATATATAATTTTATTTAAACAAATTAAATCTATATACGGTATATATAACACAGCTGCTATAACTGAAGGTTATCAGGAGATCGGAGCGGCAACTCGGAGGTAAACAGAGATAAGCAACGCTGATGCCCCCGTAAATACCAGAAGCACTATCGGCAGATAAGCAGAACTTTCTGAAAGATGCTTTGCCCTTTCCCATCATCAGAACGTCTGTCAGACAGTTCTAGAATGTTTTGTAAAAAACTCCATTGCCTATATAAGAGAGCATTCTCGCGAGAGCAGTCGAGTTAGTTGAGTCGGCCAGTGATTGAGTAAGCATGTTGGTGAGCTGCTGTGACATCAAGTGCGCTTCTCCGAGCGAGTTGGTGTGACTGCAGCGAGTGCTACTGCGGAGCGAGGGATTGTAGAAGTCTTGCGTTCGACTCTTCAGCTAGTGAACCTTTCCGAAAGAACTGGCTACATCGTGTGTATTTCATTAAGCTGTTACATCAATAAAGAAAATGAATTGACAGGGAAATGGAACTAGTTCACATTAGTGAAGTGAAAAGTGAACTAAGTGATGTCCCAGTGAATTTGAACTAGATAAAAACAGTGAAGTCGTATTGAGAACTTAGAAGTGACAGTTGAAAAATTTAAGTCACAATATATCACAATTCTTGCTACCCAGAATTTAAGTTCTAAGCAGCCGCACTTGGGTACCCTCATATGCAGGTATTGAAGGGAATGATAAAGCTGGACTTGCAGAAAAATCTGATTTTGCATTCACATGATCTTCTCTAACCGCTCTTCTTCAAACCGTTCTTAGAAAAGCTTCCTGTCGTCATTTCTAAGGCTCCTAAGGCCTATGACCTTCGGAGATACCTCATTCCACCAAGCAATGACTGGTCCATTTTAAGGTGGAGGCACTCGGTGGGCAGAATCCGTTGTCTCCGATGGTAGGGTGGTGACAAGATGGAATGAGGCGTCCTAGAGCTTTTACCGTGGACTCCGAACCAAGTTGGGCCTTGGGAATACTCCACATAAGCAAGTCAGAGGTGAAGGTTCGGATAGGGCCGACTTGAAATCGCCACCCAAGAATCGAACCCCGGACCCTCAGTACAATGACCGGAAACGAAACCACTGCGCTACCACGGCGCCCATCTGCTTTATGTTAATCGAGATAAACATTTGCAGAAATGGTTTTATTACGCATTTCGGTGTAGGTACAAGGAGAATAAGTTAGTCAATTCCATCGCTATTGATGGATTGCAAATTCCACGCACTTATGACCTCAAGAAAAAAAGAATTGCGACTTACCACGTACAAAAATACAATTATTTAAAAATCAAACCAATAACAAAGACTATTTCGGAAATTTTTAACGCCAAAAAAAATTATTTGACATAACGTGTTCTTTAAGAGATCTACGTTTTGAGGTTACCAATCACACAAAAGTCATTCAGAATTAAGAGGACTTCACGTGTATTCCCAGAAAATTCCAGATATACATTTAATTTGTTATTCAAATATCTTAAGCAAATGGCATCTTAACCAAAAACCCTATAGCGATTTTTGAGAAAATCTTCGTGTCGCATCCTTGGAAGAAACGAAACAAACACCAAGTTTAGTATTTAACCGTCTTCGTTTTTTACTTTCTCTACTACGTATAGTAAGTAGGGGAAGTATTGCATTCCACCCAAAAATTCGATACCGAGATTTCACCGGAAATACATGTTTTGAGACCTCCTGAATCCAAAAAAAGCATTTTTGGAAACATGTCCGTGTGTGTGTCTGTCTGTGTGTCTGTCTGTCTGTGTGTCTGTGAACAGCATAACTCAAAAACGAACAGTCGGATAAGCACCAAACTTGGTATTTAGGTTCAGTATCTTCCAGAGATGCGACACAAAGGTTTTCAAGAAAATCTCCCCACTCCAGACTACCCTTTACATGGAAGATTTTTCGAAAATTTTAATTTTCCCAAAAATGGCTCTAACGATTTTGATGAAAATATTATATGTTTAAGATAATGTCATGAGAAATGGAATGTATATCTCGAATTTTCTGGGAATGTCTCCAAACGTATTCTTCATTGTGAACGACTTTTGCATAACTGGTAAACCATAAGAGATAGACAAAATTTTACTACACAAAAAATGTAGATCGCGTTAAAATACACAACTTATGTCATATACATTTCTTTTGTTGAGTGAACCGTTTTCGAGATATTGCTTGTTATTTCCTTAAATTTTCCAATACTTATACTTTTTCTCAAATTCGTTATTCATGTTTTTTATGTCCTGGACATGCAAAGAGAATGGAATGCGCCACATAGCAACCAGCGTTAAAATATTTGACTATCGCTTAAAAGCTACCATATTTCCCTTGCATCTACAAGAAAATTACCAATAAGATTGACATCTCGATATCTCGATTAACATGAAGCATATGGAGAATAGGCGTTTGTAAAAATAGTGTGTACAAGAGTAGAGAAAGTCATGTGAGTGTAACACATCAGATTTTTTAATTGTGCTGTTCAAAGACACACACACATACAAATCTTATTCTAAATGTTTTATACAGGGTACCTGCATTACTAAGGGCCCGCAAACATCCAACACCATGGTTGTCGAGTTATTGGGTCCTATTTAATTTTAATGATTCAACAATCTACATTTTCTTTCTATTCCCTATTTCTAATTTTTTTCATCAATTTATTTCTCACTACACCTAAATATTTGCCTATTTCAAATAAACTTTCCTTGGATTTAACTCTTAACATCCTGTTACCTATAATTTCATTTGTTAATATAGACCAATTGTTTCTTTGTAATTTTCTTCCTCATATTCATTGTTCCTTCACATTCCAACATTAAATGTCAATAATTATTAAATTTGCTATTACATAACGAGCATTTGCCTTCATTTTCTCTTTCTCCTATGCCTTTTAACCTCACCACCCCTGACCTAACCCATGCAAAGCCCTTTTTTGATATTTTATTACAAACATCAACATAGTTTTCTCTTTCCCATGTATTTTTAATCCTGTCTTTCCATATCTTCAATCTCTTTTTCAACATCCCTTCTCACGTGATTGTCTATGTCTCCAAATATCCCCAAACCCTATTTCATTGAGAATTGCTTCTAGACGCCTGTACCAAGCATCCTCTTTATTTACAAATATTGTTTTAAAATATTATTCTTCTCCGACTGCTCAATTCTCAACCAATTCACTATCCCCAAAACATGTATTTCCGGTGAAATCTTGGTATCAAAATTTGTGTGGAATTCAATACTTCCTCTACTTACAGGCAAGCAGTACAGGAAAAAAAACAATCTCAGCTTAATACTTGCAGCGGTTGGCGAGTTATTTCATGCGTGCGGGCGAACCACAGAGGGACAAAGTGACGCTAAAAGGAGCCCCGCAGTAGCGAAAGCACCTAAAAACGGAGCCAAGCTATCAAAAATATCTTCTCTAGTCGACTAACCTGCACCTTTTAAAATGTGAGGATAAAGTGTATGTCTGATAACGCCAAAGACAAAAGTTATAAACATCATTTCGAGAGTTTAACGTAAAAGAAGATAACAGACTGTTCTCCAAACTTATATCTTAATTTAAATCGAAATGCAAGCTTTTCTGAGAAGGAATAACTTTCCAACAGATCTTGCATGATAACTACCGCATAATGAAAGCGAAAATGGGAGGCTGCAGCCGTTGGAAAACGAAAACGAGAGTCTCGTTACGCTAGGGTTAGCACAAGTAATTCTCTATCAAATAAAAATTAAAATAAAACAAGTTTGTTCGTTTTTAGCTCGAAGATCGCAGGGGCTAAAAATCTGCTATGTATTTATAATGAAAAAAGACATATTCCAACAAAATAGCAAGTCGCTTTTCAAAACAACTGAGCCAGTGACGGAAAATGAGAAAATATGTAATTAACATCACCCTTCACATACCAGGGATGCTTTCGTGTTTGTCTTTTACGGTCCAAGGCAAAAAAATATTTTTTCATGTAATTATTATTCCCTGCCGTTTACATGCAGATGGTAAAGGAAGTGTAGTATTGCATTAAAAACTTCGACGGAAATAGTGTTTTGACGTACTCTAGGCCCAAAGAAAGTACTTTTAGAAAAATGGCTCCGTATGTGTGATGTGTTGCATTCACATGAATTTCTTTACTGACTCTTCTATACATAGTTTTGTTCTATCCATTTTTGTTCATAGAGATTAAATTTCACATTTAGTCATTTTTTGTATATATAGGGTAGTTAAATTATATTCGAACCCACTCGCGGCCTCTCTCTACTGCACGAGGCAGCCCGCAGTTGCCGGGGAAATTACTCCGGCAGAGGCGGACTAAATCCTTACCTTATAATAGATGCTGGAAATGTTGACCTTCTGCTCTCAAACAGGCAGCGTATCTCGTGTAAATATTCTCGTTCACTCTCCGAAGCTCAGCAGCAGGAATTCTTGTGATTTCTGCAACAGCGCATACGGCTGCCGAATCATTACATGCAATAAGAGATGACAGTTTGATGACAGAATAATTAGTGTTGATTTGTGGCAACCTGGTTCTCCTGACCTAACGAGTTGTGGTTTTTATTTATGGAAGACAAAGTGTATCGTTCCAATCCTCGCACACTACAGGAACTTAGAGAAAACATTGTGCAAGAAATCACAAGAATTCCTGAAGCTGATCTTCGGAGAGTGAGCGAGAATATTTACACGACATATGCTGCTTGTTTGAGAGCAGAAGGTCAACATTTCCAGCATCTATTATAAGGTAAGGATTTTAGTCCGCCTCTGCCGGTGTAATTTCCCCGGCGACTGCCGACTGTCTCGCGCAGTAGAGAGAGGGCGCGAGTGGGTTCGAATATAATTTTAACTACCCTACATAAGAATAATACAGTAGGCCAGGCATGGCGAGACTGTAAGCCTGCGCCGAAGCACCTTGATGCAACCTGGATAGCAAAGCTATGGAAGGGGGAGAATTTGGAAGGCGGGCGGGGCAGTGGTAAAGAACGAACTGAATCAGTGGCGTTCTGTACTCTGTATTTAAAGTAAATTAAGCTTCTCCGATGTCGTTTATGATGAGAGATTCGAAATCGGGAATTATGTTGTTTACAGCTATACGTAACTGGTCATGAAGATGTTCGTTCGTCTCTCGGGATCTGCATTTGCTTTTTACTAATTTAATCATGGAAAATAATTATTCACAGACTACGTTGTACAAAACATTGCTTCCATGGAAATTGCATATGATCGAAGCTTCGGATATTTATTGTTGCATAAGATTTTTAGAACATTCCACTCCTATTAAATCCTTGCATCTGATTTTCATGATTTAGTCAGACTATAAATGAATCAGCTCCTCTTGCAGATTGATTCTGGTCTTACGTCTATGTTTAATGGATAGACATACACTGATATATCATATTTAAAAACCCTGAAACCACGAAATCTGTAATTACAAAACTCTCTTTTAAGTGTTAAGAGAATACTAATGTAAATACTGAATTTATCTGAGCGGAAATTTGAAAGGAGATTTAAACATGGAAAATAGTACACCTGCCCCTCTTTCAAGTGAATTACCCAGAGTGAAAGTGTGTTTACGAACGCCTGCACTGAACTACACTTATCAACAATATTTTGATTGCGTCGTTGAAGTGTAGTATTCAGCTTGTTTAAGTGCGTACATATATCGCATAAGAAAGCTAAGTCGCAGACCCAGTTCTCGTCATTTAGTTCCTAAATTTCCATTCCCTAAAATAAGGAAACAATAAAATTACAATATGGCCTTAAAGCATATGAGAATAATGTAAATGTAAAGCTAAAATAAATTGCCTTTTCTTTCATGAATCCGGGGAATGCATCTCTGAGGTCGAAGAACCGACGTAACATTGCACCTCTGCTAAGCCATCTAACATCACACAAATACTTAATATCTTGAAATGATTCTCCCATATTTTTAAGTATACGTATTTCGAAACTGTCGGTGTTTCAAAGCACTTCCTTTTATTTTGTTCACAATACAATCCATCACTATTGTAGTGTAACTGACTTGGCACAAAATGCTTCTTGATGTAACAGACAATGCCAATCATAAAAATTGCTCGAAATACCTTTCTTTATCACTGAAACAAATGTTTTAACCTTCAAATCAACCCACTTTTTCCCCAACCATGGCCTTTTCTCCGTCTGATACTAATTTTGACCATTGTGAACAATATCTTTAAATACTAATTTTTAGATATCTCCTCGCCAGTAGTACTGACTTTTAGTAGGACTAAATCGAGCAAATACTCAACATTAGGTTCCTTATAACACCTCGAATGAAAATGGCCAATTGAGGTATCAGTTACATCTGTACTCTCGTCCAGTGCAAGAGCAAACTTCACAAAATCAGCCATTTTCAAATCCATCTGCCTTATTACGTCGCACTTCAACTTTCTTTGCAATGGTTTGTCGGAAAATATACAAACACTTGAAATTATGGACCTGTTGAGTACATAAAATCCCAGAAATTTTTATTAAACATGTTTTAATAAATTATCCTTCCTGAAATGTCTTAAGGCCTTTGCAATTTCCCAGGTTACATATAACTAGCGTGATTTCTTTTCTCTGCCATAGATTGAGTCTTTGTAGTTGGTTTAGGTCCATTGTTTTCTATCAATTTCAAAATTTCTTGGGTCCTTTCGCATCCTGTGAACATATTGAAAATTGGCAATCTGACCTGTAGTTTAAATAAGAATTAAAGTCTCATTAAATAAAATGTTTAATAATAATAATTACAGAGCCAACTTCCCTTGTAACTTGGCATATTCGGAATGATAAGCATTGTAATGGCGTTTCATGTTGAATTGCATTACTCCGCTTTGGGACATATTAAACATTTTGCATTGCCACCATCCTCAACGAAGAACTTCTCCTCCCATTCCATGAAATGTTCTGCTCTTCGAATGTTGCTTTGCAAGCAGCATTGCTAGCCGCCACTGTTTGAGGCGTACTGACCACGCTGACATGAGTAGGAGGAGGAGGGGCGGGAGAAGCTACCAAGGGGTAGTGCGCGGGTCAACTGAAGCTCAAATTGACTCGCGAAGCACTGTTTCGCCATGGCTGCAGTAGGCAAAAGCGATTGTCAGAATTTTAAAAAGCAGATGGCTATGTAATGGCTCTGAAATTCCATCTGCTTTCATGACCCTGCGTCGGATTCATCCCAACCATGGGGGTGCAGATTTTAAGTCCCAGGTACAGGACCAGTGCCCACTCAGCGGTATGAGGAAAGTGAGGAACTGCGACAGACAGCGATCCCGGCCGCAGAGGCCAATATACTAGTTCGGGATGCGTGATGCTGGCCACATACCTCCCCCTAATTGTTGGATGTTTGCCGCGTGTGCATTGGCGTGAGACAGGCAGTCGGATTGGCAGGTCTAGGCCCTTCCATGCACTACAGCGCCAAGGTATTATATTATTATTATTATTATTATTATTATTATTATTATTATTATTATTATTATTATTATTATTACAAAAGCTAATTATCCACATCATGCTAATAGAAACAAACATTTTCAGAAATGATTTATTTGCATATCTCCTTGTAGGTACAAGGGGAATAAAGAAATACAGTAAGCTTAAGCGATAGCAAATACTTTAAGAACGGGTTGCTATGTAATTGCTTTGACTTCTTTTTGCATGACCACGAGAAAAAAGAACAGCGATTTTGCAGCTGAAAGGATATAAAGTATTTGATAATACAAACCTATAATAACAAACATCTCAGATATAGTTGATGACAAAAAAATTTATTCGATATAAAAAGTTGTGTGATTTAACCAGATCTACATTTTTTATGTAGTAAGTTTCTGTCTATCTCTTACGATTTACAAGTTACAAAAACTCATTCACAGAGAAGAGCATCTCACAGGTTGTTCCCAGAAAATTTAGAATATGCATTTCATTTGTCATACAAATGTCTTAAACAGTTGGTATTTGAATCAAAGTCATTAGACCAATTTTTTTATAAAATCAAAAGTAACAAAAATTTTGTTCATGTAAAGGATAATTGGTGCTGGGGGCAGGGATTTTCTTGAAGATCATTAGTATCACATCCTTGAAAGACGCTGAACTCAAGACACCAACTTTGGTATTTGATCTACTTTTCGGTTTTTAGTTATACTGTTCACAGACACATGGACCTTTTGTCCAAAAATGCTTTTTGTTGGATTCAGAGAGTATCAATACGTGTATTTCCAAGAAATCACGGTATCAAATGTTTGGGTAACATACAATGGAAGTATGTAGTAGGGAAAGTAATATATATATGAATACCTTAATATTTATAGAAGAGTAACTTTTTATATGAATACTATCGTAAATATGTGAGTGTATGGCCTCAGATTTGATCCTTTACGTTTACGTGTGATCAACGCAAACGCTGACGCTGACATCCTACGCTCTGGAGGTCAAATAAACGCAAGTAGTTTGACATTGGTGCGCTATAGAATTGTATATCAAACATTTCATCAACTTATAGTGAAGACTAGTGCATTCGCACAAACAGCGAGAGGTATATAACTTTTTTTTGGAGGGGGCATTGCGGTTACACCTCGCCCCCCCTTTTGTTTAGTTGATTATCATTGGAACAGCATGCAAGAAAACAATGCTGTTGAGAGACCTGCAGTATGCACTTTCCTGGTAACAGTCTCTGCAACAGCAGGGAATATTTTACCCCTTGATTACCATGGAAACAACCCCTGCTAAGTGAGACATTGTCATGTCGTGTTATTTTACATGCATATGAAGCTACAAGATGAAATTTCTGTGGGCGAGGACATCAAAAACTAAAACTAGGGCAAAACTAACACGCTATGCAAAAATACATATACTATCTTAAAATTCTGTAGGGATATAAATTTTTTGCGGTGACACACAATTTATTTAACTAGGGGCTTGCTTCTAAAATACACAACTTGATAAATGTTTATACTATAGCGAAATCTCTGAGTAAATATACCATACAAGTGGTCAAAAATGTATACAGTACCAAAACAGATCATAAACAGTCAATAAGTAATAATAATATTGTAATATCTCGTATCGATCACTAGCAAACATTTTAGACATTTTATGTAACTATATTAAGGTTTTCGTTGTACTATAATTATTAAATTATTGGTACTGTAAAATTTTAGCACTTATATCCATCATGTCATGTTATCAATGATGTTAGTTTGTGTCAAGTTATTTAGATGGAAAGCGCTATTATTGCCTCACTTCAAAATTAAAATAGGACGGCCCCAAAGAAACAAAAAACATAGTATAAATATGCGTATGATAATAAAACATATATCAATCCTAAATAATTGTCCTAAATAAAATGGAAGTCGCAAAAATAATTTAGCTATTGCAGATAAATGCAGCAAGGAAATTTACAAAATACAGGGTTATTCAAAAAGAAAGAACAGACTTTACATGTTTATTTCTAATTAACGACAATAGATAGCTACACATCATTGAATAGAAGAACGTTCAAATTTTAAGTATTAGTTCCATTCAGTGCCTACAGCGGCACTGTTTTTGTTTACGAAAGAATGACGACGCCACAGGAAGAGTCGTTTTGTGTGATGAATTCTGCAAAGAGTGAATCCATTGTTTCATTGCAGCGAGCATTTCGTTGCAAGTTCAACAACGGGCCGCCTCGTCATAAAAAATTTACAATTGATACAATAAATTAATCGAATATGCTTACGTATGCAAACGGAAAAATACTGGTCGTCCTCGCATAACAAATGGTACTCATTTTGAACACACAAAATAAAACTTTGAACTTTTCTCTATTCAGTGATGTATTGCATGTGTCGCTATCTATTGTCGTTCATTAGAAATAAATATGTAAAATCTGTTCCTTCTTTTTGAATAACCCTGTAGTATTACTATGGTTTGCATTTAAAATGCAGAAGAGCTTCAGTGAATATTATTTGTTAAAATGATTCAAGAAAATAGAAATGTTAAAATAATATTCTGTATTTTTCTTGGTACATAAGTGTTTTAAATCTATTGAGTTCATTAAAAGTACTTCATTTATTGTTTTATGAAAGGTGGAGATACAGAAGGAAAATATTCTCAAATAATAAACAGCAATGTTTACCAGATATAAGTAATCATAAAAATGAGGATGAGTGCCCCGTGATAACCACTAGTTCCAAAAAGCACCTCCCTTTAATGTACCTGTTCTTTTCCAAGTACGTCATTTTTATCTCATAACGAATTTCAAACTTTTGTTGGTAGGCTGTGTATTTATTAAGTCGTTCTATTGGAATATTTTACTCTTTTTTCCACAAATAGTGGATTGAAATGCGGAAGGCTTATTTAAAGAAGGAAATTGAGTATATTACAGGAGATGTGAGCAGTTGGAAAGCCTGGAACCAACCCTCCCACGGTCCCTTTCTAAGGCAAGCACTAAATAAATCGCCAAATGTCAAAGTACTCCATTTTGTTACTACATACGTGGAAGAAAGTATCAACCCATGAGTACTAACGTAATCCTTGAAAACGGCGATATCTTTAGTTCTTCCAAACATACCTACTACCTAGTATAGGTTAGGTTATAAATCCGGTTACAAATGCCAAAAACTTTCACATATTTATACATCTACGCAACTATTTAAAACTTGTTTAACCGGTTACTATTATAATAAACAATATGCACAGAAACTGAATGGATTACACTTATACATATAGATACATCACGAATTGTGCTACTAGCCGAAAACTAAATAAACAATGCCCTGCTAACATGAGCAACAGAACAGCAATTAGGTTATGTTTTTACAACATCTAGATTTGAGTATTAAAGAAAATATTAGTGGACTTGTCTTCGAGGTACTGATCGGCGAAAAAGTCCCCCTTTTAATGGCTTTTAACCAATGTTTCTTCAAATGTTCATATTTTGAGAACTTGAATACATAGATAGACTTTGCTGCTATTTTTATAATTCCCATTAAAGTTGGGAACATAGCACTTAAAAGCCATTGAGAACACATTTAAACACCAACTACGCAATATTTTTTTAATTAATCAAACAGGTTTAATCTACACTAAATTCCGTAAAAGCTGCAATGCTCTCTCTTGTATATATAGCGTAAACAGACAAAATTTGGTTTCCGTGAAGGCAGTGCTAAGGTCTTCTTTCTAGCGGTGTGGTTTAGCTAGGCCTTTACGCTCACTCATTTACAGGTACACCAGATGTCCCACTCTCCAATAGATAGCACACGGGAGGAAAATATTATCTCCAGCTTCTCATTATTTTATTATAATCACTAAATTGATGGGACGAGGCCACTATTTCCTGATAATCGATACCGATACTGATACTCACTTTATAAAAAACTGATAAGGCGGCATTTTGTTCTGAATTGTGTTCTTATTGGTGTTTTTCTGTGTATAAATGCATGTAACAAATTGTGTGTTGTATGCTAATTCCGAAATTGTTCCTGTTTGATATTCTCCAATTGACAGCAATGATTTTTATCTTGATAATGTCACAGGTTATATACCGAGTGTCCCAGAGCACCCATATCAGCCGTTTTCTCTAAAACTGTAAGGTACTTGTTTACAAAAACATTTTGATATCCAAAACCTATGTAAAGAATTGGTTGGTGGTATTTCATTTTCCGAAACAAACCGGAAATAGGGGTACTCGTGGTCAACTTTGAAATTTTAAATGGGAACATGGGTTATATAAGGTGTAATTGGATAGTACTTTTAAAATGAAATAACTTTCACAAAACCTTTTCTCCCCTATCTTCTAAAGTTTACTCACAAAGGAACGATAGACTTCGTCGTCAACAATTTGTACCAGTTGCTTGATGAGGCTTCAACAGGATGGCTGTCCGGCTCACTTTTCACTTAAGGCTTGGTAAGTTCTTTACCAGTTGTTTCCTGGACGGTGGATTGGACGAGGAGGACCAGTACATTGGCCGGTCTGATCTCCTGACTTAACACCAAACGACTTCTTCTTATGGGGAGGATTAAAGACATTGTCTACCAGGTGCGTCCTACAACTAGACAAGATATGAAAGAAATAATTCGAGCAGCCTGTGCGTCTCTACGTGTCATCAATGATGTTAGGTGTAGATCACAGCGTTGTGTAGCACAGAGTGGTGGACATTTTGAACATTTAAAATGAGTGTTGACAATCATTATCATCGGTACGTACAGTATTTCTCAGAAGATGTCATTTATTTGTTTGCTTTTGTCTTTCATTTGTGAGTAAACATTAGAAGATAGAAAAAAAGTTTTGGTAGAAGCTGTTTCATTTTAAAATACTATCCAATAATACCTTAAACAAGAATTTCAAAGTTTCAGAAGATCGGGCTGGCCAACTTATTGGCCCTCCTGGTCCAATCCACCGTCCAGGAAACAACTGGTCAAGAACTTGCCGAACTCTAACTGAAAAGTGAACTGGACAGCATCCTGTTGAAGTCACATCGTAACCACACAGCCAGAGGAACACCATCAAGCAACTGGTGCAAAATGTTGACGAGGAAGGCTATCGTTCATTTTTGAGTAAACATCAGAAGATGGAAATAAGTTTTTGGTAAAATTTGTTTCAATTTAAAAGTACTATCCAATGAAAACAAACAATGCTTTTTCTGGTTTCAAATTTCAAAGTTTCAGGAGCTATTGGGTCGGCCAATGTATTATGTCCTCCTTGTCCAATCCACCGTCAAGGAAACGACCGGTTCAAGAACTTGCCGAGCCCTAAGTGAAAAGTGAGCCGGACAGCCATCCTGTTGAAGCCACATCGGTAAAGTACAGCCAGAGGTACACCATGAAGCAACTGGTGTAAAATGTTGACGAGGAAGTCTATCGTTCACTTGTGAGTAAACATCAGAAGATAGGAAATAAAGTTTTGGTAAGATTTGTTTCAATTTAAAAGTACCATCCAATGATATCTTAAAACAACCCATGTTGCCATTTAAAACTCCAAAGTTGACCACCAAAGCCCCTACTTCGGTTTGTTCCGGAAAATGTAAATACCATCAATGGGTTCTTTACGTAGGTTTTGGTTATCAAATTATTTTTGCGAACAAGCAAGTTTTAGAGAATACCGACTGATACGAATGCTCTGGGACATTCGGGATCCCCTATTGTTAGTCAATGCTAATAATAATAATAATAATAATAATAATAATAATTATAATATTTTTCCTGATTCTCTTTTTATGTAACTATATTTTGTGCTGAAAGCTTTCTTTTAAAGGATTTCCTAACCACAGAAAAACAAATACTAGTAATCTCCTTTATTCTGTAATCTTTAAAATATAAACTAATATATTACTTTCTCTACTACGTATAGTAAGTAGGGGAAGTATTGTATTCCACCCAAAATTTCGATACCGAGATTTCACCGGAAATACATGTTTTGAGACCCCCTGAATCCAAAAAAAGCATTTTTGGAAACATGTCCGTGTGTGTGTCTGTGTGTGTGTGTGTGTGTGTGTGTCTGTGTGTCTGTCTGTCTGTGAACAGCATAACTCAGAAACGAACAGTCGGATAAACACCATACTTGGTATTTGGGTTCAGTATCTTCCAAGGTTTTCAAGAAAATCCCCCCACCCCAGAGTACCCTTTACATGGAAGATTTTTCGAATATTTTAATTTTCACAAAAATGGCTCTAACGATTTCGATTAAAATATCATATGTTTAGGATATTTTTATGGTAAATAAAATGTATATCTTGAATTTTCTGGGAATGTCTCCAAAAGTATTCTTTATTGTGAACGACTTTTGCATAACTGGTAAACCTTTAGAGATAGACAAAATGTTACTACACAAAAAATGTAGATCGCGTTAAAATACACAATTTATGTCATACATTTTTTTTTTGTTGAGTGAACCATTTTCGAGATATTGCTTGTTATTCCCTTAAATTCCTCAAATGGGAATTCGTTATTCGTTTTTTTTTGTCTTGGATATGCAAAGAGTTATAATCTGTGGCAAAGGGAATGGTGCTGCACCTAGCAACCAGCTATTAAGAGATATGTATGTGCTTAAAGGCTACTGTTTTTCTATATTGCCCTTGTAAATATATTTTCCCCTTACATCTACAAGAAAATTAGCAATAAAATAGAATTGCAAATGTTTATCTCGATTAACATGAAGTAGATGGAGATTAAGCATTTGTAAAAATAGTTTGTACAAGAGTAGAGAAAGTCATGTGAGTGTAACACATCAGATATTTTTTTTTTTACATGAAACTCAAACAACTAAAAATAATGTGTGTGCTACACAATTCTGCCACTATTCACAACTACCACAAACATATTTATGTTTTTCACCCAGTAGTAAGTAATTAGCCATATAACACTCGGAAACAGTACGTTTGTGGATTAAGCCTCTCTATTACCCGCTCTCATACATTAGCGTATACATGTTTAACACAAAGGCATATTATGCATAATTAAACAGTTGAAGAAAAACAATTAAGTATTACATGAACTGCAGAGATATAAAAGTAGCGTTGGTTAAAGAACACGAGCATTCTTGAAAGAACAAATACTTTATGCGCTATATTAGCTCACGTCTTAAGTTCTAATTTGTTTCTCCTGAGTTCACAGAGTAGATAAATGTAATGGATAAGAGTGAGACACCAAGTCAGGAACGTGATTTAGTGCTAAATCAGCTTCATTCACAGCTCAGTTAACGCTGCATATTACATTAGTACCTCTACCCCTTCCCCCATTGCATTGTATTTTTCATTTAGACACAATTGTCTATGGTATGTTGCATTCGTTCACCCACCGGAAACGCAGACAAGGTCTAACAAAACGTCCAGCAACTCTCTGGAGACACGTGCGAAGCAATAACGTAAAGTCTCGAGTCCTTTCATTCCTTATCTAGCATGAAGTTAAATGCAACCAATTTCAATAGTGCAAAACTTAAAAATTTAAAAGTTTCGAAGGTTTATTTCAAAGTATTGGACATAATTCTATACCACCATGTATCGCGGTCCCATCCCTACTAAATACCTAAGACAATTAAATTGCAGATAAAAAAATCTGATGTGTTACGCTCACATGACTTTCTCTACTCTTGTGCAAACTATTTTTACAAACGCTTCTCCATATGCTTCATGTTAATCGAGATGTTAATCTTATTGCTAATTTTCTTGTAGATGCAAGGGGAATTGGTAGGCTTTAAGCGATAGTCAAATATTTTAAGAGCTGGTTGCTATGTGGAGCATTCCATTCTCTTTGCATTACCAGGACATAAAATAAACGAATAACGAATTCTCATTTGAGAAAAAGTATAAGTATTGGAAAATATAAGGGAATAACGAGCAATATTTCGAAAATGGTTCCCTCAACAACAAAAATGTATATGGCATAAATTGCGTATTTTAACGCGATCTACATTTTTGGTAGTAAAATTTTGTCTATCTCTTATGGTTTACCGGTTATGCAAATGTCGTTCACAATGAAGAACACTTTTGGAGACATTCCCAGAAAATTCAAGATATACGTTTTATTTGTCATGACAATATATTAAACCTGTGATATTTTAATCAAAATC
Source organism: Deroplatys truncata (assembly GCA_030765065.1). NCBI lineage: Eukaryota > Metazoa > Arthropoda > Insecta > Mantodea > Mantidae > Deroplatys > Deroplatys truncata. The sequence continues at coordinate 57,615,775 of CM060981.1, forward strand.
GCTAGCCATTTTTGAAAAAATTAAAATTTTCGAAAAATCTTCCATGTAAAGGGTATCCTGGTGTGGGGGGATTTTGTTGAAAACCTTCGTGTCGCATCTCTGGAAGATATTGAACCTAAATACCAAGTTTGGTGTTTATCCGACTGTGCGTTTCTGAGTTATGCTGTTCATAGACACACAGACACACACACAGACAGACACACAGACACACACACGGACATGTTTCCAAAAATGCTTTTTTTGGATTCAGGGGGTCTCAAACATGTATTTCCGGTGAAATCTCGGTATCGAATTTTTGGGTGGAATACAATACTTCCCCTACTTACTATACGTAGTAGAGAAAGTAAAAATCTGATGTGTTACACTCACATGACTTTCTCTACTCTTGTGCAAACTGTTTTTACAAACGCTTATTCTCCACTTAAGCTTATTTTTTCTATCTACTACATTTTAATCCAAATAAACCTTTGCAGAAATAGCTACATTACACATTTCGTTATAGATCTAAAGGGACCAGTGATATCAGATGTTTAAGAACTGGGTGCTAAACGCTGGCCTTAAAATTCCATACTGTTTCCATAACATCACGAGAAACAAATGAATGTTGTCAGGACTTTAAGAGAATGACCAAGTATTGAAAAATTCGAACCATTAACAACGGATATCTCAAAAATGGATTATGTTACAAAAACGTATATTAAATACATGGTGTGTTTTAAAGGGATCTACATTTTTTGTGAAGTAAGTTTGCTTTTTTGGATTCAGGGGGTCTCAAAACATGTATTTCCTATGAAATCTCGATATCGAATTTTTGGGTGGAATACAATACTTTCTCTATCTGATATGTACGTGGTAGAGAAATTAAAGGGTATTTTATTACAGTAACCGTGTCTTTTAGTGGCTTGATGTAATGCCAACAATAATCAGTTACGATGACCAACAAGTAATAAACAAAACGCTCACAAAATATAACACCAGTAATTAAATAATAACGAAGTCAATACTCTTCACTTGCTACGTGGGTGCAATACAGAAAAGAAAAGCAACCCATATAAAGACTAAGAAAGCTGCTACTCCCGTGTAATGACCTTACAACATTTGTTTTATTACCACCTTTGGTACAAACTGAGCCACGTTTTTTGTCCAACTCTAAACAGCACCTCCGTAATTAATAACTCATTCTAGAAATACCCACACACATCCTGAATTGCACCCATGTAACAATAAGATTCATGTCTGGAGCAGAACGAACGACCAATAGACAAGAGCTGTTCTCGAACGAGTTTCGGTCACTATTTGTATCATTCATGCCTTTGAACACAAAATATGAGTTCCTGCATACTGGCAGATTGGATGTACTGGATTCTGAGCAGTGTCCTCCTTTCAGACATTCCGTTTAGTATACCGAACGGGTAAATGTCTCATTTCCTGTTCGAACACCCAGAGTGACCAGACCCAAGGGGAAGACTCGGTGTGTTTGCTTTACTAGCGTTTTTGCCCTCCTTAAACGTAGCTCAAGTTCGCGTGATAAGGGGGCATATATGTGAATTGCAAGCGTAATGCATGCATTAACAATGAATTACTAACAATAATAAGCTTTGCCGGATGTTTTACAATTAGTTTATTATTTGACTATTGTGTATGTATATTATGATGTATATTCTTACTTTGAAGCCATTAAAAATTTCAATTTTCCTAAACTTTGTTTTGATGATGTTTTTACTTTTTCTACCATGTACATAGTAGGAAGAGAAGGTATTGCATTGCACCCAAAAATTCGATACCGAAATTTCGCAAAAATGCGTGTTTTGAGGCCCCATGAATCCAAAAAAGCTTTTTAGAAAAAACGTTCGTGTGTGGCTGTGTTTCTGTGTATCAGTGTGTCTGTGAACAGCATAACTCAAAAACTAAAAGTCGGATAAGTACCAAACTTGGTAAAAGCTCTATATCTTCCAAGGATGCGACACGAAGATTTTCGAGAAAATTCCCCCACCCCAACTATCCTTTACATGGAAAATTTTTAGAAAATTTTGATTTTCCAAAAAAGGCTAACAAATTTTATTACAACACAATACATTAAAGATATTTACATGACAAATAAGATATACGTCTTGAATTTTCTGGTGAAACCCTGTGAAATCCTCTTCATTCGAAAGGAATTTTGTATATTCTTGTATAACTGGTAAGCGTTAAGCGATAGACGAAAAGGTACTACAATAAATGTAGATCTCTTCAAAATGCATAAATTATTGCAAATAAATTTTTATGGCATAAGCCATTTCTAAGATATCCGTTATTAATGGTTCGAATTGTTCATTTCTTATTCTGTAAAGTCATTTTAACATATTTGGTCTATCTGGCATGACAGATTATTAGACTAATTGAAACTTTAAGAATACCCTTTCATTTAGAATCCTGCCAGGTAAAACTTTAAGCATGGTTTTTGGTTTACCCGAATTTCGTCAGCATAAAAAAATAGGACGAGGATGTTCCTCTGAACTTTAAAGAATAATTATTATTTCATTTGTTGCATTATAATATACAATTTTAATGTGTATTTAACCAAATGTTTATACACAGACCGAGTTGGTTTTTTTCTCACAGAAATTCCGAATAAATTGCATATGAAACGTTTATGCTCGACCATGCCAAAATGTAGTATATATACGACTGGTAGCAGTACTTTAATGTGCCTCATTAACGTACACCTGTTCATGAAAGTATTAGTATTCGACCAATCAGAAATGGCCACAAAACATTGTGAAAGCGCAAGTATCGATTATTCTCGTTTCGATCGACAAGGTACTAGCGCGAGTTTAGAAAAAGTCAAATGCCGGACACTAGTAATAGTGACATTTAACTTACACCCCAGAAATTACGACAAAAGCACTCAATCTTACCAATAACTTGTTGCCACAAAAGTCAAGAAAGATGTACGAGAAATTCTATTCACAATTCATGGATTGGAGAATATCAAAAGGTATAAATTCGTTCTCAGAAAATGCCAGGTGCTACAAGGTCATTGTATTGTAACCATAGATAAAGGAATAACGATTTTAACACATCACTCAAACCAGAAACGAATACTTATGAAACCTTTAATTTAGATACATGGTCGAGCATAAACAGTCGTATGAAACTTGACTATAATGGTGATTAAAACGCTCGCTTCGCTTGGCTCGCTCGGTTAATAATAATACTCGCGTTTTAATTACTACCATTATAGTCTCGTTGCATAATATACTATTATGATATTTATTTTGGAACATATTTTCATATAATGTAATGCTAAAACAAAACATGAAAATGGACTTTGTGCATCATAATGCAGTAAAAGAATTCCTGACCGCAACGGTAGGTAAAAACAAAGTCTAAAACTCTGTAACATGCCATAGGCTAGTGTCATTAACACACCGAAGAAATACGCGTGACAACACCGCTATAATACGAACTGAGAACGAGCGAATACTGGAACGGGTAAATACCCAATGGAAAAGGGCATATGAACCAAAAACTTTACCATCGTTCGGTACATTCGTTGCTGCTTTGGAAGAAATGAGTGAGACTCATTATATACCATATGAATCGGATTAAAACGCATGTCCTTGACAGCTCTTACACGACACGAAATATAAACTTTTATCTGCAATACGACGCAATAGAAAGGAAGCCACAATTTAATCATCACCATACGGGTATGAGATTAACTACGTAAATAATTTGCTTGAATATTTGATTATAGACATATAAGTAACGCTACAGCACCCACTTGTCTAGGTAGCAAACAAATGCACCAATTGAATGAATGAAAAGTCTGATATAAGCACAATGAGACGTACATAAACACTCTCAAAACATCGACACTAATAGTTCACTTTATTACGTCATGCAAGCCAGTGTTTCCTCAGGAGTTAATACAGAGGTAACAAATGTTAACACGCTCTCAGGATATAACTATAAGATTTCTGATTGCTACGGCAGACAGCGAAACCTACATGCAACAGTCAAACGCGGCCCGAACTCAACGCGTGACAAAATGCCTAACCTCATTACACAAAACCACGTAAAACGCTATAGTGATTTTAAGTTGAAACATGGAAATTAGAAAGAGATAGCACTATATTCCACACGACAGTTAGTAATCCTTAACTGCCTAATCTATCTTTTACTATTGAAACTTAGTATTTAAAATAGTAGCAATACGAAAACTAGCGAAGCAAGGACGGCCGAAAATATCAGGATATTTTCAAAATGTCACTGCCAAAAGTATAACTGACAATAACACTATTACAAGTAACTACAGCTGATACCGAGAGACTAGGCAGTGAAGGTTGGCTGTGACAGAGTTTGTCACCACCACCATCCTAGGTAGTGTCAAAATGGTCATGTTTCAAATTAAACCTCGCGTACTATAAACCACTATACACATTTTACTTGCAATCTTATCATTATCAATACTCAATGCTATCTCTACTAAACAAGGACATAGGCACATTTACTTACAGCATTATCAACGCGGAAAATCGCATTAACTTCGCCCTAAAGCAGGATAACAAACGCTGTACGGAAAACAGTTGAACCGGACCTGAATTAACTCACGTATACAGGCCACTTACAATTAATAATTACTCGTAATTCGTATATAAGAAACTTCCTCTAAACATTTCTCCTTGCATAAATATAAACAATCGAAAAGGTGTCCACAAATCTCGAACTCCAAAATATATAGCATCAACACTTGCAAGACTCCTTGTATTCACGAAATGGATGAAAAACTTCTTGTGACCATAAGCGTAATGAAAGCAGAGGTTATACCAAGCCATACCACTAAATAAACTCACAAATTGCCTACAAATTTGCAATTAGGGCAAACATTTCGATAGCAAGACACAATAAAACGTGTTGCCAAGAAACATTCCTACACAGAAAGAATCACAAATAATTACGTGCGGGATTTCATGCTCTAAATATTCAGTTAGCTTACCTGCTTCATTGAAAATACTTGACAAATCTCATAGGAAACAAAACTAACACTAGAATACCAATGAACCTAGTCATGTTGATGTCGCGAGGAGCACCCTTGTCCGAGAGGGAACAAAACCAGCCGGTGATTCAAAGTGAAACGTCATAGCCGATCGTAAAAACATACCAACCTAATCATACAAAAAAAATCTGATGTGTTACACTCACATGACTTTCTCTACTCTTGTACAAACTATTTTTACAAACGCTTATTCTCCATCTACTTCATGTTAATCGAGATAAACATTTGCAGACTCTATCTTATTGCTTATTTTCTTGTAAATGTAAGGGGAATATATATTTACAAGGGCAATTTGGAAATACAGTAGCCTTTAAGCACATACATATTTCTTAATAGCTGGTTGCTAGGTGCAGCACCATTCCCTTTCCCAAAGATTAATACTCTTTGCATATCCAAGACAAAAAAATGAATAACGAATTCCCATTTGAGAATATAAGTACTGAAAATTTTAAGGGAATAACAAGCATTATCTCGAAAATGGTTCACTCAACAAAAAAAATGTATATGACATAAATTGTGTATTTCAATGCGATCTACATTTTTGTGTAGTAAAATTTTGTCTATCTCTTATGGTTTACCAGTTATGCAAAAGTCGTCCACAATGAAGAATACTTTTGGAGACATTCCCAGAAAATTCGAGATATGCATTTCATTTCTCATGACATTATCTTAAGCATATGATATTTTCATCAAAATCGTTAGAGCCATTTTTGAGAAAATTAAAATTTTCGAAAAATGTTCCATGTAAAGGGTAGTCTGGAGTGGGGGGATTTTCTTGAAAACCTTCGTGTCGCATCTCTGGAAGATACTGAACCTAAATACCAAGTTTGGTGTTTATCCGACTGTTCGTTTTTGAGTTATGCTGTTCACAGACACACACACAGACACACAGACACACACACACAGACACACACACGGACATGTTTCCAAAAATGCTTTTTTTGGATTCAGGAGGTCTCAAAACATGTATTTCCAGTGAAATCTCGGTATCGAATTTTTGGGTGGAATGCAATACTTCCCCTACTTACTATACGTAGTAGAGAAAGTAATAAGTGGACTTGCTTCTGTGGTCGAGTGGTAAGCATTCCGGCTTTTCAATCCAGAAGTTCCGGGCTAAATTCTTGGCTAAGCCGGGGGAATTTTTCTTTAATTCAAACCATTCCCTACCCTCCAAAGAGTCTGCAAATGAATGTACATTTACTTTATAATGAAAATTAATAAGTTAAATACCTACTAACGTGTTAGTAACACCATCATTGTTTCTAAAGTCATGATCTGATGTGTAAAAATTACATGACTTTCTCTACTCTTGTACAAACTATTTTTACAAACGCTTATTCTCCATACGCTTCATGTTAATCGAGATATCGAGATGTTAATCTTATTGCTAATTTTCTTGTAAATGCAAGGGGAATTGGTAGGCTTTAAGTGATAGTCAAATACTTTCAGAGCTGGTTGCTATGTGGAGTATTCCATTCTCCTTGCATTACCAGGACAAAAAAAAATGAATAACGAATTCCCATTTGAGAAAAAGTACAAGTATTGGAAAATGTAATATAATAACAAGCAATATCTCGAAAATGGTTCATTCAACAACAAAAATGTATATCACATAATTGTTCATTTTAACGCGATCTACATTTTTTGTTTAGTAAAATTTTGCCTATCTCTTATGGTTTACCAGTTATGCAAAAGTCGTTCACAATGAAGAATACTTTTGGAGACATTCCCAGAAAATTCAAGATATACATTTTATTTGTCATGAAAGTATCTTAAATATATGATATTTTAATCAAAATTGCTAGAGCCATTTTTTAGAAAATTAAAATTTTCGAAAATTTTTCAATGTAAAGGGTAATTTGGGGTGCGGGAATAGTCTTTAAAACCTTCGTGTCGCATCCCTGGAAGATACTGAACCTAAATACCAAGTTTGGTGTTTATCCGACTGTTCGTTTCTGAGTTATGCTGTTCACAGTCACACACATACAGACATACACACGGACATGTTTCCAAAAATGCTTCTTTTGGATTCAGGGAGTCTCAAAACATATATTTCCGGTGAAATCTCGGTATCGAATTTTTGGGTGGAATACAATACTTCCCCTACTTACTATACGTAGTAGAGAAAGTAAAAATTATTTGAAATAAATTCTCTGTTTTAAAGACGTCTACATTTTTGTGCAATATGTTTTTGTATATCCCTTAATATTTACCAGTTATACTCGCACAAGGTAATATAAAACTCGTTCCGAATGAAGAGGACTTCACAGGCGATGCCCAGAAAATTCAAGATACACCTTTCATCCGTCATGCAAATATCTCTAATATGTGGTATTTTAATCAAAATCGTTACAACCATTTTTCACGAAATAAAAAATTTCGATAAAGGAAGCATATAAAGAGTAGTTTGGGGTAGGGGTTTCTGGAAACCTCGGTGTCGCATCTTTGGTACTGTACTTAAGTACCAAGGTTGGTGCTTACTGATTTTTACTTTCTCTACTACGTATAGTAACTAGGGGAAGTATTGTATTCCATCCAAAAATTCGATACCGAGATTCCACCGGAAATATATGTTTTGGGGTGCAATGAATGCATATAAAGCATTTTTGGAAACATGTCTGTGTATGTGTGTCTGTGAACAGCATAACTCAGAAACGAACAGTCGGATAAACACCAAACTTGGTAATTTAGGTTCAGTATCTTCCAGAGATGCGACACGAAGGTTTTCAAGAAAATCCCCCACCCCAGATTACCCTTTACATGGAAAATTTTTCGAAAATTGTAATTTTCTCAAAAATGACTAACGATTTTGAATAAAATACCATAATTTTAAGACATTTTTATGGCAAATGAAAGGTATATCTCGAATTTTCTGGGAATGTCTCGAAAAGTATTCTTCATTGCGAACGACTTTTGCATAACTGGTAAACCATAAGAGATAAACAAAATTTTACTAAACAAGAAATGTAGATCGCGTTAAAATACACAATTTATGTCATATACATTTTTGTTGTTGAGTAAACCATTTTCGAGATATTGCTTGTCATTCCCTTAAATTTTCCAATAATTACACTTTTTCTCAAATGGGAATTCGTTATTCATTTTTTTGTCCTGGTAATGCAAAGAGAATGGAATACTCCACATAGCAACCAGCTCTTAAAATATTTGACTATCGCTTAAAGCCCACAAATTCCCTTGCATCTACAAGAAAATTAGCAATAAGATTAACATCTCGATATCTCGATTAACATGAAGCATATGGAGAATAGGCGTTTGTAAAAATGGTTTGTACAAGAGTAGAGAACGTCATGTGATTGTAACACATCAGATTTTTTGTTTTTGAATCATGCTCTTCACACACACTTACACACATACACACGGACCTTCCTCTAAAAGTACCTTTTAATTCTTGGGGCCTTAAAATCATTTATTTCCGGTAAAATCTCGATAGTGAATTTTTCGGAGTAATGCAATACGTTCTCTGTCTATATGTATGTGGTAGAGAAACTAAAAAGTAAAAAAGATTATCACGCAGCAAGTGGCGCGTTCATTGTGGCAAATCGTTCGCTACAGCGCAGACAAGCAAATACCAGGGTAAAGCAGTTCAACTATGTATGCCCCTCTTCAAACAGCACCAACCAAGACCGAGCGGGATGGCTCAGACGGTATTCGGGAGGTCGTGGGTTCGATACCACGACAGATCTTTCTAACCCATAGGTTTCTTAGGGGGTTTCTTCGAGTCACTAAGCGAATGCTGGGAAGGTTCATTACATCCCCCGAATTTCCTGTCCCTTCATTTCACCTCCATTCTCACTTCACTTCACCTTTCATCTGCTTGAAAGTGTCGGCGGAGACTCGGCGTTGCATGGCAGGGGAAGAGTGTGCTCTGTGTAACCCTTCGGTTACAAGGTTACAAAGAAGGCGGTCTCCGAGTCCCGGGCTCCCCCCAGTGGGATGTGCAAACCTGCAGGGGGGAGGAGAGTTGCACTAGCTGCTAGCCGGGGAGTTTCAATCTGTAAAACGTAGGGACCCTGCCCTCAGGCCCGTCGTGCCTCTTGGTCCGGCCGCCATCTGTCTTCTCTCACCCTTCCCTCCCGGGCACCCCATCAGGGGCTTGAGCACAAAAGATCCATCGAGGTGCTAAGTCCCTCTCCAAATCTAGTCCTACTCGTACTCCTACCAAGAACAGTGTTTTGTAATCCCGCTCATTAATAGTGAATATGTGAACCTGAGTGAACTTCACCATCGAATGAAGATTCAGAATAGTAATGCATGTTTGTCACAACAGCAAGTTTCTAGAATATATGCGGTGACTTCTGTAGCCCAGGTCAGACACCACGATTGTGACAACAGAGAATATTGCAGGCGTTAAAGCCTCAGATGTCACTTCGCTTTACGCATTGTTTTGCCATATAAAACACCTCAGATACAACCATTAAGATTAATGGTAAGCTTAGGCAATTCAAACCATTGTTATTCAGTTAAATAAGAAAGATTTTAATGTATATTACATATATTCAAGTCATCTTTACAATTTTTCCTGTTCTTTATGTATACGTAGTACTTACTGTTGCTCTTTGCAGGGCTGAACGTGGTTCTTCTAGAACATCAGTTCTTCGAAGTATCACACTGTGGAAAGGTAGAATTAGATTGAAAAATGTAATGCCATAGCCGGAATTTAAACCACGGCTTTCCATGGCAACATGATGGCACGAAGTTAAATTCCCCAATTTCCCAATTTCTTCCGGTAAACCACAAGGCTTTGATTGGCCTAAGAGTGGTTAACTAAGAAACTTGGGAGTTACAGTGCTTACGAGATTGTAAATCGTCATTGGGCTATGTTATCTCAAAATGAATTAGAGAACGCCATTTGAAACAAGCAGCATCCCCACAAGGAAAGAAGGATGTTCCATTTTCCGTACTGTTTTAAATTTTAAAACCGTATTATTCCCCATGCTATGTAAAGTGGTTATATAATTAGTATACTACCAGGGCGGTGCCTAAGTAAATACCTATAGAAACCAGAAAAAAAATCAAACAAGAAAAACAAATAAAACAGTGAAGATATTTTGTTTAAAACAGTTCACAATCCTTATTTTTCAATATGTATTACATAGTCATGTGTTATTAATTTATAGAAAAATTAAATTCTTAAACTAACCTGTTTAATGAAAGAAGCTAAGTACCTAACGAAAAGATTCGTTGCCAATATAAATCCATAGGTTTATGAATTGAAATAAGTAAAATCATTACATAGCATTCACAGGTGGCAGTGATCTATTAAAAGCGATGACAATAATATATTTGCAATATCATTAAATAAGTTGGGAAGCTAGGTTTTAAACACTCTTGTAGTGAATCCGTCAGTAATCTGAAAGGCCAAAGAAGCATCATCAAGCAAAAATTTATTTTTGAAATCGTTTACTATACAAACTTAAGCCGACGAAGAAGAATGTACCTTTATTACACGTGTAATTCCACCGTTTGGTATGTTTACACTCAAGGGAAATAAATTGCTTTAACAAGTCTTTAAATAGAGAAATGTGATACAACATCCTTTCCTTGCGAGGCTAGGGAAGATGAACAGGCTTTCCTTTCATTTTTACAGAAGGGTCCAGCAATTAAAATTTATTCCAAGCTACGAAATATTACCAAGTTTGTTCAGGCTGTAAATCAAAGAGTTTTTCGCTTTAGCGAAGAAGGGGAGGGGGGTCTCCAATCCGGATTAAAGCCTTGCAGGTAATACATGAGCGGGAAGAACGGAAAGGGAGCCAGAAGGAGATATTCTGTAGAGGGCTTTAGAAACAAAGTTATGAATTTGATAACACACACAGAGTCGTTGCGTTTCTATTCGTAATATTAACTGTTTTAATTTTACGTCATAAAAGGTTCCATTTCTTCTCTCAGATGCAAGTAGAAAGGTAGACTGGAAAGTAATGATATAAAACCTGACAACTCCACCCTTATTCACTCAGGTTACACTTATATCAGGTGGTTCACTAGTCTTCTTATAATTTGCGTTAATGCAACTTGCATAAACTATACACATTGATCCCAGTTCCCATTCAGGATTAACAGAGCCAAATACTCTCTCCATCCCAATCTCCCTCTTCAGAACTCAGAGACGTCGATCATACGCTTCACCATCTCACCATAGCTATTGTTTCTGCGCTGCAGTCTGGCACAATTCCTGATCGCATCCCACAGTACATTCCGTTTCACCAGTATCTTCTCCTGTGTATTGTATAACCTTACAACGAAAAGCTTCAAATGCGTTGTCAGTAGCAACCACTCCGGCAGTATCGCCGGTTAAACAGTCCTCTCAGAGTGTAGCCAACGATCATATTATTATATCATTTGCAACATATCAACGACACCTTTCTTCCTTTCTAGTTCGGGCTGCCATTCCGAAAAGAGACCAAACGCATCTTTATGAATCCATAGTGATACTACCATTAAAAAGAGTGATCAATGACTACATGAGACATATTTGCCGAATTTTTTTAGTCTGCTTTCACTCCTCCGCCGACGGATGATATTCCTCATAACCATAAAATAGAAACCTCACATCATTCATTTTCCACCGTCAAAGTTCACTTCCCTTGGATAAATACGTTTTATCTTGTATCACCTATAGAGCTCCAGACGTAGTCACATTTCTATCCCGCAATACGGGGAAGTTGAGGAAACAGGACAAGACAGTGTGTGGTAATTAGCGAGCTGTTACGGTGCACTGCAGTGGTGTTCTTCATTGCAACATGGCCCGTAGACACCATTTGGGTGACTTCACACGGGGAAGAATCATTGGGAAACTAGAAGAAGGGCGAAGTGTGACGAGTGTTGCTCAGGAGTTTGGAATTGCTCACAGCATTGTTTCACGTGCATGGGGAACCTTCCAAACCACAGGCTCTGCTGTCCCAAAGAGAGGTGGTGGTCGATCACGCTCAACTACAGCAGCAGATGACCGCTACATTGTGCAACAGGCAAGAATAGATCCACGTCAAACAGTGGGTGCAATTGCAACCACATTTAACAGGACAGCTAGGCACGCTATCTCACGATACACAGTGGCACGGCGACTACACAGAGGTGGTCTATTTGCCCGACGGACAGTACGTTTTGTTCCATTGACATCCGCACATCTGCGGCACCGTTTGCGATGGTCCCAAGAGCATCAAAATTGGACCAACGAGGAATGGGGGTCGCGTGTTGTTCTCGGGTGAGAGCAGATTCAGTCTAAGTAGTGATTCTCGACGTACCCTCATCTGGCGAGGGGTGGGAACATGTAATGAACCCAGGAACATCCTTGAATATGATCGTTTTGGTGGTCCGGGTGTTATGGTTTGGGGAGGCATAATGTTGCGTAGGCGTATGGACCTCCAAATCTTTGAACACGGTAGGCTCACTGGTCAACGTTATTGTGATACTGTACTCCTCCATGTGCGTCTTTTCAGGGGTGCAGTCGCCCCTGACTTCATTTTTATGGATGAGAATGCGCGACCGCATCGAACAGCGCAGATGGAGGATCTCTTGGAACGAGAGAATATTCGGCGAATGGACTAGCCTGCCCGTTCCCCCGATTTAAATCCCATCTAACTCGTTTGGGGATGCTTTGGGGAAACGCTTTGTAGCACACCCACATGTACCAACGACCATCCAACAGTTGTCAACAGCGCTGGTGGTGGAATGGAACGCCCTACCACAGAAACTGCTTATCAACGTTTTGACCACATAGGAGCACGATGAAGAGCATGCATTGCTGTCCGTGGTGATCATACACCGTTTTAAGCACCATGTATCCGTTTCTGTAAATCTAGAGAGCTATTATATGTCATGGTCTATAACAAAAGTGGCATTTCTGTTCGTCTCATTGCATATTTCGTTTAGTTGCCTACCTTAGCATACCGTAGCAGTTCCCTTTATGTATGATTCAAGTTTCGTCGAGCGATGTTACTTGGCATTGTCACAGCATACAAGATTACTTTCGTCCTTAGGTTTTGCACACTAGTGTATTATGTTGATGTTACGAATTCAGTGATGGGGCAAAAGCTTTATTGTAGTTAAGAGACGTTATTGTATATACAATATTGGGTAATACAAACTAGAAAACACACCGCTGCGTATTTCGAAAACGCCTAGCGCTACGAAAAGAAAGCTCTGACGTATTGCACTCCCACGATTTTCTCTACTCTTGTACAAACTATTTTTACAAACGCTTATTCTCCATCTACTTCATGCCAATCGGGATAAACATATGCAGAACTTATCTTATTGCTGATTTTTTTGCAAGAGGAATATGGAAATTCAGTAGGCTATAAGCGATAGTCAAGTCTTTTAAGACCTGGTTGTTATGTGGAGCATTCCATTCTCTTTGCATGCCCAGGACATTAAAAAACGTATAACGAATTCCCATCTGAGAAAAAGTATAAGTATTGGAAAATTTAAACATATAACAAGGAATATCTCGGAAATGGTTCACTCGACAAAAAAATCTATATGACACAAATTGTCTGTTTTAACAAGATCTACATTTTTTGTATAGTAAAATTTTGTCTATCTCTTACGATTTACCAGTTATGTGAAAGTCATTCACAATAAAGAGGAATCTTGGTGACATTCTCAGAAAATTCAAGATATGCATTTCATTTGGCATGAAAATATTTTAAACATATGATAGTTTAATCAAAATTTTCGAAAAATGTTGCGTGTAAAGGGTAGTCAGGGTTGGGGGAATTTTAGTGAAGGTCTTCTTCTCACATCCTTGAAAGACACTAAACTCGAACACCAAGTTTGGTATTTATCGACTTTACGTTTTTGAGTTATGGTGTTCACAGACGCACACACGACATGTTTTCAAAAGGGCCTTATTTGAATTAAGGGCACCCCAAAACATGTATTTCCGGTGAAATCTCGTATCGAATTTTTTAATGGAATGCAATACTTCCCCTACTTACTATACTTAGTATAGAAGGCAATGGAAAAAATTGTTTCCTTTAATTAGCTCTAAGTTTTCCCTGTAGTAAGATTTGCATTTTATTTGTCGTGAAAAACAAGGCACAGCGTTACATGTAAAAAGTAGTTTTAATTGAAGGAATTTTATTGAAATTCGTTGTCTAGCACTCCTATTAAATACGAAAATTGTTATTTATTCCACTTTTCCTTTTGTGTCTTATTACTTTCTCTACTACGTATAATAAGTAGGGGAAGTATTCTATTCCACAAAAATTAGATACCGAGATTTCACCGGAAATATATGTTTTGAGACCCCTGAATCAAACAAAAAGCATTTTTGTAAACATGTCCGTGTGTGTGTCTGTCTGTGAACAGCATAACTCAGAAACGAACAGTCGGATAAACACCAAACTTGGTATTTAGGTTCAGTTTCAGTATCTTCCAGAGATGCGACACAAAGGTTTTCAAGAAAATCCCCCCACCCCAGATTACCCTTTACATGGAACATTTTTCGAAAATTTTAACTTTCTCAAAAATGGCTCTAACGATTTTGATTAAAATATCAATTGTTTAAGATATTTTCATGAGAAATAAAACGTATATCTTGAATTTTCTGGGAATGTCTCCAAAAGTATTCTTCACTGTGAACGACTTTACATAACTGGTAAACAATAAGAGATAGACAAAATTTCACTACACAAAAATTGTAGATCGCGTTAAAATACACAGTTTATGTCATATACATGTTTTTTTGTTGAGTGAACCATTTTCGAGATATTGCTTGTTATTCCCTTAAATTTTTCAATAATTTTCTCAAATGGGAATTCGTTATTCATCTTTTTATCTTGGATATGCAAAGAGTATTAATCTGTTGCAAAGAGAATTGTGGTGTACCTAGCAACCAGCTATTAAGAGATATGTCTATGCTTAAAGGCTACCGTATTTCTATAATGCCCTTGCAAAAGCAAAACAAGAGGAACATAGTACGCCTTAAGCGATAGACAAATATTTTTAGAACTGGTCGCTATGTGTAAAATGTAGTTCTCTTTGCATGTCAAAAGATCGTTTCTGCAAATGTTTATCTCGATTAATATGAAATAGATGGAGAATAAGAGTTTGTAAAAATAGTTTGTACAAGAGTAGAGAAAGTCATGTGAGTGTAACACATCAGATTTTTTTTATTTTTCTTGCTTTCTTTATTGGACAGTGGAGGTCGCTAAGGCACGAATTCGTGAACGAGAGGTCCCTTGCTGATGTTTTTTTCAGACTTTTCTAAGTCCTGAAAACTGGAAAATGTCTGAGATGTACCCAAACTTATAGAGGTTACAATATACTAAAGTTATTAAAGTAGTTTAGAACTTAGGCATTTTTCCACCATTATGGGGTAAGTCATTAGAATTTAGTGATATTCGAGTTGTTAGTTTCCATTCAACCGGCAACTCCTTCGCAAATACACACATGTTACATGTAGTAGGACGTTAGTTGTATTGTATCTCTTACATTGGTACCTTGCTTTTAATCGCAAGTGTTCAAACTTTGTGCGACCATTTAGTCACCAACTGACGCACTGATTATAATATTCACTATATTACATTAAATGTACTAATTGTATTAATTATATTACTATTTATATGAGATTAGTTATAGTTATATTAATTGTGCTACTATCAGCATTTAATTCATTCATACATACTCGTATTTTAAATTCTCTAGACAATCTAGAAGCATTCATATATATTTAAACAGAAGCTCTCAAATAAGAGATTTAATACGCTGAATGGAATGTTGTGTTTTGTCTGAATGTATGACATGCCACAGAATGACTTCCACGGAAGTTGTATGCTTCCCTCAGCGATGGCTGTAAATTCCCCTGTACGTGCGATATTAAGTTGGTAATGTTTAAATTCTGATGATTACATTCAGTTCCCTAGCTCATTATCCGCAGCGCAGAGTGACGTTAGAGTGACAGCGAAAATCCCGCAGTATCTGCAAATTAACTTTACAGAATTGCTGCAAATGTTGTGTTGTGAAACAGGCTAAAGTCATCTTAAAACCCTCGTGTTTATCTGGCTCCAGAACCTTCTGTAATAATGGCAGTGCGTCAAACATGCGTAATGAAAAATGGATTCCGCACTCGACACGTTAATTGGTAGCGATAAAAGACACGTGTGATTAAAAACCATAGCTGTCCTTTTTTTCCTCCTCCCTCTCTCTATCTCTCTCTCTCTCCCTCGAGTGTTCCATTGTTTGTTTCTTTAATCGATTGTTACGGGGGATATACAACCCACAGCTGGCAGAAATTAGCTGAGAGGGAACTATTTTTTGTATCACAATTTACGAAATCTGATTTGAAACATTCACATGCCTTTCTCTACCCTTTATAGTTTATTATTGGTTATACAAACTATTCTTATGAAAGTTTATTTTCCTATTTACTTCACTTTAATCGAGATAAACCGTTGCAGAAATAGCTACATTACACATTTCGTTATAAATACAAAGAGAACAGTGACAGTCAAATGTTTAAGAACTGGACGCTATATGCTGCCCTTAAAATTCAATACTGTTTCCAAACGTACTGAACAATTCCAACCATTAAATAACGAATATTTCGGAAATGGCTTATAACACAAAAAAAGTTATTTGAAATAAATTGTGTGTTTTAAAGAGATCTACATCTTTCGTGGAGTATGTTTTCATCTAACGCTTAACCTTTACTGGTTATACAAAAGTATACAACATTCCTTCCTAACGAAAAGCACTTCATAGGCTATTTTTTAGAAAATTGAATATATGCGTTTTACTTGTTGTGCTATAACTTCTATATATGGTACTGTAATCATAATCGTCAATTTTGTATAGAATCAAAAATTTCGTAAACCTTTTCATCTAAAGCAGTGTTTGGAGTGGGAACATTTTTTCCGAATTTTTCGTATCGCATCTTTGAAAGATATTTTTCGATAAATGATTGTTTTGGGTTCAGAGGGGCCTCAAAACATGCAATTCCGGTGAAATCTCAGTATCGAATTTTTGTGTGGAATACAATACTTTCTCTAGGTACTGTAAGCAAAAGAGGTTAAAAATGCGGCAAGTAATGGGTTGCAATTGAGTCGGAAGCTGATAGATTGTAATTAGTTCAAGATGTAATAAATGAAATAAAAGTAATCCGATGTGTTACATTCACATAACTTTCTCTTCCCTCTAAAGTTTATTGTTATATTACTTTCTCTACTACGTATAGTAATTAGGGGAATATTGCATTCCATCCAAAAATTCGATACCGAAATTTCACCGGAAATACACGTTCTGAGGTTCCCTGAATCCAAATAAAACAATTTTGGAAACATGTCCGTATGTGTGTGTCTGTCTGTCTATAAACAGCATAACTCAAAAAGTTGGTCAAATACCAAACTTGATCTTCCAAGGATGCGACACGAAGCTTTTTAAGAAAATCCCCCCACCGCAGACTACCCTTTATATGGAACATTTTTCGATATGTATTTGCTCAATAATGGCTCTAACAATTTGATTAAAATATTACATCTTTAAGATATTTTCATGGAAAATGAAATGCATACCTTGAATTTTCTGGGAATGTCCCCAAAAGCCCTCTTCATTCTGAATGACTTTTGCATAACTGGTAAACCGTAAGAGATAAACAAACTTTTACTACACAAAAGAATGTATATCTCATTAAAACACACATTTATGTCAGGTACATTTTTTGTTGAGTGAACCATTTCCTAGATATTTATTGTTATTTGTTTGAATTTTCCAGTACTCATACTTTTTCTCAAAGGGAATTCGTTATTCGTTTTTTATCTCCTGGACATGCAAAGAGAATGGAATGCTCCACATAGCAACCAGATCTTAAAAGATTTGACTATCGCTTAAATCTTTCCCTTGCATCTATAAGAAAGTTAGCTGGAGAGTAAGTGTTTGTAAAAATAGTTTTACAAGAGTAGAGAAAGTCTTGTGAGTGCAGTACATCGGATTTTTCTACAAATGCTTCTTACAAAACGTTATTACTTACTCTACCACTTACTTATAATAGATAGAGGAAGTATTGTATTCCATCCAAAAATTCGATGTCGAAATTTCACCGGGATACATATTTTCAGACCCCTGAATACAAAAGAACTACCTTTAGAAAAACGTTCGTGCGTATGCATGTGTATGTGTCAGTCTGTCAAACACGTAAAGTCAGATACATACCAAACTTAGTAGGTACTTAAATACAGTATCTTCCAAAGATACGACATGAAGATTTTCAAGACAATCCCCCATCCCAAACTACCCTTTACATGGAAAACTTTTCATTACTTTTTATGTTCCCAAAAATGGCTTTAATGATTTTGATTAAAATACTGTATATTTAAGACATTTTCATGACAAATAAAATAAATACATATCTGGAACATTATGATTTAAGCAACGGCTTAGAATGGGAGGGACAAGACGTGGATAACGAAAATCAAGAGAGAGCTGGAGAGAATAGGGATGGGTAATATTTAGTTTGAAGGACCTGGAAATAGCGAATGTGTGGAGAAATGACTGAAAGATATAGATCGACAAAAGACACTGTCACAATGTAATGAGAAAGCATCATTAAGCTTACAGTGGAAACTAAAAATAGAATGGTATATAAGGTGAAACAATATATTTTGTCCGGAAATAGAGTCAGCAAACAAGGGCTTGCTTGGCTCGGAGGGATCATGCGAGTGATCAAAGTTATAAACGAAGAAGGCATATGCAGCTCAGATCGGAGTGTAAGGAAGACGGACACAGGAGGTAGGGGGCGGTCTAGTGGCTTAAGCTCGGGTATTTGTTATAAATAATAAAGTGTGCTTGTGAACAACTTAATTTTTTCTCCCTCTGTTTTGTTTGCGTGATTTTTGTTGTTAGTTGTATTTTAAAGTACAGTGTGATGAATATAGACTGAAACATATGGACTACAGTGTATTATATAAGCACGTACGGTCTATCTGACCCGTGTGATGTATGAGTTAGAATGTGTAAAATGTTTAAGACCAATAAATACACTACTCTTGAAGTTTCTGTCAATAGCCTGTTAGGTCCTTTTCATTCAGAATGATTTTGAATAATTTGGTACAACGGTTAAACTATAAGAGACATACAAAAAACTTGCCATTCACAAAATGCAGATCTCTAAACAAACAGATTTTTCAAATAATTTTGTGACAACAGCCAATTCTGAGAAATTTATTATTACCGGTTTAAATGTTTCAATACTTTGTATTTTTGAAGTACTGCTACCATTAAGTTTTTCTCGTAATTTTATAGAAAGAGTAAAGATTTTCAATATAATATACAGGGTGGACTATTTAAGTTGAGACTGTACGGTACCTCCGAAACTAAGCGTTGTAGAAAGAAATGTCTTGAATAAAAGTTACTTCTTATTATGAGCGAAAGTAAACGCCGCTAGTTGTGTTTTATTTTGAGGACGTTATACAGGGTGAATCACCTAAAACTTGCACCGCAAATATTTCGGAAATGTAAAGTGCTATTGATATGCAGTTTTCACGGCATTGATTGGTAGGCAGGGGCTCGTATATTTAGCCTATAAACAGATTTTAATAATACTGAAAAAGTGTATTTTTTACCAAACATACAATTTTTAAATGGAGCAATGCCTAGTTACATCAACAGAATAAAGGTAGGGTAAATTAGAATGTCAGTGGCATTTGTTGTAAGGTTCTAGTGCAAATGGTTTACGAGAAATCTTAATTTGAAACTTTTACGCACCACGCTTGTACAACCTGCGGTAGCAAAAACTAAAGAAAAACAAAAAAGAATTACAATACTTCTGTCGATTCTTACAAGTAAAGAGAACATAGCCGCTTAAAGGTTGTGTTCAAAGTGACCACCGGCAGCTTCAATAAACGCTTCCTGTCTGCTATGGAAAGACTGCTGCACACGTTCTAGCATTTCAGCGGAAATTTCAGAGCAGGCAACATAGTAGGTCGATTCATATCGTCTGGTATAGTTGGTACATCCATGTAGACAGTGTCTTTCAGCCTTCCACAAAGAAAAAAGTATAAAGGAGTCAGATCCGGTGAACAGGTCGACCAAGGTACAGGTCCTCTTCGTCCAATCCAACGATTTGGAAAAATCCGTTAAGACAAGCTGTAGTACTTAGTGCACTATGGGCTGAACAGCCATCATGTTGGTACCACAGCTTCCTCGTAGTCTGCAAAGCAGTGTCTTCTAACATCTGTGGCAGATGGTCTGTCAGGAGGCTGCGATACTTTTGCGAGTTTATTGTTCCTTCTATGAATAAAGGGCGTATGAGGTGTTTAAACTCCATGGACGCTGACGTTCCACCTAACAAAGTCAAAGGAGATTGTCAACAGACCAATAGTGCATGTTTCTGCGGTTTACCTGGCCATTAGTAAATGTTGCCTCATCACTAAACAAGATACATGATGAATCTGAAGTATCATGTCTTAATGCCCATGTACAAAAGTTAACACGATTCTTAAAATCGTTTCCATGCAGCTCTTGATGGAGAGATGTGATAGGGATGGAACCTATGTCGATGGAGAATGCGCAGTACACTTGCCTGACTTATGCCACTTCCAGGTGTGATTGTGCGGGAACTAATTTGCGGATCTACTGCAACGGAAGCCAAAACATTAATTTCTGCCTCTTCTCCAGTCACTTGTTTGTTTCTGTTACGTTTTATAGGTGTTACAGTACCACTTTCACGTAATTGGTTAAAGAGGTTGATAAATAATTGCCGAGATGGTTGACGTCTATTGGGATACTTTCCACATACACCGTACGAGAACGAACTGCATTCTTCCTACACTCTCCATACACCATGAGCAGATCGACTTTTTCTGCATTAGCAAACCCTATCTTCCACTCACGACTTACTGCTTGAACTGTCACAAACTAACTGACCAGAAAGTCGCAATGCAATCAATTGTAACGGTATATTGTTATTTATTTTTAACATTATTGTAGCTCCACGTTGTGGTAGCCAATTTGGTACGGTATTCTTTATAATGTTTTTACTTGTGATGTTTGTGTATGTGTGTTTACTCAACATGGTGATGCCATCTTGTGACGTCATTCATTTGTTCGGTTTGTAGCTCCATCTGGTGTTAGCAATTTGTGGTAGTATTAGTGTTGAAAAAATGCGACTGTTATTTGATTTAATTTTTGTTTACTGTCCTCCGGCTAGCTATTATTTCTCGGTCGAACATGTCTCTTGATCAGGGTTGTGTAAACGGAAAGGAATCTTTTATCCAAAAAGAACACTGATGCAGAAATTTGTTTATAATTTTATTGTCGAACACGTTCACTCTCACTTTTACACATTGATCTAGATACTCGCCAAACTGAAACTGTTATAACAACTTCTTACTGATAATTCTTTGAATCCACGTACTTCAATCTTTTGTATAATTAACTTTACCATACTTTAGATTTTTCAGAATTCTGCTACGCGTAACTTGTGAATCTATATCCGATGTATGCCGTACTAATACTTTCGACGAACTGACTGACTGAAGACGACGTGTAGTGTACACAGATTTTTGATGAACTGGCCGACTGACGGACCTTACCTCAAACCTAGCCTCTATTTATACTCCCACTCCCCGATATGCCTAAAGATTATAACTGAACTGCAATTGGCTAATAAAACGCGCCAACATTAGCGTCTATTTTAATATCCAATGAAAATTATGAACACATATGCTCTAGGGAAACGTTCCAGAAGGTTCTAAACGGAAAAAACGCGCCAACATTACGTAACTTCCTCGTTTCCAATAATGATAAACAGCTCACCCCCCTCGCTGCATTATTGCGCGCTATTATTGTCAGTTTCAGTAAGGCATTAAAAACTTACTTCTCAACAATAATTACAATCAATAAACATCTTAAATCAATGTCACATAAAAATTCATATTCATATTACAATCATTATTTACATTTAAGTAATTTGTGATACAAAATTACTGCATCACAATGAACAGAAAAAACAATGCAAACAAACATAACAACATCGTACCTAGCAACCAAGCAGGTTGAATGGGACAAACAATTGTCGCGGTGGAAACTCTTCAAAATACAATTTCTCGTAAACCACTTGCACTAGAATCCTGCAACAAAGACCATTGACATTCTAATTTACCCTACCTTTATTTTGTTGATGTAACTAGACATTGTTCCATTTAAAATTGTATATTTGCTCAAAAAATAACTTTCTCAGTATTATTAAAATCTATTTATAGACTAAATGTAAGAGCCCCTGACTACCAATCAATGTCGTGAAAACTGCATATCAATATCACTTTCCATTTCCGAAATATTTGCGGTGCAAGTTTTAGGTAATTCACCCTGTATAGTCATTTTAGGGTAAATTTAATTTTTTTAAAAAAGGAACCTACATTTTATATGTTTTCTCATTATTTTGTTTATTTTGTGATGAGGAATAAGGAAGAAAAATAAAAAATCTTGGTTCCTAATTACAAAGCGTAACGCAATTACCATCCATGGATGGTCCAACCATTCACTGCGCTCTTCGTACACAGCCATTCAGAATGTTCGCTGTTATTTACGTTGGTGTAAGAACAGTTTGAAAGTGCTTTTATACAAATGTGGTTTAGTTTTTTATGAGGAGTGAGGAAACAACATGAAATAGGTAGGTTCCTATTTTAAAAAACATTAATTGAACCTGTATTAAACAGATTCCCTGGCCCCTCAATCCGGGGTAGCATTCTTCTCATCTGTGAACTGCAAATATCAATAGAAAGAATGATAAAGCTGAACAAATCGAAACCATTAATAACGGATATCTCGGAAATGGCTAATGCCGCAAAAAATTATTTAAAATACATTGTATGTTTCAAAGAGATCTACATTTCTTGTGTAGTAGTTTCTTGTCTATCGCTTAATGTTTACTGGTTATATAAAAGTGTACAAAATTCCTTCCCAATGAAGAGGACTTCACAGGCTATTCATATAAAATTTAAAACATGCACCTTATTTGTCTTGTAAATATCTTTAATATACGGTACTTTAATCAAACTCGTTACAGCCATTTTTTATAAAATCAAAAATTTCGAAAAATGTTCCATATATAGGGTAGTTTGGAGCGTGGGGATTTTCTTGAAAATCTTCGTGTCGCATATTTGGAAGCTACTGAGTCTAAAAACCAAGTTTGCTATTTATCCGATATTTTGTTTTGAGGTATGCTACTCATAGACACAGAGAGAGAGACCTTTTTCTAAAAATTCTTTTTTTTTTAATACAGGTTTCTCCAAACATGTATTTCCGGTGAAATCTCGATATCGAAGTTTTGAGTGGAATGCATAGCTTCTCTGCCTACTATGTACGTGGTAGAGAAAGCAAAAAGAATTAACATAAGAGAGCAAAGGAGAGGAAACGAGGGCAAGGCAAGTGGAGAGCTATAAAGAGAAAATAAAAGGAACCAATTTAAAAGCATTAAACGAAAAACGTTTAACGTTTCAACGTAAAAAATGTTGAAACAAAAAATCTGATGTGTTACACTCACATGACCTGCTCTACTCTTGTACAAACTATTTCTACAAACGCTTATTCTCCATATGCTTCATGTTAATCGAGATATCGAGATAATCTTATTGCTAATTTTCTTGTAGATGCAAGGGAATTGCTAGGCTTTAAGCCATAGTCAAATATTTTAAGAGCTGGTTGCTATGTGGAGTTTTCCATTCTCTATGCATTACCAGGACAAAAAATGAATAACGAATTTGAGAAGAAGTATAAGTATTGGAAAATTTAAGGGAATTACAAGCAATATCTCGAAAATGGTTCACCCAACAAAAAAAATGTATATGACATAAATTGTGTATTTTAACGCGATCTACAATTTTTGTAGTAAAATTATGTCTATCTCTTATGGTTTACCAGTTATGCAAATGTCGTTCACAATGAAGAATACTTTTGGAGACATTCCCAGAAAATTCGAGATATGCATTTTATTTGTCATAAAAATATCTTAAACATATGATATTTTAATCAAAATCGTTACAGCCATTTTTGAGAAAATTAAAATTTTCGAAAAGTGTTCCATGTAAAGGGTAATCTGGGGTGGGGAGATTTTCTTGAAAACCTTCGTGTCGCATCTCTGGAAGATACTGAACCTAAATATCAAGTTTGGTGTCTTATCCGACTGTTCGTTTCTGAGTTATGCTGTTCACAGACAGACAGACACACACACACACACACACACACACACACACACACACAGAGAGACGCACACACGGACATGTTTCCAAAAATACTTTTTTCGGATTCAGGGGGTCTCAAAACATGTATTTCCGGTGAAATCTCGGTATCGATTTTTTGGGTGGAATACAATACTTCCCCTACTTACTATACGTAGTAGAGAAAGTAAAAATTAGTATCCAGAAAGGAAATGCATAGAAAAGGGGCAGAGAGAATAAATACGTGTATGGGAAGGAAGAGAGAGAAAGAACGGAGTAAATGTTGAAGGGTAAGAACAATTAACAAAGAAAGGTGAAGAGTCAGAAGTAGAATGGATAAGAAGGGAAGGTTGTGATCCAAATGCAAGCCATTTGTAAACAAATGTTGACACGAGAACGATGCCTCGTGTTCTTCTTTAATCAAGTAAATGCGAACAAAAACTTTTCGTTGAAGTGCAGATGTAAATATACATGCAGGTGAAGAGGCGTAGAGCGTAGGGAGGGAAATTGATGAGCGAGAATAAAGAGAGGAAAGGAGAGAGAAGAACTAAAAAAAAATTAAGATGAAGTCTATCTAATGATGGTGGAATGGGTACGATTTAATGAGACTCCCAAATCAAACACCTCTTCAGAAATTCCATGAATACTAAATGCTATGAAGGGGCAGACTCTCGCGGAAAAGGAAAGGAGAAAAAAAATGAAGAAGAAATCGCAGTGGTGCATAGTAATGCGTGGTGAAAATATCGCACGCTGGAGAACGGGAAATTATTTATAGCCGCTAATGTTAATCATTTCTTGGAATGGAAAACCCCGCCGTATTTAGGGCTCTGCTTATTGGGCACTAAGAATTGCATCAGGTGCGTTCGTAAGGAAACCTTGTGCAAAGATGCGCTGACCAGTAAGCTACCAGAACTTGCATTACATGTTCTATTCGATAATTTCTCTGTTACTTCCTCCATCACTTTCCTATGATAGATAAGGCATCGTATTACACTCAAAATTCTCTATCGATATTTCATTCGAATACGTGTTTTGACGTCTCTTGAACCCAAAAAGATTAGTTTAAAAAAAGTCCATGTGTATGTGTGGTATAGAGAGCTCGCTGCGATCTGCACAGATATATTGCGGTTACCATCCCCCATAAGGAAGGGATGAGGTGAAAGAACCACAGGTGGCTACAGGCCTTAGATAAACCACAGAGACGCGCGGAAGTCCCTAATATTTCCAAGCTCGCAGAACCATCCCACTGCTGGAGCCGGAGGTGAAGAACGACCCATCAATCACGGAGTCCTCTGGTGTCCACGGTGAGTACTTTTTTCATCGATCATACATCCGCACCATTTGTCCAGCACTGCCATACGCCAAGAAACCTGTAAGCACACTCCAAAGATGAGAAGGAAACGAAATGAAAGGGAAATGATCGGAAGTAAATCTGGTAGAGAAGAAACCACCCCAGCATTCGGGAAAATCACGAAAAACCTGCGAGTCAGAGTCGGTGGTTAATATATACATTTTGTCACGTAAATAGCTTTAATATATGGTATTTTAATCAAAATTGTTATAGTAATTTTTTATAAAATCTAAATTTTCGAAAAATGTCCCATATAAAGGGAAGTTGGGGTGGGGACATTTTCTTGAAGACCTTCGTGTCGCATCCTTGGAAGATACTCAACTTTAAACACAAAGTTTAATACCTATCTGACTTTTCGTTTTTGAGTTATGCTGTTCACAGGCTCACAGACATATATACACAAACGGACAAGTTTTCAAAAATGCTTTATTTGGATTCAGGGGGCCCTAAAACATGTATTTGCGATGAAATCTCGATATCGAATTTTTGGGAGGAATGCAACTACCCTCTCTACCTA
Organism: Deroplatys truncata; assembly: GCA_030765065.1. Taxonomy (NCBI): domain Eukaryota; kingdom Metazoa; phylum Arthropoda; class Insecta; order Mantodea; family Mantidae; genus Deroplatys; species Deroplatys truncata. The sequence goes on from CM060981.1 coordinate 57,641,859, forward strand.
CTATGTACGTGACAGAGAAAGTAAAAATGTATCTTTTTTTCACTTTCTCCAAAATATCTCTAACGAATTTTATTAAAATTTCATATGTTTAAGGTATTTTCAGTATATGAATTTGAATTTTCTTCGCCTAGACTGTGACGTCCTCTTCATTTAGAATTAATTTTGTGTAATTTTGTATAACTGCTAAACCGATGCCTAAGGCTGTAGCTTCCGTAGGTTCGGGTTCGATTCCCATTGAATCGGTCCCTTGATCTTTGATGTTTTCATGCTTTTCCCCAGTCGTTTACACAGTAGATTATACACTACCACTAACTTTTCTGTCCCTACTTTCCTCTCATATCATTCCCTCTCATCTTGCAGAGTAGCAGGACTAGGTGCTGGTGCACGGTATGCTGTTGATGCGCTTTCAAGAAAAGGTGCGTTCAGGAATGGTAAGTTTGGAAGCGTTAGAGACCCCGCTGCGGATCTGGTCGCCTCGTTTTCACTTGCTAATCCCTACCTCCCGGAGGTTTACTAGCGCAATGGGTCTAACCTTAGCCACAGTGCTGAAGTCCTCCTCCTTTATTGGTCCAAATGCAAAATGAAACTGGCAAATCGTAATGGATAGACAAAAACTTGGTACACAAAAGTTGTAGATTTCGTTGAAACATACAATTTGTCAGATAACTTTTCTGAAGCATTAACCATTTCGGAGATACTCATTGCTATTGATTTGAATTTTCCAGTAGTGAACTACATTTTACTTTCTCTACCACGTACATAATAGGTAGAGAAGGTATTGCATTCCACCAAAAAATGTCTAGAGGCCCCCTGAACTAAAAAAGTTTTTATGTGTAACACTCACATGGCTTTCTCTACTCTTGTACAAACTATTTTTACAAACGCTTATTCTCCATATGCTTCATGTTAATCGAGATATCGAGATGTTAATCTTATTGCTAATTTTCTTGTAGATACAAGGGGAATTGTAGGCTTTAAGCGATAGTCAAATGTTTTAAGAGCTGGTTGCTATGTGGAGTATTCCATTTTCTTTGCATTATCAGGACAAAAAATGAATAACGAATTTGAGAAAAAGTATAAGTATTGGAAAATTTAAGGGAATAACAAGCAATATCTCGAAAATGGTTCACTCAACAAAAAAACTGTATATGACATAAATTGTGTATTTTAACGCGATCTACATTTTTTGTGTAGTAAAAGTTTGTCTATCTCTTATGGTTTACCAGTTATGCAAAAGTCGTTCACAATGAAGAATACTTTTGGAGACATTCCCAGAAAATTCCAGATATACATTTCATTTGTCATGAAAATATCTTAAACATATGATATTTTAATCAAAATCGTTAGTCATTTTTGAGAAAATTAAAATTTTCGAAAAATGTTCCATGTAAAGGATAATCTGGGGTGGGGGGGACTTTCTTGAAGACCTCTGTGTCGTATCTCTGGAAGATACTGAACCTAAATACCAAGTTTGGTGTTTATCCGACTGTTCATTTCTGAGTTATGCTGTTCACAGATACGCACACAGACACACACACGGACATGTTTCCAAAAATGCTTTTTTTGGATTCAGGGGGTCTCAAAACATGTATTTCCGGTGAAATCTCGGTATCGAATTTTTGGGTGGAATACAATACTTCCCCTACTTACTATACGTAGTAGAGAAAGTAAAAATCACAGCAACAAAACGCGCATCACGAAACTAAAGCTGTTTCCTAATTAATCTTATTCTTGTATTTGGTAAATTGCATAACATTTCGGAATATTTGGTCTTTTTCGCGAATGACGCCGCATTTTCGATAATTTGTGAGTAATTCTCAAGCGGGAGACCATTTATACATTTACTGTTCCCATATAAATACTTCTTATGCATTTTTCGACAGAAGTCAATCTTTTCATAATTTTTCGGGTATCTATCAAAAGCGATTATTCTGTTTGAAAATTTGTAACTTTGGGACCAAAATGCATTTTATGGTCGTTTTTATTTTGTAAGGAAGTAGTTGTGTGAAAACAGTGCAGTATTGTCATCTCCTGTTTCAGAATTTTTTTCGGTGATAGTTTTACGGATGTAAATATTAGGTATAGTTTATAGGTTATACAGCACACCTTAACACCTCGCACACTGCGACCTACATAGATCTATTGCGGTTACCACTCCCCAGGAGGAAGGGATGAAGTGAAGGAATCACAGGAGGCTGCAGGCCACACAGACGCGATGAAGTCCCTAACAGTTTCAGACTCGAGGACTCTTCTCGCCGTTGGAGCTGCCTAAAGAGGGCGATGTGCGACCTCTAGTGTTCCCGGGAGTACTCTTTCCTTTGAGCAAGCATCCGCGCCATTTGTCCGCCATACGCCACGAAACCTATAATTACACCTGAAAGATGAGAAGGAAACGAAATGATGGAAAGAAAATTGTGATAGATGAGAAACCACCCCAGCATTCGCCTAGGGGCAAGGAAAAACCACGAAAAACCCAGATCAGAGTGGGCGGTAGAGGAAATCGAACCCGGCATCTCCCGAATACGAGAAAAATTAGGTATATATAATCATATGGGCACGTTTTTCCGTTGGCTATACTGTGTTTCCAACATTATATTGTGGCGTATCAGTAAGTTCATTGCCATTACCAGACGCACTGTTGTGTTGCATTGTCGCTACTAGACGTAGCATTATTGGGTTTCTTTGATTTTTCGGCTTAACGATCCCTCATTTTGGCGCGGACCACGCCGAAGAGAGGGCTCTATTTGAAATTCGTCTGGTATGACGCCAACCCTGGCTGGCGTGGCTAGTCACGGTTGGAGAGAGGATATAGATAGCGTGACTTGAGTGAAAGTGCTCTTGTAGCAAAACGCGTGATGTCAGTCCACGGCTTCGAGGCATCTCTGCATCCTCTCTTCCTAGTTCATAAAGAAGAGTCGTCAAACGTTTGTTAATAAATGCCAGGTAATGTGTGTTATATAATGTTTTTGTGTAATGTAGAACCCCACGCCTTCCTCTAAATCTACACACCAAGGTCCCGGTCTTCTTGCAGTAGCAACTTGCGCCCCCCATGTGCGTGCTGGGGTGAACTAAATTTATTCCGTTAGGCCCTCACTCCAGCATGTAATAATATGGTATATTTCATTATGCTCGTGCTCACACCTAACAATTTAGAAACAAATGCTGAAAACGTATAGTCAACTATTGACGTCTTTTTCATAGTACGCAAAATTAATTAATTAATTCAGAAACCTGAAACATGTCTACTCAAACAGAACTATTGACAGTCAGCAAGCCAAATGCATTATAGTTGTGGCTGTTCTGATGTTGAAACATATTAGTGTGAGCTGAAAAACACAAGTTAAATTTGTATTATACGCATAGATGCATAGTACCTGAGCTACTGTTATTTTAATTCACTTTTAAGTATATCAATTACAAAATAACTGCAGATTATGAAAAACCGCATTAAAAATGTCCTTTGGCTGTATAATCCGGTGAGGCTATTCCGGCGAGAAATGTAAGTATCTAGGCCGAGGCTTTTCCATGAGTGTAAATCGCATCCCCTCCAATTAGCCCTAGACAGCTACCTGCACTATCTTCAGGAATTAATTGGGACCTGGCACGATTAAGTTGGATATCCTCTTAAACGTTTATGGCTTTAAGACCGTATTAGCGTCGTAATGGGCTGAGGGACACAGCCACCCGGATCAACCTTAAGCTCATCTTGCAAATAATCTAGTAGGCCGAGAGCTTACCTATCCTATTATGCCACCCAAGATACAAAATAATATATATCATAACAAGGTGCTTATAAATATTCCACGAAACCAGCTAAACAGGCCAGTAAAAGTGATTTTGCAAGGGCATAGGGCTTGCAGATTCTTACGGTAAGAAAATCGCCTAGCACGCTTTATTCGTGCCATAAAGTGTGGAAAAAGCAGAACAGCGCACCGCTGCATCTAAAGATTACGTATACAACGTTTCACGCTTATGGAGTAAATGAAATATTTCATTCTGTCTCTCTCGCACACATATTTTGTCATTCGCTTTGTCCTTTTCTATCCGTTCGCTTTTAGCGAAAAGTACAATTCCGTGATTTAAAGCAGTGAAACAAAGAAACGTGCAAAGAATCTTACGCGCATGTAGAGGAATAGTATTGAATTTTAAAAATCTGACTTTCTCTACTCACTATCGTTTGTTTTTATACAGGTTCTACAAAAGCTTATTACTTTCTCTACTACGAACTTACAGTAAGTAGAGGATGAATTCTATTTCACCGTAAACACATATTTTAAGGCCTCCTGAAGAAAAACATTTTCTGATGCGATACATTCATATGAATTTTTCTACCCTCCATTCTCTTTAGTGAGCAAACAAACTATTTATACTAAAGGTTTTTTCTGCTACATTTTAATCCAAATAAACCTTTGCAGAAATAACTACATTACACACTTCGTTATAGATACGAGAGTCACTACTTATATTTTGAGCCTAATAATTAAAACAAAGTAATTTCTGATTGAAAACTGCTTTATTGCTTTTCAAAATATTCTTCTTTATGATCAATACACTTTTGCATCCGTTTGAACCATTTGTCAAAGCATTTATTCCAGTCTTCTTGACACACCTACAAAACTTGGTTTTTGAATGCATCAACGGCTTCTTTTGCCAACGAAAATCGTTGTCCACGCAATTTATTCTTGATTTTCGGGAACAAAAAGAATTCATTGGGTGGCAAATCAGGACTGTATGGCAGATGACCCATCAATTCGATTTTTTGTGCCTTCAAATACTCTGTTGTTAGACGACATGTGTGTGCGCTCGCATTGTCTTGAAGAACGATCCTACAGTTCTTGTTGGTTTTCCTTACTTCACCAAAGACTTCCGGCAAGCAGATGGTTGTGTACCGTTTTATGTTCCTCTAAAGGCACTGTTGCCACATGACCAGTTTTGCTGAAAAAGCAGGCGACCATTTGCTTCGAAGTGCTTCGAGTGCGAACAACTTTTGTTGGATTTGCTTCATCTTGAAACATCCATATAGTCGACTGCTGTTTACGTTCCGGCTCATACGCATAGATCCATGATTCGTCACCTGTTACAATCTTATATACGTCTTTTGAGGCACCGCCATTGTATTTCTTGAGCATTTTTATACACCAATCGATACGAGCATCTTTTTGAGATTGTGTCAAATCATATGGGATCCAACGAGAGAAAAGCTCTTTCACGTCTAAATAATTATGAAATATTTTATATATGCTATTGGAACTAATGCCTAGGGTTGCCTCAATTTCATAATATGTCGCATAACGATCTTTTATTATTAGTTTTTGCACAGCATAAATGTTTTCTGGCACAACAACTGATTTTGGACGACCTTCACGAACTTCATCATTGAGTGAACGGCGGCCACGATTAAATTCGTTAACCAGCGTTTCACAGTGGCAAAGGATGGAGCTTCGTCGCCAAATGTGGAAGTTAGTTGATCGATGCACTCTTGTCTTGATAATCCACGTCGAAATTCGTAATAAATCATTGCACGAACATTTTCACGAGTTAGTTCCATGTTTTTGTTGACACACAATTTTCAAGTTAGTGTAAACAAAACAAATGGCACTCTATTGACAAAATGTTTGAAGTAGATTATAGTCAAAAATGTCAAACTTTCCATTGGAAACGTCAGCTGGCACCTACAACATTAAGGGTTGCCAAGGCTGAAAATATAAATAGTGCCCCTCGTATTAAGGGAACAGCGATAGTCAAATGTTTAAGAACTGGGCATTATATGCTGTCCTTAAAATTCCATACTGTTTCCATGCAATCGCGAGAAACAGATAACTGTATAAACAATTCAAATATTAATAACGGATATCTAAGAAATAACTTATGCCATAAAAAATTTATTTGAAATAAAACTGTGTTTTAAAGAGATCTGCATTTTTGTGTACTACGTTTTCGTCTATCGCGTAATGTTTACAAGTTATAAAATATTATACAAAATTCCTACGAATGAAGAGGACTTCACAGTGTATTCCCAGAAAATCAAAATACTGATGTGCATTTTATTTGTCATCTAAATACCTTGAATGTGTGCTATTTTAATCAACATTTTCGAAAAATGTTCCATGTTAAGGGTAGTTATAAGTGGGAGGACTTTCTTGAAAATCCTCGTGTGCATCCTCGGAAGATACTGAAGTTAAATACACGGACATGCTTCCAAAAATACTTTATTTGGATTCAGGGGGCCTCAAAATGTATACTTCCTGTGAAATATCGATATCAAGTTTTTGGATGGAATGCAATACCTTCTCTACCTACTAGGTACGGTTAAAGTAAATGTAAAGTAAAGGAAAGTAAAATCATTTTTAGAAAGAGGGTCCGTGTGTGTAGGGGTGTGCGAACAGCATAACCCAAAAACAAAAGGTCAGCTAAATACCAAACTTCATATTTAACTCAGCATTTCCAAGGATGTGACACGAAGATTTCTATGAAAATCCTGTACCCCAAACTACCCTTTACATGTAAAATGTTTCGATAACTTAGATTTACTCAAAAATGGTTCTAAAGATTTTGATTAAAGTGCCATATTTTCATGACAAATCAAATATACATCTTGAATTTTCTAGGAATAGCCTCTGAAGTTCTCTTCATTCTGAATGTATATTGCACAAGTAGCAAATCTAAGAGATAGACAAAATCTTCCACTTAAAAATTGTAGATCTCCTTAAAGTACTCAACTTATGTCAAATAACAATTTTTAGGCGTTAATCTTATCCGATATATTCTTTGTTATTAGTTTAAATTTTTATATAGCTACACTTTTCTCAGGAGGAAAATCGTTATTCGGATTTTGTTTTCTTTTTTCTTTCTTCGCTGTGAAAAGAGAACGGAATTTCAAACCTTCGCATAATGACCCGCTCTTAAAAGATTTGATTATCGCTTAAAGCCTACTGCAATGTCCCTATTCCCCTTCTCCATTCAAGGAAATATGCAATAAGGCAATTTCTGGAAATGTTTATCTCGATTAACATGAAGTAGTTAGCAGAATAAGCTTTTGTAGTAATAGTTCATTTGCGATGGTATTATTTTATAATGTTATTTGTGTATCTGTTTACTCCACGCGTTGAAGCCATGTTGTGACGTGATTCATTTGTTCGGTTTGTAGCTCCATCTGGTGTTAGCAATTTGCGGCAGTATTAGTTTTTGTTTGAAAGAATTTTACTTTTATTTTTTATTTAATTCTGTTTCACTGTCCTCCGGCTAGCTCTGATCTTTTGGGTCAAGCACTTCTCTTAATACAGGTTGTGTAAACGGAAGGAATCTTTTATCCAAAGATAGAACACTGATGAAGAAATTTGTTTTACACTTTTATTGTCGAACACGTTAACTATCACATTTATACATTGATCTTAACACTCGCCAAACTGAAACTGTTATAACAACTTCTTACTAATCACTTTTAATCCACGTACTTCAACCTTTTGTATAATTAACTTTACCATACTTGAGAATTTTCATAACTCTGTTACGCGTAACCTGCAAATTGATATCCGAAGTGTGCCGTACAAATACTTTCGACGAACTGATGGGAATGCGACGTGTAGTGTACAAAGAATTTTGATGAACTGACGGACTTTACCTCTAATCTACCCTATTTATACTCCTACACACCGATATGCCTAAAGATTATAACTGAACTGCAATTGGCTAATAAAACGCGCCAACATTAGCGTCTATTTTTATATCCAATGAAAATTATGAAACATATGCTCTAGGGAAATGTTCCAGCAATTTCTACAGAAAAACGCGCCAACATTACGTAACTTCCTCGTTTCCAATAATGATAAACAGCTCACCCCCTCGCTGCATTATTGCACGCTATTATTGTCAGTTTCAGTAAGGCATTAAAAACTTACTTCTCAACAATAATTACAATAAACAAATATCTCAAATTAATGTCACACAAAAATGCATATTCATATTACAATCATTATTTACATTTTGGTAGAGAAAGGCATGTGAATGTAATACATCGTAATGTATTCTATATATTTCATGTTAATAGAGACAAACGTTTGCAGAAACAGTTTCAATATGGTTATAGCTACAAAGGGGATGGAGGAAAACGAATCAATATTTAGGTGTTGAAAAGCAGGACGCTGTATACTGGCCTTAAAATGTCAATCTTTCTATCACATCCCGAGACACAACTGAATAGCGACAGCACTAAAAGTGACAAAGTATTGCAAAATGCATGGCAGTAACAACGAATATGTATGAATTGGCTGATACCACAAAAATAATATTTCAAATAAAATGTGTGTTTTAAGGAAATCTACACTGTTTATGGTTTACCCGTTATAATACATTATATAAATGCCTTCCGAATGAATGTTCTCAGAAAATTCAAGATATATGTTTTATAAGTCATGTAAGTATATCAAATATATAGTATTTTAATAAAAAAAATTGTTAGAGCCATTTTTTGGAAATCAAAAATATATCGAATTTTTCCCATGTAAAGGATAGTTTAGGGGGTCACATCTTTGGAAAATGCTGAACTTTGGTATTCATCCAATATTTCGTTTTAGAGTTATACTGTTCAAAGCCACGCGCGCACACACCGGTCATTTGTTCTGTTTTTAGTTTCTCTAGTGCGTATAGTAAGTAGGGGAAGTATTGTATTCCACCCAAAAATTCGATACCGAGATTTCACCGGAAATACATGTTTTGAGACCCCTTGAATCAAAAAAAAAGCATTTTTGGAAACAAGTCTGTGTGTTTGTATGTGTCTGTATGTCTGTGTGCATGTGTGTGTGTGTGTGTGTGTGTGTGTGTGTGTGTGTGTCTGTGAACAGCATTAACTCAGAAACGAACAGCCGGATAAACACCAAACTTGGTATTTAGGTTCAGTATCTTCCAGAGTTTCCAAACGAAGATTTTCAAGAAAATTCCCCCAACCCAGATTACCCTTTACATGGAACATTTTTCGAAAATTTTAATGTTCTCAAAAATGGCTGTAACGATTTTGATTAAAATATCATATGTTTAAAATATTTTCATGACAAATGAAATGTGTATCTCGAATTTTCTGGGAAGTCCCCAAAAGTATTCTTCATTGTGAACGACATTTGCATAACTGGTAAACCATAAAAGATAGGAAAAATTTTACTACACAAAAAATGTAGATCGCGTTAAAATACACAATTTATGTCATACACATTTTTTTTTTGTTGAGTGAACCATTTTCAAGATATTGCTTGTTATTCCCTTAAATTTTCCAATACTTATACTTTTTCTCAAATTCGTTATTCGTGTTTTTGTCCTGGTTATGCAAAGAGAATGGAATACTCCACATAGCAACCAGCTCTAAAAGATTTGACTATCGCTTAAAGCCTATCATATTCCTCTTGCACGTACAAGAAAATTAGCAATAAGATTAACATCTCGATTAACATGAAGCATATGGAGAATGAGCGTTTGTAAAAATAGTTTGTAAAAGAGTAGAGAAAGTCATGTGAGTGTAACACATCAGATTTTTTATTCCGGGACCTTAAAACATATATTTCGAAGAAATCTCTACATCGAATTTTTGGATGGAGTTCACCTACAGGATATTGCACTGCATATATCCAGTGCACCTACAGGTAGCATAGAAAGTAATACTCTAACGTGAACACACACACGACTTTCTCTACCCAAGACAGATTGTCATATATGTATCTGTTATTATGTTAATATATAGAAAAGTCAGTGTATGTTTGTGTGGTGTTCCTGATAGGCTTCTATACCGTTGCACCAGTTTCGACCAAACTTGTCACCGATAAGCTTTGACACAAGGCAAAAATTACTGTCTAGCTTAGAATTCGAAGCTGCGTCCCATTTTGCATTATTAGTTATTTAATTTTATGTAAAGTTACAAAAGCTCTATATATGCTCAACAGTGGTCGTAATAGGTCGAATATTGCCAACTAAAGAATAACTACTTAGGCTTTTACGGCCTCACAAAATAACAAAGGAACACGCGTTCACATATTATTCGTTAATCTCCTCTCTGACATTTGTCATGGAGTAATATGTGTCAGTCAAAAAAATAAATTACAACAGCTGTGCCACCTGTGGCTATGACTGCGGAAATTTAAAGGGCTCTAGTTGTTTGGTAAAAATTAACATTTCGAACTTATTACAGAGTGAATCACCTAACTTGCATCGCAAATATTTCGGAAGTATTTTTTTTCGTGAAACAGTGCTAGAAATGCTAGTCTTGCCAAGCAAGATAGCTCCGCGGTAACGCATGCTCGCATTCGGGAGGTGCCGTGTTCGATTCCCGTCAACCGCCCACATTGACCTTGAGTTTTCGTGGGTTTCCCTTGTCGGTAGGCGATGCTAGGGTGTTTTCTCATTACCACAATCTACTTTCCATCGTTTCCCTTTCCTTCTAATCTTTCAGGTGTACTTCTAGGTTTCGTGGCGTACGGCAGTGCTGGATAGATGGTGCGGATGTTTGCTGAAAGGAAAGAGTACACCCCGTGGACACTAGAGGGCTGCTTAGTCGATAGGCTGCCCTCTCTAGGCAGCCCAGTGGGATGGATCTTCGAGCCTGGAACTGTTAGTGACTTCTGGGCGTCTCCATGGCATCTCTGCCTGTGGCCTGTACCACCTGTAGTTCCTTCACTTCATCCCTTCCTCCTGGGGAGTTTTGTTTTCATTTATGGACGCTCTTTAACTACTGTGGCTCTTAGCGACCGGTAATTTTGCTCAGAGACCTCTTTATCAGGCTTGACGTTCTTTTACGTGCCGTAAATCTACGACACGGGACCACCGGCATCCGAAGGAAGACATGCTAAGGATATTTATACCCGAAAAAAATTCATCGCCCTCCGCAACGTTGGGAACTAGAGTCTAGTGTGGTAACCGCTACACCGCGGAAGACGACGGCATTGTAGTGGACTAATAACAAGATATTAAAACTCTTAAACAAATCATACCGGCACAGATATCTTGAATATACTTTCACCTTTGAGATGCACAACTCTCCTTACATCACGAACACAAAGCAGCGACTGGAGCACAGCTGATATAGATAATCTTGAACGTGTATGCGCCACCAGTTGCGCATCGAAAAAGTACCGAGGACACTGCAGTAGAGCGTGCTACGCATATAGCCGGTGCTTAGCCTCACCATAAAATGCCCGTACTGTATAAGGAGTAAACGGGAAAATTGTACATAAAAATCTTCGTGATAACTATGCAATAATCTTATTAAGATTACGGGGGGAGGTAAATTAAATTAATTAAAACTGTTTACGAGGTTTAAATAAACTCCCGTTCAATGTCGCGTAAGCCAGCTTGTGTAACCTAAAAGATAAGGAACGAAATTTAATAATAAGTGTGCTTAATGACTGTTAAAATAGGCTAGCAATTGCTGGAAAATCGCGTTATTTGAGGCAGTATTTTAACACTTAAATGATATCAGTCTAATTATATAATATAATAACAGCCCGCCTTAAAGCAATGTTTGTATAATATAATATATAAAGTGTATGTAACAATCATTGTATTATGTTTATATTATTATGTACATGTATAGTAATTTTATGTGAATGTATTACGTAATTTAACAATGTAGGAGCTGTGAGAATAGAAGCCGAAAGTTGCTAACAATGAGGTAACCTTGAGGCAACAATAAATTAGAAAGTTTAATAATGCTACTAATAATTCTTGGAACAATAATGTAATATTTAAAGCAGTATAAAATAGCCAATCAAAAACTAGAAAAGCTTTAAGTTAAATAAAAGTATTCTATTGGAGTAGAATTAGCCAATCAGAGACTTGAAATATAGTAAAATGTACAAATTTAACAGATTCAGGCGACAAACGCTAGAAGATAGCGTACCTGAGCAGTTCGTTCGCTCGGTGCGTATTAAGTGTAAGACATAAAAATACATTACGGCGTGAATAATATAAAGTTTATGTGTTAAATAGTACAAGTAACAATAATCTCACAGCTCTACAGTAGGATATATCAGTGAAGTGTTATTTAATCGTGTGAAATATTAATATAACGAAGTTAAATACCATTATACCATTCTTTAGTTGCACCAACCCCTGCTAAGAGATACATGTTTCTGCAAAACTACTGACGCAGCCGAGGCAAACATACATATATAATATTTAAATAAACATTAAAAATGCAAAGTTGATTTTTAAACGTGGCGGTGAAGGCCGCTGGAAACTTTGTATCGTACGTGGGGCAACAACACCCTCAATGTTAAACGTGTGCATCAAAGAAAACGACGCAAAAACCAAAATAGTTAATTTTTTTCCAAGTTTGCAGAAAACGCTTAAATTTATTCGTAGTTCTTTAAAAGCCGCTGGCTATGACAAGTTTAATAAACAGTTCGGGATTAAGGTGCTTCACTGGGAACCAAAATTAGGGAAATGTGTGTCTGCAGGGGATGAGAGGGCACAATGTGTTATGATGGCGCTAATCTCATTTACACTGACCAAAAAATTCAACAGCAACAACAACAATGAACATGTGATAATCACAAAATGTCAATAAGGAATAGAGTGCTGTCGTTTGCAAAGCAAATTCTGTCAATATATGCAGCATATAAACGTCGCTATGTAACACATCGACATTGTTTCAATGTAGCGAAGAAGATAACAGGAATACATCATATGGCTAAATACGTTACTCAATAAACATCTATGGTAATGTTTAAAAGTTTCCGCTTGTGATTACCGTGTCAGAGCTCTAACTGTGGAAACTATTTATAAAAATGCCTCTTTTTTCGAATACACCTCCAATAAATATTCATCTACAATTTAAAATATTGCCGCAGCCAAATTAACCGATAGAAAATTTTCATTTTTAATATTCAGAAAGAACAAACTGTAGTTGAATTGTTTTAAATTGTTTGATTGTTCTTCTATGTAATATCTGACAATGTTACCGACATTTGGTTTAAACTGACGGAAAAGCACATTTGTGAGGACGTAAAAACTGAGTCATTAATGAATTTTAATAAAATTTAGTGGTTCGTTATCACCGTATGCAAGTAACAATCAACTCTCACCCACAAAAGTATGATTTCCCCAAGTGGATCGCGAAAATTCGAGTTGTACCAAAATTGCCTAACTTTTACGAGATTGTCAGTTACATTCACGTAGGAATTCGTAATGATTGGAGGACGAACATTACAGAATATGTGAATGTAGCAATTAACTTCATTAGAATGCACATGTCGGGGACATTAATTGCATCTGCTGAAATAAAGTTGTCAAAATCACGAAGTACTGGTATCTAACATGTGGCAATTTTAATTTCAATTTTCTAATAGTGAGGATAAATAGGAAACTAAATTATTCGATTCTATGTGCTTGTCTGAACCTAATGTCTTTAGCCTTCAACCATAGTTGCAATATTGGACCAAGGTTTCACAATGTGTGTGACAAATTCACATATACGAGGACGACACTGAAAATGTTTAAAATGCCATGTTTCTAAAAACATTGAAATTTGTTTATATTTGACAACTACTTTATAACGTTTTGCGAGTTTCTTGCCGTGTAGTTTGTTTGATTTGCTCTAATAGCTTGTTAATTATCATCATTTAAAGATTTTGTGTTAACTCAAAAATCTATTTGACTTTATTCCGGGCTATGATAGTTTACGATTTTAAATCGTCATTAAGCCTAAACAATGTGAAGATCGGCTTATCAATGCATTTGGCGAAGAAGCCCCATATAAGAAAACAATTTATAATTGGTACAGCGAATTCAAAAGAGATCGGTTTTTTATCAGTAATGAATTTCGTCAAGGACGCCCTAGAACTGCTGTTACTAATGAAAATATTGCCGCTGTTCGAGAAATGGTTAAAGAAGATCGACAGACATCTTATGAATTTATTCAGGCGACATTGGGCATTGTGAAACAAATCCAAAACATTTTACATCAACAGTTAGGCGTTGAAAAACTTTGTTGTCGATAGATTCCACATAAACTTATTCGCGATCAAAAGCAACAACGCATTGATTTGTGCAGAAAAACTCGAAACATTCCAAGGCCGCACTTTAAATTTGTTTTAGAATATCATTACTGGTGATGAATCTCGGATGCATTGTTACGATACTGAAAATGAGGCAGTATTTTTAACACTTAAATGATTTCAGTCAAATTATATAATATGTAAATTCAATAACAGCCCGCCTTAAAGCAATATGTGTATGTAATAATTTGTAAAATGTATGTAACAGTCATTGCATATGATTGTATTATTGTATCCATGTGTAATAATGTTATGTGAATGTATTACGTAATTTAATAATGTAGGAGCTGTGAGAATAATAAGTTTAAAGTTGCTAACAATGAGGTAACAATGAGGTAACCTTGAGTCAATAATGAGTAAGAAAGTTTAACAGTACTACTTGTGATTCTTGCAGTAACAATGATGTAATTTTAGTGACATTTTATAAAATAGCCAATCAACAACCAGAAAAAGCTTTAGTTAAATGAAGGTTTTCCATTGGAGTAGGATTAGTCAATAGGAGACTTGAAATACAGAAATTTACAAGTTTAGACGGTTGAAATCAAGTCAGTTGCTTGTAGACAGCGCCCATAACTGGACGCGTTGGTTGTAGACAGTGTTCCTGACGCGAGATGCATCCTCGAGAAATTTAATAGGTATTCAGTGTGAGACGAAAAATAGTTTACGTGTTAAAAACTGCAAGTAATTAACAAAAGAATCTCACAGCTCTCTATATCAGTGAAGTGTTATTAAAATCGTGTGAAGAATTAATAAAAAGGAGTGAATTAAAAATTATAATCTGTGTAAGCCCACAACACAATCAAACCTACTTCAAAAGTGGCTCCTAAAACGTGGGGCTAATAAAAAAACGTAAAAATAAATTTCAAAAAGAAAAGTCAATCGGCTCAATGAGCTTTTCGAACAGAACTTAAGCCTACAAAAGTTCGACGAATTCGCAGTGCTACTATGGAGGTGGTTGCTAGTTAGGTTTTGGTTTTTTTTTCTAAAACGGGTCATATTACTACTATAGCATTAGAAGATAGACGCACCGTTGCTGCCGATTGGTACACAAATGTTATTTATCGATATTATTAAGTTTTGAAAAATTTCGTGAAAAATGTCCAAAACGAAAAAGAATGTTACATCATGACAACGCATCGTCGCATACAGCAAAACTAACAACTAAGTATCTGGATGCCCTAAAGGTCAGCACCATGGACCCTCCACCATACAGCCTTGACCTAGCAACTTGTGATTTCTTTTTCTTTTGATTTTCTTCTTTAAAGATGAAGTATTGTCACGCCCTTAATTTGAAAGGTGTTGATGACGTGCATTTGGGAGTGTAGCAGCATTAAGGGTTGGTGAACAACTCTGAATAACAAGACACAATTAACAAAAACGATAACATAAATTTAATATAACAAATAAGCAGAGACAATGAAAGTGAGCAAGCAAGCCATTTTTAGGATTAAGTATTTAAGAAAGATCAGTTACTGGTTACCTAATGCCATTGAGCAGATGTTACGCTGGTTGCCATACCCAAAGGCGGATGTTGATTGGGCAGCGCCTCCGGCCGCACCTGGGTTGTTGCTATCAAGACTGCCATGCCTATAGATTTATGAAAGGGTTTTTATATTATAGACAGACGCCTCCACACAGGACATGGTCATATATGGAGAGATAACCTCTACTCTATGAGTTGGCATCACCCACATAATATCACAAGGATATGACTGGCACTGAATGCCCAGCTCATGCATCCTGTGTTGCACCATGTTAAGTAAGAATGCAAGAAATAAGCTTCACATGAACCAAATTCTAAAGAAAAGTAATTTTTACGAAATTAATTTAACTTAACTTGACCCATACGTTTCAATATGTACATTCATCGAATGCAAAAATGTATTGATGTTAAGGGGAATGTTTTGAAAAAACAATAAAAATAATTTAAGTTTGTTAAAAGTAATCCCTTTTTGATTTTCTAAAAAGGTTAAAGGTCAGTCTCTTATCCGTTATAGAATTAGTATAATATTCATATAAAAGGCAATGTTTCTGTTCACGTTCCATTACTCACGATATGTTTACCTAGGAATTATTTCAAATTAAGCAAGAAGGTTTCAACAGGCAGAAACAGTAGCACCACTTTTAAGCATGCCCAATAAATGACGATTTGAAATAGAACTAAACTTCCTTTTTCTTCCAACGTGACCCCTGGGAGGGAGGGAGAGAGAGGGAGAGGAGAGACGCGAGGGCGACCAGATCCGGATGACGACGGACGCAAGCACGAAAGAGGGTCCCTAACGTTTCAGATAGAACGCATCCTCCGCCGCCCAATTCCTACCACCAAGCAACGAACCTCTAGCGGTCCCTGGAGCCCACTCGGAGCGGTAGCCGCAGCGACAATAGGTAAGAAGCCTTTAGAGAGCACAAACCACCGTCCAGCCACAACCCGCCGAACACCGTCACCTGGTCCTGACAAGGAAGATAATGGGCACAGGAAGTGAGAGGGAGGAGAGTCGTGGTAGAAGATGAACCACTCCAGAATTCGCTTGTCGACTCAGGGAAACCACGAAAAATTGTCGCGGTATCGTTCGTGTTATCTTATTTTGAGCGCCTGTTATTGTTTTACTATTTTTGAATTTTGGGTTATTTGTCCTCCGGCTAGCTATTATTACTCAGTCGAGCAAATCTCTTAAACAGGGTGTGTAAACGGAAAGGAGTTGTTACTAAAAGATAACACTGATAAAAGAATTTGTTTTTACACTTTTATTGCCCTCACATGTTATTGATTTCACATATTTACTCTTGATACACGCCCGACTGAAACTGTTATCTTTTCGAATGTAACTATAATCACTTATTTGCCGCACTTTATTAATTCGCGTATTTCACATTTTTGTAACTAACTTTACGATGCGAGAGATTCTGTAGAATTGCGTAACGTGTACTTCGTGAATGCTTCTGTTGAACTGCGCGACATGTAACCCGTGAATGCTTCTGTTGAACTGCGCGACGTGTAACCCGTGAATGATTCTGTTGAACTGTGCGACGTGTAACCCGTGAATGATTCTGTTGAACTGCGCGACGTGTAACCCGTGAATGATTCTGTTGAACTGCGCGACGTGTAACCCGTGAATGATTCTGTTGAATTGCGCGACGTGTAACCCGTGAATGATTCTATTGAACTGTGCGACGTGTAACCCGTGAATGATTCTGTTGAACTGCGCGACTTTAACCCGTGAATGATTCTGTTGAACTGTGCGACGTGTAACCCGTGAATGATTCTGTTGAACTGCGCGACGTGTAACCCGTGAATGATTCTGATGAACTGAGCAATACTTGTCTCTGGCTTTAGAATTTATACTCCCTTACCCCGATATGCCTAAACATTATAACAGAGCTGCTATTGGATAAAAAAGCGCGCCAACATTAGCGTCTAATTTTATATCCAATCAAAATTGCGAATACATATGCTCTAGGGAAGATATTCCCTCCATTTCTAAAGAAAAGCGCGCTAATCTGACGTCATTTGCTTGTCTCTAATAATTGATAAACAGCTCACCCCCTCGCTATATTGTTACCCGCTCCTACTGTCAGTTTCAGTGAGGTCGTGTAAACTTATTTCCTAACAATGCTTATAATTAACAAACATCTAAAATCATTGTCATACAATAATGTTAAGTTACACTACAATGACTCTGGCATTTACAGTGTTGTGATATAAAATACTGCCTCAAAATCCATAGGCCAGAGTGGGCGGTCACCGGAGATCGAGCCCGGGACCTCCAGAATACGGGTCACAGACGTTGCCACCTGAGCCATCCCGTAAATAGGATGTTAATTTGAAGCAACAGAAGCTATAGAATGGCTTTAAAGATGTGAAACTTGCACCCTTCTCTTCTTGAGACAATATCCGTGTTTTAGAGCATAAAGTCTCTTACAAATATTGACAAGATTCACTTCACTTGCTCCCCCAGGCTGATCTTAAGCTTGTGATAAAGTTAAGAGTGTGCTTCTGCACCAAGAGACAAGAACAGAGAAAAACAATAGCGTTAAATGAGGCGTTTACCGTCACCGAACTGCGCATATTTCCTCTGTTACAGTCACTTCAAAGCAAAAGGTGCAAGGAGCGCGAGTGTAAGATTAATGTTTAACTTCCGTGTTTGTGAGAAGCGGCTAAGGAAACAGAGGAGAAGATAAGCAGAGAATTCATGCATTATCGGATTACTAATTTCCAAGTATCATCATTGTTAGGATTAATATGTTCATGATTGAGAAGATATATGTATTTTGTTAACACTATGTGCTCCTTAAATATGTATAAGTGCTTGTCATAAATAAAAAACATCTGATGTGTTGCACTCACATCACTTTCTCCACTCTTGTGCGAACTATTTTTATAAACGCTTGTTCTCCATCTACTTTATGTTAACCGACATAAGCATTTGCAGAATCTATCTTATTGCTAACTTGCTTGTAGATGCAAGGGGAATATCATAGGCTTTAAGCGAAAGTCAAATATTTTAAGAGCTGGTTGCTATGTGGCGCATTCTGTTCTCTTTGTATGTCCAGGACGTAAAAAATGAATAACGAATTCCCAGTTGAGAAAAAGTGTAAGTATTGCAAAATTCAAACTAATAACAAATATCTCGGAAATGGTTCACTCGATAAAAACAAATATGTATTACATAACTTGTGTGTTTTAACGAGATCTATATTTTTATGTAATAACACTTTGTCTATCTCTTGTGGTTTGCCAGTTATGCGAAAGTCATTCAGAATGAAGAGGACCTTTGGGCACATTCCCAGAAAATTTGAGATATACATTTCATTTGCCATTAGAATATCTCATGAACTCATAATATTTTAATCAAAGTCGATAGAGCCATTTTGAGAAAATCAAAATTTTTTTAAAAATGTTCCATGTAAAGGGCCGTCTGGATTGGGGGGATTTTCTTGAAAATCTTCCTTCGCATCCTTGGAAGATACTAAACTCAAATATCAAGTTTGGTATGTATCCAACTTTTTGTTTTTGAGTTATGCTGTTAACAGACAAACAGGCAGACACTCACTCACACACACACACACACACACACACGGGGATATGTTTAAAAAAATGCTTTATTTGGATTCAGGGCACCTCAAAACATGTATTTCCGGTGGAATCTTGGTATCGAACTTTTTGATGGAATACAATACTTCCCCTATTTACAATACGTAGTAAAGAAAGTAACAATCTAATTATATTAATTTATTAAGTGATATTTGTGCACATATAGACATTTCTTTGTCATAGAGTAAATTTTAGTAAGCAAATGATCATATTCGTCATATTTTCACTCTTTCAAGAAGTGAAGGATCCTTTTTATGCAATTTCTTACTTCCTTGTTCATTTGAATTGTCAGTTGAAGTATAAAGAAGTGTTTCGAAGTATTGTTGGCTGGAAATATAAAATCTTTTTGTTTAAAAACTTGCACAACATATCCATTGTGTATTGAAACTCAGAGCTCATAACCTCAAGTAAAAGAAATCTACGAAACAAATCACAGCATGTTTTAAACTCTGTAGTGAAAATCTTAATAAAATAAAAATGCATGCCACAATATCGAATTCCATAACTCAAAATGCTCTTGTGAACGCTTTGTGCTTTACCAGAAAAAATGTGATCTAGTTGGAGAATTTAATTTTGTATGTTGCAATAGTAGCTCAGTTGGTTAGAGCGCCGTAAGCCGAAGATCCGTAGTTCAGAGTCAGAAAATTCTTTAAACGTAATTTTTCAATGGATTACCATGTATGTTCCAAACACCTCAATGCTCTCACTAAGATTCAAGTTGGAAGAAACTGGTGGACTCGACTTAGATTCCCGGGAGAAGCAATTAACTTTGAAAGGATTAATATTACAGAGGTCTTCGTCACTTCACGTCACGTAAATTTAAGCGTGTCAGACACCAGACATTTGTTTCACTATATTACAAGCTAGATATCAAATACAACATTTAAACTGGTGCAAACTTTACAGTTTATCTGTATAATCTTTTTCAAAAAGTGGTTTAACTCTAATAACTGAATCACGCTCATCCCGCGTGCTTTGGTGCACGGAAAATGATATATTTGTTCCAATAATTATCAAGTTAGTGCAGATGACATTCCTGATTTTAAATGCATTTAACTCATATTCAATAAAATCCATACTGCACTTAAATCAGTATTAATACAGAGAACAACTCAAAAACGTAATTTTTGTACATCACAAATTTTGAATGTGCATTATTAAACCGGCACATGTCAATTTACTGCCAGAAACATTGAGCATTACAGTATGGTTTTAAGGGCAGACTAATGGAGAAAATTGCCCCCAAAATTACATTTTTTTACTTTCTCTACTACGTGCATGTTAGGCAGAGATTTGATAGAGAGCTTTCACCGAAAACGCATATTTTGAGGCCCCCTGAATCCAAAAAAAAATACATTTTAAAAACGTTCCTGGTATTTAGGTTCAATACCTTCCAAAGATGCCTCAAAGATTTTCAAAATAGCCCTCCACCCCAAACTACCCTTTATATGAAACATTTTTCGAATTTTTTTATTTTCTGAAAAATGGCTGTAAGATTTTAATTAAATACCATAGGTTACAGATATTTACATGAAAAATAAAATTTGTATCTTGCATTTTCTGGGAATAGCCTGCGAAGACAAAAGCTACCTTACTTAATAATAGTACCAATTTGTGGAAGTAACCTCTCTAAAGGTTGGGCTATAATTTACCTCCAAGGAACGCTGATCTTTTTGCTCTGAAGTGTAGAATTCGCAGTACAATGTGGGAGATGCAGTACCGTTTTTAAAAATGTATTTAAAATATAAATATTGCGCCTAAAGTGATAAAACATATATCCATTTAAAGCGGAAATTCTAAACAATAATACTGTACAAAAACAGCAAAAAAATCCGATGTGTTACACTCACATGACTTTCTCTACCCTCTATCGTTTTTAGTGGGTGAGGCAGTATTCTTAACACTTAAATAATATCACTCTAATTATATAATATAAATTATAATAACAGCCCGCCTTAAAGCAATATGTGTATGCTATAATATATGTAAAGTGTATATTACAGTCATTGCATTATGTTTATATTATGTATAATAATGCTATGTGAATATATTACGTAATTTTAACAATGTAGGAGCTGTAAGAATAGAAGGCGAAAGTTGCTAACAATGACGTAACCTTGCAGACAACAATAAATTAGAAAGTTTAATAATGCTACTAATAATTCTTGGAACAATAATGTAATATTTAAAACAGTTTATAAATAGCCAATCAATAACCAAAAACGCTTAAGTTAAATAAAAGTATTCAATTGGAATAGGGTTAGCCAATCAGAGACTTGAAATAGTGGAAATATACGAATTTAGACGGTAGACGCCAGACGCTAGAAGGCAGCGTTCCCGAGCAGATCGATCGGTACGTATTCAGTGTGAGACAATAAATTCATTACGGCGTGAATAATATAAAATTTACATGTTAAAAGGTACAATTAACAATAATCTCACAGCTCTACAGTACATCAGTGAAGTGTTATTTAATCGTGTGAAAGATTAATAAAACGAAGTTAAATACCATTATAATTTGTGTAAGCCTTCATTCTTTAGCCGTCCTACCCCTGCTAAGAGATGCGTGTTCTGAAAATTACTACTGACGCAGCCGAGGCATACATATATAGTATTTAAATAAACATTAAAATACAAAGTTGATTTGTAAACGTGGGGACGAAGGTCACCGGAAAGTGAACGTGGGGCGAAGGCCACCGGAAAGTTTGTATCGTTCGTGGGGCGAACACTCCAAGAAACATATCTCCCGCAATACGTGGTGCAACCACTACAACAATTTAAAACCACATCAATTGGTGCCCACAGCGTGGTGCTAATTACTTAAAGATAATCTACCACAAGGTTTCCTCTCCAAACGTGGGGCTACAACACTCTCATGGGTATAAAGATTATTCTTACGAACGTTTATTTTCCTATCCACTGCATTTTAATCGAGATAAACCTTTCCGGAAACAGCTGTATTACACATTTCGTTATAGATACAAAGGAAATAGCGATAGTCAATGTTTTAGAACAGGAGGCTATACGCTGGCCTTAAAATTCCATACTCTTAACATGACATCACGAGAAACAACTGAAAATCGACAAAGAATGCCTAAGTATTGAACAACTGGAAGCATTAATAACGAATATCTCATAAATGGCTGAAGCCACAAAATAGGTTATTTGAAATAATTTGTGTGATTTAAAGAGATCTACATTTTTTGTGAAGTACGTTTTCGTCTATTGCTTAACGTTTACCAGATATACAAGATAATACAAAATTCCTTCCAAATGAAGAGGAATCCACAGGTTATTCCCAGAAAATTCTAGATACACACTTTGTTTGGCATGTAAATATCTTTAATATATGGTATTTTAATCAAAATCGCTATAGCCAGTTTTAGAAAAGCAAGCTTTTCGAAAAATGTTCCATGTAAAGGGTAGTTTGGGTGGGGATTTTCCTGAAAATCATTGTGTCACGTCTTTGGAAGCTCCTGAACCTAAACACGAATTTTGGTATTTATCCGACTTTTCGTTTTTGAGTTATGCTGTTCATAGACACACACGGGTGTTTTTTCTAAAAATGCTTTTATTTGTAATCAGGGGGCCTCAATAAATGTATTTGTGCTGAAACCTCGATATCGAATTTTTGTGTGGGATGCAATACCTTCTCTACATACTGTGTACCTGGTAGAGAAATTAAAAATACCAAAATGCGTAAGCATAACCAGAGACTTTCCTCTAGAAATGAACTGATAGCGACAAATAAAGAACAGTGGTGAATCATGAAACCAGAGAGAACAAATTTCAGCGGATCTGCACTGTACTGATTGCTTATGGAGATGTGAAACTCCGAACATTCGAATACATAAACCCCACATGAGTTCTGCTCCATACAGTTTGCTCCTCCTTTTGAATGTGATATCCTGGATGTTTACGCCTTACATCACAAAGGACCAGCAAAGCTATGACAGGGCTAAACCAGTGAACCCGACATCCCGGAATCAGGCTCCCACACGAAATTGCTCCACTACCTAACACTCTGTAGTTGTCAGTTTAATATTTATATTAATACTAGCTGGTTTACCTGACGCTGCGCGCGTAGTTTTTTTAAACTAGAATTACGATAATTAATTTTATTTACCTCCCCCGTTCTTTATGAAACTATAGACTGAGCGGAATGGCTCAGGCAATAACGCCTGTGGTCCGAGTTCGGGAGATTGTGGGTTAGTTTCCCGTGGCCGACACTCCTAACCCATGGGTTTTTACGACGTTTCCCCGAGTCGTTACTCAAATGCTGGGAAGGATCATTAAGTCCTCTGAATTTCCTGCCCCTCCATTTCACTCCATTCTCATTTCACTTCAACTTTCATCTTGGTTTCTTTCAGGTTTGCAAGTGTCGGCGAAAGGTCTCGACGTGTGCATGGCACGGTTTTTTTAGAGTGGAGGAGAAAATAATTTAATCATAATCCCAGCCTCGATGGGAGTCGGGATTAGAGTGTGGGACTCACCAATAGTCGGCATACCCACTAAAAACTCCTCCACTGGAAGGAAAATAGAAGAAGAAAAAGTGGAATAAAACGTGGTTTTGTGCGGTCTCGCATAGCACCCGTGTTAGTACTTGAAGGCTGTTGGCTGCCGCCCTATAGATGGGAGCGGATAAAGGTAAACCTGGCTGCAACACTACTGGAAATAGCGAGGAAATGGTAATTGTGTGGAAGAGATAGGTTGATGTAGAACTTACTTCTGGTGAAACTGAAGTGCCCGGCTATGGTAATCTTCGGCGTAAGTTGTGCTGGTCGAAGGCCTTCGGCGATTACTTAGGGCCTCCGATTTGACTGGCTGCTGGAAGTGGGCTCGAAGTTGATGTTGCTGTGCTTCCAGAGATCTGAACGTCATGTCTATGGTGTCGAGGTGTTGAGCTATCGTGTCTGAAGCTGTAGATGAGTTCTGGATGGAGTTGTCGATGGTGCTGATTCTGGATGTGATGGTCTCGAATTGCCCAGCTAGAAAAACTTGCTGAGCAGCTGAAGTGTCTTGAAGGTCCCTGATGGGTTCCTCCAGGGCTGTCAGCTCACGTAGGCCCTGGACTTCCACGATGATCGGTGCTGGTGATGGTGCTTGTGTCGGCGAATGTGGAGTGGTCGTCTGCGGCGAGGTTGGAACTGGTGGCTTCTGCGGTGCCTTCCTGCGAGGATGCAGGGGGCAGAGTGCTTGGCCGGTGAAATGGTTCGACCCTCCACATGTAGCGCAGTAGCGGCAGGGGAAAACGATGCTCTCTGGAAACCTTCGTCCGCCGGAATGGGAGCGGTCTAAGGGTTCTGGGCCCCTCAGGAGATGTGTAGGCCCACAGGGGGAGGGGAGCCGGCTGAACCGGTGCCTGGGAGTTTAAAACTGTAAATGTTAGGGACCTGCCCCTGCGGGAAGGATCATTAAGTCTCCAGAATTTCCTCTCCCTCCATTTCAGCACCATTCTCATTTCACTTCACCTTTCCTCCCCTTTGTCTCTTTCGCGGTTGCAAGTGTCGACGAGAGTGCCCATCCGGAGAGAAGGTATAACAGATCTATGTATGTCGACATGCCAAGTCCCCCCCCCGCATTGAATCCTAATGGTATGTAATGATAAGGTACTTAAACAAAGAATTAATTAAAACTCTCAGGACACTATAAATAATAAAATAACTGAGAAAACACTATTCAAAACCGCTGTTTAACAATCACAAATATCACAGTTTGTAATGATTTCTCGTGATTGCAGCTGAGTGACTTCACGTTGTCACATTTGGGCTGCCTATTTATTGGGAAAATCTAAGTTGGGAAGAAATAATAACAGTTTAAGTAACGTCAATATAACCTTGTTTATTCTTAGTATGCAACACACAAAACTACTGAGAAAACACAAAAAGGACAGAGAAAGAGTTTATTGAAATATTCTGCTTCCTTCAACTGAAGGCTGCTGTACATAAAACTTAAAAAGGTGCAAAGTATAAGTAACAAATTCAGACAAAGATAAGTATGTGTAAATAGAATATACGTGATATGAAATTGTACCATAATTTTTGACACATAATTGAATTCATAAAAAGGAGGAGGAGGAGAAGAAGAAAATGAGAAATTACAAATTATAATAAGTCCATATTCTAACGTTGGATAATAACTTCAACTTATTTATTACTCTTGTGTTAGCAATGTTTGAGCACTAAAACGAACCTTGTAATCAATGCGATTATGTTGAATCTTTTTGTGTGTTTTTTTGTTACTCTATTTTATTTTACTCCTTGGTCATATCGCGACGGATTTGTTGATGAATAACCTTTAGAACGATATTTGATAGACAGTTAGCCTTCTAGGTCTCATCCCGGTAACCACCCGCTCCGTCACGTGTCACAGAGACCCTAACGCATAGCTACGGAACCTTTTGCTTGGGTGCCGTACAGTCCAACCGCCCCTCTCATATAAAGGAGGACAGTTAGCCTTCCAGGTCTCATCCCTGTAACCACCTGCTTCATGCCGGCAGATGTCGTTAGGGTGCCGTCCAGTCTAACCGCCGCCCTCACACAAAGGCGGACAATTAGCCTTCTAGGTCTCATCCCTGGAAGATGCCGTCTTGCTTCGTCACGTGCCCACGGAGACCGCCAGCGTATGGCAGCCGGATCTACTGCTTCGTGCCATGGATGGTGTTAGGGTGCCGTCCAGTCTAACTGCTTACATTGTCTGCGGATAGATGGCATAGCATTCGCTATTACCACTTATTTTTCATTTTACTCTTGTTTTTAGACTTAAGGTGGAACTTTGGGTCGTGTATTAAATATACAATCCGGCATTTACCTTGGTGACTGAGGAAAACCACGAAAAACCCTCAAACAGATCTTTTTGTGCTATTTTATATCAGTACACAATAAATAATCATATGAAGATAAATAATAAGAGGTAGTGGTATTTCGTGTTAGGTGTTGTTGCTGTTATCACAGTCTAATATAATGCAGCTGAAAACGTCGTTTTTCGTGGTGTAGTGGTTACCATGCTAGACTCTAGTTCCCGAGGTCGCGGGTTCAAACCCGGCGGAGGGCAATGGATTTTTTCGGGCGTAAAAATCCTTAGCATGGCTTCTTTCGAAAGGGAAGTAAATCTGGTGGTCCCGTGTCGTAGATTTACGGCACGTAAAGCAACCTCAAGCCTGATAAAGAGATCTCTGAGCAAAATTATCGTCTTTCACGCCGAATATAGAATGAGAGGCTAGGGACCACAGTAGTTAGGGCGTCCATAAAATAAAAAATCAGATAAAAAGGTTCAATTTCTCAACTAAGCGATTATAACACCTTTGCTGTAAGCATATCTACAGGTGGCATAGTTGTAATGATTTATTTGACTGTACTGTTACTCCATGATCACAACGAATAGAAGTGAACACGTTGTTCCTTTGTTATTTTGTGAGGCCGTGAAAGCCTAAGTAATTATTACCCTTATGTTGGCAATGTTCCATCTATTACGATGATCATAGAGAAAGATATAGATGGTCTTGCAAGCTTTTGTAGGCATCATATAAAGTTAAATATTTCATCATGTCAAATGGGGAGCAATTTCGAATTCTAAGCTAAACAATAAGTTTCTCCTTTTTTAGTTCCATTTATACCCCGCCTTTAACTACATTGGTCTTATCGGCGACTAAGGCTATCTCTGCCAAGTTTGGTCGAAATCGGTGCAACAGTGTAGAAGCCTATAAGGTATCCATACATATACTGACTTCTAAAATTGAAAATTGAGTTCTTTATTTACGACGCTCTATAACTGCTATGGTTTCTTAGCGTCCCATTTTATACTGGGCATGAAAGACCGAAAAATTTTCTTAGAGAGCTCTTTATAAGGCTTGAGATTCTTTTACGTGCCGTAAATCTCGACACGGGACTACTGGCTTTACTTTCCTTCTGAAGGAAACCATGCTTAGGATTTTTACCCCCGAAAAAATTCATTGCCCTCCGCCGGGATTAAACCCACGACCTTGGGAACTAGAGGCTAGCAGGGTACGCCTAGACCACGGAGGACGACTACCACTGGTAACATGTAACCACTGGTAACTCGCTCATATCATGCATACTTCCATCTAATCGTTATTTGTGTGTAACTGCGAAGTTAATGGCCATTAAGCTAATTACAGGCTGATTTTTTCGACGTAACAAGATTATCTGTACGCGCAGTAGTTGGACAAGTCCATTTATCTTCTGGGAGGAGTGTCAATAGCAACAGAGCAACAGGCGCGTACACAACGTGAGATAAGGTGACATCACTACGGTTCACAGTGAGTGTTTGTTCCATGCAAGAGGAAAACTACCAGCCGCCCCCCTCATCCTAGACTACCTTCTCCTCCTCTGCGTATCTGCCTTTTCACAGAGACAAAATCGAGCTGTAACTTACAACCCTTAATTGTAACCATTACAGTTTAGCCTTAAACGAGGATATCTGTTTATTACAACGGTAGTCTAAAAGAATAAAAACCTACACAAAATATAACGAATCCGTCACTACAAGTATTGTGGGTTTCTTTTCTTTTCTTTTTTTTTTCTTTCTTTTTTTTAATTTTTTTACATCACTTTCACTTCTTCTTGGTCATATCACGACGGTTACTAGGTATAAGTCCGTTAGTTTACTTGAGTCAGTGTATGCCAGACAGATTGCTTTAGTTGCGTGGTCGCATTCCTATACCACCTCCTGAAAAACTTTTCATAGACGGTATTAGTTACGTAGTCCCAATTCTTTTTCACTGCTTGAGTGTTGCCGGAATGTAGGCTTGGAACTGTTGGCTTCTTTAAGTGTACACATGTCATTGTGAGCTTCTCTGGCATTAGTTGCGTAGTCGTCTTTCTGTGTCATCCAATTAGATAGTGTTTTGATACATGGCGTTAGGTGTGTATTTGGCCTCCCGTGCAATCTATTTTTGCTTTTTCTGCCACGTATCTATAGAAGGTAAGAGGAAGTATTTATTCCAACCTAAGTTCTATGTCGAGATTTGACCAGATATATATCTTTTGAAGCCCCTGAATAAAAAAGTACATTTTTATGTGTGTGTGAACAGGATAAGAAAAACGAAAAGTAGGATAAACACCAAACTTGGTATTTAGGTTCAGTACCTTCAAAAGAAATTTTCAATAAAATCCCCATCCCAAACTACCCTTTACATGAAACTTTTTCCAGATTTGTTATTTTCTCAAAAATGGACCTAACGATGTTTATTAAAATGCCATATATTTAAGATATTTACATCTCAAATAAAATGTACATCTTTAATTTTCTGGGAACATTCTCTGAAGTCCACTTTATTCGGACGGAATTTTGTATAATTCTGTATAACTAGTGAACATTAAGAGATAAACAAAAACGTAGGTACAACACAAAAATGTAGAACTCTTTAGGACACGCAACTTATTTCAAGTAACTTTTTTGTGGTATCAGAAATTTTTCTGAGATGTCCGTTAATATTGTTTTCAATGGTTTAATATTGTGGCGTATTATTAATATTATTGTCATTACCAGACGCACTGTTGTGCTGTGTTGTTGCTACCAGACGTAGCATTGTTGTATTTCTTTAGTAATATTTCGGCTTAACGGTGCTTCCCTTCGGTGCGAACCACGCCAAAGGGAAAGATCTTTTTGAAGTTGTCTGGTATGACGTCAACCCAGTCTGGTTTCGGCTAGACACGGTTGGTGGGGGTAAGGAAGCGTCACTCTAGTGGAAGTTTTCGTTGGAGTCAAACGTGTGTGGCCGGTCTACGGTTTACTGGCATCTCCCTCCACCCTTTTTCCTGTGTTCAATATGTAGAGTCGCCAGACGTGTTGTGAATAAATCCCAGGTATGTAAAGGTAATGTGTGTTATGTAATTTTTCAGTGTAGTATAAAACCCACGCCTTCCCCTTAAATTTCCACACCAAGGTCCCGGACTTTCGCTGCCAGCGAGTTGCGCCACCCCCATGTGCGTGTTGGGGTGATCTAAATTAACTACACTTTCTGGTAACATTTTGGCCTTCACCCCAACATGTAACAATATCTATAATTTTGTTTACTTCTATCGCTATATACTTGTTTCTCGCGATGTCATGGAAAAAGTACGAAATTTTAAAGCCATAACGAGCCATTTTTAAACACCTGACTATTGATTCGGTTTCCTCTATTTCTCTTGTACCTACAACGAAATGTATAATGAAACTATGTCTGCAACTGTTATTTTGATTAACGCCATGCCTATGCTACGGTATGACCCATAAATATCCCAAATTGGCTATTTTAGGAAATGGGTGAATCTTTCTTGAGTAAAACCAATAATAAAACAACATTTTTAGTAAACACACTACAAAAAAATACATATTTATGTTTATATACTTATAGAAAGACCTACAAATCAGGTAAAAATACACAAAAGCAACTACACTGGTTTTATTTCGTGGTCGAAATGTACAAAAAGAGCTCAGAACGGCGTTGGGAATGTCTCCGACCTCAGGAGGTAGGTGAGGAAGTAATCGTAGCGCAGTACGCTGAAGAAACAGGATCCGCAGGCGCCACATCGTGTGAGCCAAGGGTTGTTGCATATCCTCACCGCTAAACAACTGCCGAGGGTGAACATCAGCCACAGCAAGACAACGAAGACGATGCAGCACATCACCAGCCGCATTTTCCGAAACCGCGACCTGTAACATTATTGTTATATTTTACTATCTAAGATGAATAATGTGGCAAATAAACTTATTTATTGCACGAAATGCGTTATAAGCCTCGTTTTGAGCTCTAACTTATAAATCGCTCGTAACTCGCTCGCAACTATCTCGTAACTAACTCACATTTGTCGTTTTTTATAGTTTCCTGTTGCTAGGGAGACACATTAATGTTCCAGAATTTACCAGAATACAGATTGCGAACTTTCTCGAAGAGTAGCGAATCAAAGTCTCTTCCAATGCTTGGCCGACTGTACCACACGCATACTTTCTCGAATCTCCTGCGCTCTTTCATCGATGACTTGGACGATTGTATCACGCTACAATAATACATAAATGCATTCCTTGATATGGCACTACTTCTTCGTATAGGACAGGGCTGTTTCACAACCAACGAGAACGGTAACCAGAACGAGAACGACAAAGTTGAAATACATATATTCAAATGGGAGCGTTCACAATCGACGGGAAGCCTTCCCATGTAACCAATGCGATTTGTTGAATCTTTTTGTATTATTTTATATCAACACACAATAAATAATCGTATAAAGATAAATAATAAGAGGCAGTGGTATTTCGTCCAGTTTGGTGCTGTTGCTGTTATCACAGTCTAATATAATACAGCTGGAAAAGTTCAATTTCTCACCTAAGCGATTTTAACACTTTTGCCGTAAACATGCCCACAGGTGGCATAGTTGTTATAATTATTTATTTGACTGTGTTGTTACTCCGAGATCACAACGAATAGCAGTGAACACGTTGTTCCTTTGTTATTTTGTGAGGCCCTAAAAGCCTAAGTAATTATTGCCCTTATGTTGACAATTTTCCATCTATTACGATGATCATTGAGAAAGGTATAGATGGTCTTGCAAGCTTTTGTAGGCATCACATAAAGTT
The DNA here is from genome assembly GCA_030765065.1 of Deroplatys truncata. NCBI lineage: Eukaryota > Metazoa > Arthropoda > Insecta > Mantodea > Mantidae > Deroplatys > Deroplatys truncata. Next base: position 57,672,567 of record CM060981.1, read on the forward strand.
AAATAACTAATCATGTGAAATGGGGAGGAATTTCGAATTCTAAGCTAAAGAATAATTTTCTCCTTTTTTAGTTCCATTTATACCCCACCTTTAACCACATTGGTCTTATCCGCGGCTAAGGCTATCTCTGTCAAGTTTGGTCGAAATCGGTGCAACGGTGTAAAAGCCTATGAGGTATCTATACATACACTAACTTCTAAAATTGAAAATTTAGTTTTTTATTTACGGATGCTCTATAACTGCTATGATTCTTAGCGTCACATTCTATATTGAGCTTAAAAAACCGAAAAGTTTGCATAGAGACCTCTTTATCAGGCTTGACGTTCTTTTACGTGCCGTAAATCTCGACACGGGACCAACGGCTTTACTTTCTTCTGAAAGAAATCATGCTATGGATTCTTACGCCCGAAAAAATCCATTGCCCTCCGCCGGGTTTGAACCCACGACCTGGGAAACTAGAGGCTAGCATAGTACGCCTAGACCACGGAGGATGACTACCACTGGTAACGTGTAACCACTGGTAACTCGTTCATATCATGCATACTTTCATCTAATCGTTATTTGTAACCGTTAATGCAGTGTAACTGCGAAGCTAATAGCCATTAAGCTGATTTTCTCGTCGTGACAAGATTATCTGTATGCGCAGTAGTTGGACAAGTCCATTTATCTTCTGGGAGGAGTGTCAATAGCAATAGAGCAGCAGGCGCGTACACAACGTGAGATAAGGTGACATCACTACGGTTCCGAGTGAGTGTTTGTTCCATGCAAGCGGAAAACTGCCAGTCGTTCTCCCCCCACCCTAGACTACATTCTCCTTCTCTGCGTCTCTGCTTTTCACAAAGACAAAATCGACCTGTACGTTACAACCCTTTGTTGTAATCGTTAACGCAATGTAACCATTACAGTTTTAGCCTTTCCCAAGCTATAACCTTCTCGTTCTCGGGCATAGCATTAGATCTATATTGTGCATATTAGACTCTTCACTGTAGAGATTATTCTAGGCGGCCGTTACATGAAACAGCCACTTGGCTCTCTATAGTCGCAAGCTGGAAACATGAAACTGGAAGAAATTAGTAGCACATGCGCTTCCTAACCTCAAATTCTGACACCCCAGATGCATTAAACTTTGGATCCTTTAGTGAAAAGGTCATCTTTAGTTTGTTTATATGCAGCTCAAAACTACCTATTGCCTCAGAAGCAATGGCAAGAGTTACAAAGAACAGCAAAAGCTGGTAGAAATTAACAAAGAACAGTAAATAAATTTAATGTGCAGCATGGAATGGATATGTATTTGGATAATGTTTACCGTATCGAAATTTGACGTTGGCTAACCCGCACTTGTTGGCTGAATTAGAAGCAGATGAAAAAAATCTGATGTGTTACACTCACATGACTTTCTCTACTCTTGTACAAACTAGTTTTACAAACGCTTATTCTCCATCTACTTCATGTTAATCGAGACATTGTAATGTTAATATTATTGCTAATTTTCTTGTAGCTGCAAGGGGAATATGGCAGGCTTTAAGCGATAGCCAATATTTTAAGAGCTTATTACTATGTAGAGTATTCCAATTTCATTGCATGTCCAAAACATAAAAAACGAATAACGAATTCCCATTTGAGAAAATGTATAAGATTGGAAAATTCAACAAATAACAAGGAATATCTCGAAAATGGTTCACTCAACAACAAAAATGTATATGACATCAATTGTGTATTTTAACGTGATCTACATTTTTTGTGTAGTAAAATGTTGTCTATCTCTTATGGTTTACCAGTTATGCAAAAGTCGTTCACAATGAAGAACACTTTTGGAGACATTCCCAGAAAATTCGAGATATACATTTTATTTGTCATTAAAGTATCTTAAATATATGATATTTTAATCAAAATCGTTAGTACTATTTTTTAGAAAATTAAAATTTTCGAAAAATGTTTCATGTAAGGGGTATTTTCTTTAAAACCTTCGTGTCGCATCTCTGGAAGATACTGAATCTAAATACCAAGTTTGGTGTTTATCTGGCTGTTCGTTTCTGAGTTATGCTGTTCACACACAGACACACACACACGGACATGTTTCCAAAAATACTTTTTTTGGATTCAGGAGGCCTCAAAACATGTATTTCCTGTAAAATCTCGGTATCGAATTTTTGGGTGGAATGCAATACTTCCCCTACTTACTATACGTAGTAGAGAAAGTAAAGAGTGTATGGCTATATTATACTGGATTAAAAATCCCATATTCCTTGCATGACATCACAATAAACTAATCAATGACGACTTAGGACTTTCCACAAAGTATTAAGTACATATTTCAAAATTCAAACCAATAGGAACGAATATCTGGGAAACTTAATGTAACAGAAAAATTTTGTTTTACATAAATTGTGAGTTTTAACGAGATCTACTTTTTAAAAAGTTTTCGCTTCTCTCTTACGCTTTACCAGTTTAAACACAAGTATACAAACTCCACCGAGTAAAAAAAAAACGACTTCACAGGCCATTCGCAGACAATTGAATGTATACATTTTATTTTCAATCCAAATATGTTAAACATAGATTATTTTAATAAAAGTTGTTGAGAGCCATTTTGAAAAAATCAAAAATAACGAAACGTTTTCTACGAATAGCGTAATTTTGAAAGATAGATTTTCTTGAAAATCTTCGTGTCGTCTCCTTGGTAGATCCTGAACAAATAACCAAGTTTTAGTATTAATCCGATAATTCCTTTTTACTTTCTCTACTACGTCTAGTAAGTAGGGGAAGTATTGTATTCCACCCAAAAATTCGATACCGAGATTTCACCGGAAATACATGTTTTGAGAGCTCCTGAATCCAAAAAAAGCATTTTTGGAAACATGTCCGTGTGTGTGTCTGTGTGTGTGTGTGTCTGTGTGTGTGTGTGTGTCTGTGTGTGTGTCTGTGTGTCTGTGAACAGCATAACTCAAAAGCGAACAGTCGGATAAGCACCAAACTTGGTATTTAGGTTCAGTATCTTCCAGAGATGCGACACGAAGGTTTTCAAGAAAATCCCCCCACCCCAGACTACCCTTTACATGGAACATTTTTCGAAAATTGTAATTTTCTCAAAAATGGCTCTAACGATTTTGATGAAAATATCATATGTTTAAGATAATGTCATGAGAAATGAAATGTATATCTCGAATTTTCTGGGAATGTCTCCAAAAGTATTCTTCATTGTGAACGACTTTTGCATAACTAGTAAACCATAAGAGATAGACGAAATTTTACTACACAAAAAATGTAGATCGCGTTACAATACACAACTTATGTCATATACATTTCTTTTGTTGAGTGAACCGTTTTCGAGATATTGCTTGTTATTTCCTTAAATTTTCCAATACTTATACTTTTTCTCAAATTCCTTATTCATTTTTTTTATTTCCTGGACATGCAAAGAGAATGGAATGCGCCACATAGCAACCAGCATTAAAATGTTTGACTATCGCTTAAAAGCTACCATATTCCCCTTGCATCTACAAGAAAATTAGCAATAAGATTGACATCTCGATATCTCGATTAACATGAAGCATATGGAGAATAGGCGTTTGTAAAATTAGATTGTACAAGAGTAGAGAAAGTCATGTGAGTGTAACACATCAGATTTTTTAGTTATGCTGTTCACAGACAAATACACACCCACGTGCGGGCTACCTTTACATACATTTATATATTTATCATTGGTTTTTATTTTCTCAGAAATAGCTTTAAGAATTTTGATTAAAGTACATATGTTTATGAACATTTTCCTGAATAATAGAATGTATACTTTAAATGTTCTGCAAGTAGCGTGCGAAGTTCTCTTTATTCGCATGAATTTTTCATGTTTTATAACTGGCATACCATAAGAGAGAGACAAAAACGTAATAAACAAACAATTTCAGACCTCATCAAAACATACAATTCACCTCATTCCCTTCTTTTTTAACATTGGCTATTTACGATTATCGTTGCTCTTGGTTTTTTTCAATGCTTCCTATTTTTTGAAGTGCTAAGTCATTATTTATTTGTTTCTCGCAATGTCATACAGAGAGTATTGAATTTCAAAGCCAACATATAGCATTTTAAAGATTTGACGCTCGTTTCATTCCCCATTCCCTGAGAGAGATAGCTCAGGCGGCCACGTCTGTAGCTTGCATTCGGAGGTCCCAGGATCGACCCCTGGCGACCGCCCACTCTGACCCATCCATATTTTCGTGGTTTTCCCGGGCTGTCAGACGAATGTTGGAGTGGTTTCTTTCATCCCCGAGTTTCCTGTCCCTTCATTTCATTCATCCCTCATCTCATTAGTCTCTTTCAGGGTCGGAAGTGGCGGCGATGGTGTTTCGGTGCAGAGTGGCAGGGGGAAAGGATGCTCTTTGCAACTCCCTCCGTCCCAAGCCAGGGCTGCCAGGGTATCCGAACCCTTGAGGGGTATTGGACCCCCGGGGTGGGGTTCCTGATTTGACTGTTCGTCTGCCGGGTTGTCTCTATCTGGAAACTTAGGAACCTGTAATTGCTGTGCCGTCGCTCCTGGTTCCGGCCGCCCGGTATCTCCTCTCGCCTCATCCTTCCTCCCGGAGACGCCCCCTCGCGAGGCGTAGGTACAACATCCACTCTGAATCGATACCGAGTCCCCTTCGTAGTCACTCCTATCCTAACTTATCCCTCTTATACATACAACGAAGTACGTAATGAAACTATTTCTGCAAACGTTTATCTCCATTAAAAAGGGTATATGCACATATTACATAGGGGCTCCGAAACCAGGGCAGAGCACTGTAAGCAGCCGCAACGACCCTTTGAGCGTGACCCCTGGGAGAGAGGGATGAGGGGAGAGACTCGACCAAGGGCGACCAGATCCGGGAGACGGCGTGTGCAAGCATAGACGGAGTCCCTAACGCTTCTAATTCGAACGCATCCGACGCCCATCCACAAGCCCCTGCTCCCCTCGGAGGTTCCCTGGAGTGGAGCCAATTCTAAGGGCACCCCGAGGCGGGACCTAGCTGAGCAGTCCAAGCGACACCAGGGATAAACCCCAAAGTGCACCTCCACCGTCCAGCCGCAACACACCGAATATCGTCACCTGGTCCTTCAATCCTGAAACAAATAATAATGAAGGAAATGATGTGTACTGAAAATGAGGAACAGGAAAGTCATGGTAGAAACAGAACCATTCCAGCATTCGCTTACCTACTCAGAGAAACCACGAAAAACTTAGGGTCAGAGGCAGTCGCGGGTATCTGTGTATTAAATAGTGGACTATAATCTGCCTCAAACAAGAATGATCCTCTTGTAAACATATGAGAGGAAAGAGAGAGACATTGAGACGGAACGCTCTTAGGCCACTGGTTGATGGAGGAGAAGTTCATGATTGGTTTCTTTATTTGTTTTTGCACAATAACCGCCTCCGAGAAGCGCAGCACTGAAAGTAGTTTTTTATTACTGCTCAGGGTGAATTAGTTTCGAGAAGAGAACAGTCTAAAAATGTTTAGATTCATTTTCCTGTATCCTGGAATTACAGCACAAATGTGTTCTATGCTGTAGAATTCTGAAAGTAATGTTTACAACAGACACATACATAGGCATAGAGAGACAGATTAAACCAAAGACAGGCGTAGTTGTACAGCTTGATTTATTGTTCTTAAATAATATGCAAACTAAATTTGTATTACTAATGAAACAGTTGATAGTACATAAGTTGTATTCCTATACCAAACAACCCTCTCGGAACAAAGTAGGTTTCGCTGTGAATGCTGATTCAATGTTATTGTTTAAAGTACAGAGTCCCTTTTGATATTAAGACTGTATTTCCTACACCTCTCGCATACTTCACAAGCCCAGAACACTTGTAGACAATTTAAAAGCAGTAGCTTATAATCATGGAGCAGGTCTGCCAATCTGTGGAAATAAAACACAGCCGAGGCAAACCTTAAAAAGTGGCGAGTGGCGAATGATCGCGCGTTGTTTCGCGATTCTTAAGAAAGAAACCCTGAAGCGTAACCTTATACTACTACACGATAATATAGGGTAGTTAAATTATATTAGAACCCACTCGCGGCCTCTCTCTACTGCGCGAGAGAGCCGGCAGTCGCTAGGGAAATTACAACGGCAGAGGCGGACTAAAATCCCGACCTTATAATAGATGCTGGAAATGTTGGCCTGCTCTCAAACAGGCAGCATATCTCGTGTAAATATTCTCGCTCACTCTCCAAAGCTCAGCAGCAGGAATTCTTGTGATGAAAATTGGAGTGTAGTGTGCGATAAGTGTTAGAAGAAGAATAGGGTCCATATTCTTTGATGAAACAATAAATGCAGAGAAATATCAGAGGTTAATTCTGAGGCAATTTTGCAATCGCTTGACAGAAGAAGAGAAATCGTATGGTTGGTTCCAGCAAGATTCTGCAACAGCACATACGGCTGCCGAACCATTACATGCAATAAGAGAGGTGTGTGATGACAGAATAATTAGTGTTAATTTGTGACCCCTGGTTCTCCTGACCTAACCAGTTGTGATTTTTATTTATGGGGTTCTGTAAAAGATAAAGTGTAGCGTTCCAATCCTCGTACACTACAGGAACTTAGAGAAAACATTGTGCAAGAAATCACAAGAATTCCTGCTGCTGAGCTTCGGAGAGTGAGCGGGAATATTTACACGAGATATGCTGCCTGTTTGAGAGCAGAAGGTCAACATTTCCAGCATCTATTATAAGGTAAGTATTTTAGTCCGCCTCTGCCGTTGTAAATTCCCCGGCGACTGCCGGCTGTCTCGCGCAGTAGAGAGAGGCCGCGAGTTGGTTCGAATATAATTTAACTACCCTATAGTTTAACAAAACTTATCTGCACACATGTAGCGTCCCTGGCGGGTTGAGTCCGCTCCACCTCGTTGTTAACAACAGGATCTTCTTGTCTGAGACAGAGTATAGATAGAATAATAAGGCTTTGCAAGAATATTTTGCGGATGAGTGAGTAGAGAAAGTCGTGTAAGGTTTTTCAACATCTGATGTACAAGGAAATGGAGGTAAGGGTGCTGTTACCTCGCTTTGAGAGCTTCCAGTTCTTCATCATACTCCTTCTGCCCTTCATACAACCTCTGAATCTGAAGTCTGACCAGTTCCCTGAAGCCTTTTTTCCAATCTGGCCTCAGCTCTTCTCCACAGGTGCTCTGAAACACAGCATTGTAAACAACAATATTAACTCTAAATAGTAACACATTTAAGTGCACCTCGGTAGGAGGTCCCAAGCTCGATTTCGGTTAAGTTGAATTATCTTAAGGATATTTCGGGGTACTCCCTTATATGAGAAGACGAATGTCGCCTAACTCTAAGCTCTAGGGACCCCATGCCAATTTGAGTATGGTTACAACAATTTAATTAATTCGCCATCCGATATTACCTGTACGGTTAAAAGACTTTAAATTCCAAGTAAAAAAATATCTGATGTGTTACACTCACACAAATTTTTCTACTTTTGTACAAACTACCTATTTTACAAACGTCATGTCCAGGACATAAAAAAGATAACGAATTCCCATTTGTGAAAAGTATAAGTTTTGGAAAATTCATACAAATAACAAGGAATACCTTGGAAATGATTCACTCCACAAAAAATATATGACAAATTGTGTGTTTTAACGAGCTCTGTTTTTTGTGTGTAGAAAAATTTTGTCTATCTCTTAAAGTTTACCAGTTATGCAAAAGCCATTCAGAAAGAAGGGGACTTTTGGGGACATTCCCAGAAAATTCAAGATATACAGTTTCTTTGTCATGAAAATATCTTAAATATACGATATTTGAATTAAAATAGTTTAGCCATTTTTGAGAGAATCAAAATTTTCGAAAACTTTTCCCTAGAAAGGGCAGCTTGGGGTGGGAATTTTCTTGAAAATCTTCATCTCGCATCTTTGAAAGATACTGAACCTAATTACCAAGTTTGGTATTTATCCGACTTTTCGTTTTTGAGTTATGCTGCTCACAGACACACACAGAGAGACATAGACAGGTGCACACACGTACCTTTTTCTGAAAGTGCTTTTTTGGATTCAGGTTGCCTCAAAACAGTTATTTCCCGTGAAATCTCGGTATGGAATTTTTTGGTGGAATGCAACACTTCCCCTACTTACTATATGTAGCAGAGAAAGTAAAAAAATCGAATAAGTCCCCTCTTTCGTTAACTCATGATGGGCATTTCGCTGAAAGCAGGTCAGCCCCTTAAGGTAGGCCAATGGTGGTTACCGCTCAAAGGCTAACTAGACATGGATGGTTGTAGCGCCATGATTAATCATTATTTTTCAGTTTCCCTACCACGTACCTAGTAGGTAGGGAAAGTATTGCATTCCATACAAAAATTCGATACCGAGATTTCACCGTAAATACATGTTTTGAGGTTCCCTGAATTCAAATAAAGCATTTTTGGAAAAATGTCCGTTTGTGTGTCTATATTTCTATGAACACCACAACTCAAAACCGAAAAGTTAGATAAATACCAAACTTGGTAGTTGAATAAGGGGGACAAGGTATTCTGAAATGGTCAAAAATCACATTTTTAGTTTTAGGCACCAATAATATGCCTATTATTTCCAGTTTCAGAAAATATATACTTTTGGGGGGCAAAGAGGTTCTTAAAAATTTAAATACCATTTAAATGCTAGTCTGCATTTCTTTAAAGCTGTCATGCAACGCCCCCTTTTAGAACGACTATATCATGCCCAGCGAACAGTTCAGCAATTAACAAGAGGCCAGGACCAAAAGAAGGCAATCAGAAAAGCTAAAGAAATCTAGAAATAAAGGTGCAAATGATTATGACCCTTGAATGTACTGAAGTATGTCAGAATTTTAATGTTCAAGCTTTAAATTCAGTTTTCTCAAAACAACATTTTTGGATACTTATGCATCTTTTTCTCAGAAAGTATGAGAGGTAGTGAGCTGAAATTTTCAGTACATGTATACAACATATAATTAAACTTTCTTAACCACAATCATAGTTTTATAATGTATATTAGTTATATTAAGGAAGCAACAACATTGCAAATTTTGCACATTTTTGCTCTTTAGACTTTTCAAATAGCTTCTTTTTTCAATTTCTAGTGAACTGATATACATAACTAAATATTTGAGGTTCAGAAGATAGCTGTTATACTAAGAACAAGTATGCAAAAGTGTGATTCTATATTGCAAGTAGTATCAGAGGAAAAGGTACATGAATTCACATGTTTTAACAGTAAATATTATTTTTTCTGCTGAATGAAATAATTTTTACGGCCTCAACTACATAAGCTATCAACGCAAACAACCACTTTAAATAATTGTCGTGATTTATAGAATAATTCATAAAAATATCAGGAAAACCCATTGAGAACTTTAAGAACAGTGGTAATTTAACACTTAGGGTGTAATTTCCTTTTTTCAGACTACCTAGTCCCCTTAAGTGTCTTCCAAGAATGCGACACAAAGATTTTCAAGAAAATCCCCCCACCCCAAACTAACCTTCACATGAAACATTTTTTAAAAACAATTATTCTAAAAAATGGTTGTAACGGTTTTGACTAAATAACATATATTAAAGATATTCAGATTATAAATAAAATGTATATCTTAAATTTTCTGGAAATAGCCTACAAAGTCCTCACACAATTTGGAGTTGTCACAAATTTATTTAAAATAAGTTTTTTGTGGCATAAGCCATTTCTGAGATATCCGTTGTTAATGGTTCCAATATCTCAGTACTTGGTTCATTAAAGTCCTGTCAACATTCAGTTGTTTTTCACGATTGCATGGCAACAGTATGGAATTTTAAGGCAGTTCTTAAACATTTGAACATCGCTGTTCTCTTTGTATGTATAACGAAATGTGTAACGTCGATATTTCTGCAAAGGCTTATTTGCATTAAAATGTAGTAGCTAGAAAAATAAACGTTAGTAAGAATAGTTTGTATACCCTCTAATAATGATAAGGGTAGAGAAAGTCATGTGAATGCATGACATCTGATTTTTTTCCTTGTAGTATGGTACCTTATATTATATTGTGATTTTGTCCAATTTTTCAACTCTCGCTTCTCTAAGTTCTCATGTCACTTCACCTAATTTTCACATTGTCACTTCACTAACGTGAACTAGTTCAATTTCCCCGTCACATCACTTTCTTCGTGATGTAATCTCTTTTTCTGGACGGTTCACTCGCTGGGGACTCGAATACAAGACTTCTACAACCTCTCGCTCCGCAGTAGCACTCGTTGCACGTCACTACAGTCGTTACCAACTCGCTCGGAGAACCGCACTTGACGTCACAGCAGAAACGCGCTCACCAACTCGCTGGAGAAGCGCACTTGACGTCACAGCAGAAAGCCCTCACCAACTCGCTTATTCGCTCACTGATCGACTCAACAGACACTCATCTTGCGAGAACGTTCGCTTATATAGCCAATGGAAATCTTCGACAAAACATTCTAGAACTATCTGGACGCACGTTCTGGGGACGTGGAGAAAGAAACATTCAGAAGATTGTGGTTATCTGCCGATATCGCTTCTGGTGTTTACACCGGGCGAGAGAGCGACTTATCGTTGTTTATCTCCAATTGTCTGGCGCCGACCTCCCGATAAATTTCAGCCATAGCCTCTGCGTCACAATATGAACAGACAATCCACATAAACTCTGGTGGATGCGCCGAGTATGTTATATACCGGGGTGAGGCCAAAAGGTTTTGCAGCTAGATATTAAATTTAGTTACCCCGGCATAAACATTGGGGGACGTAGACTCAGAGGCAACGAGAGGACCAGGAACCTAACTGCACAAATCTAAAGCAAGCGTGGGATATTTATAACGAAATACACTTAAATTCACATTTAATACATTACCTGTGGTTTATAAAATTTGACAGGTGCCACTACATCGTTCACAAAAGATTACAGGGCAAACATTGGAGGAAGATGTTCCACCACACACACACACACACATACAAACACACACACACAAAACACACGCATTCCTACACACAACCACTCGCCCTGAAGACACACACAAGACTGACGCCACGCTACTGACTAGGAGGCGGGGGAGAAATGCTACGCCGGAAGGAATTCAAACTCCCAATCAAAATGATTATACACAACAATGTCATGCTATACAGCAATAATGTGTCCGACGCGACAATGGACACACATACACGCTACAGAGCAAGATGTCTCCGCGGTAACGTGTGAGACTTTCATTCGGAGGAATCCGGGTTCGATTCCCGTCGACTGTCATTCTGACCTAGGGATTTTGTGGTTTTCCCTGGCCGGCAGGCGAATGTTGGGTGGCTTCTCATCTACAGCGATTTCGTTCCCATCATTTCTCTTTCGTTCCGTTTCCTTCTCAACTTTCGGGTGTTTCTAGGTTTCGTGGCGTATGGCGGTGCCGGATAGATGGCGCGGTTACTTGCTCAAAGGAAAGAGTACCCGCTGTGGACAATAGAGGGCTGCTTGCTCGACGGGCTGTTCATCGCCACCTCTAGGCAGCTCCAGCAGTAGGACGGGTCTTCGAGCCTGGAATTGCGGCCTGCCTCCTGTGGTTCCTTCACTTCATCCCTTCCTCCTAGCGGATGGTGGCCGCAATAGAGTGTATGGAGGAAGCAATCGCTGGAGTTTGATGAGAACTGTGTTCAACCCGCAATTACCGTTGTAAATATAAAGGAAAGAAGTTTTAACAAAAGAGCATCACAACAACACAGTTGATCAGTAAGCGCAAAGGCCGGCACGTGAACTGTTAAAGCGAAAAGAACGCTCTTCCTCCGCCATAACGCCCAAGTCGGGAAGAGCATAAAGTGTGTGTAGGGAAGGAAGAACCCTACGTGGACGGAATAATGAAGGTGGAAAGAAAAAAAGAGCGAAGATATTTAAAATATAAAGAAAGAAGGGAATAGAGACAACAACAGAAGTAAAATAAAGGTGCGCGACACGAACAAACTTTTTTTCTCAGTTCTTTTACCCTTAAAAGTTTAAATGAGACATCTCTTTCCATTTGGTTCTCCTTTTTGTGCGTGCTATTTCTTTCGTTTGTAGCCTACCTCCATTTGGTTTATTTTCTCATATTTACGTTTCACATATTAGCTAGCTTTCTCGAGCTTGCCGATGATATTGAAGCTGAGGCCGGGATTGCAAATATTTTTATTTTGGAAGAACAAAATCTGTTTTTGAGTATTTTTAGAAATTTCTCTACGAAAAATTTCATTAAAAGTTTTTAAAGATCTAAAATATTATCCTACAGACAAACTAAATAGTGTCCCAAATCACAATTTAAGTGGCACTCCTGTTTGGTACTTTAGTCCCGCAAAATTTCTAACCTCTTATTATGAGTTTTAGTCATGTTTAGCTATATTTTCACTGTGCTGTAATAGATGCCTGCCAAATTTTGTAATGGTGAAATGATTTATATTTTACTCTATGCAACTGTTACCATATGTTTACTAATAAAGCGAGAGAAAATTCCACTCTCTACTATCATTTTTATAATTTTCAGTTCACAATAATTATAGGAAGCTTAATTAAGTGCTGAACTTTGACCTTTATTATCTGTCCAGACGGTATGGTATTCTAGGTGCAAAACAAAGGTTTCCTGTTAAGGAATGTTACAAAGGAAGTCAGTAATATGTTACTTTATTACAATATAGCTTCGTAACAAACATTTGCTGTCATTTTGAATATAATTCAAATAACAAGTTTAAAACTTTGATTTAGCTTAGGACATTTCCAGTTTTCACTTGACAACTACAACAGTAAAGTTTAAAAGCTAATACATTAAAGTTCTTTGCTTTCTGTACCACACTTTAAATGAACTCAATATTCGTGGAATACTTAGAAAGTTATGCCTCTTACTAATATACGCATAGCGCAGAACAAGAAAACAGAATTTTGAGTATAATTACCAAATGGATGAGCATGAATTTAAATTACTCCGAAATGTTGCATTTTTCCTACCCTCACTACACGATGTAGGACGTGCTTCTACGTTAACTCCATGCTTGTCTCGGCGGCTGTCTTGCTTGTCCCGGGAGGTGCCTGCCGTCCTCTTCATGCCTAGAATTTGACGCTGCTGTCTAGTGACATCATCGGCGCACTTCTCCAGCGGGCTAACTCCCACCTCTTAGAGAAAACGTTCACGAATTTTCCAAACCGAGTGTCTTATAAGATGTTTCTAATTTCCATCCGCAAATTGAGGATGAAGAGAGTAGAAAGTGGTACAATTTCAATCAGCTTAAGAACAATTTGCTTTTAACAATATTTCGTTTAAATAATCATTAGAGCCCGGATAGTTAGGCGTTTATAATATAAAAGTATAAAGGCAAAAATGGCAATAAAACATAAGAAAATGCATTTGAAACTTTAGAAGAGCATTCTATATGTTAAAAGCTAATATTAATAATAGTAATAATACATGAAATAACTAATATTGTGTTTAAATAATAAAAATTATACATTTTTGTTGTTGCATATTAACACATCTATTCTGTGTGTGTTAGATTCTGTTGGTACCACTGAATGATTTACACAAATTTAATACAAATTATGATTTTCTGCTAAGTGTGATGACGCCTGTTGGAAGTATCCTTATCTACTTATCACCATTCTTTTAAGCGAAAGCAAATTTGTGCGTCGTCGTTAGCACACGTGTTGATTGATAAAATACTTTATTTGGTGATTAACTATATTGTGCAAACCTTACGCAATAAAACTGTTCCATCACTTGAAAACACATGAGCTCCAAATTCGCTAACATAACTGTGAAGTTTATAGGCATAGGTTATACTCGGAGGGAGACACCTCGCGCACTGCAACCTACGTAGATCTATTGTGGCTAACACCCCCCAGAAGGAAGGGATGAAGTGAAGGAATCCCAGAAGGCTACAGGCCGCAGGCATACAGGCCACAGAGACACGCGGAAGTCCCTAGCAGTTCCAGACTCACCGTGCCACAGCTAGAGCTACCTAGAGAAGGCGATGGATGACCAAATAGCCCTCTAGTGTCTCTTTCGTTTGAGCAAGCATCCGCGCAATCTGCCCGGCACCACTATACATCACAAACCCAGAAGTACACCTGAAAGATGAAAAAGAAACGGAATGCAAGGGGAATTATGGAAAATAAATCATGATAGATGAGAAACCACCACAGCATTCGCCTACCAACCGGGGAAAATCACGAAAAACCCAAGGTCAGAGCGAGCGGTCGACGGGAATCGAACCCGGGACCTCCCGAATGCGAACATTGCATGTTACCGCGATCTATCTCGCTTGGCACCGTGAAATTTACCTTTCAATGTTTGAATTTAAGTTAGGCATCGCAGCTAAATTATGTTATGTCTGCTTTCATTCGATAGTAACTGACCACCACTATTCCTCAAAATATTACACTGCTTCCTGATACAGGAAATAAATGAGTTTTTTTATGGACGCTCTTTAACTACTATGGTTTTTAGCGTCCCATTCCATATTGGGCGTGCTCAGAGGCCTCTTTATCAAGCTTGAGGTTCTTTTACGTGCCGTAAATCTACGACACGAGACCGCCGGCTTTACTTCGCTTCCGAAGGAATCCATGCTAAGGATTTTTACGCCCGAAAAAAATCCATCGCCCTCCGCCGGGTTTGAACCAGCGACCTTGGGAACTAGAGACTAGCACGGTACCACTAGTCCACGGAGGACGACTGTGGGAAGAGATGCTGAGTCCTTAGTAGACAGCAGACATTACAATACAAAATATGGTCACATTCCAACGTAAAGGACATCCATGTTCTAAGATAGAAGGGTGGCCACCATCTAGAGCAATGGAAAGATTGAAAATAAACTAAATTTTTAACTGATTTTTAAAAGGCAAAAATTGGCATTTACAATTCAAACAGGAAAAACAGAAATTGCTTCTATCCTTCCAAATATCTCAAAGTATGATTAATTCTATACAGGGTGAACCATTTAAGTTCAGACTGTACAATATCTCTAAAACTAACAGTTGTAGAAAGAAATGTCTTGAATAAAAGTTTATTGATATTATGGGGGAAGTAAATGCCATTGTCGTGTTTTATTTGGAGGACGTTGTGGTGGTTATTTTAGGATGAATTTAAATTGACCCTAATTGTAGGTTCCCATTAAATTGACTCTAAAATGACTACTACAACGTCCTCCAAGCAAAACAGGACTAATGTCACTTACCTTCCCCCATAACATCATGAAACTTTTATTCAAGTCATTTCTTTCTACAACGCTTAGTTCTGGGGATACTGTACAGTCTCAACTTAAATGGCCCACCCTGTATAACCCAATAAAAAGGCATCTGGGCTGTAATAATAATAATAATAATAATAATAATAGATTACTGGGAAATCAGTTTACCCGCTCAAAATAATAGAAAATGAAACTTTTACCAGAGTTTTCCAGAATTATGCTCAGAGGTCTCTTTATCAAGCTTGAGGTTCTTTTATGTGTCGTAAATCTAGACATGGTACCACCGGTTCTACTTCGCTTCCGAGGAGGATGCTAAGGATTTTTACACCCGAAGAAACCCATCGCTCTCCTCCAGGTTTGAACCCGCGACCTCGGAAACAGAGGTAAGCGCGAGTGTGAGTGTGTCATCTAACAGACATGCTTGAAAACGTGGGATTGCTCTTTTTACTTTCTCTTCTACGTATACTAAATAGGGGAAGTATTGCATTCCACCAAAAAAATCCATACTGAGATCAAAAGTAATGCATGTTTTGAGGTCCCTTGAATCCAAATAAAGCATGTTTGGAAACATGTCCGAGTGCGTGTGTCTGTGAACAGCATAACTCAAAAACGAAAGGTCTGATAAATACCAAACTTTGTATTTGAGTTTAGTAACTTCCAAGGATTTGATACGAAGATTTTAAATAATCCCAGACTACCCTTTACATGGAATATTTTTCGAAAATTTTGATTTTCTCAAAAATGGCTCTAACGATTTTGACTAAAATATCGTATGTATAAGACATTTTCAGGAGAAATGAAATGTTTATCTTGCATTTTCTGGGAATGTCTCCAACAGTCCTTTTCATTCTGAATGACTTTCGCATAACTGGTAAGCCGTAAGAGATAGAAAACATTTTACTATACGAAAAATGTAGATATGGTTAAAACACCCAATTTATGTCATATACATTCTTTTTTTTGAGTGAACCATTTTCGAGATATTGCTTATTATTCCCTTAAATTTTTCATTACTTATTTTCTCAAATGGGAATTCGTTATTCATTTTTTATCTTGTATATGCAAAGAGTATTAATCTGTGGCAAAGGGAATGGTGCTGCACCTAGCAACCAGCTATTAAGAGATATGTATATGCTTAAAGGCTACTGTATTTCTATATTGCCCTTGTAAATATATATTCCCCTTACATCTACAAGAAAATTAGCGATAAGATAGTCTGCAAATGTTTATCTCGATTAACATGAAATAGATGGAGAATAAGCGTTTGTAAAAATGTTTGTACTAGAGTAGAGAAAGTCATGTGAGTGTA
Organism: Deroplatys truncata; assembly: GCA_030765065.1. Classification (NCBI taxonomy): domain Eukaryota; kingdom Metazoa; phylum Arthropoda; class Insecta; order Mantodea; family Mantidae; genus Deroplatys; species Deroplatys truncata. The sequence goes on from CM060981.1 coordinate 57,689,063, forward strand.
ACATATCAGATTTTTTGTCCTGGTAATGCAAAGAGAATGAAATACTCCACATAGCAACCAGCTCTTAAAATATTTGACCATCGCTTAAAGCCTACCAATTCCCCTTGCATCTACAAGAAAATTAGCAATAAGATTAACATCTCGATATCTCGATTAACATGAAGCATATGAAGAATAAGCGCTTGTAAAAATAGTTTGTACAAGAGTAGAGAAAGTCATGTGAGTGCAGCACATCAGATTTTTTTACTTACGAGCATAAAATTATACTACTTTTATTGTATTATTAGTTACAAACAAAATCATTTCTTTCACATACTGCTGAATACAAATAACAATTCTGCTGCAAAATGATGAGACCATTAGTCTTTAGTATAGGTACTATAAATAACCCCTTTTTCAGAACTAACTGAAACACACGACCCGTCATGGTCTCTACAAGTTTGTGTAACACTGGCAGTTCAAGTTCATTACATGGAGATATCCTAGAGGTCTTTAACTCCTGCACATTGTCATATTGCTTTACATCACGTTAAACTATCTGCATAAGATTCCCCATATGTTCTCCAAGGGGTTTAGCTCTGGAGAAATGGTGGGCCGTTCCATAACACTAACACCTTTGCAACGAAACCAGTTCCTTGTGGAATCAGCAGTGTGGATATTTGCATTGTCCTACCGAAATATCCAATCCACTGTTCCAATCCTCTGTGCAACCGTTAAAAGGTGCTCTTCAAGCAATGGCTGATGTGTATGACTTTCATACGACCCTCCATATCCGAATCCACCCCATACCATCAGAGACTTTCCCCCTTGCTGCCTCCTTGAAAACATTTTATCTTCTTGTCTGAGATCATACCAGCAGTACACCCAGCCATCAGGCCGCGCTAAGTTGAATTTCTTTTTATCACTGAATATTACATGCTTCCATTCTTCCTTCAAGGTGACGTGTTCCTTAGCTCAGTCAACACGTCTCTGTTTATGGCGGACTGTCAAACGGGGTTACGTTTTCCGTTTCTTGCATTTCAACATATTTGTCTGACTAGCCCGAACAACGTCAATTTGTAAACATTGACGGTGGGATCACGAGCAAGTTGTCCCAGCGATGAATCAGCACTGAGTCTTTTGGTCACCTGCCTCTTCTGTCGAGGGGTAGGTTTTTGAGGTCTTCCAGACAACCTTTTCGTTCCATAATTATCTACCTTCAGGACGTTATTTATCACGCAAGGTGACCTGTCAAGCCTTCTTGCTATTTCCCGAAATGAATATCCTTCTTCTTTTAAGGCTTTAACTTGACCTTGTTCGAAGCTGAACAATCCTGCCTTCCTATCCATTCTCGCTTATTTCAGTAGTTACCGTGCACTCTTCACAAACAAAACTGACGTGAAGCTACTCCCTCCGTAGCTGTATCATAGCGCACGAGTACAAAGGTCACGGAAAATTCAGCCTGGTCTTATCATTTTACAACAGGACTACTTTCTATATTCCAAACCTGTGTGCAGCGTATGCGTCGGTTTGTAACTGACCGTAAGATGCAGGTAATGTAATTTTATTTGTGTAAGTAAAAATATATTTGATTGTAGCTTTTCTCTATATATGATGCGTTTCATCAGCTGGTATTATTATTTTGCAACGCATCTTATATCGTGAGTAACGTAACGTGAATAGAAGAATCTCTTTTCTTTTGAATATCATAATTTAGATTTGTGTGAGTTCGTCATTGGTAGAGAAAGTCGTGTGACTACATAACATCAAATTTTTTCACATATTTCAGTACAGCGTACTCTTAGGTATCCACATTCAGTCAAAATGTGTAGTCTCTTAAATATGACAAAAATTTATACTGTTAAACTTAAGCCGAAGTGTTCAGAAACTACCGAGCTAGATAGCCCAGCGGAAGGGTCTGTGGCTTATAAATCGTGGGTTCAAATCCGAGTACCAACAATATGACTGAGGTTCTTGCGTGTTTTCCCTCAGTCGTCATGTATATTACCGACTCAATGTTCTAAGTTCCGTCTAGTGAAAGAAGTAGAAATAAAGTAGATGGATAAGGAAGACGACTACGTAATTAAGCCCATCTATCTACAAGTCACTCAAATAGATACGAAGTGAGTTGGCTCTGCGGTAACGTATAAGGCTCGCATTCGGAGATACCGGTTGAATTCCCGTCGCCGACGCCCACTCCCTGACCTTGGGTTTTTCGGAGTTTTCCCTTGTTGGTAGGGGAATGCTGGGGTGGTTTCTTACCCACCACGATTTCCTTTCCCTCATTTACCTCTCATCTTTAAAGTGTGATTCTAGGTTTAGTGGCATATGACGATGCGGGACAGGTGACGAAGATACTTGCCCCAAGGAAAGGATATCCCCAAAGACACTAGAGGGCTATTTGGTTGGGCGGTTCGTTCATCTCCCTCTCTAGGCAGCTCAGTAGTGGGACGGGTCTTCGAGGGGCAACTTATGGACTTCCGCACGTCTCTCTAAACTGTGTGGTACAGCCTGTAGCACACTGTAGTTCCTCCATTTCCTCCTGGGGATAGTAGCGGCAATAGACCTCATATAGGTCACAGTGCACGAGATGTTCCCCTCCGTTGCATACCCTATGGTCGATGCTCAAACAGAAGACGAGTACGCAACTAAGCCATCCAAAACATATAGAATTCTGTGTAGCAAAGAACCTACACATAACCGTTGTTATACGATCTAGATCGTGCCATTTTCACTTCCCAACATCGTCTGCTGTAGGACGCAAGAACTAACGTCTGTTACGACATACATTCTTGCAACACTTATAAACGCACCCTCAAAGAGGAGGGAGTTTTCCCCGTTGAATGCTGCGCTTTCAAGAAACTGCGTCGAGCACGTCAGCCGACAACGGTGCCAAGGGAAGTACGATGGGGACGAGAAGCACCTCCAGGACCGGCCAAGTTATTTTTCAGACAGACGCCAATATACAGCAAAAGCGAGAGGCAGCTAGCTTTGACAAGCACCTTCCGCGTGGGCCAAGTTTGTTGTCACACAGACAACGACACACAGCGGAGAACCTATCTTTGAGAAGGATCTCCTGGGCTGGCCAAGTTTCTTGACACACAGACGACGATACAGAGCGAAGGAGGGAGGCAGCCTAGGTGTGAGAAGCACCTCCCGGGTGGGCCAAGTTTTTTGACACACAGACGATAACATACAGCGAAGGAGAGAGGAGCCTAGCGTTGAGAAGCACTTCCCGGGCGGGCCAAGTTTCTTGACACACAGACGACGATACAGAGCGAAGGAGGGAGGCAGCCTAGGTGTGAGAAGCACCTCCCGGGCGGGCCAAGTTTTTTGACACACAGACGATAACATGCAGCGAAGGAGAGAGGAGCCTAGCGTTGAGAAGCACCTCCCGGGCGGGCCAAGTTTCTTGGCACACAGACAACATACAGCGAAGGAGAGAGGAGCCTAGCTTTGAGAAGCACCTCCCGGGCGGGCCAAGTTTTTTGACACACAGACGATAACATGCAGCGAAGGAGAGAGGAGCCTAGCGTTGAGAAGCACCTCCCGGGCGGGCCAAGTTTTTTGACACACAGACGATAACATGCAGCGAAGGAGAGAGGAGCCTAGCGTTGAGAAGCACCTCCCGGGCGGGCCAAGTTTCTTGACACACAGACGACGATACAGAGCGAAGGAGGGAGGCAGCCTAGGTGTGAGAAGCACCTCCCGGGCGGGCCAAGTTTTTTGACACACAGACGATAACATACAGCGAAGGAGAGAGGAGCCTAGCGTTGAGAAGCACCTCCCGGGCGGGCCAAGTTTCTTTACACACAGACAACGACACACAGCGGAGAACCTAGCTTTGAGAAGGATCTCCCGGGCGGACCAAGTTTATTGACACACAGACAACAACATACACCGAAGGAGAGAGGCAACCTAGCTTTGTGAAGCACCTCCCAGGAGGGCCAAGTTTCTTGACACACAGCGAAGAAGAGAGGCAGCCTAGATTTTAGAAGCGCATTCGCTCGATGTATTGAAGGTAGGAGAAATTATATACTTTTCTTGGATTATTCCAAATTATTTGCAAATTCTTTTGGTGACTAGGATTTCAAAATTTCTTTTCGTTCCGGTTTTACATAATGTGTTTTACGAGTAGCAGTTACACACGTAATAGATAGCACGAGCATTTAATTTAATTTCAAATATTCAATTACTTCAATTGTACAGAAAGGAATGATTATAAACTTGTTAAACTATTCATAGTCTGTTACATGTAAAGAGATATAAAGCAGAACCTTTACTACACAGAAAGTCAAATCAAGTTCTGGGAACTTTTAAATAAATATGCAAGAATGCAAACAACATGCAACTGTGAAAAAACATTTAACTTCAAGTTACAGTAAATTACGTAACAAAGTTCCTGTTAATATTTAACCTTGACTTTCCTTCACTTTAGACCTGTAAGTGTATGATTACACTCCACACCTCATGGGCAGACAACATAACTGGCAAGTTTCAGCATTATTTAATTTGGTTTCACTGTTATTATTAGCTGCACTAGATTTGCTATGGCAATGTAAATGAACAGTACAAATAATACCAGTGCAAGATATTGAATGAACGCCGATCAATAATAGCAAAAATCTGAAAATGAAGGCCTAGTTTTGGTAAAGATATGAATTTAAAAGACACTGCATGTTTCTGAGTGATAACTTCACTCACGATTAATTCAGGACAGAATTTGAACCAATGCTGCCATCCTGCCCTTTTTATCATTTTATTTTATCAACTCGACATGCAAATGTTTTTCTAAGGCGTCGACTGTGAACTACATCTGTTGGATTGTTAAAGGTACTTCAAATGCTGATCTGGACATTCATAGTTGAAAGGTTATTTTAAAACATTTATATATCAAAAGCGCGTATTATGGGCATATTAGTTAATTTTTGTTTTACTCAAGAAAAGCTCATAATAAGAGCTTTACTCTCAAAGTAAATTCTGGAGCTCTCGTAAAAAATACATCTAGTAGTATTATTTACAAAATTCAACAGTAAAGCAGAGAAAAGTTGCCGGATGTAGTTACATAAATGCTGTATATGTATGTTGGGCAGTCTTTCTTGCACCGTAACAGCAGATGTAAAGCAAGCTCCAACTGCTGCGCTCGCTCCCTTCTGCAACTCTGAGGAAAACAAACTCTACAAAAGTCCACGCACCAGCGCAAGCTTGAGCTTAAATTATATTGACTTCACAAGATTGTTGTACAAGTGACGTATATGTATTGCACTGTCAAACTACGTAATACTTTGGCTGCTTCATTCGGCTTGCACATAGCGTAGTTTAGGCACTGGCTGATGCGTGGTTGCTAGAAGAGAGGGAAGGAGAGGCGCTCTCCGCTTATCGAAGAGTGTGGAGATCTTATCGGGACGAGCGTAGAAACCTCCAGAACACGTCCCTTTTATCGCGAGTGAAGGTTCTGGATGGGGCGGCTTAGGTATAAAAAAGGCTGATCATTGGCTCTGTGTGTTCCATTCTTTCTGTTCTGCTGCTTCCTCAGTTCTTGCAGTGTGCTGGCAACTAACAGTTGTCTACGTAAGAAGATAAGAAAAGTCCTGAGCTCGACACAGCGAGTGACCGGAAGAGAGAAGAGGCTGAATTTTACACCTAGAATAGAAGTGCTCTGTATATGAAAAACCAAATACAGACTAGAGAAATGGCAGATTAAGTCACAATACGTGTAAATTGTTCAGTAAGGATACCAAATGAGGTGTTCTTATGTTAATTACTTGTTTTTCTTAAGCAGAATTATTTTGTATATGAAATAGTAGTGGTCATAACGCAGCGTATTTTGCTAAGGTAACATTTAGCTACATATATAAAGTTTTAGTCTTGGCTAGGTAAGATAAAGGAAACCTTGATGAAGATAGGTTTTGGGGAGATTTGGAGAGCTAAAGAATTACTACAAATAGGTTTCTGGAATGAAATTAGGACAAGAATAGAGGATATGGAAAAACAAGATTTATTAGCGAGTTTTACTTTTAAGAGATCACTGAGATTATACAGAGAAATGAAAGTAGTATGGAGCAGGGAACAGTATATATGTGATACAACAGCAAGAGCAGGATTTGCATGGGCTAGGACAGGGGTGGTGAATTTTAAAGGTTTGAGAAAAGAGATTGATCTGGAGAAATGCCCACTATGCCACCGTAAAGTTAAAGAGTGGCATATAGTTTTAGAGTGTGAAGAAACGAAGTTACTTAGAAAGAGGATAGAGAGGAGAGAATGGATAAATTTACCAATGGAACTTCAAGCTACAAAGATAGTAAATGTGAAATCTAGGAAAAATATAATAGAAGTAGGGAACTTTTTGGGCAGAGTAAGAGCAAAATGGATGAGGAAAATTAGCAAGGAAGAAATAAATGAGTATTAAATTACAGTAGTGTTTATTTGATATGTTGTAAGTAGGACCCAACAACTCGACAACCTCAAGGTTTGAGTTTGTTGTGGTCAAGGAAAGCAACTCAAGGTAGAGTTAGAGTTAGATTAGAGATTAAATAAATTTATAATTGTACTTTTAGATTAGGAGGAATGCTGGCTACAGTATTCCATACTGCTGGATAGCAGTAGTTATGAGGTTAGTTTTCTTTACATTTTATTTTACTGTTATTTTTAGAAACTGGGTTAAGAATAAATTTGTAAAATTGTTATTGTAAATTTGTACAATTAATTGGGTTAATAACATTACTTACCCACTTACTATATAAAGGTTTAGATAGGGTTTCACATAACATAAGCACACACTGCCCTTGGTCATACTTAAAATGCCACTACATCCAAATCAATTTTGCATTTAAGCGCTCTTCATTTGAGAACTTCGGTGTGATTTTTGCAAATATATACATTTGCCAATTTGAAATCGTAAATTCCATTATAGAAAGAGCTTTATGGGAACCAGGAAGTGCAAAATGGTTAAATTGTACATTTCCTTTTCGATGAAAATGTATTGTGTAATTCTCCCTGATTCAGAATAATTATGTTTGTCTTATAGTCAGGCTAAAATATTCAAGCCCTTAAAATAGACATTTAAATAGAATATGCATCTCTTTAAAGTTTTATTTGCCAAAGTCCTTTTATCGGAAGTCTCAGTATCTAAAATGTATTTAAAGAAAATTTGAAGGTGAATGTACTTATTCTTTATGGCCCCAAACCTATAGGAAGGCAGTAGCCAGCCAGGGGACAGGATGCAGTCAATAGGTAATCTCCCAAATTTCTATCGACATTACTTCAAATTTCAATTTTCTAAACACCTGTCCTTTTCCGAAAAATCTATGTGTTACACTCACATGACTTTCTCTACTCTTGTACAAACTACTTTTACAAACGCTTGTTCTCCATATGCTTCATGTTAATCGAGATATTGTCACGCCTTAGATTTGAAGGGGGTTGAGGACGTGCATTTGGGAGCGTAGCAGTATTAAGGATTGGTGAGCAACTCCGAATAGCAAGACACAATTAACAAAAAGGATAACAGATTTAATATAATAAACGAGTAGACACACAGACAGTGAGCAAGCAAGCCATTTTTAAGATTAAGTATTTAAGACAGATCAGTTTCTAGTTACCTAGCGCCATTGAGCAGATGTTACGCTGGTTGCCATACCCAAAGGGTAAATGTTGATCTGGGCAGCGCCTCCGGCTGCACCTGGGTTGTTCCTATCAGGACTGCCATGCCCATAGACTTAAGAAAGGGGTTTTATATCATAGATAGACGCCTCCACACAGGACATTCCATATATGGAGAGATAACCTCTACTCTATGAGTTGGCATCACCCACATAATATCACAAGGATATGACTGGCACTGAATGCCCAGCTCATGCATCCTGTGTTGCACCATGTGAAGTAACCATGCAAGAAATAAGCTTTACATGAACCAAATTCTAAAGAAAAGTAATTTTTAGGAAAATAATTTAACTTAACTTGACCCATACGTTACAATATCTAGATGCTAATCTTATTGTTATTTTCTTGTAGATGCAAGGGGAATTGCTAAGCTTTAAGCTATAGTCAAATATTTTAAGAGCTAGTTGCTATGTGGAGTATTCCATTCTCTTTGCAGGACAAAAAAATGAATAACGAATTTGAGAAAAAGTATAATTATTGGAAAATTTAAGGGAATAACAAACAATATCTCGAAAAGGATTCACTCAACAAAAAAATGTATATGACATAAATTGTGTATTTTAATGCGTCTACATTTTTTGTGTACTAAAATTTTGTCTATCTCTTATGCAGTCCAGTTATGCAAGTCGTTCACAATGAAGAATACTTTGGAGACATTCCCAGAAAATTCGAGATATACACTTCATTTTTCATGAAAATATCTAAAACGTATGATATTTTAATCAAAATCGTTAGAGCCATTTTTGAGAAAATTAAAATTTTCGAAAAATCTTCCATGTAAAGGGTAATCTGGGGTGGGGGAATTTTCTTGAAAACCTTCGTGTCGCATCTCTGGAAGATACTGAACCTAAATACCAAGTTTGGTGTTTATCCGACTGTTCGTTTCTGAGTTATGCTGTTCACAGACACACACACGGACATGCACATGAGTGTTTTTTTGGATTCAGGGGGTCTCAAAACATGTATTTCCGGTGAAATCTCGGTATCGCCTTTTTGGGGTGGAATACAATACTTCCCCTACTTACTATACGTAGTAGAGAAAGTAAAAACAAGTATCAATCTGTGTGTTTGCATACATTATAAGATAATTCTTAAGTATTGGATCCTAATTACATTTTTGTGTGTAATTAAAAATTGAGCATCTTGCACTTAACATTTTAGGCAAAAATTTCAATTCAGTTTCACCAAGAGAAAAGAACATTTAAATGATGATAAATTGTCAATTATTTTAGTTCAATGCTATAAAATAGAATCTCTTAATCTATTATAAAAATCTCACCTCTCTGCACGGAATATTTTTCTGAGAAAAAACTATGAAATTTGTCAATACTTTGTTATTTTTCTTCCAGTATGTTTTTCAGAAGTATATATTTTTACAGCCTAACTATCAAACATATGAAGGTTGAAGAAGGTTGTATTAGCTCCACATATGGACGCCAATTTGAAGAAGATGTTGTATTGTCATTTGCATCACGCTTTGGGCGTCAATTTGAAGTAGGTCGTATTGAAGAAGTTGTATTATAGTTCAACTGTTGGGGAGCAGAACTTGAAATTCGTTGCAACCACGCGTATAGTAAACAGTTTCCGGTAGCCTTCGCCCCAAATGTACTTTCAGGTGGCCTTTGTCCCAAGTTTAAAAAAATATTAACTTTGTAATTTGACTGTTTCTTTAAATATTATATATTTATGTTTACCCCGGCTGCGTCAGTATAATTGTTAGAGACATGTTTCTCTTTGTAGGGTTGTGGTGCGACAAGAATGTAGGCTTACACAGATTATAATTTTACTTCACTTCTTTTATTAATGCTTGACACGATTTAAATAACAGTTCACTGATATAGAGAGCTGTGAGGTTCTTTTTATTAATTAATTGCACTTTTTAACACGTAAAACTGTTTTCGTCTCACACGAATACGTATTAAATTTCTTGAGGACACTTTTTGCGTCTGGTTAGAAACGCTATCTGCAACCAACTGACTTCTGAATTTGTAAATGTTTCTCCTTTTCAGTTTCTGATTGGCTAATCCTACTCCAATAGAATAGCTTCATTTAACTAAAGTTTTTTTTTCTGGTTGTTGATTGGCTATGTTATAAACTGTCACAAAAATTACATTATTGTTGCTCCAATAATGACTAGTAACATTATTAAACATTCTTACTCATTATTGCCTCAAGGTTACCTCATTGTTACCTCATTGTTAGCAACTTTTAACCTATTATTCTCACAGCTCCTACATTATTAAATTACGTAATACATTCATTTAACATTATTGAACATGTATATAATAAAATAAGCATATGCAATGACTGTTACATACATTTTACAAATTATTACATATACATATTGCTTAAAGACGGACTGTTATTGAATTTATATATTATATAATTTCACTATAATCATTTAAATGTTAAAAACACTGCCTCAAGGTGATATTTCTCATGAACATGAAATTTGAAAAGCGCCTGTGTGTGTGTGCATTTGTGTGTGTGTGTGAGAACAACATAATTCAAAAACGAAACGTCTGATAAACACCAAACTTGGTATTTAAGTGTAGTACCTTCCAAACATGCGACACGAAGATTTTCAAGAAAATCCCCCACCCCTAACTATCCTTTACATGGAATATACATATTTTGAATTTGTTTTATTTTCTAAAAGATGGTTCTAACGATTTTGATTAAAATACCATATTTAAAGAAATTTGCATGACAAATAAAATGTATATCTTGAATTTTCTAGATTTGAAGTCCACTTCATTTGGAAGGAATTTTGTGTACTCTAGTATAACTGCTAAACATTAAGCAATAAATGAAAAACGTACTACACAAAAATGTAGGTCTCTTTAAAACACAATTTGTTTCAAATAACCTTTGTGTGGCATCAGCCACTTCCGAGATATCCGCTATTGATGGTTAGAATTCTTTACTAAATAGCCATTCTTTTAATGTCCCGTCGATTTTCGATTGTTTCTCGCGATGTAATGAAAATAGTATATGGAATTTTAAGACCAGCATATAGAGTCCAGTTCTAAAACATTTGACCATCACTGTTCCCTTTGTATCTATAACGAAATGTGTACTGCAGCATTTCCGGAAAGGTTTATCTCGATTAAAATGGAGTAGATAGGAAAATAAATTTTCGTAAGAATAATTTGAACACCCACTAATAAACGATAGAGTTGAAGAAAGACATGTGAATCTATCAAACCAAATGTTTTTATTCCACTGTTGTTGGAGACACATCGGTACAATTTTCCAGAATTTACCAGAATGCAGCTGGCGAACTTTCTCGAAGTGTAGTAAGCCAAAGTCCCTTCCAGTGCTTGGCCGACCATACTACACGGGTTTGCTTTCTCGAATCTCCCTCGCTAGCCTTCATCGATGTCCTGGCCGACTGTATCACGTGTGTTTGGGCATAGCATGGAAGTAGGCTTCCAGAGTTCACACACCACAAGGCCCCAAACAATGGAACGCATACAACATCACCTTACCATAGTGTTGTAGTCCCCGCCCATCTTCAACCTAACTTACGACCAGCGCTCTTCGGCTTCCTGCAGAGAAATCCTCTTTTAAATAAATAAGGCGAAAGGAAGAGACTCCGGAGTGCTAAACAAGAAAATCATAATGCTAGGAGAAATGAAGAAAGAAGGGGAAAAGAAATTAAAGGAAATTAAGTAATAAAAAATCTAGGTAAGAAAGGCGAGGGTAGAAAGATTCACAGACAAAATCTACTACTTATTCTTCTTCCGGAAATCCTACTGTAATGAAAAACACAAAATTTTATTCCAACTCAAAAATACAGACTGCAAAGTTGACAGTAATATTTTCTTTATAATGATTGCTGAACCTAGAATGTATTATTTTTACAGGAAGCATTTCAAACTCTGTGCAAATAGGAAAATAATTGTTTGTTTTGCGCATATTCTGAACTACCTCCATATTTTCCTTAGAATAAGAATATAAAAGTAAATATTGAATGAAGTAACAGCTTATAAATGAGAGCACGTTAAGAGAGTTTCTTTCCCGCCTTGCCCCACTTTTACAGCACAAACACTCTTTCATGGTATAGTATTGCGAAACCTGTTTTAACAACATTTCTTTTCTTGTTTCATTCTTAAAGCTCTTGTGCTTTTCAAGATGTTTGAAGAAAACACCGTAAGTTGAAAAACGTACAACGTTCTCTAAGGTTACTGCGCATAACGAAGTGGTTATTAACTAAATGAAATAATTTATTTGCAAACTTACAAAGTTATTTTATAATATCTCATTATTTTGTCAAGAGATGCAAGTAAAACCGCTATATTTTCCATGCGTTAACTCTTACACGCTTCGAAACAGTTATGTCCGCTTACTTGAATCCATCATAATATCAGTTTTAGCTGGTGATGGAGATTTTTGTTCTCTCATTGTTCGGGTTAAGCATGGTTAGCTTATTATTTAACTCTTCACTAATATTCAAAGAGAAATAAGAGGGTAATAGCGGAAACCAAACTGATTTTGATAATTATTTCACTATTAAAAATCTGATGTGTTACACTCACATGACTTTCTCTACTCTTGTACAAACTATTTTTACAAACGCTTATTCTCCATATGCTTCATGTTAATCCAGATATCGAGATGTTAATCTTATTGCGAATTTTCTTGTAGACACAAGGGGAATTGGTAGGCTTTAAGCGATAGTCAAATATTTTAAGAACTGGTTGCTATGTGGAGTATTCCATTCTCCTTGCATTACCAGCACAAAAAAATGAATAACGAATTCCCATTTGAGAAAAACTATAAGTATTGGAAAATTTAAGGGAATAACAAGCAATATCTTGAAAATGTATATGACATAAATTGTGTATTTTAAGCCGATCTACATTTTTTGTGTAGTAACATTTTATCTATCTCTTATGGTTTACCAGTTATGCAAAAGTCGTTTACAATGAAGAACACTTTTGGAGACATTCCCAGAAAATTCGAGATATACAATTCATTTTGCATAAAAATGTCTTAAACTTATGGTATTTTATTCAAAATCGTTAGCCATTTTTGAGAAAATTAAAATGTTCGAAAAATTTTCCATGTAGAGGGTAATCTGGGGTGGGGGGATTTTCTTGAAAACCTTCGTGTCGCATCTCTGGAAGATATTGAAGCTAAATACCAAGTTTGGTGTTTATCCGACTGTTCGTTTCTGAGTTATGCTGTTCACAGACAGACACACACACACACACACACACACACACACATACACACACACACACAGACACACACGGACATGTTTCCAAAAATACTTTTTTTGGATTCAATGCACCTCAAAACATTTCCTGTAAATCTCGGTATGGAATTTTTGGGTGGATCACAATACTTCCCCTACTTACTGTACGTAGTAGAGAAAGTAAAAAGCACTGTTATTCTATACAGACAGAGAAAAACAGACTGACACACATTAGGCTATATAATATTTCCAACAAAGCTTAAACTGGATGGTTTATGGGGTTTTCATTACACCAATTTTAGTCCCGTTTTCGTAGAATATTAACTTCAGAGGATTTTTTGACACTTTATTGCAAACACAGTAGATTTTTACTAACTTCCAGCCCAAAGGAGTAAATGGGGATGCTTAAAATATTTTTAATTCAGTTACTGGGGGTAGTTGTATATCCTGTTCATACCACCAAATTCTCCTCATATTTCACCGAACTTTATTATAAAATAATATTTTTGAATTATTTTGACAAAAGCTTGGTACATTTGGGTTTTCCAATCTGGAACAACTTATAAGCTACCCTAAACATTTTAAAAACTTCCGCTACACTCATCTCAATCGCTGTTTGCAACTCCTAACATCCTGCTCTGTCTTGGCCTATCTAGACAAAACTGTTTACCCTTAAACTACAGGATCAAACGATTTTGGGTACCTTACAGCTCTCAGGAACCACCCCTGACTTATTTTGTCTTTCATGCAGAAATGTGCACTATTTAAACCATCTGGTCAAAATATTGTACAATAAATACTAGGGATGGGACCTTGATACCGTCGATACTTTGAGATAATCCTTCGATGCTTTTTCGATACCTTTAAATTTTTAAGTTTTGCATTATTCATAGTTGTTGCGTTTAACTTTATGTTAGATATGGAATGAACGGAGTCGAGACTTCACGTTAGTGCCTTACATGTGTCCCCATAGAGTTGTTGGACTATAGTTCATGTTAGACCTTGACTATGTTTCCTGTGGCTGAATGAATGCAGCATTCCATAGAATCTTGTGTCCAAAATAAATACATGCAAAACAATAGGGAAAGGAGTAGAGGTGCTCATGTGACATGCAGCGTTAACTGAGTTGTGAATGAAGATGATTTAGCTGACGCATAAATCACGTTTCAGCAATAGTAGGCATAGCTTGGTGAGTCACTCTCAGTCATTACATTTATCTACTCCGGTGACCAAAATCTGTGAATCCAGCAGAAACAAATCAGAACTTAAGACGTGAGATATACAGCACATGGAAATATTTGTTCTTTCAATAATGCTCGGGTTCCTAAGAAAAAAAATCTGATGTGCTACACTCACATGACTTTCTCTACTCTTGTACAAACTATTTTTACAAACGCTTATTCTCCATCAACTTCACGATAATCCAGATAAACATTTGCAGACTATCTAATTGCTAATTTTCTTGTAGATGTAAGGGGAATATATATTTACAAGGGCAATACAGAAATACAGTAGCCTTTAAGCATAGACATATCTCTTAATAGCTGGTTGCTAGGTGTAGCACCATTCTCTTTGCCACAGATTAATACTCTTTGCAAATCCAAGACAAAAAAATGAATAACGAATTCCCATTTGAGAAAATAGGTATTGAAACATTTAAGGGAATAACAAGCAATATCTCAAAAATGGTTCACTCAACAAAAAAAATGTTTATGACATAAATTGTGTATTTTAAGGCGATCTACATTTTTGTGTAGTAAAATTTAGTCTATCTCTTATGGTTTACCAGTTATGCAAAAGTCGTTCACAATGAAGAATACTTTTGGACACATTCCAAGAAAATTCAAGATATACATTTTATTTGTCATGAAAATATTTTAAATATATGATATTTTAATCAAAATCGTTAGAGCTATTTTTGAGAAAATTAAAATATTCGAAAAATGTTCCATGTAAAGGGTAATCCGGGGTGGGGCGATTTTCTGTAAAACCTTCGTGTCGCATCTCTGGAAGATACTCAACCTAAATACCAAGTTTGGTGTTTATCCGACTGTTCGTTTCTGAGTTATGCTGTTCACAGACAGACACATAGACACACAGACAGATACACAGACACACACACGGACATGTTTACAAAAATGGTTTTTTTGGATTCAGGGGATCTCAAAACATGTATTTCCGGTGAAATCTCGGTATCGAATTTTTGGATGGAATACAATACTTCCCCTACTTACTATACGTAGTAGAGAAAGTAAAAATCTGATGTGTTACACTCACATGACTTTCTCTACTCTTGTACAAACTATTTTTACAAACGCTTATTCTCCATCTACTTCATGATAATCCAGATAAACATTTGCAGACTATCTAATTGCTAATTTTCTTGTAGATGTAAGGGGAATATATATTTACAAGGGCAATACAGAAATACAGTAGCCTTTAAGCATAGACATATCTCTTAATAGCTGGTTGCTATGCGCAGCACCATTCTATTTGCCACAGATCAATACTCTTTGCAAATCCAAGACAAAAAAATGAATAACGAATTCCCATTTGAGAAAATAGGTATTGAAACATTTAAGGGAATAACAAGCAATATCTCAAAAATGGTTCACTCAACAAAAAAAATGTTTATGACATAAATTGTGTATTTTAAGGCGATCTACATTTTTTGTGTAGTAAAATTTAGTCTATCTCTTATGGTTTACCAGTTATGCAAAAGTCGGTCACAATGAAGAATACTTTTGGACACATTCCAAGAAAATTCAAGATATACATTTTATTTGTCATGAAAATATTTTAAACATATGATATTTTAATCAAAATCGTTAGAGCTATTTTTGAGAAAATTAAAATATTCGAAAAATGTTCCATGTAAAGGGTAATCTGGGGTGGGGGGATTTTCTGGAAAACCTTCGTGTCGCATCTCTGGAAGATACTCAACCTAAATACCAAGTTTGGTGTTTATCCGACTGTTCGTTTCTGAGTTATGCTGTTCACAGACAGACACATAGACACACAGACAGATACACAGACACACATACGGACATGTTTACAAAAATGCTTTTTTTGGATTCAGGGAATCTCAAAACATGTATTTCCGGTGAAATCTCGGTATCGAATTTTTGGGTGGAATACAATACTTCCCCTACTTACTATACGTAGTAGAGAAAGTAAAAATCTGGTGTGTTACACTCACATGATTTTCTCTACTCTTGGACAAACTATTTTTACAAACGCTTATTTTCCATCTACTTCATAATAATCGAGATAAACTTTTGCGGACTCCATTTAATTGCTAATTTTCTTGTAGATGTAAGGGGAATATATATTTACAAGGGCAATATAGAAATACAGTAGCCTTTAAGCATAGACATATCTCTTAATAGCTGGTTGCTATGCGCAGCACCATTCTATTTGCCACAGATTAATACTCTTTGCATATCCAAGACAAAAAAAATGAATAACGAATTCCCATTTGAGAAAATTATTGCAAAAATTTAAGGGAATAACAAGCAATATCTCGAAAATGGTTCACTCAACAAAAAAAAACGTTTATGACATAAATTGTGTATTTTAAGGCGATCTGCATTTTTTGTGTAGTAAAATTTTGTCTATCTCTTATGGTTTACCAGTTATGCAAAAGTCGTTCACAATGAAGAATACTTTTGGAGGCATTCCCAGAAAATTCAAGATATACATTTTATTTGTCATGAAAACATCTTAAACATATGATATTTTAATCAAAATCGTTAGAGCCATTTTTGAGAAAATTAAAATTTTCGAAAAATCTTCCATGTAAAGGGTAGTCTGGGGTGGGGGGATTTTCTTGAAAACCTTCGTGCCGCATCTCTGGAAGATACTGAACCTAAATACCAAGTTTGGTGTTTATCCGAATGTTCGTTTCTGAGTTATGCTTTTCACACACAGACAGACACACACACAAGGACATGTTTTCAAAAATTCTTTTTTTGGATTCAGGGGGTCTCAAAACATATATTTCCGGTGAAATCTCGGTATCGAATTTTTGGGTGGAATACAATACTTCCCCTACTTACTATAGGTACGTAGTAGAGAAAGTAAAAAGTTTACATGCGTTTATACGCAGAAAAATAAGAAGAAATACTGACTAAGCTATAGCCTTTACAGGTTTTTATAAAGTAAGTGTCGAGTATATCGGTGCTCAAAAATCAGTATCGGTATCGAGTTTCGATTATCGAGAACTGGTGGTATCGTCCCATCACTAATAAATACCATAGGGCCTGGAAGAAATCGTATGTTATCTTACAACTTCAAAAAATTACTCAACCCAAACTATCAATCATATAGTACCTCCAATTTTTTTTAAAACTACTTCAATATTTACTTTCAATCCCTGATAGAAAAAACGGGTCGTCTCCTTAGCGCGGTGGTAGAGCAGCTACCTACCAAGCGGGAGACCGGGGTTCGATTTCCGGCACCAGTGTGGGATTTTCTCATGCTGGTAGACCTGGCCTGGGATGCACTCAGCCTCGTTAGGGGCCAATTAAGGAGCTATTGATTGAAAAGTAGCGGGTCCAGGTTGAGACGGCCGCATATACAGTCCGGGAGAGACCCGGGTCGCTGACCACATCCCATCCTCCAGTACTGCACCCCATTCATGATGCCTGTTGTGGGCAGAGGTGGGGAACGCAGCGGTCGGGCGGTAGGACCTGGCCCGGCAACGTGCTGTAGATTTTTTATAGACAAATCTATATTGCTTGGCCGATCAGGACACAAATTTATGCACCGGAGCCATAGGATTTGGAGAAAATTATGCGATACTTACAACTTAAAAGAATTTGATGTGCTCCACTCGCATGGCATCCCTACCCATTATCGCTTATGTATGCATATTCTACAAATATTCTTGCAAAAGCTTATTTTTCTGACTTTTTCCAAATATATTATGTAATTCGAGATGTTTGCAAAAACGAATCGAGATGTTTGTAAAAGCGATTTCCTTTCTCATTTATTTGTAGGCACAAGTTAGATACAGGAGGCTGAAATGATAATGAAATCTTTAAAAAACGGTTCACTATATGTTGACTTTGAAATTCAATCTACGACACGGGACCGCAGGCTTTACTTCCCTTCCGAAGGAAGCCATGTTATTGATTTTTTGGTACGTAACAATCTTTAGCATGGCTTCCTTTGGAAGGGAAGTAAAGCCGGTGCTCCCTTGTCGTAGATTTACGGCACGGAAAAGAACCTCAAGCCTAATAAAGAGGTCTCTGAGCAAAATTACTCATATTTCACGCCCAATATAGGACGCTAAGAACCACAGTAGTTAAAGAGCGTCCATAAATAAAACACAATTTAATTTGAATACTCTTTCCATCGCATCGCAAGAAACAATTGAATAATAACAACACCTAAAAAAATATGATATGTTAAATTCACATGATTTTTCTCTACCCTCTATTGTTTATTAGTGGGTTTTAAAATTATTCTTACTAAAGTATATTTTTCAATCTACTACATTTTAATCGAGATAAACCTTTGTAGAAATAGCAACATTACAGTTTCGTTATAGATAAAGGGAACCGCGATAGTCAAGTGCTTAAAATTCAGAACGCTATATGCTGACCTTAAAATTCCGTACTCTTTCCATGCAATCGTGGAAAACAATTGAATGTCGGTAGGATATTAAAAGAATGTCAAGGTATTGAACAATGCAAAGCATTAATAACGGATATCTCGGAAATGGCTTGTGCCACAAAAAGTTATTTAAAATACATTGTGTACTTTAAAGAGAACTATACTTTTTCTGTCGTACATTTGCGTCTATCACTCATCGTTTACCAGTTATACAAGATTATATAAAACCTCTTTCGAAAGAAAAGGATTTCACAAGATATTCCCTGAAAATTCAAGATAAACGCTTTTATTTATCATGCAAATAGTTTTTAATATATGGCATTTTAATTAAAATGTTTAGAGCCATTTTTCAGAAAATCAACTATTTCGACAAATCTTCTATGTGAAGGGTAGTTGGGGTGGGGTATTTTATTGAAAACCTTTGTGTCGCATCATTGGAAAATACTGAACGTAAACATAAAATTTGGTATTTGTCCAAATTTTCGTTTTTGAGTTATGTTATTCACAGACACGAGACAAACACACACGGACCTTTTCTCTAAAGTGCTTTTCTTGGATTCAGGGGCCTCAAAACATGTATTTCCGTTGAAATCTCAGTATCTAATTTTTTGGTGGAATGCAATACCTTCCCTACCTACTATGTGCGTGGTAGAGAAAGTAAAAATGACGAAGTATTGAAAAATTAAAATCATTAACAATGAATATCTCGGAGTGGTTGATGTCACAAAAAAGTCATTTGGAATAAACTGTGTGCTTTAACGAGATCCACATTTTTGTGTAGTAAGTTGTTTTTGGCCTGTTACCAGTTATAGAAAGTTGTACAAAATTAATATAGTTTGAAGATGATTCACAAGCTACTTGCAGAAAATTCGAGGATCATTGTGTTGTGTGTTCGTGCAAATATCTTAATCAAAACCTTTAGAGTCATTTTTATGAAAGTCAAGTCATGTAAATGATATTTAGTTTGGGGTAATGTTTTAACGATCTTCTTGTCGGATCCCTCTAAGATGCTGAGCTTAAAATTAAAATTTGATAGTTATATGACTATTAATTTTGAGCTATGGCGTTCACATACACGCGCACAAATGTTTTTTTAATTCAGGGGACCTCAAAACGGTTTTTTTCAGTGAACACCTTGATATCGGGTTTTTGTGGAATGTAATAGTTAACTCTATCTGCTATAGAGAAAGTAAAAAAAGCTATCTATATACAGGATGGACTATTTAAGTTGAGACTGTACATCTCCAAAACTAAGCATGTAGAAATAAATGTCTTTAATAAAAGTTGCTTGATATTATGGTATTTTTACATGGGAACCTACAATTAGGGTCAAATTAAATTGACTCAAAAATGGCCATCGCAACATGATCCAAATAAAACACGACCAACGGCATCAAGTAAGTTTTATTCAAGACATTTCTTTCTACATCGCTTGGTTTTGGAGATATTGCACAGTCTCAACTTAAATGGTCCACCCTGTATATTTTCAACCCCTTGCGTACAAATTTGCATCATTTGAGCAATCTGGACAAAGTTTTGGTCGCTTACGATTTAGAAGAGTGAAAATTGTAAGCTACTCACCACTTTTCACAAATTACCCCATATACTTATTTACAACCCTTTACTTACAAATGCATCCGTGCAATGATGTGCAAGATAGCTAATCCCTGTTTCTTATAACCTTGCCCCGCATACATGTATTCTTCCACCCCGGATGGCTAATATAAACTTCGAATGGCGACTAACAAGCCGTGTGCAGTCTAGCGATAAGCTATAAAAACGATATAAACAAGTGTCGTGATAGACGCACGTGCTTTCAACATACTGAGAGGCAGGTTTAAACCGAAGGATCCTACCAACTATTTGTTGATAAGAATTTACATGCATTCCAGATACATTAACTCTGTTACATAACATATTTAATATGTACGGTTATGAAAATATAAATTTGACAAGTATAATCGAATATATTAAGGTAAATAATCATGTTAAATATCAAACTATTTTGTATCACATAACAACCTATACCACGACAGCAGCCAATGAAAGGCGACTAGTGGGCGTGACCGCTAAGACATACGGGGCAAAGTTATATAGAACAGACCTGAACGTTTTATATTTTTAAATTATACGTTAGGGCAGAAAATGTTACGCAATACATATTTCTAAAGGTTATACAATCTCGCAACAAGAAAAATATTTTCCTCGATTATGTATGTATTTATTTAGTTATTTATTTATTTATTCTCTGCAAATGGGTATTACCCGGTGGAAGAGTTAAATATACAAAATAATATTACCAAAATAAATAGTCGTCCTACGTGGATAAGTGGTACCGTGCTAGCCTCTAGTTCCCAAGGTCGCGGTTTTTTTCGGGCGTAAAAATCCTTAGCATGGCTTCCTTCGGAAGGAAAGTAAAGCCGGGGGTCCCGTGTCGTAGATTTACAGCACGTAAAAGAACCTCAAGCCTGATAAAGAGGCCTCTACCGGTCTTTCACGCCCAATATAGAATGGGACGCTAAGGACCATAGTAGTTAAAGAGCGTACATAAATAAAAAAATTAATGTACAAACAACAGAGAATTATCAAAAATAGGCTTAAACGATAATGAAAATACACACAGCGCCGTGAAAAAAGTCAAAAGACGACTATGCGATATAAATAGGCAGAAAATAGAATCTGGATGTAGACAAAGATCAACATTGGAGCTACAAAATGAAATAAAAGCTAGGTGGGGTAAGGAAACACATATTTTGAAAGTAGGTATAAAACAGAGGACGGGAATAGCATGGCTTAGGTTGGGAGGATGGAAAGCTCGCAAGATTGCTGATGATGATGGCAGGAGGATTTGCCCATTATGCGGGGAACAAGAAGACTGGACGCATATTTTGGCAGCATGCGTGCAGACGGAGGGTATTGGGAAAAAACTATTACCGGAAGTATTTTTGGCTTCCAACAGACGGAGGGCAGCATGCTGGGACTTCATTCTAAACAGCCAAAACTGGCCAAGCTTGGGCACATACTTAATGGAAGTACGTGTACTAAGACATAGGGTATTTATGTAAATTTTCTTTAAATATATGTGGTGCTTGAGCACTTGTGTGTGTGTATAGATAAGGTGTTAAATGTAAACTTTCTTTAAATATATGTGGTGTTTGAGTACTTGTGTGTGTGATTCAGAATGTTTTTCAATTTTATATGTATGTATATAATATGGTGATTATAAACATAGTTGTTTCTGGTCGATTCTACAAGTCACGTATACAGACCAGGTATTTTTCTAGAGAGCATGTACGGTCTTATGACCCATGCGACTGTGTTATACAATTAATGTAATACTAAGTACTTAATAAATACCGTTACTACTACTAAAAAACATAATGTGAATAACTTTCTATCAACAGTCATATTATTGTAGTTACCAGTGTAACATAACAGCTAAAAGTTTTGAAATCCTTAATTACTCTACTATTTACATTCACTAATCACCTATCCAGTCAGTATAGCAATACGTTTACCGTTAGTATGCACAAGTGTATAACATTTCAAATATACACCTAAGTAACGTTTATAATTAATTATCCAACATTTATTCTGTTCAGACTTTTTCTAAATTTCCTCACATGGCACAGGACAGCCCTGAAAGGCTGCTACAGGAACTTCCATTCTTCAAGTTCTACTAACAATGGGGAATTTTCCTACGTCGGTTCTTCCCTTAATTTTAAACAAATGGTCGTTTCTTCCGTAATATGTCGGGTTACCCAATCTTTCACTAACGCCCACCCATGCATTTAAAACAGCATATGCTTTAAATAATGTGCATAGCTCTTACGCCTTTTGTAGGCCCAAAATATTAACCTTCTTTTATGAATTTTATGTAAAACTTTCTTCCCTAATAGTGGTCCAGTGTACTAGAGTGTATATTTCTAACAAATAAACCACTATTTCACGTTTACAAACATGCCTATACAGTTCGACGTGGGGAGGCCATAAACTTGCTGCAGAGTTGGACAACCCTGAATTTCTGGGACATGTTTAAGAAGCTATCTGCAGTATCAGTACTGTTCCGTTCCTTTATCAAAAGGAGAGGGAAGCTTGCAAGGAGGTATTTCAATTAAATTTTCCTCTTGATATTTGGGGGGTCTTTCTTTTTCCCCCATCTTATTATTATTTTTCCTTTTTGTGCTTTCCTTTCCTTCGCCTAGTTACATACAGGACATACAGCGCTCCAATTTCACAGAACGATGGAAGAGACGTTTCGGTGATTCTGCCTTTGGTCAGAGCAATGTCTGTACCTTGTCGAGGAGTTTTCGTTTGTCAACATCAAAGACATTGCATTAGTACTACCTTGACTTGCATCCTACGTTCATCATTACAGGAAAAGGAGGTAACAATATCACGACTTTCTCCTTTCAATATCCTTTCATAGCAATTTTACAGGTCACTAATATAATAGATAATTTATTTATCATTAACCATGATGCATATTCATACAGACGTGGTCAGATTATATCAGAGTAAACATAGAGCATACATAGTTATTTATTATACTTAAAACATTATTAAATGAGAGAAAGCATTATTGCTTTTAGCCTATTAAACATTTCTACTATTACTTTCTCTACTACGTATAGTAAGTAGGGGAAGTTTTGTATTCCACCCAAAATTTCGATACCGAGATTTCACCGGAAATATAATTTTCTCAAAAATGACTAACGATTTTGATTAAAATACCATAAGTTTAAGACATTTTTATGGCAAATGAATTGTATATCTCAATTTTCTGGAAATGTCTCCAAAACATTGTGAACGACTTTTGCATAACTAGTAAACCATAAGAGATAGACAAAATTTTACTACACAAAAAATCTACATCGCGTTGAATACACAATTTATGTCATATACATTTTTTGTTGTTGAAGGAACCATTTTCGAGATATTGCTTGTTATTTCCTTAAACTTTCCAATACTTATACTTTTTATCAAATTGGAATTCGTTATTGATTTTTTTTGTCCTGGTAAAGCAAAGAGAATGGAATACTCGGCATAGCAACCAGCTCTTAAAACATTTGACTATCGCTTAAAGCCAGCGAATTCCCCTTGCATCTACAACAAAATTAGCAATAAGATTAACATCTCGATATCTCGATTAACATGAAGCATATGGAGAATAAGCGTTTATAAAAATAGTTTGTCCAAGAGTAGAGAAAGTCATGTGAGTGTAACACATCAGATTTTTTTTTATTTTTGGATAAATATTTTGTAAAATTATAACCTGTTTAAATTAAATTATTTTCTTTGTTAACGACGCTGTCAGTTGCCAGGATCTTATCAGCGCCGCCGATGTGCCGGAATTTCGACCCGTAGGAGTTCTTTTACATACTAGTAAATCTACTGAAATGAGGCTGTAGCTTTTGAGCACACTTAAAAACCATCGGTCTGGGCCGCGTTTGAACCGCGGGTTCAAACTCGGCGGAGGGCGATGGATTTTTTCGGGCGTAAAAATCCTTAGCATGGCCTCCTTCGGAAGGGAAGTAAAGCCGGTGGTCCCGTGTCATAAATTTACGGCACGTAAAAGAACCTCAAGCCTGATAAAGAGGCTTCTGAGCAAAATTACCGGTCTTTCACGCCCAATAAAGAATGGGACGCTAAGAACCATAGTAGTTAAAGACAGTCCATAAATAAAACTCAATTTAGTTTAATTTATAGACCAAACTTGGCCAAACAGGATAAAAATTTGTGCACTTGAGTTATAGGACTTGGAGAAGACTATAAGATGCCTAACAAATTCAAAAACTACCCTTACATTTCAATCCATCATGCATAAACATTCACTCTGGACATAACTTAGGGCGCTAATGCTTTAGGTACGGGTGTAAAGCTTAAGCTACTCATGACTTTAAAACACCACCAATATATTTATTTTCAACCCTTTACTTGCAGAACGCATTCGTACTATGCCGAATAAGATGGCTAGTCCATAAATAATATAATACCGTAACAAAACTTTTCTGCTAATTTTCGTTGTTGGCTGAATAATAATTTACGCGTATGATGTGCTATCCTGAAGACAAAAACTGCATTTTAAAATTCCAGTGTGTATGTGTGTGTGCGATTATTATAACAGCCCTCGGTTCCACTCAGAACCTTTCACAAAAAGACTAGAATTCCATTCGGGTGAAAAATTAGAAATCCCAATACTTTGCTTGTTCTTCAGTTTTGGAAAACGTAACAGGACAGAAGTTTGTATCATGTTTCTGACACGTTTTGTTATTTACAAAATTTCGATAGGATAAATATTTAAGAATTATAAAAATGATTTGTTACTATTATTCGTGCACGAATAACAATTACCTACCTTGAGTCTTAAGTTACAATCGCGTTGCAAGATAAGGAAGACACAAGTTTGTGTATTATTAAATGTTTTACTTATTTTCTTCTTATCTTGAGAATACGAATGTCGAATAATTCTAAATTCTGTGCACCATTTCATTCATTCACTATCCTATATTACCTGCCCGATTAAATACAACGAAACCACTGATAAATAAAATTGTTACTGCTTCTATTGGCATTAGTACTTAGTAGTCACCGAGCTCCAACCAGAAAAAAAACTGATGTGATACATTCACAATCTTTCTCTATCCTCTAACGTCTAATAGTGGGCATACAAACTATTCTTACGAAAGCTTATTTTTCTATCTTCTACATTTTAATCTAAATAAACCTTGCAAAAATAGCTACATTACACATTTCGTTATAGATACAAAGGGAACAGGGAACAGCGACATGTTTAAGAACTAGACGCTATATGCTGGTCTTAAAATTCCATACTGCTTTCATGTAATCGCGAGAAACAACTGAATGAGAATGACCAAGAAATGAACAATTCGAACCTTTAATAGCGGATATCTCGGAAATGGCTTATGCCACAGAAAGCTTATTTGAAATAAATTGCGTGTTTTAGGATAGGACCAGATGCGAAGGGGGACTTAGCATCTCGTCTACCAAGATCTTTTGTGCCTAGGCTACTGACCGGACGCCACCGGGAGGGGAGGATGAAGTGAGAGGAGACAGAGTGGCAGGACCAGGTGGCACGACAGGCAGAGAGGAGGGTCCCTATCATTTACAGATTTGAACTCCCCGTGTGGTGGTTGGTGGTTTCCCCTCTCCGCCTGTGGGCTTACACATACCCTGCGAGCCCCGGGACCCGGAGACCGCTCGCAGTCCGCGGGAGGAAGATTTACTCAGAGCATCCTTTTTCCCCTGCCATGCACACGCCGAGACCTCCCGCCGACACTTGCAACCCTGAAAGAAACCAAGCAGATGAAAGGTGAAGTGAAATGAGAATGGAGATGAAATGGAGGAACAGGAAATTCGGGAGAG
Source organism: Deroplatys truncata (assembly GCA_030765065.1). NCBI lineage: Eukaryota > Metazoa > Arthropoda > Insecta > Mantodea > Mantidae > Deroplatys > Deroplatys truncata. Next base: position 57,714,912 of record CM060981.1, read on the forward strand.
GTAAGATCCTTACCAGCATTCACCTGGCATTCACACCCGGGGAAACCCCAAAAAACCCATGGGTCAGGAAGGTCGGCAACGGTAATCGAACCCACGACCTCCCAAATGTGAGCAACAGACATTACCGCCTAAGCCTTTCCGTTAGGTTAATTGTGTTTTTAAGAGATCTACAATTTTTGTGTAATACGTTTTCGTCTATCGCATAATGTTTACCAGTTGTACAAGATTATACCTACAAAATTCCTTCTGAATGAAGAGGACTTTACAGGGTTTTCCCAGAAAATTCAAGATATACATTTTATTTGTCTTGTAAATACCTTTAATATACGATATTTTCATCAAAATCGTTAGTGCCATCTTTTAGAAAATCAAAATTTTCTAAAAATATCCCATGTAAATAGTTTCGGATGAGGGGATTTTCTTGAAAATCTTCGTTTCGCATCTTTAGAAGGTGCTGAAACTAAACACCATGTTTAGTGTTTATCCGACTTTTAGGCCTTGGGTTATACTCTTCACAGTCCACACATAGAAAACACACACGCGGACATATTTCTAAAATTACCTTTTTTGGATTCAGGTGGCTCAAAATAGTATTTCTGGTAAAATCTCGGTATCTAAATGTTAGGTAGAATGCAATACCTTCTCTAGCTATGTACTAGTTAGAGAAAGTAAAAATGGAATACCTCGTAACCGGTTAATTCCCAGAGCCATGTTTTCGCTTCTCTTCATTTTTACTTCCGACGTTACATTTTACAACATAACTTTTGAAACACCCAGTATACACATATTCTAGCACTGAACCACCAAATGCATGCGCCTTATCGCTTTGATATTAGAGGGTAATTGTGACAAAAAGATCTTAATGGACAAATACTTTAGCTGGTCGCTACTATTGTTTTAAATATAAAACGCAATGCCATATTTTACTCTAACTCAAAATAAAATGGTAAGTTGGAAATATCGGAGAGCATATGCCACCTTACCCGCAACCAATTTCTTTTCCCTCTTCTTCTTCAAGGTTCGGCCCGTTCCGCCTCCATCTAGCTGATCTCGACGTTTACTGGCCCTACTAGTTACCATCCCAATGCATTATAATTCATAGCTGTTCTTCGTATATGTACGTGTACGTTCTATTTACATGGCCCTTCCAATTATTCTGCTTTTCTTTAATAAATTGTATACTACTTCCTATTTTTAATCATTTTCTGATATGTGCCTTGATGTTTACTTTCTCTACTACGTACAGTAAGTAGGGGAAGTATTGTATTCCACCCAAAAATTCGATACCGAGATTTCACCGTAAATACATATTTTGACACCCTCTGAATCCAGAAAAAAACATTTCTAGAAAGAAGTTTATGTGTGAGTGTGTGTGTGTGTGTGTGTGTGTGTGTGTGTGTGTGTGTCAACAGCATAACTCAAAAACGAAACGACTACCCTTTACATGGAATATTTTTCAAAATTTTGTATTTTCTAAAATATGGCTCTAACAATCTTTATTAAAATACCATATACGTACATTAAGGATATTTACATTACAAATAAAATGTATATCTTGAATTTTCTGGATATAACTTGTGAAGTCCTCTTCATTCGGAAGGAAATGTATAATTGGTAAACGATAAGCGACAACGTACTACACAAAAACACACAATTGATTTCCAATAAGTTTTTTGTTTTTCTTTTGTGACAGCCATTTCTGAGATATCCGCTAATAATGGTTCGAATTGTTCATTACTTGGTCATTCTTTTAAAGTTCTGCCAACATTCAGTTGTTTCTGCCGATTGCATGGAAACAATGGAATTTTAAGGGCAGCGTATAGCGTCTGGCTCTTAAAATGGCTATCGCATATGGCTATGTGTAAAATGTAACTATTTTTGCAAACGTTTATTTGGATTAAAATGAAGTAGATAGTAAAAAATCTAATGTGTTGCACTCACATGACTTCCTCTAGTCTTGCACAAACTAGTTTTACAAACGCTTATGTTGTAGATGACTTCATGGTAATCCAGATAAACACTTGCAGAAACTATCTTATTGCCAATTTTCTTGTAGGTGCAAGGGCGAATATGCAGGCTTTAAGTGATAGTCAAATCTTTTAAGAACTGGTTGCTATGTGGAGCATTCCATTCTATTTGTACGTCCAGGACATAAAAAAGGAATAACAAATTCCCAATTTGAGAAAAAGTATAAGTATTGGAAAATTCAAACAAATAACAAGGAATATCTCAGAAATGTTTCACTCGGCAAAAGAAATGTATATGACATAAGTTGTATGTTTTAACAGATCTACATTTTTTGTGCAGTAAAACTTTTCTATTTCTTATGGTTTACCAGTTATGCAAAAGTCATTCAAAATGAAGAGGAATTTTGGGAATATTCCCAGAAAATTCAAGATATACATTAATTTGCCATGAAAATATCTTAAATATATTATATTTTATTCAAAACTGTTAGAGCCATTTTTGAGAAAATCAAAGTTTTCGAAAAATGTTCCAAGTAAAGGGTATCTTGAAATCTCGGTATCGAATTTTTGGGTGGAATGCATTACTTCCCCTACTTCCTATACGAAGTAGATAAAGTAATAAGCTTTAGTAAGAATAGATTGTATATCACTAATAAACGATAGAGGTTAGTGAAAGTCATATGTGTGTGTCTGTATGTCTGTGTGTCTGTGAACAGCATAACTCAGAAACGAACAGTCGGATAAACACCAAACTTGGTATTTAAGTTCAGTATCTTCCATAGATGCGACACGAAGCTTTTCAAGAAAATCCTTCACCCCAGATTACCCTTTACATGGAACATTTTTCGTAAATTTTAATTTTCTCAAAAATAGCTCTAACGATTTTGATTAAAATATCATATGTTTAAGATATTTTCATGAAAAATGAAATGTATATCTCGAATTTTCTGGGAGTGTCTCCAAAAGTATTCTTCATTGTGAACGACTTTTGCATAACTGGTAAACCATAAGAGATAGACAAAATTTTACTACACAAAAAATGTATATCGCGTTAAAATACACAGTTTATGTCATATACATTTTTGTTGTTGAGTGAACCATTTTCGAGATATTGCTTGTTATTCCCTTAAATTTTCCAATGCTTGTACTTTTTCTCAAATTCGTTATTCATTTTTTTGTCCTGGTAATGCAAAGGGAATGGAATACTCCACATAGCAACCAGCTCTTAAAATATTTGGCAATAGCTTAAAGCCTACCAATTCCCCTGGCATCTACAAGAAAATTAGCAATAAGATTAACATCTCGATATCTGATTAACATGAAGCATATGGAGAATAAGCATTTGTAAAAATAGTTTGTACAAGAGTAGAGAAAGTCATGTGAGCGCAACACATCCGAATTTTGTTTCATATGTTGCTGAGCGCCTAAGTATCTAAAATCAATTTTCTGTCTGTTGTCCTAAATCTAAAAGTACATCTACATCTACACTATTTAGGAGAGATGTAGGTTAAGCGAGGGAAAAAACCTCGGATAAAAGGTTAAACGAAGCTTCCCGAACCAAATTCGATTTGCACCTGCGCCTTTTCATTACAGGTGGTTTTGTGCGGACACCCAGGCGTTGCAAATATTTTTAGCTCAGAGAGAATGAAAGAGGAAGTTGATGAACCAACGGGGAATTCACATCCGAGACCAGGTAAAATAGACAACGTGCCCCGCAGCGCTGGACATAATGGATCTGAAATTTATTCCAAATTGCTGGTTTTTCGGACAGTGTATCTTACTCCCTGTGTCAACAATGAGTATAATCTGCTTTTGTAGTGAAGCATTGTTAACAGAGAGGAGGAAAACCGCAGTTTAACACAGAAGTTGTGCGATAGCCTCCAGAATATATTGCAACAACAGCCTTTGTTCGCGCGAGGCACACAATTGTACACAGAGACTGGCATAAAGTTAGCCATGCTGAAAATTTCGTTTCGAGCAAGCTGCCCTCTGTACGGGCCATCAACCGTGGCTAGCTAGCATTATATCGAAGTTGGAGAGCACAGTTGCCCGTACATATAATGTCTGTCCTCTTTAAAGGGGCTATCACCGATCATTTACATAACCCTGCTGAAAACTAGCGCTTAGAGCGGCAGTATCCAGGACAACTGAAGAAATGGGGTTGTTGTACCCTGTAAGTAAATAGTACCAGCTTGCTTCAAGTGATGATGCCATACACTTATTGACTTCTATTGACTTTAAATTATTAGTAGTATTAGTAATACTTCATCTATTCTATAACAAATAACAAAACAGTATCTGAGCTTTTACATTCCTACCACATACCTAGTAGATAGAGAAAGCTGTATTTTATCCATGTGGTACCCTTACATTACTTTCTCTACTCTTATACAAACTATTTTTACAAACGCTTATTCTCCATCTACTTCATCTCCATCTTATTGCTAATTTTCTTGTAGGTACAAGGGGAATATGGTAGGCTTTAAGCGATAGTCAAATCTTTTAAGAGCTGGTTGCTATGTGGAGCATTCCATTCTCTTTGCATATCCAGGACGTAACAAAAAAAACGAATAACGAATTCCCATTTGAGAAAAAGTACAAGTATTGAAATTCAAACAAATAACAAGAAATATCTCGGAAATGGTTCACTCGACAACATATGACATAAATTGTGTATTTTAACGAGCTCTACATCTTTTGTGTAGTAAATCTTTGTCTATCTCTTATGGTTTACCAGTTATGTGAAAGTCATTCAGAATGAAGAGGACTTTTGGGGATATTCCCAGAACATTCATCATATATATTCCTTTTGCATGAAAATTTCTTAAGCATATGCTATTTTAATCAAACTAGTTGGAGTCATTTTTCAGAAAATCAAAATTTTCGAAAAATGTTCCATGTATAGGGTAGTCTGGGGTGGGAGAATTTCGTTGAAAATGTTCGTGTCGCATCCTTGAAAGATACTAAGCATAAATACCAAGTTTGGTATTTATCCGACTTTTTGTTTTTGAGTTATGCTGTTCACCGATACACATGCGGACCTTTTTCTAAAAATGCTTTTTTGGATTCAGGACACCTCAAAAGGTGTATTTCCGGTGAAATCTCGATATCAAGTTTTTGGGTGGAATGCAATACTTCTACTTACTATACGTAGTAGAGAAAGTAATTAGATGTTGAAATTTCCTCGGAAATACTCATTTTGAAGTTATCCGAACCAAAAAAAAGTATTTTAAAACAAATCTTATGCGTTATATTACATGACATTCTCTACCCTCTATTGTTTATTAGTAGGCGTACAAAGTATTCTTCCCAAACCTTATTTTTCCATCTAGTACATTTTAATCTAAACCTTTGCAGAAATAGTTGCATTGTATTAGGTGGGATTTGAGGGGACTCCGCACTGATCCATAGGGGATATTGTACCTACGTCCTACAAGGGGACGTCCCCGAGAGGAAGGATGAGGCGAAAGGAGACACCGGGCGGCCGGAACCAGGAGCGACGGCACTGGAATGACAGAAAAATCTAAGATTTCAAATAGAGGCTCCCCGGCAGTCCGACAGGCAGACCGGGAATCCCACCCCGTACTCAGAGGGTCCAACGCCCCCCAAGGAGTTTCGTACCCCTGGTAGCCAGCCGAAAGCCGAGGAACGGTGAGTCACAAAGAGCATCCTTTTCCCCTGCCACACTGCACCGAAACACCATCGCCGACACTTCCAACCCAAGACCAACGGATGAAAGATGAAGTTAGATGAGAACGGAGATGAAATGGAGGGTTACAAATTCGGGGGATGTGAGAATCCTTCCCAGAATTTGCCTGGCGACCCGGGAAAACCCTGAAAACCCCATGGGTCAGGAAGGTTGCCTATGGGAATCGAACCCACGACTTCCCGAATGCGGGCCACAGACGAAACCACCTGAGCCATCCCGCTTGGTAAATACCTGCATTATACACATTTCCTTATAAATACAAAAGGAACGATGACAGTCAAATGTTTAAGAACTGGACGCTGTATACTGGCCTTAAAATTTCATATTGTTTCCATACAATTGCGAGAAACAACTGCATGTTGACAGGACTTTAAGAGAATGACCAAGAAATGAAAAATTCGAACCTTTAATAACGCATATCTCAGAAATGGTTTATGCCACCAAAAAAACTAATTTGAAATGATTTTTGTGTTTTAAAAGATCTATATTTTTTTGTGTAGTACGTTTTCATCTATCACTTAACGTTTATCAGTTAAACAAAGTTATACAAAATTCCCTCCGAATTTTATAGGATATTCCCAGAAAATTCTAGATATAAATGTTATTTACCATGTAAATCTTTTTAGTACGTAGAATTTTAATCAAAATCGTTAGAGGCATTTTTTAGAAAATCAAAACTTTCGGAAAATGTTCCATCTAAATTACAAATTGAGTTTCATTTATGGACGCTCTTTAACTGTTGTGGTCCTTAGCGTCCCATTCTATATTGGGCGTAAAAGACCGGTAATTTTGCTCATAGGCTTCTTTATAAGGTTTGAGGTTCTTTTCGTGCCATAAATTTACGACACGGGACCAACGGCTTTACTTCTCTTCCGAAGGAAGCACACTAAGGATTTTTACGCCCGAAAAAAATCCATCACCCTCCGCCAGGTTTAAACCCACAACCTCGGGAACTAGAGGCTATCATGGTAAACACTACACCACGCAGGGCTACTTGCCATGTAAAGGGTATTTGGGGTGGGGGATGACCTTTGGGTCGCATCTTTTGAAGGTACTGAACCTAAATACCGAATTGGGTATTTATCCAACTTTTCGTTTTTGAGTTTTGCTGTTCACAAACACACATACACACATATGGACCTTTTTCTAATACTGTCTTTTATTTATTCAGGGATCCCCAAAATATGTATTTCCGATGATATCTCGGTATCGAATTTTTGGTTGGAATGCAATACCTTCTCTACCTAATATGTACGTGGTAGAGAAAGTAAAAGTATGTATTGCATTCTCATGACTTGCTCTACTAACATTTCTACAAATTATTCTTACAAAAGCCGATTCTTTTATCTACTTATGTTATTCGATATAAACTTTCATTATGCATTTGGACATTTCCAAACATGAAGGATACAAAGATCCTTGAAAACAAGAATACAGTAGGCTAAAGCGATAGGCAGATTTTTAAAAAGCTGATCGGTATGTGACGGCTTTTAAATTGCATGTTGTGTACATGAGCACGAGAAAAAATGAGTAGCGACTTGCCACTTGAACAAAGTATAAATATTTGGAAATTCAAACCAATAACAAACAGTATCTCAGAACTGTTTAACGCCAAAAACAACAGGGAAAGAAAGAAAATAATACCTATTACATTGTGTGTGTAACGAGATCTATATTTCTATTTCTCCCTTTCTTTCTTTCTGTAGTATTATTTTGTCTATTTTTACACTTACCAATTATACGAGCGTTATTCTGAATGAAGAGGACTTCACAGACTATTCCCAAAAAATTCAAATCCACATTTAATTTGTCAAAATATCTTAAGCACATTAAACAATTAAAATCGCTAGAGCCTTTTATGAGAAATTCAAAAATAACGAAACTTTTTCTCTGTAAAGGATTGTTTGGGTGGAGAAATTCTTGAAAATCATCGTGTAGTATCAAATAGGACAATTTACTTTCGTGAGAGGCCTATCAGCATCGCGACTGGACCGCATGTATGTGCCGGCTGAACTCTTATCACGTCTTCATCGTACAGAGATAGTGCCTGTCGCATTCAGTGATCATAATGCACTCATACATGCCTTTGAAGGTAGGGCAGTGATCCACAGTAGAGGTAGAGGTTATTGGAAATTAAACTGCTCGTTGCTTATGGATGAGGACGTGCTAAGGGATTTCCAGGATCTTTGGTCGCGGTTGCGGGTATCCTTTCTGCTAGCACAGAATAAAGCCTTCTGGTGGGTGTGTAAAGCCAAGCCTGCGCTTCGTTATTTCTTTCGGGCTCCAGCCTGTCGTCGAGCTCTGGCTAGGAGGGAAACCATGGACTATTACCTGCAAGTCCTTCAGGAACTACACATACGCCAACAGCAAGGTGATGATGTTCAGTCTCTTATGAGAGGCATCAAAGAACACATTAAGGCCCGAAAATCTAACGAGTTACAGGGGTGTTTGTCCAAAGTACACTCGGCGGAAGTGGTGTTTGGGGAAAAGGCGAGTTTTTACCATCTGGCGAAGGAACGTAAACATGGTCGCCGGAAGCTCGTCACTCATTTGGAGGTTGATGGACAGAAAATTTCCACTACAGCCGGAATTCTTCGTGAAGTGCACTCCTTTTACGTCCAACGCTTCTCCGTCCCAGCGGAATGCTCCAGTGCTGTGGACGAGTATATGTCTGGGGTTGCTCCGGTTGTCCCGGAGGAGCTGCGGCATGATACGACGCCTGTTTCAGCAGCAGAGTTCATGGAAGTGATCCAGTCGTCAAAGTTGCATGCGTCTCCAGGACCTGATGGTCTACCATATGAATTTTACAAGCACTGTTGGCGCTATAGTCGGGAAGAATTACTTCAAGTTTTCCAGGTAATGTGGACCTCAGAGCGATTGCCGCCTACTTTTGCAGATGGGATAGTGGTCTAGCTTCCGAAGTGTGCGCAGCCGAAGACTCCACAGGATTATCGGCCGATCACGTTATTGAACTGTGACTACAAGTTGTTTGTTAAAATCATTAGTGTTCGTATGCAGAAGATTCTACCCTATATACTTAGCGAGGGGACGGCCATTCATCATACGCTGGCGGCATTGAGAGGTGGTATATTGCACTGTGCACAGGAACACCAGTCCGCTGCAGTCATTAATTTAGATCTTGAGAAGGCCTTTGACAACGTCGTTCACGGGGCACTATGGAAACGTTTGGTTGCCTTGAAAGTGCCCGATAAGCTCCGTAATCTTATCCGAGCCCTATATGATGTTGCTTCGTCTAAGATTCTCTGCAATGGGTATCTCACAGCTGCTATACCGGTTAAACGTTCCGTCCGACAAGGTTGTCCCATGTCTATGATACTATTTGCCTTGTATGTTGATCCTTTACTTCGACGTCTTCAATCTACTCTTACCGGAATCGATGTGTATGGTCAGAGACTGGTGGTACGAGCCTACGCTGACGATATTACTGTAATGGTTACCACACCCCGCGATATTATACGCCTAAAAGATTGTTTACAGCAATATGAGGAGAATACCGGAATGACATTTAATATGAGGAAGTCCGAGATATTGCCCATTGAGTTACAACCTCCGGATACATCAGTTTTGGGCATACCTGTTGTGCAGCGTACGAAGGTTCTGGGGATCTACTTTAGTACTGACGCAGAGGATATGCGGGAATACAACTGGACGTCTCGTATTAATATCTTACGTGGTGTGATGTATCAGCAGAAAACCAGGATGCTGAATTTGGTACTACGTATATGGTTTTGTAATAGCTTTGCGCTCAGCAGAATTTGGTTCCTTGCATCTATTCTTCCGCCCTCAAAACGCCATTGCCAGAGAATAGAACAGATATTAGGTTATTTTATCTGGACAGGAAAGCTTTATCGCATTGCGCGTACGCAACTCCGTCTCCCTAAAGGTGAAGGTGGCTGGGGATTATTAGAGGTGGTTCGTCAGTCTCAGGCCTTGATGATTCGAATGCTCTTGCTTGCCATGAATAACCAGGGTGACCCCGTGGATATTACGCTACAACGACAATACTCATCCTTTTTTAATCGGGGCGAGCGTGACAAGGTTCCCCAAATGTTACGTGAAGTTTATCAGGTCTTGGAGAAGTTACCACCGGAGAAAGTGGGGAATGGTGACTTTAGTACGGTGAAGAAGATTTACACCTTTCTTGTTCAAGCTACTCCTATTATCCCTCATGTCCAGCTGAAATACCCACAACTGCCCTGGAGACGCATTTGGAGATGTTTTAGCCTGCCACAGATTAACTTCGATTGGATGGCAGTAACGTATGCGGTGGTAAACGAAATCCTTCCAACGGCGGACAAACTCTATCGCCACCGGATGGCTATTTCCCACAACTGCCCACTTTGTAATGCCGCAGATTCCCTTCCTCATCGACTGATGGAATGTTCCGGTAAAACGGTGGTCTGGACTTGGGTTTTAGGATATTGTCGTACTTGGATACCTACCGGATGGATTCCTCAACCCGCTGATATTTTGCATTTGAACCTTCCTAAAGTAAGCCCCCCATTGTATAATTCCCTACTCTGGCTGATTATGGGCACCTTTACTTGGCTACAAACGTTGGACGATCCAGCTGATTGTGTACTGCCTCATCTACGACAATTTTTACGTGCTGAGAGATGGCAGATGATTCGGCAACACAGAACAGGGCCATTCCAGCCTTGGATATTCAGATTTAAGCTCCACTAGCAAAGTAATACCCTTTTCCCTTTTTGTTAGGATCCTGTTCTTCCTTGCTTAAATAATTGTAAAATAAAAAACAAATAAAAAAAAACCTTTGAGCAACACTTGCCAGCGGGCATGGCTGGTAACATGTGTAAAATAAAATAAAAATAAAAAAAAATAAAAAAAACAAAAAAAAACGCGGGAATTACGGAACGAAAAAAAACCCAGTATAGGAGGGGTACTACTTATATTTTGAGTCTTGTAAAAAAAAAATATATATATATATAGTCACACCGAGAAACAGGAACAAATTATGACAAAATACAACAACGTCTGTCGGGTCCGCTAGTTACCTATAAATATCATGATGAATCAGCGCTCCAAATTGTCACTTCTTTAAAAAAAAAAAAAATAGAACGACCGCATCTAGCGATACGCGATATCTTGAGGCACGAATTGGCGGGTCGTGCGGAAGCAAAAGAATAGCAGATAGGTATACTCGCCCTCCCATAGGTATTTTGCTTTCCTTTTTTTTTTTTTTTTTGTTATTGACGCAACTTTTTAAGCAGAACTAACATGCCTTAGTTCTGTCTTCTCTACCCACTCTACAGCTCGTTTACGTATTTAATTAGATAAACTATTTACACTCAATGGAAAATGGGTTTAAAGGACATAAGTTACTCTGGATTGAAGTTCATATCAAAACCTTAGCACCCTTTTGCTAGAGTTTCACCAGATTTCCAGCACATTTTATAAAATTTCGTTCAAAATATTATATTGTAACCGACCTCCGAAACCTTCCACTGAGCGAACAACCTATCACATGGATCCAGTGGCAAAAAACAGTCAAAAATGATGTATCTCTAGAATTAAATAAGTGATAAGATACGAGGGCAGTCCAGAAAGTCCCAGACGTTTAGGCCTATCGTGGCGATGAGTAGGGCTAGAGCCGCCATCTTGGTGTCAGAACGTTTCTACATTCAGTACGCATCCAGCTGTGGTAAAGTGAGGACTGTGCCTTCCTTACTGTGCTCTCTGTGAGTTGTTAAAATGTGCGCTGCAATAGAAAATCTCGCCACTTGTGGCTAAAAAGAACAAATCAATTGAAATTTATCGTCAACTTTGTGATGTTTACGGGCAGGGAATAATGAGTAAAAGCCAAGTCAGGCGATGTTGCATTGATTTTAAAAATCGCCGTACCAATGTTCACGACGAGGATCGCAGTGGTAGGCCTAGTCTTATGACTGATGAACTGTCAATGCAAATCAGTGACAAAATTCGTGAAAATCGTCGTTTCACGATTACAGAACTTTCGGAACATTTTTCTCAAATTTCACGGAGTTTGGTGCATCAAATTAATGCTTTGATACTGACGCTGAACTGCATGCCTGTGTAAATCAGCGGTTGAAGTCGCAGGCGGTAATTTCTACAGAGAGGGTATTGAAAAACTTGTGCCACGGTATGATAAATGCCTCAATTTGAATGGCGATTATGTAGAAAAATAGCTTAAGAGTGTACCTTTCAAATGTAGATAATAAACGTTATTTGCATTTTGTTAATTGTTTATTTCAAAACATCTAGGACTTTCTGGATTACCCTCGTATTACATAAGACACGCCTATATCCTGAATCGTCCCAGTACAAAGCTTTCTTGCTTCCAGAAAGGTGTATATTATGAGACAATAAAAATATTTAATACTCTCCCTAATGATCTTAAGAGAAAAGTTGACAACTTCAATGTCTTTAAAACTGCTGTTAAAGAGTACCTATGCTCAAAAGCATATTATTCTGTACAAGATTATCTTAATGACAAATTATCCTACTGATAATACTTATATAGCTCTGTAAGTAGTATTAGTAAATATTAATGACAATTGCCAGTCATATTTGATATCTGCTCTAGAATTAATGAAGCTATTTAAATGTATGTATATTAAGAACTGACAGTAAATGCTATGCATTACACATCAAATAGAACAAAATGATCAGACTAACAAAGGTAAAATCCTAGTGAATGTTAAAATAACTGTTCTTGCCTATACGTATGTTAACCTTATAACAGTAAGGAGGTATACAACTCTGTAATAAATTACACTTGATTTGTTTCATTTTGTATATAATATGTCCTTATTTTATTTTAAATGTTCTGTATACTATGTAATATTTATGTATATATGTAACTTTATTGTACATTTCCTTAACACGCATATAGTAATGCGTGAAGAAATATGTAATATTTATGTTTATATATAATTTTTGTACATTTCCTTGACATGTTCTATGTTCACAAGTCTTTATGGCTGCTAGTGAACTCACAGAATACAATCTAATCTAATCTAATCTAATCTAGCTGTGGTTCTCTGTGTTTATTTTGTATTACATGGTTTAAATATTTCTAACAGCCTATAAATGGCAAATCTGTGACACCCGGGAATTTCTGTATAAATTCAAGCTGGCAGCCCACATGTCAGTGCGTTTGAGTAAAACTTAACACAATAAACATAAATTGTTCTGTGGTATGCAACGTGGTAACAGCTCACAGCTCAACATAATGTTATTTCACCATACCAAACAACGCTATACTGAACTGCAAATAGTGTTATCTTCCTTTTTTTATTTTATTTTTTTAAAGTTCCCTTGTTTACCCAGTTTATTATTACTTTATTTTAGCGATTATTATTACAATTACACAACACACAGACACACACAAACACCCATTACTCATGGTGGGACTCGAAACCGCGACCCTCGGTTTGGCGGAGCGCCGAAGCTATACACTCCAGCGACCACGGCTACGAGGGCCGGCTCCTTAGGCGATGAGCTAGGCTTCCACAGAACTAGTACCTACTACGAGTCAAACCGGGGGGGCCGCGTTTAAAATTGTGATCAAAATTAGTATAGGGTGCGGTTTAAAATTTAATAGGTATAAATATTTATGGCTAGAGGTTTGAACCCTGGGCTCTCGACCCCGCTTTTTGGTTTCTGAGAGATACTCTACTCGATCGTAAGGGGCATTTCTGTGATATTCTGTTTTCATATCTACAACAAACTGCCGATTTTGCTTTTCTGCCACTTCTTTGGCTTGTACAGCATTTAATAGTTAATGCTCTTTAGGCATAGCGACAAACAATGATATTACAGGCCAAGCTGCAGTATAAGGCAAAATGGGTGTGCTTTCAGATAAGGCTATATTCCACGGCTTGCTAATTACAAAAACCTGATTTGAGCGCCATGGCTGTGGCGGTAGGCTCGCATTCGGGAGGTCCTGAGTTTGATTCCCTTTGGAACGGTCACTCTGAACTTGGGTTCTTCGTGGTTTCCCATGTTGGTATGCGAATGCTAGGGTGGATTATATTATACTAACACGAATTTTATTTTCCCTAATTTCTTTTCATCTTTTTAGGGTTGCAGGGCCTGACGCGATGGTCGGTGGTGTGTAACGTATTAAGGAAAGGACTGTTTCTTCTCTGACACGGAACCTTCTGCCGAAACCTGTGGGAAAGAGCATCGAAGCGACGTGCGGTTTTGCTCAACCTGGACACGTTAGGGACTCCGCTGCGCCTGCCGCCATCAGATCTGCCTCCCTTCGTGCTCTCCCACCTCATCACTTCCTCCAGGAGATTTAATAGACGCAGTAGGCCTAGTCTTGGCCGCAGTACTGAAATCTCCTCCGCTTCTAACCCTAACCCGGTACAGATGTCTAGAAATAGCTCTTTCAGCTGGTATAATTCTAGAATGTGACACAAAGAGAAACCTTCGTAACGGCTTCCATCAACTTTCATCTAAATATTTGCAAGTAGCAGTCCTCAAATGGACAATAAGTGTAAAAATTATATCACACTACTTATATCAATCTGTTATAAATAAAATGATAGTTACTCAAAACATGAGAGCATTTCTTCACTCCCAATAAATCTGCCTAGGTATTCACGTATAAATATTGTGACTGTTTCTGAGATGCAGTCTAACCCCATTTTTTTTCAATATTTGCCTCTTAAACCATTTTTACCATGTTATTTTTTCCCTCCAGAAACCACACAGGGACGAAAGGGCGTGTTGGGATTTGCTCCCTAATGAAATTGCGTTCCTCCATCATAAACTTATTTGTATACCAATGCCAGGGATAACTTGTAACCCCCTCAAAGAAAAACAGATTTTATAACGTGATGAAAAGAAAACGAAGACTAACGCGCTTACCATTGGCAACCAAGCATGAAATAAAGTTGAAGCTGACTACTGGCCATTCCTCTCTCTCCCATAATTTTTAGTCATGTAATCGATAGCGGGGACGTTAAGTCCTTAGATCAGCGATAAATTCCTAGAAATGGTCGATGCAACCTAAGACAATTTTTCGTCAAACTTAAGGGTTTAATGTATACTCCTGTTGAACTTAAAGTGTAGGTACAAGGCCTATACGTTTCTACTTCTACTGCCACCGGGGAAGGGAACCAGAGCGAGAACGACAAAACTAAAATACTTGTATTATAACGTGAGTGTTAAAAATTAACGGGAAGCTTACCTGAGCTCGAGAACGGGAAAGGTAGACCTAGTCAAGTTTCGCCCTCAATCTCAGTTTCTCAGAACTAAATCCACCGACTACTCTTTCTCTTGAAAAACAACAACACTGTTGTCACCGTTTCTGTTTTCTGAACAATTTTAAAAACGAGTGCATAAGCATAATTTCTCTGACCAGCTTTTATTATTTAAAAACGTTGATATGATGAATATTTAAGAATGGTTGCCAATTTTTACTTTCTCTACTACGCATAGTAAGTAGGGGAAGTGTTGTATTCCACCCAAAATTTCGATACCGAGATTTCACCGGAAATACATGTTTTGAGACCCCCTGAATCCAAAAAAAGCATTTTTGGAAACATGTCCGTGTGTGTGTGTCTGTGTGTCTGTGTGTCTGTCTGTGTGTCTGTGAACAGCATAACTCAGAAACGAACAGTCGAATAAACACCAAACTTGGTATTTGGGTTCAGTATCTTCCAAGGATGCGACACGAAGGTTTTCAAGAAATTCCCCCCACCCCAGAGTATCCTTTACATGGAAGATTTTTCGAAAATTTTAATTTTCTCAAAAATGGCTCTAACGATTTTGATTAAAATATCATATGTTTAAGATATTTTTATGACAAATAAAATGTATATCTCGAATTTCCTGGGAATGTCTCCAAAAGTATTCTTTATTGTGAACGTCTTTTGCATAACTGGTAAACCATAAGAGATAGACAAAATTTTACTACACAAAAAATGTAGATCGCGTTAAAATACACAATTTATGTAATATACATTTTTTTAGTTGAGTGAACCATTTTCGAGATATTGCTTGTTATTTCCTTAAATTTTTCAATACTTATACTTTTTCTCAAATTCGTTATTCAATTTTTTGTCCTGGATATGCAAACAGAATAGAATGCGCCACATAGCAACCAGCGCTTAAAAGATTTGACTATCGCTTATAACCTACCATGTTCCCCTTGCATCTACAAGTAAATTAGCAATAAGATTGGCATCTCGATATCTCGATTAACATGAAGCATATGGAGAATAAACGTTTGTAAAAATAGTTCGTACAAGAGTAGAGAAAGTCATGTGAGTGTGGCACATCAGATTTTTACTTCCCCCCTTAAATGCCTATGAGAGGTAAATAAACTAGTGTAACCCACCCAAAAATTCGATATAGAATAATTTTCATCGGGAACTCGTGTTTTTAGGACCCCTAAAAGACCCACGCACGCGTATGTGTGTATGTCTATCTTAACATGACTCCAAAAAGAAAAGCATTCGATATTATTTATTTTCTCAATAGGACTCTAAATATTTTGATTAAAATATAGGTTAATATCATATACATGACTAATAAAATGTACAGGGAGAACCAAAAAACTACGAACCGGCTGCGCGGTTATTTTCCTGTCCGCGTCCTCGGCGCTCGTTGCCGTCTGCCTCTATCATAGAAAGGCGCGGATGAAACCACACAACATTTTTAAAACTACTTTTAATGGCTTTACTTGCTGAAACTGGCCACCGTCGTTGTCCATACATTTTTGACACCTCTTTAGGAAACTGTCCATCACTCGCCGTAGTTCACGTTGAGAAATGCTCCTGGTGGATATTTTGTTTAATTCTTCCAGGGTGTGTGTCTTGAACACTTTTTTTACGCTACCCCAGAGATAGAAATCCCAGGGGTTTAGGTCGCGAGATCAATGGGGCCACAAATCTCTACCAATAATTCTGTCCTGAAACACACTTTCAATTCTTCTCATCGAAATATTAGCCGTATGAGCTGTTGCAGAGTCTTGTTGAAAAAAGGCAAAATCATGCTCCCTGTCTGTTAATTCTCTAAAAACAGGGGGCCAAATTGTATTCACGTATGCATGGGCTTCAACTATTGACTCGAAAAAAATTGGCCCTGCTATTGGCCCCCCTGTAACCCCCTGCGATTTCTATCTATGGAGTTCTTTAAAACAAAGTATACAAGACAAACTCACTCACCCTGGAAGAATTAAAACAAAATATCCGCCAGGAAATTGCCAGCATTTCTAAACGTGAACTACGGCGAGTGATGGATAGTTTCCTAAAGAGGTGCCAAAAATGTATGGACAAGGACGGTGGCCAGTTTCAGCATTTCCTTACGTAAAGTTGGTAAGTAAAGCCTTTAAAAGTAGTTTTAAAAATGTCGTATGGTTTCATCCGCGCCTTTCTATGAAGGCGGTAGACGGCAACAAGCGCCGAGGACGCAGACAGGAAAACTCCGCACAGCCGGTTCGTAGTTTTTTTGGCTCTTTCTGTATATCTCAAATGTTCTGCGAAGTTCTCTTCATTCTGAATGAATTTTGCATAATTTTTTAAAACTGTTAAATCATAAGAGATAGGCAAGTACTATACGAAAGCTGTAGGTCTCGTTAAAACACACGATTCATACCAAGTAATATTTTGTGGCATTAACCATTTTAGATATTCGTCATCATTGGCTAAAATGTTGCAACATTTATACATGTTTTAAGTGCTAGTCACTATTCCTGTTGTTTCTGGTGATGTCTTGAAAAGAGTATGGAATTTCAAAGGCAGTACATATGGTGATCCGCTTTTTAAACATATTGCTATTGCTTCAGTCTCTTGTATCCCCCTTGTGCCTATAACGAAATGTGTAATGAAACCATTTCTGCAAACGTTTATCTCATTAACATTAAGTAGAAAGAAAAATAGTTTATAGCAAAATTGATACAGAAAGTCATGTGAATGTAGTGGCCTATGTTACAAACTGATGAGGACAACCTACACAAACCCTTCTACATCTGTCATAAGCATAAAATAACTAGATGAAAAACTTGAGAGAAAAAACATTGTATAGCCCTAAAAACATGTTATCCATTGTATATTTCACTTTTTGCAGGATGAATGTAGCACTTAAATTAAGTAACATTTAAGGGAAAAAAGCATTTCAAAATAACTTATCGTTTTTAATTCATTCAGGGAATATATTCGATAGAAATCTCAAAAAAAATTATTGAAGTGTGTAAGTACTAGGTTAGTGTTTGAGAAAGATATTTATTAGCTCCACGTATGGACGTCAATTTGAATAAGATGGTTTGTAACATTATTTATTACCACCACGGTTTGGGCGTCAATTTGAAGTAGTTTGTATTGAAGGAGATGTATTATATTTCAACTGTTGGGGAGCCGAACTTGAAGTAGTTGCACCGCACATATAGTAAACAGTTTCCGTTAGCCTTCGCCCCAAATGTACTTTCAGGTGGCCTTTGCCCCAAGTTTAAAAATATTATTAACTTTGTAATTTGACTGCTTCTTTAAATATTATATATTTATGTTTGCCTCGGCTGCGTCAGTATTATTGTTAGAGACACGTTTCTCTTAGCAGGGTTGTGGTGCAACAAGAATGTAGGCTTACACAGATTATAATTTTACTTCATTCCTTTTATTAACGCTTGATACGATTTAAATAACACTTCACTTATATAGAAAGCTGTGAGATTCTTTTTATTAATTAATTACAATTTTTAACACGTAAACTTATTTTTCGTCTCACACGAATACATATTATATTTCTTGAGGACACTTTTCCGTCTGGTTAGTAACGCTGTCTGCTGGCAACTGAACCCTGAATTTTTAAAATTGTCTCGTTTTCATTTCTGATTGGCTAATCCTACTTCAATACAATACCTTCATTTAGCTTAAGCTTTTTCTGGTTGTTGATTGGCTATTTTATAAACTGTCACTAAAATTATATTATTTTGCTCCAATAATGACTAGTTGCATTATTAAACATTCTTACTCATTATTGCCTCAATGTTACCTCATTGTTAGCAACTTTTAACCTATTATTCTCATAGCTCCTACATTATTAAATTACGAAATGCATTCACACAACATTATTACATGTTTACAATAATATAAGCATATGCAATGACTGTTACATACATTTTACAAATTATTACATACACATATTGCTTCAAGGCTGGCTGTTATTGAATTTACATATTATATAATTTGACTGAAATCATTTAAGTGTTAAAAATACTGCCTCACGTTTTATCATAAATTAAAGGGAGTGAGAAGGTCCTAATCTGGCCAATGTTAAATCTAATAGCTTAAAGGAACCGATCGATGAAAGCTGTTCAAAAGCGATCAAAAATTACAATTTAGGTTTTTTAACAAAAAAAGTCATACAGTGAACGCTGATAGTTTTCTGGTAATTTGAGTTGAACAAATGAATACTATCATTATTAGGCACCCGGAAAATTCCTATCGAATTTACCTTGATATTCCTCAATAGCGATGTGAAATTTCATCGGTAAAACAGTAACATTCTTGAATAAAATTGAAAACTTCTTCAGTAAAATTGAAACAGATTTTGAAGTAGAAGCATAAATTCAATTCGTTTCAATCAAAACGGCTGTAGGTTACTAAAAAATGTAGCACATCATATGTTTCGTTATTGTTGGGTATTATTGGGGGAGGGAGATCTGAACTAAGAATTCTGCTGGAGAAACAATAAAAATATTTGTACTTAAAAAATTCTGATGTGTTATTCTCACATGAGTTTCTCTATTCTTGTACAAACTATTTTTACAAACGCTTGTTCTCCATCTACTTCATTTAATCGAGATAATCATTTCCAGAAACTATCATGTTGCTAATTTTCTTGTAGATGCAAGGGGAATATGGTAGGCTTTAAGGGATAGTCAAATATTTTGGGAGTTGGTTGCTATGTGGAGTATTCCATTCTCTTTGTATGTTCAGGACATAAAAGAAAACTAATAACGAATTCCCATTTGAGAAAAAAGTATAAGTATTAGAAAATTCAAACAAATAACATGAAATATCTCGAAAATGGGTCACTCGACAAAAAAATTGGTATTACAAATTGTGTTTTTAACGAGATGTATATTTTTTGTGTAGCAAGATTTTGTCTATCTCTTATGGTTTACCAATTATGCGAAAGCCATTCAGAATAGAGGACTTTTGGGGACATTCCGAGAAAATATGTAGGTACATTTAATTTTCCATAATAATATCTTAAACATATGATATTTTAATCAAAATCGCCAGAGCCATTTTTCAGAAAATCAAATCATTAAATGGAAAAATGTTCCATATAAAGGGTAGTCTGGAGTAGGGAGATTGTTTTGAAAATCTTCGTGTCGCATCCTTGGAAGATAGTAAATTCAAGTACCAAGTTTGGTATTTATTTGACTTTGTTTTTGAGTTATGCTGTTCACAACTGACAGATAGACACATGGACGCGTTTCTAAAATTCTTTATTTGGATTCAGGGCACTCAAAACATGTATCCGATGAAATCTCGGTATCGAATTTTTGGGTGGAATGCAAATCTTCCCCCACGTAGTAGATAAAGTAAAAACCTGATAAGTTTTATTCATTTGATCTTCTCTTCTCACTCTTCTGCAAATAATTCTTACAAAAGCTTATTACTCTAGCTAATTCTTGTAAACACAGATAAACTTTAAATTCACATTTGGAGATTCCCTTGCTACTGAAGATAAAGCGTTAGTCAGATTTTTTAAAGAACATGTGTTACGAGCGTGATGACTTTGAAAGTCCATCCTCTTTGCATCACCACGAGAAAAAAACGAAAAACGACTTCCCATCTGAGAAAAATATAAGTATTTGAAAATTCAAACCAATAAAGAGAAATATCCGGCAAATGGTTAACTCCACAAAAAAATATTTATTTGACATCAATTGTATTTTTTGTGAAGTAACATTTTTTCTATGTCCTAGGTTTACCAATTACGCAAAAGTCATTCAGAATGAAGAGGACTTTAGTGGCCATTTTCATAAAATTCCATATATACATTTCATTTATCACGAAAATATCTTAAACATATTGTATTTTAATCAAACTCGTTACAGCCATTTCTGAGAAAATAAAAATTTGTGAATAATTTTCTATGTAAAGAGTAGTTTGGCATAGGGGAATTCTCTTTAAAATCTTCCTGTCGCATCCTTCAAATATGCTGTGCAGACAAACGCGAGCGCGAAACTTTTTCTAACCTTTCTTTTATTCAGGAGGTTCAAAAGGTGTATGTCCGGTGAAATCTCAGTATCGAATTTTTTGTTGGAATGCAATAGTTCCTCTGCTTAGTAGACGAATTAAGAAGTATAAGTGTTCGAAAATTCAAACTGATAACAAGGGATATTTCAGAAATGGTTAGTGCCACACAAAAAATAATTTTACATTGTGTGTTTTAACGAGATCTATATTTTTATGTGTATTAGATTTTGTCTATCTCTTACAGTTTACCAATTAAACCAAAGTTATTTATAATGAAGAGGACTCCACAGGTTATTCCTAGAAAATTCAAGACATACATTTTATTTGTTATGTAAATATCTTAAATATAAGGTACTTTAATCAAAATCATAATAGCCATTTTTGAGAAAATCATAAGTAACGAAACATTTCCATGTAAAGACTAGTTTTGGGCGAGAGATTTTTTTTTTAAATCTTCGTGTCGCATTTTTGGAAGATGCTAAACTTAAATACCAAGATTGGTATTTAACCGACTTTTCATTTTTGAGTTATACTGTTTAGGACAAACAGTTTTTTTTCAATTTTTACTTTCTCTGCCTTACAATTAGGGTAAAATTAAATTGACCCTAAAATGACCGTCACAACGTCCTCCAAATAAAACACTACTAATGGCATTACTTCCCCCCATAATATCAAGCAACTTTTACTCAAGACATTTCTTTCTACAACGTTTAGTTTTGGAGATATTGTACAGTTCAACTTAAAGGGTCCCCCCTGTATTAAAGATTTTACATGAAACATAAAATGTATATCCTGAACTTTCTGGGAATAGCCTCTGAAGTCCTCTTCATTCGGAAGGAATTTTGTATAATCTTGTATAACTTGTAAAGTTTAAGCGATAGACAAAAACATACTACTCAAGAACTGTAGACCTCTTTAAGAGACACAATTTATTTTAAATAAGTTTTTTTATTGCATAAGCATTATTATTAAGTGTTCGAATTGTTCAATATTTGGCCGTTCTTGAAGGTTCTGTCAACATTCAGTTGTTTCTCGGGATTGCATGGAAACAGTACGGAATTTTAAGGCCAGCATATAGTGTCCAGTTTTTAAACATTTGACTATCGCTGTTCTCTTTGTATCTATAACGAAATGTGTAACGTAGCTATTTCTGTAAAGTTTTATTTGAATTAAAATGTAGTAGATAGAAAAATAATCTTGAGTAAGTACAATTTGTATACCACTAATAAAGGATGAAGTAGATAGTTGCTTCACGTATGGAAAGCCAATTTGAAGTAGTAGTTGTATTGTAGTTCGACTGTTGGGGAGCCGAACTTGAAGTAGTTGCAACCACACGTATGGTACCCGGTAGCCTTCGTCCCAAATTTAAAAATATTAACTTTGTAATTTGACTGTTTCTTTAAATATTATATATTTATGTTTGCCTCGGCTGCATCAGTATTATTGTTAGAGACATGGATTTCTTTGCAGGGAGTAGTGCGGCTAAGAATGTAGGCTTACACAGATTATAATTTTTACTTCACTACATTTATTAATCCTTAACACAATTTAAATAACACTTCACTGATATATAAATCTGTGCGATTCTTTTATTAATTACTTGCACTTTTTAACACGTAAACTATTTTCGTCTCACAGGAATACGTATTAAATTTCTCGAGGACGCATCTCGCGTCCGGTTAGGAACACTGTCTACAACCAACTGACTTCTGAATTTGTAAAGTTTGCTATATTTCAGTTTCTGATTGGCTAATCCTACTCCAATAGAATACCTTCATTTAACTAAAGCTTTTTCTGATTGTTGATTGGCTATTTATAAACTGTCTCAAAATTTACATTATTGTTGCTCCAATAATGACTAGTAGCATTACGAAACTTTCTAACTCATTATTGCCTCAAGGTTACCTCATTGTTACCTCATTGTTAGCAACTTTTAACCTGTTATTCTCACAGCTCCTACATTATTAAATTATGTAATAAATTCCCATAACATTATTACACATGTATATAATAATATAAACATACCTATACAATGACTGTTACATACATTTTACAAATTATTACATACACATATTCCTTTAAGGCGGGGCTGTTACTGAATTATATATATTATATAATTAGACTGAAATCAATTTAAGTGTTAAAAATACTGCCTCGAGGATATAGGGTACAGAAAGCCATGTGAATGTGACACGTCAGATGCTTTTTTGTTATTCAGGGAGCATCAGGGCGTGTATTTTCAGTGAAATCTTGTTATAGAGTTTTGGATGGAACGTAATACTTCCTCTTCTTACTATAGATAAGCAGTAGAGGAAGTAATAATGCCAACATAGGGTTAACCAAATTTATGAAACAAAGGAACTGTGACGTTTCTAAACGGGGCTGACAATTGCGTGCATATGTTTCATGGTGTTGGGGATTTAATTGCGTTCGGTCGCCCTCATTACGCACTCTGCTTAAAGTTTCAAAAAGGGACGAGCCGCGTATCGTAATACCGGGATGTTAGTACACAGGCCTCTGTGAATGGGGAAAGCGTTTGAACGCAACACGCAACACAAATGGAAACCGAGCTACTCGTAATGATCTACATGCAGCGGATGTTCTGGGAGGAAATTAAATACGCGAGAAAACAAGCATAGCGTTACGTTTCAGGTCCGCACGCAAACAGGGCAGCTAAGCTATACGAAACTCTTTGGAAAACTGTGTCATTTGCTGTTTTGAAAAGAGTGATATATTATTTTGTTCTTACAATATGCTTACGGTGTTAATTTGTATTACTCTACCATTTACCTACAGTAAATGAGTGAAATGGTTCCGCGATAACGTGTGAGGCTCGCATTCGGAAGCTCCTGGGTTCGATTCCCGTCGACCGCTAGCTCTGACTTTGGATTTTTCGTGGTTTTCCCTGCTCGGTTGGCGAATTCAGGGATGGTTTCTCATCTAACACGATTTCCTTTCCATCATTTCCCTTTCATTCCGTTTCCTTTTCATCTTTCAGTTGAACTTCTGGGTTTCGTGGTGGTGCCGTAGTAATGGCACGGATTCTTGCTCAAATGAGTGGACACGAGAGGGCTCCTTAGCCAAGGGGTCGTTCATCGCCTTGTATAGTCAGCTTCAGCAATGAGACGGGTCTTCGAACCTGAAACTGTTAGGGACTTCCGCGCGTCTCTGTAGCCTGTCTGCCTGTGGCCTGTAGCCTCCTGTGGTTCCTTCACTTCATTCCTTACTCCACACTAGATCTATGTAGGTTGCAGTGCGCAAGATGGCCCAGCCGTTGTATAACCTATACGTATATCTACTGTAAGTAGAAGAAGTATTGCATTCCATGCCGGTATTTCACGTTAAATACACGTTTTAAGATCACTGAATAAAAAATATTTTAAAAAAAGTTCTGTGTGGTCCATCTGTCTGTGAACAGCATACTTAACTCAAAAACGAAAATTCGGTCAAATACCAATCTTGCTGTTTTAAATTCAGCGTCTTCCAAGGATGCGACACAAAGATTTTAAAAAAAATCTTATGTGTTACACTCACATGACTTTCCCTACTCTTGTACAAACTATTTATACAAACGCTTATTCTCCATATGCTTCATGTTAATCGAGATAACCATGTGCAAAGTCTATCTTATTGCTAATGTTCTTGTAGATGCAAGGGGAATATATATTTACAAGGGCGATATAGAAAAACAGTAGCCTTTACGCACATACATATCTCTTAATAGCTGGTTGCTAGGTGCAGCACCATTCCCTTTGCCACAGATTAATACTCTTTGCATATCCAAGACAAAAAATGAATAACGAATTCCCATTTGAGAAAATTATTGAAAACTTTAAGGGAATAACAAGTAATATCTCGAAAATGGTTCACTCAACAACAAAAATGTATATGACATAAATTGTGTATTTTAACGCGATCTACATTTTTTGTGTAGAAAAATTGTGTCTATCTCTTATGGTATGGTTCACAATGAAGAATACTTTTGGAGACATTCCCAGGAAATTCAAGATATACATTTTATTTGTCATAAAAATATCTTAAAGGTATGATATTTTAATTAAAATCATTAGAGCCATTTTTGAGAAAATTAAAATTTTAGAAAAATCTTCCATGTAAAGGGTAATCTGGGGTGGAAGGATTTTCTTGAAAACCTTCGTGTCGCATCTCTGGAAGATACTGAACCTAAATACCAAGTTTGGTGTTTATCCGACTGTTCGTTTCTGAGTTATGCTGTTCACAGACACACACACGGACATGTTTCCAAAAATGCTTTTTTTGGATTCAGGGGGTCTCAAAACATATATTTCCGGTGAAATTTCAGTTTCGAATTTTTGGGTGGAATACAATACTTCCCCTACTTACTATACGTAGTAGAGAAAGTAAAAATGAAAAACCGAAAGAACTTCAAGCTTCATATTTAAGTCCCTCAGCTTTCAAGAAGTAACACGAAGATTATAAATTATCTGCACCTTAAACTAACCTTTACACGGAAAATTGTTGTTATTTTCTCAAAAAACGCCTCCAACGATTTCAATTAAGGGCGCAGAAACTGGATTTTCGACAAAATAAAGCTTTTTTTAGCTATATTAGGGAAAAATCCTCAACTATTGTAGAATCAGGGTCAAATTGCGGTTTTACCATTCTGGTCCATATGCCCATAGTTGTGTGCAAATAGCGCGTGAAATGTTAATACTTACTTTTCTAATCTTATTTTCTTACGTTTTTTCTTCTTCAAAAAGCTCCCTAGGATGATATTTTTGTTTAGTTTCTGATGAGGTGATCTAAAGAAGTCTTTTTTGATATCAAGTACAATTTGGGATTTAGAGTTGTAATTTAATACAGGATTAATTTTTATAAAATTAAAACTGTCATTTTTTTCATAAAAGGTTTTATTGCTACACAAGATTTAATCTTTGATTATAAAGAACTATCTTTGAGGATTAAAATGCATAATTTTAAATTGTAATGTTTAAATTTTTAACCCGTGAGGCATTTCACAAGCGACGATATTGTTTGAAAATTATTTTCTCAGAAGTCAGCACATAGCAGATTGAATATTAATTGTGTGCTATAATTATGTTGAACAAATCTATGACAAAATGTTCAGCTAAATTCCCTGGAATTTGTATAAATTTAGAATTTTAGTTCCAAGTATCCTTAAAGTTTCAGATTTTGACATAACAAATAAAATGTATATCTTGTATTATCTGAAAAGCCTTTTCATTCTCAGTGAATATTAGATAAATTCATAACCAAGAGAAACAAATACACAAGGAAAAAATTGATTATCCGCTAAAATACGCAATTTGTGACTAATAACCTTTTTTGTAATTTACTGAGTATTTGTGTTTTTAGTTTGAATTTTCCACTATTTTTAACGATTCACTTTTGTAATGATATGTCCGTCCCTCGCGTGAGGTTATGTAGAGTGTGCAATATCGTGACCAATTATAGTGTCATAAATTTAAACATTTGATGTCGTCCAAGCATCCTGAATACTTCTGCGTAGCTACAACACAAATGTTGATACCATGTTGATCAAGAAGCCAGCAAAACAATGTTTTTGATTGCATAATTTGTAGAATAATTATGAAAATAAGCGATAGTATGAAGAGAAACACATGTGAATACAACACATCACATGAATTTAATTCCAACTCTGCAGCCTGTTTTCAAAATGTGCCAAATTAATAATTTTCACAAACTGGTTGCAGATGACAGCACACACATAGCAGGCTAAATTACTTTTTGCATAAGCTGCCTCGTCCCATATTTAGAACACGTCAAAGCTTATATTTCACCGCAGTACATACTAAAGTTGATTCCACGTAGTAGAAACAGAACAGGCAGTATTAATGAAGTACATGTACGAAATATTGTTAAACATATATCTTTATGCACTGCTATTTTAATTCCTGAATTTATAAAGCTTAAAAATAACCTTACGTATGACAAAATATCAGTAAATTATAGTTTACTGCTCATTGCAATCACAGCTTTTCTCAATTCTTGCCTTTTTTTCGCCTTCCTCTTCATCTGCACATATGAATGAGTGTCTTAATATTGTCTCTTTTCTATCATCTTCTTCTGCCAGCTTTTCCCCCATTGACAATTCCTTCCAATGTACCTCTTAAAATCCACTACACTTTCATTTAGTGACCAAGCAACTTATATTCCTCTTCCTAATCAATTCTAGTGTTGTCCTTTCTTCTACCACTATTTTTAAACAGCTTCATTATTCATTTCCTCTGCAGCTTTCTTCTCGAGAATAATATTTCATATATGCACTTCTAATAATTTCATTTCGTCGCAAGTAAAATCTTCCGCAGCATACAGTACAAAACTCTAAACATTTATATAATATAGTGACTAATAAAAATATCACTTAACATCCTTTTTTTGGTTAAAAGTACTTATACATATTCGCTCAATACCATTCCATGCCATACCAAATCCAAACTTAATCCCCCAGTATAAACTATAAAATATATAATCAATGCACCTTTAAAAACTATGACTTCAGCAGCAAACCTTCTTCGCTTGTCTAAAATGTATCTCTAAAATTGGTACCTTTTGGAAATTTTACTTCGGAACTGGCAGGAATAACAAATATTCATTATCTTTTGAATTGAATATTTTAATTGGAAATACAGAGTTCATTGTAAAGCCCCAAGCGCCCATCCACATGGAGGAAAACGACAGCATATAACGTAAGATGTTAATGATCATGTAAGTTGCAAAAAATCAGGACTTTTACGATTCGCCGGATTTGTCCTGTCTCTCTCCCTCTCTCTCCCCCCTCCTGCAAAGTATAGTGTAATATAATGTACTCCAGTGTGTGGTAAAAAAAATCTGATGTGTTATACTCATATGACTTTCTCTACTCTTGTACAAACTTTTTACAAACTCTTATGCTCCATCTATTTCATATTAATCGAGATAAACATTTGCAGAAACGATCTTTTGACATGCAAAGAGAATTACGTTTTACACATAGCGACCAGTTCTAAAAATATTTGACTATCGCTTAAGGCCTACTATGTTCCCCTTGTTTTGTATTTGCAAGGGCAATTTAGAAATACAGTAGCCTTTAAGAATAGACATATCTTTTAATAGCTGGTTGTTATGTGCAGCACCATTCTCTTTGCCACAGATTAATACTCTTTGCATATCCAAGATAAAAAAATGAATAACGAACTCCCATTTGAGAAAATAAGCATTGAAAAATTTAAGGGAATAACAAGCAATATTTCGAAAATAGTTCACTCAACGAAAAAAATGTATATAACATAAATTGTGTATTTTAACGCGATCTACATTTTCATGCAGTAAAATTTTGTGTATCTCTTATGGTTTACCTACCAGTTATGCAAAAGTCGTTCACAATGAAGAATACTTTTGGGACATTCCCAGAAAATTCAAGATATACATTTTATTTGTCATAAAATATCTTAAACATATGATATTTTAATCAAAATCTTTGGAACCATTTTTGAGAAAATTAAAATTTTCGAAAAATGTTCCATGTAAAGGGTAATTTGGGGAGGGGGGATTTTCTTGAAAACCTTCGTGTCGCATTTCTGGAAGATACTGAACCTAAATACCAAGTTTGGTGTTTATCCGACTGTTCGTTTCTGAGTTATGTTGTTCACAGACACACACACACACACACACACACACACAGACACCCACACACGGACATGTATCCAAAAATGCTTTTTTTGGATTCAGGGGGTCCCAAAACATATATTTCCGGTGAAATCTCGGTATCGAATTTTTGAGTGGAATACAATACTTCCCCTACTTACTATAAGTAGTAGAGAAAGTAAAAATTGAGTTTTTATTTATGGACGCTCTTTACCTACTATGGTTCTTAGCGTCCCATTCTATATTGGGCGTGAAAGACCGGTAATTTTGCTCAAAGGCCTCTTTATCAGGCTTGAGGTTCTTTTACGTGCCCTAAATCTACGACACGGGACCACCGACTTTACTTCCCTTCCGAAGATAGCCATGCTAAGGGTTTTACGCCCGAGAAAATCCATCGCCCTCCGCCGGGTTTGAACCCGCGACCTCGGGAACTAGAGGCTAGCATGGTAACCACTACTCCTCCAGTGTAAGGCGTGGTATAATCTGGTCCATCCTTCTCTTCACTACACCCATAGGCAACTTTTTACTGTTTATTCTTTAGAAGCAGAGAAGTGACACTTGTAGGGACCTACGCGGGCCGAAATATTTAGGCCTACCACAACCGAACCCAAGAATAGGTTACAATGTACCACCCGACCTGGGCCCGATTGTCTAATTTTGTTTTAAATAAAACTATTTTGCAGTTATTGTTATTATAATCATTAGCAGTCCACAAAGCGCTGCTGCCTACGTGCGAAGCGACTCGAGTTCGATTTCCGGTAAGGCATGCACTCAGGTCCTTGGGACCAATTGAGGAACCACTTTACAGAAATAGTGGCGATTGAGGTCCTGAAATCCGCATGTAGTAAGCTGCATTCTGCCCAGGATGTCATGGGTATGGATGCACGGAGGGAGGCGAAGTTTGCAGCTGACTTGCTGCTGTAACGTCGTTTGCAATTGGACAAAGCAACCATTTATTTATTACTACTGGTATAGATGTGTGCATGTTGCGAAAATTGTGCTATTCCTGGGAACTCAACACGAGCCCATGCAGACATGGAGTATGATTCAGCATTGTAATATGCCATTATCTCCGAAATAATAGAACAAACACAGTAATAATATAATGGTTCTCAAGAGAAATTAAAACAGCATATTCTTCGAAACAGGAGATGAAGCACCGGCTGCAAGTTTTTTCTTTCTTTTTTTTATGTGCTGGCCGTTAGCAAAAATATTGCGCCTTGATTAGGTATGAAATGGCTGTCCGATGGCGTCACCCTCTTCACAATCCTAATGGCGACGATAATATTATAAGATAGTATGGTTTAAACTGGATTGAACATTATGCCATTCCTTAGTCGTAACCGTATACAGAGTGTAGGTATACATGTAGGACCTCTCTGGAGAACCGACAGAGGTTATAAAAAGAGCAAAAATGTCATATAATGGTATAATTTCACTGCCATAGACTTTATTTGTGGTTCACAGATTACTACTGTAGGCAATAATACCGCAAGAGATTGTCCTTCGAATTAAGCTCAAATCTAGAGCGATATATATTATTACTATTTCACGAATAAAATCCATATACGCAATAACCCTATTAATAAAAAAATCTGATGTGTTACACTCACATGACTTTCTCTACTCTTGTACAAACTATTTTTACAAACGCTTATTCTCCATATGCTTCATGTTAATCGAGATATCGAGATGTTAATCTTATTGCTAATTTTCTTGTAGATGCAAGGGGAATTGGTAGGCCTTAAGCTATAGTCAAATATTTTAAGAGCTGATTGCTATGTGGAGTATTCCATTCTCTTTGCATTACCAGGACAAAACAAAATGAACGACTCCCATTTGAGAAAAACTATAAGTATTGGAGCATTTAAGGGAATAACAAGCAATATCTCGAAAATGGTTCACTCAACAAAAAAAATGTATATGACATAAATTGTGTATTTTTACGCGATCTACATTTTTGTGTAGTAAAATTTTGTCTATCTCTTATGGTTTACCAGTTATGCAAAAGTCGTTCACAATGAAAAATACTTTTGGAGACATTCCCAGAAAATTCGAGATATACATTTCATTTGTCATGAAAATATCTTAAACATATGATATTTTAATCAAAATCGTTAGAGCCATTTTTGAAAAAATTAAAATTTTCGAAATATTTTCTATGTAAACGGTAATCTGGGGTGGGGGGATTTTCTTCAAAACCTTCGTGTCGCATCTCTGGAAGATATTGAACTTAAATATCAAGTTTGGTGTTTATCCGACTGTTCGTTTCTGAGTTATGCTGTTCATAATCACACAGACACACACACACACACACACAGACACACACGGACATGTTTCCAAAAATGCCTTTTTTGGATTCAAGGGATCTCAAAACATGTATTTCTGGTCAAATCTTGGTATCGAATTTTTGGGTGGAATACAATACTTCCCCTACTTACTATACGTAGTAGGGAAAGTAAAAACATACACAATAAACCCGGCCATGGAGGCCAACATTCCGCGGGTGCGTGATGCTCGCCACATTACCTTCCTGTATCAGTTGGATGAACACCCATCTCAAGATCCTTCATGGGCTGTAGCGCCACGGGATTATTATTTAATGTACACAATAAAAGTATTTTCTACTCACGTCCTATTTCAAAACGGATCACCACATTGCCGCGTACTCTACCATTGGTATCAACTACTGAATTATGAAACAATGTCTAACTTCAAAAGCAAAGGTAAAGTGTTACATTAACAGAATAAGAATCTGATTTGCTTCGTACACAAGACTTTAACTACTCATTCTTCTACAAACTATTCTAGCAATAGCTTATTCTTCTATCTACTTCTTATTAAACGAGATTACCTTTCGTTTCAATTTCACACATTCGTTGTGGGCATAAGAAGGATGCAATAGGCTCGAACGATAGTTAAATTGCCATGTGATGGCTTGGAAATTTCATGCTCTTCGCAATGACCACGAGGAAAAAACGAATAGTGATTTACCACTTGAAAAAATTATAAATATTTGAAAATTCAAACCACAACAAAGAATATCTCGGAAGTGGTAAACGCTATAAAATGTTTATTTGGCATAAATTGTGTATTTAATGAGCTCTACCTTTTTAATGTAGTAAGATATTGTCTATATTTTACGATCCACTGATTATACAAGATTAATTCAGAATGAAGAGGGCTTCACGGGATATTCGCAGAAAATCCAATACATACATTTTACTTGATATGCAAATACCTTAAATACATGGTATTTTAATAACAATCGTTAAGAGCCATTTTTTTTTTTTTTTTTTTTACAAAATCACAAGAAGTCTGTTCACATACACACATACGAAACATTTCCTAAAGGTTCTTTTTTAATTCAGGGAGTCTCAAAACGCTAACTTCCGGTGAAACCTCGATATCATATTACTTTATCTACCACATATCTAGTAGGTAGAGAAGGTATTGCGTTCTATCCAAAAAAATCGATACCGAGATTTCACCAGAAATACATGTTTTGGGGATCCTTGAATCCAAAAAAAAGCATTTTTGGAAAAAGGTCCGCGCGTGTGCGTGCGCGTGTATGTGTGTGCGTGCGCGTGTATGTGTGTGTGTGTGTGTGTGTGTGTGTCTGTGTGCCTGAGTCTGTGCGTCTGTCAGTGTGTCTGTGTCTGTGAACAGAATTACTCAAAAACGAAAAGTAGGATAAATAACAAACTTGATATTTAGATTCAGTACCTTCCAAAGATGCGTCACGAACTTTTTAAAGAAAATCCCCACCCAAACTACCCTATACTTGGAACAACTTTCGATTTTTTTTATTTTCTTAAAAATAGCTCTAACGATTTTGATTAAAATATCATACATTAAGGATATTCAAATTATAAATAAAATGTATATATTGAATTTTCTGGGAATAGCCTGTGAAGTCACTTCATTCCGAATTAATTTTGTATAACCTTATAGAACACGCAATCGTTAAGCGAAAGACAAAAACGTACTATACAAAAAGTGTGGAACTCTTTAAAACACACAATTTATTTCGAATAACCCTTCTGTGGCATTAGGTGTTTCCGAGATATCCTTTATTAATGGTTCGAATTGCTCAATACTTCCTCATGCTTTACAAATCCTTTTGATATTCAGTTGTTCATCGCGATTACATGCAGAGCATGGAATTTTAAGGCCATACATAGCGTCCAGTTCTTAAGTATTTGACTATCGCTATATCTATAACGAGGTGTGTAATGTAGCTGTGTACGGAAAGGCTTATCTCGATTTAAATGAAAATAAACTCTGGAAAGTATAATTTCTATACCCACTAATGAATGCATCACATCAGACTTTTTTGGAGGGTGGAATGCAATACTTTCTCTATTTATTATAAAGTGTCAACCCTCTGGAAGAACGTTTATTTTTAAATCTAGCTAATTAAATGCATAACGCTTCACCAAATCTTAAAGCTGTCAATGGTTTGAATCTCCCGCATTCGGAAACAAATGCGAGGCATAATTATCGGATGACGATTATCAAATGCTCTGGATGCAATAACCGCATAGTAATGAAGCCGCGATTGATTTATATCCAAGGCGTTATTAACGCCACTGATCCATATCGTGCTTAGTCATTTGATTGAAATAGTCGATAAAAACCTGTTCGTTGTCGCTTTCTCTACCACCTACCTACAGTAGATAGAAGAAGTGTTGCATGCCTCCCAAAAATTAGAGATAGAGATTTCATTGGAAATATACACTTTGGGATCCCCATAACACAAAAGCAGAACTATTTAGAAAAATCATGTGTTACACTCACATGACTTTCTCTACTCTTGTACAAACTATTTTTACAAACTCTTATTCTCCATCTGTTTTATATTAATCGATTAAAAACAGTTGCAGAAACGATCTTTTGACATGCAAAGAGAATTACATTTTACACATAGCGACCAGTTCTAAAAATATTTGATTATCGCTTAAGGCGTACTATGTTCCCCTTGTTTTGTATTTGCAAGGGCAATATAGAAATACAGTAGCCTTTAAGCATAGACATATCTCTTAATAGCTGGTTGCTAGGTGTAGCACCATTCTCTTTGCCACAGATTAATACTCTTTGCATATCCAAGACAAAAAATGAATAACGAATTCCCATTTAAGAAAATAAGTATTGAAAAATTTAAGGGAATAATAACAAGCAATACCTCGAAAATGGTTCACTCAACAAAAAAAAAGAATATGACATAAATTGTGTATTTTAACGCGATCAACATTTTTTGTGTAGTAAAATTTTGTCTATCTCTTATGGTTTACCAGTTATGCAAAAGTCGTTCACAGTGAAGAATACTTTAGGAGACATTTCCAGAAAATTCGAGATATACATTTTATTTGTCATGAAAATATCTTAAACATATGATATTTTAATCAAAATCGTTAGAACCATTTTTGAGAAAATTGAAATTTTCGAAAAATGTTCCATGTAAAGGGTAATCTGTGGTGGGGGAACTTTCTTGAAAACCTTCGTGTCGCATCTCTGGAAGATACTGAACCTAAATACCAAGTTTGGTGTTTATCCAACGTTCGTTTCTGAGTTATGCTGTTCACAGACACACAGACACACTCACACGGACATGTTTCCAAAAATGCTTTTCTTGAATTCAGGGGATCTCAAAACATGTATTTCCGGTGAAACCTCGGTATCGAATTTTTGGGTGGAATACAATACTTCCCCTGCTTACTATACGTAGTAGAGAAAGTAAAAAGATCCCCTGTAGTATGTGCCTGTCTTGTGTATCTGTGAATGGGCAATACTCAAAATCGAAAACTTGCATAAACCTTAAATTTCCTGGCCGAGTCAGATACTGTTTAAGCATGATAGTCTAATGTACTTGACTCTAATGATTTTTATTAAAATACCATGTACTAAAAATACTTGCATGACACAAAATGTATCTTGAAATGCCCATGGATAACCTACGAAGTCCTCTTCATTCGGAAGGAGTTTTTCATAACTGGTAGATAAACCAAAAGCGATAGATAGAAGCTACGGAAAAACGTAGTGCTCTTTGAAATATACGGTTTTGCGAAACAAATTTTTCTGGCATTAGCTCTTTCCTACATACTCATTGTTACATCTGAAAGTTTCCCTGGTTAAACTGCCATAGGACATATATAAGCACATTTAATTTCTCTACTGCGTATACTAAGTAGAAGTATTACATTCCACCCAAAAATGCGATACCGAGATTTCACCAGAAATACATGTTTTGGGGCCCCTGAATGCAAATAAAACATTTTTTTGGAAACATTTCCGTGTGTGTGTGTCTTATGTGTCTGTGAACACCATACCTCAAAAACGAAAAGTCGGATAAATACCAAACTTGGTATTCAAGTTCAGTACCTTTCAAAGAAGCGACACGAAGATTTTCGTGTAAATCCTGTACCCCAAACTACTCTTTACATGGAACATTTTTAATTGTTTTTATTTTCTAAAAACGTCTAATGATTTTGATTAAAATACCATATATTAAAGATATTTACATGACAAATAAAATATATATCTTGAATTTTATGGAAATAGGCTGTAAAGTCCTCTTCATTTGGAAGGATTTTTGTATAATCTTGTAAAAGTTAAGCTATAGACGAGAACGTACTATACAAAAAAACGTAGATCTCTTTAAAACACACAATTTATTTCAAATAGCCTTTCTGTGGTATTAGCCGTTTCCGAAATATCCGTTCTTAATGGTTCGAATTGTTCAATACTCGGACATTATTTTAAAGTTCTGTCGAGTTTCAATTTTTTCTCAGGATGTTATGGAAAGAGAGTGAAAATTTAAGGTCAGCATATAGCGTCCAGTTCTTAAACATTTGACTATCGCTATTCGCTTTGTATGTATAACGAAATGTGTAATGCAGTTATTTCCGAAAAGGTTTATCTCAATTAAAATGAAGTAGATAGGAAAATAAACTTTCGTAAGAATAATTTGTATACCCACTAATAAGCAATAGAGAGCAGAGAATGTAACACATCAGATTTTTCTCATTAATAGCAAAAGTTGACTTACGAGCGAACGTTGTGTTTTGTTTCACTATGATGTATGTAACCAAGTTCAGGTTCTTCAACACACATGGATTAGGGCTTGTATTGATAATACTTAACCTGTGCACCAGCAGTACTGCAGCTCAGAAAATAAGAGAAATTAAATTAAATTAAGTTTTATTTATGGACGCTCTTTAACTGATGTGGTCCTCAGCGTCCCATTCTATATTGGGCGTGAAAGTTCGTAATTTTGTTCAGAGGCCTCTTTATCAGGCTTGAGGTTCTTTACGTGCCGTAAATCTACGACACGGGACCAGCGGCTTTACTTTCCTTCCGAAGGAACCCATGCTAAGGATTTTTACGCCCGAAAAAATCCATCGTCCTCCGCCGGGTATAAGCGAAATCGAACATATACGTATATTAATTTTACCTTCTCTACCACTTACCCAAAGTAAGTAGAGGAAGTATTGTGTGGTCTGTGTGTGTGTGTGTGTGTGTGTGTGCGCGCGCGCGCGCGAGTAAGCTTGTGAACAGTAGACATAATTTAAAAACGAAGCTTTGGATAAATAACAAACGTATTTAAGTCCATTATCTTGCGAAGATGCGACAAGAATATTCAAAAAAATACCTGCACTCTAAGCTACCCCTTACACGGAAAATATTTCGTTATTCTTGAGTTACTCAGAAATGGCTCTATTTATATTAAAAGTAGCATATATTTACGATACTTTCATGACTACTTAAACGTATATCTTGAGTTTGCCAAGCGAGGTGGCACCGCGGTAACGTTTGCGATTTTCATTCGGAAGATCCCGGGTTCGATCCTCGGCGACCGCCCACTTTGATCCAGGTTTTTTCTGGTTTCCCCTGATCGGTAGACAAATGCTGAGGTGGTTTGTTTCTTTACTACGATTTCCTTTCCATCATTTCCCTTTCATTCCGTTTCCTTTTCATCTTTCAGGTGTGTTTCTAGGTTTCGTAACATATGGAGGTGCCAGACAGATGGCGCGAATACATGCTCAAAGGAAAGAGTACCCCACGTGCACACCAGAGGGCTGCTTGGTTGGTGGGTCGTTCGTCGCCCTCTCTAAGCGGTTCTAGCAGTGAGACGAGTCTTCGAGCTTGGAAATTTTAGGGACTTCCGCGCGTCTTTAAGGCCTCCAGTGGTTCCTTCACGTCATTCCTTCCCCATGGAAAGTGCTAGCCGTAATAGATCTATGGAGGTCGCAGTGCGCGAAGTGTTGCCCCCCTCCGTTGAATATCTCATATCTATATCCATATCTTCAATCTCTTGAAGACCTTTTTATTCTTAAAGAATTGTGTATAATTCTGTATAGCTGGTAAGCCATAAGAGTTAGACAAAAATTTACTACACAAACATATGGATCTCTTTAAAACACGCGATTTATGTCAAATGAAGTTTTTGTAGCATTAACAATTTTCAATATAATTGTAGTTCTTGGTTTGAATTTTCCAACATTTTGCACTTTTAGGGCTAATTCACTATTCTCTTGTTTCTCGTGATGTCATGTAAAGAATTGGGTTTTCAAAAAGCAGCATAAAGCGGCCCACTGTTTAAAGATTTGACTATGACTACAGCCTCCTGTATTCCTCTTGCACCTACAACGAAATATGTAGGTAATGAAACCATTTTTGCAAACGTTTATCCTCATTAATATGAAGTAGATAGAAAATAAGTTTCTGCAAGAAGTTTGTAGAAGAAAAGTAAACAACAGTGGAGAGAATAAGCCATGTGAATGTAACACATAGATTTTGCTTGTCGTCCTCCGTGGTCTAGGGATACCTCTAGTTCCCAAGGTCGCGGGTTCAATCCCGGCGGAGAGCGATAGGTTTTTTCGGGCGTAAAAATCCTTAGGGCAGAGTGCACCAACCGGGTAAGCTCTACTTCCGTAGTAAACTACCATTCAAGTCAACACTCGGCGACTTCCATGCGAGAGTAAACTACTTCCGAAGAATTTTACTCCTTTCAGATACTCCCAGATTAAATTACCGCAGAAATAAATGTTGGAGAGCACCGTCATGTAGTATGTTACTACGGAATTAAATAGAGCACAAATATAGATTAGAATTTACCCTTGCGACCTGGTTGGAGTAACTAACCTGTCGATTGAACTAGAATACCGATAGTATTTGGAGGAAGATATTTTTGACGCGTTTATGGATTACTTAGATAACATTGATGATCTCGATGAAGAAAACAGCGATTACTTAGGTTACATTGATGATCTCGACGGAAAAAAACAACGGGAATGCGATAGTGCTATATGAGAACTATATGATACTTATACAGAGAGAGAGTTCAATGAACATTTCGGTGTTAGAAAAGAATCTTATACACTCTTTTTGAACCTGCTTGGAGAACATTTCAACAAAACTCAGACATAAATTCAGCTCTATAATCCAAACTGAAATTATTGTAATGCATTCTATGAGTGTTTCGTACCGGAATATTTCAGAAGCTTTAGCCCGAATTACGATGAATTTAACGTAATGTGACAGTCTTACAACGTATTAAATGGAGATATTTAGATTAGACTTAACGCAATGTAACTTAAAAGTTTGGCAATGTCAAATTTTTCCTTCCCGTTACGTCAAGTTTCATTTCACATGGTAATTAGAACCAATCGGCACTAGCTCGAAGTAATAAAAGAACTATCAAACAAGATTCATTTCCATTACGTTAAGTGCATGCCAATTATACCTTTAGTTTACCAGCATTTTCATGTCACGTTAAGTAAAGTTCGTCGTAATCCCGGTATTACAGCGATCTTGTAAATAAACGTTCACCACGCGTCTGCTGGCCATGTATTTCATAGTGTTGTTAGAGCTTTTTTTAGATTAAGAGCAAGGTACCTACATATATAAATATATACGACTATTAAGAATATAAAAGGCAATTCTTCTTCGTTTTCACAGATTTCCCGCACATTGTGTGTGGAATTGACTACACGCATATTACTATTTCGTAATTCATCCATGAATATGGTAAACTTTTCCGAAATCAGAAAGGGTATTTCTCTATCAACACGCAAGTGATCTGCGACGCAAAATGAAGATTAGAAACATTATTTTCAGAATTTTAAGCTACTCTTCAGCACGGTTCCCGTCGCTAGAATTATTAAACTCGTCAATCACGACTTTCCAGCATTTCTCTTCCAGCATCTTTATAACACGTTTTGGTTTTTTTACATTAGTTGGGTCTTCATTAAAAACGTTAATACAAGTAACCTCCTGTGAATCAGGAACCTAAGCTTAAATAAAAAACCTAACCTTTCCCGTAAATCAGAAACGTAAAAAACTAATAAACCTAAAATAAAAAGTAATTAGGAACGCACGTTGCGAGTGTTGGCGGTATCTCACTAGCTTTGAAGACCAATGTAATGCAGTTATCGCGTTTTTTACACTCATATTATTTAAATGGATTTTCTTTATTTCTACCAACAAACATTTATCTCTTTCGCTGACGTTTCTCCCTTTTTCCTATCGCACATAACCTTATTAATGATTACATCGAGTAAATCGCGCAAACAAAAACAATACCTTTGGGAGTAATGAGCTCTTACTTCCGTAGTCGTAACTAAAAGAGTAAATTGTAATTGAGCTCTCCAACCTTACTTTCGGATTAAATTGCTCCCGTAGTAACCTACTTTCGTAGTGGGGACTTCTTTAGTAAACCTTACTTCCGAAGAAATTTACTCCAACGTGGTGCACGCCACCCTTAGCATGGCTTCCTTCGGAAGGGAAGTAAAGCCGGTGGTCCCGTGTCGTAGATTTACGGCATAAAAAGAACCTACCTCAAGCGTGATAAAGAGGCCTCTGAGCAAAATATAGAATGGGATGCTAAGGACCATAACAGTTAAAGAACATCCATAAATAAAACTTAATTTGTTTATAGTTTTATTGTTTTGTATGCGCTCCGTTAACTGTCTAGAGTTAATTAATTTTACTTCCACATGTACAGTGTGTAGACAAAGGAAGGTAGAATCAGGCTAAAAAATGCAATGCCAAAGCTACGATTTGAACCAAGGTTCTTCGGCTTGCCGTGCTGCTGCTCTAATCAATTGAACTACCATTGCAACATACGGCACGACACTAAATTCTCCAACCGACTCAGATTTTGCATTGAATTTTTCAGTCTGATTCTACCTTTCCCCATAATTCTCCATATGTTTTGTTACACCCAGGCCAATGGAAAGTTTGTTCAACAGAGCTATAAACATAGTAAGAGATTTTTATGTGTTGGTCAGTATTAAAGGTAAGGAGAAGACTACACTGCATTAAACCTCTTAATAATTTTTTTTCAGAAATTGGTATTAAGATACGCGGCAAAATATGAGATCCAAGGCCTCCCTAAAGACGGACCGAATATTACGACGTAAGACCCAGCGACAAAGTCGAAAGTGAAGCACTTGAGAAAGTCGCTGAGAAGGGGCACTCGACCCCACTACAAACAAGATGGAAGCGGTGTCAGCAGAGATCAGAGATCAATCAGCACAATACACAGGGGGAGTGAAGCCCCACACGTGCAAGACAGGTTATGTAATAATATGTTTTAGTCGTCTGTCCCCCAGTGTTATCTGATCCTCACCTTCTTAGAGTGGGACAAAATATTATGTTTCTGTTTTGCCAGCTGTTTAGGTGCGTTCGCCATTGTACACTAATTATTCGTCTGTCCGTATAAAACAACCTACGAACCGCTGCACTATGGAACTGTTAACAATGTTAATGTTAATTTGTACTTTTTGTAAAATTAATTTAATTTAATTTTTTTGAAGGAAGTTTAGTTCCAAGTTTATTTTTAATTTTTGGAAATTTTGCATATAAATGTTTCAAGAAAATTTATCAATATATTTCAATTTTATTTGAAATAAGAACAAAATTAAGCTTACTA
This sequence comes from Deroplatys truncata, assembly GCA_030765065.1. Taxonomy (NCBI): domain Eukaryota; kingdom Metazoa; phylum Arthropoda; class Insecta; order Mantodea; family Mantidae; genus Deroplatys; species Deroplatys truncata. The sequence goes on from CM060981.1 coordinate 57,755,397, forward strand.
TATGTGTAGAGCTTGGGATAGTAAATTACAATAATAAAACAACAAGAAATATAAAAGAAATAAGAAGCCTAATTAAAGCAGTTGAAACTAGAAATTATGTCACTCTACAATGGATACCAGCTTATGTCGGACTTTTGGGGAAATGAACATGCGGATCAATTAGCAAAGAAAGGTGTAATACAACAAATAAACCCTGTAGGACAAATAGAAATAAATAAACAGTTATATAACATTAAACAACATCTCAAAAGACAGCAGAGACTTGATGAAGAAGATAAATTAAAAGATAAAGATTATAAGAATATTAAAGATAGAGTTGATATACAAAAAATGCCAAAGAAGACTGCAATGGGTTTATTTAGAATGGCAACTGATCACGATTGCCTCGCAGAACATCTCTACAAGATACAATGCCTACCTACACCCAAGTGCACTCACTGTGAAGAAGATATCCTGAATAAACAACATCTCACCAAATGCAAAGGCCTTAAAAGTGATAACTTACAGACTTTATATTGGGAAGCCAGAGGGAAAATGATGCAGATTAATTAATCTCCAGTGCCATTGGTGAACAACATATATGTAGAACCTCCTAAAAGTTTACGATTTTTAGATAAGCCGCTGCACGTTCGATGTTGATGATAAAAGCTTTTGGTCAAAATCAGTACAAATTTAGGACAGTATATATGAAAAGTCTCAACAAATTATAATGTTATACATTCACATGACCTTCTCTACCCTCTATCTTTCTTATGGTTATAAACTATTCTTAGTAAAGATTATTTTTCATTCTACTATATTTTAATCCAAAAAAAAATCTTTGCAGAAATAGCTACATTTCGCATTTGGTCACGGATACAAAGAGAACAACCATGGCCAATTTTTTAAGAACTGGAAGCTCTATACTGGTCTTAAAATTGAAAACCCACAGGACTTTAAAATAATGGCCAAGTATTGAACAAATTGAACCATTAATAACGCATATCTCGGAAACCGCTAATACCACAAAAAGTTATTTGAAATAAATTGTGTGTTTTAAAGAGATCTACGTTTTTTGTGTGGTACGTTTTCGTCTATAGCTTAATGTTTAACAGTTATACAAGATTATACAAAATTCCTTCTGAATGAAGAAGACTTTACAGGCTACTTCCATAAAATTCAGGATATGTATTTTATTGGTCATGTAAATATCTTTAATATATGACATTTTAATAAAAACCATTAGACATTTTTTTGGAAAATAAAAAGAATAAATACAAATGTTCCATGTAAAGAGTAGTTTGGGGTAGAGGATGTACTCGAAAATCTTCGTGTCAAATCCTTGGAAGATACCGAATCTAAATACCAAAATTCGTATTTATTCAACCTTTCGTTTTTGAGTGATGCTGTTCAGAGACACACAGACATACACACACAAGGACATTTTTATAAAGCTTTTTTAATTCAGTGGACCTCAAAGCATGAATTTTCGGCGACATTTCGATATCGAGTTCTAACTACTAAGTATGTGGTAGAGAAAGTAAAAATTAACAATTTTTAGGACCATTTCGCAAAATACCCATAAGAATCAGTTTATCAGTGTTACTGCACTATTTCTACTACAAAATGCGTCTGAGGTTTAATGCTGTGTGTTTATGACGTGATTTAACTCGATCGTGGCACATTTGAAGTAGTATTGTTCTTTACGTTATTTGCTGCTACGTATGAAAAGCCGATTTGAAGTAGAAGTTGTATTATATTTCAACTGTTGGGGAGCCGAACTTGTAGTAGTTGCAACCGCACGTATAGTAAACAGTTTCCGGTAGCCTTCGCCCCAAATTGCTTTGTTTAAAAAATAACATTACTGTTTCTTTAAATATTAAATATTTATGTTTGCCTCGGCTGCGTCAGTATTATTGTTAGAGACATGGAAGTCTTGGCAGGGCGTGATGCGACAAGAATGTAGGCTTACACAGATTTTTAAGTTTTAATTCACTCCTTCTTATTAATCCTTGACACAAATTAAATATAACTTCACTAATATCGAGAGCTGTGAGATTTTTTTGTTTAATACTTGCATTTTAATACGTATACTATTTTCGTCTCACACGAATACGTATTTAATTTCTCGAGGACGCATCATGCATCCGGTTATAAACAATGTCCGCAGGCAACTGACTAGATTTCAACTGTCTAAACTTGTAAATTTCTGTATTTCAAGTCACTGATTGGCTATTTTTACTCCAATAGAATACCTGCATTTAACTAAAGCTTTTTCTGGTTGTTGATTGGCTATTTTTCATAAACTGTCACTAAAATTACATTAATGCTTCCAAGAATCACAAATAACATTTAAATTCTCAAACTCATTATTGCCTCAAGGTTACCTCATTGTTACCTCATTGTTAGTAACGTTTAACTTATTATTCTCACGGCTCCTACATTATTAAATTACGTAATATATTCACATAACATTATTACACATGGATACAACAATATAAGCATATGCAATGACTGTTACATTTTACAAATTATTACATATACATATTGCTTCAAGGTGGGCTGTTATTGAATTTACATATTATATAATTTGACTGAAATCATTTAAGTGCTAATAATACTGCCTCACATTATAGGGAATGAATGTCTATTCGAATAATTAGTATCGTTTACTTGATAATATTAAAATGTGACAGTTTACGAATTTACATAATTTACACAGACATCCTTTGACGCGCCACAAAGAACACTAATAATGAACAGGATGCTACTTAGTGAGCTGGCTCCGCGGTAATGTGTGAGGCTGCATTCGGGAGGTCCTGGCAGTCTACCGCCCCTCAGGCCTTGGGTTTTTCCTGGTCGTTAGGAAAATCCTGGTGTGGTTGTCTAACTGCCATGATTTGCTTCCCTCATTTCGCTTTCTTTCAGTTTCCTGCTCATCTTTCAGGTATGCTTCTAGGTTTCATGGCGTGTGACGGTGCCGAACAGATGGGGCGGATGCTTGTTACAAGCATAGAGTATTCCCCATGGACACTAGGGGACTGCTTTATTGAACGGATCGTAGTAAGATGGGTCTTTGAGCCAGAAAATGTTAGGGACTTTCGCGCGTCTCTGAGGTCTGTCTGCCTGCGGCCTGTAGCCTCCTGCGGTTCCTTCACTTCATCCCTTCCTACTGGGGCGATGGTAGCTGCAATAGATCTCCCACAGGTCGCCGTGAGCGAGGTTTCCCCCTCCGTTGTATACCCTATATACAGAATGTTTCAGAATTCGAACGCACAAATTCAAAGGGATGCAGGGGGATAATTAAACAGTGGTTTTCAGATACAGAACCTATAGTCTTAATTGCCCTGGAATAGAGTAAAATCCAATAGTGCGGTAGCACGCCACTGAATCGGTTGCCTTTAGTTTTACGATCAATTTGGACAAGCAGTTAATTCAAGTTCGCTGTTGCTCCGTAGCTCAGTGCCTAGGCTACCAAACTAGAAATAAATGTAATATTAAAGACAAGGGTTCGAGTATTGATGAATGGGTTACATTTATTTATTTCTTTTTACTTTCTCTACTACGTACAGTAAGTAGGGGAAGTACTGTAATCCATCCAAAAATTTGATACCGAGATTTCACCGGAAATATATGTTTTGAGACCCCAGAATCCAAAAAAAGCAGTTTTGGAAACATGTCCGTGTGTGTGTCTGTGTTTCTGTGTGTGTGTGTGTGTGTGTGTGTGTGTGTCTGTGTTTCTGTGTGTGTGTGTGTGTCTGTGAACAGCATAACTCAGATACTAACAGTCGGATAAACACCAAACTTGGTATTTAGGTTCAGTATCTTCCAGAGATGGGGCACGAAGATTTTCAAGAAAATGCCCCCACCCCAGATTACACTTTACATGGAACATTTTTCGAAAATTTTAATTTCCTCAAAACTGGTTCCAACGATTTTTATTAAAATATATGTTTAAGATATTTTTATGGCAAATAAAATGTATATCTTGAATTTTCTGAGAATGTCTCCAAAAGTATTCTTCAATATGAACGACTTTTGCATAACTGGTAAACCATAAGAGATAGACAAAATTTTACTACACAAAAAATGTAGATCGCGTTAAAGTACACAAGTTATGTCATATACATTTTTTTTTGAGTGAATCATTTTCGAGATATTGCTTTTTATTCCCTTAAATTTTCCAATACTTATAACTTTTCTCAAATGGGAATTCGTTATTCTTTTTTTGTCCTAGTAACAAAGAGAATGGAATACTCCACATAGCAACCAGCTCTTAAAATATTTGAATATCGCTTAAATACTACCATATTCCCCTTACACCTACAAGAAAATTAGCAATAAGATTAACATCTCGATTAACATGAAGCATATGGAGAATAGGTGTTTGTAAAAATAGTTTGTACAAGAATAGAGAAAGCCATGTGAGTGTAACACATCAGATTTTTTAAAACAAAAAGATCACCATGTAATGGCTTTTTATTTGCATGACCACGATAAAAAACGAGGATGGATTTTACAACCTGGAATAAAGTATTTGAAAGTACTTGAAAAAAAGGTATTGAAAATTCAGCACCAATAACAGGCAAATGATGAACGCTACAAAAAAAATTGAATTTTAAATAAGCTGAGTGCCTAATCAGATCTGCATTTTTTGTGTAGTAAGACCTTTATCTTTCTTTTACGATTTATCAACTATACAAAAGTCATTCAGAATGAAGAGGACTTCGCAGAGCATTCCCTGAAAATTCTAAATACATATTTTGTCATGAAAATATTTTAATCATCTGGTATTTCAATCAAAAACGTTAGAGCCATTTATGATAAAATCATAACTAACGAGAAAGATGTTTCATGTAAAGGATAGTTTGGGGTGGGAGATTTTCTTGAAAATCTTCATGTCACATCCTTGGAAGATGCTGAACTTAAATACAAATGTGGTATATAACCGACTGCTCGTTTTAGAGTTCTGCTGTTCACGGACACACACGCACACACACACACACATACACACACAGACCCTTTTCTAAAAATGTTTTTTCCGCTGACATCTCGGTATCGAATTTTTAGTTGGAATGCAATACTTCCTCTACTTACTATAGGTAAGCAGTGGAGAAAGTAAGGAGGTACCATGAGTAAGGTAACGTAAATAGAAGAATCACTTTTTATATGAATGCTACAACATACGAGGGCTAATCAACAAAGACTGAGACTGATTTTTTTTCACAGATGTTTATTATTCCAATTCAATGTTTACATGATCTTTTTCAAAGTAGTCCCCTCCTACTTCAATGCACTTTTTATAGCGCCTCTGCCAGTCCTTGAACACGTGCTGCAGACCATTCTTTGTCAGGTCCTTGAGAATCGCCTCACTTTTCTTGAGCACTGCTTCAGAGTTCAAAAATCGAATACCCCTAAGCTTTGCCTTTAGTGATAGGAATAAAAAAAGTCACAGGGTGCAAGATCGGGGCTATAAGGTGGATGTGGTACACAGATAATGTTCAATCGAGCCAGAAACTGCATGACTTGATTTGTGACGTGAGGCCGTGCATTGTCATGATGAAGTCGCCACCCAGTTCGAGAAAGCTCTGGTCGTTTCTTTGCAATGTGCTTCCTCAGTGTAGCCAATACTGATGTGTAGTATGCTGCTGTAACAGTAGTGTGAGGGGGAACTGCATTCTGGTAAATCATTCCATTACAGTCAAAAAATGTGATCACCATCTCTTTCCCTGCAGATGGAACAACTTTTGCCTTGTTGGGTGTTGGGGAACCTGGCGATTTCTACACTGTGCTGGCTTGTTTTCCTTCAGAATCATAATGATGCAGCCATGACTCATCACCGGTGATAATCGATTTAAAAAATTCATCACCTCCATTGTCTGGTATGTGAAATGCACGTAGGGTCTACAAAATAGAGCATTAGTACCAACCTACCAATACGAGAGTGCTGCCGCCTACCAACATTATACATAAAAACCCGCTCTTTTCAAATATTTATGTTACAGATATGAAACTATCACGGAAGCTAGAGGAAAAAATCAGTCTGTCTTTGTTGATCAGCCCTCGTATAAGGGATATGTAAAGTTGTAACGGACAGAGAAAGCCGTGTTAAAAAAAATAGGTTTTTTGTCCCTGATTTTTAAATGCATTAAGTAAAAGTATAACATTTCGGCCCACAAAAATGTGTAATATTCTGGCGTTCGGTGGGAACATTGAGGAACTTTTGATTTTCCGGCTATGTTGCGTTAACTAATTATTCAGTTATTAGCTCTCTCCCCTCCCACTTCTCCATCCGCTGCCACAAATGTCAATATATTAATGTACCAATTACCGTGAACAAGTCGAAAGGGAAAAACTGCTACGAGATATCATCTATGCTTCCGGAGATTAGCCATTCTGCGGCGCTGACATCGATCTACGGACTGTTTCACGTATCATTACATCGACTCTGTGACGCATTTCCGCTCGAATGCCCACCTCGTTCGTCAAGCAAAGGGCATCGTTTGTGTGCATGACAAGTGCTGTGTAAATCTTGACTGTGAACTGTGAGCCATAGGCAAATGAAGAGGAAAGAATATTCTTGTATCAAACTTTCCTGTTTAAAGCTTTATCCTGCATTTTCTGGAACCCAAAATGCTCGAATAACTTTATAGCCAACAAAAGAGCATAGAATGGTTTTTATGCTCTTCTTACCCTATGAAAGCACAGTGGTTGGCGGATGCTTTTACGTCCACGAAATACTTAACCTAAAATCTGTTACAGTATTTGCTGTGAATATTGAGGCAGTATTTTTAACACTTAAATAATTTCAGTCTAATTATATAATATAAATTCAACAACAGCCCGCCTTAAAGCAATATGTGTATGTAATAATTTGTAAAATGTATGTAACAGTCATTGCATATCTTTATATTATTATATCCATGTTATGTGAATACATTACGTAATTTAATAATGTAGGAGCTGTGAAAATAATAAGTTAAAAGTTGCTAACAATGAGGTAATAATGAGGTAACCTTGAGTTAATAATGAGTAAGAAAGTTTAATAATACTACTGTGATTCTTGAAGTAACAATAATGTAATTTTTGACAGTTTAAAAAATAGCCAATCAACAACCAGAAAAAGCTTTAGTTAAATGAAGGTATTCTATTGTATTAGGATTAGCCAATCATAGACTTGAAATACAGAAATTTACAAGTTTAGGCGGTTGAAATCAGTTCAGTTGTCTGCATACAGCGTTACTAACCAGACGCAAAAAGTGTTCTCAAGAAATATAATATGTATTTGTGTGAAACAAGAAGTAATTTTACGTGTTAAAAAGTGTAATTAATTAATAAAAATAATCTCACAGCTCTCTTTATCAGTGAAGTGTTATTTAAATCGTGTCAATCATTAATAAAAGGAGTGAAGTAAAATAATAGTCTGTGTAAGCCTACATTCTTGTCGCATCACAACCCTGCTAAGAGAAACGTGTATCTCTAACAATAATACTTTCGCAGCCGAGGCAAACATAAACATATAATATTTAAAGAAACAGTCAAATTACAAAGCTAATATTTTTTAAACTTGGGGCAAAGACCACCTGAAGGTACATTTGGGGCGAAGGCTACCGGAAACTGTTTACTATACGTGCGGATGCAACTACTACAAGTTCGGCTCCCCAACAGTTGAAATATAATACAACTCCTTCAATACAAACTACTTCAAATTGACGCCCAAAGCGTGTTGCAAACAAGTTAAAAGAAACCCCGTTCTTCAAATAGGCAATACGTGAGACAACAAAAAACGTTCTTCATCCATACGCCGCGGATTTGATATTGACCAATAACGTTTAGCAATGCGGTCTTTTAACATATAATATGCTTGCAAGGATGCGATTTTCTAGGATAACATGTCAGCACGTTACATTAAGTATCAGTATGCACTTCAGTCCATTCACATTCAAATAGTTTCAGTTTCCAAGTAAATTAGGTTCTTGAAAAAATGTTTTATTGTATTCTGATTATAGCTTCTTACTTTTGAGGTTAACCCATTCCCAAAGTTGGTAGCATTGGTTAGCATTCCGTAACACTCTAGAGTGCTCATTCATTTAGTATGCCGTGATCTAACAACTGACACAATGGTGATTTGATTTTAAACAACAAAAGTAAGAAAGTAGTGATTATTTACATAATCTGGCATATTTTATTCGTGGAATAGCCTTAATAAATTCCATTCGAGGTTACGAGTTTCACCAGACAAATTCGTAACCTCTCGCGCGATTATCTATGATAAACATATTTCTGTGTCTCCAGTACTTCCACTTACCTAAGACAGAGGAAATGTTGCCATTTTACCCAAAAGTTCTGTACCCATATGTCAGTTTAAGTACGTTTTCAAGTCGAAAAAAACACGTTCTTATAAATATTATTTGTGGGAGAAGAGGCTTATGTCTGTCTCTGTCCGTGAAGAAGCGAAAAAAAGATAAATCCCAACATTTAGGTTATGTCAGATTCTTTCAAGATGCAAGACAAAGACATTCAAACAATTACTCACATTCCAAATGACTTTTTAAATAGAAAATGTTTCGTTGTTCTTTCTTTCTCAAAAATGACTTTAATGATTTTGATAGATCCTTTTTAACACTGATCGTTAGAGAGTAGAATCACACTTGAAGAATTCAAGACCAAGGATCAAGGATGTACAAAAACCTATTAAGAGAAATCTATAGAGCTCACTAAAGCATGTAATTTACGTCAGCAGCATTTTTCTTGACAATAACCATTTCAGGAATACTCGCTGTTGTTCGTTAGAATCTTAAATGGCCGTTACTTTGTTTGACATGTACTCATGCAAGGAGTTCATAATATCAAGGCTAGCATTTATCGGCATGCCTTTAAAACAATTCTCCTGTACTGTCTGGCTCTGAGCAGTTTGACGTTAAGCACGACGCATTATGATCATGAAACATATTGGTACGATCAGTTCAAAAAACAGCCACAGAGAGACAAACAAGGGTGCTGCTTTAAAACCAAGGCCAATATTTACCACTTACTATTTTCAAGATCTAGGAATAAATTTTCCTCTCTGAATTCCTTGAGCGCTAATGAAGACAGACTTTTTTTTCCTAATAAGTTGTGAATTAATTTGAATTCACTCAATATAGTTCTTCGTTTAGAAGATATGGCTCCATGTTTTTGGCTTTAGGTTTATGGTTGATGAGCCTGCCGTTCATATTAATGTTAATTACTTCGATGATACTGTTCTCGTTTATAACTCGATGTGCTGCTAATAATTTCAAATCAGGTTATTTTATGTATTATTACTCTCTGAACCCTCCTTCAAAAAGTATTTTTATAAAAAAAAAGTCCATATGTGTGTGTCAATCATACTTCACAAATGAAAAGTGGATTAAATCCAAATTTGGTATAGAAGTTCAGCGTCTTCTAAAGATGCGACAGAAGCTTTTCAAGAAAATCCCCCCACCTAAAATTATCATTTACATGAAAAAAATGTCCATTATTACTTTCTCTACTGCGTATAGTAAGTAGGGGAAGTATTGTATTCCACCCAAAAATTCGATACCGATATTTCATCGGAAATACATGTTTTGACACCCCCTGAATCCAAAAAAAAGCATTTCTAGAAACATGTCCGTGTGTGTGTCTGTCTGTCTGTGTGCGTCTGTGAACAGCATAACTCAGAAACGAACAGTCGGATAAACACCAAACTTGGTATTTAGGTTCAGTATCTTCCAGAGATGCGACACGAAGGTTTTCAAGAAAATCCCCCCACCCCAGACTACCCTTTACATGGAACATTTTTCGAAAATTTTAATTTTCTCAAAAATGGCTCTAACGATTTTGAATAAAATATCATATGTTTAAGATATTTTCATGACAAATAAAATGTATATCTTGAATTTTCTGGGAATGTCTCCAAAAGTATTCTTCATTGTGAACGACTTTTGCATAACTGGTAAACCATAAGAGATAGACCAAATTTTACTACGCAAAAGATGTAGATCGCGTTAAAATACACAATTTATGTCATATACATTTTTGTTGTTGAGTGAACAATTTTCGAGATATTGCCTGTTATTCCCTTAAATTTTTTCAATACTTATTTTCTCAAATGGGAATTCGTTATTCATTTTTTGTCTTGGATATGCAAAGAGTATTAATCTGTGGGAAAGGGAATGGTGCTGCTACTAGCAACCAGCTATTAAGAGATATGTATGTGGTTAAAGGCTACTGTATTTCCAAATTGCCCTTGTAAATATATTATCCCCTTGCATCTACAAGAAAATTAGTAATAAGATTGACATCTCGATATCTCAATTAACATGAAGCATATATAGAATAAGCGTTTGTAAAAATAGTTTGTACAAGAGTGGAGAAAGTCATGTGAGTGTAACACATCAGATTTTTTTTATTTTCTCAAAATTGGGTCTAAAGATTTTTATTAAAATACCATATGCTTAAAAATGACTTCTGTATAATTGGTAAACCGTAAGAGATAGATCACTTATTTCACAAAAACTGTATATTTATTAAAGTACACATTTATGTCAAAAAATATTTTTAGTGTTAACCATCTGCTACATATTCTTTATTATCCGTTTGAATTTTCAAATACTTTTTTCAAGCGGTAAGTCGCTATTCTTTTTTGTTTCTCGTGGCGATGCAAACTTTAAAGGTGATCCGCTTTTTAAAAATCTGACTATTACTCTAGCCTATCGTGTTCTTTTTATACCTACAAAGAAATGTGTAATGAATGTTTATTTCTATTAATAAGAAGCAGATAGAAGAATACGCTCTTGTAAGACAGTTTGCAGCAGAAGAGTGAATAAAAACAGAAATATGAATGAAATACAACAGATATTTATTACTTTTAAGCACGTTTTAGTGTATGCTATCAGTAGCTTTAAAGTTTGATGAAAATCAATCAATCACCTTTTGGCGTGCTTTCATGATCGCGATTTGGGACTATGTTATCCTAAAGATACATTCATCAACAGACCATCCCTGTAGTTCACTACATCCATAAAAGGGTTTATTAATAGTCTAAAAATGTAGCAGATATCGTAGCCTACTCATCAACATGAATTACATCTGCTAAATGCATTATTATTGTTTCAATTACCATTAACAAATAGACATATCTCGCTGAGCTATCGGAACCAATAAACACATCAAACGCTTCGCTTGTGGTGACATAAAATATTCTGCTCTAATCACATGATTCCAGTCTGTTACTTTTACATCAGAGTTGATAATGTTAACGTTACAGTTAAAGAATATATTGTAAATCAGAGCTGTACTCTCCTTGTTCTTTAAACCATGAGTCTTCAACACGCGGACCGCCTAGGTGTGGCCCTCGGAGAGTTAGTGTAACTACTTTCATATCATTTCTCCATCTCCATCATCTACATATACAGTACGTGATCAAAAGTATCCGGACACCTGGCTGAAAATGACGTACAAGTTCGTGGCGCCTTCCATCGGTAATGCTGGAAGTCAATATGGCATTGGCCCACCCTTAGCCTTGATGACAGCGTTCACTCTCGCAGGCATACTTTCAATCAGATGCTGGAAGGTTTCTTGGGGAATGGCAGCCCATTCTCCACGGAGTGAGGAACTGAGGAGAGGTATCGAAGTAGGTCGGTGAGGCCTGGCACGAAGTCGGCGTTTCAAAACATCCCAAAGGTGTTCTATAGGATTCAAGTCAGGATTCATGCAGGCCAGTCCATTACAGGGATGTTATTGTCATGTAACCACTCCGCCACAGCCCGTGCAGTATGAACAGGTGCTCGATCGTGTTGAAAGATGCAATCGCCATCCCCGAATTGCTCTTTAACAGTGGGAAGCAAGAAGGTGCTTAAAATATCAATGTAGGTCTGCGCTGTGATCGTGCCACGCAAAACAACAAGAAAAAACACGACCACACCATAACACCACGACCTCCGAATTTCACTGTTGGCACTACACACCTGGCAGATGACGTTCACCGGGTATTCGCCATACACACACCCTCCCATCTGATTGCCACATTGTGTACCGTGATTCGTCCTCAACACAACGTTTTGCCACTGTTCAATCGTGTAATGTTGACGCTCCTTACACCAAGCGAGGCGTCGTTTGGCATTTTCCTGCGTGATGTGTGGCTTATGAGCAGCCGCTCGACCATGGAATCCAAGGTTTCTCACCTCACGCCTAACTGTCATAGTACTTGGAGTGGATCCTGATGCAGTTTGGAATTCCTGTGTGAGGGTCTGGATAGATGTCTGCCTATTATTCTTCAAATGTCGGCGGTCTCTGTCAGTCAACAGACGAGGTCGGCCGTACGCCTTTTTGCTGTACATGTCCCTTCACGTTTCTACTTCACTATCACATCAGAAACAGTAGACCTAGGGATGTTTAGGAGTGTGGAAATCTCGCGTACAGACTTCTGGCACAAGTGACGCTCAGTCACCTGACCACGTTCGAAGACCATGAGTTCCACGGATCGTCCCATTCTGCTGTTTCACGACGTCTAATGACTACTGAGGTCGCAAATAATGAGTAACAGGCAGTAGGTGGCAGCACAATGCACCTAAGATGAAAAACTATGTTTTTGGGGATGTCCGGATACTTATGATCACATAGTGTATTAGGCAGGGAAATTAAAAAATTCCACCCCGAGATTTCACCGGAAATACAGTTTTGAGATTCCCTTAATATTTTTTTATTTAGAAAAAGGTCCCTTTGTGTGTGTGTGTGTGTGTGTGTGTGTGTGTGTGTGTGTGTGTGCCTTTCTGTCAGCCTGCCTGCCTGACTGTCTATCTGTCTGTCTGTGTGAGCAGCATAACTCAAAAACGAAAGTCGGTTAAATAGCAAACTTGGTATTTTAATTTCATCGTCTTCTAAGGATGCGACACAAATATTTGCAAGAAAATTCTCCTACCCCAAGCTACCCTTTACAAGAAAAGTTTTCGTTATTTTTTATTTTCTGAAAAAAATGTTCTAACGATTTGATTAAAATGCCATATGTTTAAGATATTTGTGAGACAAATAAAATACTTATCCCAAATTTTCTGCAAATACGTATCTATGAAGACCTCTTCATTCTGAGGACTTTTCAACAACTGCTAAACCATAAGAGACGGGCAAAATCTTACTACACAAAAATATAGATCTAATAAAGCACAACATATATGTCAAATAAAATTCTTGATGTTAATAATTTTCGAGGTATCATTTGTTATTACTTTTAATTTTTAAATGTTCCTTCAACTGGCAAGTCGCTATTCGTTTTTTCTCGTGATTATACAAGGAGTATGGGTGGACTTTCAAAACACTCACAAAGTGATCCACTATTTTAACAATCTGAATATCGCTTTAATTTGGGGGTTCCGACCCCTTCAGCTGCCCTGGTGCGGGCACTGCGGACCCTGAACGCTCGTAGTACTTCTGGCGTTATTAGAAGTACGCTGGGCCAAACATCCGAGCCCCTCCCGTCGGGGAGTTGTTTGAATTGGGTTGGACTCGGCGGGCAGTGATTCCGATACCCATGGGAGACTGGGTGGTGGGATTATGAGACTCTTCAAGGTCCTCCAGTATCGACCTGGATAGCCGGTAGACAGTGTGCTAGCTTGCTGTCGACTCCAACGAGGTCTCGGTAGTTTTCCCTTTGGGGGTTGACGCGCGTAAGTGGCGTATCCACTTCCGCCCCTATAATGGGGCAGATTAAAGTTGTGCCGGTCCAAAGGAAAAGCCCTCGGGGGCTGGGAGAGTCACTCAGTTGACGCCTTCTCCCCTGGTTGCAAAGGTGGGCCCTGTCCCCCTGTGGATTTACATAGCTTTAGTTTAGTCACTCACTCCACCCTGAGTCTCGTGGGGGACTTTAAGACCCACTGAAGACATCGCTTTAGTCTGTTGTATCCTTCTTATACCTACAACGAAATGTGTAATGAACGTTTATCTCGATTAACAAGAAGAAGACAGAAGAATAAGCTTTCGTTAAAAATGTTTGTAGAAGTGCGAGCAGAGAAAATCATGTGAAGCAACACGAGACCTGTTTATCATTTTGTTGTTACCAAACGAACAATACGAGATATTTCCGAATTGATAATTGTCGCAGTAATCGGCTCTGTTATCTTATTTGCTGGGCGCCTGTTATTGTTTTATTATTTTAAGATTTGGGTTCTTTGTCCTCCGGCTAGCTATTATTACTCAGTCGAGCAAATATCTCTGAGCAGGGCGTGTAAACGGAAAGGAGTTGTTACTAAAAGATAACACTGATAAAGAATTTATTTTCACACGTTTATTGCCGTCACACTTAATTAATAGTTCACATCTTTAATCTTTATACACGCCTGATTGAAACTGTTATATTTCCGAATGTAATTACTGTCGTATTAGTTGCCGCGTACTTCACATTTGTAACTAACTTTACGATGCGAGAGATTCTTCCAAACTGTATGACGTGCACTTCACGAGAGATTCTTCAAGACTGCGCGACGTGTACCTCGTGAATGATTCCATAGAAGTGCGTGAAACATGCTTATAGCTCGAGAATACATACTCCTTCTCCCCGAAATACCTAAACATTATAATAGAGCTGCTATTGGTTACCAAATCGCGCCAACATTAGCGTCTGTTTTGTCAGCCAATCACAATTACTAACACATATGCTCTAGGGAAGATATTCCCTCCATTTCTAAAGAAAGGCACGCTACCCTGACGTCATTTGTTTGTGTCTTCTTAGTGATAAACAACTCACCCCATCGGTTCATTGTTACCCACTTTTATTGTCAGTTTCAGTGAGGCCGTGTAAACTTATTTCCTAACAATGCTTATGGCTAACAAACATCTAAAATCATTGTCATACAATAATGTTAATTCACACTATAATCACTCTGGCATTCACAGTGTTGTGATAAAAAATACTGCTTCATAATATATTTCACATAGTTTGTATTCACTACTGGAGAACATTTACAATTATAAGCGATGAAATAATTACAATATAAGTGCCCATTGATAGGTTATCGTAGGCATCAGTTACACGGCACAGGTAACAAATATATAAATTACTAACAAAAATAAAGGATCATTCGCAATGTTTATTAGGCGTACTTAAACTTAGCTTAAACATAACAGCTGAGTTATTTCATGCTCCTTTTTCTTAGAATCTGAGTATATTATAGGGGCAAATATCAAAGTCGTGATCCATTTTATTTGGATATCGGTTTTGATTAAATGCGCAATTAAGTGGCATGCGGGCTTCTTTGAGGCCAAGCAATTTGTCATCACCATCATCATCATCATCATCATCATCATAACAACTGAGTCTCTTGTTACGAAATGGAGTCATTCATAATGCATCACATAAACGTTAAAAACAACTTCATTTACATACAATCATTGAAGTTTGCAAACCTCAAGCATTATATAATTAATTTGATTTCTATAGAGCGTGTGCTATATTGCGGGGCCGCAGTCCGCGCGTATACGTGCTCCGCGTATATTACACTGGCGGGGGGTTCCGTTCTAAATCTCCCGCGTTACTTACAGTGATAGTAACATGCACTATAATGAGTACTAACCTTGATATAAGTGCTCCATCTACATTAAAGCATTCCTAGCATCTTCGGATGAAATTTCCATTCACACGCACAAGTTCTTCTTGCGTAATTCTCATAACTTTTGTTCTTATAATGTCTCGAAGTTCGTGTGGGGATTAATCCTATAAGGTTTATTACTTTCTCTACTACGTATAGTAAGTAGGGGAAGTATTGTATTCCACCCAAAAATTCGATACCGAGATTTCACCGGAAATATATGTTTTAAGGCCCCCTGAATCCAAAAAAAAAACATTTTTGGAAACATGTCCGTGTGTGTCTGTGAACAGCATAACACAGAAACGAACAGTCGGATAAACACCAAACTTGGAATTTAGGTTCAGTGTCTTCCAGAGATGAGACACGAAAGTTTTCACGAAAATTCCCCCACTCCAGATTACACTTTACATGGAACATTTTTCGAAAATTTTAATTTTCTCAAAACGCCTCTAACGATTTTTATTAAAATATCATATGTTTAAGATATTTTCATGTCAAATGAAATGTATATCTCGAATTTTCTGGGAATGTCTCCCAAAATATTCTTCATTGTGAACGACTTTTGCATAACTGGTAAACCATAAGAGATAGACAAAATTTTACTACACAAAAAATGTAGATCGCGTTAAAATACACAATTTACCTCATATACAGTTTTTTTTGAGTGAACCATTTTCTTTTTATTCCCTTAAATTTTCCAATACTTATACTTTTTCTCAAATGGAAATTCCTTTTTTTCTTCTTTTTTTTGGTCTTGGTAATGCAAAGAGAATGGAATACTGCACATAGCAACCAGCTCTTAAAATATTTGACTATCGCTTAAAGCCTATCAATTCCCCTTGCATCTACAAGAAAATTAGCAATAAGATTAACATCTCGATATCTCGATTAACATGAAGGATATGGATAATAAGTGTTTGTAAAAATAGTTTGTGCAAGAGTAGAGAAAGTCATGTGAGTGTAACACAGATTTTTTTAGGGTTCGAATGATGCACCAATGTCGTCATTTTTTTCCGAGTTAGAACATTTTGTTTTCGCTTCTTAGGTTTAGCGTTAGCGATTCCAATGTCCTAAACTATTAACCAGACGTCTAACAGTTCTCTACCTGATACTGGAATACCAGGAAATTTCTCTGTCTACATAATTCTGTTTTACGTATGTATTGTACATAAAAGTTCGTTCTTCAAGCGTGAATTTGTCGGTAAACATTTCAGTGGACTAATAACAAGAAAAACATTGAAATGAGTTTTATTTATTGACGCTCTTTACCTGTTATGGTTCTTATAGTCTCATTCTATATTGGACGTGAAAGCCGAAAATTTTGCTCAGAGGCCTCTTTATCAGGCTTGGAGGATTTTTTACGTGCCATAAATCTACGACACGGGACCACCGGCTTTACTTCCCTTCCGAAGAAAGTCATGCTAAGGATTTTTACGCCCTCCGCCAGGTTTGAGCCCGCGACCTCGGGAACTAGATGCTTGCTTGATACCCCTAGACCACGAGGATGATTAATAACAAAATAAGAACAGCAACAATAACAAGAACACATTTATGCAAATCACACACAACACAGATGTCTTGAATAAACTTTTACCTTTGAGATGCACAATGCACAAACACTAGTGTCCATAGTACGAAAAGAAGGCGCAACTGATGCAATACGAGTATAACACAGTTGATAAACATAGCCTTGAGCGGGTCATTTACCACTAGTGCGTCGTATTTAGCATGGCTTCCTTCGGAAGGGAATAAAACCGGTGATCCCTGTCTTATTTTACGGACGTAAAAGAATCTCAAGCCTGATAAAGAGGCCTTTGAGCAATATTTCCGGTTTTACACGTCCAATATAGAATCGGACGCTAAGAACCATAGCACTTAAAGCGCGTCCATAAAAGAAGCACTGGTGCGCAGCGGAAAAATACCGAGGTCACTGCACTGCAGGCGGGGTATGCATACACGCGATCTGTGGCCCCATCATATAGCAACCGCTCTGTATAAAATTATAATATATCCTACACTACATTAACGAAAAGAGTTATTTTACCAAAAATACAAGTAATTTCTGCTTTTTCATTAGTAACTCTTACTAACATTATGAAATAAAGCCTCTGGCGCCGTATGCAGTAAGGAACGGCGTTAAACATACTAATCTCTATGAAATGCAATCCTAACATTATCTAATTAAATAGCTAATAGGGAGAAATCTTAACCGAATATGCAAAAATATTTGCGCATATTGTGACATTTGCGTATGACCTTTGAGTCTGTGCGATATATTCAGCGAGTTTATTGCTTCAAGGTTTCCTGCCTGACGTTGCAAGGTGGCCACCATCGCAGAGTTAGCAACGTTACCGGGCGGTTAATCTTGAACAACGTAATATTATGATTGTATCTGCTTGAGAATTGTCATTCCACTCCACAGATTACGTGAACTGTTTGAGATACCGCTCTATAAAAAGGTCAAGCTACTGGGAGCGCCATAACAAACTATCTCCCAATTAACATACGGTATATCTAAATCTCCATGTTATATTGTAACGTCTTGGATGCAACCGTGGCGCTCGTGCACATTTTCGTTGATAGGGCACGACTTATATAAATAACATTGCACAGAATCCATGAACATGAATTTATCACACTGCATTGCAAAAAATTCAGGCCTAAAAAAGGACTTTCACATTTCTCAAAAATACAATCAAAAGTAATTTCATGACGTGAAATATTCACTACACACTACATGTTTACTATAATAAATAATTCGCCTTCACTTACATTTCTCATACGTTTCAGGTCTTTGTTAATATCTTCGTTACATACCCTTGTTCGGAACTACAAGTAAGAATTAATGATATCAATAAATATAAATGCTCAAATTGAGCAACACATTTAAATTACATTACTCTCCATGACATCACTCTCCTTTTAGGAGGACACTAAAGTTATTAAAATAACAGTAAAATGTAACTTAAATGGTACAATTGCATCAAGACAGTATCACAGTTATGGTCATCAAAATATATAATAAACTACCAAAAGAAATAAAAAACATCAACAGTTTAATTTATTAAACTCAACAATGAAAGTATTTTACTCGATGTCACATTTCTATACAGTGGAGATTTATTCACTCATTAAGATTTCATTTAATTGTTTTTCTTTGTTGTTGTTTTTGTTTTACTTTAGATGATTAAGTGCAAATTGAAACTAATAGATTGCTTATTCCAGTTCCTGATCAGTTATATAACCGTAAAGATATTATAGTTTAACATGTATTTATTTAATGGATTATCCATTGTAGTTTTATTGCACATGAATCGGACTTTATTTGAATATACATTCTCAAGTCGATTTTAGTCAATTTATTGTTTATAGCAACTTAATTATCTTTTATTTGTTTATATCTGTTTTAACTTTACTGTATGATCAACTTAAATGTTGTCTTTACATAACTTCTGTGTAAATTCTACTACATTTGATGTATCCCATATAATGTGCTCTGTATGATTACAGGGGACAAATAACACTAACCTCCCCTCACTAACCATTCAAGTTTACTATTACATAATGCTGGCTGTTTGTAATTTAACGTAATGTTATCTAGTGGAAGAGCTTCTTATAGTTTATATTCCTCATAAGCCATTGGCGCAAAAGCTGATAGGAAGTAATAATGTTGACTTTACGACAAATAAATCGCTTAGGAAAGCTCCTCTTGTAGGTGTTCCGATAGGGAGGACAGACTCAGTGTATATGTGCGAGGTAAGTCCACAAATTCAGCGTGACCTTAGTGAACCCTTCCCTGCGACACCCCTCTCACCCCCTTGTCCATCTAACTCTTTTCAAACCTAGGCAATCTGCTCTGCTAAGCCTGAGCACAGGAGAATGTGCTCTGGCCAATTCTGTTCACACACACCAAGTTACCTATATTGTTGTAGATATACTGGAATGCAGGTACTGAAACATTCAGGGTTTGCGTCTAAAATTCTATAATTTTTTTTTGAGTGACAATTTGTGCAGAAATTATGTAAAAGTATTTGTGGTTCAAAATTAAAGGGAGTGCCCTTGTGCCCCTTGACGCCAGCCTCAACTGGATTCAACCGTACAAATTCATATAGAGACAGCATTAACCTCCATGGACACCTCTTCTACTTTATCCCATTTGTCAAACAATTGAGATGGCAAATTTTTTCTTCTAGATTTATCATGCTTAAAAATAGCAGCATTTAACACGCAATTACCAAATATTAAACATAACTTGATAGGTTATTTGTACAGAAGCAAATAACTCATACCTGGGCGATTCCGTCTTCTTCTTCAAAATCCTCATTTTGTTCATCCAAAAAAAGTACCGAGGTGGTGCTGCTGCGGCCGAAATAACACGGCGCGCTCATTTGTCGAGTATTTTGATATATCCGTAAATGCAAAATGTCATTTCAAGTTCTTGCAGATTGCACCATTAATGTAAATAAAATAAAGCGTGCTTCCTTTCTTTTTCAGTAGTTCTTATTGTTTATCATTTCATTGCCTACCATAGCACTGCCTTCAAGAATATCTAATGTACAATGAAAATGGCAGAGAGTATAGACTGAGGCAGTATTTTTAACACTTAAATGATATCAGTCTAATTATATAACATTTAATACAACCCGCCTTAAAGCAGTATGTGTATAATATAATATATAAAGCGTATGTTACAGTCATTGTATTATGTTTATATTATTATGTACATGTGTAATAATTTATGTGAATGTATTATGTAGATTAACAATGTAGGAGCTGTTAGAATAGAAGCAAGCTGCCTTCCGTAGCAAACAGAATTACAAAGTAGAAGCCGAAAGTTGCTAATAATGAGGTAGCCTTGAGGCAACAATAAATTAGAAACTTTAAAAATGCTACTAATAATTCTTGGAACAATAATAATGTAATATATAAAACAGTTTATAAATAGCCAATCAAAAGCTAGAAAAGCTAAACGTTAAATAAAGGTATTCTATTGGAGTAGGATTAGCCAATCTAGAAATAGAGGAAATGTACAAATTCAGGCGGTAGACGCTACAAGAAAGCGTATTCAAGTAGTTCTGTATGGTACGGTTCAATGTGAGACATGAAAATTCATTACGGCGAGAATTATATAAAGTTTACCTGTTAAAAGTGCAATTAAATAATAATCTCACAGCTCTAGAATAGGATATATCAGTTAAGTGTTATTTAATCGTGTGAAGGATTAATAAAGGGAGTGGAGTACAATTATAATTTGTGTAAGCCTTGTTCTTTAGCCGTACCAGCCCTGTTAAGAGATACGTGCTCTGTAAATTACTACTGACGCAGCCGAGGCATACATATATAATATTTAAATAATTAACATTAAAATAGTTATTACACATAAAGTAAACGTGGGGCGAAGGCCACCGAAAAGTAAACGTGGGGCGAAGGTCACCGGAAAGTTTGTACCGTACGTGGGGCGAACACTCCTAGAAACATATTTCCCGCAAATTGGCATCCATTACATGCGTGGTCTAAAACAGCTTCAAATTAGTGCCTATACATAATGCAACCGCAACAACAATTAAACCCCTTCAAGACAAGGCTTCTCGCCTTAATTCACTCTTGAAACTGTCCATGCTTTTAAAGTATGGGATAAATAAAATATTTTTCTAGCAGTTATTATTTATTTTCATAGATGTTCCACAAATTATTCATACAGAAGCTTGTTTCTTTCCTATCTTCTTTTATTCAACCACCAGAAATGGTTTCAGTACATTAAAGTACTTAGGCACATAGAGGAGGCTGTGGCGAAATCTGTAGTTGAGAAAAAAAAACGAATGTGCTACATTTACATGACTTTCTCTAACCTTTATCGTTTATTTGTGTATATACAAATATTCTTACGAAAATTATTTTTCTATCTACTTCATTGTAATTGCGATAAACCTTTGTAGAAATAGCCACATTTCGTTACAGATACAGAGGGAATAGTGGTGGTCAAACGTTTAAGAAATGGGCGCTGTACGCTGACCTTAAAATTCTATACTGTTTCCATGCAATCGCGACAAACAACTGAATGTCGACAGGACTTGAAAAGAATGAAAAGCATTGAGCAATTTGAACCATTAATAACGGATATCTCTGAAATGGCTGATGCCACAAAAAAATACTTATTTTAAATAAATTATGTGTTTTAAAGAGATTTAGGTACATTTTTTTCGTAATACGTTTTCGTCTATCACTTAATGTTTCCCAGTTATACAGGATTATATAAATTTCCATCGAATGAAGAGAACTTCACAGGCTATTTCCAGAAAACTCAAGATATTTGTCATGTAAATATCTTTAATATATGGTATTTTAATAAAAATGGTTAGAGCCATTTTTATAAAATAAAAGTTTTCGAAAAATGTTCCCTGTTAGGGGTAGTTTGGGGTGGGGGATTTCTTGAAGAACCTTCGTGTCGTATCCTTGGAAGATGTTGAACTTAAATACCAAGTTAGGTTTAACCACTTTTCGTTTTCGAGTTTCACAGCATAACTCATTTGTCTATTGCTATCCCCTTTGTATCTATAAACGAAATGGGTAATGTAGCTATTTCTGAAAAGGCTTATCTCAATTAAAATGGAGTAGATAGAAAAATAAGCTTTCATAAGAATATTTGTATACACTCTAATAAACATACAGGGTAGAGAAAGTCTGTGAATGTAACACATCACAACTGAAGCATATGGCGTTTTAAACAACAGTACAGCAGTTTTGGAGAAAATGAAATAATAACAAAATATTTTCCATGTATAGGGTTGCTTGATGTAGCCGAAACTTCACGAAAAACTTCAACTTGCGTCCTTGTAAACACATACATAGGAGAAAGGGAAACCGTTCTAAATTTTTTTGTCCAGGTTCCTCAAAACAAGTATTTTCCATGCAGTCTCAAATCCTAATGTTTTGTTGAAATAAAATCGGTAAGCGTTAAAGAAAATAATAATTATAATAACAGAAACTACAATAGACTGCTGAGCAGTCAGTAGCAAATTGCAATATTTTTCATGGTGAAATAATTATTTTTTATTTATATGTTTATTTAGTTCATCCTCATTGAACCACACAGGCTATATCGAATGATGTATCAAAGTTTAAAATGAATGCGCAAATCAGGTCAATGTCCAAAGAACTACAGCCAACTTCTGCCGGGGCTCGAACGCGACTTGCACAGTAAAATACAATAACCTTATGTTATACACATAGTTAGAGAAATCTCTCAGCTAAATGTTTAACTTTTAAATTTCTAAAATTTTCAACGTATTTGTATTAATGGGACAAAAGGATCCCTGGTATGAGTATTCACTAAAACTGAGGAGAAATTACTGTGATGTTTAAAAGCCCCAGTTCCTCATTTAAAAATGATTAGTAATGTCCTACATTCTGTCACACAATCGGGAAGAAAGTAACTTTTTAGTGCCGAAAGAATGAAGTAAAATCTATTAAAGCATTTCCTCCGTTTCCAAAATATATTGGAAATTAAATAAATGAATAAACTAAAATCTATTTAGGCATTTGCTACGTTTCGAAAACTGGAAATTAAATAAAAAGTGCATGTACTTCATAAGCTTTTTTTTAGTTTTGTTTCTTTAAGTGAAACTTCTTTAGGGTGGTAGGACAAATTGGCCTGGATCAGACGAAAAGTGAAACGCTTACCCTTCTCCGATTCCAACCCGAAGTTGAAAAGAGAGGGAGAATCAATACTTAAGCTATCATAAACACATAATCTCTTTCTTGGGGTATGAATTAATGGAAATTGCTGAATAAATGAAATATCTCATTTAATTAAGAGAGATTTTCTTCAATCAAATTCCACATAACTCTTTCCTAATCCTGAAATAATAAAATCGTCAACAAATGCTAGAACCTAAGGAGTTTCGCTTCTAACACGCGAGTATTTCACCCAGTTTTTTTTTTTTTTTTTCGTCCTTTAATCGGGTAGGCTGTATCGAACGATTCATGAACTGTGACAGAGTTGCATTCGAAAAAAGATGGGGGTTTTCGCATCAGTCGCAAGCACATGAAAAAGGACAGAAGAGCAAAGACAGGACAATGAATACATAGATTACGAGATCATAGTTCAAAGATGACAAAGAACCACAGATTGAAAACTCAAGGAGACATAATAGGTAAATACTTTTCGAAAACAAATATAAATAATGTTTAAGCATAGAAAATACGTTTATATTATCTGACTGTACCCTTTTGTGTAAACGTTGCATTTGTAAATAATTAACATAAAAATAAACGCATGTGCAGTAATACCAATGTAGGAATCTATGTTAACGGGAATTCAGTAGTTGCCCTGATCATGAACAGTTGTAAATTTCCTCAACAGATAGCTGCAGCTGCTTCGTGGCAAATTAACAATTGAAAATCGCGCGACAAAATAAAGGGGGTGAGAGCAGAGCAGCCAACAGCAGTACAAGAATACAGGGCATGTATCGTTACGGATAAAAGGTGCTCCTGGAGTAGCCAACTTGGCAATTTCTCCCCTAGATTTATGGGGAGGTAAGACTGAATTTTAATGGGTGAAAGATTGGAGGCAATTTTCTTAAAGGAGGTAATTCTATTTGGGAATTGCAATGTTCTAGATTTATTCTTTCTGTGAGACATAATTAAATTACAGAGTTCTTCGCAGCACGCGTGACACCGAATGCATGGGAATTCAACATTATATTCCTACTTGAAGTCGAATGCGTATTCCTGGAGCTGAGTTCACTGGATGCTACAGAACATAGTGGTTGGAAATTGTACTTCCCTGACTGTGTATTATTTTACACCACTTTATCAGCAAAAGTTTCGTTTCATCTACTTCCTTCATCCCATACCAGGCATCGGGCTGATAACCCATCCTGGATATTCTGTCTGCTCCTCGACGGGCCTCTGACCCCAGGCACCCGCCTGTAAGTCCTGAGGGGTGTAAGTCCTACATAAGAGGAAGTTAAACAGAGAATGAATTAATGAATTCCTATTCTTTAAAATGTACTTACTCTCAAACCTGTATACCCTCAATGTTTGCATCTTTTCTTCCTTAACTTCAAATTGGTACGTGGGCATTCATTATTGTAAGCTTCGTGATAAATTCATTTGTTCTGCCTTGCAATATGCCGCTGGATGATCTTCAATACAATAGATGCAAACTTGTTTGTTTCGGCAATGTTTAATCGAATGTTCATATTTAAAATATTTCCCACGTTGGAAAGGTTTCTCCAGAAGCGGTCGTAGGCAAGTGCCACCAGTGCAGGCTTTGTAAGAGCCCCCGCGCAAAGAATTATGGAAAGAAAAAGAAACAAAATTGAAATGGTTTGTTGTCTTGCAGATGAAATGGAAAAAATATGTGATACATTCGCATGACTTTCTCTACCCTCTATCTTTTATTAGTGGGTATCCAAACTATTCTTAATAGAGCTTATTACTTTCTCTACTACGTAGGGGAAGTATTGTATTCCACCCAAAAATTCGATACCGAGATTTCACCGGAAATATATGTTTTGAGACTCCCTGAATCCAAAAAAAGCATTTTTGGAAACACGTCCGTGTGTGTTTTTGTGTGTGTGTCTGTCTGTGTGTCTGTCTGTGAACAGTATAACTCAGAAACGAACAGTCGGATAAATACCAAACTTGGTATTTAGGTTCAGTATCTTCCAGAGATGCGACACGAAGGTTTTCAAGAAAATCCCCCACCCCAGATTACCCTTCACATGGAACATTTTTCGAAATTTTTAATTTTCTCAAAAATGGCTATAACGATTTTGATTAAAATATCATATGTTTAAGATATTTTCATGACAAATAAAATGTTTATCTTGAATTTTCTGGGAATGTCTCCAAAAGTATTCTTCATTGTGAACGACTTTTGCATAACTGGTAAACCATAAGAGATAGAAAAATTTTACTACACAAAGATGTAGATCGCGTTAAAATACACAATTTATGTCATATACATTTTTTTTTTGAGTGAACCATTTTTAGAGATATTGCTTGTTATTTCCTTAAATGTTTCAATACTTATTTTCTCAAATGGGAATTCGTTATTCATTTTTGTCTTGTATATGCAAAGAGTATTAATCTGTGGCAAAGAGAATGGTGCTGCACCTAGCAACCAATTATTAATAGATATGTATATGCTTAAAGGGTACTGTATTTCTATAATGCCCTTGTAAATATATATTCCCCTTACATCTACAAGAAACTTAGCAATAAGATAGAGTCTGCAAGTGTTTATCTCGATTAACATGAAGTAGATGGAGAATAAGCGTTTGTAAAAATAGTTTGTACAAGAGTAGAGAAAGTCATGTGAGTGTAACACATCAGATTTTTTTCTATCTGCCACATTTAATCCAAATAAACCTTTTGCAGAAATATCTACATTACACATTTCGTTACAAATACAAAGAGAACACTGATAGTCAACTGTTTAAGAACTGGACGCTATATGCTGGCCTTAAAATTACATAAGTTTCTATGCAATCGCGAAAACAACTGAAAATCGATGAGACTTTAAAAGAATGACAACTATTGAACAATTCGAACCTTTAATAACGGATATCTCAGAAACGGTTTATGCCACAAAAAAACTTATTGGAAGTAAATTGTGTTTTAAAGAGATCTACATGTTTTGTGTGGTGCGTTTTCGTCTATCGCTTAATGTTTATAAGTTATACAAGATTATACAAAACTCCTTCCGAATAAAGAGGACTTCCTAGGTTATTCCCAGAAAATTCAAGATATACGTTTTGTCCTGTAAATACCTTTCATATTTGGTAGTTTAATCAAAATCGTTAGAGCCATCTTTTATAAAATCAAAATTTTCGAAAAATGTTCCATGCAAAGAATAGTTGGATTGGGGGATTTTCTTGAAAATTCTTGTGTCTCATCCTTGGAAGATACTACACTCAAATACCAAATTTGGTTTTTATCCGACTTTTCGATTTTAAATTAGGCTGTTTACAGACAGACACACACACGCGGACATGTTTCCAAAAATGCTTTATTTGGATTTAGGACGCCTCAGAACATTTATTTTCGGTGAAATCTCGGTATTGAATTTTTGGCGGAATGTAATACTTCCCTCAATTACTATACGTAGTAGTAGGGTAAGTAGTAGGTAAACAAACTAACTTGCCTGGCGGTAGTTTATTTACTCCAGATCTCAAGATGAGCCCTCGCCATAAGCTGGGTTATCTCATATTTGACACTTCTGGGAAACGCACCACAGAAGGGCAGGCCAATTAAATCAAACCCCGCGCCCCTTTTAGCAAGAGTGTCCGCCATCTTCATTCCTTTAATATCACTATGCCCGAAACCCAAAAAAGGGTAACCTGACAGCTAGCCCAGAATCTATCCAACATCCCTTGGCATTGCCACATCAATTTGGATGTAGTTTTGAGCACTCTTAGGGCGTTCAAAGCTTGTCAGGTTATCTGGGCAAGATGTTCACCTCCGCCCGTCTGCCTGGCAAAGTAAAAATATGAATAACACAGGCTAAATTGCATATATTTCAGCCTGAAAAACAGTGGCAAGATTTCCGAAGGGAATGGCAAACCTGGTTCTAGGGCCCCAGACCCCAGCCCCAAAGCGAGAGTCATTCATGAACCAAGTCCGGTTTCCGGCCTTCAGAAAGACCCCTCTCTGGATCCAATGCCTCCCTTGAAGGTATTACGACTGTGTAAGATGAACTTAGATTATACCTAGACCCATCAGTTCCGCTACCATCAAAGCAATGGAACACTCTCCTGAAGTCTAGTTAGAATCAGTGAGTGCCCATTGTAGGGTAGCTTGAAACACCACCCCTACTGTCCAGAGACAATGCGCATTCACCCTTGCAGCCTCGTTCATAAACAAGTGCAAAGGGGGAAGGTCCACTAGGATCTCTAAGGCAGCCTCTGTGGCAGTCTGTACCACCCCGGTCATCATCATACATGTCAATATTCACAGCGAATCTAGCTTAGCAGCGACTTCATAAGAGAGGCAGGCCACCAAACTAGCGCTGTATAAAATATCGAGGACCTTATTACCGAGGTGTATAGCCATTTGAACTCCTTTGGTCTGAGACCCCATCTCAGGCCAATGGATCTCTTGCAGGCCCAAGCATTGTGAACCTGCTTTACTTTGTAATCCACATGCTTTTTCCAGCTCAACCTAGTGACCAGCATAACGCCTAGATACTTAACTGTTCCGGATAGCTCCAATTTGTTCTCAAACAGAAGCTCTACCAACCAAGGCAGCCTCCTCCTCCTTGTGAAGATAATTATTTCAGTCTTGTTAGGGTTGAAGGACAAGTCTGTTTCGGTACATCATTCCTCTAGAGCATGCAGGGCCTTGTATGAGTTCCGAGACAATACTCCGGAATTTTCCACTTGCTACAAGGCATATTATGTCATCAGCATAGCCCTTGAGCATGCATCCCTCCCCTGCTGAGTCTTCAGCAGACTATCCACCACCAGACACCACAGAATGGGTGACAAAACTCCCGCTTGTGAGCCGCCCCGGAGTACTAATGCCCTCAAGGTCTCACTCCCAAAAGCCACCAAAACCTGACGACCTTCCAAGGAGGTCATAATCCAGTCCGTAACCAACGAACTGCAAAGCAGTCCTCTATTTTCCAGATACTTCCTAATGGTGCCCAAAGTAATATGATAAGGCATCCTTTATGTCCAGGAAAACTGTCATGATCAGTTCTCCACAGTCCAACACCCCTTCCAATCCTACCAAGAGCTGGTGGAGCGCCGATTCCGTGGTTTTCCCCGGCCAGTAGGCATATTTAACGCCTTACATGGACCTATTATTGCACCATCTTTAAATACCCGATGCTAGATTATAAACTCTTTCTTTTGGTTCAACTCAAAATGTAACTTATAGTATCACTGTGTCAAATCAAATATCTAGAGAAATAATCTATACAACTAAGCAGCAAAGGATACGTTGTATCTGTATATGTATTTATTTTCTCCATTGTAACTACATTTTACAAGGATCGTCCAATTATACAAAAATATAACAGCGAATATACATACAAGAAAATGAGAAATGCAAAAATATTATATTTTAGAGTGCATTTACATTTGCTCTTTTGTACTTTTCTAAGGAGTAGAAGACATTTTCTAACATATAGGACTTGGTAGCGTTTAGTTTTATCTTTTCGTTTGTTATCTGTTTTATTTGAGAAGGTAAGTAATTGTACATGTCTTTGGCGTTATTTTCCGTGCATTTGTTATTTAGAGTTCCTCTTAATCTATTTCTGAAATAGTTATGTTTTGTCCTGTTATGATGGTTATGAATGTTCATATTTTTGTTCTGATTATTGTAAAACTTTACAGCAAATTTAATACATTTGTGTACGTATATACGAGTGAAGGTAATGTTGAAATACTAAGTGTCTTATATGCAATTCTACATGTATCAGTTTTGTTTTGTTTTTCATTCCTAACATTATGCGGAGTGCTCTTTTCTGCAGTTTAAATAACTTTAGCATTGGGTTTTTTGTGCTGTGTCCCATAGAACCACCCCATAACTTAAGTGGGAGTGGATAAATGCATAGTACACTTGTATGACACTTTTTCTATCCATTATCTTATGTTGTTTGTTTTAAGATATACAAGCCAGTGTTATTCTTTTTTTATGATTCTCTCCACATGTCTGTTCCATTTCAAATTATTGTCTATGACTAACACTAAAAAGTTTGTTTCTGTGAGCTGCTAAATTTGTTTGTTTTGTATTGTTAATTTAATGTTGGCCTGTGTTCTCTTACTCACACTGATTTGCATCTACTCTGTCTTGTTTATATTTAATACCATTCCTACGTTTGCTAACTGTCTGCTAATTATATCTAGTAATGCATTTGCTCTTTTTTGTTCCTCTATTTCTGTTTTTCCTGTAACTACAATTGTGGTTCATCCGCGTAACCAATAGCTATTACCCCCGCATCTTTTATGTGGTTAAATAAACTGTTTATGCAGCAGAAATAAGCACGGCCCTAAGTTTGAGCCTTGTGGCATTCCACATGTTACTTTTTTAAAAGATAGTCTGATTTTGATAAGATTTCCACCTGTATTCTGCATTATTTCAACACATTGCTCTCTGTTTTGTAAATACGAGCTTAACCATTTTAATGGTATACCTCTAATCCCATAATTTTCAAATATTCTAGTAGAGTTTCAATGTTTACACAATCAAACGCCTTAGAGAAACCGAAAAAAAAAATCAAATACATATTCTTTCCTGTTTATTGCGTTTATAATGATGTCATTTCCTTTGCAGATTGTCTGTACTGTTGAATTTTTTAACCCAAACTGGTATTCTGAGAGAATTTCAAATTTGCTGCAGAAACTGCGTAGCTGTTCTAAAAATAATTCTATTGTGTATTTTGAAGAAAGTCGAGCATAAAGATATCGGTCTGTAATTTTCCATTGCTAGTTTTCATTTTGTTTTCTTATATGTTGGTTCTAACTTCTACTTGTTTTAATTTATTTGGAAATGTTCCATAATTAAAATACTGGTTCGTTAGGTGAGTCAGTATTTCTATAAATTCATATTTACAGTTTTATCATCTCATTTGTAAATTCGCCCAGCCCACTATATTTTTTATCTTTTTAATGAGTTTATCTGTCTAGCAACTTCCCCCTCTGTAATTTCTCGTAGCATCATAGAGTTGAATACATTGTTATTGGATCGTTATGAATTTGTTTAATTCCTACATTTTTACTTTCTCTACTACGTATAGTAAGTAGGGGAAGTATTGCATTCCACCCAAAAATTCGATACCGAGATTTCACCGGAAATACATGTTTTGAGACCTCCTGAATCCAAAAAAAGCATTTTTGGAAACATGTCCGTGTGTGTGTCTGTGTGTCTGTGTGTGTGTGTGTCTGTGTGTGTGTCTGTGTGTGTGTCTGTGTGTGTGTGAACAGCATAACTCAAAAACGAACAGTCGGATAAACACCAAACTTAGTATTTAGGTTCAGTATCTTCCAGAGATGCGACACGAAGGTTTTCAAGAAAATCCCCCCACCCCAGACTACCCTTTACATGGAACATTTTTCGAAAATTTTAATTTTCTCAAAAATGGCTCTAACGATTTTGATTAAAATATCATATGTTTAAGATAATGTCATGAGAAATGAAATGTATATCTCGAATTTTCTGGGAATGTCTCCAAAAGTATTCTTCATTGTGAACGACTTTTGCATAACTGGTAAACCATAAGAGATAGACAAATTTTTACTACACAAAAAATGTAGATCTCGTTAAAATACACAACTTATGTCATATACATTTCTTTTGTTGAGTGAACCGTTTTCGAGATATTGCTTGTTATTCCCTTAAATTTTCCAATACTTATACTTTTTCTCAAATTCGTTATTCATTTTTTTATGTCCTGGACTTGCAAAGAGAATGGAATGCGCCGCATAGCAACCAGCGTTAAAATATTTGACCATCGCTTAAAAGCTACCATATTCCCCTTGCATCTACAAGAAAAATACCAATAAGTTTGACATCTCGATATCTCGATTAACATAAAGCATATGGAGAATAGGCGTTTGTAAAAATAGATTGTACAAGAGTAGAGAAAGTCATGTGAGTGTAACACATCAGATTTTTTACAATGTTTATATAGTATTCGTTAAAGCAGTCGGCTATGTTTATTGGATCTCGTATTAATACATTTTTTTTTCAATTACCATATTTTCCGTCCATTTTGGCTTCTCTTCTTTGTGTGTTGCTTTCACGATCTTCCATGTTACTTTTATTTTATTTTTTGCATTCATTATTAAAAGTTTATTGTGCAACTTATTTGCTTCTATATTTACATTATTTAAATTTTGCTTATATTTTTCTATGTAGATATATGATTTTACATCAAGTTTAGGGTGCTTTAGATTGTTTAGAAATTGCATGCGCTTTTTGGATATGTCTATACCTATGGAGTACAGGCATTAAATTTTTTTATTACAATTATCATTGTATAGTGGAAAAGTTGCATCCAGACAATTTTTGAAGTATTACAAAAGAAATTAAATTTATCATTTTTTATAATTCCTTTCCATTGTGTTGTTTGAGATTATTTCTCAGAGCCTTTAGTGTATTTTCATGTATTATTCTTTTAATTTCTATCAATTTAGTTGTTTTATACTTCAAATTATCTAAGGTTTTAGTTTCAATTAATTGTCCATAATCGTCACTAATTTCCATTTTAACGATTGTACTGCTAAAAATCTTCCCTATTTAAGTTTGGATACATGTGATTCATACACGTCGATGAATATTTGGTTACCCTTGTCGATTTTGTTTTTGCCAAAGTTAGATTATTTTTCTCTAATAATTCTAGTAGCAAACTTGTTTTTACTCTCTACAAGTACATCTATATTAAAGTCCCCTATACAATAATATGTTTATTCTTAGTTATGTTATTTAGGCGCCCTTCTAATGTGTTTAAGAACTTTTTATTAGCCTTTGATGGATTATATATACCTAATATTATGAGGTTTTTCTTTTCTAAAATGACTTCAATTGTGCATAAGTCACCACACAATCCTTCACAATATTTTTTACAGTCTACTTCTTTATATTTACTACCCCATTACTACCCCATTACTTTTGTGTTTCGTTTTCTGCAGAAACTGGACCCTAAGTTGTAATTTTGTTACCAATTTGCTTTTATTTCCTCTACCTTAAGACCATGTTCACAGAATATTATAACATCTGGCTGCATAGTTAGAATTTTTTGTACGATCAGTCCCTTTCGTTTGCAATGCTTTGGATGTTTTGATGTAATATCTTAAAAGCTGTATGTTTGCACTTATTCTCTGCTACCGAGTTGCTCATGTAATTAAAAAAATTATGTGTATTCGTGCTAGTACAATCATTTACCTTACCTTGTGTTTGCTTCACAGGTGTATTTTCCTCTACTTCCTTTGTATTGGACATGATTTTTGTACCTCTCATTTTTAGTTTTCCTGTACTGTACACAAATTAATTACATTCTGAATTATTCTACCTAATTTAGAAGCACCTCTTCTGTTTAAATGAAGACCGTCTCTACCATTACAGTCATATCCAATTTGCTTATCTATATCCACAAACACACACCTCAATTGATAACACATCCAGCGAATATTTTCGTTGACACTATTTATAAAGTAGAGACTGGCATCTCTTATTTTCACAGCACCATTAATAACGACCAAAGTTTTCGGATACATACGCTTGATGCACTCTGTAGCACTGTATATATCCCCTATGATCTCTTCTAGATAGATGGCTTGTTCGAAATCATTTGTACCCACGTGAAGGTAGGTTACTTTTGGATTGCTTTGAATCCCTGCCCTTTTGTTTATCTATCAGGTTTTTTAATTGATTTCTCTTTATAGCCGTGAACACTTTCATTTTCGCCATTCCCAACAAGTTTAAAAGTTTATGCGTTTAATTAACGAGTCATCCATCACTATCACTTGGTATTTTCACTTCGTTTTCTTCTTGTTTCTTCCACTTGTAGATCGATGTTTTTTTTTTCTTTCTTTCTTTTTTCCATCATTAGATCATGTTTCTTCGTTATTCCTTTCGTCCTTTTTTTGCTTTCGTTCCGTCTGGGTCAACTTGAATTTCCGTATTCATACCTTCTTCATAGTTTTCAAAGTAGCTGAAGCGATTATTTGTTACTACCTTCATTATTCGTTTTCTGTCGTGCTTTTACACTTTCCCATTTGATGCTTGCATTTATTTTCATTTTGTTCTCCAATGCTTTGTTCTCTTCTTTTAGTTGGCGGATTTCGATTCTCGCTTCTTTAAGATCCTTTGTGAGAATCTCAATTATTAGTTGTAGCGACGAGATGCTTTATTTCTCTTCTGTTGAAGTTACAAGTAGTTCCGGGTGCTCCATCTCATTGTTTAGGTATATCCGTAATCAGGTGTTTTTTCGAATTCTCCCTTTCCTTTTGTTTTTCGTGTTGCCTTCATTTCTGCATGTAATCGGCAATGTTTGCTTTCACTATAATGGTTTTCATGCATACTTTTTCTTTATTGTTGTTTGTTACTTCAAAATTACGGAGCTTCGATTTATTATATTTCTGGAGTACAAGACATCCAAACCACACACCAGATCCATGGCGGGAAGTCTCGAAATGAAGCTCATGTAATCACAGGGTCCAGTTTGGGCATAACCAACACATTTTTCTCTCTCAGAATAAACTCAGAAATTTGCTTATCACGGTAACTCATGTAACGAAAATCGGACTCAGTTACCCCAAATTATGAAACAGACACGTAGCCATGGGCATTAAAGAAGTTTCAAAATCCTACATTGTTTCAGAAAAACATAACCTAGAAGTAACATTGAAACTCAGCTTTAATTAACCTTACTATGTAAAGTGTTAACTTCAAAATCCAGATACCTACTAATAACTTTATAAAAAATACTGTATCATAGTATAACTAAATAGTGTAAATATCATGGGATGCTAAAAACGGTCAGATGGCTTCATCCAGCACCTCATGAGTTATGACTTTCCAATCCACAATTATTCCTTTCTTCTTGCTTATAAGTATTTTATTTACTGGTTTTCTATCATTGCCATAAACATTCAAATACTTTCAAAATCCTGCATTGCTTCATAAAAACATAACCTAGAAGTATCATTGAAAGTCAGATTTATTATAAGCTTACCGTGTAACATCCTAACCCCAAAATTCAGTTGTTTAAGAAGTTAGGTTATTTATAACAAAACTGTTTCGTAGAAAAATAGTAACAACATCCAAGGATTCTAGAAACAGTCTGATTTGAATCTGCATCCGACACCTTATAATTATGACTTTAGAATATGTGAATATTTTCTTTTTGCCTGATTTATTGATAATAGATTTTGCCAATTTCATTTTATTTATTGTTTTGCTAATTTAAATTTACAGCTATGCTTTTGTGCGTGTTTCTTCAATGAATTTTTCATTTCTTGAAGGACTTCATATTTCTCTAACATTTCTGCTGAAACTTGATATGTAACACAGGATAATTCCTAAGCAGTTCTGATGGAACAGAACCAAATGCAACAAAATCTACTCCTCTGATTAACAATACTAAACAATACACCAAACAATTAATGAAGCTAGTCAAAGAGTGTAGATAACGCGAGTGTATACTTTTCACATTTAAGTGAACATTGGCTGTGGGGATGAGTATACTCGCGTGAGGTGGTAGGCTTTTATTCTTATGCAAACGAGTATATTCTTATTGAGCCGAATATATAATCACAGAAAGTGTTTATACTCATGAGTACTAACTTTGAGAAAGTACTTGTTTTTTATTCGTATGACCCGTTGTTATCCCCACAGCACAGAATTGAGCTCCCGAATATAATTTTTAATAAAATATAGTTACGTTTATATTCTACAATATTGGCATTAACCATATGCTTAGTGGAATTTTGTTTTGTCATGTTGGCTGCAAATAACAGAAGAAATTCATGACGCGGAAAACGAATCTTTTTTATGTGTAGTGTTAGATCTGGATTATGGTTTTGTTTTAAAAGCAGTTATATGCGATTTCAAAAGTGAATATTTATTATTAAGACACAATATTTCAAGCTTTTTGGGGCATTTTTCGTAAAATGTTCAAGGCTAATGGTTTGTTTATATTGAGCAAAATCAAGGACGCAGTGAGAGGTTATGCATTTAAATCAGACTTAAAAATAAAATGGGTAAGGCCCGAAAAAATTTCCTGCATCGATCCCAGAAAATCAGGGGATCTTGAATCACTACCACCAGTAGATACGAAGCAGTTTCCCATAGAATACAGGAATTCAGAAGAACTCAAAACGTAAGTATCCAACGTAACCAAGCTATTGCAGTTACTTTAGATTTCCCATTGGTTTTCACTTCTTTTACATCCCAAATATTTTGTTATAGTACTGTCAAGAGCTGTCATATCCATTATATTGATTTCTGCTTCACAGAGCCAATGACTTAGTGAAGCGTGTGTTCACCCTGGAATTCATGCCCCGGAAGTATACTATGCAAGTTGTGAAACATGACATGATGGACTCGGTAAAGGAGCATCAGTTAGATAGTGGGTCCTCAATGGAAAGTGAAAGTGAGTTAAACTGTCCCAGTGTGATATTGTCTTTTGCATACTTGTTCATTATGTGCATTATGATTTAACACTAACAACATTGATGTTATATGAGTAAGAATAAATGATTTACATTGCTGCACTACAACAGTTCAGGAAAGTATCTTTGGAGATTGCAATAAAGCTACAGTTTTAATACTTGCCTACAATCCACATTAGTGGTACCAATATACGGGTAGTCAAGGTCTTTAAGGCATGGACTCATGAGTGGGATGTCTGTGGTTCAAATTTAGCCAAGACAGTCCTCCCTGACAGGTTTATTCCAGGTTTTACTGTCCTCGTAACTTGCAAATGCCTGGGAGGTACCCTAAAGTTAGGCCTAGAACACTTCCTTCCCAAATTACCTTTCCCAATTATTATTTTATGTATTTTCAGTTTCCACCCACTGTGATGCCTTATGCAGTCAGAATGGGCAGTAACAATGGTCTAATAACATAGTCTACCACAATGAAACTAGTAATTGGCTATGATATGAGTGCATTTGGAGCAGGGCACCACTGTTTTGTCGACAGTGCGCAACGACATCAAGGGGATTGAGGGGCAAATTGATAGTGGGAATATACAATTGCACAATGAAAACAGTACCAATTTGCACACATCAGCCTCACTAATAAATCTAACTCAGAACTGTTAATGTTTTCTTTATCTGACTGCACTCCAATATCCCACCCACTTGTTCTGTAACCATTCAGTTCCTCTTCCCACCAAACGCACTCATATCATGGCCAACTAGTATACTGAATGCTGTCCTAGCTGTTGTTAATGCTTCAAAACAATCTGCACTCTTTATTTAACTAAACACCACAGGGGACACTGATGATGCATGCAATGAAATATTTCGGAAAGGAATCATTTCAGGCCTAAGTTTAAGGTACCTGCCCGACTTTGCCAGTTATAAGAACTGAGGAAAATCTGGAACAAACCTCAGTTATGGAGAATAGTCCTGATGGAATTTGAACAACAGACTCCCGAATGCGAGCTTCACACGTTATCACAGAGCCATGTCACTTGATAGAATGTCTTATGAACTTACCTTTCTAGATGTTTCAGAAATTGGAAGAAAGATACATCTGGCCTCTTTTTCTTACTAATAGTACAATTTAAAGCACTAGAAACATCTCCTTGTCCCATATTATTATTCTTAACAAGCTTTTCACATAACATGTCCTTTTTCTCTCAAACAACAAATTAACACAGCTGTTTGATTGCTTTAAACCATTCCACTAGTATCTGGCCACTAGGAGAGCAGTAATTGAGCCAGCTGCAAAAAACTCTCAAGCTTTGCAACTGTATTATACAGAGTGAGCCAAAAGGCTCCAAACCGCCTGCGCAGTGTTTTTCTGTCCGCGTCCTAGATGCCCGTTGCCATCTGCTGCTATCATAGAAAGGCACGGATGAAACCATACAACATTTTTAAAACTATTTTGAAAGGCTTTACTTACCAATTTTGAAAAACGAGATGTTGAAACTGGCCACCGTCGTCCATATATTTTTGGCACCTCTTTAGGAAACTATCCATCACTCACCGTAGTTCACAATGAGAAATTTTCCTGGGGGATATTTTGTTTTAATTCTTCCAGGGTGTTTGGGTTTGTCTTGTACACTTTATGTTTTAAGTTACCCCGGAGGGTATTTTATGAACAATATTACTGGCTGCGCAGTGTTTTTCCACTGGGCATGTGGAAATATGATAAAAACATGATAAAAACATGCTGCTATAAACAAAGTCACGGTATTGTGGTTTAGCTTTGCAGTGTGAAGTGCAGTTTTGAGTTGACAGTGATGTGATGTAGTTCAGTTATTATGAGTTATTTATCATTTTGTCCTGTACTTAGTCACAAAGTATATTATGGCTCAGTATATGTTTTCTACTGCACATCATGTATTTATTTATGATTCGTATGTGTTAACTCGGTCAGCTCACCAAGTGAAAATACGATTTGCAAAAATGTTTCCAAGTGTAAAAGTTGCAGGCCGTACAACAATCCATGAACTTTACAGTAAATTTCAGGCCACAGGAAGTGTTCAGGCTAAGAAATCTAAAAGACGGCATTCGGTTCTTACCGAAGAAACATTAGACGACATTGGTCATCATTTGGAAAATTCCCCCCAAAAATTCCATGATGGATAGTTTCCTAAAGAAGTGCCAAAAATGTATGACAGCGACGGTGGACAGTTTCAGCATTTCCTTTAATAAAGTTAGTAAGTAAAGCCTTTAAAAGTAGTTTTAAAAATGTTGTATGACTTCATCCGCGCCTTTCTATGATAGCAGCAGACGGCAACGAGCGCCAAGGATGTGAACAGGAAAAACACTGTGCAGGCGGTTCGGAGTCTTTTGGCTCACCCTGTAGTAGGCTGTGACAGTACTATAGGAGCAGTGAGCTGCCAGGACGTGTGTAGTCCACAAGAAACCCAATATTTAAGCTAAGGTTACATGGGGACTATTAGTGACTTATATTTTGCTGCTGGCTTTTGTCATCACTTCTCGATTTGAGAGCAATTATGGGAAGGAAAGAAAGAAGAAAAAAAACAGATATAAGATAAATCAGCACAGTAATTGTATATATCTGTATATGACAATTTTTGGTATAAAAAATGTTAGCTGTTGAAATGCACACAGTATATGTACACTACAGTAAATTGATGTCGTAGGCACATTTTAACATTTTTTATGCATGCAACTGTTTACAGAACATATTTTTTTTTTCTTCGGTTTATTGAAATTTAAATTGGTTCAGATCTGGAGCAGCTAATCATTGCATTTCTCCTTCATAATTACTCCCATGTTCACACCAAATTGTCAGTATCACACAGAACCTGCAAAGAGACACACACTGGAATTACACACATATGCGGAAACTTAATGAAGTGAAGCGATAAATACTCTGAGTCAGGTTGGATTGTGAAGAAGAGGTGATTTGGCACTGATCCAGGAATAAGCATATTGTACCGAACCCCATGATGGGGGTGCCCCCAAGAGTTAGAGCAGCAATGACAGGGTCTCTACCGTTTCTAGATTGAGATGCCCCAGCAGTCAGACAGGTAGACCAGGAACCCCCTCCCACCCCCTAAGGGGCAGTCCTTATACCCTGGCAACCAGCCAAAGGCCAAGGGATAGAGAAAGTTCAGAGAGAACATCCTTCTTGCCTGCCACACTGCACTGAAACACCATCGGCAACACTTTTAACCCTGATAGAGACCAAATGGGGTGAAGGATGAATTTAATGATTAATGGAGCAAAATTTGGGTGATGAAACTAACCACTCTAGCAATCGCCTGATGACCCCGGAAAACCCCCAAAAAATATGGGTCAGAGTGGGTAGTCGCCAAAAGTCGAACCCAGGACTTCCTGAATGCAGGCCACAGAAGTTGCTGCCTGACCCATCCCATGGCGAGTCAGGTTTAAATGCACAAACTTCATTAAAATTACACATTTACCTTGTGTAAAGAGAAACATGTTTCCAACTGGTAAAGCCTAGCTGAGGATGGGGTAACTACCCCGAAAACATCTTTCTAGTTTCACAAGTAAACATATAGTTTTAGTGAAGTTTGTGTATTTAAACCTGACTCATTACACTGGATTTTATTTGTCATTTCTTCATAGTTTTTAAATATCCATTTCAAATACAGAATACAGCTAATATTGATATTGTGAATCACTGTTTCGCATCCATAAAACTTACACTTTTGGGTAACAAAACTATGGGTTCTCATACTCCTACACAAAACCAAGGAAAAAATATACAGCATGAATTATTAACAAAACAGAATTACCGGATGAAAGCATAACACTCTAACTACTTAGGGGTCAGACTATATCCAACTTAAATGTTGTTTAATTAAACAGTGTCTAAGTCTGAAAACAAGTTATGATTTCTACAATCCACCACTTTTATTTTCTCATAGAACAATTAACTCCTGTATCACTCATAAATTTATTGATAAAGATAAAAATATACGAGGGCTGATCAACAAAGACTGAGACTGATTTTTTTTCACAGATGTTTATTACTCCAATTCAATGTTTACATGATCTTTTTCAAAGTAGTCCCCTCCTACTTCAATGCACTTTTTATAGCGTCTCTGCTAGACCTTGAACACATGCTGCAGACCATTTTTTGTCAGGTCCTTGAGAATCGCCTCACTTTTCTTGAGCACTGCTTCAGAGTTCACAAATCGAACACCCCTAAGCTTTGCCTTTAGTGATGGGAATAAAAAGTCACAGGGTGCAAGATCGGGGCTATAAGGTGGATGTGGTACACAGGTAAAGTTGAATCGAGCCAGAAACTGCATGACTTGATTTGCAACGTGAGGCCGTGCATTGTCATGATGAAGTCGGCACCCAGTCCGAGAAAGCTCTGGTCGTTTCTTTGCAATGTGCTTCCTCAGTGTAGCCAATACTGACGTGTAGTATGCTGCTGTAACAGTAGTGTGAGGGGGAACTACATGCTGGTAAATCATTCCATTACAGTCAAAAAATGTGATCACCATCACTTTCCCTGGAGATGGAACAACTTTTGCCTTTTTTGGTGTTGGAGAACCGCGATTTCCACACTGTGCTGGCTTGTTTTCCTTCAGGATCATAATGATGCAGCCATGCCTCATCACCAGTGATAATCGATATAAAAAATGCATCCCCTCCATCAGCAAAGAGACGCAGTACCTCACGGCTTGTCTCCATTCGCACAGCCTTTTGTTCGGGAGTCAACAGACGTGGCACCCAACGAGCACAAACTCGGGTCATATGGAGATGGTCGTGCATAATTGTAAACACACTGCCAAATGAAATTCTCAACACTTCAATGTTATACGCCGATCCTCTCGGACAATCACAGCAGCTGTGTTAATGTTGACTTCAGTCACAGCAGAAGCAGAAACACCAGGCCCACCTTGCTTAACATGACAAGTCGGCCTTCTTTGAAGTCCTTGAACCACCTAAACACTGTTGCACAAGGTAGTGCATCTTCACTGTACGCTTGTTTCAGCTTTTCATAAGTTTCGGTGGCTGTATGGTTTAAACGAAAACAGAATTTGATTGCGCTGTACTGCTCCTCTCGCGTCACCTCCATTGTCTGGTATGTGAAATGCACGTAGGGTCTACAAAATAGAGCATTACTACCAACCTACCAATACGAGAGTGCTGCCAGCTACCAACATTATACATATAAACCAGCTCTTTTCAAATATTTATCTTACAGATACGAAACTATCACGGAAGCTACAGGAAAAAATTGTCTCAGTCTTTGTTGATCAGCCCTCGTATATAGAGATTGCTACAAATAATGTGCTTTTCTCAAAGCCACAGGAATATAAAAATAAAACTAAAATTAACTCACTTTTTAAAAAATGCTCGAACCCATCAGTATTAATGTTTTGAAAGGAAAATTTTACAAAAACAAAACATTTAAGGCCATTATTGTACAGTGTATGACATCGATAAAAATTTTAAGTTTATTTCTTTTTTCTCTCCATTTTTTTGCTTGAACAATTTTCTCCACAATTAACACAACTACTATAACAAATGAAATTCTAATTATTTAATAAGGTGTTCAAAATATTCTCCATTTTCAATCTGGCAGTGGTTAAGTCTTATTGAACATTTTCAATCACTGCTGGTGGTAGCTATAGCTCTGCATTCTTTCCAACCCCCATTTCCAACTCTTCCTTATTAGCAGGCTTCATAATAAAGACTCTACATTTCAACTGTTTAAGTGGAGAGAGATGTGTTCCCATAGCAACCAAACAAATGAGACAAATGAAATCATTCATGCAACTTTACCTTTCTGAAAAAAATTAAAAAATAATAAATTGCAATTTAAAATTGTTGCTCACATTACACCTTGTACAGTAATGCCTGAAAATGATATTCCTTTTTACTTTCTCTACTACGTACAGTAAGTAGGGGAAGTATTGCATTCCACCCAAAAATTCGATACCGAGATTTCACCGGAAATACATGTTTTGAGACCTCCTGAATCCAAAAAAAGCATTTTTGGAAACATGTCCGTGTGTGTGTCTGTGTGTGTGTGTGTCTGTGTGTGTGTGTGTCTGTGTGTCTGTGT
This sequence comes from Deroplatys truncata, assembly GCA_030765065.1. Classification (NCBI taxonomy): domain Eukaryota; kingdom Metazoa; phylum Arthropoda; class Insecta; order Mantodea; family Mantidae; genus Deroplatys; species Deroplatys truncata. The sequence continues at coordinate 57,797,168 of CM060981.1, forward strand.
GTGTGTGAACAGCATAACTCAAAAACGAACAGTCGGATAAACACCAAACTTGGTATTTACGTTCAGTATCTTCCAGAGATGCGACACGAAGGTTTTCAAGAAAATCCCCCCACCCCAGACTACCCTTTACATGGAACATTTTTCGAAAATTTTAATTTTCTCAAAAATGGCTCTAACGATTTTGATGAAAATATCATATGTTTAAGATAATATCATGAGAAATGAAATGTATATCTCGAATTTTCTGGGAATGTCTCCAAAAGTATTCTTCATTCTGAACGACTTTTGCATAACTGGTAAACTATAAGAGATAGACAAAATTTTACTACACAAAAAATATAGATCGCGTTAAAATACACAACTTATGTCATATACATTTCTTTTGTTGAGTGAACCGTTTTCGAGATATTGCTTGTTATTTCCTTAAATTTTGCAATACTTATACTTTTTCTCAAATTCGTTATTCATTTTTTTATGTCCTGGACATGCAAAGAGAATGGAATGCGCCACATAGCAACCAGCGTTAAAATATTTGACTATCGCTTAAAAGCTACCATATTCCCCTTGCATCTACAAGAAAATTACCAATAAGATTGACATTTCGATATCTCGATTAACATGAAGCATATGGAGAATAGGCGTTTGTAAAATTAGATTGTACAAGAGTAGAGAAAGTCATGTGAGTGTAACACATCAGATTTTTTATAAAATTTTCCTTTCAAAATATTAAATTTGACATGTCCGATCATTGCTTAAAAGCTGAGTTAATTTTAGTTTATTTGCATTATTCCTTACTTTTGAAAGACCCTGTATTTTATTTAATGCATTTTAGTTGCATCAATGACTGCTGGAATACGTAACCTCCAGAAAAGAATGGAAGAGGAACCTAGGAACAAACGGCTCAAAGTAGTGCTGAAGGAGCTGATAGACCATCGCAAGAAATACCTCAAGTATCTGAGAGCCAGGGATTACAAGAGATTTGAATGGTTGTTGGATAAACTCAACTTATTCTACAAATCACCTCCCAGGTACATTGCAAACTCAAACATAAGTGTCATTTGAAAAGTTCTGGGAGTAAGAGGAAGTATAGCATTCCACCCAAAATTTGGTATTGAGATTTCACCAGGCATGCATAATTTGAGGTCCCTGAAACCAAAAAGAGAATTTTTGGAGAAGAGAGAGCATGTGTGTGTGTGTGTGAGTGAGAGAGAGAGAGAGAGCAGCATAATCTAAAAAAATGAAACCTTGGATAAATACCAAACTTTGTATATAACTTCAGCATCTTCCAAGGATGTAATATGAAGATTTTCAAGGAAATCGCCCCACCCAAAACTAACCTTTAAGTGGAACACTTTTTCAAAGTTTTTTATTTTCTCAAAAACGGCTCTTAACAATTTTGATTAAAATACCATATGTTTAAGATATTTACGTAACTAAAATATATACCTATGTTGAATTTTCTCTGAATAGCCTATGAAGCCTTTGTCATTCTTTTAAAGTCCTGTCGACATTCATTTGCTTCTCACAATTGCATGGAAAGAGTATGGAATTTTAAGGCCAGCATATAGCATCCAGTTCTTATAAACATTGACTATCGCTGTTCCCTTTGTATCTATAACGACATGTGTAATATAGCTGTTTCTGCAAAGGTTTATCTTGATTAAAATTAAGTATAATAAATAAACTTTTGTAAAATAAGTTTTTATACCCATTAATGAATGATAGTAGAGAAAGTCATGTGAATGTAACACAGATTTTTTTTTGGGGGGGGGTTTCAGTTGTACAAAAGTTTGGCATAATATGTACCAGCAATGGATGATCCACCAGGAAGACAAATCAATTTGCAGTAAACTTCGGCATCTGAGAAAACTGTCACCATTATCTTTCCAGCTGATTTCACTCACCTGGCCTTCTTTGGTGGTGATAGCCTTGATGCTTCCATTACTGTGTAATAGTGCATCAATGCATCACTGGTCACAAATCAACATGAAGTCAATAGGATCCCTCTTTAAGTGTTCCAGTCTGTGCTGATAATTTTGCTTTTGATCCTGTTTCAGCAGTTGTGACACCCATCTTCTAATAATTTTTTTCCAGACTCTTTCTTCAAAATGTGAAATACATATTTCCCAAATTGCTCAGAGCTTCAACAGTTTTAGACCCCTTTAATCAGCAGTCCTTCTGATCATGTTCTGCACCTTATCGAGAACTTCTGGTGTTATGATGCATTCTAATTGTTCACTGCATGGATCATCTTCCAAGACTTTGTCTAAGAAGTACACTTGGAAATGGTTGAAAATGATGGTGCAGTGACCTCAAAAGTGTTTGTTATACCTGTGTAAATTTATGTTGAATTCATGCCGTAGTCCACTTGGAAATAGTGGAAAATTATGGTGTGGACTCCTCAAGAGTGTTTATCATATCTGTTGAATTCATGCCCTAGTCCACTTGGAAATACACTGCCGTTTGTAAAAATTGCAACACCAAGAAGGAAACACATGAATTTAATGTATTTAATACCACAGGTTAGGTACATGACAAGTAACAAATGATAACCTTTTCAAATCTATACATGACTTTTGAGCCCTAATATTCAGTATTTGGTGTGGCCTCCATGCTCTGCAATTAGAGTTGCTATACGCCGTGGCATTAAATCAAAAAGGTTCTGAGTAAGTTCCTGAGGGATTTCCCTTCATGCAGTTTGTATTTGAGCCCACAAATCCGTGACACTGTTTACTGGAGGACCGTGACGCACCAGGTGCTGACCAACCATATCCCAGACATGTTCGATGGGCAACATGTCAGGCGAACGTGCAGGCCAGGGAAGCAATGGTACCCGTTACTCTTCGAAGAAGGCTTGTACATTCCTCGTAATATGTGGCTGGGCATTGTCCTGTTGAAATGTGGCCTGTGGAGATGCCTGAAGTAGGGGGAGTACCTTAGGCTCTACAACCACCATTAGCTGTTCAAAGTGCCCTCAATTCGTAGGAGGCGAGATCGGTTGTTGTAACCAATGGTGCCCAAACCATCACACCTGATGTTTGTCCGCTATGCCGCTCAACAATGCAGCCCTCCAGATTGCGCTCACCACAGTACCACCGGACACGTATGTGGCCATCACTGTAGGACACGTTGAAGCGGGACTCGCCCGAAAAGACTACATTTTGCCACTCAGCACCCCAGTGACCTCATGTGCCTATTGCAGTCGGAGGAGCTTGTGGTTTCTGAACAATGGAAGCCGACGTAATGGCATGCATGCAACCAGTCCAACATACAGCAGACAGCGACGAACCGTTGTTGCAGACAAATTCACACCTGTTGCAGTGTTCCAATGTCGAGCTAACACTATGGATGAAGCTGTGCGTTCCATTATGGCCATGCGGACAAGATGACGGTCATCCCGTGCTGTGGCCATGTTCCGTGGTCCAGTACCCGCTCTTCGCTGCATACGACCTTCATCTATTCACTGCTTCCACACACGCATCACTGTCGTAGCAACATGCCCTGTACGAGCCCAAATGTCACGGTATGACAAACCCGCTTCCCGGAGACTGATCATTCTGCCCCGTTCAAACTCACTCACATGTCGATATGGCTCCCTTTGATGTCGACGAGACATACTGGCACACACTTTATTGTTTCCACCTTGTTTGACAGCTCTGCACTGACTACACTGGGTGCAATACTGACCTAGTCAGACCGACACAAGAGGGCGCTGCTCGGCCTACATGTATCTCATCTCTCTACAAATCTAATCACTTATTGCTTGCACACTCTTCTACACTTCCACCAAGTTTGGAGTTATTCGGGAAATTCTTTCTTGGTGTTGCAATTTTCACAAACGGCAGTGTAGTTGAAAATAATGATGCAGAGTCCTCAATAGTGTTTTGTCATATCTGTATGAATTTATGTTGAAGTTCATGCCCTAGTCCACTCGGAAATGATAGTGTAGAGTCCTCAAGAGTGCGTGTCACACTTGTATCAATTCATGCCCTTCATTACCTAATACTCAATAACTACTTAATGTTCTATATTTGCCATTTTTTTCCATATACACATCTCTGCAACTACACCTACTATGATTCCTGAAAATCTATGTAGTATTGCACAAATGCTTTTGCAAAAGATGGTGGCTTTTGATAAAACCTTAGGACTGCTGCTACAATCTGTGGGTCAATCCAAGAACTTTTCAAATGACCCTCATACACATGCTGCTACTATCTAAAGGAATTGCAATTTGAACGGGTAATCTTGGGCACAAAAATTCTTGAATTTTCAAATTTTTAATTTCTCCACCACATACCTAATAGATAGAGAAGGTACTGCATTTCACCAAAAAAATTTATATTGAGATTTCACTGGAAATATGTATATGTTTTGAGGCCCCCTGAATTGAAAAGTCTGATAAATACCAAACTTAGTATCTAAGTTCAGGATCTTCCAAAGGTATAACATGAATTTCAAGAAAATACCCCTCTCCAAACTACTGTTTACATGGAGCATTTTTCAAAAAGGGCTATTATGATTTTGATTAAAATACTACATATTTAAGATATTTGCATGACAAATAAAATGTATATGTTGAATTTTCTGGGAATAGTCTGTGAAATCCTCTTCATTTGGAAGGAATTTTTGTATAACTGGTAAACGTTAAGAGACAAAAACATACTAAATAAAAAATTAGATCTCTTTAAAATACACAATTAGTCCTTTTTTTTTTTTTTTTGCAGTAGCCGTATCTGAGATATTATTATTGATTTGAACTTTTAAGTACTTTAAAAAAATGACAAAGTGCTAGCGCTATTCCGTTGTTCCTTGCAAGGTGATGGGAAGAGTATGGAATATCAGGACCAGCATATAGTGACTAGCTTTTAAACATCGGGTGTTCTCACCCCCTATCTGTTTAAGTCTTTCCAATTCCCTTAATGACTTCGCATGAGTGGTTGCTATCCTTTCCATATAGTACCCATTCCAACCTAAAGTCTTCCAACATATCTTCTCCTTCTGGTCTTTGCCTCCCTCTAACATTCTTTCAAGATATCCATATCATCTCATTGGATTCCCATACAAATTACACTAATATTTAAAAAAAATAGCTCATAATCTACTAAAGATAGTGAGTGATTCTTTACAGTTATGTAAAAAAATATAACACAAAAAAATAATTTTTGTTGTTAACTGCAAAGCTTTGGGGGAAGGGGGTGATTGAAATCTCAATTTTTGGGTGTAATACAGTATTTCCTATACTAATATAGAAAAAGTAAAACCTTAGCTTCAATTTTGGGCCCATCTAAAATACGAAGGTGGATAAAATATAATTTGGAATTTTTTAGTAATTTGTAAGCCAATGAAAAGGTACAACAACAATAGTTTATCACCTTTCTACATAGTCTCCCTCTCAGTGCCTCTTTAACCAGTTAGAACAAATAATAACCGCATGGGATAAAGCTAGACCATAAAGAGGGTATTTCAGAGTTGTTCAGTGAATCTCCACCAGCTTTCCTCATGTCAACATAGCCACATGGGGTCTCATATTATCATGAAGAATATTTCGGAGGTTTGCTACCATAAGCAGCTTTTGCCTCAGTTACAAACCTGCAGTAGTAATTACTAGTCACCATTTGTTATTCTTTCATGAAGAAAGTGTATCATCAAAATGCCTTGGAGTTTCGAAACACAGTTGCAAGCACCTTTCCAGCTGACAAACGTTGTAAAAGGTTCACCTTCATGAACAGCAGGAAAATTTACTGCAGTAATGCTTGTTTGCAGTTATAATTGGTGGAGCTCATTTTCCACGGCTTCCCATCCCATTCAAAATGGTTAGTGCCACTGATACCCTTGCACTTGGTCAGTTTAAAACTGGCCTGATCCGAGATATGGAACTCGAATCGGGTACTCTCTTGAGCACTTGGGATAGACAGGTTTTATTCACAAGGCTGCATATATTCTTGTAATAGTTATAATGGGGAACACAACTATAATCACAAAAGTCTTCCAAGAAAATAATTCATATACAAAACAGACAGATGTTTCAGACTGAATATTTGTAACCAAAAAACATTTATTGACATATTACATACTGCAGCACTTTTAGCTCAGAGGTAGAGAATTAGCTTACTGTTCCTGAGGTTGCAAGTTCAAATGTGCATGGAGCTACTCAATGTTTTTTTTTTTTCCTCTTTCATTTTAAATACATGAATAAACATATGACAGGTTTTCTTAATATTTTATGTATGTGGCATTTATTTAGTAGTTTGTCAAGTTGCCAGTACATGGCAACCTGACATTAATTTATCGGTCGGGAGGAGGTTTCATATTCAGATTTCATCATTATTGTTAATATAATTGTAAGTAAAATGAAATAACACAAGCAATATTATTTAACTGTTATACAGTAAAACGAGTTGTAAAAATGAAAGATAACAATCCATTAGAATCAAACTCAAGCTGCGTGCATAGAAGTTAAGAAACTTAACCACTGTTCCATATGAGCATGGTGTAGAGGTAGCCCAAATCAGTGCTTTGTAGTTTGTATTACAGAGTTAGCCAAAGCAGCACACGAAAGTTGATAGTTGTGGATCTTGCACTCACTTGAAGGGACTTTGGAAAAATTTAATTGCTTAAAAGACCGGCCTGGGTCTACTAAAGAGTTTCTTCTCTCAACTGTGAACTTTTTGTAAAAAGTTTGGAAGGTTTTACGTCTTCCTTGGTGAGAAAGTTTATGAGAATGTGTTGCTGAATGGGCTGTGTACCTTATGTTTATTAACTGTGCTGACAAGAGAAGCAAAAAATTAAATTGAGTTTTATTTATGGACGCTTTTTAACTGCTGTGGTCCTTAGTGTCCCATTCTATATTGGGTATGAAACACCAGAAATTTTGCTCAGAGGCCCCTTTATCAACTTGAGGTTATTTTATGTGCCATCAATCTATGACATGCGACCTCCAACTTTACTTCACTTACAAAGAATTTTGTTAAGAATTTTTAGACAAGAGAAGCAACTTGCTGTTTGTAACCAACAGGAATGTTTCCATACATTCCCAGCACTGCCCAGTCAAGGTTAAAAACCAGTTTGCTGACTGTTTAAACAACTAATGGAACATTTGGGTTTATATTTTATCCACTCTAGTATGATTTCTAGAAACACAAGTGTCAAAAGTTCTTACTTCTTTATAATATACTATCTTTTGCTGTATAGTCTTGCAAACAGTTATTATTGTAATTTGTATTATAATTATTGTTGTTTCCAGTAAGTTTATCCGAGTAACAAGAAAGGATTCTCTGCGAAAGCTGACAGATAAACACTGTGATAACATACGACAGGAGAGGTTGGCCAAATACAGAGAAATACTTGAAGCACAGCAGGTGGACTTCCTCAAAGAGAAGGCAGAGAAGTTGAAATGGATACGAAAAGAAGAGGAAGAATGTGGTGTGGCATCAACTGTAACTCAGGAAGACATAGATGCAGTGCTTCAGAAACTAAAACAATTAGAACTCTCAAAAGAAGCAAAAAAAAACATTTCAGCCAAGTGATTTTCAAAACACTGAGCAAATGAGAAACCTCAAATAAATAGTCAAAACATTTACTTTGAAATTTTTAATTACATGTTCTGTAAACCCATTACATGTAACCATATTAAAATATATAGAGAGTCACATACTGAAACATACTTCACTTATGTCAGATGGTTAAGATCAGGAAACGTTTTTCGGAGACATTCGTCTCCATATCTTAACCATCTGACATAAGTTAAGTATGTTTTAGTATGTGTCTCTCTATATATTTTAATATGTATATTCCTTCACTTTCAATAGTGTTTCAAATCTTAATAAAAAAACACTGATTTCTGTAACTTTGTTCCATCTATCTGATCAAATCTGAAGTATACGAGTTTTCAACGAAGGATTAACTTTGCCACACTGGTGTTCCTTTTCTACTTACTTATAGTAAGTGGAGAAAATATTGTATTTCACTGGAAATACACATAATTAGGCCCCCGGAATTCAAAAAAAAAAAAGCATTTTTAGAAAACTGTGTGTCTATATGTCTGTGAACAGCATAACTCAAAAATGAAAATTTGGTTGCGTACCAAACTTGACATTAAGTTCAGCATCTTCCAATGAGACACAAAGATTTTTAAGAAAACATGTACACCCAAAACCATTCTTTGCAGTTACCCTTTCTCAAAAATGGCTCCAACAATTTTGATTACAATACCATATATTACAATAAGATATTTGCATGACAAATAAAATGTATATCTGGAATTTTTTGGCCATAGCTGAGGATGAACATAAATATGTTCGAAAGATGTCAATTTAAACCAAGTAAGTAAAGTGTTAGTGTCACCATAACCAACTCATTTCATTTGAGTATTTAATGATAATAATGGGACTCTTCTGTATTTAAGTTCATGTTTTAATTGATTAGTAATTAAAATGTGGCACGAGTGATAATACACTTGTGATAACAGTTTTTCAATCAACTAAAGAGGTGTGTGCTAAGATCACATGCATTTTTTGACACCTATATCCTTTCTTATCCCGTGTTTACCATTGCAAAAGCTCAACTTACCGATGGAATTTCTCAGTGTCAGCTGTTGGGTCTTTCTTTACTGCTCCAGAGTAACTTGTAGTACTGAACAGGGCTCACTAATGTATTACATTCCTCCTCTTTGCTCTCTGTGTCTATATCAGACTCAGAATCCACACATCTCCTTTCCAGTATATTACGGTGACTAGAGAAATACAATTGGCATGCCTTGAGTGCCATACCTGCATCTTTCAGCTTTAATATTTCATTCACTTTTGCTTCATCACTTTGTATTTCAGAAGGAAAACATTTCCTTAACTTCTCAGTCTCAAAATGTTGAAATGGACAGCCTCCTTCAGCACATAGTGTTAGCAGCACATTCTAAAATAAAACCACAGAACTTGAGCTAACACCTCCATTAGCACAGGATGATTATTATTATTATTATTATTATTATTATTATTATTATTATTATTATTATTATTATTATTATTATTATTATTATTAGGTGTTATATAAGGTGTTTGGGACAAAAACCATCAATAAGAAAGCTAAATAATTCACTGTAATGCCCTGGGATCAGTTACTTATTCCCAGTTTAAAACTTACCATACTTACAATAGGGTTGGAATTCAGATGTAGATCAATGTTGTGTATAAAGGAACAACCAGCTGTCTTAAGAACTGAGTGAGTCGGTATTATTAACCCTTTACATTGCTTACTTAAACAGGACATAATTCAGGAAGAATGGCATCAGCCATTTCTGAGGTATCCATTATTATTGGTTTGAATTTTTCGATATTTGTCATTTTTTAAAAGTGCCATATTTACAACCTCAATTGTTTCTTGCAATGCTGTGGAGAGTGTATGGAATTTCAAGGCCAACATGTAACGACTGGCTTTTAAACATCTGACTACCACTTTGGTTTCTTCTATCCCCCCTTGTACCTACATCAAAATGAGAAATGAAACTATTTCTGTAAATATTTATATAGAGTATATGAATGAATGAATGAATGAATAATATTTATTTCTCAGTACTCAAAATGACATAATTAAATTACAGTATACATTTTAGACTATAATAATATTTTTAAATATTAGTTAATTTATGCTATAAATTCACTTCTTGGTTGCTTGCCTATGCTAATCTACGGTCTCAATGCTACAACTCCTTGTTTTCCATGTACTAATGACCCACTGTCTACTTGCTTACATTATTCATCTATTTCATCTGCCTTTAGCCCCATCTTCTTTGTAATCATTCTTAGCCATTTCTCTTTGACCTTACCCGAATAATCACTCATAGCTTTTATATTTTTATCCCCCTTCTACAGTCAAAATCTTCCTCATTAATACTTCCCCATCCAAGTTTTTCCATTTCTGTTGCAAAAATTGTTCTCTGCATGTTTTTGTTTGATTGCAGTATAATATACAGTGGAAATTCATGTTTACTTCCCCACACATTGGACATTTTACTATATCCTTGTCATGCCTTAGCCTTTCAAGTTTCTAACTCCTGTTCTCGCCCATGCAAATCCTTCCCGTTCTAATTTATTATATATATCTATGTACTTTTCCCTCTCCCATACTGTTTTTATATCCCTATATATCCTCAAGGAGCTTTTCTCTCTTGTAATGCCAAAAATATATTTTAGCCTTAATTCTACTACTTACCAAAAGCCTCTAATGTGATTATGTGCATTTATCCACAATCTCCCATACCTATCTGTTCCTGAATTTTTAATAACCATTACCCTTTCCACTTTTCTTATGTATTATAGAGTAGATAGAAAATAAGCTTTCATAAAAATATTTATAGAAGCTATATAAAAAAAATCTGATGTGTTACACTCACATGACTTTCTCTACTCTTGTACAATCTAATTATACAAACGCTTATTCTCCATATGCTTCATGTTAATCGAGATATCGAGATGTCAATCTTATTGGTAATTTTCTTGTAGATGCAAGGGAAATATGGTAGCTTTTAAGCGATAGTCAAATATTTTAACGCTGGTTGCTATGTGGCGCATTCCATTCTCTTTGCATGTCCAGGACATAAAAAAAAATGAATAACGCATTTGAGAAAAAGTATAAGTATTGGAAAATTTAAGGAAATAACAAGCAATATCTCGAAAACGGTTCACTCAACAAAAGAAATGTATATGACATAAGTTGTGTATTTTAACGCGATCTACATTATTTGTGTAGTAAAATTTTGTCTATCTCTTATGGTTTACCAGTTATGCAAAAGTCGTTCACAATGAAGAATACTTTTGGAGACATTCCCAGAAAATTCGAGATATACATTTCATTTCTCATGACATTATGTTAAACATATGATATTTTCATGAAAATCGTTAGAGCCATTTTTGAGAAAATTAAAATTTTCGAAAAATCTTCCATGTAAAGGGTAGTCTGGGGTGGGGGGATTTTCTTGAAAACCTTCGTGTTGCATATCTGGAACATACTGAACCTAAATACCAAGTTTGGGTTTATCCGACTGTTCGTTTTTGAGTTATGCTGTTCACAGACACACACACACACGGACATGTTTCCAAAAATGCTTTTTTTGGTTTCAGGAGGTCTCAAAACATGTATTTCCGGCGAAATCTCGGTATCGAATTTTTGGGTGGAATGCAATACTTCCCCTACTTACTATACGTAGTAGAGAAAGTAATAACTGATAGTGGGTGAGAAAATCATGTAATGTAGCACATTATATTTTTTTAAGTGCACCTAAAATTTAATTCCCAGTCTACTTTTACTGTTAGATTTTAATTTCAATTCAGATTCTCTTTCTTTGTACATAAATCTTTCGTTTTATCTGCATTCAAGCTTATTTTCATTGATATCGGAGCAATGCAGATGTATAAATACAGAACAAATTAATACATAATCTCTTTTCAAAATTTATAAATTTAAAGGTAATCAATGTAATATTAATAATAAATATTCACAACAAATACAATATATACCTGAATAGTCCTGCATCTAGGAAGCCTGTAGTTATATCTGCCTCCTTCAAGACCATACATATGTCTAATGCTGTACACCAAGCGACGAGCATCTTTCTGCCAGGAATGGGAGCAACATCCTCCACTGGGTCGAGAATACTCTTCACTCCAAAAAGTGATGGCCTCTCCCACAGGCATTCCCACGTCCTTGAGGAACAATGTGTACTGACGACGTGCCTCATGTGATAATCGGTGTCGTGACCGCAGCATGCGATGGAGGTTTGCCATGCAGGGAGGAAAATAAATACTCCTGGCATCAACGTTGCTGGCCCCCATTGCATCTGTTTGTGATGCAGAGCCATGGTCACTGTTTATCATTAGCCTGACAATAAATATCCATCTATCAGAGATATAATCATCCTCTAAATTTTGGTAAAATCAGTGACAATAGGAAAATTGCAGTTATGATGTTTGGACAATGTCTTGCATTATAGAATATCCAGCATGAAGTGGAAACTGAAGCCATTGTAAAAAGTCATGCCACAAGGCAAAAAATTGTCATTAAATTATACAAAATAACTAAGGGAAAAATTAGTTAACTAGCAAAACGAAATGTTAACATTTAAAGTAATGAAAATAGTAGTTTACAGTCATATCAAGAAGCCTCAAGACAAATTTAGAATATAATGCTTAAAAGTAAAAAATTGTATATTGTCATACATTATAATTCAAAATTCTTCTTCTGAAAAATAAGTTATTGTTCAGAAGGAGAAATATGGCATTTAAAAGTGAAACAAGAATGGAAGCTACTGTAAAGAGTAAAAGGTTTTACACAAAAACGAAGCAAAGACACAAAGATCCACGTTAGATCAAATTGCATAACCTGGCAAGAAACAAACTAGAAATAAGTAAATGTAGGAATAGCACCATAAGCAAAAACAAGATGATGGATGACATGAATTCACCATTGATGAGTACAGATGTGCCAGCATGTAGCAGAAGTGACCCACTGGAAAATTCAAGAGTGAAGATTTATTCCATGTAGCTAAAGGTTTAAGAAGAGCAAAATATCCTCCGTGGAAGAAGCGTAGAGTAGATAGGAGTTGTACTATTGATGAGTATTGGTACCTGCTTACCTTAGATGTGAAAAAGAATGATGTTCCTCCCAGAAAAGTGAAATAAAGTAATGTAAACCATGTAAAAGTCTTGCAAAAATAATAGAAGTAATTTTTAAATGCAATCAGGAAGAGAGAAAAAATTGGGTTTTATTTATGGACGCTCTTTAACGGCTGCGGTCCTTAGCGTTCCATTCTATACAGTAGAATCTCGCTAGTACATTTTTGCACGGACCTAAGGATTTGGACGTCATAGACGGGAAAACATGTTAACGAAAATGCAAAATCTGCAATTTAAGAACATAGTTATGTAATTCAATATATGTTCAAATGGATTCAGATACGCAAAACCTGAGAATAAATAATTCAAGCTTTTATGTTGGTCAACTTGGATTTTTGAGGTTAGGAATGTTTTTGAGAAAATAAATTGCGAATTATGGAAGCGACATTAGTGGCTTTTGCTGTGTGTTTTATTACACATGTGATAACAATTTCCGCTAAAAAAGAAAACAAAATTATGAGCATGCATCGTGTTACGAGTACAATAGACAATAGTATCTTTGGCGTATTCAATACGATTTGAATACAGTAGGTGTTTCCATGCAACAAATTTCGTTCTGATCCTCTTCTGGTCCTATTTTCCAAGAGGAAAGTTTTGTTTTAGCATTTTTCCCTTCTTTAAAAGTAGTTTCCATCAATTTAGGTTTGCCAACAATCATGTTTAAGGTTGACGGAGGAGTGTTTAACTTCCGCACTATATCCACATGTTTCATATTTGGATTGTGATCTATTTCAAGGATTTTCAGTTTTTCACTGTTGGTTATTTACTACACTTTCTTTTTTTCATTCCAAATGAAAAGTTAAAATACAATCTACGTATGTTTGGTCAACACTCAACAGTAGAAACTATCGTTGGCGTTTACCACGCCAAGGTAAAGCATTCTCTATCCCGCCCATACAAATCGTGTCACACAAATATTTACATACATGCATGCAATTGGCTGCCAGTATCCACCCCGTGACCAAGGATTGACCAAAGTAGCAAATGAGGATGTCAAACTTTGAACATGTTAAGCATCTACTTCCATTGGACTGACCAAGGATTGGCTAAAACAGCGAACGAGGACATCAAACTTCAAACGTAGTAAGCGGGATCGGGAAAGCGCACTAAGCAAACGTTATGTATTACATTTGGTGATTTGTTACCGGAACGTTTATAATTCAACATAATACACTGGAAAGCGTGTTAATGAGGAATGTGCTAACGAGATTCCACTGTATTAGGCGTGAAAGACCAGTAATTTTGCTCAGATACCTCTTTATTAGGCTTGAGATTCTTTTAAGTGCATAAATCTACAACATGGGACCACTGGCCATACTTCCCTTCCGAAGGAAGCCATGCTAAGGATTTTTGCCAACAAGAAGAGAAATCTTATATCCAGTCAGATAGTAAATTGGTTGAGAAAAAAAACAAATGTTAAGCCAGTAAAAGCATTTAACTGTTATTACAAAGATATTTAAATACCTACGCTCTAAAATCTACTGATTGAGAAAATTTAAAAAAAATTAAATAAAATTTGACTTCAGCTCACAAAAACTTTTTTACCATTTTGATAAGTTAAGTAATAACTCTTCACCAGCTCCACAAAGCCACATAATAACTTCCAGAGTTCTAGATTTCCTAAGATCCAGAGCTACATCTCTACTAGAATCCACAATGTTTATTTATCAACTTAATTATCAGAAAACCATATTCAAGCATTAAGAGAAGGCTGTTCATGGTATGGTAACAGAGATATCAGAAAATAGCACACTTGCTCATTTGGACTCTTCCACATGCAAGTACAGGTCAGTTTTAAACATTTTGACCTACAAACAACTTGAATATCATTGCTGAATCACTTACGCAGAAATATACATATAAACAAACACCTTTACATGCTCAAAATGAATTTTTAGCCTCTCTAGTTTCACTTTCTATACCAAAACTCACTGGAATTTGTTTCGAAAACTGTTATCTCCATCATCAGCCTAGATTCACTGCCTTACTTCCTTCTGTAGCTTGCAGAAGTGCTTCCTGGCTGGATATGCTATATGATGAGATCATTTTCATATGCGACATCAAAATTTAACAAACTGCTTATTTTTACATATAATTAGGTTTTACCAAATGGAGAGTTCACAGTTTTAGTAAACACCTTGTTTCACTGTGTACAGTACTCAAGATTTAAATTGGCAACATAACTTGGCTGTTCCATTTAAGTTTCTACTTATCTTGTATATGAACAGATATAATAAGCAATTATAGCCTTCTTTCCTAAGCTGTGAGATAAAGGCATGTTATAAGAAACTAAGGCAGTCTTAATACAATGTATTATAACACTAGTGCCAGCATGCACCATGTTGGAGTAAATTACTTAGGAAGTAACATTTACTAAAGAAGTCCATACTACAGAAGTAGGTTACTACGGGAGCAATTTACTCCTCAAGTTACGGAGAGTTCAATTAGAATTTACTCTTTTAGTTACAACTATAGACGTAAGCTCATTACAGTTAGTGTAAAACGTTGTGACAGATCCCCACTCCTGAAGCATAGCTGTGCAATAGCACTGACCAGCCCACTTGTATAATACGAGGGGTGGGGTCAGCGACTGCCTCCGAGTTCTGAGATATACTTCTATTCCCTTGCTCCCCCACCACTCTCACCACTTCTCATTTCTCCTCTCTTGCGCATATGGAGTGTTACAACGTTTTACACAAGCTGTACTTGCTGAGTATTGTTATTTATTTTTTTTTTTTGCATAATTTACTTGAAGCCATCTTGGATAAGGTTTATATGCAGCAGGAAAATGTCGGCAAAAGAGATATATGTTTGTTGGTAGAAACAAAGTAAATTCATTGAAACATATAGAGCAGAAAAAACATGATGTAATAATTTAATTGAATTTTGAGTCTGTGTATATGCTAAAACTTCACTTACTTTAAATTATTTGAACATGTTTCGAAAACACCGCTTGCCTTCATCTTCAGCTTTTTTCCGACTGCGCATGATGGGAATTCGGGTCCATAGATGGAGGTGGTGTCATTGGTGTGTCCATGATGACACCACCTCCATGCCACCTACGTCTATGGACCCAAATTCCAGTCACACTCAATCAGAAAAAAGCTGAAGATGAAAGCAAGCAGTGCTTTCGAAATATGTTCAATTAATTTAAAGTAAGTGAAGTTTTAGTGTATCCACAGACTCAAGATTCAATTAAATTATTGCTTAGCTTCATTGTCTCTAACTTCTGAATAACACTTTTTTTCTATCAACATGATGTAAGCTGTGATGGACAAGTTTAATTCTAAGAAAGATGAGAAAACCACCACCACTACTAGGAATTTCAGGAAAATGGTGGATTGACTTGCATTTAGAGAAATATGGTCTATATATTTTATACAGATATTATTTATCTCATTTAAATTTTCCAATAACTACATTAAATGCCAAATGCTGATATTACTCTTATTAGTTTTCAGTGATTGCAAGGGAGAACAAATATGACATGCAGCGCAACAGTCACAGAAAGTTACAAATCATATCAACATTCAAGGCAGCTAGCATAATTATTCCCAACTTAAACGAGACAAGTATTAAAAGAGTGTGGTCTTAAACCATGTAGAAAAGCATTCAGCACAGAGTAAATACAGGTTGGTTCATAATAACCCAGAACATAAACTAGAACAAAAACGACAAAGCTAAAATATATTATTATAATGTGAGCATTCACAATTAATAGGAACCTTTCTCAGATCCCTAGAATGGGAAAGAGACCTGGTAAAATTTTGTTGTTTCTGGGCATGGCATATTATATCCATATTGTGCATATTTGACTCGCCACTAGAAATTTTTCAAGACAGCCATGGCATAAAAAGATGAGAGCTCTCTCTTAGCTGTAAACCAGGAAAATGAAACCAGCAAATGTGTGTCCTGACCCAAGAGTAAACTCTCTGTCGTTGAGCAGAAGGATTGCCTTAGTTTGTTTGTATGCAATTCAAAATGGCTATTGCCTGAAAAAACTGCAAAGAATAGCAAAACCCAGTAGAAATTAATAAAGAACAAATTACTACATGCACCTATTAATACGGGAATGAAGCTTGGTATGACTAGAGAAATCGGAAATAATAATGCAATTGCATTTAGAAAATGCTTACTCTATCAAATTTTGAATGTCTGCATTAAGTTGGCTGAATTGGAAGAAGGTGAAAAAATATGATTGTTCAGTTCCAAACAAATGACATCTCAATGGCAAAATCAACTTTCCACTTTGCTACCAGTATGGTAATCAATACGCATTCTCATTACTAGATATTGTGAACCAAAATGCTGTATGCTGTTTTGCTTCCTAATCTCCTTTCTCTTCTTAGGTTATTGTGAGACAGACTTAAGGTTGGAAAGGTAGAATCAGACAACTAAAAGATTCAATGCCATAACCAGGATTTCAGGCTTCATAATTTAACCAACTATTAGGTCAGTCAATGGTAATTAATTGTTCTTCCACATAAGTCGTGTGAAGGACAAAGTTGGAAAGGTAGAATCAGACAACTGAAAAATTCAATGCCATAGCCACGATTTGAACCATGGATCTACTGTGGCTGATATGGCTGAATCAGCACCACACAGTTGATGGGTGTGCAAAATATGAAGCCGTGAGAAAGCTGAAGATCTTAAAAGAATAAATTCTTTCAATATGAAAGAACCAATTTTTCTATCACTTCTAGTCTAAATATAACTTTCAGTACATATTTATACAGTACTTAGCATCAAGCATGCAAACAGTCATACATCTATGTAACAGTTTTTTTAATACACCTTTGGTCATTTCATCGACAATGCTTCTTATTCTAGTGTTATAGCTGACATTACCTCTTTTCCAGCCTTGCCTGAAACTGAGTTAGGCGTATGTCAGCCATTGCTTCATGGAAGCATCCAGAGGACCGTAAATGCTTCATTCCAAGAACAATATGCAAATGGAATATGTCTTTAAGCAGGTATTTCCATTTTCCACAGGGAACCAAACATTGTCCTGCTCTCAATTCCACTTGTCTCTTGCGTACTAATGGCAGGCAGATGGTGAAAGGCACTGCAAAAAATTTAATAAATCAGGATTTCATTTGTAATTGTCCAGCAACTGCTGCATTAAAAATTCTGAAGTGTTACATTCACATGGCTTTCTCCACCCAATATCATTTATTTTTAATATAGCTTCTACACAGTATCCCAGGCATTACAAACTGATTGCTCTTTGAGTAAAACAGAGAGAGTAAACTTGCTCGTTGCTCCTGCTGAATTACCTACTGTGCACTATGTGACTTTCTATTGTGCAGAAAGCAGGAACAGATAATTTGTTCAATGCAGTGGTAGTATGTAACATTTTGCATTTGAAATACGAGTACATAATCCACCATTCATAGATTAATATACCTATTGTAGGTTCATGAATGGTAGAATAATTGCTGTATTACAATGTTTCTTACATTAGTATTTATATTTCATATGAACATATATATTTTTAATAGGTTTGGCAGCCGTAACATAAACAATTGCAAAAAAAAAAAAGAATTATTATAGTATAGACCACCTTCAACAGACCCCTTGTTAAACGGAAATATTTCATGGTCCCTTGAATTTTGCAGTGAAAAACATGCTAAATTCCCTTTATTAAATGGAAACTCTCTTATGCGGACAACAGAAATCAAAGTACGCCTTTTAACGGAAATTTTCCAGTTCCGGAGTGCAGAGTTTAGAAAAATTTTCAGGCACCCTGTGAAAGTCTGTGTTGTCTGTTCTAAGTACGTGATGTTTAAGTTGAAACATGACCATTTTGCTACTACCTGACCAGTCTAGGAGGGGGAGGGGTATGCTAATGGTGGTCCGAATATTGAGAAACCTGTCACACTCATCCTTCACTGCATAGTTAAGTTAACAATAAGCACGGCTGATTGTCTTTTATTGTTGTCTCTTACTTTTCCATTTCCTGCTCTAATGACTTGTCAGCTCTAAACAGTACACCTCTAAACTTACATACGTGATGATCTAGTTCAGCAATAGTCACATGGCTTCGAAAACAAGAGTTGTGCTAGTTCTTAACATGAGAGTGAGTGATTTATGCTAGTGAACGTGATAAAATGAGTGTAAAGCAGATCATGAAGGTGTTTAACGCAGGCCAAACTCAAGTTTACAAGATTCTAAAGAAGAAAACAGAAATTC
The DNA here is from genome assembly GCA_030765065.1 of Deroplatys truncata. NCBI lineage: Eukaryota > Metazoa > Arthropoda > Insecta > Mantodea > Mantidae > Deroplatys > Deroplatys truncata. Next base: position 57,816,025 of record CM060981.1, read on the forward strand.
TGAAGTGCTGGGGAAATTGTGCTAATGGAAAAATAAAGAGAGAACTTAAGAAAACTGAAAACCAGGACATTAATGAAATAGTGTGGGAGTGGTTCATTAGTGTTAGGGCAAAAAATCACCGCATATTAGGGCATATGTTACAGGAATATGCTAAAAAGGTAGCTAAAAACTGGGTAAGACTGAATTCAAAGCATCTAATAGATGGTTGGGGAGTTTCAGCAAAAGACATCAGATAATTTTTAACAAACCTTATGGTGAATCGAATGACAATATTGAAACCATTACTGATTGGATTGCTAAACTACCTTCAATAATCGAAAGACACGAACCTGAAAATATAGCAAACGACGAGACAGGACTATTCTTAGACGTGTTACCAAATAAGTCATAAATAAAAGGTAAGAATACATGTATGTTTATGGTTTAACTTTCTTAATAGCCTAGACCTACCTTCGTTAAACGGAAACCTATCTTTAACGGAAATGTTCGAGAGTCCCATTCAATTCTGCTGAAGACAGGCTTTACTGTATTAATATAGTAAAATAACAAGTTTTTTAACTTGGTCAATACCACTGTAATTGCATTGTAACACTAACAGTATGAGAATTAGTTTGTAATGAAAAACTTTCACATTTATAGCAGTGAATATAAACAAGCATCTTGGTAATTAATTGGTATCGAACACAACTCAAGCAAACTACAACATATTTAATAATTGAAGCACTACAAAGGAACAAGAGACCCACCACTGCTGTCAGAAGCTCATCTCTAACTGATATCATGTGTTTACCCCACCGCAGTGCATGGAACAAGTCTGCTTGTTCTAGCACAAAATCAAGTGAGTTGGTGACATCTGCACTATCCTTACAAAAGCTTACGTTTCTATCTAATTCATTTTAATCAAGATTAACCATTGCAGAATTACATTATTCATTACACATTTCATTGTAGGTACAAGCAGGTTATAGGACACTGAATCAATAGTCAGGTATTTAATAGAAAATCACTATATGCTGGCATTGAAATTACATAGTCTTTCCACAACATTGTGAGAAACGGCTGAGTAGCAACAGCAGTTTAAAAAAGTGACAAAGCACTGCAAAATTCAAACCAATAATAATGAATACTAATGGTTGATGCCACAAAAAGGTTATTAAACATAAATTGTGCGTTTTACTCAAAATTATACAAAGTTGCTTCATAAAATAGAGAACTTCACAGAGTATTTAACTCAAGATATACATTTTACTTTTATATCTTTAAAACAGGATATTTTAATCAAAATTGTTATGAGCCATTTTTGAGAAAATAAAAAAGTCCCATAAAAGTGATAGTTTGGATTGGGGTTTCTTGAAAAGGAAGGTATTGAACTTAATTACCAAGTTTGGTATTTATCCAGCATTTCATTATTGAGATATGCTGTTCACAGACACATCCACATAGACTTTTTCTAAAAATGTTTTTGTTTTATTTAGGGAGTCTCAAAACATATATTTCTGGTGGAATCTTAATATAAAGTTTTTAAGTGGAATGTAGTACTTCCTCTACCTGCTAGATACTGATACAGAAAGTAATAAATAAAGAAACACAAAAAGTGAACGGAGTGAATGGACATTTGAGCTTTATTAGTACTAAAAGGTACTGTTTCTCAATGGATAATCATTTAGTAGAGTGGCAGGCAGAGTTAAGGTTGGTTCACAGTAACTGAAAACAGAAACCAGAACGAGAATGACAAAATTAAAATACATGTATTATAATGTTCACAATTATTGGGAAGCTGACCAGGGAATGGGGGAGAAGGTTTGGTCAAGTTTTAACTTTCTCGTTCCCGGGCATATTAGATACATGTGAGGGTGATCTGAAAAGTTTCCGACCTAATAAAGATACAAGACATTTTTTCAGAATTTTTTTTTTTTTTTTTTATTTTTCAACATTGTCTCCTCGTAACTCTATACACTTCTCCCAGCGATGCTCCCATCTCTGTAACCCATCCAAATAGTACTCGGCGTTTTTCTCTGCAAAATAATTGTTCACGAAGGTGATTGCCTCTTCATTTGACAAAAATCTCTGTCCTCCGAGAGCAATTTTTAGATGAGGGAACAAAAAGAAGTCGCTTGGGGCTAGATCTGGTGAGTAAGGCGGATGGTCAAGCAGTTCAAACCGTAATTCATGGATTTTCCCCATTGCAACCGCTGAGGTGTGAGACGGTGCATTGTCTTGGTGAAACAGGATTTTCTTTTTCTGCAAATGTGGCCGTTTTTCCGCAAGTTCTGCCTTCAGCTTGTCAAGTAATGATGCGTAGTATGCTCCTGTAATGGTTTTTCCTTTTGAAGATAATCAATTAATATAACTCCATGACTATCCCAAAAAACAGTCGCCATCACTTTCCCAGCCGAAAAAACAGTTTTTGCTTTTTTTGGAGCCGGTTCCCCCTTTGCAGTCCACTGTTTGGACTGTATTTTTGTTTCGGGCATATAATGGTGTATCCAAGTTTCATCTACAGTAATTAATCGGCGCCAAAACTCGGATTTATTGCGCCTAAACTGCGCCAACAGAGAATTGGAAATGTTCATTCGAACACGTTTTTGGTCAAACGTGAGCAAACGCGGCACCTAATGCGCACACAGCTTTCTCATGTCTAAATGTTGATTTAATATGTGACAAACACGTTCTTTTGACATGTTCATAGCCTCTGCTATCTCTCTCACTTTAATTCGGCAGTCGTCTAGCACCATTTGGTGAACTTTGGCGATGTTTTCGTCGGTAGTTGCAATTTTTGGACGTCCCAAATGTTCGTCTCCCAAGCTCTTACGGCCATATTTAAATTCAGCTGCCCAAAATTTCACTGTGGTAAATGATGGTGCAGAGTCCCCATACACAGAATCCAACTCATCTTTGATTTGCGTAGGCGTATTGCCTTTCAAAAACAAATATTTAATGACAGCTCGATACTCGATTTTGTCCATTTTCATAAAAACACTCACATCACTTCACTCAAACAACTGTTACATAACAACTGAGTGTCCAAAATGGCTGAAACTTTGGTGAGTAACTGTCAACAGATGAACAACAAAATTCACTAGCTTTTATTTATGAGTGCTGCCATCTTCATGTTGAGGTTGGAAACTTTTCAGACCACCCTCGTATTGTGCATATTACACTCTTCACTATATAAATTACTCAAGGTGACCGACATGAAACAGCCATTAGCACTCTCTCTAGTCACAAGCTGGGAAAATGACACTGGAAGAAATTCCAGCAAATATGTGTCCTGACTCCCTCAGTTCCATTGAGAGTTGGTTCTTCTAGGGAAAGCATCATCTGTAGTTTATTTATATGCAACTCAAAACTGGCTATTGCCTCAAAAACTACAAAAAAATAGCAAAAACTCATAGTAATTAACAAAGAACAAACAACTTTAATCTACCAGATGACTGAAAAATTCAATGCCTTAGCCAGGATTTGAACTACGAATTTTCTGTTTCCATTCAGTTACTCTAATCAATCAAGCCACCATAGCAACATGCCAGTACAACATTAAATTCCCCAACTGACTCGCATTTTTCTCAGAAAACCACAAGGAGATCTCAAATTATTTTGAGATGATATACCTCAATGACAACTTACAATGTTGTAAGTAAGTCACAGGCTTCATAATTTAACCAACTATTAGATCAATCAATGGTAATTAATTGTTCTTTCTCACAAGCCATGTGTAAGACAAGGTTGGTATGGTAGAATAAGACGTACTTATTTAGAACACTGAAAGTCGGCATTGGGGTATGTCATCTCAAAATAATCTGAGATCTCCTTGTGGTTTACCGGGAAAAATGCAAGTCAGTTGGGGAATTTAATGTCCTACCAGTATGTTGTCATGGTAGCTCAGTTGCTTAAAGCAACCCAATGGAAACTGGAAGATCTGGATCAAATCCCGGCTACGGCATTGAATTTTACATTTAATCTACATTATTAATGAAAGAATAGTAATGGATCTGCATTTAGTACATGTTTATTGTATTGAATTTTGACAATGACTAACCTGCATTATGGTGGCTGAACTGGAAGTGGGTGAAATAATATAACTGATCAGTTACAAACAAATGATGTCCCAATGCGCAAATATCAATATGCATTCCCAATCTCATTCCCAGGGTATTGTGAACCAGCCTTTACCCACCTAGCAAAACGTGAGGGAACTCAATAGTAACATAAATTATATTCACCACCTGCAAGTGTCATGCAAATTAATGCAATATTTGTAAACTTTTTTTTCTGTGTTATGTGTTTAATGCAAACTTTTACTGTTGATATCAGAGGTGATGAATGGGATGGATGATTGATGATGGTATACATAATCTGGAGTCTCTGTGTTGAAATTTACAGAGGTGTTGATAGTTTTGTTGAGTCACACTTATTTACACTCGCCTTCACTTTTAAAAGTTATAAAACATTGAAACGTTTTCGATGTTTTATAACTTTGTCTATGTCTCCTCCTGCTGTAACTGATCCTTTTGCCATCTGTATCAGGGGTACAAAGTTTTAACAGTTCATTTAAAGGCAGGATTTCGAAACTAACGATGTTGTTGCAGCAGCTTTTAATTACATATATCTTTTATTAGATAGTCGACTCTATTGATGCAAGTGGTTTCAACAAGTTTATACTTTGGCCAATATCATGATATCCTGTCCAAAAATGGTGTGACACAGTGGATTTATGTATTTGTTTTGTGCCCCTGACAAAAGGATCCGTTACAGCAGGAGGAGGAGGAAGAGGAGACATGAAACCAACAGCTAGCTGATGATGACGACGACGAATGTCCTCGAAAATATTTCAATGTTTTACAACTTTTAAAAGTGAAGGTGAGTGTAAATATGTGAGACTCAACAAGACTATCAACATGAAGAATACTTCACTGTTAATAGTGCTCCTATTTTTTATCTTTACAGGTGTATATCATATTAGGATGAAGGAAAATTATACCAGAATTGTTAACCCATATGATTAGTAATTTTATACAGACATGATAGGGAAATAGAAAATAATTGCAATAAATAATTTCCATATACTGAATCAATGCATAATGGAAGAACAAAGGGTTACACTTCGTAAGTGAATAAGAAAGTCAGTTCCAGGCAGATTATGGGTTCAGGAAAATGGTGCGGTATTACTGTTGTAAATAAATGTTTGTTTACATAGCTTTAACTGCCCCACGTATGGGCGCCAATATGGTGCGGTATTAATGTTGTAATTATTTAACATTAATTGTAGCTCCGCGTTTGGAAGCCAATTTGCGAGAGCAAATATGTGTTTTTACTTCACGCGTTGCCTTCTTGTGACGTCACTCCTTGTTTGGTTCGTAGCTCCCTCTGGCATAGCAATTTGTATCAATTAGTTTCTGAAAGAATTTAAGGTTATGTATATTGTCCTCCGGCTAGCTATCATCTTATCTTGGTAGAACTTGTATCTCTTGCAGGGTGTGAATCGGAAAGGAATCTTTTATCCAGAAATGATACTGATGAAGAAATTGGTTTTATAACTTTTATTGTCGAACACGTTCACTAACGCTTTTTACATATGAATCTGGATACTCGCCAAACTGAAACTGTTTTTAATAACTTCTTACTTATCACTTTTAACTTGAGTACTTCAACTTTGTGTAGAATTAACTTTATAATAATTTAGATTCTCGTAATTCTGCTGCGCGTAACTTGAACTGAGAGACCGACGTGGAGAGTACGGAGAATTTTGTAGAACTGGGGGGAACGCTCCCTTGAACCTACACTATTTATACGCTTGCCTCAAGATACGCCTAAAGATTATAAATGAACTGCTATTGGCTAATAAAACGCGCCAACATTAGCGTCTATATTAATATCCAATGAAAACCACGAATACATATTACTTTAGGAAACATTCTAGAAGCTTCTATCGAAACCGCGCGAAATATTACGTAACTTCCTGGTTCCCGGTAATGATAAACAACTCACCCCCTTGCTGCATTATTGCGTTATTGTTGACAGTTTCAGTAAAGCCGTATATTATTATTTACCAATAATAATTACAATTAATAAACCTCTGAAATTAATGTTACATAAAAATACATATTCATATTACAATCCTTATTTACATTTAAGTAATTTGTGATACAAATTACCGTATCATATGCCCCACTAGAAACATAATTATAAATATTTATAACTTGTTTGGAAATTTTAAAATTGTGTTTTTAGTCTCCTAAATCTTGGAACACACGCTATCACTTTCACTTTACACTTCACACGCATTTAACACACGACATATGTTTTATCTCGCCACTACTTACTGGATCTGGTTTAATTAATTTAGATATTAATCTGACATCACAATTTTTTTTATAGCAAATACTGTACCCTGAATTATTTAATTAATGATACCAAATTGTTTACTTTCTTAAGTTGTTGACTAAAATTTATACATTTAAGATTTTTGTAATTATTATACATATTTACCAAAATATTTACCCTCTACATATATTTACATCTCTTAAATCTAGACAATGTTTCACCTTTTCTGTTTGCTACATAAGTATTTGTTTTGAATTATTTTTACCATTTTTGTTATTTTGAATTTTATTTTAACAATACTCTTTGAATTGTATTTACGTACTTTTAATTTAATATCATATTAAGTTTCAATCTTTGCATTCTTAATTTTCAAATGTTGTTGCAGTTACCACAAATTTAATTTTTTTTTTTTTTTTATATAATTTATTTCTCTCTTCAAATGACATATATAAATAGTTAACCCTCTTACGTTCCAATACATTTCTCTGCAAGTCATCTTTAACTATCCAGCATTTACTTTACATCTCATTGCTATTTACCCTCCTGGATCAAATTGTGTGTGGCTAAACATTACTCGAGGCCGTAACCTAACCTTCAAATTTTTGTTAATGAATAACCTCTTGTATTCATTTGAAATTTCATCACATGATAACATTTGAAAACAATCTACAGTTTCTTGAACAATACATCTTTTAACAATTGTCATTTTCAACTCTTCAACTATCTCTTTAATTTGAGAATACTCTGACAAATCTGTACTAAACTGTACTGGACTGGAGTTTTCATTTGGAACATCTTGGTACGATTTCTTTCTTTGCGTTACTGTCTCATTCTGTATTTCTGATATTTCATCTCTGAAATTAACTTGCGCCTCATTTACATCTACATTCATAACCTCTTTCATCTCTCTTATCTCACTTGAAATACTACTCATTTGACTTCCTAACTCTGCGCCTTCTACATTAACCTCACTTTTAGTATTAACCTCACTTTCTTTGTTACCTATTTCCTTGCTCATGTCTAGCATTTTCTTTGACATTTCTCCTATCTCACTTGCTATTACTTCCTCATTTTCATCTCTCATCTTTGGCATACTAATATCTAGCTTCATAACTTTCTTTTCAATTTCTTCACTGCTTTGATCTACTTTTTGCTCTAATATCTCATTACTCCTACCAATATCTTCAATTGATTTCCTATGATCTTCTTTTATATCTTCTCTCAATTCCTCCAAACTCTGATCTAATTTCTTACTAATATATTCCCTCGTTTTCCTCAATTCCCTCTTACACTTTTCCATATTCTCATTAATCTCTTTCAGCATTTCCATAATCATTCTAGTATCAGAATTAATATTTCCTGCTATTCTATTCTCACTTTCTGCACTAACATTTCCTCCTTCCAATATTATATTGTTTGAGCTTTTTTTTGTAACCTGTATTGAATTACAGCTAACTGTTACACTATCCCCTTCCATCATTGTTTCTTCAATATTACTAGTAGCCATTGTTTTCGTTTTCTAAAAAAAAATTTCAATCACCTGACCTTTGTGATGCTGACTGTTGATGTAGCTTTGATGTCCAGCGTTCTGCCCCATTCTCCTTGATTTGTATGTCGCTTCTGCGTTGTGTTGTGATGAATCTACGTCGTCTCGATGTTTTTTTGTAGTTGAATTCCTTGTTGCATCGTAATCTCGGAATTACGATCGAAGTCTGTCGTCCCTTTTGTTTCTGGAATCTGCGTCTTGTAGATCATTTCACCGCTGTATTCCTGGTTACTCTGCTTCATTCCTTTCCTGGTTACTTCGCCCCACGTTGGGCGCCAATATGGTGCGGTATTACTGTTGTAAATAAATGTTTGTTTACATAGCTTTAACTGCCCCACGTATGGGCGCCAATATGGTGCGGTATTAATGTTGTAATTATTTAACATTAATTGTAGCTCCGCGTTTGGAAGCCAATTTGCGAGAGCAAATATGTGTTTTTACTTCACGCGTTGCCTTCTTGTGACGTCACTCCTTGTTTGGTTCGTAGCTCCCTCTGGCATAGCAATTTGTATCAATTAGTTTCTGAAAGAATTTAAGGTTATGTATATTGTCCTCCGGCTAGCTATCATCTTATCTTGGTAGAACTTGTATCTCTTGCAGGGTGTGAATCGGAAAGGAATCTTTTATCCAGAAATGATACTGATGAAGAAATTGGTTTTATAACTTTTATTGTCGAACACGTTCACTAACACTTTTTACATATGAATCTGGATACTCGCCAAACTGAAACTGTTTTTAATAACTTCTTACTTATCACTTTTAACTTGAGTACTTCAACTTTGTGTAGAATTAACTTTATAATAATTTAGATTCTCGTAATTCTGCTGCGTGTAACTTGAACTGAGAGACCGACGTGGAGAGTACGGAGAATTTTGTAGAACTGGGGGGAACGCTCCCTTGAACCTACACTATTTATACGCTTGCCTCAAGATATGCCTAAAGATTATAAATGAACTATTGGCTAATAAAACGCGCCAACATTAGCGTCTATATTAATATCCAATGAAAACCACGAATACATATTACTTTAGGAAACATTCTAGAAGCTTCTATCGAAACCGCGCGAAATATTACGTAACTTCCTGGTTCCCGGTAATGATAAACAACTCACCCCCTTGCTGCATTATTGCGTTATTGTTGACAGTTTCAGTAAAGCCGTATATTATTATTTACCAATAATAATTACAATTAATAAACCTCTGAAATTAATGTTACATAAAAATACATATTCATATTACAATCCTTATTTACATTTAAGTAATTTGTGATACAAATTACCGTATCAAAAAGTAATTAGTTAAAGTGTAGGATTTAGCAAAAGTGTGTAATTAGCAAAGGTAATTAAGTGTTCTGGTGAACTTAGTCAAAGAGAAACCTTTTAACTCAAGGTTCAGGTAGCTAGAATTCAAGATGTTAAGGAATAAGAGATATGTGAAGCTGCATATAGGCCATTTCAGAAAATTGAGAAAGCAAAAGAATTCTTAGAATTTGGTAGTCAAAGAGTAAAAGTTGCATTTCAGATGCATAAGATTTGGCAATGTATAATGTAGGAACTTTGGCAGGGTAGTTCTAAAGTAGGCGGGACTCAAATTAATAAAAGTGTGTCTATTGCTAAAATTAGCACCTTTCTTTTTGTTCAGTGCACAGCCTTAAAGGCTTATAGTCTTTTACTGTGATTGGCAGTTTGTAGCACCTAAGACCTATCAGTTACTTAGCTGTAGCCGAGAGGGATTTCGCCGGTAAGCATTTTAGCGAATTGTGGCAGCTTACACTTCTAGTTTCTTTTATTGCGAAATAGTTATTTCATACAATAAAATTGATACTGCAGAAGTTAGCAGGTATAATTATACAATTGTTATAGTTTCAAGTGCTACAACTCATAATCAGTTTCAATCTTCAAATAGTCGGCAACTCGCTTTAATAGCTCAAGTATTAGAACACGTTAAATTTCTCAATTCAATTTAAACTGATGTTATCCTTTCAAAATATGCCCACGCATATGCTAAAAGTTCTCATAGTCAACCACTGTAGTAGCCGGCAGCAGAATCAATAGCAGATATTGCAAACGACATCAAAAGGTGACACCTGGCATTTGTTGTCAAACTTGGCAACCAAAAAAATCTGAAGAAAGAGAGCTCATATCAACATTATTTTAAAAGTAAGATGTGAATATATGCCACACATATAAAAGAAACTGTTTCACGTGGCAAATCAAAATTGTTTAGGTGATCCTTGTTTTTTAGTATGTGTACCTAATTCAGCTGGGTAATGGTAGCCTTTAGGAGGGTTATGTTGTTTGTGATCTCATGATTGGTTGACCAGAAATTATGCACTACAGCGGATTTTCTATCTGTTTAAGTTCAGCATTTTCCAAGATGTAGCACAAAGATTTCAATAAAAACTCCCCACTCCAAACTACCCTTTACAAAAAACACTTTTTTTGAAATCTTAGATGTTTTCAAAAATGGCTCTGATTTTGATTAAAATACCAAATATTAAAGATATTTACATGGCAAATAAAATGTATATCTTGAATTTACTGGGAATAGCCTTTGAAGTCCTCTTCGTTTGGAAGGAATTTTGTATAATCTTGTATAACCGGTGAACATTAAGGTTAGACAAAAACATAGCACATAAAGAACATAAATCTCTTTAAAACACACCACTTACTTCAAATAACTTTTTGTGGCATAAACCATTTCCGAGATATCCATTATCAATGGTTTCAATTGTTCAATACTTAGTTGTTCTTTTAAAATCCTATCAATATTCAGTTGCTTCTTGCCACTGCTGGAAGAGGGTACGGAATTTTAAAGTCAGCATATAGCATCCAGTTCTTAGACATCTGATTATATTAGCTGGCCACCAGTAGCACTAGTATCAAACAGAAGCATCTTCTGTGTATATACAGCTTTGTGACTGTATATGGTAGACTGTGGTTAAATGTAAGACATTTGGTCATCCTACATACACAACATGTATTCCTGTCCCAGGGTTTAAACTCTTAAATTGGTTTGCTTTTCTACGTGGCTAGTAAAAGGTGTGCACTAGCCAAACAACTTTTTGAAATATGTCATTCATTGACATAGGGCCAGCTCCAGGAGTTTCGCTATCTGGAGTGATAATTGCCAGTGCTGCCCATCATACCTTCAGACATAATCTAATTTTTATCTGCAATGTTCAGTTCTCCATGACTACTTATTCTCACATAACGTGTGCATGCATGTGTGTGTACTTTGTTTACTTTCTCTACTACGTATAGTAAGTAGGGGAAGTACTGTATTCCACCCAAAAATTCGATACCGAGATTTCACCGGAAATATATGTTTTGAGGCCCCCTGAATCCAAAAAAAGCATTTTTGGAAACACATCCGTGTGTGTGTCTGTGAACAGCATAACTCAGAAACGAACAGTCGGATAAACACCAAACTTGGTATTTAGGTTCAGTATCTTTCAGAGATGTGACAAGAAGGATTTCAAAAAAATCTCCGCACCCCAAATTACCCTTTACATAGAACATTTTTCGAAAATTTTAATTTTCTCAAAAATGGCTCTAACGATTTTGATTAAAATATCATATGTTTAAGATATTTTCATGACCAATGAAATGTATATCTCGAATTTTCTGGGAATGTCGCCAAAAGTATTCTTCATTGTGAACGACTTTTGCATAACTGGTAAACCATAAGAGACAAACAAAATTTTACTACACAAAAAAATGTAGATCACATTAAAATACACAATTTATGTCATATACATTTTTTTTGTTGAGTGAACCATTTTCGAAATATTGCTTGTTATTCCCCTGAATTTTCCAATTCTTATACTTTTTCTCAAATTCGTTATTCGTTTTTTTTATGTTCTGGACATGCAAAGAGTATGGAATGCCCCACATAGCAACCAACACTTAAAAGATTTGACTATCGCTTAAAACCTACCATATTCCCCTTGCATTTACAAGAAAATTAGCAATAAGATTGACATCTTGATTAACATGAAGCATATGGGGAATAAGCCTTTGTAAAAATAGTTTGTACAAGAGTAGAGAAAGTCATGTGAGTGTAACACATCAGATTTTTTTTATTTGCATAGGTGATCAATAAATAAAGCTCAAGAGGAGATATATGTGGTGTTCTGAGCAAAAGATAAAAACAGGCAAAGTCACACTAAAAATATCCAATATTTCAGATTTACTCTTTCATCAGAGATTAAAAGATTAAAAACATACACAAAATGAACACACTTGATGGTTGTCAACTGCACTGTTTAATAATCGTCTTTATTATACGGTATACAATGGAGGGGGACACCTTGCACACTGCGACCTACAAGAGATCTATTGCAGCTACCATCCCCCCAGGAGGAAAGGATAAAGCTACAATTGCTTGGAACACTGCTGTTTATAAACATAATGCTTATTGTTGAACACCTGCTGCATACAGGATGCTTTGACAATAATCAACAATGAGAATCACATCCACAGTGACCAACTCTGGACTTCATTTGCACCATTTCATAACAAAAAATTTACATAAAGTCGCAAGTATTTAAGCATGATTTGTTATTCCTTCCTATTTTCAAATATCTTGTTCATTTTTTAAAACTTTGCCAACCCTAAATCTCGCCGCCCTGGGCAGTGCCTCGGCTCAACAGCCCCCTTGAGCCAGCCCTGAAAGTACGTATACATATTAGAGTATAAATGCAGATTTATAACGTGCCAAACCATTTCATTTGTTACCACTTTTATAACAAAAAATCTCCAGAAAGTTGCAAGAATTTAAGCATGCTTTATTATTCCATCTTATTTTTAAATTTCTTGTTGATGTTTTAAGATTTTGCCATCTCTAAAACCTAACGCCCTGGACAATGGCATGGCTCGACTCCCTCCCCTGATTGACACCTCACAGATTCCATAATAGCTAGGGAAATATTTGAGGTAGGAGAATCTGAAAGTTCATATCCGATGTGGGTTGAGCATACGCTAATTGATTTACCCTGTAGCTTCGGAACTGCCCTAGGCACTGTAAAATAATGTGAAAAGTATTTACAATATATATACCACCTCCCACATTATTTCTCAATTTATCTGCAGAACCATCTGTATAAATTCTAAGCCACTCTGTTTCCGGGAATTGATTATGTAGATGTTCAAGACTAGCAATTCTGCATACTTTTGGTGAGTCTTCTTGTTTATTTAGTTGTTCTATCAGCTCTTTATTTGTTACTATCTTGATAAAATCCATTGGACTAGTTCTAGGAGGATGAGGAGTGCATTTTTCTGATAAATTTAGGTAATTATAATCCTTCTCTAAAAAGGATTTGTTTGTAATCTGTGTTTTTAGCTTGTATTCTTTAGGTAATTGTTGAAACCATTGATGTTTCCTTGGGTTTGTTTTTAATTTTACATATAATTGTGCAGCTTGTATTTCAATGTTGGCTTTCATTGGGTTTTTATTTGTTCCAGCAAAAAGCACACTAATTGGCGTTGTTTTCACTGCTCCTGTTATCATCTTAAACACTGATTTTGACATTTCTCAATCATATTAACTTTATCGTCGGTTGCAGTTAATAGTAACTCACATCCATGTTTTAATACTGGTTTTATGTAGTTGTTGTATGTCTTATTTAAAACTGCTATTGAACTGCCCCATTTAGATCTGGCTAATCTCTTCAATGTGTTACTTCTTTTAGTAGCCTTTTGCATGACATTTTGCATATGGTCTTTAATTTTTAATTTTCTATCTAATGCAATTCCTAGATATTTAATTTCTTCAGCATATTCTATTTGTTTCCCATTGATTTCAAGTTTTAAGTTTTTTTCCCTGTCATCAAAATGTTTCATGGTGTAAACTTGATATTTAGGTTTTGCTACATTAATGGACATATTATTTAGTTTTGCCCAATTAGTTATTTTTTCTTCTAATCTGGTATATACATTCTTGTCATTTATTTCAGCCGTCCATACAACTACATCATCTGCATACATTGCAATGTTTATTCTGTTTTGATTTATAAACTTTGGCATATCATCATTTTACATTCCTAGACAATCCACAAACTTTTATTGTGAAGTTGTTGCAATACAACGAGCATTAGAACAGATATACTTCAGGACTGATATAAAAGAAAATAAAGTAGTTGTTCTCACAGACTCAGTTTCAGCCATTCAAGCAATAGAACGATATGACAGTCCAGATGAATCTTATAATATTAAGGATGTGAGATCTTATTATAGATTACTACAAACAAAATTTCAACCGATAATATTACTGTGGATACCAGCACATGTGGGAGTGAATGGTAATGAGACAGCAGACTTTCTGGCCAAAAAGGGTGCAGTGTTATGTTCAAAACCTATAAAGTCTTGTGGACTAGATATGAAACTAAAAAATCTCAAAATTAATATAGAACAAAAATACCAATATAATATTCAAGGTAATTACTAACAAAAATTACTCCACAATAAAAGAAATAGTACAAAAAAATTAAAAATGTCCCAAAGGAAAGAAGCCGTTGCTCACTTCAGATTAGCCACTAGACATGACTGTCTGGCGGAACATCTAATAGATTTGGTTTTATGAATGACAAAGCATGTAAAATTTGCAATGCTGACAAGATTTTAAATGGAGAACACCCACTAGAATGCCCAGAATTGAGGAAAGCTGTACCAGATGGGAAGATACACAATTTATATTGGCTAGCAAGTGAAAAATTAATGGATCAAAATCCTGCACATTAGATCAACAACAATATATTTGAGGTAGTACTTTAAGATGTGTCAGTATGTGTTCTTTACTGTTCCTCTTATATCACAACTTTTAGCAAGATATCTTGAACTAAATATTACTTTTTGTGTCTTTACTTACCAAGTATATTGTAATGTTCACAATGTTCAGCATGATGTGTACAGAATACATGTACTGCAACTTCTAAGGAAATCATGTTTTTACAAATATTTTTCACATGTAGCAAAAATGTCTTGAATTCTTGAGGCAAATTTTCTTGTAGGAATTCTTTGGTGTGTTTGTAAAACATCTTCAGTGATTCAATAACATGACTGCTGGTAAACATTTCTAAACGTTTCATGAACAAATTGGTTTCAGCCTGCAGCACAAATGATGCAAATCCTTCGGATGATAAGGAAAGCAACCTGTAACAAGATTTAGTTTAACTGTAGCAACTTGCTGTTCCAGATAAAGAAATGTTACAAAACCTTTAACTGATATATGCCATTTGAATCACTGCAGCAGATCAGCCAATATTGATTTAAATCATAGTCATTGTTTAACTTATGGGTGTTATTTATTTTTCAAAATATCTGAGTGATATATTTTTATATCAAGATTTCATCAAAAATACATGTTTTGAGCCCCCTGAATAAATAAAAAGCATTTTTTAAGAGAGAGAGTGTGTGCGCACGTGTTCGTGTGTGTAATGAAATGTTGGAAGATGCAAAGATTTTCAAGAAAATCCCTCCACCCCAAACTACCCTTTACATGGACCATTTTTGAAAAATTTTGATTTTCTCAAAAATAACTCTACCAGCTTTGATTAAAATATTATTATGACAAAATGTATATCTTGAATTTTGTGCGAATAGTGTGTGAAAGATTTTTTTTTTTATAATTCTATTTAACTGGTAAACCATAAGACGTAGACAAAAGCTTACTATGTAAAAAATGTAGATCTCTTTAAAACATATAATTTATTAAAATAATTGTTTTTGTAGCATTAACCATTTCTGATATATCTTTATCATTGGTTTAAACTTTTCAATACCCTGTCATTTTATTTTTAAAGTACTGCCAATCTACAGTTGCTTCTTGCAATTTCAGAAAAAGTATGGAATTTCAATGCCAGAATATAGCGACCTGGTTTTAAACATTTGACTATTGCTAATTACTTTATACCTATAATGAAATGTGTAATGAAACTATTTATGTAAACGCTTATCTGAATTAATTTGATGTAAATAGAAGAATTAGCTTTTGCAAAAATAGTTTGCAGAAGTTATATAAAAATAAATGATATTGGGTAGAAAAAGTAATGTAAATGTAAACATCAGATTGTTTTCTTTTTAAAATTTCAGTTAGTTTTGCAGTACATATTTTGATGCCATATAAATGTGCTTATTATAATAGATGTCACCTATTGAACATGTATTCAGGCATCTGTTTAGTGAAAGTCCTCATATATACTGATTATTAAATAACTAGAACACAAATGCAAACATGCTTACATTCATATGCCAGACTTATCAAAGAACCTTCTTAATCAAAGAAAAAATGTTTAAGCACAGTTGGGAATCCAACCCAGGTGTTTTCCGACACCAATATAAAAAGGAAGTAATTAACATTCTTTCTGTACATGCTCTTCCATGAACTCTGTATGATTTTTTTTTTTCATTTATGTCGTGGTAGCAAACTTATGTGCTGTAACATCCATATTTAATTCATTCAGAAGCATACTAAGCAAACCACAAGAATTTACCTCTACAGTAAATGAGTATAAGTGGACATTATAAACCCACAGAGAAATTTTTATGTATAAATGAACTATAAAATTACACAAAAGTATTACACCTGTGAAGAGTGCAACCTAAGGTCAACATGGGCAATATGAATAAGCATTTCTTCCATTAAACATAAATTAACTATGACCTAAATATAGTAAGATTAGAACAAGCCTTTGCAACTTCCATTGGCACATGACAAAACCATTCCATCCATAACATATGGAAGGCAGCATGACTTGGAGCAATAGTTCCATCCATAACAGTAAAGGGTTTATAAAAATTCATCTGATGTTTACCTCATGGCACCTTGTACAAAATCTAACAGAAATACTTACACAGACAATAGCTAAGCATATGTTAAAAATCTGATGTGTACGAGGGTCGACTGATAAGTCCCAGGCCTCACACAGAGATGGCACCACTAGGCCAGTTAGACGGTAGCATCGTATAGTTTTACTCTAGACTAGCTTCCATCCATAGTTATAAGTCAATAGCTTGTTTAGTTTTTGAATAACAGCATTTTAAACAAGACAACTTTAGAGTTCTCACGAAAATGGAGGATTTGGAAAAACGAGCAGTGATTAAATACTTCCATTTGAAAGGCTTAATGCCTAAAGAAATCAAAGAGGAAATGGACAGTACATTGAAAGACTCTGCCCCTTCATATTCAATGATTAAAAGGTGTGCTGCAGAGTTTAAAATGGGACGTACAAGCACTAGTGATGAGCCTAGCTCTGGAAGCCCTGTGGAAGTCACAACTCCAGAGATGATTAAAAAAATTCATCGTTTAGTACTGGAAGACTGCAGATTAAAGTTGTTTGAGATAGCAGAGGCTGTAAACGTATCAAAAGAACGTGCAGGTAATATTTTAAGTAATGTTTTGGGCTTTCACAAGGTCTGTGCGAGGTGGGTGCTGCGTTTGTTGACACCTGATCAAAAGTTGCATAGAAAAACTGTTTCTGTTAAGAACATGGAACTCACCGTAAAAATCCCAATGAATTTTTGAGACGGCTTATTACCATGGATGAAACTTGGATACATCATACACTCCAGAAAGTAAATCACAGTCAAAACAGTGGATTGCACCAGGTGAACAAACTCCAAAAAAGGCAAAGTCAATTTTGTCAGCTAACAAGGTTATGGCGAGTGTTTTCTGGGATGCACAGGGAATTATTTTTATTGATTACTTGTAAAAATATCACTGGTGATTACTACGCAAGCTTACTGCAACATTTGAGTGATGAGGCAAAAACCTCATTTGGCAAAAAAAAAATCTTGTTTCATCATGACAAAGCTCTGGCAAATCATTCAGTCATTGCAATGGGGAAAATTTGCTAATTAAAGTTTGAATTGCTTGAACATCCGCCCTATTCACCAGATGTAGCACCCAGTGACTACCACCTAATCTCAAAAAATTTCTTGGAGGACAAAGATTTCACAGCAATGGGGAGGCAATTGGTGGGGTAAACAGCTATTTTGAGGACCTTGATAAATCGCACTATAGAGATGGTTTAATTAAATTAGAACACTGGTATGACATTTGTAGGTAATTATCCTATGAAAGATCTGTATTAAACCAATAATCTTAAACTTATTTTAAATAATAAAAATAGTCTTTACTTCATCCAACCCTTCATACTAGGGAGGAAAACGTTTTAAAAAAATCTGATGTGTTACACTCACATGACTTTCTCTACTCTTGAAAAACTATTTTTACAAATATATCGAGATATCGAGATGTCAATCTTATTGCTAATTTTCTTGTAGATGCAAGGGGAATATGGTAGGTTTTAAGCGATAGTCAAATATTTTAAGCGCTGGTTGCTATGTGGCGCATTCCATTCTCTTTGCATGTCCAAGACAAAAAAATGAATAACGATTTGAGAAACGTATAAGTATTGGAAAATTGAAGGGAATAACAAGCAATAGCTCGAAAACGGTTCACTCAACAAAAAAAATGTATATGACATAAATTGTGTATTTTAACGGGATCTACATTTGTTGTGTAGTAAAATTTTGTCTAACTCTTATGGTTTACCAGTTATGCAAAAGTCGTTCACAATGAAGAATACTTTTGGAGACATTCCTAGAAAATTCAAGATATACATTTTATTTGTCATGAAAATATCTTAAACATATGATATTTTAATCAAAATCGTTAGAGCCATTTTTGAGAAAATTAAAATTTTCGAGAAATGTTCCATGTAAAGGGTACTCTGTGGTGGGGGTATTTTCTTGAAAACCTTCGTGTCGCATCTCTGGAAGATACTGAACCTAAATACCAAGTTTGTTGTTTATCCGACTGTTCGTTTCTGAGTTATGCTTTTCACAGACAGACACACAGACACACACACGGACATGTTTCCAAAAATTCTTCTTTTTTTGATTCAGGGGGTCTCAAAACATATTTCCGGTGAAATCTCGGTATCGAATTTTTGGGTGGAATACAATACTTCCCCTACTTACTATACGTAGTAGAGAAAGTAAAAATGAATAGCACTTAGCCACCTAACTTAACGTTGTTATAAATAATATTTCGAAATGATGAATATTTAAGAATCTATACCACTTCCGTACTTCCGAACGCTTAGAAGATGTAAGATTCTTGCGTCTCAGATGGCTGGCAGAGGGGGAGGTGCGAAAGACAAACGAAAGAAGGGAGAGGGAGAAATCGAGGAGTGGAGAGAGACAGAGACAACCAGTGAGGGACTTGGAAAGGGTGAAAGAGCTGCTAGTATTATGAATCAATTTTGAATAGCTGAATCTTGATTAACCCAAAGAATTAAATGAAACAATTATTGTGATACCAATAATTAATTTTTATCCTAAATTGCTGGGTTTGATACCAAGAGCTTCAATCTAACTGCCGTTTCAGTTTTATTAGATAGATAAGGTATCTTTATTAGTATTAAGATATTAAATGTATTAGTGTATGGGCCACTGACCGTATACGGATATTTAAGATACAAGTTAAATGCAACAAAAAGAAAATCTGATGTGTTACACTCACATGACTTTCTCTACTCTTGTACAATCTAATTTTACAAACGCCTATTCTCCATATGCTTCATGTTAATCGAGATATCGAAATGTCAATCTTATTGGTAATTTTCTTGTAGATGCAAGGGGAATATGGTAGCTTTTAAGCGATAGTCAAATATTTTAACGCTGGTTGCTATGTGGCGCATTCCATTCTCTTTGCATGTCCAGGACATAAAAAAATGAATAACGAATTTGAGAAAAAGTATAAGTATTGCAAAATTTAAGGAAATAACAAGCAATATCTCGAAAACGGTTCACTCAACAAAAGAAATGTATATGACATAAGTTGTGTATTTTAACGCGATCTATATTTTTTGTGTAGTAAAATTTTGTCTATCTCTTATAGTTTACCAGTTATGCAAAAGTCGTTCAGAATGAAGAATACTTTTGGAGACATTCCCAGAAAATTCGAGATATACATTTCATTTCTCATGATATTATCTTAAACATATGATATTTTCATCAAAATCGTTAGAGCCATTTTTGAGAAAATTAAAATTTTCGAAAAATGTTCCATGTAAAGGGTAGTCTGGGGTGGGGGGATTTTCTTGAAAACCTTCGTGTCGCATCTCTGGAAGATACTGAACCTAAATACCAAGTTTGGTGTTTATCCGACTGTTCGTTTTTGAGTTATGCTGTTCACACACACACAGACACACACACACACAGACACACACACACACAGACACACACACGGACATGTTTCCAAAAATGCTTTTTTTGGATTCAGGAGGTCTCAAAACATGTATTTCCGGTGAAATCTCGGTATCGAATTTTTGGGTGGAATGCAATACTTCCCCTACTTACTGTACGTAGTAGAGAAAGTAAAAAGCAAATGTATTAACCTTTCTGGAGATTATGTTAAGAAAGAAAAGAAAAAAAATTTTTAAATGTTGTTTTCATTGAGAGACCCGGGACTTATCAGCCAACCTTCATATATCACACAACTTTAAAGTGTTGGAGAGCTGAGAAATGTTTCCTGTAGATGTCTCAACGTGGAGATCCAATTGTGTGACTATTACTCCACAGTTTTTATTTACAAGATTCATCTTCACATATGGATAGACCATTTTGCATTATCCAGGGTGCACCTGCTGGGTAAACCAGATGGATGTGGTCTACTTTACACAACTCCTCAATCAGTATACTTGTTATACTCCAGTGGATACCCTCCCACTGTGGAACCCCTAACAATGAAGCAGCAGATTTCCTGGCAAAGAAAGGATCTTTCATAAAACAATTACCAGCATCTAAATCAAAATTGTACACTTCAGCAAAACATCTCATAAAAGAAGCAATTCAAGTCGCAAAGAACACTAGACCCCGGGCAGCAGCAGAAAACAAAACTGGGAATGCCTGTTGTAAAATCCAGAAACCATACCACATCTGCCATGGAAAACAGCAGTCACACAATTCAGGCTAATAACTGCCTAGTCAAATACCTGCATCGGATCAACATCTTCACATCTCCTAGATGCATCTTATGCAACAATATAGAAGAGGATGTGGACGAACACCATCAGGAAAATTGCACTGCATTACAAAGTGAAGATTGCATGACAGTAAAATACTGGAGAGCAAGACTGCTATTGACTTTGGTGTCAAATGCAGCAATTAAAAAACAACAACATATCACACAACTTTCTCTACTTGCTTTTTGTACAGTTTCTACAGACTATTGAGACAAAAACTATTTTTCTATCTTCTGCCTATTAATCATAACAAATATTGATCAAACTTCTGTTTACAGACCCCACGAAAATTGGATTAAGTTGCGTTAAAATGCGATAAAAGTGACTTTAGCATACTGGCCATTAGTCGAAAAGGTAACTGGTATTTACAGAAAATTTCAGGTAGGTAGGTATGCCCATATCTAAAACATATGATATTTTACTCAAAATCATTACAGCTAATTTGGGAATAAAAAATTAAATTCATTTAAGGGGAGGCATCGGAGAAATTCGGGAAAAAATGATGAAAAATCTGATTTTACGTTTTTTTGCCTTAAAATTATGTTTATACTTTGTACTTTCAGAATCTATTGTACTTTACGCCACATCGCCATTTAAAAGGCGTTACATCATGATTTAAATGCCCATGTGCAGGTGGGCATGGCTCCATTGCAGCAAAATCGTGGACAATTTTGAAGTTTAAGGGGACCTAGGACAGATTTTTTAGTAAAAATGGCCAACATTTTCAGTGTTTTTATTTCTGCAAAAATAAACTCTTTATAATGTTAGTCGACATCAGGATTTATGGCCATGTGGTCTAAGGCAGATAGGAGTAGCTAACCTATCAAACCAAGGATCGTAGGATCGAAACCCGGTAAAATGCATATTCTGCATTCAATTGAAACTGTGGTAAAGGATGGGGAGGGCCCAACTAAAGCAAGCGGTGTGACGGCATGGTTGGATGCTGACAGGTTTCAATTGGATGCACATATGCATTTTACACTTTTAAATTGCTCAGATGGCCAAGCGTGTTAAGGCATTGTGACATGATATGGTTACGTTGCATAATCAGAGGTTCGTGCCCCAAAGAAACAAAACTTTTTATTTTATTTTTATTTTTACTCCGAGAAGAATATACCTCACCTTATTGGGTATCCTTGAAGGATGTAGTAATAGGCTTAAAGTTATGCAAAAAATGAGTATCAAAACTGGTCAAAATATGAAGACAGCATTTTTAAAAAATGATAGACACCGACTCTCAGAGCCAAAAAAAAGCACCTCAAATAATTTTTGACAAGGCTAAATACACCCAAATCAGCAAAAAACAACTGTTAAAAGTATTAAAACTTAAAGAAGAGGAAGCTAAACAGTTATCTCAAGAACCTTCATACGGTTCAAGGGAATTCTGAAGCAGTAAATATGTGTTGTTATACATTTAAAGCTTTAAAGTCATTTTTCTTCGCTTTTGGTTTTTCTACATTTTTTAATGTTCCAAATGCTCCTTGCAATGCAGTTTTTAATAGATTTCTTTGAAATTTTGCACACATGTTCTTAGATAACTGCTACATAAAACTTGGTATTTTAAATGATCTATGTGGAGCAGTTTAATTGTTATTGCATTTTTAATTTGAAAATTATTAATAATTTAGGAAAAAAAAGGTAATATGTGTATTCAATAAATTTTTTTCTCCAAAACTATTTGACATCTGAAAAAGAATACCAGGTTTTATAGACATAATCAAAAGAAACATACAGTCAGAGTTTAGTTTATTTAAACTAATAATGTTATGCATGGAGCATTTGTTATCCTACACTAAAACTGTGGCAAAAAAACCAATAAATATTTTTTTTGTGAAACTATCTTAGACAGAAATGTGAAATTTAGTATATCTACTAGACACCCTTTGGCACAAATACATACAAAATTTTACATCATTATGACCGAAACTATGGATTTTAGCAATTTTCACAGATGCCTCCCCTTAAAAACTTCTTGAAATCTTCATCCAGCAGCACAAATAAATGCCTGATTTACATAAAAAATGTAAAATTCATTCAACTTTACTTTTCTGAATTGTAAGTACTGTTAATGGCAAATGATGCAGACATGGACATTTACCCCCCCCCCCAAAAAGAAAGAAAAAAAAAGTTTGCTTTCATTTTATTCAAGGGACCTACAGCATGTGTATTTCCAGTGAAACAGTAAAATCTCCATATTACATTTTTTGAATGATACCTTCTTCATCTTATCTTTTATTAATATCTGCTCCTACATAAAACATATAGCAATTTAGGGAATGATTCTACATATTAGGTTTACAAATATAAAATTACAGAATCTCGAAATATAAGTTGTAACAAAAGCAACCAAAACCTTAAGAGAAAATGTCCTGCTCGGTCCATAGCAGATCCCTCAAGAAGATATTCAAAGTTAGCTGGTGTTGTAAACTGCCCATTTTCAAGAGATTCTAAAAACTGCATTCTTTGTTCCACACATTTCTGCAGAGTGTGCAGAGTGATGTTTCCACGTGGAGGCTTCAAGTAATAGGTCATGGCACACCTAAGAAAAGAAATTTAAATTATTCTTCTACATAAAGGAAGTGCATTCTTTATAAGAACTGCTCTAACACATTTTTGTAAAGCAGTTCTTTCAACAAAATAATCTATGTACCTATCAAAAATGTATAAAAAATGTAGGTCTGTGTACCTCTCTTAAGAACTGATACATATAAATATTTTATTAAAATGATGAAAGTAGAGGTGAGAATAATACACAGTGAATATGCAATAAGAGGCAATCTTAAAACAATGAAAGATAATGGATTTTATTTCTCCTTTATTTATATTTATCTTGGCAATGTGATGTACCTATACTTATTGCTTGTGATGTCTGTACCGTGCCCAGTAGATACAATGCTCTGAGAAAAGACAATCACAAGTCTAGTCACAGGATAGTCTCAAATTGATTCTATAGCAACATTTATGCCTTTCAAATATTTTTTAAGCAAAATATTTATTATTTATAATTACTTTATTCTTGTCAATCATTTCTCACTTGTGTATCAATTTACTGCTTTAAGTACTGCATAAAATATGTGATATGAAAGGAATTTTCTGATACTCAAATGTTCAAAAGTCTTGCCCTTATTACTTAACAAGCTGACAGCAATACTCTCATATAAGGTGTGAGGGAAAGGGTAAAATGATGGTACCCTGCTAAATTCCTGAAGTGACTAAATCCAGTCACATAAAAAGTGAGTTATTGTTCCGTACATGGGGAACCTTAAGAGTGCAGCTACAGTATTCCTATAACAGAACATTACAGAAAGAGCTAAATAACCATGCACGTTTGGTATGCATTCCTTTTCAATGAGGAGATATATCCTAAAGATGGCCAATGATACCATCCTTGTGTTGGGAATGTTCTTAGTTAAACAAAAAAGTCCTTGTTCGTTAGTTATGCTGCATATTTTTAATTGTATGACGTGTTCAATGTCCCTGAGCGTTGCTCACAGTGGGACCAAATGAACAAAGAAACAAACTGTCTAAAATCTGAATATTATGTATAAAATTATATACGTGATAGGAATAATATGCACGAGAAATAAATATGTCTTAGGTTAGCGCACAGATTATACGTTAGTGTAATGCTTTTATGTTTCAGAGTATGTATTTGGTCTAAATATGTTAGTTATATTACGTAATGAAACATTAGCTTCTATGAATCTTCAAACTTCATCAAACTGCGTCTAGAACAGTTAAGAAATATCTAAAAAGAAGAAAATACACCAGAAATGTATACAATTTCAGTTCTATTTCCCTAACCAGTAGTCGCTTAAAATTAGCAAATGGAAATGTTTAGTGTTTACGTAATTATATGACGTACATAACCTCGACGAACACGTGACGCTATTATATTACCTTTATCAAAAACGTTGTCTACACAGAACAGCAATATTGTAAAGGCGGCACCGTGACAGCATTCATGCCTGTGATTTTCGTGCAACGCCTTGTTTGTTTACCCTTTTTTTCAAAGTGAAGGACTTCATATTTATAAAGAAGAAATGACAGCTTTGGATAGATTTGTGTTAAAATGAAATTAGATTTTTACACAGTTTGGAACATATTTTTTATGACGTTTCTGATAGGTGTTTTTGTTTACATCTTTTTTGGGTAATGTAAAACGAATCTAATATTTTATTTACAAACAAAAATAGGTAATGTTGCTTCCAGACTCTTTACCGAAGTTCTCATGGGATAGAACACATTGTATAACATGTTCTTTCAAATAAATAAATAAATTATGCCTAACCTCTTAAATACGTACCTGAATGGGCAGAATGCAGGTTTCCTAACTTTTAGCTTTAAAGTTAAATGAATATGAACATGTATAAGAATAAAGCCTTGAAATGTAGTAATCTTTAATTGATGCCCTGCATGTCCCGTTCAATGCTTTCATTCCAAGATAACTAAATGAAATGGCATAACAGTTTGACATGAAATGATTACCTACACTAAAATGTCAATTGTGACATATCATCAAATTGCCCCACATTTTTCTTTACAGGTCCTTAATCTGAGTACAAGTGCTAATCATGTCACTGTATAGGAATGCTGTGTGGTTCCTAAAAGGATGGCAGCAATATACGAAGTAAGTGCATATTTATTATCACAAAATAAGTTCAATACAGTTTAAAGCCACATGTTGATGTGACAAATAAATTAGTGGAATTGTTTTTGCAGAGAGCTGAGCTAATATTTAAAAGTATTAATCATCTTAAGTAAATGTTCAATTAGTGCTTTGTGCTTTAATGTATGCTTAACGCTATATTAGTTAATAAATATTTAGAAAATTTTTGTTGTACTGAAATAGATATCTCTATAAGCATATGAAGAGGGTTTGTGTTTAGCTTGCAAGAAAAGGAGTACTTATTTAAATATTGTTTGAAATGGATGTGCATAAGTTATAATTGTTTTAAATGGTTACTTCTTTCAGGGGTGGGTATGAATCTGCATCAAAATATTTCAACAAAGCGGATTTGGATGTTGACTGTACTGGCAGAGTATTCATGATAACAGGTATTTAGCAGATTACAGATTACTATTTACACTTTTGCTGACTTATCCTGTATCTAAATCTATTATTATTTCAACACTGAAATATGCTTTCTTTACGTTTAAGGTAGTAGTGAAAGTAATAAAAAACATTTAAATATTAGCTATATAATATGGTTTCTTTAATGACAATAAGCTTATAGTTTGAGTTATTGCTTCTGTCGTAGAGGACCTGAGTTTAATTTCCAGTGGAACAGGGGAATTTTGCTTAATTAGAATCATTCCTTACCCTTGGCAGAGTCTGTACCTGTGAATGTGGTATCTTGCATATAAAAATGAATAAAACTCAAGATTGCAATCAACGAATTATAAACACCATTAGTGTTTTCAAAATCAAAGCTCCCACTATGAGAACAGAAGTTAAAATGGGCTATAGAAATGAAACAATAAAAAAAATATATTATTGCTATTTATAGATGTTTTTATAGTGATTTATAAGCTACTCTTAATTTTGTGCTGTTTTCAGCCAAATTTGAAGTGTGTCAAGAAATACCCTTCAAACGTTTTCCATGCATAAAAATGCAATATCATAATTGCAACAGCTTGCCTAATGAATGTTTTATAAGCTATTCTTAGTTTTGCGCTGATTCAACCAAATTTGAAATAGTGTCTAGATATGTTTTTGAACTCATATCTAACATTTCAATCCACACATGTAGTAATTATTGCAGCTAAAAACGTGCACGTTTTTCATTATTCATGTTTTCAATTATCTGTAGTTACATCTTGAGCAATGAGACTCAAAAAGTGCTCTGCTTTAAAGCTTTAAAATATACTACAATGTTTTTAATGCACACTCACGTTTAGATCCACTCCCCATTTCCATTCTAATTTTACCTCCAGATAGAAAGACAGAAGGGCAATAGTTTCAAATACTATTTATGTTAAAAAATTGACAGGAGCAAACAGTGGAATTGGACTGAGCGCTTCACTGGAATGTGCAAAGCGCGGTGGAACTGTTCACATGGTTTGTCGGAACCCTGCAAGTGCTGAGGCTGCAAAGAAAGATATTATGGAGAAAACCAACAATGAGGTAAAGAAAAATCACCTCCAAAAGTTGCAGGTGAAACACTTTTCTCAGTTTTCTTGTTCTTTTGTTCACTGTTGTAATATAGATTTGCTCCTTACAGAATGTCCATGTTCATATCCTGGATATGTCACAACCTAGGAATGTTTACAGATTTGCTTCAGAGTTCCAGAAAATGCACGACAGACTGGATGTATTAGTAAGTACTTTGCAACACAAACAGCAAACTTACAAGAAAATGTAGCAAAAGTTTGTTATATCTTCTATTAAAGCCAAACAGGAAAATCTTACATTTCTGTCATTATCATGTGTTGTATTCTTTCACATAGGATTCACAATGATGTGACAGTGAAATACAATATTTTGAAGTTACCAACAACATATTAGTTTTGAGTTGCAACACAAGATAATAAAAGATGAATTGGGTTTTATTTTAACTTTTTATCCAGTGAATTAATTAGTCCTGTGCTGAATAGATGGAGTTTTCCTCATCTTTCATACATAATAAAATTATTAGTATGTATTTACTGAGGGAAAACCTGAACTTAGTTGTAATATTAATTTTATAATTTATAATTTTACTGTGCGGGTGCAAAATAAAGAATACATTGAAAAATTCAATGTGTTAAAGTCACTTTATTTCATTTCATTTATTATTCATCCATTAAAACATGTACATGTTGTAGGATACATGAAATATTGTATACACTATTTACAATTTACATCAAGTGAGAAATTTCTATTTCACAATAATTACAGATTTGGAAATTCATCTATGCTATAAAAGCTGTAGCTCTTTAAGAAATTTAATAGCATTTTAAATTTTAAAATAGAGAGTTGAGGGTTGTTACACTACATCACTATAATATTCTTACTTGAATATTATAGTGATGTAGTGTAACAACCCTCAACTCTCTATTTTAAATTATGACACATCACTGTTACTAGCTTCTAAATCTTCAAAATTAGTCAAGCATTTTAAATGTTTGATGTAATTCAATATTTTTTATGCATTCAGGTAGCTTGTATATAGATGTAGGCCAGCATATGTGAAGCCATTTTCATAGTGTATAGCCCTGTGTGAATTTATAAATTGATTATGCTTGGCTCTAGTGTTATATGTGTGAACTTCTGTATTTGTTTTGAATGAACTTACGTGAGTTTTTATATAGATAAGAGTATCATATATGACATACTTGGTAAAGGCAAAATGTTTGTTTAAAGTATGGTTTACAACTAGTTGTAGTAGAGAGATCCGCTATAATTCTAATTATTTTCTTCTGTATTAACACTTTCACACTGTCTTTGGAATTTCCTCAGAAAATAATACCATATACTAGTAAGCTATGAATGTATGTGAGGTAAACCACTCCAAGTACATTTACACTACACATACATTTGACTGCTCTTATTGGGAAGCACATTTTACTCGGTTTTTTTGTCAATATGTTTCCCAATTCAAATTTTCATCTAATATTAGACCCAAAAATTTGTTCCTTTTTACATAATTTATTTGACTTAGCCCCAGAGTTAATTTTGAATATACTTGATTTTTACTTATTTTGTTGTGAAATCTTAAAGCTGCTGTTTTCTTTTCTTAATATTAGCATGTTTGCATTGAACCAGTTCAGAATGTATTTCAAGCTGTCATATCACGTGGATTTACTTCGCTCTTGTTCTTTCCTTTAATAAAAGTACTACTTGTATCATCCACAAAAAGTGTTACATTTATCCCTTCCATATTACTTACATTATCTGCCAAGTCATTTATATACAATATAAATAAAAGAGGTCTAAATACAGATCCTTGAGGTATCCCATACTTTACTGCGCTTCTACTTGAAAGCAGAGTTTTGACTTCATAAACTTCACTATCAAAATATTCTATTTCAACTGATTGTTTCCTGTTATCCAGAAAGGAATTGAACCAATTTAACACTAATCCCCTCACACAATACAGGGACCATTTCGATAGTAATAGTACGTGATCAACCAAGGTCCAAGAACATGCCTATTCCTAACTGTTTATTATCCAATGCATCATATACTTTTACATAAAATGTATTAGTGCAGAATTTGATTTTTTTTTTTTTTCCCAAAAGCATTACTTATCATTTATTATTGTAAATCTATCTAGGAAGCTTCTATTCTTCTGTGCATTATTTGTTCAAATATCTTTGCAAAAGTTGAAATTATTGATATCAGTCTGTAATACTCTGCATCTCCTTTGTTACCCTTTTCATAAATAGGTTTCACTTTTGCCTCTTTTAACCTCTCAGGGAACAGCCCAGGATTTCCCAAATATGCCAGTGGTTCTATCAGAAATGAAAAGCATTTTGTTATAATGCAGTTTGAACACCCATCTGTTGCTGGTATTAAAAATATTGTATGTTCATTCTGTTTTAAGTTTAACCTGTCTTTCCCTCCTAAAGAATGCATTTTAACAGTTTTTCTAAAATGATTATATAAAAATTATTAAACGATTCAGAAATATCTTTAGGATCACTTACACTTTTCCCATTACTTTTCAAACAACAGTTGTTTTTTTGTACCGCCTTCAGATTTTATTTCACTTCTAATTGTTTGCCACATGGACTTAGATTTATTAATTGACCTTTTGATCATTTTACATGATGTAACCTTTTGACCTCTTTAGTAACCTTATTATACAGCTTTCTATATATCAAGTAATAAGCTTTAAATTCTATTGTAACCTTATTTTCCTTCATAAATGTGTCCAAGAACCTTAATCTGTCACCTGACTTGTATTCGGGTTGTGATGCAGTTATTACTTAGCCTGTTTATTGAAACTTTAACAATTAGGATTGCTGTTTTAAAGTAAAAGTCAAATGTATCCAAAAGTGCATTTGTGGCTTCATTCAGGGATTTTAACAGATACACACTTTCCCATGTCTCTTTACTTAATAACAAATTTAAGTAGCTTAAATTAACATCAGTAGCAAGCCTAAGCTTTTTGTATGTTTTATTTTCATTTTGTTTTGTGGCACAATATCCTACCACTGGAATAACCAGTTTAAGCACCTGTGCATAATAATCTGAAGAGCTGTGCCCAACACCTAAATTTCACATTTCCAACCATTTGTATCCAATATTACTTGATCATTTGCAGAATAGGCTAAATCTGTGACTTAAGTTGGTTTTCTTACTACATTTTGCATACCATACATATTTAAAAAGTTTTATAGCTGTTTTCTTATATGGATTATCAATTAAATAATTAATATTCATATCCTCTACTATTATTATATCCTTTTTTTATCTTGTTAAAGAAGTCCAAAACAATTTCAAAATTTTGTAAAAAAAATTAGAATGGTTTCTGTACACACAAATAAGAATTATTTTGCTATGTGATAGTTCACATATGCTGGCTTCAAAATGTTCCTCCTGATTTAATGCATGGAGGATTTTCTTGAAAGTCTTGTTTCAAATGGAAAATGTTGGATGACCAAGTTTGTATTTATTCAACAGTTTGATTTTGAGCTCTCTCTCCCTCCCTCCCTCCCTCTCCTTTTTTTTTTTCTTAAAAATGCTTTGTTTCAATTCAAAGCACTGCAAAACACATCTCTGGTGCAATCTCAATATTGATTTTGGGGTCGAATACAATACTTCGGGTCAAATACAATACTTCCTCTACCTATTATAGGTAGGCTGTAAAGAAACTAACTACATTCAGGACTATTTCATCGTCACATTAATAGTCATGTAGTAATTTTATAAAATGAACACCCATTTTCTTCTTATCACATCTTAGAATAACTTAGCTTATTGTCATTGTGATTCCTACATAAAGTTATTAAGTATGCTTTTGCTAGTGAGGTTGTCTAATCAAAGTTCATTTTGTTAGTATAGTATGCATATAATGCACACTATTTTTACTTCTTAGGTAAACAATGCAGGATGTATGGTACATGAGCGGATAATGGATGTGGATGGAATGGAAACAAATTTTGCAACCAATACACTTGGGCCCCATATACTAACAAAGCTCCTGATTCCCCTTCTGAAAAAGTGAGTGTAAACAAACTGCTGTATTTGCACTGATTAAACTTAATGTCCACTTTCTGTTTTGTATTTAAGCCTGGTGTACAGTCACTCAAGAATGAGAAGAGAACAGGAGGTCGAATATACCATGCATAATCAAATGGGAAAAGCAGAAATCCAAACCTCAATTCGATAATTGCAATATACCAGTTTCTAACGTTATCTATAATAATGCTCATTCACAATTACTGGAGCAGAAAGAGAACAACAAAGTTAATAAAATATATATATTACAATGTGAGTGTTCACAATTAACAGGAATATTTACCAAGTCTGGGAACAGGAAAGTGGACTTGGTCATGTTTTAACTTTTTTGTTCCCATTCCCAGGAATGACATATTAGATTCACAATGTGTATATTAGACCCTTCAGCAAAGAAATTATTCAAGGTGGGGCAGCCTAAAACAGCCACAAGAGCTCTCTAAAGTCACAAGCTGGGAAAATCAAACCGGAAAAAATTCTGGCAAAAGTGCATTCTGCCTCTGTCAAATTCACTGAGCAATGCCCTCAAATTCACTGAACAACAAATAAGTAAATAAATGGAGAAGTTAGGGACAGTGAAGTGCTACTAACTGGTAACTATTTGGATATTTATTACCTTCACATCCTTATATTTGCCAGGATTAGTAAGCAAATGACATACCAGTGTGCGAAATCGACTTTCCATTTTGCTATCAATATGGATTCCCATTCTCTTTCCTGGCATATTATGAGCCAGGAAAGACAAGAGAAAGTAAAAGATTTGAGCATTATAGGGTTTTAATAATTCACAATGAATCAAGGATGAAAACAAGAAAGTATGTAAATTAGTATATCAATAATAATATGATATTCAGATATAATTTATTTAAAATCAATCAATAACGCTTTTGAAAAGGTAGAATCAGAAAAAATTCAATGCCATAGCTGGTATTTGAACCACAGATCTTCTGGTTTCCATCCGGTTGCTCTAGCCAACTGACCTACCATGGCAACATGCTGATATGACATTCAATTCCCCAACTGGCACATTTTTCCCAGTAAACCACAAGAGACCTCAAATTATTTTGAGATGACATCCCCCAATGGCGACTTGTAAGTACCTTAAGTTCCGGGCTTTGCCATTAAGGTAATTGGAAGATCCATGGTTCAAGTCCCAGCTATGGCACTGAATTTTTCAGTCATCAGATTCTACCTTTTGAACCTTGTCCTACACACGACTTGTGTAGAAGAACAATTAATTACCAATAACACTTTTGTTTGAATTGCAAATTAGCCAACTCTGAAATTCAATATAGTTAACATTTTTAAAAAGTTTTAATTACCATTTATGATTTTCAAACTAAATGCTCCTATGGACAAGAAACAAAACTGAGATGGAAGTACTTACAGCTGCCATGAGTGATCTATACCAAGCCTTTGACTGCAGAAAGCTCTAGCTGCTGTTTTTGGTAATAACCTCCCTGGATATCTTCTATAATGCAGACTCTATGCAGAATAAGTACACAGTATGGTGTGATTGGGAACAGGAAACATGACCAACTTTACCATTGCTGTTTCCAGGTTCCAGAAAGCTTCCCACTATGTATGCTCACATTTGAAAACAAGACTAAATATTTCAACTCTTTTCCTGCTCTGGTTGTTGTTTCCATTCTTGAGGAATTGTGCATCGGGCTTTAGTGCTGATTTGAACAATAGTATAACAAACATACATAGAATATTTGAGCAGCTTGAGTATTTATATATGCTCCAAGGCTGGTTTCCAAGATCAAGAAACATGTGCTTCATTTTCACTTTACTACTTACCTATACTAAGTAGAGGAAGAAATACATTCCACCCAAAATATAATAGGGAGATTTCTGTGGAAATATGTTTTAATGTTCTCTGGATAAAAGAAAGAGTATTTTTAAAAACAGGTCTGCATGGAAGTGTGTCTAGCTCATTCCAGAGATCCCAAGTTCAAATTTTGTTTAGGGGAGTTACCTGGATAAGACTATCTAGGGTTTTCTCTTAACCTGAGAGGACTAATGTTTGGATCTCCAAGCTCTAGGGACCCTGGGCTCATTTGAGCATCAGTTCAAACATTTCGTTCATCCAGTTTGATATGACCTACCCATTAACTTTAAAAAAAATCTGATGTGTTACACTCACATGACTTTCTCTACTCTTGTACAATCTATTTTTACAAACGCCTATTCTCCATATGCTTCATATTAATCGAGATATCGAGATGTCAATCTTATTTGTAATTTTCTTGTAGATGCAAGGGGAATATGGTAGCTTTTAAGCGATAGTCAAATATTTTATCGCTGGTTGCTATGTGGCGCATTCCATTCTCTTTGCATGTCCAGGACATAAAAAAATGAATAACGAATTTGAGAAAAAGTATAAGTATTGGAAAATTTAAGGAAATAACAAGCAATATCTCGAAAACGGTTCACTCAACAAAAAAAAAATGTATATGATATAAGTTGTGTATTTTAACGCGATCTACATTTTTTGTGTAGTAAAATTTTGTCTATCTCTTATGGTTTACCAGTTATGCAAAAGTCGTTCATAATGAAGAATACTTTTGGAGACATTCCCAGAAATTTCGAGATATACATTTCATTTCTCATGACATTATCTTAAACATATGATATTTTCATCAAAATCGTTAGCCATTTTTAAGAAAATTAAAATTTTCGAAAAATGTTCCATGTAAAGGGTAGTCTGGGGTGGGGGAATTTTCTTGAAAACCTTCGTGTCGCATCTCTGGAAGATACTGAACGTAAATACCAAGTTTGGTGTTTATCCAACTGTTAGTTTTTGAGTTATGCTGTTCACAGACACACACACGGACATGTTTCCAAAAATGCTTTTTTTGGATTCAGGAGGTCTCAAAACATGTATTTCCGGTGAAATCTCGGTATCGAATTTTTGGGTGGAATGCAATACTTCCCCTACTTACTATACGTAGTAGAGAAAGTAAAAAACTGCCACACATAATTTAAAAATGAAAAGTCAGATAAATACCAAACTTGGTGTTTAAATTCAGCATCTTCCTAGATTGCAATGTGAAGAAAATTCCCCCACACCAAACTACCTTTTATATGGGAAATTCTTCATTATTTTCTTAAATCTGGCTCTAATAATTTCAATTAAAATACATGTTTGAGATATTTGCATGGCGAATGAAATTTATACCTTTTTATTCTCTATGAGTTTTGTATAACCATAATAGATAGACAAAATAAAAAATCTAGATCTTGTTAAAGCACACAGCTGATGTCAAAGAACAATTTTTTGTGACATTAACCATCTCCGAGATATTCCTATTCAGTGGATTAAATTTTCAAATACTTTCTTTTTTTTTCAAGTGATTACTCACTATTTGTTTTTGCTTTTCCTCCTTGTGCGTTGATTATGTAATGAGCATGGAATTTCGAAACCATCACATTGTCATCTGTTTTTCAAAAACCTGACTATTGTTTTAGTATTCCTCTTGTACCTGCAATGAATGTGTAATGAAGGTTTATCTGGATTATGCAGAAGTAGCCAGAAGAAGATTTTGTAAAAAATAGTTTGTAGAAGAGAGTAGGGAAAGTCATATGAATGCAACACAGATGTTTATGTGTGGACATTCCATTATATCTGCACGTGTAACTTAGAAAATACTCAAGCCGTTCAGTTATTCTGTTCCCCACTGTACATTTATTAGTAATTATTAAGCTTGAAAGTGTGCCTAAAACAATATTCTTTGTTCTTGCACAGATCAGAAAAACCTCGCGTGATATTTGTTTCTTCTGGAGGAATGTTGCTGCAGCATCTAAACACTGATGACTTGCAATTTGAGAAAATGAATCCATTCAGTGGTACTACAGCTTATGCACAAAACAAGCGTCAGCAGGTAGGATACGCCTTTAAACTCATTTTGTTGAAACATTGCATCAACTTCTAAAGAAACAGCATGACACAAAGCTAAACTTTGTATAAAGCAATCATACATTCAGAATTGTAGCACTACACTTCAGCTACTTTTAATTTGTTAGAACATGTATACCGTATACAATTTCTATCATGTTTATACCTACAAAGCTAAACTAATGATCAAGATTTTTACTTTCTCTACCATGCACATAGAGAAGGTATTGCATTCCACCCAAAAATTTTATACCGATATTTACCAGAAATAAATGCTTTGAGGATGCTCCTGAATCCAAAAAAAAAAGCATTTTTAGAAAAAGGTGTGTGTGTGTGTGCATGCATGCAAGTAAGAGAGAGAGAACAGCATAACTCAAAAACAAAAAGTCAGATAAATACCAAACTTTGTATTTAGTATCTTCCAAGGATGCGGCACAAAGATTTTAGAAAATCCCCCCCACCCCCAACTCCCTTTACATGGAACATTTTTTGAAAATTTTTATTATCTAAAAAAAGGCTCCAAAAATTTTGATTAAAATACCATATATGAAAGGTATTTACATGACAAATAAAATGTATATTTTGAATTTTCTGGAAATAGCCTAGGAAGTTCCCTTCATTCAGAAAGAGTTTTATATAATCTTGTATACTTGTAAACTTTAAGCAATAGATGAAAACGTACCACACAAAAAATTTAGATCCCTTTAAAACACACGATATACTTAAGTTATTTTGTGGCATAAGCCGTTTCTGGGATATGCATTATTAAAGGTTTGAAATGTTCAATACTTGTCATTCTTTAAGTCCCATTGATTTTCAGTTGTTTCTCAGGATTGTATGGAAACAGTATGGAATTTTAGGGCAAGTATATAGCGTTCAGTTCTTAAACATTTGACTATTGCTGTTCTCTTTGTATCTATAAAAATGTGTAATGTAGCTATTTCTGTAAAGGTTTATTGGATTAAAATGTAGTAAACAGAAAAATAAGCTTTAGTAAGAATAGTATATATACCCACTAATGAAGATCGAGGGTAGGGAAAGTCATGTGAATGTATCACATCAGATTTGTATTAAATGCACAAAAGAAGAGTATTGCTTTTTTCAGTATAAAGCCAAGTTTCAGAATTGTATAGGAAAGACAAAAACCTGATATTTCTGAACCATAGATGCTGCAAGAAAGCAGACAAATTAAAAGTTAATGTATAATAATCTTAAAGAATGAAATTTAGAGCATTGTTATGTTCATAATATAGTCATGCAGCGATATATAGCAATGCATGAATCATTTACTTATTGAAAACGTTTTTTTATTATTAATAATAATAACAACAAATGTTACAAAATAATGCTACTCTTGGTTTTATCCACAAGTGATTTGCAATAGCACTTCTTAAATGTACAAGAAGAAACTGCATTTCTTTTGCAAGCCGAAAGAGGACTGAATTAAGGATAATAGAATTTGATTTTAAAAGTGTATAAATTCCAGTCAAGGTTAGGTATTTGAACCATTACTAGGCAAAACATTGATGTCACAAGATTAGAGATTTGGCATTTGAAAATGCTGATGATGAGGTAAACAGGCCTTGAAACATGTTAATGTAAAACTTGCCGTTTAGTGATACTATTCCAACTCAAAAAAGAAATCTTTATATTGTCATTTTCAGATCACTTTGACAGAGTACTTTGCACGAGAACATCCAGAAATTTTCTTTGCTGCAATGCACCCTGGTTGGGCAGACACCCCAGCTGTCCGTACAGCTATGCCAGAGTTCTACAGCAAGATGAAGGAACGTTTGAGAACTGCAGAGCAAGGTGCAGACACTGTAGTCTGGCTTGCCATATCTGATGCCGCCCTCAAACATGCAAGTGGACTCTTCTTTCAAGGTCAGATAGCAACCTTGTAGTTCTGCAGGGTTTCATAATGCTTTTCTTATTCACTCTCATCAGTTTTAAACACCAAAATCCTTTGTGTGGTTTGGAGAAATAATAATGGTTTTCAGCTTTAGACAATGTCAGCTAATAATGTTTAACTAGACATTGTGTAAATCAAAACAGCAGCTGAGCAATCACAATGCAAAAAATGCTAGAGATGACCAAGCATATGTTTATTGTACAGAAATCACTACCAAACGCATAATAAACATTTCAGTTGAAGAAAAGAAGTGTATTATATAATGTCAAAGATTACAGTGTCATAGAGAATAAACACTATTATAATAATAATAATAATAATAATAATAATAATGATAATAATAATAATAATAATAATAATAATAAGGGGTTTAAGAATAAATTTTAAAAAATCAAAGATAATGGTATTTAAAAAGAGCTATAAATTGAAGGAGGAAAAATGGTATGTGGAAGAGGAAGAGTTGCAAATAGTAAACAAGTTTGATTATTTGGGAGTGAGAATAAGTAGTAATGGGAGATGGAATGATCACAAGATTAGCTAATGGAATATTAGCAATGAGTGCTATAAGAATATGCTTAAAGAAAATACCAGATATGCAAATTAAATGGTTGGAAAGGGTTTACAAAGCTGTAGTTGAAGCAAAAAGGTCTATGGATCAGAGATTTGGAAGGTGAAAAGGATGGGAGATGATTGATAAAGTACATAAGTTGTTCTGTAAATGTATGTTAGGTTTATCTATTTCATCACCTAATGGAGCAGCAATGTTGGAGTTGGGAAGAGTTAATTAGCAAAGGTATGATAGTAGAAAGGATACTTAAATATTGGCATAGATTGAAATCATTGGACGAGCATAATATCTTGAGCCAATGTTTAATAATCCACGAAAAATCCAGTGCTGGGATGAACTGGGCTTAAGGAATAAGGAAAATTTTACAGGAAATAGGAATGGGTCACTTATGGGAGGAGAGAGAGGGGTTAGTTAAAGGTTTCTGGAAAGAAGTGAGGAACAGAGTGGAAGATTTAGAAAAACAAGAATTATTTCAAAGTCTGGAAGGAAAGAAATGTTTGGAATATAGATAAAGCTGGACTGGGGAAGGGATGTAGATAATAGGTTAG
This sequence comes from Deroplatys truncata, assembly GCA_030765065.1. Classification (NCBI taxonomy): domain Eukaryota; kingdom Metazoa; phylum Arthropoda; class Insecta; order Mantodea; family Mantidae; genus Deroplatys; species Deroplatys truncata. Next base: position 57,854,018 of record CM060981.1, read on the forward strand.
TGAGAGAAGGGTGGGCCTGGTCAAGATTAAGTACACATAGGCTAAGGAGAGATAGGAAAGGAGCGAATTTGGATAGGTGTCCTCTTTGTGGAGAAGCAGATAATGATTTGCATTATATAATTGAATGTGAAGAAACTCAGTTGTGGAGAGATCAGTTTTTACCTAAAGAATCGGAGAATGTTAACAAAGAAGTATTAAAAGTTAGGATAATGAAAATACAAAAGGAGAGGGATATAAAAAGAATAGAATATATGGGGAGAGTAAGAGAAAAATGATTTAGAAAAATAAAGCAATATGAATTTGTTATGATCCACCATGCATAAATAACCACAGTGTTAAAATGCATGATGGACTAAATTCCACTCGAACATTTTCCAAAATTATTTGAGGTGGATGTGCTGCATATCAATCTATAAAAAGGAGCTTCTTCTGTTTCTTTAACCACTGTTCCATTAAAATCATAGTCACCCAAGACTTCCTATTGGATTCATATTCCGTAGTTTTTGTTTTCACACCCTTAAAACACCTTGGATTCTTGGATTTTCCTATCACAAGTGAGAGAAGTTTGTCTGATCCCTCTGCATTGGTAGCAAGAACAACTGTTATGCAAATTTTACTTTTCTTCCCTCCATGGCATGAGTCACCCTTTCCAGCTAATGTCTTGCTGGGAACGAGATTGTAGAATAGGCCAGTCTCATCACAGTTGTAGCTGTTTTGAGACTGATAATCGCTTGTGATTCCTGGCAGAGCCTTTTCCTTCCAGTGTTGCACTGTGATGTCATCCACAGCATTCGACTCGCTGCAAATTGTTTTCCCTGTGATTCCATGATCTTCAAATCCTTGCAACCATCCTGATGAAGCCTTGAAATCAACCGTGATGTTCATAATTTTAGCTAAATCTATCGCTTTTGCTTTCAGCATGTCGCCACTGATTGGTAGAGCTGCAGCCCATTTTTGCTGGAACCATGCGAAAAGTGCCATTTCCATCAGCTTATCTCCCTTCCTGCTGACAGTTGCATTTTGTTGATTTTGCACCCAATTTTAAAAACTCATCCAAAATAGCATTTCTGTTACTGATGACTGTACATAACGTGGTATAAACAATTCCTAAGTCTGAAGCAATTTCGGTTTTGGTTTTGTGTGGATTAAGGTCCACGTCTCGTATGAATTTTACTTCCTGATGTAGTGTGTAACATTTCCTTTTTCTGTTCTCCATGGGTGATTAAAAGCAACTGAGAAGTGAAAGACAAAACCACTGTTCAACAGTAAACACCAGATACCGAAAAGTTTTATCTTCTCTTTGTTGTTACAACATTGTCGCACCGAAAGCCGCCAGCTCTACCAGCAAACGTCTTTGTCTTTTGTTTCCACAACTGAAAGCAGCCTGTTCAGCTCGAGTCTTTGTCAACAGAGATAAGGAAAATACTCCTCAAGCTTATTTTAAGAAACATATGCCATATGCTCATTATAATTACGTAAAACTCAGTTGTATTTCACTGAAGTTTAATACGTATAAATACATTACATATAAATAAGGTTCTATTAACACGTTTCTAAATTACATTTTGCCGGGACATGTAAATATGATGTACTTAGAGCTGTATTTTAGATCTAGTAGTGGATTGAATTATGTTTTCTTTTTTCTAAATAAAATTATGGCTGAAAAAAATTTGTTTTGTTGCCAGTATCTAATGCAGACAATGGTGCCTTGGAATCCGGAAAGAAATATTGAAAAATGAGCAGTGCTCCATTTAAAAGACTGAAGTTTGGTAATACAAAAGTATGATGTAATAGGTCAGTAGTAGCAGTGACAGGTCTACACTGCCTCAACAATCAACACTAAACATAAATGACTTCAAAAATGAAACATGTTAAGTCATATGTATAGTTGGAATTCCCCATCAACATTCCGTCTTCACCACATTAACAAGTGAGGCAAAGTGTAAACACGTTGCATTTCTTAATATCAATAATCACATGGTTAAATATTTAGCCTTTGTAGTCACAACGTGTGCTTGATGAAAGAGGTGCAAGAATAAAAGAAGAAATTTATGGTTGTGCCATTTTCCAAGCAATAGAAACACTGTAAATAGCCTCTTGTCTGAACTGAAAGTTGAGGGCAGACTCAGCTTCAAGAATTTTGTAAGAATGTTGAAAAAAGATTTCAATTTGTTGCTGTTTATAATTTCACCAGCAATTACAAAACAGGAGATGAATTTCAGAGCAGCCATATCAGCTGAACTGAGGCTTAACCTCTTTTTTCTTCTTTTTTTTTTTTTCCTGCCATAAAAAATATAGGCAAGCTTACGTAAACACTCCCTTTTCTTGATTTTATTTCCACAGTCTTTTTTGGGATAGATCCCAGATGATGGGTCTTGTATGAATCTCATTAATTACATGTATTATCTTTTCTTTTGTCCACTCCATTTTTCTTGCTAATAGGCATCGGCCAGTTGTCATGCCTGGTGGAAGTTATTGGGTCTGCACGAAGTGCCGAATATATGTTGCACTCAACATGTTTCCCACTACTGATGGAAACAGTTTTGGACAAAAATGCCTTACCGGACCCGACGTTTATTAGGTATAAGGAAGTGAAATAAATTACCTTAGGAGTGAGTTTAGAACATGATGTGGTCTCTTCTATGTGTTTTGCCCACCTACCCGCCCGTTTTAGGTGTTTTATTTATATAGGCAAAAAATGTAGCCATTTTTTCGATAAATTGCATGCAAAGTGGGTACTGCCAACCTAAATAAAAAGTGAAATGCACCAAATATGCGATGTGCTGTTGTTTCTGCGAACGTGAATCATTCAAGTTTTAGACGTGCAGATCCCTCGGCTACGCCCTGTCGCTGCTTTGCAGTTGCGGCCTCTTGGCCACAACTTGCTACACTCCTCTCCTTCTAAAAAACATCCCTTGGCTATGCTTTGAGGCTGAGTATCTCACCGGCTTCAGTGGTATTTCTCATATGTTGCCAGCATTGCGTTAAAGTCAGAGAATGCGATACAGTGCCATCTGTAGGACAATCAGCGACATGTAAGACATCACTTAGTCGCTAAAGTTGGGTCCGGTAAGGCATTTTATCCCAGTTTTGTTTAGCCAAGACATGTTGAATCAGCATGTTATGCAAGACTTGGAGACACTCGTTTACCACTGACATGTTGAGTTCGTGTTGAATCAACATATTTTGTTGAGACCTGCCTTAAGTTAAATGAAACATTGTACGTATATTAAATAAAATAAATATTTACTCAACAAAACGTAGCAAATCCCCGTTAATAACTGTAACCAGAATCAAACTGGTTCAAAACTATGATGATGATGATAGTTACAATGTGAAATCCGCTATAAAACAACACATGTATAATTCACAAATGTGTTCATTTTTCATTTTTAGCACACATTTCACAGTTTGTTATGATTGTATTATACACATAATAACTTACTAATTCCTGAATGTTAGCAACAATAAGTTACATATTGTTATTATAACATGTCTAAAAATACCTGGCCTTGTTCATCATTCGAAAAATTGTATGCAATTCATATTTTCGAAGTGTATAACAGAATTTCAGAAATAGAAAACAAGACTTTGTCTCATTTTTTCTAACATTTCCTCAATTCTTGGCATTTCGTTTGCTTGATAATTTGTGGACCAAAAATATTGTGAAACTTCTGACTTATCATTTTGCTTATATTTTACATTTTAAATTGATTTTAATGTTTCAGATCGAGCTCCAGTTGCAACACACTTGCCACTAGCATGGACAAGACCTACTAAAGATGAGGAAGACAAGTTTGTAAACCAGTTGGTCGAGCTCACCGAGAAGTTCAAATAAATAACATCCTCGCTTTTCGTCCCACATTTTCTTGTTAGTTTGGGCACTTACCTGTGTAGCTAAAAGTGCCCAGCAAGCTGAATGCTGAGAAATACAAAATGTGATATTAGATATAAATTTTGAAAACTTACAAAGAGAATGAGGTTCCATTGGTGCAGTATTACATGAAAATAATTATTAAAGAATATAAACCGTAGTCTTTAGCAACACTTGTTTGTATGCAGGCGCTTTACCTGAGCTGCATATTTATTATTTCTTCCTTTACTGTTTGAATTTCTATTATACACAAAAATTAATCTCATTTTACTTTTACCACCTTGTTAGCAACTTAAAATTACCATACACTTGCAGCAAAGAAATAAAAATACAGGAGAGAACGTTCACATCTCTCATAAAATGTATTTGGAGACAGTTCATGTTATATGCGGTTGCTATTCTTGAATCCCCATGTTTTAGTATCCAATTGAAATTTTGTTTGCGATTCGTTTAAGGATTTTAACAGATCCAAAATATAAGTTACCCTATATAATACTAACTGAAGTATGTGGTGTTGTAAGTGTCTCTAATGATTTTGAAAAGTAAAGAAATTAACTTATTAATTTTCTATATATTTGTTTATTTACAACTGCAGGAATTAAATCAATCGCAATATTGCTGATATTCAATTATTTTAGTTTGTTCCCCTCACTGTCAACATGAGAAGATCCATAGAGTTAGTCAAGCACATTCATGCTTAAAAGTTTCAAATTTATGTCCCAATAAACATTTGTCCAAACAATTAAAAAATTTGTATCAATATTTTGCGAAAGAATGAAGGATGATGATGATCAATTAACTCTAAGCTCTAGGGACCCCGGACCCCATCATTTCAACTATTTCATTTGTTCAGGAAGAATGAAGGGAATAACACACTTAAGTTACTAGAAGTAATTATAAACAGTGAAACTTTTTAACAGTCAAAATTGTAAGTGGACATACCTACAGTTCAAAACATGTTCCGAGAAGAAACTTGGTAAAACTAGTGTTACCAATGCTTTCCAAATTCAATCAGGGGAATAACAATTCGTCTTTAATATTGAGAAAAAAGGCCATGGTTAAATATCTCAAAATAGTCTCCCTCAGAAGTTTTTACTTGCCCATTCCATTAGGGGTGCTTTCTGGGTTGCTACCCCTAAAAATAAAATAAAGATACAGGCTCTTTTGTGCTGAAAAGCCTTAAAATTGCTTCCCACGGAACATTTTCCACCTTAAGGAGACACTAGTACCAAATGGACTTTCTTCCCAATCAACCAATTTTAATGAAAGTTTTAGGTTAAATTGCGCCTGCTATGATATATTGTTTGTATAAGTTCCATTGCTCAAGATTGAATAGTTTTGTAATTAATAAATAATTTTTAAGTTTTTTTGCAAATAATTGGATAGTAATAAAAAGTATATTTTTTGCAGTTTAGAATTAAAATAGAGGTCTGAAATTTGGTATACTAGCTATATTCCTATGCAATAAAGTTGTGCATTTGTTTTCCAAAATATTAATATTACAAATATAATTTTTTTTTGTATCACTAATAATTTCAAAGAAAAAAAGCATATACTTGTATTTATAAGAGTAGTCAACAAAGCAATGCACAGTTTTCTTTAACAATTTATATTCTACATGTCCTGAAAGTTTCAGCCTGATTCACCAATATTTACTTCAAAAACGTTACCTCAAATTGCTATATGGAGAAAAAGCTACTTATAGTTTGGGAACACAGTTGTTGGAGGTATTGCTCTTCACTTATAAATTTGGATTACACCAATCTCCAGACAGGTTTCAAACATAATATTTACTAAGTGTTCTAGACAAGTTGAAGATATTTCTTTTAAAACAGTTTTTTTGAAAAATAACATTTTTTGCCAGTTTGGTACCAGAGTGTTCCCTTAATCTCATTAAGGGTGGTTTTTTGTGAAACTTAATCTTCATCTTAGAGAATATGCATGCCAAATTGGATCAAAATCTGTACAACCATATGGATATCTTTTCAATACAAATAAAGATTTATCCAATACCAGAAAATAATTAAAAAGAAAGTATTTTTTTAACTCCACCTACATATCCAGAAGAGATTTTAGGGCCATCTGCTTTGCAACAAAAGAAAGAGCACAAAATGGTAATAGAACCTGTTGGGTGGAGTGTAATAATAATAAAGACAAAATAGAAAAATATTCAGGATTTCTACAAAACTGAATAGGGTGCTGTTTTGATAACTGAAATCCGGGACAAGCCTAGTTTTCTGAACTTACGGCAACCCTACTTGGATATTACTTTGAATATACAAGTATGTAATGTCCAATAATTTTATCACAAATTCTGTATATCATATTTTCTGCAAGCGTTCAGAAATGAATCACTCATGCATAAAAAAAGAAGAAAATGTGCTAATAACATGCACAATAACTATCAACATTTACTCTGATTAAATGATAAATGTAATACAAACTAATGAACTTCATTCTCATTCAGTTTTTGTACTGTAGAATAGAAAAACAATATACAGCTCAAGTTAATGCATTTTATAACTGCTTTGCCACATGATCCCAAGATGTCTAACACATTTGTTATACACATTTTAGTAGTGAATGAATCCTCAGTGTAACTAAAATGTTAAGTTCATTATGATGAAGTGCATGGTTTATTCTCTCAATACTTATACATAGATTAAACTTATATTGCTACCAAAGAGCATACAGTATTCTAAGGTAATATTTGTAAAGTTGGCTGCAAGATACAAATATGAAGATTGTATAATATGGAACGTCGTATATTCTATGAAACACTCCCATAACTAGCAGCTTTTGTATTTATGTAGTTGTTTTGACCAAAGGCTATAATTTATTCTGGCAATTATACAGGATTTCCAAAAATTTATAGTAACTCAAAGCTGTGTATTTTTAAATGGGACATCCTACCATATTTCTCCCAATACAATACAATGGTTTTTTTTGTTTCTTTCTTTCTTTCCTTCTTTTTTCCACAAAAATAAACACTTGAAAAACCACAGGTCATCTTGCAGCCATGGTACATACTTTCCAAATGGCACGCAGAAACAAATAAGCCTCAAACTTCTCGGGTTTTGTTTAAGAGGAATGAGATTCATTGGAAGTGCTTAAGATTGCAGTCAAGGTCATAGCATATAAGCCAGTTTAACCATGTTTCATTTTCATATAAGTATATTAAGTGATTTACTAATAAACCTAGTGGATTTTATACACTGCCAGCTGTCTTACCCAGCATTGTAAGGATAGGTTATCATTTTTGTCCAAATTTCAAAATCGTACACAAAAATATTACTTGATAAAACTTCAATATAATATGAGGGAAATGTGTTGATATAAATAGTATACAATTCCCCCACTAAAATAACTCAATTTTAAATTGTCTAAGCCTCCCCATTTACCTCTTGGGTACAAAGTCATTGCAATGAAATTTGAAAAGTAACCTTTTAAAGGCTTTACTTACCAACTTTATGAAAGGAGATGCTGAAACTGGCCACCGTCATTGGCCATACATTTTTTCCACCTCTTTAGGAAACTATCCATCACTTGCCGTAGTTCACGTTGAGAAATGCTGGCAATTTCCTGGCAGATATTTTGTTTTAATTTTTCCACGGTGTGTGGGTTTGTCTTGTACACTTTGTTTTAAGTTACCCCAGAGATAGAAATTGCAGGGGGTTAGGTCGGGGGACCAAGGGGGCTGCAAATCTAAACTAATAATTCCGTCCTCAAATGCACTTTCTATTGCTCTCATTGGAATATTGGCCATATAAGTTGTTGCAAAAAAGGCAAAATCACACTCCCTGTTAATTCTCTACAAAAAGGGAAGAAAATTGTATTGACTCGAAAAAAATTGGCTAATGATGCATAGTTTCCTAAAGAGGTGCCAAAACTGTATGAACAATGACGGCGGCCAGTTTCAGCATCTCCTTTCATAGATTTAGTAAGTAAAGCCTTTTAAAATAGGTTTAAAAATCTGATGTGTTACACTCACATGACTTTCTCTACTCTTGTACAAACTATTTTTACAAACCCTTATTCTCCATATGCTTCATGTTAATCGAGATATCGAGATGTTAATCTTATTGTTAATTTTCTTGTAGATGCAAGGGGAATTGCTAGGCTTTAAGCGATAGTCAAATATTTTAAGAGCTGATTGCTATGTGGAGATTTCCATTCTCTTTGCATTACCAAGACAAAAAAAAATGAATAACAAATTCCCATTTGAGAAAAAGTATAAGTATTGGAAAATTTAAGGGAATAACAAGCAATATCTCGAAAATGGTTCACTCAACAAAAAAAAATCTGATGTGTTACAGTCACATGACTATCTCTGCTATTGTACAAACTATTTTTACAAACGCGTATTCTCCACATGCTTCATGTTAATCAAGATGTTGATCTTATTGCTAATTTTCTTGTAGATGCAAGGGGAATATGGTAGGTTTTAAGCGATAGTCAAATATTTTAACGCTGGTTGCTATGTGGCGCATTCCATTCTCTTTGCATGTCTAGGACATAAAAAAATGAATAACGAATTTGAGAAAAAGTATAAGTATTGGTAAATTTAAGGGCATAACAAGCAATATCTCGAAAACGGTTCACTCAACAAAAAAGATGTATATGACATAAATTGTGTATTTTAACACGATCTACATTTAGTGTGTAGGAAAATTTTGTCTATCTCTTATGGTTTACCAGTTATGCAAACGTTGTTCACAATGAAGAATACTTTTGGAGACATTCCCAGAAAATTCGAGATATGCATTTCATTTCTCATGACAATATCTTAAACATATGATATTTTAATCAAAATCGTTAAGAGCCATTTTTGAGAAAATTAAAATTTTCGAAAAATGTTCCATGTAAAGGGTAGTCTGGGGTAGGGGAATTCTCTTGAAAACCTTTGTGTCGCATCTTTAGAAGATACTGAACCTAAATACCAAGTTTGGTGTTTATCCGACTGTTCGTTTCTGAGTTATGCTGTTCACACACACACAGACAGACATGTTTCCAAAAATGCTTTTTTTGGATTCAGGGGGTCTCAAAGCATGTATTTCCGGTGAAATCTCGGTATCGAATTTTTGGGTGGAATACAATACTTCCCCTACTTATTATACGTAGTAGAGAAAGTAAAAATGTATATGACATAAATTGTGTATTTTAACACGATCTATATTTTTTGTGTAGTAAAATTTTGTCTATCTCTTATGGTTTACCGTTATGCAAAAGTCGTTCGCAATGAAGAATAATTTTGGAGACATTCCCAGAAAATTCGAAATATACATTTCATTTCTCATGACAATATCTTAAACATATGATATTTTAATCAAAATCATTAGAACCATTTTTGAACAAATTAAAATTTTCGAAAAATGTTCCATGTAAAGGGTAATCTGGGATGGGGGATCTTCTTGAAAACCTTTGTGTCGCATCTCTGGAAGATACTGAACCTAAATACCAAGTTTGGTGTTTATCCAACTGTTCGTTTCCGAGTTATGCTGTTCACAGGCAGACACACACACACACGGATATATTTCCAAAAATGCTTTTTTTGGATGCAGGGTGTCTCAAAACATATATTTCCGGTGAAATCACGGTATCGAATTTTTGGGTGGAACACAATACTTCCCCTACTTACTATACATAGTAGAGAAAGCAAAAATGTTGTATGGTTTCATCTGCGCCTTTTTTATATAGTGCCAGGTAGCAACAAGCGCCGAGGATGCAGACAAGAAAAACACTGTGCAGCCAGTTCGTAGTTTTTTGGCTCTCTCTGTATAAGTAGTGGAACTGAGGGGGACACCTCGTGCATCACGACCTACATAGGTCTATTGTGCCTATCACCCCTCAGGAGGTAGGGATGAAGTGAAGGAAGCACACAGGAGGCTACAGGCCATAGGCAGACAGGTCAGAAATGCATGGAAGTCCCTAATGTTTCCAAACTCACAGACTCGTCCCACTGCTGGAGCGCAGAGAGAGCACAATGAATGACCCACCAGTCAAGCAGCTCTCTGGTCTCCATGGGGAATATTTGTTTCCAATGAGCATGCATCCATGCCATCTCTCCGGCACCGCCATACACCACGAGACCTAGAAGCACACCTGAAATATGAGAAGGAAATGGAATGAAAGGAAATCATGGCAGAGAAGAAATCACCCCAGCATTTACCTGCCTACCCTAGGTAAACCATGAAAAACTCTTGGATCAGAGTGGGCATCGCCAGGATCAAACCTGGGCCACAGATGTTACTGCCTGAGCCTTCCCACTAGGTTTGGTGACATGAATATGAAAAAGAAACCCCTAACCCAAAATTTTGGAACATTTTATGTAACCTGTATGCATGTATTTAATGCTCAGAATTTGACAATGAAGTCATTAGTCTTTTTGCTTCCCAATATTTGAAGTTTATGCTCTGGTGTCTCAGGGGTATTATGCTAGCCTGTAGTTCCCGCAGGTTCAGGCCTGGCGGAAGGCAATGGATTTTTTTCGGGTTTAAAAATCCTTAGCATGACTTCCTTCAGAAGGGAAGTAAAGTCGGTGATACTGTGTCATAGATTTATGGCACGTAAAATATCCTCATGTTGAAAACATGCTGACGATGGGAGCAAACCGTCTCCCGAAACGCGTTCAAGTAAGAACATTTTAGTGATGTAGTGTAACAACCTTCAACTCTCTTTATTTTAAATTATGACACATCACTGTTACTAGCTTCTAAATCTTCAAAATTAATTAAAAACTCAACATCTCTCCTCTTAAGACATTGAGGGCAGTTTGGTGACTCCAATCCTGTGCAAGTGTTTCTCCAAAAAGTCGTGGCCTGTAACCAGTCTGAAGATTTGCAGGGAAAGTCTGGAATCGTATTAGGTTTTGTTATCAGTTTTTTTCCTTTTAGCATTTTCATTACTGTTTTTTATTTGAAGTTGGCATGTTTCATTTACTTTTTCTTTTAATTATATTAAAAATGCTGTACAGTTTTTGTTTGATTTTTGCTTTTTTACTTTCTCTACTACGTATAGTAAGTAGGGGAAGTATTGCATTCCACCCAAAAATTCGATACCGAGATTTCACCGGAAATACATGTTTTGAGACCTCCTGAATCCAAAAAAAGCATTTTTGGAAACATGTCCGTGTGTGTGTCTGTGTGTGTGTGTGAACAGCATAACTCAAAAACTAACAGTCGGATAAACACCAAACTTGGTATTTACGTTCAGTATCTTCCAGAGATGCGACACGAAGATTTTCAAGAAAATCCCCCCACCCCAGACTACCCTTTACATGGAACATTTTTCGAAAATTTTAATTTTCTCAAAAATGGCTCTAACGATTTTGATGAAAATATCATATGTTTAAGATAATGTCATGAGAAATGAAATGTATATCTCGAAATTTCTGGGAATGTCTCCAAAAGTATTCTTCATTATGAACGACTTTGGCATAACTGGTAAACCATAAGAGATAGACAAAATTTTACTACACAAAAAATGTAGATCGCGTTAAAATACACAACTTATATCATATACATTTTTTTTGTTGAGTGAACCATTTTCGAGATATTGCTTGTTATTTCCTTAAATTTTCCAATACTTATACTTTTTCTCAAATTCGTTATTCATTTTTTTATGTCCTGGACATGCAAAGAGAATGGAATGCGCCACATAGCAACCAGCGATAAAATATTTGACTATCGCTTAAAAGCTGCCATATTCCCCTTGCATCTACAAGAAAATTACAAATAAGATTGACATCTCGATATCTCGATTAATATGAAGCATATGAAGAATAGGCGTTTGTAAAAATAGATTGTACAAGAGTAGAGAAAGTCATGTGAGTGTAACACATCATATTTTTTTATGTCCTGGACATACAAAGAGAATGGAATGCGCCACATAGCAACCAGCTCTTAAAATATTTGACTATCGCTTAAAGCCTAGCAATTCCCCTTGCACCTACAAGAAAATTAGCAATAAGATTAACATCTCGATTAACATGAAACATATGGAGAATATGCGTTTGTAAAAATAGTTTGTACAAGAGTAGAGAAAGTCATGTGAGTGTAACATATCAGATTTTTTTTATTAAATTTTGAATTTGCCAAATCATGGCATCTATTTCTTTTATCAGGTTTTGAATCTGACAATATTACAAAATTATTGCATCTGTTTAACCAGTTAAAGACTTTTTCATTCATGTCTATATATATATACTTCAATTTTCCCATAAAAATTTGTATTGTTAGTTTCAACATATTTATTCACATGACCACCACGCAGCGAGCTATGCACTGGTCGTTTGTAGCTTGTCCTTCTACTAAAACAGTTACAATATTCCCGCAACCATCTCACGTTCTCATTGTTACAATTACGATGATAATAAGCACACACCTTATCATAATAGATTTTTGGAAATGTTGCCCTTCTCTAACCGCATATTTCTGGCATCTTCTCAGAAAATTTTCTTTCCCACTGGAGAGTTCAATATCTAAAATTGAGTGAATTTCTCACTGATGTTTTCTTTTAGTTCTTATAATGTATGGGGATTTGTTGCCCCTGCCTGATCATTAGAGTTGGATTTTGTGAAATGATAGAGTAATTGACCCTCGCTTAATATTCTTCTCTGACAAAGCATAGTTCCATTTATATGTTGCAAAATAACAGATATTGGAGTACAGAGAAACCCGATTTTACACACAAGATTCCTTTGCATGATGCAAAACTTGATCTGCAGTAAATGCATAGAAAGTAATAATACCTATATTTTATGAACAAACAGTAAATGCAGAGAGGTACAGGAATGACTTACTCATGCCATTTTTTGAACAGCCAATCGACATTGAATGTCAGTCTGAATTTTTTCAACAAGACTTTACTACCACACTTATCTATACGGGAGAACTTAAAAATGTTACTGCATATTTTAAATGTTTATAAAATATGTAATATCTTGGAAACTAATCATTATATTCGATTGATATTTTGCACATCTATTTATGTCTAGATAACATGGACAAATTTTGAATTTAATAATCCAAAATTACAGAAATTGGTAAATTCAATCCCAGGGTTTCCTAACTAAGCCCTACATACCATTAGCCTCTAGTTCTACTCTGTCATGACTAGAGACAGGCAAAATATGAAATTTCATATTTTAAACCATGCTTGCTATCATAATGGAAGCAAACAGTTTTATGTTTTGCAGTGTGCAGAATTCAATGCACGAGATAATTTTCATATTTTGTAAGATTTACGTTTTTTTTTGCTTTTAAAATGATTTCCATTAATAATGAACCAGGCTTTCCAGGTATTCTATTCGGGAATTTTTTGTAAAAAACATTTAGAATCCCAAGCCACTCTCACCAGGAAATGTGGAAAAACTTGCATCACCCTTTCCAACAAGTGAGGTACAGTCGAGAAATTGTAGCATTTTCTCAATATGAATGTCATATGCAAAATTAAACATCCTGCATCCTTGAAGAGCTTTTATTTTCATGAACCAATGCTTTTAGTGGCATATTGTAATTAGTATTAAGCAAGGACATAGCAACCAGTAACTTATTTTTTTCTAAGTTTAAGGGCTTCACGATGAATAAAATCTGTAAATTCATGTAATTTGTTGCATTTCACTTGATTTTATTATTAAATATAGAAAAAATCTGAAAAGCCTATTTTTTTTTAAATAATGAAATGAACCTGCTCCATACCCTTAAAATATATTATGTTTGGCTTTAAAATATATATTTCATAATATTTTGGGATTTGTTTCTTCATATTTTGACAATTTTTTCTTCCTATTTTGCCTGTCTGTAATCATGACTGCATATGCATGATCTAGCAGCCCACACTACATGCAGACATTAGCAAGATGTTTTATAGCACTCTAAAACATTTGATCACAATAATTTAAGTTGTATCATATCATCTTCACATAGTAAAATAGCATGTTTTGTCATACAGAGTGAGCCAAAAGACTCCGAACCACCTGCGCGGTGTTTTTCCTGTCCGGGTCCTCGGCGCTGGTTGCTGTCTGCCGCTATCATAGAAAGGCACGGATGAAACAACATTTTTAAAACTACTTTTAAAGGCTTTACTTACCAACTTTACGAAAGGAGATGCTGAAACTGGCCACCGTCGTCCATACATTTTTGGCACCTCTTTAAGAAACTATCCATTACTCGCCGTAGCTCACATTGTGAAATGCTGGCAATTTCCTGGCGGATATTTTGTTTTAATTCTTCCAGGGTGTGTGGGTTTGTCTTGTACACTTAATGTTTTAAGTTACCCCAGAGGGGTATTTTATGAACAATATTACTGGCTGTGCGGTGTTTTTCCACTGGGCGTTTGGAAATGTGACGAAAACATGATAACGCACTGCTGCTATAATCAAAGTCACACTGTTATGATTTTGCCTTGCGGTGTGAAGTGCAGTTTTGAGTTGACGATGTAGTTCAGTTATTACGAGTTATTTATTATTTTGCCCTGTACTTAGTCACAAAATATATTATGGCTCAGTATATGTTTTCTACTGCACAGCGTGTATTTATTTATGATTGATATGTGTTAACTCAGTCAGCTCTCCAAGTGAAAGTACGATTTGCAGAAAGATTTCCAGGTGTAAAAGTTCCAGGCTGTACAACAATCCATGAACTTTACAGTAAATTTCAGGCCACAGGAAGTGTTCAGGCTAAGAAATCTAAAAGACAGCGTTCAGTTCTTACCGAAGAAATTCCATAATTGATAGTTTCCTAAAGAGGTGCCAAAAAATGTATGGACAATGACGGTTGCCAGTTTCGGCATCTCCTTTCATAAAGTTGGTAAGTAAAGCCTTTAAAAGTAGTTTTAAAAATGTTATATGGTTTCATCTGCACCTTTCTATGATAGCGGCAGACGGCGAGCGCCGAGGACGCGGACAGAAAAAACACTGCGGAAGCGGTTCAGAGTCTTTTGGCTCACCCTGTAGTATCACTTTTTCTGAAACTCGTTTTATGAATTCAGTAATTTCAAAGTTTTTATGAATATTCAATACCTACATTAAATGTACTAACACCTTCAGACTCAGTGTAAATGCTTATATAACAAGTACACCCAAAAATATTTTCAAAGCTTTACATGTGGCAAAATTGCAGGGAGTAAAGTGTTTAATACTATCTGCTCATTGAATCAATTGCTATAAATGAATATTTACTGTTAACATTGTCAGAATTATATACATGTACAAATATATAGCTTTTAAAAAGAGATTATATTGTGAACATTTACTTAGCTTTCTATTAAATAGCTTTATTAGTAAATATGGCTTTAACTTCAGTACTTGCATGTGCCAAGGAAGTAAACTACTAGGGGTCACCCAGAAAGTAATGCCTCACATTTTTTTTCTTCAATTATTTATTCCACACATGAAAGAATGATGTTTTGTCTACACACCGTATTTTTCCATGTAATCTCCTTCCAGTTCTGTAGCTTTCCTGCAGCGAGACACAAGGGCATGTATACCCTGTCAGTGGCAAACTTTGATCTGGTCACAAAGCCATTTCTTCACTGCACAAATCACCTGCTCGTCCTCAGAATGTCTTCGTTTAATGGCCTAAACAAGTGAAAGTCCAAAGGAGCTAGGTCAGGACTGTAGGGTGAATGCGGTAACACTGCCCAACCCTTTTTGTGATGTTCAGAAGTCCTCAAACTTATGAGAGGACAAGCGTTATTGTGTTGAATCAAAACATCTCCTCAGTTATTATGGCTCCAAAGTCACTGGAAGCACATCTTGAGTTTGATTAATATATTTACGTTTGCTTCTGAATTAATGGTACTGTCTCTTGGCATCACATCAATGAGAATCACACCCTCACAGTCCCAAAACACAAGTGATCATGACCGTACCAGCGGAAGCAGTTGCTTTGTATTTTTTCTTCTGTGGAGGGCGAGGATGATGCCATTCCATCAATTGTCATTTTGTTTCAGGCTCAAAATGGTGAATCCAGGTTTCATCACCCATTACAATCCAGGACACAAAGGCCTTCCCCTCAGCTTCAAAAGTTGCAATAACTTAGAACAAATGTTTTTTCCGTGAGATTTGTGTTTCACCATAAGACAGCACAGAACCCATCCGGCATATACTTTTGAGTTTAAGAGTGCGGATAATTGCATCCACACTTCCTCTGCTGATTGACAACTTCAGCACCAACTGTGAAGTCATGTGTGTTGATCCTTGCAAATCAGAACATCAGTATGCCATAACATGTCAGGTGTGACAGCCGTGGATAGTCTCTCCCCGTCTGCAGCAAGTCTTGGAACTCTACCAATCCACCTTCTGATGGCCTCATCCTTTGCCCAGCGACCAACTGTACTTCTGTCAATTGCAGATACTCCATAGACTTCACACAATCATTTGGAAACATTTCCCACAGTTTCTTTCTCTGCAGTGAGAAATACAATGACACGCTGCTTGACAGAAATTTTGCGCACGCACTCGGGAAACTCAAAATAATTCATATGTAATGTTTTGAACTCGCAACATGTTGTCAGCTGAGAAAAAAATGTGGGCCATTCCTTTCTGGACGACCCTCATATGTAATTATATTTCTAAACCTATAAGCATTCATCAATTTTAAAAGCAACTGCAAGTATCTTAATGGATAAAATTAGAAAATTAAACTGAAATAACATTGTGCCATTATATCTTTAAAATTAAGTATGTGCACTTTAAATACCTAATAACGATATTCAAATTTTTGGAAACAGTTGTGAAGCACATTAGCTTATATATATGTCAGATATAACTATGTAGGATTAATTAAGTTACTAAAAGGATGTCCAATTTGTATGTAACAATTGAAGAATGACAGTGGGCTAAAAATATACAAAGTACTTGTGAAATATTTTATCATACTTTGAGAGCTATTCTTTGAGAAGAAAACTGCTTAAACAATTTTTTTTAGGAAAAAAATCTGAAGAGAAATATTTTACTTGAAGGACTTGCATTTGTACACATAGATTCAGAAATGGCAGGAATGTGTAAACAAAGCAGCAATCATCAACTCCTTCCCAAGCATGTGGAACTGAAAGTTAAGTGAATGGGGTTGAGTGTTGGTGTTGTTTTATTAAGTGCAATGATTAGATATAACTGAATGCAGGTGTTGGCATGAAATATCCTTAAAACTACTCATGAAACATGTAAACTGTAAAATAAGGTGGTGGATGATTAAAAAAAGACATTAGAAGCAAATGTGTATCACTTTTAATTGGTACATTTGCAGAAGCTTATTTTGAGTGTAATGTAACTGAATATTTTCTTAATTGTTATACATTTTATCAAATTTATGTGAAAGTAATAGCTTGATGTAGCTAATAAAGTAATATGAAAGGAACAAATAATGGAAGTCATACCATTAGTATTTTGTATTGCACAAACATTGCATATTTACTTAAGGATTAGCTCAGAAAATTATCATTCAGATATAAGTACTACTCATTTATATTTTACAAACCATTAATGTGTTTTATTGCTAAAGAGCACTTCACTTCATTATACAACCCAACTCGAAGCAAGATACACTTAACACTGGGCAACATTCTTTACCAGATTGCTTCAAGCTATTGCAGCAAAGTCTCTTACTTATCACATACGTTTCCTAAATGCCAATAATATGGCCAGTGTTTACCTAAAACAGCAAGTGAATGTTTACCTAGGTTAGGTACCTGTCCTTCTAACAGTGTGTGACCTGACAGTGTTTACTTTACCCCACATTTCTGGATATGCATGTACACAAGTGCATTATTTAATATTTCATCATACTATATAGAATGTTTTGCACACTAAATATGAGGCAGAATGAAAATAAAAATATACAACAAATCACTGTTCTGCATGTGTCCTGGTTTAAAAAAACAAAAATAATGTTGATGAGGAATTGACAGCTTTCTGATGCTTTCCTTAATAAAGGAATATATTTGCAATTAGTGTGTACAAACTCATGCACTCTAAACTTACATCAACCATCACTGAATTGCTGTTCAATTCTATTGTTTAACTGGTCCAAACAAGTAGTAGTTGCAGGAGCGAGGGGAGAGTATTCTAATGGTATACAGCTATTTCCTCCAGTTTTTCACATGTTTACACTGCAATGTGGTTCTGCACTGTCATGGAGAAGAGTGCTGGTATCACCTGTTGCAATTAGTAGCCTTAAATCTTATTTAAATACTGGCAGCAGCATTTATTCTTCTTCATTCATGAAAAACATCTGATGTGTTACATCACATTGCTTTCCATATGACTTATTTTTATTTAACTTCTACAAATTATTCTTACACAAAACTTATTTAGCTATTTCATATTAATCGAGATAAACCCTTGCAGAATTAGTTTCATTGGGCACACATTTTTTGTAGGTACAAGAGGGATACATAAACCAAAGCGATAGTAAAATATTTTATTCACTATATGCTGGCCTTGAAATTCCAGAGAGACCTCTGAGCAAAATTTCCAGTCCTTCACGTCCACATAGAATGAGACGCTAAGAACCATAGCAGTTAAAGAGCATCCATAAATAAAATTCAGTTTTAATTTTTTTCTTTCTTTTCTTTTTTGAATTCCATATCATTGCAAGAAACAACTGAATGATGATCACAAGTAACACCTTAGAAATGGCTGATGCTGCAAAAGAAGTTATTATAAATAAGTTAGATTTATATTTTCTGTGTAGTATGTATTTATTTGTATTTTATGGTTTTACCATTTACACAAAATTATTCAAAATTCTTTCTGAAAGTCTTCGCAGACTATTTCCAGAAAATTCAGGTTACACATTTTATTTATTATGTAAATATCTTATGTATGGTATTTTAATCTCAAAATTGTTAGAGCCATTTTTGAGAAAATAAAAAATAACAAAAACTTTTCCATGTAAAGAGTTGAGGTAGAGAATTTTCTTGATAATCTTTGTGTCGCATCTTAGGAAGATACTCAACTTAAATACAAAGTTTAGTGTTTATTGGACTTTTCATGTTTGAGTTATTCTGTTCACACACACACACAGTAAAACAGCTTTTTTGGCATTCAGGGAACTCAAAACACGTTATTTCTCATGAAATCTCAATATTAAATTGTTTGGTACAATGCAATACCTCTGCTTACTAGTTATGTAACAGAGAAAGTAAAATTCAACCATCAAGATGCTCTTGGAATGCTAAAACATGATTGCAAACACCTTTATTGTAAAGCTTGTTCATATATTTACGTTCCTAAAATCTTTCTTTTTCAAATTGCGCCTGGAGCCTTCTCAAAATTTAGAATAGTTTTACATCTTCTTTGACAAAATAGCCCATTGTGTGTACATGTGGCTGTGATAAGCGACAGGTTTTTGTTTCACAAAGTAGTAGTAGACTTCACATATCCTCATTACTTGCCATTCAGGCCACAAATTGGTTCCCTTACTGTCTGTGCTCCTAGAGAAAAATTCCAGAATATGTTTGATCCACCCCTCATATATGTATAATCGTGCAGCACACAAGGTTCTTTGCAATTAAGATCAATAATAGCTGCTAAGTTGTGAAAGTTTGAAAGTTTGATACTGCAACATGGCACACAAACATTTACATTCAAATCTTTATTGCTTTCCTAACATTATTACACATCATGAACGCTAACACACTTTGCGATTAACATATTTAATGACATTTGTGAAATATATTATCACTTTTATTCCATATTCACCAGTTACACAACTCCCATCATGTGCATCCCACCCAAGGCATTATGAGAGCATTGCTCCTGTTGCCAACGTTGGTCCTAAGCTGCAAGACGTAGCCCAACATTGAGAGCCCTAAGCCGCAAAGCATAGCCGAGGGATTTTTTTTTAAATAGAGGAATGGAGCAATTGTGGCCAAATGATGCAACAACAGGGCACAGTCATAGGATTTGTATGACTAAACTCAATGATCCAGGATAGTGTATATTATTATCTTTCGTGAGAATCCATTAGCCACATTTTTTTTCTTACAACAGCTCCAGACAGAATGTCCGCCATAGCCACCATATAAGAACGGTCATTAAAAAGGGTGCATGGGTGGGCCCAATGATTTCATTCAGGCAACAACAGCATTTAACTCTCCATAATAATAATAAAAAAAACTCTGATTCTGCAAGTATTTTACTATTATTTAGTTCCTATCCCCTACTGAAAAGGTCCTACTACGTAGAGAAAGTAGGGGAAGTATTGTATTCCACCCAAACATTCAATGTTGAGACGTCACCAGAAATACATGTTTTGAGGCCTCCTGGATCCAAAAAAAGCATTTTTAGAAAAAAGGTCTGTGTGTGAACTGCATAACTCAAAAATGAAAAGTTGGATAAATACAAAACTTGGTATTTAGGTTCAATACCTTCCAAAGACGCGATATGAAGATTTTCGGGAAAATCCCCTACCCCAAACTACCCTTTACATGGAACATTTTTCAAATTTTTTTATTTTCTATGATTTTGATTAAAATACCTATATGAAAGATATTATTTACATTACAAATAAAATGTATATCTGAATTTTTTGGAAATAGCCTGTGAAGTCCTCTTTCTTCAGAAGAAATTTTGTATAATCTTGAAACGTTAAGCGATAGACGAAAACGTACCACACAAAAAATGTAGATCTCTTTAACACACATAATTTATTTAAAGGAAGTTTTTCGTGGCATAAGCAGTTTGAGATATCCATTATTAAAGCTTTGAATTGTTCATTTCTTGGTCATTCTCTTGAAATCTTTCAACATTTAGTTGTCTCTCGCGATTGCATGGAAACAGTATGGAAATTTAAGGCCAGCATATAGCGTCTAGTTCTTAAACATTTGACTGTCGCTGTTCCCTTTGTATCGAAATATACAATGTAGTATTTCTACAAGGTTTATTTGGTTTAAAATGCAGTAGATAGAAAAACAATTTTGAGTAAGAATAATTTGTATATCCACTAATAAATGACAGGGTAAAGAAAGTCATGTGAATGAATCATCAGATTTTTTATAGTAATGTTTAACACCAATTCATACTGCATACGCACCACAGGCAGTGGACAGTGAGATACATGAAATAAAATTAAATAATAATTTGGAAAGGTAACACTCCGCCTAAGTTTTGGGACATCATAGCTTAGTGTTCTTGGTATGTATCCAAATGAAGCATAATAAGACGACAGAATAAATTTAAATATTACTAACAAAGCAGGATGGATCCTATACTCAAACTTCACTATGACAAATGACCAGCAAAGCCTACATTGTGTTTACATTACATGTATTGAAATTATCGACATACCTCTGAAGTAAAGTATTTGGTTTACGTGCTCTGAAGATACACCCAGAAAGTTGCATTTCCCTTTACTGCTACCTAACAATCAGATGGCCTCACCCCAAGTTACTTGAAACATTTTTAAGTTATTATTAGAGCCCAGATGTTAGGCAAAACAGGCAGCGCCGTGGCCGAGTGGTTAGACCGCTCGCCTTCCACCGAGGCGGCCCGGGTTCAATCCCAGGGACCTGCATGTGGGATTTGTGGAGGACGAAGCGGCGTCTGGGCGGGTTTTCTCCGGGTTCTCCGGTTTCCCCCGCCATTCATTCCACCAATGCTCCATCATCACCTTTCCTTTCATCCATTTCACCAACATTTCGTTTCATCTACTTCCTTCATCCCATACCAGGCATCGGGCTGATCACCCATCCTGGATGCTCTGTCTGATCCATGAGTGTCTGCTCCTCGACGGGTCTCTGACCCCAGGCACCCGCTTGTAAGTCCTGGGGGGTGTAAGCCCTACATAAGAGGAGGGTAAACAGATAATGAATGAATGAATGTTAGGCAAAATGCCTTTTTCCCTAGGTGGTAAAAAAATCAGAAGTTATGTAAACAATCATGTTTTGAGGTATTTGGAAGGGATAGAACCAGTTTTTATTTTGCCTAATTTGTGCTTTTAGGTCTAACTACCTATTTGTGTTGTAAATGCCAAGTTTTGCCTTTTGTGAATCAATTTAAAAATTTTCCAATTTATTTTTAATTTTTCTATTACATTTAGAGAACTCTAGACACCACTTAGACATCCTTTACATTGGAATCTGACCACCTTTTATATTGTAATGTTTGCTAACTGCTAAGGCAGCATTAGATTTGAAAGTAGTTTCCCCAATATCAAGAAGTGTAAGGAAAACATTTATATGAATAGTGATCATCAGTTACTGCTGCATGACAGCAAACATTATTTACAATATATTGCCTAAATTCAGTCAACCATTGAAAAATAAACTTCACAGTTATATTACTCAATTTGTTGCCCATGTATTTTCAACTGATGAAACAGTTTTATTAGCAAGGTTTGTGAAAACACAGTCACAAAAAAAGTATTTTATCAATCAACAATCAACATGTAACAACAAAGAATGGTGATAAGAAAATAAGGCTACTTCCAACATCTAGCAAACAGATTTGTGTAAATCATTAGTTGATGCCAGCAGTCTAATACAATTACAGCAATACCTCATGGTAATGTGCAACAATAAAAAATGTATAATCTACATTATTATTTTTAAAGCCTTTTTAAATTTACTGTGCCTTTTCTTAAATTTATTTATTGTCATTTTTATATTCATTATTATAAATGCCTAAACTAGGGTTCCCATAAGGTTTTCATTAAAAAGGGGGACTTTTGCAAAATTCTCACAAAAAAATCGGGACATTTGGAAAAAAACATGGAACAGATAATTATGCTCTTTCTATTTTAAATATGGCTGGCATTTGCAGAAATGACAGTAATTTTAAATCTTCATATTTAAACATGTATGTAAATGACTTATAATTTGTTAAGTGCAGGGAAGTAAAATTTAATATAAGAGTGATCAGTATAGGAATACACACACGAAAGGAAGATTACTTAAATTTGCTATTTTAACTCTGCCATTTCCATAAATGAAACAGTAATTAACAAAATTTACTATAAATACTATAAAATCTGAAATTTAGTAGAACAAGAAATTATGCATTTGCTGAACCTTTACTTGCTATTCTTTACAATCTTCAGAAAAGATTAATTTCTGATACAGTACTTGTCAGATGTGAGTTTTTTCAATCATTTTGGTTTCTTTTTTATATAAATGACAATGAATTAAAATGGGTCTCAACTTACAGTTTGTTTCTCTCATCAGACCACATAAAATTTACTAAAGAAAATATACCTACGTTCTACAGATGCATTGCTTCCTGGCAATTCAAAACAAAATCCTATAACATAGGTATGTCATATTTTTAACATTTATGTTTTCAGCTCTTGGTCTTGATATGTTATCATATCAATTCATTTTGTACTTGCTCTTTGACTGTTCACTTTTCCCTGTAAATTTGCTGTCCAAATAATTACTCACACATGAAAATTCATCAAATAGCTTATCTTCATCCACTGAAAAATTTGTAAAAAAAAGAACAGGTTTCTTTTAAAGAATGCCACTTCAGTTCATATTTCAATTTCATCCAATCTATAGATTGAAGTGGTGTCAGAAAGCGTAAACACCACTCCTCAATATATCCAACAATAGCATCATACAAGTTAATGAAATGTTTATAGAACTGCTTAAAAGCTGTATGTTCATTATATTCAAGTATTTAAGCTGATCAGTCACAAAAGTGATCAAACATTTTTCAGACTTTCTGGAATTTATCTTGTTCAATAAGCTGTTGATTTCATTCCTCACCTCTATTATACTTCTTCTTTTTCCGTGAATTTCAACTGACTAACAAGGAAATGGAGAATGGTAGTGACAGTGGATTTTCAAAGAAACTTTTAATTGCAACAGGACATTTGTTCCTGGATAGGAAATATGGCTTTAGTGGGGTATATGTATCTATAATCCTCTCTACAGCTGGCAGAAGTGATAACCGTCTTGTTTCCATGAGGCTTAAAATGGCTTTATATTCCATTTCTGCAAAATCACAAAATGATTTCAGAGACTCAACTCTTACAATATAAATATGAAAATATTGGTATATTTTATTAACAATAAGTTGGGAATCAATTGGTAAACGTCTGATCCAATCTGAACTGAATTATGCAGGACACCTAAGACCTATTAGTTACCTTTTCTTGTAGCTTACGATACAAATTGTTCTTTCCTTTTTTTTCCCACCGAAATATGCATTTGTATTGTCAGCCGAAATAACTACTACCTTTTCTAAAGTTCAAACCTTTTTTGACACTTCTAGCACATAGGAAAGCAACATGTCAGATGTTTCTCCACTCAAAATAATTAACCCTATAACTTTTACCATAATCCCCTTTTCTGGATTACACTGGTCAACATTTAAGATTTTTTATGTTAAAAGAAGTACAATAATCACCCATAGCTTTTGAGGAATTGCATGGATAACATTTCTGGTAATTATATATTTTAATATGTGTAACACCTTAGCTAGAATACCTTCTATGTATCTAAAATGAATGTGAAGTATATTTTCAACTTTACTTTGCTTGAGGAATATCTTTCGAGAGCAACAGTAGTCTGCCAACATATTTGGTGTCCATTTTCCCCGGTAGCATCTCAGCGATGTTCGTCACTGACAGTGCCGAAGTTATCAGGGAAGAAGTGAAGATGGGAGTCCAACATGTGTATTTTCAAAGATATATTACATCCCATGACCTTGCAGTTCTCAATCAGCTCACTGACAAGTTCTCTGTAATGTACAGACCTGTAGTTTCCTAGAAAGTTTATGACAATGTTTTTGAAAGAGAACCATGGACCCCATTCTTGCATATATAACAGGCTTCCAAACTGTAAATCTTTCATAAGTTCTCTAATTTGAAAGCCAGCAAATGTTTGATCTTTTAGTTTCACTTCACTGATCTTTGGAAACTTAGTTTTCAGGAACAGAAATGCACTCCCATCACGATCCATTGCTTTCACAAAGTTCTTAATCAAACCTAGTTTGATGCGTAATGGAGGCAATAAGATTTTCTCAGCACTTAAAAGTGGTTGATGAACAACATTTGCTGTCCTGGATTGAATGACTCTCTCTTTAGTCAGCTTTTTTTAACATGATTGCTTTTATCTCTACTATCTTACATGCACAAGAAACAGCAAAATTTTGTATAGCTAAGTTGTAATCCAAGTAAGATAGCTATCATAGAAAGTGTTATTCAGAAGTTAGAGACAGTGAAGTGAAACAATAATTTAAATGAATCTTGAGTTGGTGGATACACTAAAACCTCACTTATTTTAAATTAATGGAACATGTTTCGAAAGCACCACTTGCTTTCATCTTCAGCTTTTTTCCAACTGAAATTCATTTATGTAGTGAAGTGAATTTCTGTGTGAGCCAGTTTGCCAAATTATATGTGGGTGAATCAATATTCTTTATTATGGGTCTGATTTTTTTGCCTGGTTTATGGATTTTTGGGAGTGCATACAATCTTGGTAATGTGGGATGATTAGGTTTGATTCTGGTTTTTTCTTTATCTGTTAGGGTTTTAACTTTATTCATAGAGAGATTAAAGGATTTTATTTGAGCTTTTAGTGGATCTGTTTTGATTTCTGTCTGTGTGTTATTTACAATAGACTAAGTATCAAGAACTCCCAAGGTTTAATCACAAAAAAGTAGAACCCACAGAATTGAAACCGGAAGATAAATTAGTATCTTTTGATGTTTTGATCTTTCCCATGTATCCCTATAGATGAACTAAAAGAATGGCTTACCCAAAACAGTACAACACAAGACAAAATATGACCTTTTGAATCTCACAGAACCTTGCATCACTCAGAACACTTTCAGCAATAGATACTACCAGCAGACTTCAGGTTTGCCATAGCAACGCTCTATCACCCTTCCTCGCTGACATTTTCATGAGTATTTTTGAATCACACATAACCACCACCTTTCCGCATATTTACACTGATTTCTGGCACTGATATGTCAATGATATATTTGCAATAGTACCCAACAAGTTCATCCAGGATGCCCTCAATATTACTCAATTTACAGAACAGATCTGTACAATGCACTATGGAAACAGAAAATGAAGGTACCTACTCAACCTTTCCTAGATTTGAAAGTAATTAGAAACCAGAACAAGATCAATTTTGGGATACACAGGAAATTCTAAAAACTATATAAAAACACAATAGTTTCAACCTGGTACCACACAAACATGCAGTCCTGAACAGTTTGACCCATAGATTCGTTTACACACCACTAACAGAAACAGAATACAAACACATAGTTAACACAATCATGAATAGCTTCACCAAACAAATCATTGACAAAAAAATAGCATATTTTAAGAAACAGAAGCACATTAAAGACACCACAAAACTCACCCAACAAAAAAGCAAAATGATCAAGAAGTTCACTTTCCACTACAAATTCCACATCTTCAAAAAACACATTTGCCTAGCTCCACAAAACAGATTAAGTCTAGAGAAATTACTCTGCAACAAATCAAAGGACCAAATTCTCCAGAACAAAAAAAAGCAGGAATCTCAAATTAATTGCCCAGAATGTGACCAAAAATACATAGGTACACAAAATGAAATTTAGAGACCAGATTAGAACACATGAGACACATCAAACACAAACAGATGGACAAATCTAGGGTTGCACATCACTTTTGGATAACAAATCACATCACACCAAATATAACTCACTTAAAACTGGTAAAGCACGCAGCAGAGTTGGATACTTGGGAAAAGTTACTAATCACAAAACGTAAACACGATGTGATGAATTTTGAACTGCCACTAACAAACCCACTATGCAGTTTCATCACTACACCAGATTCCACGAGGAACCAGTCGGCCACTTCTGATGATGGGAACAATTAGCTCTCAAAACCATTCAAGTTGTAAAACATGTAAGTGATGTTCAATGTTTCAACTCCAACTCAAACTTCCTATATAACTCCTTTCAAACTTGTTTTCGAGGAGTCAATGAACAAACACCAATCTTCAGGTTTAGGTTGAACACCCAGGGACTCCATCAAAGAATCAATGTTATTACAGAAAACTAGGACCTCCTGTGTAGAAAATAAATGCACAAATTCCTTTTGGTATTGATGAAAGAACTTATTTTGGTACTAGCCTTTCAATCTTGAAGCTAGTAATTCAGCTTTACTTTCAGATAGCCCAAGATCACAAACCAAATCATTTAGATCCTCCTGTGTTAGAAAGTGCTGTTCGTTATGGCAATCCTTCCACAAAATCTGGGTCACTCTGTTGTAATTCACCAATGTCATCAAAACTCAAAACTTTCAGTCACATTTCCGTTGTCTGGTGGAGTTGGTATGGGAAGCCCTGGTCCATGAGGCATTGGTCGAATTGCTGATTCTAAAGATGGTTATTTAACATTGTGTTTGGACTTTTAACTTATTCCAGATATATTTGTCAAGCAGAAGTAACAGTCTGTTATATGCTCCTTAGGTTCCTGCCACATCATAGGAACTGCAAAAGGCATATATGGGACCCTTTTAACCAGCCAGAGTTACACATTCAGCACAACAAATTTCCGGGCCCAAAACTTATTCTGGTCTACTTTATTGTCAAAATAGCATTCATAAGCTCTTTTAATTTGAGGAGTCAAATTTTGCCTCTGCACTTTTAAAGTGAAACTCGCCACAAATGTAACAAAAATTGTTTTTATCATTTACACATTTGCAAGAGATTATCTTCCTTCTAATTCACAATATTTAAGAAAACACTATTAGCTGTCACAGGTTTAGCTTCTTTCATTAAACAAAGCTTCTACTCCTCTGGCAACTATGCAGGGCTCTTTCTATCTGTAACAGACCTTCCTTATCTGTTGGAATAAACACTGACCTGGGTGGGAAATCCATACTTTTGTGAGAAGCTCATTGTTGAACATTGTCGTTCCTGAAGTTAGACAACAATCGCCTACAGCAAATATATCATTTCTTGACCTAATGAAAGACAATTATTTTCTTTTAATCAGTACATTTACCACCCTATTCTAATAAACATGAAAACCTTTTTTTTAATATTGTAAAAAATTGGTGGATGACGGAACATTTCTGGCTTCACTTTTGGATTTGGCAGATGCAAATACATAAGAATCAGCAGAAATTATTTAACATTTTCATTGTTGACCAGTATTATAATTAGACTGTATAATATGGTTATCCCACCGAATATTACGTGCATAATATGCATGTTGAAGAAATAAAGTTATATTATCTCAATTAAAAGAAATTGTGATGTTGAAAAAGTTTGATTAAAACATCTAAAATTGGGCACTTATCTAAGTGCACTAATACAAAGTTATTTTACAAATTTCAGATGTCACATATTCTGAAAATAGAAGTTCCAATACATAATAAACGACAAAACTGTCAAATTATCATCACTTAAATTTGATTAGTTTCTTCCCATAATGTAAGGATTTACATCATTCTCTGAGCTGAAAAATAAAAGGGATTTTAACACTCCATTTGTATAGAAATTCTGGAGTTCAAAGCTTAGTTCATTATAGCACTCGTACTTACATATTTACATACATATACAATCAACAAAGTTACAAAATTAAGCTTAACATTTTACATAAGAAGGAAAAGGATACAATAAAACCCTGCTAGCTCCTTGTTCATTATGCATATTATATAAGTCTAGACATTTTACATATAATTCCGCAGAATTAACCTTTTTTGACACTTCCAAATCCTGCTTGTAGAATTTCTCATAAATTTTTATAACCGTATCATTTTAAAATCATGAAGAAATATACTGTGATTCGTTAACAAGGGAAACATTTAAAAATACCCACATTTTTAAGAACTCTCAACTAATGACGCTGCTCATATATTATTAATAATGGAAATTTGCTTCAATTCCTTATTACTTTTTTTTTCCAGGGGATGTGGGCATGAAAAGAATTTTAACAATCCGTGTCAATTTACTCTTTCTGTTAACCATAAACTTTCTTTGAATTCTGTGCAGAGTTTAATCTACACAGGAAAATACACAATAAATCTGCTTGAAAACGCTTTAGTGTTGCTCCTAACAAAATGTGTCAATCAACAGTCCACCAACACTCACGTGGTAAACACCATCGAATACTTTTTTCATAAGATAGGACTCTTATTTGCACTTGTATTGACTGCAATTCAGGTATAAAATGTACTTTCCAAGAACTAGTGCCCAAATAGCTTTTTGCACTTCAACAATCATTTCCGCCCGTTTTATTACACATATAACCTTTGAAGAGTGTAATAACAGGTTAGGCTGTATATACTTTGTTGTTTGTACCTTGCACCACCACTATTATTATTTTTTATATAAATAGCCCCCTTTAACTTCTATGGTTATATCAAGGACATTTGACTTGAGAAACAACTCATTGACTGTAGTTAATTAAATGGTTTTAGTCAATTCTAACTTTAAATATGCATTCACTGCCACATGTATACTTTCAGACTCTGCAGAGGCTAGGGAAAGATTGTAATTAAACAAAACTCCCCCACCCCAGCCAGAAATCAAATCTGGAACCTCTGGGATGAGAAGCTTAATGTTTACTACTCAAAGACAGAGTCCAAAGTTCAGTGTCATTAATTTCAGAATTTGTTAAAGTATTATGGGCTTATGCTGTGTTTCATTGAACTATACATGCCTAATAAGCTGGGCTGTATTTTTTTATGTATATAAAATTGTACATTATTTATTATAGATCCACAAGTTTTAATTGTTATATCTGGACAATAAAGTAAATACTTCTTTTCTCTCTCTTTTTAAAATCCATAAAAAGTAGATAGAAGTTTTGAAAGTTCACTGACTAAAAGTTATAACAATATTTTATTATTATTTTTTAATTTCAACCACTGCAAACAACGTAATGACCTGGTTATTTAAATTTAAGCCAATATATGTTGTTTTTGAAAAATAAAGTGATGTTGAATAATGTTAAACCATTAGTGAATCTGTAGAAGCAAAGCGGTACAGCTACAAAGCCTTGTGTAACAAGTTTTTCAAAATATTATGTACATTTCATTATTTTGGTTTACTGTTCTTTAACCAGGTAAGTCATAAGGAATGGATGGATACACTCAGATCCATAGATCTTAGATTTACCAGACATTCCTCCTCTGATAAGCAAAAATCCAAGAAATCACCTTATCCAGATGATGCACCCAATTCAAGACCTCCTGAATGTGATAGGCACCCTAGCCTCACCAAAGTGGCAAAGGATTGCACATTGTTTTATAAAACCATTTAATGCTTCTTCTAATCAGATCCCACATTACAAGTTTGTGAAATTTACAAAAGCATAACAACTTTTCACACAAATTTTCTCTAAAGCAAAGCCACTCAAAACCCTTTGCTTCTAACCACATCCATCCATATTTTAAAATAGAGAGTTGAGGGTTGTTACACTACATCACTATGATATTCTTACTTGAACGCGTTTCGAGAGATGGCTTGTTCCCATCGTCAGCATTTTCTCTCAACTCAGAAAGAGAGAAAAAAATGAGAGAAAATGCTGACGATGGGAACAAGCCGTCTCCCGAAACGCGTTCAAGTAAGAATATCATAGTGATGTAGTGTAACAACCCTCAACTCTCTATTTTAAATTATGACACATCACTGTTACTAGCTTCTAAATCTTCAAAAGTAGTCCATCCATATTGTTTTAGTGCTTAAAAGAATTTCCATAATGTAAGTAAATGTGCTTCAAACCTCAGTTGTAATATATCTAATAATATTCTAGCAGTAATCAAAAGCCTTTTTGGAAATACACTTTATGACTGTAGTCAACAATTTTACAGTTTATTTTTACTTTCTCTACCACTTACCTTTGATATGCAAGTATTGTATTTTACCCAAAAATTTGAATTTGAGATTCCATTTCAAATCTACGTTTTGAGATCTCTGAATCTCTTCCCAAAAAAGAGAGTTTTAAGAAAAGAGTGAGAAGTGAAAGTTGGATAAATACCCGATATGATGGTGGTGGTTAGAATATATTGTTCTTTATTTATTAAGAAACTCCATGAAAATGACCTTCAAATCACAAAAAGCTGTAGCACTTTATTACTCACTGTGCTTCAAAAGAGGAACAGATTCCAAATATCTGTACTACTTATTCATGCTATATACAAGTTGATTAATTTGCTGTTTGTGTCATTGTTTATATTTGCAGATCTGCTCAGATTGCATTAAATGGGAACTACTGCATTACGCCCAAAAATTTAATAATTATGTACATTTCACTGGAAATACACGTTTTTAAGTCAGCTGAATGAATAAATTAATAAAAAAAGCATTTTTAGCAAAAGGTCTGCATGTGTCTCCCCTGTCTGTTTGCTCTAACAATTTTAATCAAAATATCATATGTTTAAGATATCTGCATGACAAATAAAATGTACATTTAGAATTTTCTCTGGTTAACCTGAGAAGTCCTCTTCATTCTGAACGACTTTTGTATAAAAAAATGGACATAATGGTTGTAAGAGAGAGACGCAATCTTACTATACAAAACATATACCTATAGATCTTGTTAAAGCACACAATTTATGTAAAATATAAATGTTTATTTCTGAGATATTCTTTGTTATGCTTTGAATTTTCCAATGCTTAACACTTTTTTCAAGTTGTGAGTCGCTATTTGTTTTTCTTGGGAACATGCAAAGAGCTTGGAATTTCAAAGCCATCAATAGCAATCTGCTTTTTAAACATCTGATTTATAACCTTAGCTTAATGTGTCCTTATATTTACAATGAAATGTATCTTGATTAACAAGAAGTGGATAGAAAAATACGCTTTTATAAGAATGGTTTGTAGAGCAGTGAGTAGTGTGTCGTGTGAATATACAACCATTAAAATATGGAGGAGGATTAGCATTTTGTTTGTCAGCTATGTTTTGTATAACATTATCTGGTTGAGATAGAAGGAGTATGCTTTCTCCCATGTTTAAAGAAATAAACAAAGGTAGAAGCAGTAGCTTGTAAAGGAGAATATCAAATTTCTAATTAAATCTTTTTTTGCCTTGTATCACAGGATAACATTTCAAAATTAGGCAAGGTCAGTGCAACAGTGTGGATTTAGAATTGTAATTCTGACAAGTTATCCTGAATGTTTATTTTTAAGAGACCAGATTTTGGAAAATATAACCTTTATCAAATTCCACATCTGCATGACTTGTCAGTTTGCAATTCTAATCCAATCACGAAGCACCTTAAAACGCTTTTCATGGAGAAACAATGCACTTAAGCAATTAGACTTGCACTTTATTTGATAGTTTTTTAAAAAAAATCCGTAAAACATCATATAAAAAGCTGTAGAAAACCATCCTAAGTATTTAAGTACAAATATAAAACCATTCTCACCAAGAAAAGTAACAAAAATACTTTTATCTGTCTTTAAACATTAAAGGTATATCAACACCACCTTCTGAAAGCAGAAGGCACACCAATTTCATTTATATGGCAAGTAGCATTTCTGCTCACAGAAATATTAGTATGTCCATTTTTATTGTCACCTTACTGTCACTGCAAAATTTAACATTAAGTTTCCTATCTTCCTGGCAATAAATGGCTATTAGAATCTTGAAACACAGATAACTGTGTTTGCTTGCTGCAGAAAAAAATGCCCGTTTCATTTTCACATAAGAAACTTGCTCACAAAAATATCTTCTAACACAGTGAATATTTGATCTATGATTATATTCTGCTGGAAAGTAAAAGCATTTTAATTAAACCGGAGAAAAAACAGTTCTATTGAAGAAATAGCCTTAATTAATCCTGACCAGGATATTTACTGATATTGTATTACAAACAGTTTTATTAAAGTAGACATGTTTTGCAACATGCCTGTGACCTGCTCTGCCTACAACCTCTTAACTCTGTCACAGTGATATACAGATTACATTTTATGGTTTATCAGCCACTGCACTAGAAATACATGCTTACTGATAGCAAAAACTATTATCATACTTGCCAACTTCCTCAAACTGAAGCCTGTAAAACTTTCCCTTGTCCAGCAAAGTGTAATAATTTTACAATGATCTGAAATTTAGAATGCGTAAAATTTTTAGCACAGTAAACATAGAAAAGTTACATATAAAATAAATGGGAATTCCATTTCACAATAATCCTTGAAGACCTAGTATTATTGCTTCTTTCTGTCACACATACTGAAATTCTTCCTGGTACCATAAAAAGCACATATTAAAACAAGATCACCACTTCCTACTCTATATTTTATGCTTCATAACATGAACTATAAACAAAAACTGTCACAATGAGAAACTTATACCCTGCAGTCATATAATGTGAATAAGACAAACTTACATGAGGGAGTTAACTTTACAATTAACGTCATCCATTACCCAATGTTCTTGTCTATTTACTGCTGGTTACTAGTCAGCAGTGGTGCAATCAAATTTTAAATCAGCATGCTATGCATTTTATTGTAGGGGGACCATCATCATGATGGAGGACAGACACACAGATAAGCTTGGCCTGTCATAATGCTGTACATTCAGTCTGTAATCTTCAGTTACAATATAACGCAATCAAATTTAATGCTTTATCATATCCATAGTGAAAATCTGTAACACTTTGAATCTGCCCACAAACAAGTAAAAAAGCCTCCTTTGCTCTAAAGTTGTAAAAAGACATCCACTCCCATACATTTTACAGGCAAAGCATAAAAGTTGGCAAGTATGTATCATTGATGCTTAAGTGTATAAGGTGATCAAATTTATTTGGACTTTCCCATAGAATGTATGATATATATTTGCTATCTGTACACTGTTCCTGAAAGGGTGATAAAATGTAAACAATGAAGAGTACAACCTTGCAGCATGTTCAACAAATAAAAGTGTATCCACACAAATGCATTTTTGTTAACTTTGTTCATACTCTTCATAATGTTTTAATACTTTTCCATACGCATAAACAAAATAAAGTGTTTCTACAAACTGTTTAGCTAGGTTTATGAACAAACTTCTTTTTTTTTTTTTTTTTAAGTATTAACTTTTTGTGTTGGTCAGCACATGATCTTGAGTATTGCCCACCAAGAGGAGTACAATTCATCTTAATTTCTTTTTGATTAGTGTGACTAACAAAGTGACTTTTATTGTGAGAGCTCTGCGTGAAAATATGAGCAATATCTGTGGTTGATAAACATATAATGGAGCAGTGCATCCAAAAGATTATAGCATTAATTGAGCTTTATCAGAAATATTCTTTTGTGTCAGCCTCCAACTTGGGAATAGGGCTATTAAGAAAGATGTATACATGAAAATGACCTAATATACGTTGCAATTCACATTTTAAATTCAAGTGCTCTATCCAGCTACTTATCAAAACAGATCCTTCAGCTTTGGGAAGTAAGTTACGTTTCATAAAAACAAACTTTCAAAATGTGACATAATCCCCTTAGCTTTTTATGGCTATAACTTGATAACTG
This sequence comes from Deroplatys truncata, assembly GCA_030765065.1. Lineage (NCBI taxonomy): Eukaryota > Metazoa > Arthropoda > Insecta > Mantodea > Mantidae > Deroplatys > Deroplatys truncata. Next base: position 57,888,309 of record CM060981.1, read on the forward strand.
TTACTCTTAGATCACACATGCCATAAGAGTTTTTGTCTCCAATTTGTCTGTAGAATTGGATCTTAGAGAGTTAGTGCACGAATTTATGGACATTCTGTATAATGAGCTGTAAATAGTATTCTGATTTTATAGTACTCAATCATATGTTGTCTGTATTCTTTTGTCACTGTGTTACTGCTTAATTTTCAGAATGTATATACTGCATTTACTTGGATATAGGACTCCACCACCTACAGCACCCCCCTTAATGTTTGAGGCAAAATTAAAAATTCTGGAAAATTGAAGAATTCCTTACATCAATTTAAATCTGATGTTTGCTTATTAGCTTCCGTGACAAGCAAACAATGCAGTAAAACCCACTGACAATAAGTTTTTCTGGCTACGCCAATCACAGAAGGATGGTAAAGCCAACCCCTTCCTGGTTCCCACCCACTCACATGACTGCTTTGTTTGCACTTTCTTTACGTGTCCAGTCTATCTTTGATGAATACTGTGAGTGTGAAAACATGAGTACCAGGAATCACGGAATGTTTTACAGCCTCTTTTAAATTAAATGCTGTCGAGTTTGCAAATAAAAATGGTGTAAAAGCACCATCTCATGAATTTAACATATAATCTAAAATGATTTGATATTGGCGCAATCAGAAGGATCAATAGTGCTAATTAGGAGAGACTAACCATAAATCTTTTTATGGAATCCAGAAAGGAAAGCAAGAAGAAGTCAATAAAGTTCTAGAGTGGACTGTTGAAACAAAGAACAGTGGTCACACTGTAGCACAAGAAATGCTGTAATTTAAAGTGCATGAGATTGCAAAAAACCAAGGGATCTCAGTTCAGAATTTAAAGCGAGCCGAGGCTGAGGAATGATTCCACAACAAGAGGTACCGTATTACTATTCTTCCCTTGCTTAAATATTTTTGTTAAGCATAAACATAATTACCTATAACCGTATTAAACACAGGGATTTTCATCTTACAGGTAGCCAATTTTTTATTCGAGTTTCTACAGGCCATGTCCATCCACCACATTATGCATCTTTCTGGAAGTTATCGTAGCACGGGATGTTAACAGACTTACTATTAGAGCAATGAATTGTTGATTACATACGTAACTTTTATTTCATTTAAATATCTCATAAATAACATTAAAACAAAATCGCTTATTTTTTAATTACTCCTCTCCAAATCAATTAATTTTACAAAGCTCGCACCTATAAGACCCTCCCCCAATTTTGGAAGCAGAAATAGGGAAAAAAGGGAGGTCCTATAGCCGAGTAAATACAGTAATACTTCTTACTTATGCACTCAATTTCATTATTTTAATTTTAAAGTTTTACTATATCATATTGGTGTGTTGCATAAACTGACTGTGAAATTGTATCACAATATTTCAAACAGTGAATAAATAATACTGACACTACAAGGCACAAAATGGCATTAAGCTTCCTACTCCACCTACTTCCCCTCTTAAGACACTTTCGCTGTCATGCTTTATATCAATTCCTCATATATAAATGGCAGAAAAACATATTGGTGTGGGCAGAAGTAGGTATACCATAATAAAATATGAAGTATGATATAGATTTATTAACACATAACTTTAAAATATACTCTTGTAAATATTCAAACTATTGGTCTTCAGAATTCACACACACTGCTGTAGTCTTAGATATGACACTCAAGCATATTTTACTGTATCATTTCTTGGCAAGCTCTTTAACGAACTCAATCATGTCAAAGTGTGTGGTCTTCTTGCACAAACCTTATCTTTTAGAACATCCCTAAGAAATGTAGTGGTTACCATGCTAGCCTCTAGTTCCCGAGCTCACAGGTTCAAACCCAGCGAAGAGCGATGGATTTTTTTCAGGCGTAAAAATCCTTAGCATGGCTTCCTTCGGAAGGGAAGTAAAGCCGGTGGTCCCGTGTAGTAGATTTACGGCAAGTAAAAGAACCTCAAGCCTGATAAAGAGGCCTCTGAGCAAAATTACCGGTCTTTCACACCCAAAATAGAATGGGACACTAAGGACCACAGTAGTTAAAGAGCGTCCATAAATAAAAAAAACTCAATTTCAATTTCCGTAAGAAAGAAAACCATACGATTAAGATCTGGAGATCTTGTTGGTCATTCAGTTGATTCCCTCTGTCCTATTTACTTATTTTTCTAAAAAATCATAAAATTTATGCTTAGTGAGCAGGAGGCCCATCTTGCTGAATATAGAACTCATTAAGTTGACCACCCATAATATTAGATGTATAATTTTATACATATTGTATACCTACTCCTGTACACATAAAAACTCATTTATACAATGTAATTATTTGTATAGGCTTCTGAGAAAGTCCAAAATATATTTCATCACCATGCATAAGATCTTTAAAATCTTCAAAATTCAGTGAGCTTACAAAGATATTTTTGCATTGTGCATACTCTTCAAATGTGTTTTAATGCATTCTATGAAAATTCAACATTGTCAAATTTTCAGCAGAAATTCTTATTTTGAGCTTAGTCCCCTTATTATATAGTTTATATACAGTATATATTTTTACCAAGCAACAATTTTATTCAAGAGAGATGATCTGTAATTAATAAAATTTTGCTGATGAAGAGAAAATTAAATTACAAACAGATACATAATGCTTATCTCAATCTCCCTCTGCCTGTTTCTTCCTCCAAAATAAAACATTGCATTAAATTACACTGCAATATGCACATGACAAAATAAAATTTTACCAACAACCTTCAACAAATACAGCTTGCATTTTAATCTGTACACATTAACACCAAAAAATATATGGCAAGAAATCATTAGTAAATCTCAGGCATTCATAAAAAAAAAACAATCAATACTACACTTACAGCAACTACTAATAGATAATTTAACAATCACTAAATAATTTAGTACAACTTCCTTCAACATCCACAATTTTGATTTAACCTGCAGCATTTTTAGAACATAACTCTTTAAAAAAAAAATAAAAATAAAAGTCGAGATGATTTGTCACAGCCAATATAGGTAGAACATATCAAATCATCTCAGTTGAAATCTCTTACAATACACACTGAGTTTGAAGAGGCAATTATGAAAACTATATGATCTATATGAGTTACAGAAATTCTACAAGATACACAAAAGACCACACTGCCCCCTTAGTCAAACACAATAAATAGGTTATTTGATTTAAATGAGTTGTACACCTACAGATCTACAGTATGTGTGAAAACTTCTAGTACATCTGTTTCTTGCTTCTGCAGAACAAATTTGTGCATAAAAATTTAGCTGGTAACAATTAGAAAGCCAGAACAATGCAATGCCAATAACCACAGTAGTAGTTCACAAAGGGTCTAGTTTTGGTAGTCAATAATCTGGCATGGTGGCTACAAGCATATTAAGTGCATAGGACAAACTTAAGGGCTGCTGTAAGATTTCGCAAGTGACCACGTACCAGAAAATGCTGGACAATATGCAGAATTTTAAGGCTCATTTTGGTAAAGTGCCACTGAAAGTTAAGGGAGAAAAAGAGAAAAAAACAGCATTAATCTTTTGCCAGCTCCAACACTCTAAAGCCCTTGATATTTAAATGTCCCCTACCATCCTAAACCTTCCAGAACACTCTTGCTTACATGTGTTTACCCATCACATTGTGATAATGGAACAGCACCCGGCTGAAACCTGACGTAATGCGATCACCTGCAAAGCATCCTTGTACATGTGTATACATTCATTCTCTGTTGAACCTCATCTTATGTAGGACTTACACCCCCCAGGACTTACAGGCAGGTGCCTGGAGTCAGAGGCCCGTCGAGGAGCAGACACTCATGGAGCAGACAGAATCTCCAGGATGGGTGATCAGCCCGATGCCTGGTATAGGAGGAAGGAAGTAGACGAAGCGAAATGATGGAAAGGTGATGATGGAGCAGTTGGTGGAATGAATGGCGGGGGAAACCGGAGAACCCGGAGAAAACCCGCCCAGACACCGCTTTGTCCACCACAAATCCCACATGCGGGTCCCTGGAATTGAACCCGGGCCGCCTCGGTGAGAGGCGAGCGCTCTAACCACTCGGCCACGGCACCACCGTACATGTGTATACAAATAAGCAAACTTTGACAGAACATACACATGCTGTGTCAAATATTAGAAGTTACTCCACAGCTCGTATTGGTTTGCGACAATGGCTTCTTCATCTTAAACATCCCGTAAAGGTCTAACAGATGCAAACATTTTACAAATACTAGACGAAAGCACTAATAGTGATCTCACACCATTTTCAATCGAAGAAGATGAAGATGAACACAATGTCAGGAGACAATAGATGTCAGATAACTTAGAAACAAGTGAAGATGGGGACATCAGTAATAACTATGCTAAGATTTTGCAACTGACCTTCAGGAAGAGCTTAATGCACCATCTTACAGGAACATTTACATCTCCAAGTGTACAGGTAGGAAGACATGTTTGAATACCAAAATTGCATTCCTGGTCTTTATCACTTAGAGAAAATCTCAAGTTGTGCAAAAATTACTGCTTTGTGTTGAGAAAACTAAAACAGCTCCATTTGGAAGGGGTAAACAACAATTTATAAATGTAGATGGTGTGATCGTCTGTTATATTGGTGTTTTTTGGAGTACCATCGGCAGCAAAATTTGCAAATGCAAAATTACATGAGTTGATCAATCCATGCTTTAAACATTTATGAATAAAATGCAAAAATAATTTAATTTTCTATTCTGTAGGATTTTTATTTTTCCAACGCAGGATATTGTGTCTTCTGTACGCAATTACATTTAAATGCCCATTTAAAAAAAAAAAAAAAAACAGCCTTCCTGGCCATGCACTAATGTTTTAAATGGAAGCAGCAAAGGGATAAGGATGCTGTAAGAAGTGCGAAACCTTTAACTCTACTGGAAACTTGTTCTACATCATTGATTCAGTGGCTAGATTGGCAATGAAATCAATAAGGAAAGCTGCCACTGAGTTGGATATAGGTACCATGATAATGCATGACCACATGAAGAAAGACTTAAAACTGAAAGCTTTCCACCTTGCGACTGTGAATGAATTAACACAAGAGATTTGAACAGATACCATACGCATATGAGAACATAGCTGTTTTTATCTTCATGGAGGAAACTGACACTGCAGTCTTTCACAACAGAAGAAATAAACAGAAAATAGGTGTACTGGGACTTTTAACCATCACTGTACATCTGAAGGATAAATAAAATAAATTTCACACAAGTCAAATGCAATAAATTCTCTCTTCCTTACACCAATGAAACCCAATCACCTGAACTACAAATAAATATCGCAAGTAAAATGCATTGTCTCTAATCCTTCCTATAGAAACCTTGCTAAATGTAACATGCACCTAAATAAATACATATGTAAAAACAATGCCCAAAACAGCTGCTGCTAGCTTTAATGTTGCAAATGTGTCGGTGATAATTAGGGATCTAGAACATTCGGATATACACCTGTATATGCAAATCAGTCAGACTCTCTATACACATAACACATATGCCTCTCCATAATTATTTTTGTGTAACACAAACAAACATTGTACGATACAAATTAACACTGAGATAACATATTTTAATGCATTTATCACAATTATTTGCACTTCTGTTCATTATAAACACCCAACCCAAAGCATTATGGCAACATTGCTTCCACTGCCAACATTGGCAATCTGAACATAGTGGAAGCCACTGATTTAGGGCCCTAAGCCGCAAAGCATGGGCAAGGGACATTTTTTTGTACATAGAGGAGTGAACAACAGAGCGTAGCCATAGGATCTGTTAAGCTAAACCCCAATGATCCAGGATTATTGGCAACATTGATTTAGTGGCCTTTTACTACCTTTCATCTCAATGGCACCAGTTTCTCCTATTTAACTGCTGTCACTAAAAAGTGGGTGATGATTTGGTTCACGCAATATCTAATGCTTAACTATCTCCTTTTTCATTCCAGATTATTCTGGATGCACTCTGTCCTTGATTTTATAAGCATTTATAATGTAAAATGTTAATTACCATATATGGGAGTGGAACCGAACATTCTTTATAGATTATCCTCAAATCCTTGAATATCTACTGCATAATTGCATGGCTATAAAAGTATTTAATCAGTTTAATTTTACACAGATGAAGCTGCAGTCATTAATTTCTAATAAGCTGTCAATAATATTACAATCAAGAAACTTAATAGCTTCGCTATGTTACAGTCCCAAGGGATTTAATTTTTCAATTTATTCTAACATGCACTTTATCATAATAATAATAATAATAATAATAATAATAATAATAATAATAATAATAATAATAGCAATGGCGATCATAATGATAATAATAATAATTGTTACATTTATTTAAGGATACTCAGTATTGAAATGGCTAATTTCATTAATTTCAAGCAATTTACTTGAAGCTTTTGTTACAGATTTGTTTCACCTAATTATAAGAGAAAATTACTTTACGTGCTCCTGTGTACCTCTCTTTCCAAGAAAATAATTTTCAAAAAATGAAAATCCAGTCATATATGAAATGTACAATATGATGAAATAAAGAATTTTAAACCTTTAAATTTTGTGTGATATTAAAACCGACTTTTAAGTAACTCTAAATCCAAAACTGTTCTTAATATCAACAAAAGACATTCTAGATATCTTCAAAGAATATATGCTGAAAATCTGAAAAGAACTGGGCAACAATTGCAGCGCGTGAAAAAATTTAAAGCAGTAAAACATAAGAAAACAAACATATGAGAAAATAAGTTTTCAAATTTAATGTGCTATTTGTACCCACTTGTGTATATCCATTTAAACTTTCACTTTGGACACTTAAGTCAACAAAAGGGAAAATTGTAATTAGATTCTAGTTCTTTCCTATGCAAATTAAAAAAAGGGTTTTTTTTTTCTTTTCTTAAAATTATTTCCAAAATTTATCAAGTTCTCTTAAGAGTACTAAAGAGGCAATTTTTTGTTTGTTTGGTGCTTTCCAGATGATGATACACCCACAGAAGTAGGCAAGCACTTAAGTTCTGGAAAGAAAATGGTTGCCATATCTTTTACTAAAATGGGTCATCTGGTCACATGCACAATTAATGCAAGTGGTACATAAATGCATGTCTGTCTAAAATTAACACCACTTGGAAAGCCAAGCATTTAAAATCAAAGCACAGACATCACAATAATGCTTCAGTTCATTGAGCTATATGGATTGGTGGATTTCTAGAAAAGGTAGATTGCTGCCACATCTATCCTATTCGCCTGACTTGGACTGCTGCAATGTTTCTCGTTCCCAAAATCCAAGAAAAAATTTTGAGCAGAAATTTTTATTGGATGTAAACCCATTATTGCACACAATGCTCTTGGTGACATCCCAGGGGAATTTTGTACGGAAACATTTTCTAAATGGCCACCAAAGGATAGAAAAGTGTATAGGTGCTTGTGGGAAGTATTTTGAAAAGTTGTAACACTCTTTTTTGTAAATAAATTAATTTTCATTACAATTATTCCATGTTAGGAATTTACAATGCACTTATGAGAAAATAAACACTCTGCTTAAGAAATATCTTCTTAAATCTCAAACGGGGAAGCTACATTAAGCGAGGAGTCTATATAGGAAAGATGTGTTTCTACTGAAACGTTGTGCAAAGAAGGAATGCAAAGTCTCTACTCTTACTTCATAACAACAGGACCTCTCAGATATTATTACATTCACTAAGATTACATTGTATATGAAGCCGTAATTGCAATCCTTACGAGAATGTTGGTTGGGGAAAGACAAATCTTGAAAACAATCATTAATTATGTTTTTAAAAGAATATAATCACATTTATACATGGAGAAAGACTTATTTTACATTAGAAAGATATATGGAAGTTGCACTATCGCCCGAGATCATATTATTTCTCAAAATTATTATTTATATAATAATAACTAGTAAATGAATTACAACTATCCGGGCTTGTGGGCCGTGGTCTAGAAGGCATCGTGGATACCGACGTTTCACCAAGTACAGCGCTTGGCATCTTCAGGGTGAAGTGATTCAGTGTCTGCGGTGGTCGAAGTCTGAATGTGGATACCGGAGGATGGCGCTCTTATATGGTGGGGGTAGGCGGGGCTTACTGTGAGGTCCTGTGCAGTGATTGGCTCACATCTTTGGGAGTGGGTGGGTTTGGCGAGGTATTATTATGTCTGCTATTTCTATGTGCCTGTTTCTCCAAGATAGGTGTCCAGGCTTTATGCACATGGAGAGCTTCTTCTTTCCGGTTAAAATTGTTTTTGTGTTTATATATTTCAATGGCCTCCCTAGTCGAGCATGGTAGTTTGTAATTGTAGATAAAACTTTGGTTTCCTTGAAGCTGATGTCATGGCCGAATAATAGCGAGTGTTTCGCCACAGATGATTTTTCTGTTTGTCCTAATCTGCAATCCACATTCAGACTCCGACCACAGCAGACACTGAATCACTTCACCCTGAAGATGCCAAGCGCTGTACTTGGTGAAACGTCGGTATCCACGATGCCTTCTAGACCACGGCCTACAAGCCCGGATAGTTGTAATTCATTTACTAGTTATGACACCGGCCGTGAAAGCCTCAGTATGTACATATATAATAATACACTGAGTCAGGTTTAAATAAACAAACCACTAAAACTACACATTTTACCTTGTGAAGTATAAAATGTTTTCGGGGCAGTTATGCCATCCTCAGCTGGGTCTTAAGGAGGATTAACTACCCCAAAAATATGTTTCTTTACTTACACAAGGTAAACATGTGGTTGGTAAATAATAATAATAATAATAATAATAATAATAATAATAATAATAATAATAATCACTTCACTTTACTAAGTTTCAGCATATATATGTATTATTCTCATATTGAAAATTGTGCTTCAAATGATGAATAAAGTGTGAGGCTTCCATTATTCAAAATTCAATTCAAATGGAGCAGCAACATTGCGCTTGAAGACATTGCAATTTTAACATGCTGCAAGATTTATTTCAAGGGCTGACCCATTAAGGTAGAATTAAATATGCAGTTAACCAGTTGAGAACACTAAAGCTGGTTCAAAATAACCAAGAATGGGAACCAGAATGGAAACAACAAAATGTGTGTTATTATGTCAGTGTTTTCAACTAACAGGAAGACTTCGCTAAGTTTCATCTTATCTGTTCCCTGTAAAACAGCATACTGGATTCATATTGTTAGTATCTGTCTGTACGGTATGTTACTCAAGGAGGCCGTGAATTAAAACCAATGCTAGAGCTCTCTCTGGTCATAAGCTTGAGGAAATAGAACCAGAACTGAAAACAGCATAGCATGAAAATCTTTAATGTGTGCCAGTTATTACAAAAATATTAAGAAAATACTTTATCAAGAAGAATCAGAAACAGGAATGGTGCAGTTTTTAGAAAATGTTTATTGCATTAAAGTCTGAGGTTGTTACACTGTGTAAGCTGAATTACAAGCAGGTGTAAAAATGTCATACTCATGTGTGAAATTAAGTTTCCATGTTACTACCAATAGCCAAACTTATGTTCTTCGCTTCCTTTTTCTTTTTTGCATTCTCATTTTGGTTCCTGTTCCTGATTGTAAAATGTTAAGGAGGAGTGATGCAAGAAGGGCTGTTCGGGAATGATCCAGTGAAAATGAATATTCACTCCAATGAACTAACCACTTATTTCTAATGATCTGACATTTCAAATACTTAATTACATTGTTAATTGTTTTTCCATACACGTATGTGTAGGCTGAGGTTGGAAAGGTAGAATCAGACTGAAAAGCTGGGATCTAAGCCGTGGTAGCTCAGTTGGTTAGAGCAACAGCAAAAAATTAAAAATTCTTGGTTCATATCCTGACAATGGCATTGTGCTTTTCAGTCTGATTATACCTTTCCACTTCATAGCATTCACAACTCATCTGAATGTCATTTGCTGCCTGTTATTATCACTGAGCTGAACACTGGTATAAAACTTACAGCTGTAGCTATCCTACATGTGTTTCCTAAAGTAAATGAATAAGGTGGCCAAGCATTTTATTTTTTGTAAGATGTATTTGACTAAGAGGGCATTGATGTAGCACCTTGTGTTTTCTATAAGCTAGTCATTGCCGGAGGACGTGCATATGCTTTGGGAATGAAACCGTATTTTCGTGTCTTGGGATGATATGCCCACAGCCACCCATCAACAGTTTGATTGTTGAGATCTGCGTAGATCCAATCTCCTCTTCGTACTGAGAGGTCATCGGGTGCTTGTGCCTAATCCATTAACACAAAACACATTTCAAATGTTAAAAGAAAAATCTAAATAAGTTGTTAACTATTAGGCCAATGAATGATTATTTTTCTTTCCACACACCATGTGTAGGCTAAAGTTGGAAAGTTAGAATCAGAACAAAAATTTAAGTCATCGCTGGGATTTGAACCTTGGATTTTCAGCTGCTGCTCATTAGAAAAATAAAATTGTTTATATACAAGAAAATATTTAAGAAGGGGAGATTTTTTTTTGTAAATCTTTGTGTTACATCCTTGGAAAATGCTGAACATAAAAAAAAAACTTTAAATGTTCAGCATTTTCCAAGGATGCAAACAAAGATTTTCAAGAAAATCCATCTCAAATATTTTCTCGCATATTTTTGTAATGAGCAGCAGCATGGTAAGCTGGTTCAAATCCTGACTATGCCACTGAATTTTTCAGTCTGATTCTACTTTTCCAAGTTGTTAACTATTTGCACTTAATATAATAAACATGCTAGGTTAAAGCAAAATTACAAAAATTAAATGTAAATTCTGCATCTAATAAAATATCACAAACTGTCTTATAGGTACATGAAATATTACACCTAAATCTTGACACATGTGCACACGCCCTGAAGTAATCTCAACAGAAATGTTTATTATTCACACTGCTAGTTGGTAAATGACATTTCAAGCAATATGGACTAGAATACATCCTTTAGCGTCAACGTTTTCATGGAAATGGAAGATACAGTGACATTACATTACATTATATTTACCTATTACTGTGTACATTACAAGCTTTTAAAATCGCAATGAAAGTATTAGATATAAGGAAAACTAATATGGACTCCATATATGACATAATCTATCAATGGTTGGTGAAACCAAGCTAATAATAATTAAATCATACATTGAAACTTACCTTATAATCATATAACATTACAAGTTCAGTTCCATGATATCGAAGGTCATCATTGGACGGAGATGTGAGAAGATGAGCGTTACTTTGAGAGTTGAAGTTGTTATTTACATTCTGACTGTTGCTCTGATTTAGATGTCCTGTTAAATAAAATGTTAATATTTTCAGTTTTGGACAGATACTACTTATAGAAACTTCACGTTATATAGACTTATATTGTGCACAAAATGAGAGAAGTAATCTAACATGAGCCAATAGGATACATTGATGGTAATAATGTGTTGTTAGCTGTGCATGCGAGGAAGAGAAAGAATGTGACAATCCCACTGGAAGTAAAACAAATTTGTTGACAGAATCAATAGGTGGTATTCCAAAATTCATTACATTATCTTTATTCTTTAAAATATTTTCTCCCAAATCATTATATCAAAAATATATATACTAAACTGTATTCACTCTTAGATTGATCTGTGCCAAAACAAATCCACATGACCAGTGCACCATGGTACGACACAGTAATGCATGTAGGAAAGTAGTCGCATACTAATAATCTAAATTTTAGAATGAATTTATCCTTAAATGGTGTAATATTCTATACAACTACCTAAAAGTTTAATTAACATTGATTTATATGATAAACAGAACTAGAAGTCCCAACATGCAATTCGTATGAGTCACCTGATCCGAGTGCACAAAATACTGTTTACAGCCTGAAACCAGCAGTTTCCTTTTAGTATCATAGAGGACAGTGAATTTGCTCTTGCGTCTTCTCAACTTACATAAAGCATAAGCCGGGCAAACCATCGAATAGTGGTGAAAAAAAATGTGTTGAATGTTTATTACAAGTCATATGAGAAATATCCAACACTTACGGTGAAAGAAGTGGTGAAATTAGCTGAGTTCACTGGTGTTTCGAGTACAAGTATAAACAGTGCTTGTAAAGAAAAATAGGAAATAGGAAAAGTTTATACCCGGAAAAAAAAAGAAAGGGTGTGAAATGTGCAATGCAAGAATGTAACGGTTTTGTGAAGAATGCAATTTGTGTAACAGTGTACAATTTCGTTTTTTAAAAATGAGTCGCCAACAGTTGATAAAGTGCACTTCCAGAGAGCGAATAAATGTCAATTATCGCATATCTGTTACTTTCCGTTTCACTCTTTCTTTTAAAATTAACTATTATTATTATTATTATTATTATTATTATTATTATTATTATTATTATTATTATTATTATTATTATTATAAGTACAAACTTTTATTTTGTTGTAACTATCAATCTTAATTCCTGTAATCCCTAGTATGCTAGTCACCGTTTAAGTTGTCAGAATAAGGGCTTTATTCTTTTTGCATTACGTGCCGCATGTACTTGCCACAAATGGTCGTGAAAGTATAAGTATTTCTGGCGCGAATGGCGGAAGGATACATTATAACGGTGCACTGGTCATTGGGTTTTGTTTTGGTGCGGATCAACCTAAAAGTGAATACAGTTTAAGTATTTGTATATTTGTGTAGTTGCTTCACTGCTACTTATTAGATGTGAAGATGTTTAATTTCTTACACAATGGCCAATCTTGGGTCACTTACCTGATTTTAAATTCAATTTAGTGTGATTCAATATAGGATACACAATTGAATCATGTCAATGTAACGGATAGAAGTAAAAGATAATAATAAATATGAACATTGAAATAAAATCTAGGACATAATAAAAATAACAAGGGTCTGTATTACAATAAATGTTTGTCAATATATTTATATCAACATGACACATACAGTACAAAGCTAGACTACCCTAAATATTCCTCAATGCTACAGTAAGCCATATCTATTAAGAATCATTCCAATGCTTTTTTAAATTAACTATAATTGTTATAAGATTTAATTTCTTTGGGTAGTGCATTGTAAAGCTTTATCCACATAAAGCTACGCATGTTTACGTAAAGATAAAGTCTGTGGCCACGGATGGAAAAGTCATTCTTATTCCTTGTGTTATAGCTGTGGTTATCTGAGATAGTTTGCTTTAATATTTTAAACATTATAAATACAGGTGTTTCTGCAAGTGTAAAGACTAGGTAGTGTTAGGAGCTTTAACTGGCAGCAAGTATTTCTGCAGGAGTCATTGTATAAAAGATGATCTAGGTACCTACAGCTCTTTTTTGCAAGGTAAAAATTTGCTTTTTGATTTTCTTTGGTGGTGCTGCCCCACAGTTCTATGGTACATGTGATGCGTGTCTGAATAAGAGCAATATCATCCTGGCAGTATTATTATGAAAAAACTTTAAAGTATCTCAAAACAAATAAGTTTTTACTATCCACTGATGCTACATCTGTAGCATAGGTAAATGTTCTACAGAGAGAGCCAACAGACTACAAACCGGACACGCGATGTTTTTCCTGTCCACGTCCTCGGCGCTCGTTGCCGTCTGCCGCTATCATAAAGGCACAGATGAAACCATACAACATTTTTAAAACTACTTTTAAAGGCTTTATTTACCAATATTATGAACGGAGACGCTGAAGCTGGCCACTGTCGTCGTCCATACATTTTTGACACCTCTTTAGGAAACTATCCATCACTTGCCGTAGTTCACGTTGAGAAATGCTGGCAATTTTCTGACGGATATTTTGTTTTAATTCTTCCAGGATGTGTGGGTTTGTCTTGTACACTTTATTTTAAGTTACCCCAGAGATAGAAATCGCAGGGTGTTAGATCAGGGGACTGAGGGGTCCACAAATCTCTACTAATAATTTGTCCTCAAACACACTTTCATAAAGTTGGTAAGCAAAGCCTTTAAAAGTAGTTTTAAAAATGTTGTATGGTTTTATCTGCGCCTTTCTATGATAGCGGCAGACGGCAACGAGCGTCAAGGGCGGAGACAGGAAAACCCTGTGCAGTCGGTTCGTAGTCTTTTGGCTCACCCTGTACATATGCCTAGTCCTAACAGTTTTGTAGTATTTGAATTTTGAAATCCCCTATGATTGTGACCTGAGCTAAGGAATTGGTATTTTTAAAGTCAAAGTTTGATATTTCACATCTGGTTGGATTTATGTATAAACTTAGATCTCCAAAATATTCTACAACTGATTTAACTCAAGTATCACTAATACTTGAGTTTAATGAAAATAAATTATTAATGTTAATTGTAATTGTAGCATCACTGTCAAGCTACTGAAGTTGAGACAGAGCTGAAAGTTTTTTTAAGCCTACAAAACAAATATGCAATACACTCCACCAAAGTTGTCAGAGACCCTTTCTCCTCAACTGGAGTTTACAGAATTCCATACTTGTGTGGTGCAGTATACCTGGGTACAATGCAGGGGATCAACAACACATGTATACTGATACTGCAGTCAGATCAGTCCGAGAAATCTACCTTGCTGAACAAGCACTCTTTGCAGAAGGATATGCAATATGCCATGATGAAACTGACGTCCTGGCATCAACTACATATTACTATTCATGCATGTACCACATACCACGAGGCAACAGAGATCCACAAACATGACAATAACTTCAACAGAAAGGAAGAAGCACAAAAACTACATATGGCATGGTTTCCAGCACTACAAAAGACAAATACTTTCAGACAGTTAAAGCTAAAACTAATTAGTCTTTACACATACAAAACCATACTGTATTTACTGAAGTTCAAAATACAATGCAGATTAACTCAACAACCACAGCTAGAACACAAGAAATAAGAATGAATTTTACAGACCTTACCATTTTGAAAAGATGCCTAGTTTTATGGGAATAAAACTCTACAGCACGCTACCCAAAGAAGTTAAATATTATAACAATTATAGTAATTTTAAAAAAGCATTGGGATGAAATTTAATAGATATGGCCTAGTATGACATTGAGGAATATTTAGTGTAGTCTAGCTTTGTTTGTACTCTAACATATCATGCTGATATATATTAATTTATTTAAAAGGTTTTTAACAGTGACGGCGAGGTTAATTACTTGAGCATTAGGAGTTGAATTTGGGGCACACTTGCTTCACTTTCTCTGTTATTATATAGGGCATGGTTCAGAAGCCTGGTTTCCATCATCAGTCCCAAATTTGACTCAATGCCCAAGTAATATTGATAATATTTATTGTAATACAAACCCTCGTTATTGCACATATTTTATTATGTCCTAGATTTTATTTCAATGTACATATTTATTATTGTAACCTTTTACTTGTATCTATTACACCAACATGATTCAATCATGTATCTACCATGCTGAATTACAATAAATTGAAAAACCAAAAACCTAAGCAAACCAATCAGCGATCAGTCTTTCACTAGCAACTCCCAAACACAGCAGCTTAAGTCAAACCCTTTTGCTGAAGTGAGCCTATCAGCTCTCACGCCTACCAAACATACTGCTATAAATAATAGCACTGCCCCACCTATCTATTGAATCAGTTGTCAATACACAAAATGGTTCCTTCGAGCGCACCACTGATGATATCTACTACACTACAGATGGAAGGGCTGGAAAAATGGAGAGTTAAGCCCAATGGACCATGGTCATACAGGTCCAGAAAACTCTTTCATTCTACCATCACCATCCGTGAAAGCAATAAGCGGAAGCAGGTAAAAGTGGTAGAGCAACATTTTTGTATTATTTAATGCATTTGAGAATCAGGATTTTTCTAACTGAATGTCATTCATGGAAAAACTTGTTACTGAAGAACAATACTATGACCCAGGGGTTATGGTCCAAGGTTAATGCGAGGTTGGCACCGGGCAGTGGAGTAAACAAGATAACTGCCACTTGCCAGCATAAACACTGGTTGCACTATCGGCAATAACTAGAACCTTTTGGAAGCTTAATCCCCTGTGCATTGAAATAGTTGCAGCATGTTTAAGAACCTTGTGGAAAGATTCTATTGCCTATACAAAAAGCATTCTTGCGGCAGTTAGTCGAGTATGAGTAGAGTTATGTAAGATAAATGAAGAGATAATGTGAACGAAGTGAACTCCCAGTGAAGGTGAACTATATAAAAACAAAACAGTGACTGTGAGAACTGAGAAAAGTGACAGTTGAAAAGCTGGACAAAGTCACAATACTAACAAGATTCCATTGTATCACAGGTATGCGGACTGTGTTCTTCAAAACTTTCAATTTTTTTCTATCATATTATTGCCAAATGCAAATCAAAATGAATTTTAACATACAGCTAAAGGTAGTAAACCAAAACCTATAGCGAGTCTATATGGCACCTATACTTGGCAATGTCCCATTGTTACTCAGCTGAGTAAAAGATTGGTGTTATCTAACTCCGTCACACATCACTGCTTGTTTTATACTTGCACAACCACATGACTGATGCTGAACAGTTCCCTACTTGTGAGCAAAAGAGGGGAAATGTTTCACTCACAATTTATATGCACAGCAATAAGTCCTTTCTCGGCTACTTCAACATGAGTTCCACACATTATCAATCTCACTTCATTAGAAACAAATAGCGTTCAACAGCATGCTCAAAATTCAACCAATTAACGAAATCAATTGCAATGGAGGAGGAAAAGAATGTATTTCAAACAGGCTTGCTTTCTAACTCTCAGTTACTCTCAATTATGTTGGAATAAAGAAAGAAGAGCTATAATCTGTCTCAAACAAGAATGCTCCTGTTATAAACATATGGGAGGGAGGGAAGAAAGATAGAGACAGGAGACAAAACGCTCTTGGGCTGTTGATTGGTGGAGGGGAGTTCATGGGCATTTTCTTTTATTTGTTTTCACACAACAACCACCTCTAAGAAGTACAGCATTGTAAGTAGTTTTCTATTCACTGTTCAGCACAAATCAGTTTAAGGGAGAGAATAGTCTACAAATATTTACATTAATTCCTCTGTATCTTGCACATACACCACAGATGTGTTCTAGGCTTGTGAATTCTGAAAAGAATGCTTACAACAGACATATACATAAACGTATAGATATAAATTAAATAGAAGATAGGTGTAGTTATAACTATTAACTTATTATTGTTAAACAATATGCAACTTAAGTTTGTATTATACTCGGTGCCAAAGAAGAAAGGGATTGACATTTCGCGGAGGGAGAGAGGCGATGTTGCCGCTTACCGCGACCATGTGGAGAGCGCGTTAGAATTGTGTACAAAGGCAACTGGGTTGCATCTAGATTGTAGGGCAGGTATTATTTATATTTGTATATGAAGACAATTATAAAATAATGATCTACATGCAAACAATAGAACATACTAGAATATATCAGAGTAAAGATCTGCGTTAATAAGAGAGGCATACCTGAAATATTGATACTTACTCTAATGGGAAAATGCGCTGATTCTCTCACAGAGCATATTATTAGCACATTAATTGGGATACCTTTACCAAATACATTTTATTCGGTTACCGAGTACACTCAGTTTTTTATTTGGCTCGCTGTGTTTGTCACTGTTTTTGGATATTGTTAAATATCCATCAAAAGTGTTAAATCAAATGCTCAGAACACATGCACAAATACATGGACTCAAAATCACGTAAACACAAAGCAAATAACCGTACAAATAGGATGATGCAAAATAACTTGTCAGTACACAGGCAATCTCTTAACTGATGTAAATACATTAAGCTGTGGCTAAAGGTAGCATTGTTTATAACTGCAGTGGCAGCAGAAGATAAGACGTGCAGTTCATGTTACTGCAACGGTCGCTCGCCAGGCACGTCATGCTAATCACGTGTTGCGGTATCGGCTACAAGATTTTTGCGTCTATCGTTGCTATGGAAACTCTTGGTTCTAATTGATCCTTCTAATCGTTGCTATGACGACCGCTATGACATATCCATTCCCTCCCATTCATTTAAAGCTTTCCACCACGTGGTTAGTAACTGTCAATCACCTTCTTGATTGGCGCTGACTATACTATTGAAACAGTTGTATAATACATAACTTGTATTTATATACCATATGGCCATCTCAGAACAAAGTAGGTCTCAAGGTGAATGCTGGTTTAGATATTGTTTAACGTGCAAACTCCCTTATGATATTTAAGACTGTATTTCCTGAACCTCTCACACACTTCACAAGCCCAGAACAGTTAGTTATATATAATTTGAGGTAGAATTGTTCTTTATTACATTGTTGAATTGTTGTTGGAGTTTGTTTGCACCACGCTTTGGGCATCAATTTGAAGTAGATTGTTTGTTACGTAATATGCTACTACGTATGTAAAGCCGATTTGAAGATGATGTATTTTTGTTGTTACGCTCCAAGTTTAAAAAAAAATATTAACTTTGTTATTAAACTGCTTCTATAGATAGTGTTTATGTTTGCCTCGGCTTTGTCAGTATTACTTTACAGACACGTTTCTCTTAATCAGGGCATGGTGCGACAAGAATGTAGGCTTACACAGATTTTAAGTTTAAATTCACTTCTTTTTATTAATCCTTGACACAAATTAAATAGCACTACACTGATATCAAGAGGTGTGAAATTCTTTAATTTAATACTTGCACTTTGTTAATGCGTATACTTAATTTTTGTTTCACACGAATACGTAATATTTCTTTAGAGAACACATCTTCCATCCAGTCACTACCAAGGTCTGCAGGCAACTGAACATATTTCAAACGTCCAAACCCGTAAACTTCTGTATTTCAAGTCTCTGATTGGCTAATTCTAGTGCAATAGAATACCTGCATTTTACTAAAGCTTTTTCTGGCTGTTGATTGGCTAATTTTAAACTGTCACAAAATTGTACGTTATTGCTGCCCTAATCATGACTAGTAGTATTCAAACTCATTATTGCCTCAAGCTTACCTCATTGTTAGCAACGTTAAACTTATTATTCTCACAGCTCTTACATTATTAAATTATGTAAATGCATTCACATAAAATTATTGAACATGTTTACAATAATATAAGCATATGCAATGACTGTTACATTTTAAAAATTATTACATACATATTGCTTCAAGGCGGGCTGTTATTGAAATTACATATTATATAATTTAATTGAAATTATTCAAGTGTTAAAAATACTGCCTCAAATTTAAAAGCAGTCAGCTTATCATCATGAAGCAGATCTGTCAATCTGCCAAAATAAAACACAGCTGAGGCAAATCATTAGAAGTGACGAGAGGCAAATGATCACACATGTTTTGCAATACTTAGGAAAGAAAACCTGAAGCATAACCTTATGCTACTGCAGAATAAATTTAATTCTGTACCACATAGGTTTAATAGGTTAATGGCTATATCTTACTCAATTTATTGACAAGAAGTTAGTGCTGCTACAGCTGGTGTAGCAAAACTTATCTGCACACATGTAGCATCAAATATGTAACAGGTTGAGGCCACTCTGCCTTGTTTACAACAGAATCATTCTTCTCTGAGATAAGAGTATATAACAGATAATTCTCAAAACTAAATGCGCGCTTGGGAATGACTTATGTGAAGATCAAATAAAATAATCTGATGTGTTACATTCACATGACTTTCTTTAACGTCTATACCTTATTAGTGGGTATACAAATTATTCTTACAAAAGTTTATCTTCCTATCTACTTCATTTTAATCTAGATAAACATTTCCAAAATAGCTGCATTATACATTTCATTATAGATACAAAGGGAACAGCAATAGTCAAATGTTTAAGAACTGGGTGCTATATGCTGATCTTAACTCTTTCCATAACATCGCAAGAAACAACTGAAAATCGACAGAACTTGAAAAGATTGGCTAAGTATTGAACAATTCAAACCATGAATAATGGATATCTCGGAAATGGCTGACGCCACAAAAAATGTTATTTGAAATAAATTGTGTGTCTTCAAGAGATCTACATTTCTCGTGTAGTATGTTTTTGTCTATCGCTTAATGTTTAACAGTTATACAATATTATACAACATTCTTTCCGAATGAAGAGAACTTCAAAGGTTATTCCCAGAATATTCAAGATATACATTTATCATTAAATATCTTTAATATAAGGTATTTTAATAAAAATCGTTGGGAGCTATTTTTTAGAAAATCAAAGATTTTGAAAAAATATTCCATGTAGGGGGTAGTTTTGTATGCGGAGGATCTTCTTGAAAATCTTCATGTTACATCTATGGAAGGTACTGAACCTAAATATCAAGTTTGGTGTTTATCCGACTTTTCATTTTTCAGTTATGTTGTTCTCTCTCTCTTTTTATTCAGGGGGCCTCAAAAAGTGTATTTCTGGTGAAATCTCAGTATCAAATTGTTGGATGGAGTACAATACTTCCTCTACTTACTATTAGTAAGTGGTAGGGAAAGTAAAAATGGAGGACTGGCAGCTCTGAATACTAAAATATTTGCAGCTTCTGCTGTTATGAAAAATCCTGTCTTCACAAAGCAACATTTTGTGCCACATTTGCAATACACAAGAAAGCTCAGTTAACTACTGTGTTTGACTCAGGAGTTTAACTATGACCTCGTGGTTGACGTAAGTAAACCTGAGCTAGCACTGTGTTGTTCTTCAATCTCGCTCTATCGTTTTACACCCTGTTCCTAAGGTACTTATCCTTTCTTTCTCAGGACAATAAATATTACGGAAGTAGCATCAGTAATACATTATATTACCGCCTCAAACAAAACAATTATGATTAAACTTTCAATAAGTAAACCTGTAAAACCTGCATACATGTAAAATATAATTTTGACCATATACATGTAAAACTGCATTTGTTGACAATACTTCTGAACTGCCGGTGTTACGCTATTTTCATCATAGACAAGAAGATCTCAGGTCCACTGCACGCTTGCAGTTCAAGGACAAAGCCATTCTCCTGAGTCAACCACAGTAGTATAACTGGCAAATCATGCAAGGCTTACCCTGTATAACATTTGCTGGATACACAAAGCCACTGGGAACAAATCCTTCCTGGCCATCACTTCGAACAATCCAATACCAATCAGGGTCTTCTCTGTTGAGTACTGTCACAAATTCTCCTCGCTCAACACTCACGTCATTCTCATCTCTGGCTATGAAGGTGTATAACACAATGTATCTGCCTGATGGATCCTGAAACAGCATACATATATTTTCTGTTGTTCATACTTTGCCTCGCTTTATAAAAAAGCCCTCCCTCTCTCTCTCTAATGCACAAATGCATCCACCCACATTCTTTTCTAAAAATTCTTTTTTGGATTTAGGGTGTCTCAAAACATGTATTTCTGGTGAAAGCTCGATATCAAATTTTTGGATAGAATACAACACTTTTTCCACTTACTAAGCAGAAGAGAAAGCAAAAATCTGACCTGTCATACTCTCTACCAATTATGACTTCATATAATTTCATATATATTAATGTACTCATATAAAATGAGATTCTTGTAATCACTTTACATTATCCAGAATAAATCTCCAACCAGAAATAATCGCAAATTAAGCAATATGGTCTTGGTTGTATTCATGATACAGAAAAGAAAATAGAGCCCATGTGGGAAAAAAGAAGAATCATGTAAAATGGTTTATAGATACTGCATGAGACTACTTAAAGTTGTATATCTGAAGTTGTATATGTTGTATATCTGAAGTTAATTGTATGTTTCAATTAGCTCTATATTTTTGGTGTAACAAGTTTCTGTCTTTCTCTTATAGTTTACAAATTTTATATGTGATGTGATGTGATGAGATGCGGTTTAAGGGCGTTAAACAGCTAAGGTCATCAGTGCCCTTACAATGCATAAAATTTAAAGTCCAAAATATAAAAGACGGGTAAAAATAACACATAATTAAAAAATGGGACACACACCCGCAATGTCCAAAAAGCTAAACGCAACAACACACCAAATCCCAAAAACCATGGGAGCATAAGCATGGGCAATAAAAGAGTAAAACATGTCAAGAACTGAAGAATGCGAGGGACATGAGCACCATATGTCCACTGGGGAGTAGAGTCCCCATTAAAACAGACATAATAAAATTACAAAGCTAAAGGACACTCAACGCATCAAATGTGCAGATTAAAATCACTGTCACGAATAAAACGTAAAACACATTCTACAGCACGCGCGTCGTCTGCCAAAACGTTGGCTATGCCAACAGGCAGACTCACACGAATGCGCAATGGAGCTAAAACTTGACACTCTGTTAAGATATGATGCACCGTTAAGGGCGCATCACACTGCTCACATACTGGTGCGGGGTCACCCTAAGCAGGTATCTATGACTAAAAATGCAATGTCCACAAATTTTATACAATTATATGAAATACATTCAGAATGAAGAGGACATCACATACCATTCATAGAAAATTCAGGATATACATTTTATAGTCATGCAAACATCTTAAACCAATGGTATTTTAAACAAAATACATTTAAATTTGAGTCAAAATTAAACTCACTTCATTGATGTTATCTTAACTAGTACATCTTTCTTGAACTATTGTCCACAACCTCAGCCTCCATTCTCAGTGAATGTTGTATAGTTTTATATAACTAGGAAATCACCCAAGACAGACTACATGGAAAATGTAGAGCTCATTAAAATACTGTATTGGCCTAAATATAAGATGGCCTCATGTACAAGACTACCCCAAATTTTTGGAAGTTTTTTTACAAGAAAAATTAGCTAAATAATGAACGCAATTATAAAATATTTACAACATACTGGAATCCCCTGGTTTTGCCTCTCCTTCACAAAGTGAGTGACAAGCGCATTAGTTTCATAAAATTTCCATCTTTGGCCCTCTGAATACTTTCCTTTCATATCATAACTTCTTCTCTCTCCTTTATTCAAGTGATGTGACAAAGATGCTCTCCTTTCTACACTATCTGCCATGACTGGAACACTAACCAAAACTGAATGCATTAGCACAACAGCACCAGGCCGAGCAATACAGATAACGTCAGAAGTAATTGTCAAAGCTCGAGAAATTCCAGTTTATTCATGGCCTTGAGCTCAGCTGGTGCACATGTTGACTCCCACAGCTCAGGACATCAGTACAGTCCAAACGAGTCTCTTTAAATATTAGGCTGCGCATATAAGATGACTACGGTTTTTGAAGCATATTTTAAGATAAAAACACATAATTTTATATTCTGGCCAGTTATACAAAATATGGATTAAGAGAGGTCAAAGCAGTCGTATACAGTAGAATCTCGTTAGCACATTTTTGCAGGGACCTAAGGATTTGGATATCATAGGCGGGAAAAACGTATTAACGAAAATACAAAATATGCAATTTAAGAACATAGTTATGTAATAAAATCTAATAATTACTACGTCTCCATGGGTAATTGAAATCGATTTTGAGTACAATCCGTGTTGAATTCAATATGTGTTCAAATGGATTTGGATACACAAAACCTGAGAATAAATAATTCAAGCTTTTATGTTGGTCAACTTGGATTTTTGAGGTTATGAATGGTTTTGAGAAAATAAATTGCAAATTATGGAAGCGACAAGAGTGGCTTTGCTGTGCATTTTATTACACATGTGATAACAATTTCCGCAAAAAAAGAAGAAAAAATTATGAGCGTGCATCATGTTACAAGTACAATAGGCGAATGTATCTTTGGCATATTCAATACGATTTGAATACGGTAACTGTTTCCATGCAACAAATTTCGTTCTGATCCTCTTCTGATCCTATTTTCCAAGAGGAAAGTTTTGTTTTTGCATTTTTCCCTTCTTTAAAAGCAGTTTTAATCAATTTAGGTTTGCTAACAATTGCGTTTAAGGTTGACGGAGGAATGTTTTAACTTCCGCACTATATCGACATGTTTCATATTTGGATTGTGATCTATTTCAAGGATTTTCAGTTTTTCACTATTGGTTATTTACCACACTTTCTTTTTTTCATTCCAAATGAAAAGTTAAAATACAATCTACGTATGTTTGGTCAACACTCAACAATAGAAACTATCATTGGCATTTACCACGCCAAGGTAAAGCATTCTCTATCCCGCCCACACAAATCGTGTCACACAAATATTTACATACATGCATGTGATTGGCTGCCGGTATCCACCCCGTGACCGAGGATTGACCAAAGTAGCCAATGAGGACGTCAAACTTTGAACGTGTTAAGCGCCTTCTCCCACTGGACCGATGCGGACGTCAAACTTCAAACGTAGTAAGCGGGACCGGGAAAACGTTATTTATTACATTTGGTGATTTAGTACCGGGACTTTTATAATTCCACGTAATACACGGGAAAACGTGTTAATGAGGAACGTCCTAACGAGATTCCACTGTATATGGTACACAGTTTGTGCAAATCTTTTAAGTGTTAGCAGAAATATTGCACATTGCACTGCTTATACACTATCCCCTAATATGACCTCTGACAGACATGCTTGAAAGTTTGCAATTCTTCTTCGTCATAAGAGCTAAACATTTTAATGCTATTTCTGAATGTTGTATATAACTAACCATTTACTGCTTACCTTGAAGAATGGATGAACATCAGGTTGTGATGAAGAGACACTATGTAATGATGCTTGAGAACTTGCAATATTCAATTGCTGTGTTGCCACTGTCACCTTTTTATTGCCGTAACTCTCACAGTCTGATACATCTGCTCCTATAATAGTAAACATAACCAGCATCAAGGAATGCACTCGATTTGTGTACATTTCATAACATTTCTGTACACCTTTCATATAAAAAGCTATTTTCTATACAGGGTGGAAGGGATATATATATATATATATATATATATATATATATATATATATATGGCTATTGTTTTAAGTGTACATGGTGTACTGAACAAAATATTGCAATAACAATTTTTACTTTCTCTACTGCTTACCTATGGCAGGTAGAAGTAGTATAGTATTCTACCAAAAATATCAGGGGAAATACGTGTTTTTAGACCACATGAATCTAAAAATATAATTTATAAAATCTGATGCATTACACTCACATGACTTTCTCTACTCTTGTACAAACTATTTTTATAAACTCTTATTCTCCATCTATTTCATATTAATCGTGATAAACATTTGCAGAAACAATCTTTTGACATGCAAAGAGAATTACATTTTACACATAGGGACCAGTTCTAAAAATATTTGACTATCGCTTAAGGCGTACTATGTTCCCCTTGTTTTGTTATTGCAAGGGCAATACAGAAATACAGTAACCTTTAAGCATCGACATATATCTTAATAGCTGGTTTCTAGGTGCAGCACCATTCTCTTTGCCACAGATTAATACTCTTTGCATATCCAAGACAAAAAAATGAATAACGAATTCTCATTTGAGAAAATAAGTATTGAAAAATTTAAGGGAATAACAAGCAATATCACAAAAATGGTTCACTCAACAAAAAAATGTATATGACATAAATTGTGTATTTTAATGTGATCTACATTTTTTGTGTAGTAACATTTTGTCTATCTCTTATGGTTTAACCAATTATGCAAAAGTCGTTCACAATGAAGAATACTTTTGGAGAAATTCCCAAAAAATTCCAGATATACGTTTCATTTGTCATGAAAATATCTTAAACATATGATATTTTAATCAAAATCCTTAGCCATTTTTGAGAAAATTAAATTTTCGAAAAATGTTCCATGTAAACGGTAATACCTTCGTGTCGCATCTCTGGAAGATACTGAACCTAAATATCAAGTTTGGTGTGTATCCGACTGCTCGTTTCTGAGTTATGCTGTTCACAGACACACATGGACATGTTTCCAAAAAGGCTTTTTTTGGATTCAGTGGGTCTCAAAACATATATTTCCGGTGAAATATCGGTATCAAATTTTTGGGTGGAATACAATACTTCCCCTACTTAGTATACGTAGTAGAGAAAGTAAAAAATTCTATGAGAGAGAGCATAATTAAAAAAAAACAGGTTTGCGAAACAGCAGTGTCAAACTTTTGACTAATATCACTTAGATTTAAGTACATGAACTAAACTGAAGAAAACAAGATACTTTATTGACAAGAAATTGTAAAATGTAAATAAACTGTAGTGATTGTCTACTGAATGAGTGGCCAGGGTCAAAGTGAAGTAGACAATCAAATTGTAAAACTCTTAGCACAAGTACATGAACTACTCTGTATTTTAAATCCCTTTATATATATATATATATATATATATATATATATATATATATATATATATATATTTTTTAATTACTGGAATATTTTTATATTTAAAACAAAATCACCTCTGAAACACAAACAAACAAAAAGTCTGATGTGATACATTCACATGACTTTCTCTAACCTCCATATCTTATTAGTGGATACACAAATTATTCTTACTAAAGTTTATCTTCTTATCTATTTCATTTCAATCCAGATAAATGTTTCCAGAAATAGCTGCATTACACATTTCATTATTGATACAAAGGGTACAGCAATAGTCAAATGTTTTAGAACTGTACATTACACACTGGCCTTAAAGCCCTTTCCATAACATCATAAGATGTTAGTAAGTAGTATTTGAAAAGAATGGCTAAGCATTGAACAATTCGAACCATTAACAGATATCTCTGAAATGGCTGATGTCACAAAAAAACTTATTGCAATAAATTGTGCCTTAAAGAGGTCTACATTTTTTGTGTAGTATATTTTCGTCTATCACTTAACTACAGTTATATAAGATTATACAAAATGCCTTCCGACTGAAGAGGACTTCAAAGACTATTCCCAGAAAATTCAAGATATACATTTTATTTATCAGGTAAATATCTTTAATGTGGTGCTTTAACCAAAATTGTTAGAGCCATTTTTTTTAGAACATCAAATATTTTGAAAATCTTCTATATAAAGGGTAGTTTGGTAGTTTGGTTTGCAGAAGGTACCAAACCTAAATACCAAGTATGGTGTTTATCGGACTTTTTGTTTTTGAGTTATGACACACACATGCATGCATGCATGCACGCACGCACACACATACATAGACCTTTTTCTAAAAATGTTTTTTTTATTCAGGGGGCCTCTCAAAACATGTACTTCCAGTGAAATCTTGGTATCAAATTTTTTAATGGAATGCAATACCTTCTGTATCAATTATATCCATGGTAGAGAAAGTAATAATTGAAGTCTTATATTCACATTCTATCCACTATCATTACATAGCTGCTCTTTAGAAGCTCATTACTTTCTGTACCACATACATAGTAGGTAGGGAAGGTATTTCATTCTACCCAAAAATTCAATACCGAGATTTCAGCGGAAATATGTGTTTAGAGGAATTAAAAAAAAGTATTTTTAGAAAAAGGTCCATGTGTGTGTCTGAACAGCATAACTCAAAAACGAAAAATCGGATAAATACCACACTTGGTATTTAGGTTCAGTACCCTCTAACGATGCAATGCAAAGATTTTCAAGAAAATCCGCTCACCCACAACTTCCCTTTACATAGAACATGTTTCAAAAATGTTTATTTTTTTAAAAAATGGCTCTAACAACTTTGATTAAAATATCATACATTAAAGATAATTTACATGACAAATAAAACATATATCTTGAATTTTCTGGGAATAGCCTGTGAAGTCCTCTTCATTCAGAAGGAATTTTGTGTAACTGGTAAGCGTTAAGGGATAGATGAAAACGTACCATACAAAAAATGTATATCTCTTTAAAACACACAATTTACTTAAGTTTTTCTGTGGCATAAGGTGTTTGAGATATCCGATATAAAAGGTTTGAATTGTTCAATACGTGTCATTCTTTTAAAGTTTAAGCAATTTTCACTTGTTTCTTGCGATTGCATGGAAAATTTAGTTTCCTATTTGGTATTTCTTTATCCCATGGTCTATCATGTTCCTAGATGCTTGTACATATCTATTTGTTCTATTTTTTTTAATTCTTATGTTTAATGAATATTTCCTGCCCAGGTTCTTTTGAAATACACATAACTTTACTTTTCATGAGTTTATTTCCATTCCCTTTGTTCCAAGCTCTCCCCCCCCCCCATTTTATTATACACCTCTGTAGTTTTTCCTCATTTTCTGCTATCAATAGTATGTCATCTGCATATACCAGTACCTGCACTTGGATTGGTCTCATATTCCAGTATTCTATTTTAGTCCATGGTGTCTTCCTTTTACAAATTTTAATTATTTCATCCATAAAGTTAATAGGGAGTAATTAGCTGAGACTATCCTCCTGTTTAATTCCTTTTTCCATATTAAATTCCTTAGATGTTTCTCATTCTATCCCCTTCAGTTCATTATATACACTTTGGATTGCTGTAATTAACTGATTTGGTACATTTTTCTTTATCAATGCTTCTCATACATATTTTCTAGGCACCGAATGCCATTTTGTTTCATAATTTTTAAATCAAAAAATTGTAGCATGTTACTTGATTATTCTGTTTCCAGAGTGAAATTTAGGATTTATTTCTTCCTCAAAGTTTAATAGTTTTAAGGCATATGTGGTGTGCTTTCAGTTTATTATTGCAAAGACATTATCCATGTACCTGTACCACCTATTAAAAAGGTATGGAAAGGCAGATGTAATGTGGATCTCAAAGTGAACATGTATAGATCAGCTAGAAAAGGTGACAACAGGTCTTTGCATCCAGACTGCTGTTTGTAGAATTATGCTTGGAAGGTGTAGTAGGTCTGTTTAACGTATATTTCTGTGAGCTTTAAATACTCTTTCCTATAAAGATCTTCATATCTATTGATTCTAACTATTTCTGCAATATTTCCAAAACTTTTTCTTTGATATGTTAGGGAATAGGTACTTTATATAACAAAAAATCTGATGTGTTACAC
Organism: Deroplatys truncata; assembly: GCA_030765065.1. Lineage (NCBI taxonomy): Eukaryota > Metazoa > Arthropoda > Insecta > Mantodea > Mantidae > Deroplatys > Deroplatys truncata. The sequence continues at coordinate 57,917,165 of CM060981.1, forward strand.
TCACATGACTTTCTCTACTCTTGTACAAACTATTTTTACAAATGCATATTCTCCATATGCTTCATGTTAATCGAGATGTTAATCTTATTGCTAATTCTCTTGTAGATGCAAGGGGAATTGCTAGTTTTTAAGCAATAGTCAAATATTTTAAGAGCTGGTTGCTATGTGCCCTTTGCATTACCAGGACAAAAAAAAATCTGATGTGTTACACTCACATGACTTTCTGTACTGTTGTACAAAATATTTTTATAAACGCTTATTCTCCATATGTTTCATGTTAATCGAGATGTTAATCTTATTGCTAATTTTCTTGTAGATGCAAGGGGAATTGCTAGGCTTTAAGCTATAGTCAAATATTTTAAGAGCTGGTTGCTATGTGGAGTATTCCATTCTCTTTGCATTACCAGGACAAAAAAATGAATAGCGAATTTCAGAAAAAGTACAAGTATTGGAAAATTTAAGGGAATAACAAACAATATCTCGAAAATGGTTCACTCAACAAAAACATGTATATGACATAAACTGTGTATTTTAATGCGATCTACATTTTTTGTGTAGTAAAATTTTATCTATCTCTTATAGTTTACCAGTTATGCAAAAGTCGTTCACAATGAAGAATACTTTTGGAGATATTTCCAGAAAATTTTAGATATACATTTCATTTGTCATGAAAATATCTTAAACATATGATATTTTAATCAAAATCGTTAGATCCATTTTTGAGAGAATTAAAATTTTCGAAAAATCTTCCATGTAAAGGGTAATCTGGGGTAGGGGGATTTTCTTGAAAACCTTTGTGTCACATCTCTGGAAGATACTGAACCTAAATACCAAGTTTGGTGTTTATCCGGCTGTTTGTTTCCGAGTTATGCTGTTCACAGACACACACATGGACATGTTTTCAAAAATGCTTTTTTTGGATTCAGGGGGTCTCGAAACATACATTTCCGGTGAAATCTCGGTATCGAATTTTTGGGTGGAATACAATACTTCCCCTACTTACTATATGTACTAGAGAATGTAAAATTTACATATCACCCATCAGCCACACAAAAATTTCAAAAATCTACAAAGAATTTAATATCACCCTAGTACCAGGAACGGTAATAACACCAAAAGCCTCCTTAAACATTCCTAAACAATGTACATCTAGAAAACAAACCAGGCATTTATAAAATAAGTTGCTCAGACTTTAAAGTGTACATTGGAAAAGCAAAAAGAAATATAGGAAAATGACTGAAGAAAAATTTCAGTACAAGTTTACAGGGAAATAGATAAGAGCACATTGGTGGCCATTTTTGGAAAAATCAATACATGTGTTTAAGAATGAAACACATTAAAACTGCGCTTGGCTGCTTTCAACATTTCACTCATTGTTCAGTGTTAAAATAGGAATGTTTTTGAAGACGTTCGCTTCCATCTTCAACTATCCTGGTGACTTGAGTTTTTAAGAAATATGATTGCCAGATAAACTATTAGATACGTACACCGCAGTTTACCTAATTAAAAAATAAATTTATTATTATATATAACTAATTGAAATTAATTATAGAGACCAAGCCTGGTCTTTGACATCTTTTTAATATATGTCCCACCAGCACGTTGTAACATGGTTAGAGCAACTGCACAGAGAGCAGGAGAACCGTGTTCAAATCCTGGCTGTGGCATTGAATTTTTCAGTAGACTCTATATTAAAAACATGTCATAGACCAGGCTTGGTCTCCAAAATATAATTGATTTCAATTAGTTATATATAATAATAAATAATACTCTACAAAAAGAAAGAAACCCATAAGCACCCAGCAATAAAGTACTGGCAATGGCAAATTGCCATTGAGGTTGTCATTTCTAGTGAGATGCCTTGGTGGTCTGTCTAGGAAACAACTCGAGTCAATTGGGGAATTGTTCAAAGTAGGGAAACGTCCCACTGGCATGTTCTCACAGTAGCTTAATGGGTGGAGTAACCGCATGGAGAGCAAGAGAACCATGTTCAAATCCTGGCTGTGGCATTGAATTTTTCAGTTGACTCTATATTAAACAATAAATGTTGTAGAAACAGCAGCTTCATTTTTTTCCTTCCATTTTTCCTCATTAAATATTTCAGCAGTGCTCTTATGAATAGATTATTAGAGCTGAAGTATTACATAATTCTATTTATTTCTAAGAAAATAGCCATTAAAGCATCTTTGTTAATATTTTAAAAGCTTACGTCCACAACTCCTATCATTAAAACAACAAAGGAACATGTGTCCTTTTCAATCTACAAACACTAGTCCCAAAATAATACACTTTATGAGAAAAATTACTCAAATTAATTTTCATATGTTATGTTACAAAATGTAATGAAGCGTGAGATACAGGGCTGAAAATAAAATGTCTATTTTGCATAATAAACAGTTTCAATGAAGGCCACCTACTTTTATTTCATGCCACCAATGCCATCAGTTTCCACACGATTGCAATAGTCGCAGTAAATAACAGGAATAATGACATTTATGCTTATGCACATGCATGAAATGTAGTTTCTTAATTCAAATTGAATAACATGGCTAAACAAACTCCAAACATTAGGTTTCTTTTAGCACCAGTGCACTGACACCACTTATTTTAACCTACAGCTAATGTAACAATTCAAATTAGCTTCTTACACAGTAAAAACTTTGTTCCAATGAAGTTAAAACAACCACTACATATGCTGTTTTAGTCAGTATTCCCCTAAATTAAGTAGTAAGTAGTTCAGCTACATATCAACTTTAAATATTTTTGTGATATATTGTGCACACATTGACATCAAAGGGGGAAATAAAATATGGAAATCTTTGAAGTGGGATTGAAGCAGTACATTCTGAGTACTAAATATAAAATTATAACCATAGGTAAAATAAATATTAATAACAGTCGAAATAGTATTATTAAATAAGACTGGGAAGTGACCATTACATGTAAAAGTGAAAATGGGTTGAAAAGACAGTACCAGCAGTAGGCTGGAAACTTGGTTGGTTTTTCCCTCAATTGCTGTTAGTGTACCATTAGGCCGCCTGAAAAGCAGATGTGTAGAAAAAGAGTCAATGTTCTTAGAGCCCCAGTCATACAATAAGAAAGAAGACAGAAATCACTGAAATGGGGAGATTGGAAATTTGAAATAAAGAGTTTAGTAAACACTTCTTCATGCGTGTGTGTGCAGAAAAATGAATCGGCCATATTAACCACCAACCCTAGATCCATGTAAGTCCCTGAGGTAGCATTGAACCCGGGACCATTCCTGCAAATCCTATGCCGCCAAATCGGTGCGCAGCACCATACAGGGTACTGCCGCAGGATACCTGCTACATTGGCTTCCACCTGATTATTTTAAACCGCATATCCTTCATAGAAGCATGCCTGAATGATACTCCACTGCAACAGGCATGTATTTACTTTCATGTAAAATAGTATGTACGCTCATAAAAATAACATTTTCTAGAGCTTAAAAGTTACACATACAATACAACATACAACCATCTTTGTTTTACTGTGAATATCTGCCAGATTGATTAAACACTGCTCAATCTATGATTAGCTAAGCTAGAAGATATTCTTCCAGGTTGTGAATATGCGGAAGTTGTACGCATTTTCAAACATTTTCAGATAAATGTGTGAACTCTTGGATAATTTTAAACATTGTGTCAATCTGCCAAATGTAGTACAGGCCCTAAGCTTGAAAACATAGCTAAACACACTAGAGGAAATTTATACGAAGAAATATGAAACTCATCCAATGAATCTACTTTTAGATGTGGAAGATGTTTACAGTGATATAGTTAATACATCAAATTATAAATTGAGTCAGTCACACAATACATCACTTACTAAAATAATTTAGCGTGACATGTTTCGAAAGCTACTGCTTTAATCATCAACTGAATACCGACATCTTTATGTTCATCTAATGAACTGATGTTCCCGCAGAAGATATGACATTCAAGTTCATAAAATCCCCACATTTAGTGAGGATTTTATGAATACCATGGATAACTACTATTTCAGTGGACTACTTGCTGAAGATATCATCAACTGATGGTGAAACATATCCCAAAAAAAAAAAAAATATCTGATGAGTTACACTCACATGACTTTCTCTACTACTGTAAAACTATCTTTACAAACGCTTATTCTCCATATACTTCATGTTAATCGAGATGTTAATCTTATTGCTAATTTTCTTGTAGATGCAAGGGGAATATGGTAGGTTTTAAGCGATAGTCAAATCTTTTAAGCACTGGTTGCTATGTGGCGCATTTCATTCTCTTTGCATGTCCAAGACATAAAAAAAATGAATAACGAATTTGAGAAAAAGTATAAGTATTGAAAATTTTAAGGGAATAACAAGCAATATCTCGAAAATGGTTCACTCAACAAAAAAAAAAAAAAATGTATATGACATAAATTGTGTATTTTAATGTGATCTACATTTTTTGTGTAGTAAAATTTTGTCTATCTCTTATGGTTTACCAGTTATGCAAACGTCGTTAACAATGAATACTTTTTGAGACATATTCAAGATATACATTTCATTTCTCATGAAAATATCTTAAACATATGATATTTTAATCAAAATCATTACAGCCATTTTTGAGAAAATTAAAATTTTCGAAAAATGTTCCATGTAAAGGGTAATCTGGGGTGGGAGGAGTTTCTTGAAAACCTTCGTGTCGCATCTCTGGAGGATACTGAACCTAAATACCAAGTTTGGTGTTTATCCGACTGTTCATTTCTGAGTTATGCTGTTCACAGACACACACATGGACATGTTTCTAAAAATGCTTTTTTTGGATTCAGGGGGTCTCAAAACATGTATTTCCGGTGAAATCTCGGTATCAAATTTTTGGGTGGAATACAATACTTCCCCTACTTACTATACATAGTAGAAAAAGTAATAGAAGTATGTGAAGCTTAAGAGTGTTAAGTCAACTAAAATAAGGTTAATTGTTAGAGTGCTTTGAGTGTAACTATCGGGATCAGCTAATGCTAACAGTACAATTTTGAGTTGTTACATATGGAATAGAAAGTGATATTTACCTGCATTTGTTCTAGTTTCTTGCAGATCTTGTTCTGCAACACCCTCTCCTGCTGCCACAGTAGTTCCATTATTATTGCTACTACTATTCCGTTGTTCCCTTGGCAATTTCTTCTTCACGTTGCTAAGCGCCAGTTCTCCTAAGTGGGAGTTATAAGGTGTACAGTAGGAGTGAGGAATGAATCCCTCCTGCCTACTATCTGCTGCTATTACATAAACCCAGTCGTTCTCTCGATATAGAATGTTTACCACCTAAAGGACACAAATCACAAAGAAATATGATTTCTGCACTGCAAGTTTACAAAATCTCATGCCACCCCTAAACTGCTTTATTAATAAATTACTAGCTGGCACGATAATGCATACATAATTACCAACTTGTGAAATTAAAACCCATAAAAGGTTCCCTTCTCCAGCAAAGAATAACAATCATGCATTAACATGAAATTTACAGTGCAAAATGTTCAATGCAGTAAATATACAAAAATTACATGTAAAATAAATGGCAATTTGGTTTTATAAGAATCTTTGAAGACCTGGTAGTACTGCTTCTTTGTCACATATGCTGAAATGCTTACTGGTATCACAATAAACACATATTAAAGTAAAGAACACCACAGATTTTTAGTCCATATTATATGCTTCATAACATTTATAAACAAAAACTATCACCAAAAATGGGAAACTTACATCACAAGCCATAGAATGCAAATAACAAACAACTTACGTGAGGGAGATGGCTTACAAATTATGTCATTCATCACCGAATGTTCACGCCCACTTACTGTTGGTAACTAGAGATCACTAGTGCTACAATCAAATATCAGCACCCAGTGATGGGGGATCATGTTTGTGATGGATAGGACACACAAATAAGTTCTGGACTATCACTGTATACCAATTAGCAAAGTGCATTCAGTCTGTAATCTTAAGTTACAATTTAATGCAACAGAATTTATTGCTTTGTCATGTCCATGGTAAAAATCTGGTCACAAAGTTGTAAAAATGCCTTCTTTGCCCTAAAGTCATAAAAACACATCCATTCCTGTGCATTTTACAGGAAAACCAAAAAAGTTGCCTTTTTATGGTGAATCCTCCCCTTTATGCCTTATAATTCTGTAAATTTACATGATATTCCAAATAATTGATGAACAATTTCCTGATATTCAAGGTAATGGACATGAAATATGTATTTTTGATTTCCTTACTCTCCCACCCAACATTCCTACAAGTTCTGGAAATTTTGTATAATCTGTAAGTAGCTTTTGACAGGAAACAATCATCAGAATAGTTGGGTCACTTTTTACTTACTCCACCTCCAACCTATTGTAGATAAGGGAAAGTATTTTAACCCACTCAAAAATTTAATGCCAAGATTTCCTACAAACACATGTTTTGGGATCCTCTGAACAAAAAGCATATGCCAGTTGAATACTGTTTCCACATTAAAAACCTTGCTTCATTTGAAACAATTCCTAGGTAAAAATACATTGTAACTTAGCAAGGCTAGAAGAATCATTTGTTATATGAATAATATAATACGTCTTCAGGATGTTTCAGTCGAGTGTTGGCGATGTTTCGCTGCAATAAAGCCAAGTTTTTGCATCAATTCATAACCATGGATGAAACATGGGTCCATCACTTCACACCTGAGACGAAGGAACATTCAAAACTGTGGATTGAAAGGGGAGAATCGGCTCCAAAGAAGGGGAAGACAGTTCCATCTGCAGGCAAGGTCATGGCGTCAGTTTTTTGGGGTGCACGTGGGATAATTTTCATTGATTATCCTCAAAAAGGAAAAGCAATCAACGACGAGTATTATGCAAACTTATTGCAGTGTTTGAATGATGAAATCAAGCAAAAACGGCCACATTTAGCAAAAAAGAAAGATCTGTTTCATCAAGACAATGCACCAGTTCACACATCCATTATCGCCATGGCCAAAATCAATGAGTTAAAGTTTGAATTGCTTCCTCATGCACCCTATTCGCCAGACTTAGACCCCTCTGATTATTTTCTGTTTTCAAAGTTGAAGAAATGGCTTGGTGGTAAAAGATTTGCCAACAATGAAGAGATGGAGTTTGCAGTTGATGGCTATTTTGCAGAACTCGATGGTTCTCACTACAAAACAGGGTATCAAAGCTATTGAACATCGCTGGGAAAAGTGTATCGAGCTGAAAGGAGACTATGTAGAGAAATAAAGATGTTTTTTCCCCAACATTTTTGTGTTTTCTTTGTTAGGTCGGGTACTTCTGGGACAGTCCTCGAATCAGCAACAAACCCAATTACAACACACAGGGGAAGTACGGATAAACATTCCTCGTAATGGTTATTAAAAGATTTTGCAATAAGTACAGCATACATATTCCATAAGGAGATCCAATGGACTTCTGTTTTCTCACAAGGGAAGTACTCAACTGGGCACGCCTCATTTCTATCTAAATCGGTACATAGGTAATTTAAGGTTGACTAATTTGGAAGATTTAGAAGCTAGTAACAGTGATGTGTCATAATTTAAAATAAAGAGAGTTGAAGGTTGTTACATTACGTCACTAAAATGTTCTTACTTGAATGCATTTCGGGAGACAGTTTGCTCCCATCGTCAGCATGTCCTGAAATGATTTTGCCGGTCATTGTCTGGGGAATTTGTGTGGCTAGTGGTATTCTCTGGTGCTGGGCTGATGAACCTCCAAAGGCTGTTGAGTGGCAGCAGTTCGAAATTCATTAGGCGATTCCTGTGTTTGACGATATATATTTTTTTCCCAGATGTCCAATTCATTGCTGCTGTTGATCGGTTTCAAGAAATACAACATCACCCTGTCTCCACAGAATAACCACAATATACAGAAACTACTATGCAACAGAACAAAAGATCCTATCCCCAACGATAAATCAGCTGGTATATATCAAATTGATTGTAATGAATGTAACCTGGTATACATAGGAAGAACCAAAAGAAATCTTGAAATAAGACTTAAAGAGCATATGAGATGCATTTACCAAAAGCAGCCAGATAAATCAGCAGTAGCACTTCATTTCTGGTCTTCAAACCATGATATCACTCCGAACATAAAACTATTAAAACCGATCAACAGCAGCTATGAATTGGACATCTGGGAAAAAATACATATCGTCAAACACAGGAATCACCTAATGAATTTCGAACTGCTGCCACCCAGCAGTCTTTGGAGGTTCATCAGCCCAGCACCAGAGAACACCACTAGCCACACACATTCCCCAGACAATGGCCGGCAAAATCAGTTGAGGACATGCTGACGATGGGAGCAAACCGTCTCCCGAAACGCGTTCAGTAAGAACATTTTAGTGATGTAGTGTAACAACCTTCAACTCTCTTTATTTTAGATTTAAGGTTGATAAAAACATGTAAAAGTCATTCTGCTAGCTTTATTGCCTGTTCACAAAATATTGTGATTCAAAACTTGCGCTTATTCCAGTGTATGGATCATTTGATGTCACAAATGACACATTGCCCCTTTCGGATTTTTGGAGTGGGCACTGTCCACTTGACAGACTGATAATCACACGACAAGAGAATTGTGACTCAAAATAATTCCTTCAAAAACAATAAGATCATGCAATTAGATGTATACATTTTTAACAGTGTGAAATTGTAATCTGAAGACTGTCAGGAATAAAATTTCGCCATGGAAGCAACATCAAAACTATATTATAGGAATATTATAATTAAACTGCATTCTGTTGTGTATCACTCAGTTCATAAATCTTGAAAATTATGCTGATATATGCATGACAAAAGTATTGAAAAACAGAGGCAAGATTTTCAAAATGTAAAATTAAAAATCTGATGAGATACATTTACATTACTTTCTCTACCCCCATCATTTATTAGCGGGTATACAAATAAATCTTACTACAGCTTATTTTTCTATTTACTACATTTTAATCCAAATAAACCTTTGCAGAAGTAGCTACATTACACATTTTGTTATAGATACACAGGGAACAATAGTCAAATGTTTAAGAACTAGAAGCTACATGCTGGACTTAAAATCCCATAATGTTTCCATGCAATCACAAGAAACAATTGAATGTTGAAAGGACTAAAAGAATGATCCAGAAATGAACAATTCGAACCTTTAAAAATGGATATATCAGAAATAGCTTATGTCACAAAAAGACTTATTTAAAATAAATTGTGCATTTTAATGAGATCTACATGTTTTGTGTAGTACATTACTGTCTATCGCTTAACATTTACAAGTTGTACATGATTATACAAAATTCCTTCTGAATGAAGAGGACTTCACAAGCTATTCCTAGAAAATTCAAGATATACGTTTTGTTAAGCAAATATCTTTCATATAATCTATTTTAATAAAAATAATTAGCGCCTTCTTTTTAGAAAATCTAAAATTTTGAAAAATGTTCCATGTCCAGGATAGTTTGGGGTGGGATATTCTTGAAAATCTTTGTGTTGCATCTTTGTAACTGAACCCAAATACCAAGTTTTGCTATTTATCTGACTTTTCAACATGCACATAGCACAGACTTTTTCTAAAAATGCCTTTTCTTTTATTCAGGGTGCCTCAAAACATGCATTTCTGGTGAAATCTTGATATCAAATTTTTAGGTGGAATGCAATACCTTCTCTACTTATCATGTTCGTGACAGAGAAAGTAAAACTGAAAAATAAGTATTTAGCAATAAAGATGCACCAATTTATTACTTGCCTATATTTGTAGTTATAATTTTAATTCCATTGAAAGATTTGATACTTTGAGTATTAAGAATACCATTGAATTGACTGACAAATTAAAAAGATGTGACCATTAAGACAAACATAATTTTAGTATCATTTGATGCCAATTCTTTAATCACTAACATTCCCAGAGTAAAGATACCAAAACTAATAAAACTATGGCTCTCACAACAGGGATTTTCACATCCACAAATTAAAGAATATATTCTACTTATAGACGTGCTGCATCAAACAAATTCAATCAAAAATGTTTTCATCAAACATCAGGTTTAGGTATGGTTAACCCCATACCTAAACCATTTAAACAGAGTGGACCATTTAAGTTGAGACTGTACAGTATCTCCACAAATAAGCGTTGTGGAAAGAAATGTCTTGAATAAATAAATGCCCTTAATTGCGTTTTATTTGGAGGACATTGTGAAGTCATTTTAGGGTCAATGTAGTTTTTTTAAATGAGAACCTACCTTTTTACTTTCTCTACTACGTATAGTAAGTAGGGGAAGTATTGCATTCCACCCAAAAATTCGATACCGAGATTTCACCGGAAATACATGTTTTGAGACCTCCTGAATCCAAAAAAAGAATTTTTGGAAACATGTCCGTGTGTGTGTCTGTGTGTCTGTGTGTGTGTGTGTCTGTGTGTGTGTCTGTGTGTGTGTCTGTGTGTGTGTGAACAGCATAACTCAAAAACGAACAGTCGGATAAGCACCAAACTTGGTATTTAGGTTCAGTATCTTCCAGAGATGCGACACGAAGGTTTTCAAGAAAATTCCCTCACCCCAAACTACCCTTTACATGGAAGATTTTTCGAAAATTTTAATTTTTTCAAAAATGGCTCTAACGATTTTGATGAAAATATCATATGTTTAAGATAATGTCATGGGAAATGAAATGTATATCTCGAATTTTCTGGGAATGACTCCAAAAGTATTCTTTATTGTGAACAACTTTTGCATAACTGGTAAACCATAAGAGATACACAAAATGTTACTACACAAAAAGTGTAGATCGCGTTAAAATACACAACTTATGTCATATACATTTCTTTTGTTGAGTGAACCGTTTTGGAGATATTGCTTGTTATTTCCTTAAATTTTCCAATACTTATACTTTTTCTCAAATTCGTTATTCATTTTTTTTATGTCCTGGACATGCAAAGAGAATGGAATGCACCACATAGCAACCAGCGTTAAAATATTTGACTATCGCTTAAAAGCTACCATATTCCCCTTGCATCTACAAGAAAATTACCAATAAGATTGACATATCGATATCTCGATTAACATGAAGCATATGGAGAATAGGCGTTTTTTAAAAATAGTGTGTACAAGAGTAGAGAAAGTCATGTGAGTGTAACACATCAGATTTTTTTTTATGTCTTGGACATGCAAAGAGAATGGAATGCGCCACATAGCAACCAGCGTTAAAATATTTGACTCTCGCTTAAAAGCTACCATATTTCCCTTGCATCTGCAAGAAAATTACCAATAAGATTGACATCTCGATATCCCGATTAACATGAAGCATATTGAGAATAGGCGTTTGTAAAATTAGATTGTACAAGAGTAGAGAAAGTCATGTGAGTGTAACACATCAGATTTTTTTATGTCCTGGACATGCAGAGAGAATGGAATGCGCCACATAGCAACCAGCGTTAAAATATCTGACTATCGCTTAAAAGCTACCATATTCCCCTTGCATCTACAAGAAAATTACCAATAAGATTGACATCTCGATATCTCGATTAACATGAAGCATATGGAGAATAAGCGTTTGTAAAAATAGTTTGTACAAGAGTAGAGAAAGTCATGTGAGTGTAACACATCAGATTTTTTTATATCCTGGACATGCAAAGAGAATGGAATGCGCCACATAGTAACCAGCGTTAAAATATTTGAATATCGCTTAAAAGCTAGCATATTCCCCTTGCATCTACAAGAAAATTACCAATAAGATTGACATCTCCATATCTCGATTAACATGAAGCATATGGAGAATAAGCGTTTCTAAAAATAGTTTGTACAAGAGTAGAGAAAGTTATGTGAGTGTAACACATCAGATTTTTTATATTGTTTTCTCACTCCTCATACAAAACCAAACAACATTTGTATAAAGCACCTTGCAATTGCTCTTACATGAATGTAAGTAACTACAAAAATTTGAATGGCTGTGTACAAAGAGCACAATGAATGGTTGGACCATCCAGGGATGGTCATTTCAGGGTCAATTTCACAATTGGGAACCAACATTTTTTATTTTGTTTCCTTATTACTTATCACAAAATAAAAGCTTTTTATAAATCATTTTATAATAAGAAAACAACATACAAAATATAGGTTCCCATTTAAAAAAATTAAATTGACTCTAAAATGACCATCATAACGTCCTCCAAACAAAATACAGCTATGACATTTTCTTTCCACATAATATCAAGCAACTTTTATTAAAGACATTTCTTTCTACAACGCTTAGTTTTGGAGATATTGCACAGTCTCAACTTAAAATGGTTCACCCTGTATATAAGCAGTTTGGAAATACATATCACAAAGGCATTTACATACATATTTAAAACCTGGTTTAGATACGTGGACAATATCTTCACCATTGTTCCTAAAAAATTGGATCAGGATGCTTTGAAACTATTGAATTTGCAAGATAGATTGATAAAATTTACCATGCAAATAGAACAAGGTGAATGGTTACCTTTCCTGGATTTAAAAATCACAAAAAGTACGGATAAATTAGAATATGGCATACACAGGAAACCGAAGTAAATGGACAATTACATTAAGAACAATAACTTCAAATCCAAAAACATGCCATCTTTCACAGTCTAATTCACAGATTGGTTACTATCCCACTAACAAATGAAGAATATAATAAGGAACTGAAGCACATTAAATAGTTGCAAATTTAAATGGTTTTAAATCAAACCTTGAAACTCAAATGGTCAACACATACAGAAGATGGAAAATTAGGGATGTGAGTGAATTAAAAACAAGAAATCCATAAGAAAATTGCTGCAAATTCACATATCCAAAAATGTTCAATACATTCAACAAGATTTTTAATTTAAAGATTAAAAACAGAAGCATTATTAACAGTGAAGTATTCATCATGATTTAGATTGAGTCACACTTTTTTACACTCACCTTCACTAATTAAAGTTACATAAAACCGGGAAACGTTTTCGCTGATGTTTTTGCTGGGTCGCTGACGATGAGGACGAATGTCCTCGAAAACGTTTCCCGGTTTTATGTAACTTTAATTAGTGAAGGTGAGTGTAAAAAAGTGTGACTCAATCTAAATCAAGATTTTTAATGTTTAGAATATTAAATTGGCTTCCCCAAATCAAATACAATGTGAGAAACCTGCTTATTATCCATTAAAAAATACTACTCCTAACAGCACATTAATCAGGAATACATCACATCAACTGTGAAGATTGCCAAAAAATATACGTTGAAAAAACTAAAAGATTTGGAAACAAGACTGAAGGAAAATCTGAGAAATAACAAATTCAAACAAGCAGATAAATCAGCCATAGCTTATCAGTTTTGGTTATGTAATCGTAACATTAGCAAAGAAATAAAACTTTTAAAATCGGCAGCCAAGGATCATTGGGATCTAATAGCGTGGAAGAATATTTATATTACCAAGAATTTGCACAGTCATAAATTTTGAAACACCAGTATCAGATGACATCATACAACTAACCAATGGGAACTCAGCAGTCCAAACAGGGGAAGGAAGAGGCAGATATGACGAGGGTCAGTTGACAGATCAACTGAGGATGAGGACATCTCCTTGAAACATGTACTGTTAGGTGACAAGTAAAAGCAAAAGTGTTTTTGAAGGTTGAAGGGGTTTAATTGTTGCTGTTGTGGTTACATCACGCATGGACACCAATTTGAAGCTGTTTTAGACCATGCACGTAATGGATGCCAATTTGCAGGAGATTGTTTCTAGGAGTGTTCGCCGCACATACGGTACAAGGTTTCCAGTGGCCTTCACCCCACATTTACTTTTCTGGTGGCCTTCACCCCATGTTTACTTTATGTGTAATAACTATTTTAATGTTATTTATTTAAATATTATATATGTATGCCTCGGCTGCATCAGTAGTAATTTGCAGAGCACGTATCTCTTAGCAGGGCTGGTGTGGCTAAAGAATTAAGGCTTACACAAATTATAATTGTACTCCACACTCTTTATTAATCCTTCACACGATTAAATAACACTTCACTGATATATCCTACTATAGAACTGTGAGATTATTGTTAATTGCACTTTTAACAGTTAAACTTTATATTATTCTCGCCATAATTAATTTTCTTCTCTCACACTGAACCCATACCAAAAACGAACTGCTTGGGAACGCTTTCTTGTAGCGTCTACCACCTAAATTTGTACTTTTTCTCTATTTCAAGTCTCTGATTGGCTAAGCCTACTCCAATAAAACACCTTTATTTAACTTTTAGCTTTACTGGTTGTTGATTGGCCATTTATAAACTGTTTTAAATATTACATTATTATTGTTCCAAGAATTATTAGTAGCCTTTTTCAACTTTATAATTTATTGTTGTCTTAAGGTTACCTCATTGTTAGCAACTTTCAGCTTCTACTTTGTAATTCTGTTTGCTATGAAAAGAAACTTGCTTCTATTCTCACAGCTCCTACATTGTTAAAACTACGTAATACATTCACATAAGATTTTTATACACGTACATAATAATATAAACATAATACAATGACTGTAATATACACTTTTTATATATTATAGCATACACATACTGCTTTAAGGTAGGCTGTTATTAAATTTTTATACTATAAAATTAGACTGATATCATTTAAGTGTTAAAAATACTGCCGTAAGGTTGATTTTCTAAATGTCCTCAAAAAGATAGCTCCATTTTGCATTGTGTGTATGCCAAAGATGAATATGAAAATGCAGCAATTGTGAAGTGTTCATACCGTTCCAGGATGCTGCATCTAGACCACTTTGTTTCAAATTTGCATTATTACCAATATGGTCAGCAATAAAGATGGCCCTAACTATATAGCATACATGTGTAAAGGTTACAAAAAGATCTAACATTTAGTGTAAACATCAGGTATTATCTATAGCCAGAGTCGAGGTGGATGCCAGAGCAGCATATGTGAATTCAAATTACGAATCATGATATTTCACAACAGGCAGAAAACCTAGCAGAATTACTTTTACAATATACATGCTTAGGCTTTCACAGCCAGTGTCAATCCAGTAGATAAGATATCACCTGACATTTTGCCCATAACTATGCTGGGCTTCTTCAGAGTAAGTGATTCCTGCCTGGTTTACAACTAGAGTGACGCCTGGTGGAACGCTCGAACTACATAAAGCTGGGAGAGACCGCCCCCCATGTCCTACTGGTCGCTTGTCTGCCAATCCCTGTGTGCTGAGGAAACTGCCACATGATTTCTCCGGGAGTTTTTTTGAGGTTTTGTACTATCTAGCAACAGTATCCAGGCTTTGTGTATGCATGCTACTTCTTTTCTATTAAACCTGTTTTGTGCTTATAAATCTCAATGACCTCTCAGTACAGCCAGCATGATAGTAAGCTGTGCTGTCCAGGACTTTAGTCTCATCAAATTTGATGTTGTGGCCCATTAGCAATGCATGTTGGACTACTGCTGATTTTTTGGTGTGTCCTAGTCGGCAGTTGCTTTTATGCTCTGATGTGGGCTTTTATGCTGCACTTGGCGATGCCAACATAGACTTGGCCACAGCTACACAGTGTTCAAATCCCGGCTATGGCATTGAATTTTTCAGTCATCTGATTCTACCTTTCCAACCCTGTCCAACACACGGCTTGTGTGAAAGAACAATTAATTCCATTAATTGACCTAATAGTGGTTGCAACTATAAAGCCCGGGACTTAAAGTACTTACAATGAATGTAAGTCGCCATTGGGGTATGGCATCTCAATACAATTTGAGGTCTCCTTGTGGTTTACCGGGAAAAATGCGAATCAGCTGGAGAATTTAATGTCGTATCGGCATGTTGCCATAGTAGCTCAGTGGTTAGAGCAACCGGACGGAGACCGGGAGATCCGTTCAAATCCCGGCTATGGCATTGAATTTTTCAGTCATCTGATTGTACCTTTCCAACCCTGTCCAACACACGGCTTGTGTGAAAGAACAATTAATTCCATACAATAAATCCCTTGCATCAAGAGCGGGTCCTGCCTGTTCTTTGACGGTCTCAGTTGGTTTTTAGTTTTTTTGGTGGGTTTGAAGATGGTTTTTATATTGGCTACCTTCAGCAGTTTGCCATTGCAATCCGTAACACCATTAATATAGGAGACAAGAAAGCATTATTCTGCTTTCTTGTCATCTCAGTTCTTGTCCTCCTTGAATGTGAAGCCCGATTTATTTCCTTCCTTCCATATCCGTTGGCCTGTAGTGTCTGATGCAGGTATTTCAGTTTGTTTTCCAAAGCAGCCAGTTCACAGATACACTTGGCACTTTCTGTCGGGGTCTTTATTATGCCTCTCTTCTGTCAGGGATGATGATTGGAATGTTTTTGTAAAGAGCAGTTTGTGTGGGTTGGTTTCCTGTAGCCTGTATGCCCTAGTGTCATGTCGGGTTTTTGGTTATCAGAACGTCTTAAAAGGGATGCTTTATCTTTTTCCTTACCTCCACCAAGTGCCATGCTAGTTGTAAACCTGCCAGGAGGCACTCTGCCTGACAGAGTTACGGGCATCAGGTGATATCCCATTGACTGGACCATGGCCTACAAGCCCAGAAACTACATTCTACTACATTTACAGTGTTTTTATGAACCTATATGCCAATTTGGAAAGAAAACAGGTCCAGTATTTTAGTCATTTAGGAATTCAAATTAGGTGTATTACAGCCAATGTCTGTTGTGAAGAACAGTATTTTTCAGTGGTGCAAGAATTATTTTCTCTATTTATATATAAATATAGATAACTGGCTTTTTATAGCTGTTTATTATAATTTAGAAAGAACACAATGCATATTTCTTACCTGACCACGTTTTACCTCAAGTTCATCATCCACACATGGAGTAAAATCATGCAGCACCACCATTTTGCTATCAGGTGCAAGTCCATTTTCCTTTTCGATTCCAACTCTGACTAATGTTTCGATGGAAGCACTTCCAGTAATTCGACCCATTCCTGGGGTCCGCACCAAATCCTTGTCGACATCGGAAGCTGCAAAAAATAAAATAACTGAGCATTTCTGTTAAAACCGTGATTCAGAAGCCACGTTCTTGCTTATGTGGTTAATAATATAGAATGTTTATAAACACCATGTTCATCAATTTAAGGGGCATGCTATTACAATCTTTTGATTAGATTGAGGTACTTTGTAGTTGAACTATTGACTCTTTTTATTTAAAATGTAACAAATATAAACATAAAATTGACATGAGTTCGACTCAGTATATATGTTCATATTGTAAAAGCAGGCAATGGTACACAAGGTGCCACCAACCCATGTAACAGACATGATTTCCCTTTGGGGTGGTCTGAGGTCACAAAGAGCTCCAGAACTCAGTCTCGGCTTAAATACAGTTCACGTCAAGGTACAATAAAAAAATACAGAAATTATGGCTATTGGGTGAACTAAATGCAAAAAATTATGGTTTTGGCAAACAGTTGATGGACAGAAAGATAAAAAAGTCCAGCATCCAGAAACTTGAACAGCAAATTACACTTTCTACAAAAATACAAGAAGCCAATTTATAAGCGGTTCACATATCACTCAATAAGCACACATCATTTTCAAAAAATATTTCAGGATTACACTATCAGATTGGCTCTGCAAAACAGATTCAGCCTAAAAAGTGTATTAAATGCTAATAATACAAAAAGCCGAAAAAAGAAAACTGTGGCATCTACCACACTGATTGCAAACAATGCAACAACATTTACATAGGGATGACAACAAGAAACATTTGATGTATTGCATTCACATTCCCTACTCACCCTTCTAAAACTATTCTTACAAAATTTTATCTATTCCTTGACAATCCAGATAAACTTTCACTACACATTTACACATCTACCTGTACATATATAGAAGGGATACAGTAGGCTAAAGCAATAGTTCAAGTTTTTAAAAAGTGGGTTGCTATGTGATAGCTTTGAAATTCCATGTTTACATGATCATGAGAAAAAACTATTTAAAATTCAAACACATTACAAAGAATATCCCAGAGATGGTTAATGCCATAAAAAAAAATTATATAACATAAATTGTGTGCTTTAACGAGATCTACATTTTTGTGTATATGGTAAGATTTTGCCTACCTCTTACAGTTTACTAAATTATACAAAATTAGAATGAAGAGGACTTCACAAGCTATTCTCAGAAAATTCAAGATATACATTATGTTTGCCATGCAAATATCTTAAATATGTGTTTTAATCAAAATCATTAAAGCCATTTGTTTTTGAAAATACAAAATAATGAAAATAAAAAAAATAACTATATAAGGGGTGGTTTGAGGTGAGCGGAATTTTCTTGAAAATCCTTGTGCTGCATCCTTGGAAAATGTGAACATAGATACCACGTTCGGTATTTAACTGGTCTCTCCCTCTCCCCCTCCCTCTCTCACACGTTTTATCTGGGGACCTCAAAACGTGTATTTTGGTGAAATCTCTGCATCAAATTTTTGAGCGGAATACAATTTTTCCTCTACTTACTATAGGTAAGTAGAAGAGAAAGTAAAAATGTTTAATAGTGTGCAAGAGTTTATTTTTAACACTGCAGTCACAAAAGTGATCTAATTAGCACGTTGTTGGTGGTTTGTTATTTTTTTTCTTTACCTTATTGTTTTTCCTGTATATAGCTCAATTCTTGTATTCCTCACTTATTACATTATTTTACCTTAAATTTTGATGATGCCATGAATTTATAAAGGCGTATACATACATGCATCAATATACACAAATGGATTCGAATATTATTGTAAATGGTTTATTGTAAAACTTGCTTGTTCTATGAGAAGTGCAGGCTCTGGTGGACTGTCATATGAATAAATATGAGTATATACTGGGTTTATCTTGAATGACACAACTGGTACAGGGTTTGACTAGTAGCAAGTAACAGGTTGAATGGCTTTGTTCTCTGGTAGTCTAGCTCATGAACTATGGAGTGTAACAGCACTTGCAGTTCAGTCTAATGTTGTTTGGCATGATGTATAGTGGGAGCAGTGCCATGTGAAGCTGTGATTAGTTAACATAGTGTATACCATAGAACAGCATATGTTTATTGCACTAAGTTTTGTTTGAACAGAATCACATGTAAACTGTCAGTTTAAATTTACACAAATTCTCCGATGTCCCTGTTCCTAACAATTCCACAATTTATAGGTTGTTAATATAATTTAGAGGCCAAGTCCGTAACAGCCGAGTGTTCTAACAATGGAAAAATTAGATGTTGTAAAAAAAGTCAAAGAAAATAGTTGCCTTGCATTACAAGGTTTTAATGACAGAATAATTGGCACATTCTGCAGATTTAGAGCCATGTGATTATCATCTATGAGGAATACTTAGAGAAAAAGATTATGTAACAAATCATCACACATTCAATAATTTAGAAGATACAGTATCTGAATGTGTGTTCACTAATGTGTTCAGCAGGTGCCAACATATGCAGAGGGGCATTATTTCTAACACTTTTTATAATAAAACATAAGCATAACTATTCATATTGTTTTGCATTATTAGTATTATCTAGGGCAGAAACAGCAGACCAGTCCACTGCTACTGCAAACAGATTCAAATAGCACTGCTGTGGGAGCATCAGGTTGCCAGTTGCATTTCAACAGAAACCAGGTTGCATGTACTGCACCTTCTTTTTTAATTTGTAATTAACTACTCTGGTAACAACAAAACCTCTTAAGTAGTCATTTCATTTTTATAGCGATGCAAGCAGTGTAAAACACTCCAGGAGCCAACTTACTCATTTCCATTAAGAATAAAAGTTGAAAATATATTCTCAGTTTCATAAATTCTCTTATGCTGAGTATATGCTGATGTTTATTCATTGAAAAGTATGGCGGAATTTATGAGCTATTTAATGCTCATGGAACAATATGAAAATGTAGCCATGGACATTCAAAAAGCTTCAACATATTGCTTTATGAAAATACAGCTACATATTCCAGTGAATAACTTATTAGTTAGATTTGCTATGTAAAACGTTGATTATAACATTATAAGAAAACTGTTTCATAACAAAAGTAGTGCTAAAATCTTGGAATTCTAGAAAGAATCAGATTTGAATCTCCATCAGTACCTAAAAAATTTTTGATTTTTCAGTTGAACATTACAGCAGACTTACAATTAACTGAGTCCCAATTAACCGAAGATAACTGAGGAAGTTGGAAAATAAACAGATATTTTTTGTATCAGTGCAATGCTAGGCAACAAGTGTCAACATAGCTAGTTAGGTAATGAGCTATCAGTGGAAATGCCAATTGAAAATGAAGACATACTCAAGTGTGGTAACCAAGATTAACAAATGGAGTGACTGATGATACTACTGTTAATATGGTTATCAATCCTGAAGATGAGCACGGCACTTACAAGAGCACCCCAAAAATATCACATTCTGAAGGTAACCAAAGCTGCTGTAGTCTACATTGAACAGCAAGAGCAATATACGCCACTTGATCTACAGTTTGTGTAAAGTGTGGTGACAGTCCCCCACTTCTGAAGCATAGATGCGCAAAAGTACTGACCAATACACTTGCATAATAAGAGAGCTGGGGGTCAGTGCTCCACCTGCTGAGTTCAAATGCAAGGTAACCTCACACATTTGTTTACAATGCGTTGTGTATGATTGACTGCCTCCAAGTTCTGATATCACTTGCTCCCCACCACTCTCACCACTTCTCCTCATTTCTCCTCTCTTGCACATATGGAGTGTCACGACATTTTACACAAGCTGTACGTCCCTAGAGCATTCACATTACATTGCAGCAACCAATAGAGGCAGCCCTAAAAAAACTATTAAACACATTTTCAAAAATGAATTAAGTTTAGTATTCATTACATATATGTTACTAAAACTTGTGAGTAAGTAATGTGGGAGTTACGGAATAGAAAACGCTGCAGTGTAGTAGACAACGTGCGGAGTGTGTGACCCGCAGCCTTGGCATAATACGAAGGCACTGTACAACCAACCTAGGGACTAAAACTAGATAGCATCCCATAATCAGATTCCATGTGATTTTGTACAATCATGCTTAACAAACTGTATGGTACCATTGAGTACAATAAAGTTTACAAATTTAGAGAGAGAGAAAAAAAAAGAAAAAGCAGCATGCAGCAGCCCTGGCCTTACTCATCAAATGTAATTTTCTCATCCACAAATCCATGAAATATTATTCAAATCTTTTCAGTGCACCCATTCGGATCTATAATTGGCTTCCATCCAGTATACCCACCAGATGGCTGTGATGAGTACTTATTTATTTGTATGAGACAGTCTGTTTTTATTCCTATGAAAACAAATATGTTCTCCTGAAGATGAGTATACAATAACAAAAGATGTTCATTATGAAGTAAGAGCTTTCAGAAGGTACTTGCTTTTATTCACACTGTTTACAGCCGTTATTTTTTTTGCCTTAGATGTTTTGGCAGGTCCTTTTTTAACAACTGAAGTTGTAAATAAAGCTCTGAAGTTTCATTTTCCTTGGAAAAGCAGACCATCACCATGGTTTTCAACAGCAAACAAACAACAGAACAAATGGCTAAACTGCTGTATCTGTCCCAAAACAAGTGGGGGGGAAGGGGAAGAAAGCAATGAAAATACCTAAATTAGGGGTTTACAAGATGATGTGAACACTTGTAAAGCTTAGAACTAATCCATCCACGCACCCTTTTAAGACAATTTCTTTTACAGCAAAATCACTGCAGAATGTCAACAAAGGATTCCATCTTGTTACTACTGTGAATACATGGAAGAAACTGCCAAACCAAATGTATTCCACGAGAACCAGTTATTTGAATCCTGTACATTTACACACACTAACCTAGACGTCATAACCTAAACTCGAGCTAAATTTCAATACCACAGGGCCTTGTCATCCTGTACATATGTACACACTAACCTAGGCATCGTAATGTAACCTCAGGCTAAATTTTTAAACCACAAGAGCCTGTTATTTTACTGCATGTTTTTCACTCATATGTTGGCAGCTTTTCAGCTCTGAAGTGCATCAATGAGAGGGACAAAGTTCCCCTACTGGCAGAAGTAAAAACTAACCAGAGGGGACAGATAAAGAAGTTTGTCAGAATAAACAATACACAAGCTAGTAGAATGATTAGCTGCAGCATGTAAGGGCACATGGGGAAGTTACACTTCCCAGAAGACTAAAGACCATACAGGTTGCTTGTTATGTTGGAAACAAGGAGCAAAAATATATGTGCACAACTACTCAAGCATCTGTGGATGTTTAATCAAAACTGAATAAACCTGTTTAATCTGTCACCATGCAGTAGGTAGTTTGAAACTACCTACAGGTTTTAAAAACAGGTTTGCAAATAGTTCACTATTCATAGTTTGTCAAAAATATTTTGTTTCACTAAAGAATTCAATGAAATTATTCATTCACTGTACAGATGTGTCATATACACAAGCTCAGAATGCAATTATAATGCATCATAAAAAATTGTTAATAATGTGTAAAAATAGCATATGACATTTTTTCTAATTCCATTTATTTAGTTTTAAAAACTGAGTGCATTTAATTGCACTTTCCAAAATAATTGGTTGGTCCTCCTTACTTAACCACAACTTAATCACCTGTCCTAGTGTTAAGAGAGAGATTCCATTAACTCTTTTACATCATTTTGCTGTACTGAGCTGTGCAAAACAGCAGACATGTCGGGTTAATGTTTCTAAGATGAAAACAAAAATACAATTTCCAGAAAACTAAGCCTATGGAGAGGGCTAAACTTCAATTGTCCCTAATGCATAGACATTAAAACTTGTATCTCTGTATTTTGCATTTATGCAAAGAATTCTTTCGAAACAGTAATGATCATGTCTAAGGATTATGTGAGATGCACTGTTATGTTAGCACATCGTTTAACAATCCCCTGGATAAAATACAAAATTTTTTAGCATATAGGCTAAACATAATGGACAATGTTTTCATTTCCAGCTTAACCACCTACTTCAATGTTTAACATTAGTAAAAACTGCAGTAACGCTTTCATATTCTAAACATTGCAGTGCGCTTCAATGTCTAATCATACATTACAGCTTATCAAATTGACACTATTTGTGAGACTTCAATATTTGTTAGTTAAACTTAATTTCATAGCCTTATTGTAAATAGGTATATATGTCAAACTGCAGAAATCAGTAGCTTTACAAAAGCAAATTGTTGTAACTGCTGACAAAATGTGTTATGTAGTGAAGACAGTTTCATTGTTTAATGTTGTATTTGAATATTATTTCTTTACGGAAAGCTTAATTTCTGCCTAAAACGCTAAACGCATAAAAATAACACCATAGACATTTTTCATTTTTGTTGCAACGTTAAAACCTCGTAATACATCACCGTGAGTAACCTTTACCTCAGTGATAAAAACTTATCGTAATCAACTTTTTTCTTCTTTTTTTTTGCATGTGTCTATGACCATATTCATTTTACTTTATTAACATACTGAATAGATAGCTATTTAATTCTTTCTCGAACTCACAGGAATGTCAAAAAAAATAAATAACTGACATGCCATAAATGAAACTAACCATTCGTCTTTCATAAAAGCTTTCAAATAATATCAAACGTTTATAATTACATGTTTAACTCATTGTTTCTTACTTTTCTTCTTCTTTCCTCTCCGTATTCTTACAGGACACAGAAAAGCCATGACAAAGACACATTATTTACTCCTCATATTCGGCCATTACCCTTATAATATCGATAATTCATTCAAATGACTTCGGCAGGAACTATCGATGGGATTTACGTCATAGCGATGTTCACCTGTTTTACAAGGTGCTGCCAACAGATTAACTAATGCCAGAAACAACCAAAATAAAAAAATAAAAGTGATGCGCTGCGCCATAGTTAAATTTCCGAGGAAATGTTGCATAAGTATTGAAGTGAATATTCTGACGTATATGTATAGAAAAGGAGTGTAATAAATGCCCTAGGCACTTCGACTAAAGTTGTGATGTATTATGCTTTCCTTTATTTAATTTCCCAAGATCTTTCTTTACCTCCTTCACAAAGTCTGCAAGGCTCTACCAACATAATAAGTACGTATTGGCCATATATGCTTGTTGGTTTGTTATGCGTTAAAAGTGTATTGCTTCCCGTGGTAATCAGAATATTGTAATAAAACGCCAAGCATTATAATGCATCAATAGTTGGCTTGGCTCATTTAGCGTAACAAACTTCCTCAAATATTCATCCTACCATTTGGGGGGGGGCCTCAATAATTTATTATGGGGAAAGCCTTCCTCCTTTATGCAATTATGCAGGGGTACCATGTTTGGGAGGATTATCCATAAGGTTTCTTATAGGGTTATTCCCCAGTTCTAATAAAAATCAACGTCGGCAATACTCAGCCCAATAGATCCTGCGCTAGTTTCGGTGTTATTGCACTTATTTTGAACCATTCCTGCGGACCTGACATTTTAAAACAAAAGTTATAAAAAGAAAAATCATTCTCTTAGTGTGATCCGTACCAAGTTTTATAACACTCGGTTTGGCCATTCTTGAGTGAAAACAAATTTTTAGATACGCTCATTACTGCAGAGCACCTATTTAAAGTAGTTTTATCCGTCTGTGAGCACGCATAAGATGAGTAATAGTTTAGCAAGTTGTCTATGGTAACATCTAGTAAGCAACAATGAAACCACTCGCTAACCGCTTTAAGGAATAGAATTTAGTTCAGATTTATAATAGAAGTTTCAACAATTTGTTGACACATTTCAAATTTTGGTGAAATCGGCACCAATTAACAGTAGTTTAGATGAAGAACCTCATAAAATTCTGTTTAAGCAAGCCACTACATGTACGGAGTTGGAATCTTATATACCTACATGAATTTTAAGAGAAATGTCGGGCAATTTCAAGGGACTTTATGTGCAGAACAATATTCTTACTCCTCAGTTTTCTTTTCCTATACAATTCGTGCATATTAATTGTATTTTTATGCTTATTTTACTTAAGCATTCTTGCTTTCCATATTTGTGCTTTGCCATATATTTCACGCACGTTTATTGTGTGTTTTATGGTTTTCTTTTTCATTATTCACATTTGTTTCCCTATTTATATTTTGTATTTTTCCTATTCTTGCTTTCCACGTTGTTTTCTCCCAAACAGTTGGTGCATATGTATTGTCTGTTTTATTTGTTATAAATATTCTTGCTTTTTACTTTGTGTACTTTATCCTTTTGCCTTCAACGTGAAATTCTCTATCGCGATCGCAGATTTGTTACGTTGGTAATGGCTCGTGGTGTCTCGCGAATGTAAAGTAATGTTGGTAGTGATTTATAGCGGGTGAGCTGATTACATTACTCTTTTTCAATTCATATTTGAAATGGTAGCTAATTTAAGTACATGTAGATCGCGTTTCATTGCTTTAGATCTTTGCTTTTCGATGTGTAGTAATAAATATTCGAGTTCTGTATTTTGGGAAGAAGTAGAGGTCGAACATACGGAATCTCCATAATCTTTCTTTAAAAAAATCTAATGTAAAATGACGGGCCTCAGTTTTATGTAAAATGATTTAGCTCTTACATTAAAACTTAGTATACACTCATATTTTCACGTGTTAGTTGGGGTAGGTGGAGAAAGATGGCTAAACAAATTACAGAAATCTGCTGTGAAAGGAGTAACATTTTAGATGAATCCTCTGACAATTCAGAGGACCAAGATGACGACTCCTTGGAAGCAGAAATCAGCAGGTTAGAAGCCACTCTGCATGAATTGGATGAAAATGATTTGTCAGAATTTTGCAAAAGCACAGAGAATCTGGGAGATGACCTAGATTATGATACCGATCCTCGTGAAGAAATAACTGAAAATACCATCACAAATAATGATTCTGATCCTTGCGAAAATATAAGTGAAAAAACAATTATAAATTGTAATTTTGTAGTTCCTACATATACAGAGATTGCAGAATCAGATAATTCTGATCCTTGCGAAAATATAAGTGAAAAAACAATCGTAAATTGTAATTTTGTAGTTCCTACATATACAGAGATTGCAGAATCAGATAATCATAAGAAACAAAAATGGTCAGACACAGAGACATGTGACTCACATAAACCACCTGAAAATGAAACAAATGTCTGTAAAGAAATGCTTTGCTCAGATCAGAGTAAAGCTGCAAACATGAAAGAATTGCATGATGTTTCAAGCTGTAACGATATAGGAGGAAAAGAGACTGAAAGCAGCACAGGAGGTACAGTTTCTATAGAAAGTCAGAAAACCTCTGATAGCAATGCAACTTCCTCAGAATTTCTGAGTATCCATCCAACTATTGATAATGAATTGGAAGCATTAATTAAATCTCCCATTACATCAAGTGTACAAATTATTGATACTAGTCTGGAATTTTCTCCATTCGAAACATTTCAAAATGATTGGTTCACCAGCTCTCCCAGAATAACCAATCCTAAAGAGTGCAAACAGACAAAACCTATTTTTCCTTCTATGCATACTGGAATCCAAAATAAGTTAACGTCATTTGTTTCTTTACCTGAAGATAAAAACACAAAAAGAGAGGAACAAGATTTAAAAGCAGGCCATTTTGGAATTTCTGAGCTTCAGAGTAGCGTTCAGAAGCCTACCACCCAGCAATTAGTAAAAGATCCAATGGAATGTAAGCTAGAAAGCCAAAGTAATAAAGAATCATCAGACTCTCTGATAATTCTAGAAGAGTGTAACTCGAAGAAAGTGTCCAGTGGATCATTCCTGGATCTTGATCTCTCTCAGGATTATGAAAAAGAATGGCTCACTACTGATAAAGATGGTAAGTGCGACATTGGTGCAGGTCTCATTTCTAGCACTCCATACAGGAAAGGACCTTCCAGTTTGTTGGAAAGCAAGTTCTCTAATTTTCGCAATGGTGGGTCATTTATTGTTCTGGATGAAATTGGAGAAGTTTCTGATGCTGATAGTGTAAAAATAGTTGAGCCTCTCGGTTCAGAAAAGAATGATGCCAAAGATTTAGATGACTCTGTACTAGAAATAAGGTATGAACCAAAAAATGTAGAATTAGGTGATCACCAGGAGCTAAACATTTCTATTAAACATGCCGCTCTTGTAGAGCATCCACTTGGAACAATAACTATTGACAGTGACAAAGATTCACTTGAAACAAAAACTGTTGACAATGATGAAGTTAAAAAACCTGAAGTGCCACAAGATGAGGGATATGTCAAAACAATAGAAATAATTAAGAGTGATTATCTTTTCAAAAGTGAAGATCCAGAAGAGAACGCAGACAATTTTAATCCAGAATGGGAGCTGTTACGTAAGTTACAAACAGATGAGGAGAGATATAAAGCTATGCGAGAGCGTTGGCGAAACTTGGTTATACCTGATCCTAACCTAGATCTGACACACCACACCTGGAGATTACAGAGAAATAAATCAAAAACACTACCAGCAAAAGGTTCTAGTGAAACACAGCTTATGTTTAGAAAGCCTCTAGCAGAATCACGCCATAAGAGAACCCTTAGTGATCCGAGTAGTTCATCAGAGGAGAGAAGCGCAAAGCGATCACGAACGCAGTCCTGCACTATGTTGTTTGATATCAAACTTCAGCAGCTGAGACAACAAATCGACAATGAGCAACATAGACTATTGCATGAAGAAGCACAAGCTGTGCAAGACCTTCGCAATGCACAAGCTGTGCATCAGGTACAACTGCAGAATTATTATTATGGTTACCAGTTCATATCACAGCTGCACAGCCTGCATCAGGATTATCTCCAGGTATGTTTACAGTACACTTAAAAAGAAATATCAAATCCCTCATATTAAAACCTACCTCAAAATTTCTTTGCAGAAGCAGTTTGTCGTAAAACTCTCACCTGCATAACATTAGCTGTCAGCTTGGTAACAATTCCATAAATCAACAATGAAAATGCCACAAAATAATGATTTAGGGAATGAAAATGCATGCATTACACAATTTTAAAATGAGATGTGAACAGTTTGGAAGCTGTGACCCACCCTCCCTCCCTTTTTAAGACACTTTCTTATATGCGAAATAAGTCACTAAATTGTCAAAGAGCTCCATTTTGTTACTAGTGCGCATGTGCAGAAGAAAGTGCCAACCCATGAGTATTAGCGAAATGTGCGAAAATAGTGATTATTTTTTGGCTTAACTTACTTGCAGCCGTACTTAAAATGTGTTAAAAAGTAATGCTAAAGTGCAATAAATACCTTAGAAGCTGTTTTAGGAGTGGATGTTGTCTCTTCTAGACCTGGTGTCCACCTACCCGTCCCTTTTTAGGCAGAATTAGGCTGTACAACAACAAACATTGCCATCTTGTCACTACTGCACATGCACAATGGGAACTGCCAACCTAACTGAGAAGCGAAATCTGTGGGTTTGGCAGTGTTTTTCTTCTTCATTTTCAATTCCTGCTGATATAAAGTAATGCGAAGACGGTGTACTATTAATAGTGTAACCACTGGTTGCTAATTAACCTAAGCTTATATTTAAAAAAAACCTAACCTAAGGCTAATCTTCCGTGGATTCAGAAACCTAAGCTTATATCATAAAGATGGATCATCATTAGTGTGCTTTGGTGAAACCACTGGTGCTAATTAACCTAAGCTTATATTTAAAAAAAAAACTAACCTAAGGCTTACCTTCCATGAATTCAGAAACCTAAGTTTATATCATAAAGATGGAACATTGTTAGCATGCTTTGGTGTAACCACTGGTTGGCAATTAACCTAACCTAAGGCTAACCTTCCATGACTTCAGAAACCTAAACATGTTCGCTCCACTCGCATTAACAATGTTTGCTATTCATATATTGGCAGCATTTTGTTCGCACATTTGGAAACCGCATGCAGCTAGAGGATGACATCAGTGACATCTGTAGCAGAAGTAGATCATTTTTCGGCTGCAAGTAGGTAGGGTTTTCCGTTTTTGCTTCTTTCAAAACACACACTATGGATGTGTTTCTGATTCTCTCCCATGAATCAGAAACCTAAGCTTATATAAATAGTGAATCATAAGCATCGTTAAGGAATGCATGCTTGCTTCACTTGTGTGCTTTGGTGTAACCACTGGTTGCTAATTAACCTAAGTTTTAAAGCTAAACCTAACCACCTGTGAATCAGAAACCTAAGCTTATATAAATAGTGAATAATAAACAGTGTTAGGAAATGCACACTTATTTCGTTCTTGTGCTTTGGTGTAACCGTTGCTATGTTTTTCGTTCAGTTGTTGGCGGCTCTCCCGTATGAACAACACAGACACAAAGTGCCTACTACTGGCCAAAGCTCAAAGTAAATTTTGCCAATTAGATGGAGAACAAGGTCTGTTAGTTTAATATTATTCTGAGTTGGGTTTAAATACACAAACGTTTTACCTTGTGTAACTAGAAAAGGTACCCCGGAACGTGTTAACATAACATTAAAACTTAATGCAACATGTTGTCATGTGAAAAATGGAAACTTAAACAGCACCAACCACAGAGCTTGAAACACCTAAGCTAACATTGTGGTCTATGAAGCACCACCGACAGTACACATAACAAAAGAGGCTAATTACATGTATCAAAATGAACAAGAGCTAGCCACCTGGTTAAAGGACATTAAACTCACAAAAAAGTACCATCTACCATCACAATTTGTTTTTCTTTGATTTTTATAGATATCTCAGTTATTCCTGGCCCATAATCATACGCAGAAAAACAGTTAGCAAGTTAACACATAGTGATGGAAAATCTGATGTGAGATGGCAGAATAATCATGAGATGAGAATCGTTCTCTCATTAACTGGTTTCTTATGTTTGACTTAGACATAAGCTTGGACCTTGCAAGCTTCTAGGTTTGCATTTAATTCAATATTTATTTTTATGTTGACATGATTCATTGTGAACAAAACATATAATCTAGTTTTTAAGTTTACATTATGCTTACGCATAATTTTCATTGTGAATGAGGCCAAACATCGTTAGACACACAATAAGCTCAGTTGATGTCATACCTAGATCTTGTCTGTCTTTCCGCCATTTGCTCTGGATGCATTTCAGTCTTTAGGCTTACTGTGCTTCCTGTATCATTTTAATACCAATGCATTATGCCTGTATCCTTAACCGAGCGAAACAGTTTCATGATATATTTATTCAAAATCTTCTGGTACTCAAAACATTTTCCTGAAAGTAATATATCTTTGTGAGCTGAGGCCTCACAGGAGCATATTATAATGTGGTGAGCTGTTTCAGTTCCTTTTTTACATGATCTGCTATCTTAAGGTATTCTGAAGCAGTCCCATCATATTAAGATGGTTTTTCACAAGAGCATATCTTGTGAAGAAAGCTGTAATTGTCCCAGCTAAAATCTATTGCATTTAAGCAAGTTTTCAGCTCTTTTCATTCATGGTTTCCTAACAAATAGTTCACCATGCTTATTTCCTGGGGTTTTAATCAGGTTTCATAATGCTTTACCCTGTTCTTAACAGCCTCTCTTACCAAACACTGAGGTTACTAGGATTGGCTCTGTTCCAGTAGGGAATCTGTGTAACATTGTTTAGATTTCCTTGAAATAAAAACTTACACTAGAATATCAGAATGCAATATTAAATATCAGGTTTGTTGTATTGTTGCTATGCCAAAAAGAGTTTAACATACTTGCCAACAATTATAGTTTGCCCATAAAATGTATGGGAGCAGAGGCCCTTTTATGACGCTATGGGCAGATTCAAAGTGTTACAGAATTTTCATGTGACAAAGCATTAAATTTGATTGCATTATATCATAACTTAAGAAGATCACAGACCACACTAATTGGTATACTGTGCTATTATAGGCATGAGCTTATTGTGTTTATCCTTCATCATGATCAATGTGCCCCTTTACTGGGCTACAACAAAATGCATAGCATGCAGATTTAAAATTTTATTGCACCACTAGTGACATCTAGTAACCAGCAGTAGATTGGCACAAACAGTAATGGACAACATGAATTGTAAAGTCAATTCCGTTTATCCTATTTAGGTTATATGATTAAGTTACTCACTTTTTGTGACAGTTTTTGTTTATAGTTAATGTTATGAAGCATAAAATATGGACTAGAAATCTGTTATGACCTAGGAAGTGGTGATCTTTGCTTTAATACTTGTTTATTCTGGTACCAGGAAAAATTTTAACATGTACTGTAGCTTCTGCAGTACTACCAGGTCTTCAAGGATTCTTATAAAATATGATTCTCATTTATTTTACATGGAATTTTAGTGCATTTACTGCACTGAACATTTTATGTCATTTCTATCAATTGCTGCAGGAGGGTAAGTTTTACAGATTTTGGAAAGTTTGCAAGTATGGTATAATCTTTTAGGCTCGGTTGATTCAGATGTCAAATCCTCAGGACTTCTTATGTTCCACTTCACTGTTTTACAGTCTGCCTAGATTAATTTAGGCTTTTGAAAGTTTTCTATGTTTGGCCCTTATTTAATTTGCTTTTCATAAAGCACTTCTAGGTACTAACACTAGTTTTTTGATTCCCATTTGCTCAGCATTCTACATAACAGGGTGGACAGAACAGGGAGATAGGCAAGTTGTTAGTCGGAGGCCTCACTTTGTATCACCCCAATGATATTTTCCCGAGTTTTGCACATAACATTAATGTAGTAAACTCATACTTAATTTAATGGGCATTGCAACACTGTTCCACTCCATTTGCCTTTACATGAACTTAAAGCTAGGTTTTTCTTCTCATATATAAAAAATAAAACGTTCCCCAAAATTTTTACTTTCTCTAACACCTACTTATGGAAGGTAGAGTAAGTGTTGTATTCCACCGAAAATGTTATATCAAGATTTCACCAGAAACTCATGTTTTGAGGTCTCCTGAATCAAAACAGAAAGCACTTTTAGAAAAAATGTGTGTGCGTGCGTATGTTGTTTTTAGAAAGAGAGAGAGAGGATAGCATAACTCAAAATTGGAAGGTCTGATACCTTAGGTTGAGGCAATAGTCAAATGTGTAAAAAGTGGCTTGCTATATTCTAGCTTTAAAATTATATACTCCTTACATAACATCACAAGAAACAAATGAATGATGATAACACTTCAAAAACTGTATAAGTATTGAAAAGTTCACATCAATAACAATCAATATCTCGGAAATTGTTAGGGCCACAAAAGAAAATTTATTTTACATAATTTATATGTTCTAACCGAATCCACATTTGTGTAGAAAGTTTTTATCTATCTGTTATAGTTTACTGGTTATTCAAAATTATAAGAAATTCATCAGAATGAAGGGGACTTCACAGGCTATTCCCAGAAAATTCAAGATATACATTTTGTCATGTAAATATCTTAATATATGGTATTTTAATTAAAATTGTTAAGAGCCATTTTTGAGAAAATAAAAAATATTGAAAATTCTTCCATGTAAACGAAAGTTTGATTATGAATAAAAGCGAGATGTGCAAGAATATCACTTCCTTTTTTGAGCATTTTTACTTTTACATGTATGTTGTTAGGCCCTGTAGTTTATAACAGTAAGTTTTAACTGTATTTTGTTATAAGTCTGATTCCTATGTGTAATATTTTTCTCAAGAATGAAGAGTTGATACGGATGCAATATAAAGGCGCTCGCTGCCAGGCAGAGTCTGCACAAGAAAAGAAAATCCACTCACTTGAAAAAGCCAGTGCAGAAGTCCGAGCATTTCACAAATTTTATCAAGGTCTGGAAAATAAGGAAGACAATAATACTAGTGCTTATTTATCCGAAACACAGCTGGAAGAACTGTGGGAGACTGAAAATTTTTATGAAGAGTGTGAAAAGTTTTATACATGAATGTGTTCCTTTGTTGATTAGGTAACTTATTTTTCATTTGGGTGCTTAAATTTGCCAAATTACAAGAAGCTTACAACACCCAGGTTTTGTATAACTTTTATTTTGCTCAAAGGCTATCATTGTTATTCAAAATTTTCAAAACTGTAAGTACAGAAATGGCAATATGTTTTCACATTTATTTTTCTCAAAGAAAGTCAGTAAATAAATTCTATGTGTAAGTTTAGTTTAGTCACTACCATTTAGTTGTATACTACGGATTAGTTTAGGTAAAAATAATTTAATGTCTACTTGAGGCAGACTTTTTATATTAAATTATTTCTTAAAAAGCTGAAATAGAAATAATTATATATTTTAGCATCAAGAAGCCTTTTTCAGTCCTCATGAAAAATATGGTTCTACTGCTGCTATTTTCAGTATTACTGTAGTTTTAATTGTTTATTTTTATTGTGCTGATTAAGGGCAGAGATTAAACTATGTTTGCAGTTCATTGAAACATTTGTTTTACATGTAAAATGCTTAATTGCTTTTTCTTTCAAGGGTAATTTAGTTTTGATGATAAAATAACAAAACTGGGGTATGTTTACCTGATATTTTTAGATCCTTGCGTTATTTTCATATTTCATCCTTGTAAAGTTTGAGAGATAGCTAATGACTTACAAAGCAATGTTTCAAAATATTTTAATGGTCTAGTAACTGCTACCTGGCTGATAATTAAAATGAATCTCCACAAAGAAAACAAAACAAACCCTTGCTTTAGTTGGTTTATCTAGATTATTTTTACTGTCATCTTTTGCTGTCGTGTTACATAATACAACAGAATTTTATATTTCTTTATGTCTTGGTTAACAGAAAGGTTTGTCTTTGTTTCCTTTAGTGATTAGTTATACTGTGTGTTCAAATATTTTTGGAATCCGAAGTATAATTGTGGGCCTTGAGCAAGTTTGATTGGATGAAAGCAGTGGCATAATAACCACATAAGCTCTTTGAGAATGGAATGGAAGCATTGTTTTAGTTCTTAACCCTTCCTAAGCAGTATTAATTTGAGCCAGATTTAATAAAATTCAAAACTTGCTCTAAAATTGAAAACGTTCTGCTATTTGTGCTTAATTTGAGCAGATTATAACTAATGTTGTGTAACTGATCATACCTGACTTTATGTTGGTTTTGAAAAAAATTTACTAAGATGCTGGTGTAAAAACAGTGTGTGCTGAGAGCTATATATATATAAAAAAAAACATTGGTATTACACACTCACAGGTTTACTCTAAGTAGTTTGTTTTTGTATTATAAAGTTTGAAACTCTTACCTGAATGAAAATTGGGTTGTCAAAGTACCGGTATTGGTAACAGCATGTAACATTGCTATTCCAGCTGCTCATCACTATTCAAGTCATTGTTGCACCCAGCTCTGAGCCAAATTTGAAATAAGAAGGATCGTCACTAAATTCATCGAGCATTGACATTTCATTATTTGTTAGTGTTTGCTCTGATGCCATCTCTGCATATCATGCAAAAAAAGCAGAACTACTTACACCTGTACAACCTCATAAACTTGTGGCTGGGAATCCCTTGTAAAGATGTTTTAACTGATTATGAATGGGGCATCCTTATAGATGTAGGTGACTATGATTGTGCAAATCATTAGATAGATCCAGTACAAATGCTCAGTTGGTAACTAACCTTACGTCACGTCTGAGCATTTGTGGTTATGCTTGCATTCCAACCCTGAAGGGTTAAGTATGGAGTAACTTAAAGCAATAAAATAAGAGAAATTTGATAACAAGCAGATGGCAAAAGCAGTAAGTTGAAGGGTCTATCCTTTGGTTGCCAGATAAGCACAATGTTTAAAATTATCTAAAAGTTGCATAGAAAACATGTGCTAGAACTTGATAAATAATACCATGTTGATACGCATGGTCTGGCATAATGGTGGTCATCTCTTGCACAATGAATAGCTGTGAGGTGTGTTGCAAATACTCAATCTTTCGCATAATCCGAAAAAGAAAAAAAAAATTAATGGTCATATCCATTTGAGTTGCAATGAACAAATTTGCTGTAGCAAATCAGGAAGTTTCAAAACTCATTTAAATTGGTTTGATTCAGTAACAATAACAGACCTTCTGATGAACCCATACATGTGGCCAAGAAAAGACACACTAAGCAAGCATGGCAACAGGAAGAACCTCTATATTTGAACAACCAGTATCTGCACAATTACTTCTGTGAAGCATGAGACTGTTTAGTATAGTTATGAAAATAATTGCAGAGTACAACAGGAAAACAATATAGCCTTTTTATAGAAATGTATTATTTTGACTTTGCTTTCCCTTGTTCATTAAAAGTGTTTTAGAAGTAAGCATATCAGTTTAAAATATTGTTTTATAAGGGCTTTCTTAAGCCTCTTGTACACGATCAAATTTTTGTCAAATTCAATGCTTTACAAGACCTTTCAAGAGTTGTCACAACTTTACAACTTCAAATTCCTTCCAATACATTTAAACTTTTTGAAAGTCTTAAAAGCAAATAAGGACATGCTCTAAATGGTCAAAGATTTGACAATGATTTCATGGCTTTAGCCAATGAAATGCAAGTATTTACAGTGCATAACAAAATCTGCAATATGGCAGAAAGCAAAAAGTAAACAAAAATGGCTACCCGGCCAAGGTTATACATAAGTTGGTCATGTCCGTATATCTAGGACTCTGTGGATTACAAGATGAAGCAATAATTGCCAGGCACATTTCCGAACCAAGTATACATTAATGCAATGTTATATAGTGTGGTTAACCTATCACTATCAGTTGGTGTTATTTCCATTGTATTCCACACTCGTAATGTAATTTCATTGGATATAATACATGAAAGTGCTGCATAATATTGGTATAAAACAGTATTTCATTACAAACTGTTATACCATGATGCAAATAGTAAATTACTTTGTGGATGATAAATTATTTATTAATGTGTTCTGGAGGGTTTCAGTTTGAAAAAAAGACAATTGTAAATACACATTTATGACATTGTCAAGTCTTGTCCAATCTTGTCACATATTGAAAAATGTTTGACAATTTTTCTTGTAAACTCTTGAATTGAAAAAAATTTGATCGTGTACAAGGGGCTTAAGATTAACAAAAGAAAAGAGTTTCACAGAAGTTCTTGAAAATGCTTTTTTAATACTACTATACTGCAATGTTGACATTATGTGCCTGATTTTAGGGCTTAAAATAATACTTCGCCACTTTTTCACACTGTTTTATAAATTCAACAAGAAATAGCGGGATTTCCTTTAGATGACCTCCCCAATGAATCTCATAGACTTGCCCTTGCCTGGCTGTTATCTTCAAGCGATTCCAATAATTCCAATAATTTTCTTGCAGATGTTTTCAAGAAAAATACTTTATAGCCATATAAACATTGTTCAAATGATCCAAGTACGTGCTTCTGGTTTAATATAGAAGACAATGTTTCCCACTCTTGTAACAGGGTACTATCAACCATTTTTGCATGTGGCAATTTGTGCATTTATTGAGTCTGAGTCTTAGCATGACATGACCTTATATGCATACTTTGTGACGCGTTATTTTGTGGAAACTTTTAGTAGTATAAGCAATTTCTGAATTATTTTATGCATATGTTAAATATCAAAACCTCACAAATTTTCTTTTATATGTTACTTAGTATGTCTTACTTGCAAAATAATATGCAATTTGGGTTGAGTTAATTATCCTGTAACACTGCAACATTTTTCAATACTTCCTCTCATTAAAAACATTTTTCTGATGGCTGTCTTATGTTGTCTTGTGGAAATAGCTTTGTATAACAATCTTATTTAATTGTCTTTGCACATGTGCTACTATTTCTTAAGACCTAATAAGTTGATTTCATTTTCTCTAAAAATAATAATTAAACAAATTAAATAACTAAAGAAAGAAAAAAAAGTTTTAAAACTTCTAAGCAGAAAAATCATATTAGATCATATTTCATAGCAGTCTGCACCACTGGAATTGGCAGAACTCGATTACAGCTGTTTCTAATAAGGTGGTCAACTCAAAGACCAGATGCCAGGTTAAGTTGACCAGTTACTTTTCATATTTTTACATAATCAGCTTCACACTTAAGGGGTAATTAATTATAGGGCATCAATCAGCATGGAATACTTAACAAAATGGTGTGTTAATTGTTTACAAAAAACATTTTTTGAGGAAATAAGTTAAAATTTTATAAAAGGCAGTTGACTAGAGTCTGGCAATAATTTATTTGTTAATTTTTATAATTTTAAATATCCTACACTGCAGTATAGTAGTATAAAAATAGTATGCAAAGCAGTTGTATAAAAAGGTCAATGCAGAGGCATGTAATATGCAACACTCGTAAATCTCTCGCAGCAAAAGATCACACTCAGATAAGCAATTAATGTTTTCATCTCTAGAATGTTGCACTGCAGAAATTCAAAATTTTATTAGGCTTGGTTATCAGAATCAACTTTATTTAAGCTCTCATCCCAGGCATTGTTTCCACCAGTTCCCAGGAAATGTTAAATTGCTCTGCATGTCTAGAATTTTTAATGAGCATATGAATACAATTGATTTCCAACAGATATGTTTTCTGGGGCTGGAAAGTAGTAATGAAGCCTTATAGCATAAAAACTCTGAAATTCTGTTGTCTAATTTTTTTTCCCTGTACTCTTCAAATTTATTACTTTCCAGTCACAACAAAGCCAAAAGCTCAGCGTATTATACAGTTGTTACATAGGTTGTGCTGTTCTAAAGATCTGTAATGAATAAGCAGATGCATGTTAGCTATACTGTGACCATAAAAATAACAATGTTTTGTGTAACTAGAACTTGTTTTAGTTTCAGAAAAATTTAATCTCAAATTATATCAAATTCTAAGCTTTTTGTTTGAGGCAGAGAGATTTTGCTGCATAATGCATGTTTCAGTTTGGAGGAATGATTTGTATAATACAAATTAAGTAAAACAAGGTTCAGCTGGGAGCAGTTAGGAATTAAATTAAGATTAAAGATTTTTAGCTATCTGCATGCATAATAGTTTTATGGAAGAGGTGCTAAAGAAGTTTTTAAAAATATTTGTGTTTGTATGAAACTTCAGTTCCTTTTGATAAATTTGCTAGTGCCTTATAATAAGACTGCTTCATTTATTGAGGGACTGCAAGAAACAAAAGTTTCTTTAACTGCTTCAAAGGTGCTTACATATGCCAAACATAATTTTACTGCAGAAACAACACTACTAAAAATCCTCAATGAAATCAGTAAGTGTGAATTTAGCAAACTTTTTTGTGAAAGTGATGTGCATTTCTACAGATAAATAAATGTTGCTCAACTATTAGTGCCATGTATCACTGCCAGTTTGTTAAATAATTTATATTAACAATTTAGCCAGATTGCTATTTGTAAACAGAAGAGAACTTAAAATTTGATTTTAAAAAATCTGAGAATTGCTTAATTTACAGATTGGATCTCTTGTGTAACTACCTTCAATTGAGTTGTCCATTTCTAAAACCTGGACTCGCTCAAAATTGAACTAGGGGTACTTTTATGCAAGACAAATTATATATATATATATTTTTTTTTGTCTGTAAAAGCTCCGTAATTTTGAAGTATTTTGCAATGTCCACTGAACAAACTTTGGAAATTGGCAACTCAATTTTACAATACGAGGATGCTCCAATATTAATGGACTCAGGTATATCTTGTGCTCACCAATTGTCACAGTTAACTCATATTCAGAAGGAAATTTAGAAAAAAAGCAAAATATATTTAGGATTTTATTTCCAATCAAGAAAAAAGAAAGAAAGTAACCAAGTGAATATTTTTTACCATTTTTAATGCTGGAGCATCTCCTTAAAACTGTTAATAGAATGGAGAATAAATTGAATTGCTACATGCAGAAAGGGCTTCAATCACAAAAGAAATTTACCAAATGGAGATTCTGATGGAAGCCATTTTAAACTGATGGCTCCATCATTCGGTGCAGAAAGGAAAGAGACAGAAATGACAATTTGCGCTGCTAATATAATGCACATATTGCCCCCCCCCCCGCCCCCATAAGACTAGGTTTTGTTATTACTGAAGTTTTTTCATGGTGTGATTCATGTATATGAATACAGTGCATATGGTTAGCTATCTTCCTCAGTTTTCAGTATTTTTACAAACTGTAAGAGACGTATAAAATATAGAATTAAGATTATGCTCTGAAACATTCTGCCTCAGTAATGCAGAATGGAATCAGTGGTACAAGAACAAAGAGCTGTGATTGTTGATGTGTGATGAATTAAGAAAAATAAATCTTTTGTTCTCTTTTCAATTTATTTTCTTAATTACCCATAAGATTGAGGCAAAAATCTTTGCATTTCGTCATGTTTCTTCATTGTAAATAAACAATGAACTGCCAATAATACCCCAATAAAATATCCTGGTGTGCTCATGTTGATTGCACGGGGAGAATGTTATGTTGGCAAAGCAGACAGGAAAGGGAATGATTAGCATGGATAAGAACAGGGGTAATGTTCTAGAAGGGTGGGAGAACCAGAAACATATGTCATATGCAGATAAAATAAAAGTATAATAAATTACTTAATAGAATGCAAAGAGAGATGAAGACAGGATGTTTGGGATTCAAAGTGGTAAAAAATGATAGGCATAAAAATGTTAACAATTAAGGTAAAAAGAAGCAAGACTGTGGCGGGGGGGGGGGGGGGGGGGTAGCCAATGATTAAGTAAAAAAGGCAAGGGGAGAGAAGCAGGACATAAGAGAGAAAGTAAGAATAAAAGAAGTAGGGGAAAGTAAAATGAGTACCGAAAGCCAAAGGGCCACACACAAGGTAGCCCTTAAAAGAATGAATTAACCAAGACTCAAATAGTACTAAGAATGTAAATAATTTTGGGATTTAATATAAATATATTTACATTTTTGTATGCCGTTAATTACAATTAAATATTCTACTTTATTGATTGCATGGTTACTCAACCTTCTGTTAGGCTTTCCAATCTCTACCCCCGCTTTAACTGACATAACATACTTCAATTAGCTCTTTACCATTCATTGATAAGCACAATAATGGTTTATGCTGGATCTGAAACTGCTTCTCACATACATCATCTCCAAGCACTTTAAAACAGAATTCTATAGATAGCCACCAATGCTCCATGGTTTGTACACAATCACTAATTGCATTCTGAATTTGGAGTTCTTTCCATACATTAGGACATCCATAAACTTCCCGGTCAATTCTTCTCATATTTACAAGAAGTGCCAGGTACTGCAAGTTGTGCTATTGGCATTCAAATACACCTCAAAAGAAGACTACCACAAGACTATTACTCCTTGCCACCTCTGGTCCAGAACATGCAAATGACTCTTTAACAGCAGCATCAACTATTATGCAAATATTTATCTATTATACCTATTATATAAGGAATTAAATCATGTTTGTTCAATTAAATTTCTCTTGCGCATCGTTCAAGAAGTCCATGTGGTCAACCTCAGCAAGTTACTTTTATTTATGAATAGAGATCAGTAAAGCACTATAATGCTGATTGAATGTAAATAATTTTTTCTTCTTCTTCTTTCCATTTTTAGTGCATTCTTGGTGCTAAAACTATTATAATAGGATCTGAATATTTATATGACTACAGTGAATTTGCCCATCTGTCTCGAGTTTGGAACATTGTCTTGAATGAGCAACCCAATCTGCACTACCACACACACACACACACACACACACACACACACACACACATTCTCTCTCTCTCTCAATGCCTTACTTGAATTCCTAAGCTCAAGGAGTTGCACTTCTGAAGTGAGTAATTTTTCAACAAAATTTCATGTTCTTTTTATTATACTCTACAAATGTGTTATTTTATGCAATTTTTAAAACTCTGCACTCAAGTACTTTTAAACAGGGGCCTGACACTGACAGGTTATCATTCCATGCAGTATGTATATGATTTTGGAATCTTGAAACATTGTTGGTAGTATATTATTCTTAACGCCATACTTAATGCTACTTAGAATGGTTTTACCTTTTCTCACAACATGCCAACAGCTATTGAGTGCATATTTGTAGAGAGGTGATCTCACACAAGTAGGTGGAGTTAAAAATACTATACACAAAATATACCTTAACATTGTAATAAATCACATGAATTAAAATAATCATTTCCATGGGCAAATTCTTACTATTTTATACTTTCTTTATTTCATTTTAAATAATTTAATTATTAAAATATGTAGAGGTGTAGTGGCTTTTGAAACCTCACATTTTACACTATTCTGTTCATTGTTCAACATATTTAGTTTTCTTCATTACATACTGAACTGTAACTATTTTAGTAATTAATACCAGTAAATTAAGAGGGTAGAAAAAACAATTTTGTGTTTGCTGGCAAGGTTAGGACCGCTCAGCACGGATGCTAATAAAATGGAGAGAAGCCTGTGGGTGATATAGCTCAAGAAAATGCTGTATTATAAATGGAAATGGTGGCAAACTCAAGTTTTGAAGTAAAGCTAGATAGATAATGGAGTTGCTGCAGTTTTGTCAGCCTCCTGCACATCAGCTTAAAAGCTTTATTGTGCAACCCCATTGGAAAGATGCCTTCATTGTTTCCCAACATTTGTTCCCTGAACAAGTTGCAGTATCCTGGTTTTCCAATGTCAGCATCCTTTCCTAGATCTTCCCTGATTATAGAAAGAGTAAGTCTCTTTCTTGCCAGGAATGAGCAGTCAAAAAGGATATGCAAGGCAGTTTGCACATTCTACAATTGGGTTCATTCTTGTAGAGGCCTACTTTACATAGAGGTTTCCTGAAGTGACCCCATGTTCAGGAGTTAATGCAAATACTTTTCTTATTCCTCTTCTATCCAATCTCAGGGGAGATAAGGAAGAGATAAGGGGAGATAGACCTAAGACCACTTTCCTGGTTTACTTTGTCCAGGATAGGTTTGCCATCTGAGTTAATGTGCTTCCCTAAACAATGCTTTTAACGAGCTTTTGGCAGTATGTGTACTGATCCCAACCATGCGTTCAGGGCCAACATAGGGTATCTCAGTACCCCTATTAGCCAGCTGATAATAAGCCCTTATTTCCAAAGATGCCCTGGCACCCACCGCATTTCGAGCCTGTTGCAAGGCAATCAGAATATTTAGGCATTCCCATTTACCAGTTTTAATTTTACCTGGTTTGAGGAGAGTGCTTTTAAAGCACTTTGTCTGTGAGAATGAAAATTCATTTGCCATGCTAAGCTTCTCAAGACCTCTTAGGGCACAACTCAGGATAGCAAATACTTCTGCCTGAACAACTGTGGAATATTTCTCAAGGCTTATACTAATATTTGTCCTTGGAGGTAGGCCATATATACCTGGGTCTCTATATGGAATTTATCTGTGAATCAAACAAGTTGGCCACATTCTTTATCAGGCATAATTCTTTCCAACCAGTCTTCTCAAGACCCGAGAGTCATCTTAAATGGAGGGAAAGAACAATATTGAGTATTTATTATCAGACCACATACTTAATACTGGAATATTCAGGAAATTTAGGATAGATGTGTCCAGTTGCCTAATTCCACTAAGCTGTAGTACTTCTGAAAGCCCCTGTAATACAAAGACATATTCGTCTCTGTAGCTTGTAAATTTACCTGCTGCAGTAGTGTTTTTGCACCAAACAATGGCACCATAAGATGGCTCGGGGCTAATCATTGCAACATATATCCAATGGCAGATGTGTAGCTTAATGCCCCAGTTTGTTCCAATAGTGCAATTCTGTTATCTTCCTGATTTTAATTTTATGAATGCATTTGAAACGAGAGACCCAAGCAGAAGATGCATTAAAATCCATTCTTCCAAATAAAGATTTTCTTGAAATTTCCAAGGCCCAGGGGTTCAAATCTTTGTTGGTTACACTTTTCTTTGCTCTTCTTGCTTCATAAAGCGAGCAAATAATTATCATACACATATTTTTTATGCTCAATGGGATTTAAGTGTACGGTTTGCACATGCTTTTACCAAGTAAAAAATTGCCTCAGTGATGTCATCAAATGAAATCTGCTGTGAACATTGGATAATGAAAGATGCTTCTTCCCACCATCATTTAACCACAAAGATATAGCGTTTCTCTTATATTCGTTGTTACTATGTTCTCTCTCTCTCCCCCTCTCTTTTTTGGCTTCAAACAAAACTAGATGACTTCACTGGAGACTGGTCTTTATTGTTAGAGTCACTAGATTCTAAAACAGGACTAGAACCTGGTTCTGTTATACTACTAGTGCTTGAAGGGTAAATTTCACACGCGGAGATCGAAGGTGAACTGTCACCACTGCCAATTTTCCTCTTCTTCTACATCTAAGAGTTGATTTTGAAGTAACACTAACACCTGTAGGCTTTGTTTCTAACAAATTCATAATATATCGGCTAATTTCCATTTCTTCCAAACTTTTTATGCCCAAAGAAAAACCATGTTTTTTAAAATGATGCAACGCGAACTCTAGCACATTAACAGGATTCATGTCAGATTTTTTTAAAGAAACAAACACAAGGCAACAAAATCCACTATGGCAGAAAGAGCTACAAACGGACACAGTCTTTCTCACGCTGAAACTCCAAGCACATACGGTCGATCCAAAATTCACACAAGAAGGTTGTAATGCATGTGTAGACAATAGACCGTTGGCGCGTCAGGATTGTCCAATTCATTCCTTGTGTTGCCATGGTATTTTCCCTATATGTTCCAAGATATTCTCCACTCATTTTGGGTACTTGCAGTTGAAAACAGCAGCTAACTATTGGATATAAGCGTAGCGATAGGTTTCTTGTTATTATAGGCAAGTGGTAAACAAAGTAATAAAAATCAGGCCGACAGTTGGTTAGAGGGAGCAGTGGAGGGAATCCAAATTCATTATCACAACTCATGTTTTTACCATTCCTGTTTTTTTTATTTTTACTATTCTTAATGTTTGTAATTTAGTTAAGCTCAGCTTCATAAAGGAGAAAATAATGAAAAACCATAGCTGTTTTACTCATGTTGTATATTTTCATCTACACAACTGCAATAAATTTTGTTTTTAACTTACACATTTTCTTTTGTAATCACATTCATACTTTTTTATATATACTGCTGAAAAATAAATAATTTATCACTTGCTCAATTTTGTCAGACAATCCCAGCACCATCTCAAGTCGAATAATTTCCAAAATAAATTACATTTTCGCAATCGCGTTCGTGAATGTATCCATTTCTATTCTAAGCTTAGATCTTCCTTGCTTTAAGCCTTGTACATATCAACTGCTACAAAT
This sequence comes from Deroplatys truncata, assembly GCA_030765065.1. Lineage (NCBI taxonomy): Eukaryota > Metazoa > Arthropoda > Insecta > Mantodea > Mantidae > Deroplatys > Deroplatys truncata. The sequence goes on from CM060981.1 coordinate 57,961,315, forward strand.
GTGAATAAGACTTTCCAAAAACCAGTGTAAGTGCATAAAAATATTTCAGGTGTACCAGTGTTACATAACAGCTTTTAAACAGTTAGTTTTGCTAGATTGTTTTAAAACAGTTACTTAAGGTATTCTTGAAGCTGAAAAGCTGGATAAAGATTTCACATTAACAGAAAAATGACTACCAAAATCTAAGTTTTTGCACATGTGCTTATATACACTTTACAGATTTTTTTCTTTTTTCTCTCAAATTATAGAAAACAATGGTATAACAACAATCCTGCTATGGAAATGTAACAGTTTATCGAGTATTAACAATTTTACTTGACTTGTCAAGTGCTTTGGTTGAAATGATTGCTTTTCCTATGTACAATAAATTACATTTATGTGCTTTAAAATATAAGGAAAATAATGTACATAGCATTTAAATACATTACAAAAAGTTTATCACGGAGTTTAATATCTTACTAAAGTGCCGTTAGATCAGTCAAATTATACTGTGAAGAGAAAATGCTGCTGTTCGAGATATTAATACTACATTTTACATGGATATGATCTGAAAAGACTAACTGCCAAATTAAATAGCAAAGACAAAATTTAATTTTTACATCTGCTGCATTTATATAAAGGATTTTGTTTTGGCATCCCAAACCCAATATGGGTTATGTGCTATGATATGCAGCTTAAAATTCAAGAAGCAGTAAAATTTACTACCCACAACCATCTAAATTTCTAATAACCTCAAAGTCTCTTACAATTACTCAAATAAGTATTTAATATTTGGAAATTACTATAAAATTTAAAACCATCAATGCCAAATCAAACATAATCCACTAATGGCTTCAAATGCTACTGAAAAACAGGCCTGAAGTACTTATAAGAACAAGTTATGCAGCACTTGCACATCTAAAACAGCCAATGCAAGCTGCATTTTAAAAGACGTAAATCATGATTTTAAAAAGAACTGCTTTTAGAATTTTCACCACATATCATATCACACACTGGAACAGCAGCTCTTGGATCCACATTTGTTGAACTCAATACTAAGCATACTGCTGGCATTGATCCATATGTTTTGACTATTTTTAAATAGTCATTGCATCTTCTAACAAAGCTGTCAGCTCTCGTAGATGTTGCATCTTGCTACCTGTAGCTGGAGATGCTGCTGTTGGTCGGCCCACATACCTGAACAATATAAACCAATATTAACATACTGAAACCTTATGGACAGACTAAAGGCAAAAATTGCCCCTCCCCAAAAAAAGACATTTTTTAGTTCTTTGTGCACTCTTATTAATTGGAAATTCCTCTTTAATTTAATATATATTTTACCCCTGTAGGCACAATACACTTGTATAATCTTTGGATAAGCTAGTAACAGTGATGTGAATTTCAAATATAGTCAACACAGCAGTAAACAATGGCTTCACCAAACAAATCATTGACAAGAAAATAGCAAAATTCAAGAAACAGAAACACATTAAGGCTACCACAAAGCTAACCCAACAAAAAAACAAAATTATTTTCAAAAATTTTACTTTCCACCCATGCACTCACTATAGATTCCATATCGTCTTAAAAAAAAAAAAAACAAAAAAAAAAACATCATCTGCCTAGCTCCACAAAACAAATTCAGTTTACAGAAATTAGTCTGCAACAAATTGAGGGATCAAATTCCTCAGAACAAAAAAGCAGGAAATATCAAATCAGTTGCCTGAATGTGACCAAATTTACATACAAAAAGATCATATGAGATACAAACAAACGGATAAATCTGCAGTTGCACACTACTTATGGACAAACAATCACATCATGTCAAACATAACACTCCTAAAACCTACAAAATACCGAATACAGTTGGATGCTTCAGAAACATAAACACTGTGTAATGAATTCTGAATTGCTGCCACCAAATCCACTATGGAAAGTCATTACTCCACAACTGGATGTCACCGCACACAAAACACACCACCGGACAACACCATCAGGAACCAATAGCCTACTTCTGATAATGAGAGCAATAGCTCTCGAAACCAGTTGACAAAAAACTAAGTGATAATAAGTATTTCTATCCTGACACATTTTTTTACAACACTTGTATTTTGAAATCGTACTTCACTTGCCATTTTTCAGTGATATCTGCACCACTTCAGGAAACACAAAAGTAATAACTCCTAAACACTTAGAAGCAGAAATGTAAATGTTTTAGGGAAAGTTTTGCTCTACAAATTGGTATAATTGTTAGATATGGCAGCTTCTCTATATTCAAGTCATGCGATTTCTTTCTTTGCAAATATATGCAAGCTTGTTTTCTACATTTTTCCTTCCAAAACACTTTCTGCGAATTATATTTATTTTTTCTATAAATCATCCATTTTTTCGGTAACTATTGAAGGTAGCTAATTTAAATTTTAGGATGATAAAAACAACCTCTAAGCGCTGTTGTGGATCTAATTGGATGTTGATAATATGATTTAATATTAATCCAGATAAATATTTCCAGAAATAGCTGCATTGCCCATTTCATTATAGTTACAAAGGGAGCAGCGATAGTCAATGTTTCAGGACTGGACGTTACACACTGGCTTTTAAAAGTCTTTTCATAACATCGCAAGAAACAACTGAAAATTGACAGGACTATAAAATAATGTCTTTAGTATTGAACAATTCAAACCATTAATAATGGATAACTCGGAAATGGCTGATGTCACAAAAAAGTTATTTGAAATAGTGTGTCGTAAAGAGATCTACATTTCTTGTGTAGTATATTTTCGTCTATCACTTAATGTTTATCAGTTATACAAGATTATACAAAATTCCTTCTAAATGAAGAGAACAAAAGGCTATTCCCAGAAAATTCAACATATACATTATTTTATTTGTCATGTAAATACACTGCTGGCAAAAAAAAATGTAGCACTTAGGATTTCCTTGAAAATGTAACAACCTCTTAAAATCACCAAAGTTAAAAAACAGTCATACCTTTGCAATGTACCTATTGGACGACTTGATCCAGGAAACCTGTCATAGGTGTTATGTTAGTGAAATCGTCTTACAGCTCACAGAATACTTGTGGGAGTTGTAACTACAACTCACGCTACATAGTGATAAATGAGCCCATCTTCAACTAATGCAACAGTTTTTGGCACAATCAACAGAGCTCAAAGGCATTTTTCAGCGCATAACAGCTCGACACTATAGAGAATAATGAATGAACATTCACTATGTTACATTAGGATTTGTATGCCATCACAATGTTCAGTGTGGAATTGCAACACTGTCGGAAAACTGACGATTTGTAAAGCTTGATAGGCTTACTACAACAAAGCAGGCAAGCACCTTCTAAATGCACTCTTAAGATCCGAAAATTCTTGTTTGCAAGGTGCACATAAAACAAATTTTAGCAATGTCCCTCACTGACAACACATTTCTACAGTAACTACATTTTTCGCAAGCGTTATGCTTTTTTTGCCGAGCAGCGTATATTTAATATATGGTATTTTAATCCTAACTTTTCGAGCCACTTTTTAGAAAATCAAAATTTTGAAAAATCTTCTATGTAAAGGGTAGTTTGATATGGAGGGATTTTCTTGAAAATCTTTGTATCTCATCTTTGGCAGGTACTGAACCTAAATATCATGTTTAGTGTTTATCCATCTTTTAGTTTTTGAGATATGCTGTTCACAGACACACAAAGCTTTTTTTTTGGGGGGGGGGAATTCAGGGGGCCTCAAACATGTATTTCTGGTGAAATCTCTGTATCCATTTTTTGGGTGGAATGCAATACCTTCTCTACCTATTATGTATGTGGTAGAGAAAGTAAAAGAGTTGATAATTTGAATCAAAACATGGTATATTTAAGAAAATAATCCTATCTTCCTTAACAAACAATCAAACTAACTTACTGGAATTAATTGTTCTTCCACACAAGCCGTGTGTTGGACAGGGTTGGAAAGGTAGAATCAGATGACTGAAAAATTCAATGCCATAGCCGGGATTTGAACCACGGATCTCCCGGTCTCCGTCCGGTTGCTCTAACCACTGAGCTACCATGGCAACATGCCGGTAGGACATTAAATTCTCCAGCTGATTCGCATTTTCCCGGTAAACCACAAGGAGATCTCAAATTGTATTGAGATGTCATACCCCAATGGCGACTTACATTTATTGTAAGTACTTTAAGTCCCAGGCTTTAATTCCATTAATTGACCTAATAGTGGTTGCAACTATAAAGCCCGGGACTTAAAGTACTTACAATAAATGTAAGTCGCCATTGGGGTATGACATCAATACAATTTGAGATCTCCTTGTGGTTTACCGGGAAAATGTGAATCAGCTGGAGAATTTAATGTCCTACCGGCATGTTGCCATGGTAGCTCAGTGGTTAGAGCAACCGGACGGAGACCGGGAGATCCGTGGTTCAAATCCCGGCTATGGCATTGAATTTTTCAGTCATCTGATTCTACCTTTCCAAACTAACTTACTGTCTAAAAGTATACCAGTTAACTTACAAAATATGTGTCTACATCCTATAAAAGTTTCAGGCAGATTTCTTAAATAGTTTCTGATATAATGGATCATGAATTTAGCAGATTTAACATCGGCAGGATAGTGCTTTTAATCTCCCCTTAGCTATTTTACCAAGGTTGTCAGACTGCAAAAATAAAAAATATATGGTGATCATGCAAATTTCTCTACCAACAACAAACTCGCATATATCTGTTATAATTGATAGTATTCACTAAAAAGTGCTTCTTTTAAACATGTTATTCAAATATATGTGTTTGCTTAGGAATGATTTCAAATTAAGCAATAAGTGCTTAGTTACATGTACAAACAGCGAAAATGTTTGTGATAAATTTGCAATAGAAGGAAGGAAAGAAAGAACCAAATTCATTAAGATGCATTCCGCTTAGGAGAAGTGTAAGCTTGCAACATGGAATATTTAGAAAATGGCTAATGCAACAAAAAGATTTCACACCAATTGTGTATTTTAATGAGTTTTATATTTTTCCTGTTCTAAGTTTTTGTCTCTCTCTTACAGTTTCCTAGTTATACAAAATTTAGAAATATAAATAGGGACCTTAAGACTATTTACAGAAAATTCAAGATACAAATTTTATTAGTAGAGTAAATATAAACAATATATTCTAATAAAAATTGTTAAGAGCCAGTTTTAAGAAAATCCAAAAATAAAAAGAAATCTTCTGTGTTAACAGTAGCTTGTCTGGGATTTTCTTGAGATACTGGAGTGAATGCAATTCATTTTGAGTTAAGCTGTTAACATATACAGAAATATGGACCATCTTCTAAAAATGCCTTTTTTAAATTCAAGGGACCTCACACAATGCATTTCCAGTGAAACCTTGATATAAAATTTTTGGGTGGAATACAACACTTCAAGCTACCATAGGTAGGTGCTAGAAAAACTTAAAATCTTATGTGTCACACAACTTTCTCTACCCATTACAACTTCAAACAATCCTTTATATATTATAGAATTTCTATAAAAAGCATTGTTTTACTTGTGTTATATTGCAGTAAAGTTTTGACAAGAAATAATCTCAAATCAAGTAATACTGCAAAAGACCCATGAGTACCAACAGTAAATTTGATTGCTCCAATCACAGTTTCTCTATGATTAAACATGATTTCAACTATATACAGCAGTTAAACCTTGCAACAAAAAAATCACTAATTTTGAAGGAACATTGAACATAAAATTGGTTAATACACACAAATTTCTGACCTGACTCTGAAAATGAGCGTGAAAGTTAAAATGCATTGTCAGGATGTGCACACATGAATTTCAGCCCACTACTTGCATCAATCGAGTGGTGGATCTCGTGTGAGTAAGACATTACGTGTTGTGCTGCTAAAATAGATAAAATTGAGTATTGAGCTATGATAAAGTTCCTGACAAAAGAAGGACTTGCACCATCTGAAATCAAATGCTGCTTGGATGGTGTTTATGGTGCTGCTTTCCCTTCATGTTATGCAGTGAAGGAATGGTCTAAACAGTTTCGTCTGGTCAGAGAGAGTACTGTTGGTGATCCACATGTTGGTCAACCTGTTAGGGGATGACTTAGGAAGCCATCGCTGTTGTTGGCGGTGAAGTCCTGAGTGACAAGCAGCTGAAACTCAAGGAAATCTCAGTAAGGTTGGGGTTATCGAAAACAACTGTTTCCTGGATTATTCTTGATCATTTGCACATGAAAAAGGTCAGTGCAAGATGGGTACCTGGACTTCTCTCTGCAGTTCGGAAGGAGCAGCACGTGACTTGTTACACAAAGTTTTTAGAGCTTTGCTGTGGCAATCAGAAAGAAGCACTGGAATCCATTGTTACAGGGGATGAAACTATGGTTTCTTATTATGATCCTCTGTCTGAAAGAGAATCTCTTGAATGGTGTAAACCAGATCCACCAAGAAAGCCAGTCATCAAGGCGACAATCTTCTGGGATTCTAGAAGAATTCTCTTTGTTGATTTCAAAGAAAGGAATATCACTATGAATGCACAATATTATGCTTCACTTTTGCACAAATTACATGACTCCATCAAACAAAAGAGGCGAGGAAGGTTGTCACATTGTGTTTGTCTTCTCCACGACAAAGCACCAGTGTACATGGTGGCAACTGTGAAGGCTTCAGTAAAGGAATGTGGCTTTCAAGAGATTGACCACCCTCCCTACAGACCAGATCTAGCCCCAAGTGACTACTAACTCTTCTCCAAACTGAAGAAAGATCTTTCAAGAAGGAAATTTGATAAAGTGAAAGCTGCTGTAATGGGACATTTTGCCAATAAAGAACCAGATTACTTTTTGAAAGGCATAAGATTGTTAATCCACAGGTTTTTTTTTTTTTTTTTTTTTTTAATGAAACACTCTTTAACTGCTGTGGTCCTTAGTGTCCCATTCTATATTGGGCGTGAAAGACCGGTAATTTTGCTCAGAGGCCTCAATCAGGTTTGAGGTTCTTTTACGTGCCGTAAATCTACGACACGGTATCACTGGCTTTACTTCCCTTCCGAAGGAAGCCGTGCTAAGGATTTTTATTACGCTCTAAAAAACTTCCATCGCCCTCCGCCGGGTTTGAACCCATGACCTTGGGAACTAGACACTAGCCACTACACCACAGAGGATGACAATCCACAGATGTGAAAAGTATATTGAAATAAAGGGTGTTTATGTTGAAAAATAGCATTGTTTTATTTTTTTTTATAATGTTAAAAAAAAGTAGTCATGCCGGAAGCTTTTGGAACCTACCTTGTATATCCCTTACCTTCAAAATCCTTGAGCCACCAAAGGCCAATCAACTTCTAAAAGATATGCTATAAGATATTAGGTTTTGCTCATTTAGAAAGGTACCTTAAATTCACAGCTTTTCCAGAATTTACAAATTTTGACAGATCCTTTAAAATATTCGAACCGACAGAGCTAATGATCAGTAGAGCCCAGATGTTATTATATGTCATCTGTTTACTGCATGTGGTCTAATGCAACATTCCAAATATATAAACTCCATTCAGAACACTCCATTTTCAAATATGTCTTTTTTATTTTGCTCAATTTTTTAATTTTAAGAGCTTTTCCTTTAATTTGAAAGTATTGTCATTTTTAGAGAAACTTTTAGGTCATTTGTCATATTTTATGAAATTATGTCTTTTGGTGTTAGAAGTAGTAGTTTATAAAAGCTTGTTTTAAAACATTTCAACATATTGTTAGTTTTATATTTTTGGGGTTGAAAATTGGGTGATATCCAAGGATTCACTTGCTTTCACTGGAAACCGTTATTAGGGGAAAGAATGTTACCTATTGTCTCCAGGACTGGTCTGGCATGGGAGTAAGGGGAAGGAGTGGATTTTCCCATGAACTGTATCAATGCTGATTAGAAAATACGTAAAATTAAGTGGTATGTCAAGTAGTAGCTGAATTTAATAAAGTGAGTTTTGTACCATTGGCAGTGTATTATATTGTAAACTGTGTGAAACTAAAATACCAGCTAAAAGATGGTTTACTGTAACACAACATATAGGTCACAAAAAACATGTGCGTGCTCTTCGGCATGTATTAAATAAAGTTGCATTTCAACATTTCATTTGAGCAGCTTAATTTGCCTCAACATCCAGCATGCCTTCACAATTCAGCAGAGTTGTGTGACATATTTATATTTGTAATACTCCACTATTTAAACTCAGAAAGCCAAAATTACACAGTAAATAATTTCTGAAGTAACATTTTAACATAATTTTATGGAATTTTGATGTCTAAAATTATGATAGAGTAAATATTTTTTTAAACTCTGAGCCATTACTATTTCCAATTTCACTAAGTGCATCATTCCTTTGTTAATAGCTTACATTTAAATTATTTGTTCTCCCACTCAATGAATCTAAAAGAATCAGGATGCTGGAATTCGTTTTGGTTTGATTTTCCCAGCTTGCATCTAGAAAGAGCTCTAGTGGCTATTTTATATAGCAACTAAAAAATGTCTACAGTGAAGAGTCTATATGCACGATTGGATTTAATATGGCATTCCTGGGTACAGGAATGAAAAAAGTTAAAATTTGACCAAGTTTTCTTTCCCATTTCTGGGAACTGCTAAAGCTTTCCATTAATTAGTGAACGCTCAGTTTGTAATTCACATATTTTAACTTTGTTGTTCTCATTCTGGTTTCTGTTCCTTGTTATTATGAACTAGCCTTAAAAAGCAGGTTGCTATGTGCTAGCTTTGTTATCACATATTCTTTGCATAGCCTCATGAGAAAGAAAATAATGAGCTTATCATTTTGAAACTTGTTGCTTAAAAAGCCCAAAACAAACAGGAAATATCTTCAAACAGCTCAAAAGTTATTTATCACAACTACACATTTGAATGAATTCTTAATTTTTTTCTACAGCAAATTTTTGTTTAACTCATAGTTTCGCAGTTATATAACAGTCTCTGAAATGTGTTACCAATGAAGAGGACGTCACAGAAAATTCAAAATATTATAAAATTTATTTTTCCTGTCAGCATGTAAAACATAAGGTATTTTAACAAAAAAACTTATTAAAATAACTTTTGATAAACAAACATTGAAAATTTTTCTATCGCACCTGCATGCACACACATTATTGTTTCTAAAAATACATTTTTTTAGGATTCAAGAGATCTCTAAAGATTATTTTTAGTAAAATCTGATATCAAAATTTTAATCAGAATACATTTTATCTATGTAAGTGGTAGAGAAAGTAAAATCAGAAACATGTGACATCCAATCACCTACACAAGGTGAAAGTGGCATTACTTAATTTTAAGAGAAATTTGTTAGGATATAGATAGCAAAGAGGTCCAGTGAAATATGTTTCTCTGCAAAACGCTGCATCCACATCATGTTTTCATTAACATGCTAATCAACTCTGTTCATGAACAATATACATTAACATTTTCATGTATTTATAAACAAAATTTCTTGATTAATATTTTCTCTGTGTTGAACAAAATTTGTTAACTTTTGGCATGTTTATTTCACATTTGTGAAGTGAACACACATTTGCAGAAGTCCGATTGTTGTTCTAATTATTATTGGTAGAACTGACTTGCAATGTTCTGCAAACTTCATCTCTAAATTCCAATCTATCTTGATTAGAGACGTTTATCTGTAATTAAATAATGTCAGAACCATCCCATGTAGACAGCAACATCCAAGGAGGGAGGAAGAGAGATGGTTCTAAATCATCATCCTCAGATCCATATTTTAATATTTACTTGCCAGTTAAGGGGGGAGAGAGACTGTTCCACATATTCATTCTCAGATCCATATTTTAACATTAACATGTTTTAAAATATAGAGAGTTGACGGTTGTTACACTACATCACTAAAATGTTCTTACTTGAATGCGTTTCGGGAGACGGTTTGCTCCCATCGTCAGCATGTTCTCAACTGATTTTGCCGGTCATTGTCTGGGGAATGTGTGTGGCTAGTGGTGTTCTCTGGTGCTGGGCTGATGAACCTCCAAAGGCTGTTGGGTGGTGGCAGTTCGAAATTCATTAGGTGATTCCTGTGTTTGACGATATGTATTTTTTCCCAGATGTCCAATTCATTGCTGCTGTTGATCGGTTTTAAGAGTTTTATGTTTGGAGTGATATCATGGTTTGAAGACCAGAAATGATGTGCTACTGCTGATTTATCTGGCTGCTTTTGGTAAATGCATCTCGTGTGCTCTTTAAGTCTTATTTCAAGATTTCTTTTGGTTCTTCCTATGTATACCAGGTTACAGTCATTACAAACAATTTGATATATACCAGCTGATTTATTATTGGGGATAGGATCTTTTGTTCTATTGCACCTTCAACTCTCTTTATTTTAAATTATGACATCACTGTTACTAGCTTCTAAATCTTCAAAATTAGTCATTAACATGTTTGTTAACTAAGTTCTATAAATTTAAAATCATTAGAACATGCATACAGTGAAGCAAATAAGTCAATTATGAAAATTAAGCTTCATATTACCTCACCAAATTACTGGCAGGACATGATTCAAGGACCTATTGTTCCCATTCTAGACTGTTGGTTGAATGAATTTTGAAATTCCAGCAGACATAGTTTAATTTCTTAAAGTTACCAATCCCACACCAGGTATGCTACAAATATGCCGGAAAGAAGATTGGGGAATATCACCGGTTAGTCAACCATCAGCCGAGAATGGGGACAATAGGTCCTCAAAACATATCCTGCCAGTAATTTGGTAAGTGGAGCAATATGAGTGCTTAATATCAATTTATTGGAATCAGGTCTGGGGGACATGGAATGAAAGTTAAATAAATCAATTAGAAATACTACAGAGAAGGGCAATAAGCATATTGTATAGGATATTATATGAAACCCCAAACAGAGAATTATATTTAATCACAAAAACCACAGCCTTAAATGTTGAAATAAAACTCAGACAAACAAATTTTATGCTTAAGGTGATAAACAAACTCACTAAATTAAACCTGAATATTCAAATAAATACTGAAATCAATAACCGTAAGATGAGACAACAAAAAACATCCAATTAATAACACCAAATTCCACTAAATATGGAATTCAATCCGTATTATACGCAGCTTCCAAGCATTATATTTTAATACCAACTGAAATAAAAACTATACTAAAGCTGCATATAAATTAAAAGAAAAGAAATTAAAACAACATTTAGGTTATGTTTAGACGAAAGTTACTTATTGCATAGAAGAAGAAAAGGAGGAGGTACTGCATTTAGCAACGGTATCTGTATTTTTAAAGTTCTCATAATGCAATATTAAAGAGAATATCATAAAGAACAAATTTTCTTATTGGTTCTCCTTAATACCAATCATTGTATTGTGACATGATTTACAGTTTATGGGAAGAAATTGCTACTGGTCACAAAATAAAAAAATCAGAAAACACTACAATGGTGCATTTTATGAAAAAGTAGTAAGGAAATGTTATGTTATTCATATCCTTCAATATTCTCTTATGAAATCCTAGAACTACCCTCACTAAAAAAAGGTGTGCTGACTGATGGCAGTTTACAGCAAAATCCAGCTAAATCTGATCTATCTTCACTAGTGCTATTTTCATTTGGTAAACCATATGAATTTTTTTCTCTAACAGAAACCTATACTTAAATGTGCTGATGAAATACAATTACTAACATATTACAGCTCACTTTAAAACAAAGAAAATTTCCTAATACTTAACTTAAAGGTCGTAAATTATACCAGGTATTTCAAAACTATACCAAACAAAGATATAGATGATGATCATTATCATACCAAGTGCTAATGAGCACTTGCAGCTCAAGCACTCTGTAAATACTTATCTGTTATGATTCGCTAAATATAACGTCTTTTATCTTAGCTTGGTATTGTTTGAAACAGCCTATGTAAATTAACCATAGCATATAATCTTAATGCTTCAGTAAAACCAACATTAGCTACATGCATATCCCATAATGAATCTAAATTTCTTGCAAGTATTATTACTATTTTACTGGTTAGTTCTCACAGAGACTAAATCAGGCATTAAAAACTAAATAATATGGAATTTTGTTATAACTGTAATGCATAGGTAAGTAATATAACTAGAATAGTTTACAATTTTGAACAGGAGTAAAACTAGAGATCTTAAGATACATGTTTATACGCTGTACTGTGCTTCAAACCTTATGCACAAAATACATGTTCAATGCTACAGAGATATATGTATGGCTTCTGTCAAGGCAATGATAGTAAATACTTGTTTTAAAATTCAAACATAAAAAAATGGGTTTCTAAGTAAGTACTTCAGGGGGAAGCCATTTATTTAGCTCAAACCATTTTTAATGAAAACATGTAATGTGTTAATTTATAATGGAAAAACGCCTCATGTGTTACATTTAAATGACTTCCTCTACCTATATCCTTCTTCTCTGTAACATTCTTAAGAAAGAGTCTCTCCCTCCCTCCCTCTCTCTCTCTCTCTCGCTCTCTCTCTCTCGTTAACCGAAATAAACCTTCGCAGAAATAGTTGTTTTGTTCACCAATGGCACTGGAGATTAATTGATTTGCATAATTTTCCCTCTGGCTTCCCAATATAAAGTCTGTAAATTAACACTTTTAAGGCCTTTGCATTTGGCAAGATGCTGTTTGTTCAGGATGACATCTTCACAGAGAGTGCACTTGGGTAGGTAGGCATCCTATCTTGTAGAGGTGTTTTGCGAGGCGATCGTGGCCAGTTGCCATCCTAAAAAGGCCACTGCAGCTTTCCTTGGCGCACTTTGTATATCAACTCTATCTTTAATATTCTTATAATCTTTATCTTTTATCTTCATCATGTCTCTGTTGTCTTTTAAAATGTTTAATGTTATTTAATTGTTTATTTACTTCTATTTGTCCTACAGGTTTTATTTGTTGTATTGCACCTTTCTTTGCTAATTGATCCGCATGTTCATTGCCCAAAAGTCCAACATGAGCTAGGATCCATTGCAGAGTGACATGATTTCTAATTTCAACTGCTTTAATTAGGCTTCTTATTTCTTTAATATTTCTTGTTATTTTATTATTGTAATTTACTATTCCATCTATGGCTGATTTTGAGTCTGATAAGATGATTTTTTTGTTTTATGTATGGTCTATATAAAATGTTCTTAATGCTGCTTTTATAACTATTAATTCTCCATCATAGTGGTTTGACGTTTTATCTAATGTTAGATACTGTGCAAAATGTTTACAGTATACTCCTGCACCAGCATTTTTTTAATTGATGACAGATCCATTTGTATATATTCGGAGCCATTCTTTTTCTGGGTATCTTTCACTTCCCGTAGCTATTGCTATGGCTCTCATTTTATCTGGTATATTGTTTTGTTTGTGTATTGCATATCAATATATTCTATTTCACAGAAATAGTTACATTATATATTTTGTTATAGGTACAAGAGAGATAGAGGAGACTGAAAAAAAAACAATACAACGTTATTTCATAATGGTTCATAATTATAAGGCCCCATGCACAATGAAGACATAATGTTAACATAATGGAGCATAAGGGCAGGCTTGAGGTAACACCATTCACAATGCAGTTGCAGACATAATGCAAGAACTTGGCAAGGGTTTCTAGATCTGTAAACTGCATTCAGAAATATTCCAAGCACACCACAAGTTTCAAATTGAATAACATATCCAATAATATCCAATGTGAAAATTCATCCAGTCTTTACAAATAAACAGGACATTAAAAGATGTTGAATCTAGTAAACAACAGAGCAATGTCTGGTATCAGCATACAAAATGGCATGCACCATGGTTATACAGTAGATGGCCTAAAATCTTGCATCGCAATCATGTGCTATTCAGAAGCTGGTAATTGTATGGAAATATGCAATTCTTCCTCTATGGACACAACACCAGCATAATGTTAGGATCAATGGAGAAAGAACTTAACAGTTAAACCAATTTTAAAAAAAAAACTTGTTCCAGTGTTAATTATGTGGTGAGTGAAACCTATAGTGTTAAGTCGACCAAACAAATAAAGTTAGGAGTTTGAAATCTCTTGCACTACGTAGCATGTTTGTGACTCTATGTGAACATTTCCATTAAATAACATGGGTGCAAAGTCTTGTATTTATGTTGTATCTGCACTTACTTTTCATTGTAAATGGGGCTAAATGGTTACAAAAGTAACGGGGAGAGAAAATAACTGATTACTCAATGTTACAAAAACTAATTACACTCACACTCAGGAGAAACTATTATGTTCAATGTGTACCATTCTGGCATCAGAAGATGCTCCCGTGATCAGACAATTTATTATCTAATCATCAATGAGTAGAGCAAAAGGGCTCTTTTCTTTTTAAGGAAGTAAGTTCAACAATGCCATGTCACAAGAAAAATTGGATGAAACAGAGATATAACAAAGGCGTTCTAATCAAGGTCATCATTTCCAACATCCATTGAAATATTGGTAAGTCAAGCATGTATGTTTACATTTTTTTACGTGCATTTCAGTTCTGTTGCCTGTGACATGCTGGCTGTTTATACTTAATTCGGACAGTGGGTGTGGCAAGCAACTGTCATCCAGTCCAATGTGAATGAATGAAATGGCACAATAGGAATTAAAAGAGACTGGTGGCAGACATCTATAACAAGTGTTTATCAAAACTTGTGCCATGCTATGACATGTAGGAAAACAGATAGGTTAAAGTACGAGACTTGTTCATAAAGTTCTCAACCTGAGAAAGAAAATACAAGATTTTTAATCCAACTTTCTTTTTATTTTCCAAAATAGTCATCTTTTAATTCTATACCCTTGGACTGATGATGATGCTCTTAACTTTTTTATCTTCAGTACAAAATGGTTTGTACAACTCCGCAAAATTTGAGGCAGTATTTTATATCAACACTGTGAATGCCAGAGTGATTGTAGTATAAATTAACATTATTGTATGACAATGATTTTAGATGTTTGTTAGCCATAAGCATTGTTAGGAAATAAGTTTACACGGCCTCACTGAAACTGACAATAGAAATGGGTAACAATGAACCGATGGGGTGAGTTGTTTATCACTAAGAAGAGACAAACAAATGACATCAAGGTAGCGTGCCTTTCTTAGAAATGGAGGGAATATCTTCCCTAGAGCATATATGTTAGTAGTAGTGATTGGCTGACAAAACAGACGCTAATGTTGGCGCGATTTGGTAACCAATAGCAGCTCTATTATAATGTTTAGGTATCTTGAGGTGAAAGAGCTATAAGCATGTTTCACACAGTTCTATGGAATCATTCACGAGGTACACGTTGCACTGTCTTGAAGAATCTCTTGTGAAGTGCATGTCATACAGTTTAGAAGAATCTCTCATCACAGTGTTAGTTACAAAAATGTGAAGTACGTGGCAACTAATACGACAGTAATTACATTCGGAAATATAACAGTTTCAGTTAGGCATCTATAAAGATTAAAGATGTGAACTATTAATTAAGTGTGACAGCAATAAAAGTGTGAAAACAAATTCTTTTATCAGTGTTAGCTTTTAGCAACAACTCCTTTCCGTTTACACGCCGTTTAACTATAAAAATAACAATGCATAAAGATGTATATAATATATTAGATACCTATACTTTAATGATAAGCACAGTAATACCGATGTTCAAAAACCAAAGTTGTATGCAATTTTGTGTGTTTTATATCTGTACAGCAATGCCACCTGTATTTTATTACTTTGGGTAAATAAATTGAATTGTAAAAATCTCTATCCAGTGAGCCATTTCTTCAACTTGGGAAGAGGGAAAGTCACTGGGAACCAAATCTGTGAATTTGATGCATCTGACAGCAGTTCAAAGTGCAAGTCAGGCAACTTTGTGATCACAATTGAAGTATGCACTGGTGCATTGTCTTGGTGGAAAAGAAGTTTCTTTCTTAACAAATGTGGACATCTGGCCATCACAGCTTCTCTCAATTGCTCCAGCAAAGCTGCATAGTACTCTTCATTGATGGTTTTGCCCTTTTACAGGTAGTCTACAAAAGCACACCCTGTCACCACCCCCCCCCCAAAATGGTGATCATCCATCACTTTTCCTACTGAAGGAACATGCCTGGCCTTCTTTTGAGCACTTTCACTCTCTTGCAACCATTATTTGGACTCTTCATCTCATCAACAGTGACATAACATTGCAAAATGTCAGTCGAGTTGTGTCTGAACATGTCCAAATCACTCTTGTGAGCTGTTCATTTGGCTGCACTTCTGATTGATGGCTAACAAATATGGCAATTATTGCGCTGCATGCTTTCTCATGTGCATATGCTTATGCAAGATGTTCCAGACATGATCTAATGCAATTTTGGCATTGTTAGCAAACCTGCATACCTAATTCATTTTATGAATCAATGTACACCACATTGTGGGTTTTCACTATGCTTTTTTCAGCCATAGTGGTAACTGGACATCTTGGACTTTCATTATTGAAAATGGAAGGATGGCTGCATTTAAAGTTGCAACTCATGTTTTCACTATAGAAAATGATAGTGAAGAACGAGTTATGCTAGCGACAACTTGTTATACCTGAAATGCAGAGGAATTTTGGGAGATTATTTACATCTATAGCAAATGTCCTTCATCCTGCATAAGGCACAGCTCAACACGTCGTTCCATGTTACCAGCCACTCATTGGAGGACTCTCTTGTCAATAGCTTGAATCTCCTGTGTAATATTGTGCTTCATATCGTCCAATGTCTGGGGAAATGTGGCATAAGCCCTGTCTTTTAAGTAACCTCCTAGAAAGAAATCCGACGATGTCAAATCCGGAGATCTCAGTGGCTACAGATTCTTGGAAATTATCCGGTCATCACAGAAACTTGCAATTAGTGCCATGTATGGCATGTAGCACTGTCCTGCTGAAAATATCCTTGACTCAACTCTACATTGTCTAGTTGCTCAGCAAACTCTATGAAAATCCGTTTTAAAAAAATATTTGTCCCAATATTCTCTGCATGAATATTGCGCACCAATCTCCGATTTTAACTGGGTGCGTAGCCGGATAAATCGAACCATGCTTCATCTGTGAACCATGTGATGGACAATATGGCAGGATTTTGGACAATGAACACCTGAAACCAACGACAATAATTCAGTAGCCTATCCTTATCTGGTTACTGTAACTGATGGACAACTATAATCCTATACGGCTTTAGGCCTGCACTTTTCACAGCTCTGATACATTGAGTAGCTGTACCCTGTCTCCTGCGACAAACATCCTAATGATTTTTTGGGTGACTGATCCAGTCGTGCTCTTACATCAACAACAACCGTGGGAAGCCTAGATGAACAAGTTTTGGCTTTTTCACTCACCAGAGGTCCAGTTGTTTCCAATTTGTTTACCAGTCCTCGTATTGTGTTTCTTTGGGGAGGATTTTGAACACCAAATTCTCTCTGGTATACCCTTTGAGTAGCTGTAATTGAATTTGTAATCCAGTATTGCTTTACAAGGAAGTGTCGTTCATTTAAAGTGTACTCCATTTCACCTTGACTAGGACAAAATCTCAAAAACAGTTGCCGACAATAAAACTAATAATTATGAATAAAAATAGAACATCTGCGCATATAGTGACAGGCAATCTTAACTCCCGAACATTCCGCTTAATTTGGTACTAAAATTGGGGCATTGAGCGAATTTCAAACAGAATAATTAGAGAAAGAAATGTGTCAGTTCTTCATAAATCACCCTGTATTTTATTTTATCCATTTTTAGTATAAAGCTCAACTTACTTATTTTGCAGTACTATATCAAACAAATGAAAGCACATGTTGCACCAACGAAAGAGTCATACTTGAGAACGATCCTTGTTATTTAATACTGCCAGTACCATCTATGTGTCAGGCTTGAGAACTTTCTGTACTACCCTCATGCGCAGAATCAGATAAAAAATTGAGTATCCAAAATATTTAGTATTTATTTTATTCCAAAATAGACCTTGATTAAACAAGCTTGTAATGGAAAGACTTTTAGGAATAAAATTAAGAGTAACATAAGTTAGATGCAAAGATAAGATTATATTAGTTTACAAATGAAAATGTTTTACAATTCTGTGCCTATCTTATCCAGAAAAATGCTGCTTTTCAATACCTTAGCAATAAATTAATCATATGCATAAGATTTTAAACACAATACAGCCATATAAAGGCAATTTCCCGCAGTTCATTACTTGCAATTTTTCCTGCACACTTCAGTCTTTAGGTTTTTCTGAAATTGAAAAAGCACTTCCAGAATGTTTAAGTGATGCAAAACAACTACACTAATACCAGGGATTTCTTCACTGAAAAAATTTGAGATATTATTTCAGTAAATCTAAAGCTTACAACTATGTTTTCTCCAACATCCCATCTTAAAAGAAAATACTGCATTTTGCCCTCACCTAATATTTCTACGTGGGGATTCGGCAAGTTGTGGAGGGCCACTTTCTGTTGGAGCAGAGTTCCAGCCCAACAACTTGCTAAAAATACCCTCGCCCTCTTGCCGTGATTTATGTCTGCAAAATGTATACCATTTTACCATCCCATGCAAAAAATATCAACATCACAAAGCTTATCCAGCTCCCCAATCATGCATCTTAAAGGCCAAAACACAAGGCTATCTACTGCTTTACCAGCAAAATATGTTACTAATTAAACTGCAACGCTTGTGATTTAAAAACCAAAAGGTATAATGTTGCAATACACAGATATAGTCTTCTTAATGTTCAGTTTTATAAACTGCTTGTGTTTACCGCTTATGGTAACTTTTTTTTCTTTTATTTCTAATAAACCAAGTAATTAAAAAAGGCTAAAAATTTTCATTACATGATAACCGATTAAAAGGTCATATTTGTTTAATATGCCAAAAGAAAGTGGTATCTGTGTTTTCAGATTCATGATCCAATTATGTTATCAATTTTTTGAGTGAAGTATTGACAGTGATTCCATAAGTAATAGTCACAAAAATTTAATTTTTTTTTTGTAACTTTATAACTTTAGATCTTTTCACAGTAACCCGCATTAGGTATTAATATAAGAATGTATAACAAAACAAAGGCAAACAAAGACTTTTATTAAAAATTTTGACTTCGATAATTATGTTGGACTCCAGAACAGAGCAGAACTACATCTAAGCAAAGTTATACTACTCCCTATATATAACGCTTATATATCAAATAATTTTCAGTAATGCACATTAAACCTTAAGGATAAAGTATATAAGCTTTGCTGGATAAATGCAATATTCTGCTCCGTTAATTGTTGTTCAAGCTTCACATATGACATCACAGGTTGTAAACCCTAATAATATGTGAAATGAAATAATTGCAAGAGGAAATTTGGAATGGGAAGGTTCCAGGCTTAAATTTAGGGTACCTCCCTGGCATTTGCTGCTTATGAGGACTGAGGAAAACCCTGAAAGTGCCTCAGTCAGGGAGAACAGACCTGGTGGGATTTGAAACACACATCTTTCATGCATGAGTCTATGCCTGAATGAGCTTGATCATCCATGTCAGTTTACTGTTCAAGTTTGTGGAAAAACAGTAGCATTACAAACTTATTGCAAGCACCAATTAAAACTAAATTAAAATGTGTCGTGTCATAATTATTTAGTACCTTTTACATGCTGAAAGATCATTCCATGTCAAAGGACCTACTACACCAAAAAATTAATATTTTTTAACATAATTACGGTAATATTTTTAAAATTTTAAGTGATGTGAGCATACTTGCGTTCTTTTAATAAGCAAATATCCACAGAGGGAGATTCAAAGCATGTATTTCCGATCAAATCTCAATATCAAATTTTTGGCTGGAGAAGTTACACTTCCTCTACTTGGCATAGATGAGCAGTAAAGTAAACTAAATGTTATTATGAAAGAGACTGTCTCTATTATGGCCATTACAAGCAAGTTTATGCAACCATGGAATGACCCTCGTACATTATTATAACTATAATCTATCAGCTCTGACGGAACCAAATAAAAATGTCTTACTAAATAAGTATACAAGATAAGCCACAAAAGAAATTAGGAAATTATTACTATGCTATTAATGAGGGCAAAATGCAGAATAAATTAAAGACCCAGAAAATAAAAGTACATTCTAGGAAAAAAGCAATAAAACCATAATCCCAATTCTTGCAACACTGAAAAGATGCAAATCAAAATGGCTTTAGGAGAAGCTAAAGAAACACAACAAAGCAAACCCCAGTAAAAATCTATGTTATAAAGATTAGGTGATTTTGGGAGCGTACATGCCAGCTTATGTAAGTTTAAAATATAGAAATACAGTAGAATCTTGTTAGTACATTTTTGCAGGGACCTAAGGATTTGGACGTCATAGGCGGGAAAACGTGTTAACGAAAATGCAAAATCTGCAATTTAAGAACATAGGTAATAAAAATCTAATAATTACTACGTCTCCATGGGCAATTTAAATCGATTTTGAGTACAATTTCATACTGAATACGATCCGCGTTTCCATGTTAAATTCAATATGTTTAAATGGATTTGGATACACAAAGCCTGAGAATAAATAATTCAAGCTTTTATTTTGGTCAACTTGGATTTTTTAGGTTATGAATGTTTTTGAGAAAATAAATTGCGAATTGTGGAAGTAGCAATAGTGGTTTTGCTGTGTGTTTTATTACACACGTGATAACAATTTCTGCTAAAAAAGAAACAATTATGAGCGTGCATCATGTTACGAGTACAATAGACGATATTATCTTTGGTGTATACAAGACGATTTGAACACGGATGTGTTTCCTTGCAACAAATTTCGTTCCGGTCCTCTTCTGATCCTATTTTCCAAGAGAAAAGTTTTGTTTTAGTATTTTTCCCTTCTTTAAAAACAGTTTCAATCAATTTAGGTTTACTAACAATTGTGTTTAAGGTTGACGGAGGAATGTTTAACTTCCGCACTATATCGCCATGTTTTATATTTGGATCGTATTACATCAAGGATTTTCAGTTTTTCACTGTTGGTTATTTACCTACTACACTTTCTTTTTTTCATTCTAAATGAAAAGTTAAAATACAATCTACGGTTATTTGGTCATCACTCAACATTAGAAACTATCGTTAGCGTTTACCACACCAAGGTAAAGCATTCTCTATCCCCACAGAAATCGTGTCACACAAATATTTAAATGCATGTATGTGATTGGCTGCCGATATCCACCCCGTGACCAAGGATTGACCAAAGTAGCAAATGAGGACGTCAAACTATGAACGTGTTAAACGCCTACATCCACTGTACTGATCAAGGATTGGCCAAAACAGCGAATGAGGACGTCAAACTTCAAACGTAGTAAGCGGGACCGGGAAAACGCACTAAGCAAACATTATTTATTATATTTGGTGATTTGGTACCGGGACTTTTATAATTCAACGTAATACATGGGAAAACGTGTTAATGAGGAACGTGCTAACGAGATTCCACTGTAGTTTGGAAAGTCAACTAAAATAGCCTCACTTATAATTTTACAATCATTTTTCACATATGGTTTCGGGTTAACCGATTGTTTTACAATGGCAGCAGTCAATTCTGTTGGGTGTTAAGTAGTGATTGTGTGATTCGCTATTTACAAGATCTCTGTCTTCTTCTAACAATCAAGTGAGCAGTACAGTGTTTAAAATCATGGATATGTACAAACATCTAAATTATATCAGAATTTACCTGAAATATTTTGATTACGTTTTAATAAAACCAATGTGGCCAATGGTCAATAGCATTACCCAAAACATCTAGAGCTGATTTCACCAAGCGATGTTAAAAATATTATAACATTGTGTTTCCTAAAATTATGTTAAAACTTGTGCATTTATAATGAATTATCTTGTTAATGTCTAAGACAACTGCGAACAACAGCTTTCGAGAAAGTGATGATCAAACTACACAGCTTCTGATGCACTTTTGTCTATGCATCGCAGTGCTGTGTTAGTAAAGCAGATAACTAGTTACATTCAAGGACAATTGTGAATTTTCCGCCTGTTTGAGGTTAAAATTGCAATGTAACTGAAAAATCTAGATGCAGATTTTTCACCATTTGGAAAGGAGTTAATTATAGAACTGGTTACTAGATACAGAGGAATTATCGAGTGCCATAAAGTCGACAGATTTAAATTAATGAAGCATGCAACCTGGGAAAAAATCTGCAAGGAATTTAATTGCAATGCACATGTTTCTCCTCATCTAATAAGCAATTGCAGCAATTTTACACTAACATAAAATGCAATGCAAAAAACACCTGGGGCAGGAGTGTTAAAATCATTAAAAACTGATGGCGGACTCTACACTGAAACTAAAATGGACGAAAGTGTGTTATCACTGATTGAGGATCAAGCAGATGCCAACAAAAACACGCTTCTCTTTTTGAAGCAAATGCTTCAGAAACTTTCTGCATAAACCCACATATGGAGCTTTGGAAAATCCAACACTATCACCTGCCATTAATTGAAAATTGCCATTAGCATAAAAGCTCTGAGTAATACTTGTAGCATAGGAGAAAAGAGGCATGTTTTACGTTGGTAATATTCTGATTTATTTATTCTACAAACCTCCTCACAACAGCTTTGGACAGTTTGTATCTCTTTAAGAGTTCCTTCTCTTGCAGGTTTTCAAAATAATTATGATGCAGAGCTCTTTTTCGGTTAGGCACTTTGCATCAACAACTTGGGTTTGCAGCAGTCATTTTCCAACTTCTATCATTAATTAAACGCTTTAACACAGGGGTACGACAGTGCTAAATTAACACACATTTTAACATAATGTTACTACTAGCATTGTTCGATGAAACAGAATTTGTGTCAAGTTTAATGTTTAACATTGTGTTAAAATTTAAGACCAGTTGGTGAAACCAGTCCTAAGAGGGAATTATAATCCTCCTCAAAAGAGAACTTTTCAAACTGGCAATATTTGAGTGCCTCTTCTTGCAAGCATGGCCCACAATTTGTAAAAGAAACAGTTTAGGACTTGATGACCAGAAGGCCAATCAAAGGCAGAAATGAAGTCCACGAGTTGCAAGCTATCACTGTGTTATGCAAACCTTATCTACTGTAGCTGAATCCTGTTGGAAGCTCCAGTTTTCGCCTAGGACAAGGGTGTTGCTGAGACACTTGATGTCTCTCCAGCACTATCCCAGTGCTGATGCTTCACCCCTTTCTTGTAGAAATGGAGCTCAGTTTTGTCTTCATAACAGTCACCCCACCACGCTATGATTAATACTGTATGATGATTCCTCTAGATCCTTAAAGCCTTTTTGCAAACTTTTCTTTAACTTGCAGCATATACTCTTGTCATTCTGAGCATTAAGGGCCGTATTCATAGAGTTGACGTTGGTCTGGACCATCTCTGCACTAATTTGGTATGGACCAAAGGCTGATCAAGTTTTTCGTATTCATAGACAATAAAAAGCCTCGGACCAAGAAAGGCCGTGGATCAGCAAGGAGAAAATGTTACACGACGAAGAAAGGTAGTTCTGCGCATGCGAGACTGCCATAGAGTAGTAAACTAACCACTATTATTCCCTAGTTTTTACTTTCTATGGTCGTTTCAGAGCTGTTTTTTCATCGATTCAGTGCTCACTCCTCGCCCAAAGTAAAAAAAATGGAGATTACCCAGAAGTGTGCATTAAAATGGTCGGAGGAGGAAAATGCCTGTTTTCCTTAATACAAAAAAATGATGGATATTATTGAAAACCAATCGGTTTCGACAAACGCAAAAACAAAAGGGAGGTATGGAGGGAGATAATACATATATAGGCAGTTTTGTGCATGCTTCTAACCTGTTGCCACACCTCCCTTTTTGGAAACGTTTTTATCCACACAGTTTCATGGCATTGTTAATCATTTCAATAAGAATTTAACTTGCTGGAATATTAACCTTTAACCTTAAAATTTCAGAATCAAATCGTATTTAAATAGGAAGGAACATTTGCTGTTATTAAACTCTCACCCTGGATCTTAACCAAGTAAATATTGTGTGATAGTAATTATACAGAAATAATTACCTGAGGAAATTCTAATACATCATAAACCTTCCGGGAGTTGTAATCCTCCTCTCCTCGCCGGGAAAACGTAAGCAAAGCCTGAATTATTTCGAACTTAACCCAAGTGGAACATTATTTCGTATTGGGTAGGAGGTATGAAATGTTAAGAAATATACGAAATCAGGGTTTTTTAATACATAGGGTTGATTGTGTAGTATCTAGGTTCTCGTTCGAGTTTAGACGCGCAGATCCCTCAGCTACGCCCTGTCGTCGCTTCGCAGTTGTAACTGCTACACTCCTCTCCTCCTAAAAAACATCCCTCGGCTACGCTTTGAGACTGAGGGTCCTCAATCCCTTGGCTACGCCTTGCGGCTTAGGGCTCTCGATGTTACAATGTTGAAACTCCGATTCCGTAAGTTTCTTAACATTTCATACCTCCTACCCTCATACGGAATAATGTCCTCTTTTGGCAGTGTCAAACTTTACCTCCCGTTACGTGAAGTTTAATGTGGCATGGCAATTAAAACCAATCGGCGTGAAGCAGTAGCATGAAGCAATAAAAGAACAATCAATAAAGATTCATTCCCGTTACGTTAAGTGCATCCTAATTAGATATTTACTTTAACAGAGTTTCTTAACTTCGCGTTACATTCCGTCATGTTACGCAAAGTATATAGTAATCCCGGTTTAACGAAGGTAAATCTAGCAATGACATATGAGTCATTAGTTATAATGCGACTTTCTAAGGTCAGTAGTGTTTTTCTTGATACCCTTCTCTTGCATAATGTGGAAGTGCTATTAGCATTGTACCAATTGAGATACTCAAACCTCAGTTATCGTCGTCTGTCATATAGGTTAGGATGAATCCGTTTTATCAGTCTTTTAACCTTTGCTTTACTAAACCTGTATTTGTTTTGAAATTTAGGTCGCCATACTTTCCAATTATGTCTAATTTTATTAGATAGTTTTACTCCACAGTCTCATTTCGCGAATTCTACGCAAGCAGCCACGCCCATTACTCCAAAGTCATCCATTTTGTAAAGATGGTCTGCCTTTAATCTACCCCTCTGAGATAGACCAAAATTTGGTCCCGAGCAAGGTGTTTGATCCCTGGACCAAGCAAATCCCGGTCTATGAATAAGAAAATCGATGGTCAGCCAGAAGTAGCAAGTTGGGCCGGACCAAAATCAACTATGAATACCACCCTTAAAGTATTGACACTAAAAGTATCCATCAGTACCTTTTGCTGCACAGTACTTAAGCAAGTAATGTCCTTGATTTCATTTGTAAGGAGGTGTTATAAGTACATGCCCATGTCACGACCTACATACAAGACATTTACATTATGGATATTTCTAGTTCATGAGTCTTCACTGACCATCAGTCTGTGAGCAATATTTCTGAAACTTGAGTGACCACAGTTATACCTCTTCAGGAGCCCATATTGCCTGGAACAATACTTTGCAGTTGCAGTCTCTATAAAATGCTGGATAATTAATACACGAATCTTTTGAGATGCTGGAGCATATTTAAAATCTCATCTACTGCCTTCCTTACCTTATGCAGAGCTATGATAGCTATGTAATTTTCATCGCTACCTCATTCATCATGAAAACTATTACACACATTTCCTCACTTTGTCAGCACAACCAAAAACATGACTTGTGTCTTATTAGTTTTAGGAGCAGTTTTAAGAGCAGAAGGTTTTACTTCAGTAGATGACAATAATGTAGTGTAGTCTGTCACCTGCAGCAGTAACCTTAACGATGACAACTTGTAAACAAAGTAGAAGCAGCTGAAGATGCAATTGAATTGTGAAATATGTTCTGCTTTTTAATTTAATTTAAAAAATCTGATGTGTTACACTCACATGACTTTCTCTACTCTTGTACAAACTATTTTTACAAACGCTTATTCTCCATATGCTTCATGTTAATCGAGATGTTAATCTTATTGCTAATTTTCTTGTAGGTACAAGGGGAATATGGTAGGCTTTAAGCGATAGTCAAATCTTTTAAGAGCTGGTTGCTATGTGGCACATTCCATTCTCTTTGCATGTCCAGGAGATAAAAATGAATAACGAATTCCAAATTGAGAAAATAAGTATTGAAAAATTTAAGGGAATAACAAGCAATATCTCGAAAATGCTTCACTCAACAAAAAAAATGTATGACATAAATTGTGTATTTTAATGCGATCTACATTTTTTGTGTAGTAAAATTTTGTCTATCTCTTATGGTTTACCAGTTATGCAAAAGTCGTTCACAATGAAGAATACTTTTGGAGACATTCCTAGAAAATTCAAGATATACATTTTATTTGTCATGAAAATATCTTAAACATATGATATTTTAATCAAAATCGTTAGAGCCATTTTTGAGAAAATTAAAATGTTTGATAAATGTTCCATGTAAAGGGTAATCTGGGGTGGGGGGATTTTCTTGAAAACCTTCGTGCCACTTCTCTGGAAGATACTGAACCTAAATACCAAGTTTGGTGTTTATCCGACTGTTCATTTCTGAGTTATGCTGTTCACAGACAGACACACACACGGACATGTTTCCAAAAATACTTTTTTTGGATTCAGGGGGTCTCAAAACATATATTTCCGGTGAAATCTCGGTATCGAATTTTTGGGTGGAATACAATACTTCCCCTACTTACTATACGTAGTAGAGAAAGTAAAAATCTAAGTATAGCATTCACATGACTTTCTCTATTCACTCTTCTACAAATTATTCTTACAAAATCTTATTCTCTGTCTACATTTTGTTAATTGAGATAAGCTTACAATACACATTTACATATTTCATTATAGGCAAAGGAGGATACAGAAGGCTAAAGTGATAGTCCGATTTTTAAAAAAAGATGACTATGTGATGGCTTTGAAATTCCATGCTCTTTGCATGATCACAACAAAAAAATGAACAGCAACTTATAACTTCAACAAACATATAAGTATTTGAAAATCACACAAATAACAAAGAATATCTTAAAAATGGTTAATGCCACAAAACATTTTGCCATAAATTGTCTGCTTTAATGAGATCCATGTTTTTTTGTGTAGTAAGATTTTATTTATCTCTTATGGTTTACCAATTTTATTATACAAAAGTCATTCAGAATGAAGACTTCACAGGCTATTTGCAGAAAATTTAAGATATACATTTTATTTGTCATTCTAAATATATGGTACTTTAATCAAAATCGTTGAGAGGCATTTCTGAGAAAATAAACAATAATGAAATTTTTTCCATGTAAAGGGTAGTTTGGAGTGAAGGGGGGATTTTCTTGGAAATCTTTGTGTCGCATTCTTCTAAGATGTTGAACTTAAGTACCCAGTTCAGAATTTAACTGACTTTTCATTTTTAGTTATACTTTTCACAGAAAGAAAGAAAGAAAAAAAGAAGGAAAAACAAACACAAACGCACACACACAATCATACAAAAATCTTTAATAAAAAAAAATGCTTTATTTGTTTTTTTGGATCCAAAATGTAAATTTCTGGTGAAATCTTAGTATCAAAATTTTTGGGCACAATGCAATACTTCCTTTACTTTATGGTACTATAGAAAAATAGTAGCAAAACTAAAAAGGTTGAATAGGGCTTTTTCATCACTATCTGATAATTCAGATATTTGTACATATACTCCACAGTTAGTTAATAGCATTGTTTTATCGTGGTGCATTATTAAGGTAAGCAGAGCAATCAGGATGCACAGAACAGAGTACAGATCAAAGCAATGAACACGCAACACCAAAGAATTGAAGCAAGTGGCTTATCAATTATCATGCACATGTAGGGGAGGCTGCATGAAATTACTGGTTACAGCAAGATATTATGAAAATATTCTTACTTTCTTAGTACCAGCAGATGCACTATCTCTGAGGTAATTAACGGTTTGGTATTCAGTGTTTCACATTAGTGCTTTAATGAATAGATACATAAATCTAACAATAACGATAACATGTTATAACACTATATAAATACTGTAACAGTGTGTGTATGATCTGTATTAAAATAAATTATACTGATATCATAAATACAGCATATAAAACAAGAGACTTACGAGACATCGCGGGCACCATTAAGTGTAGTGTTGAAGCGAGGCTGAACATATGTCCAAGCACCTTGGTTCTTGTGTTCTTCCTGTGCCCAGCACAAGGTAGCATTTGGATACTTCGCACACTCCTTCTTTACTAGGTCATACGGGAATGGAGAAATCTAAACACAAATACAAAATGAAAATTATGTTACCTCAAAGGAATAAAAGCTATTTTATCCATGTGGTTAAAAATGTGTGCATTGTATAACCTACAAAGACTGTGATGATAGCACAGTGATGTGAATTCATAACTTAATCCTCAACCATGATCCGTCAATTCCTCATTCGCTTGAGATCTCTTTCTGAGTTTTGTATGTTTGGAAATGAGATCCATTTCAGTAGGTGTCTTGAATATAATCAGTGAGATGAATCTCACTGATTATATTAAAATTTATGACTGGTTCCTCACACTGAATTCCCTCTGTCTCAAATGGTTGATTCTATGGGTTTCTGGGTAACTTTTCAAACTTTTGCTTCATGCCTATAATTATGCTTTTCCTATCAGAAATGAACCTGCTGCAAAACTTCTCAACTAATTTAATCGTAAAATCTTCGTCATTTTTAAGAGTTAAAAAAAAATAAAAATACTGGACATAGCAATTTAACATGGGAATTTAGTTTTCCTCAGATACTCTCTCCTCTGTTGATTTTAAAGATAAATTTTAAAAGATCATTTTTAAGAACATTACTTTCTCTACTCTTGTACAAACTATTTTTACAAATGCTTATTCTCCATATGCTTCATGTTAATCGAGATATCAATCTTATTGGTAATTTTCTTGTAGATGCAAGGGGAATATGGTAGGCTTTGAGCGATAGTCAAATATTTTAACGCTGGTTGCTATGTGGCGCATACCATTCTCTTTGCATGTCCAGGACATAAAAAAAAAGAAATAACGAATTTGAGAAAAAGTATAAGTATTGGAAAATTTAAGGAAATAACAAGCAATATCTCGAAAACGGTTCACTCAACAAAAAAAATGTATATGATATAAGTTGTGTATTTTAATGCGATCTACATTTTTTGTGTAGTAAAATTTTGTCTATCTCTTATGGTTTACCAGTTATGCAAAAGTCGTTCAGAATGAAGAATACTTTTGGAGACATTCCCAGAAATTTCGAGATATACATTTCATTTCCCAATGACATTATCTTAAACATATGATATTTTCATCAAAATCGTTAGAGCCATTTTTGAGAAAATTAAAATTTTCGAAAAATGTTCTATGTAAAGGGTAGTCTGGGGTGGGGGGATTTTCTTGAAAATCTTCGTGTCGCACGCACGCACACACACACACACACGGACATGTTTCCAAAAATGCTTTTTTTGGATTCAGGAGGTCTCAAAACATGTATTTCCGGTGAAATCTCGGTATCAAATTTTTGGGTGGAATGCAATACTTCCCCTACTTACTATACGTAGTAGAGAAAGTAAAAAAGAGATTATGCGAGCTTAAATTACTCACATATGTCATAGAAAGTAATTAACATTGCAGTGAATCATTGCTGATAGAAAGAATTAGTAAATACAAATAGAAATTTTTAATATGTTGTTCTGATTCACTTTTTAATTCTTATTACTATAGACGTGTAAGATTTTGCTTTGAAATTAATAGGGAGAGTATTAGGGAGCTTTTTTTTTTCTTTTCTTTCTTTTCTCATTGTTCAGAAAGAATCATGAAAATTTTGTTTGAATTTACTTTCTGGATAGCCAACTATGCAGGGTTTTACCAATGCTAAGTAAGAAGAATCACTTCTGCATCAGAGCAGTTCTAGCAGTCAAAAGAGTAAGGTGAAGCTAAATACATGCAGTATAGGATTAAGGGCCAGTTGTACAAACTCGGAATATATCTTGGAATAGTTATTCTTGGAATACCCTATCTAGGGTATATGTGTCATGATAAGTTGTATGATGCGGTTTTATTCTTAGATAGCTATTGGCTACTCCAAGTCATTCATGGCCACTCGATATGTAATCACTGCTTTGTTTTGCTGCAACTTGTGTAGCAATTTGTATTGTTTTCACAATCGGTTGCACCTAAACTATTATTATTATTATTATTATTATTATTATTATTATTATTATTATTATTATTATTATTATTATTATTATTTGAAATGTTTATGGTGCTGTGAAGTAATTATGAATGCTCCCAAAAGTGTTTGGATGCAAAATCATAATTTTACAACTACGTTTTACAAAATACAAGCACAAATGATGTGACTTCTTCCAATAAGTTAAGCGTATGGGAGTGTATAACTTTACTTTTTGGGCAAAGTTGTATCTTGTGCTCATATTATATGAACCGCATCTTTCGTTTCCTGTGCTCAAAACAGTTAACACACTTAGGGTGGCATGCACCAACCTGGAGTAAGCTTTACTTTCGTAGTAAACTACTATTCAAGTCAACACTCGGCGACTTCCATGCAAGAGTAAACTACTTCCGATGAATTTTACTCCTTTCAGATACTCCGAGATTAAATTACCGCAGAAGTAAATGTCGGAGAGCACCATCAGATAGTATGTTACTATGGAATTAAATAGAGCACAAATATAGGTTAGAATTTACTCTTGCGACATGAATGGAGTAACTAACCTGTCGATTGAACTAGAATACCGTATCGTATTTGGAGGAAGATATTTTTAACGCATTCATGGATTACTTAGATTACATTGATGATCTTGATTAAGGAAACAATGATTACTTAGGTTACATTGATGATCTCAATGGAAAAAAAAAAAAACGGAAATGCGATAGTGCTATGCAAGAACCATATGATACTTATACAGAGAGAGAAAGTTCAATGAACATTTCGGTATTAGGAAAGAATCTTATACACATCTTTTGAACCTGCTCGGAGAACATTTCAACAAAACTCAAGACATAAATTCAGCTCTATAATACATATTGCAGTTATTGTTATGCGTCCTATAAGTGTTTCGTACCAGAATATTTCAGAAGCTTGAGCCGGCATTACAATGAATTTAACGTAATGCTAGTCTTACACTGTATTAAATGGAGATATTTAGAATTGACTTAACGTGATGTAACTTAAAAGTTTGGCATCAAACTTTTCCTTCCCGTTACTCAAGTTTGATTTCACATGGTAATTACAACCAATTGGTAATAGCTCGAAGTAATAAAACAACTATGAATAAAGAGTCATTCCCATTACGTTAAGTGCATGCCAATTATACCTTCAGTTTACACCAGCATTTCCATGTCACGTTAAGTAAAGTTCATCGTAATCCCGGTATTACAGGCGATCTTATAAATAAACATTCATCACGCATCTGCTGGCCGTGTATTTCACTGCGTTGTTAGAGCATTTTTGAGTTTAAGAGCAAGGTACCTACACATATAAATATAAATGTTAAGAAAATAAAAGGCAATTCTTCTTCAATTTTACAGATTTCCCACTCATTGTGTGCGGAAGTGACTGCACCCATGTTACTATTTTGTACCCATCCATGAATATGGTGAACTTTTCCGAAACCAGAAAGGGTATTTCTCTATCCTCACGCAAGTGATCTGCAATGCAAAATGAAGATTAGAAACATTGTTTCCAGAATTTTAAGCTCCCTTCAGTACGTTTCCCGTCGCTCGAATTATTAAACTCGTCAATCATGACTTTCCAGCATTTCTCTTCCATCATCTTTATAACACGTTTTGGCTTTTTTTACATTACTTAGGTCTTTACTGAAAACGTTAAAAAAAGTAACCTCCCGTGAATCAGGAACCTAAGCTTATATAAGTAACCTGCCGTAAATCAAAACGTAAAAAACTAATAAACCTAAAACAAAAAGTAATTAGGAGCGAGTGTTGGCGGTATCTCACTGGCTTTGAAGACCAACGTAATGCAGGTTACCGCACTTTTTTACACTTATATTGTTTAAATGGATTTTCTTTATTTCTACCAACAAACATTTATCTCTTCAGCTGACGTTTCTCCCCTTTTCCTATCGCACATAACCTTAGTCATGATTGCATCAAGTAAATCGCACGAACAAAGCAATACCTTTGGGAGTAATGAACTCTTACTTCCATAGTCATAACTGAAAGAGTAAATTGTAATTGAGCTCTTCAACGTTACTTTGGGAGTAAATTGCTCCCGTAGTAATCTACTTCCGTGAGGACTTCTTTAGTAAACGTTACTTCCGAAGCAATTTACTCCAACATGGTGCACACCACCCTTAGCCTGGCTTCTGTCATTGTATTCCTTAAAACATTTTAACTGTTGCCAACATCACTGTCAACTTGAGATATAAATGAATCACTGCCCAGGATCAATTAACTAAACAATTTGCTAAACAGGTATTATTAACCAACAGAATTATTAGAATGCTTCGTAAGAATAGGATATTAAGGACACATTCCCATTATAGCTAGCATTTTGCTGATGGCAATACTAGAAATGCTCAATCAAAGCATGAACATCAAGAACATTATTTTTTTACTGGCCACTTTCTCTACTGCTTCTAATTTCATCCTTCCCAGGCAACTGACAATGATGTAAATGAGTTTATCTCCATATTTGTTTGGAGTAAACCCACATTGCAAACAAGCACAAATTATGAATTTGTTCTCAAATAATTTAAACTAATCTTAGATGAGATATGGGAGCTGATAGACACCTGAAGTAAGCTTCTATCTCCTTTGATTTCTCAGTTACACAAAATTCTTCACAGGTTATTCACAAAAGATTCATGATAAACATTTACTTTGTCATATTAAAACCTTGTATACATTATATTTCAATCAAAATTCTTTGAGCCATTTTGAGCACATGCACAATAATTAACATTTTCCTTGTAAACAGTAATTTGAAATGCAGAAATTTTCTTTAAAATCTTCATCCAGCATGCTTAACAATGTCCAACTAAGTATGAAATTTGGCACTTATCCAACTCCTCGTTTTTGAGTAACACTGTTAACAGACACACAGACCTTTTCGTAAAAATACCTATTTTGGGTTTAGTGGACTTCAAAATGTGTATTTCCAGTGAAATATTGATTGTGAATTTTTGGGTTGAATACAATACTTCCTCTTCCTGCTACAGGCAGGTGGCAAAGATACATATAGTCTTCGTCATTGGCACTAATGCAGCTGAGGATAAAGACAAATGGCTTTGAAAGATTCCCTAACTCTTGCAGGGTTTTCGTATGTCAATTAAATTGTGAATGTATTTCATTCATTTGTTACTTGTGCTACTGAACTCTCTCTCACAACCAAAAAATCTGATGTGTTACACTCACATGACTTTCTCTACTCTTGTACAAACTATTTTTACAAACGCTTATTCTCCATATGCTTCATGTTAATCAAGATATCAAGATGTTAATCTTATTGCTAATTTTCTTGTAGATGCAAGGGGAATTGGTAGGCTTTAAGCTATAGTCAAATATTTTAAGAGCTGGTTGCTATGTGGAGTATTCCATTCTCTTTGCATTACCAGGACAAAAAAATGAATAGCAAATTCCCATTTGAGAAAAAGCATAACTATTGGAAAATTTAAGGGAATAACAAGCAATATCTCGAAAATGGTTCACTCAACAACAAAAATGTATATGACATAAATTGTGTATTTTAAGCGATCTACATTTTTTGTGTAGTAAAATTTTGTCTATCTCTTATGGTTTACCAGTTATGCAAAAGTCGTTCACAATGAATATTACTTTTGGAGACATTCCCAGAAAATTCAAGATATACATTGATATTTGAGAAGCTAGAAACAGTGATGTGTACTGAATTTGTTTAAAGGTGAGTCGGAA
Organism: Deroplatys truncata; assembly: GCA_030765065.1. Taxonomy (NCBI): domain Eukaryota; kingdom Metazoa; phylum Arthropoda; class Insecta; order Mantodea; family Mantidae; genus Deroplatys; species Deroplatys truncata. The sequence continues at coordinate 57,995,177 of CM060981.1, forward strand.
TTGTTACACTAACATCACTTAAGTTTACTCACTTAACATGTTTCGGGAAACAGTTGTTCCCATCCTCAGAAGCTAATCCGACTAATCCAGTCGGATTAGCTTCTGATGATGGGAACAACCATTTCCCAAAACATGTTAAGTGAGTAAACTTAAGTGATGTTAGTGTAACAATTCCGACTCACCTTTAAACAAATTCAAGATATACATTTTATTTGTCATGAAAGTATCTTAAACATATGATATTTTAATCAAAATAGTTAGAGCCATTTTTGAGAAAATTAAAATTTTCGAAAAATGTTCCATGTAAAGGGTAATCTGGGATGGGGGGGATTTTCCTGAAAACCTTCGTGTCTCAGATACTGAACCTAAATACCAAGTTTGGTGTTTATCCGACTGTTCGTTTCCGAGTTATGATGTTCACAGACATGTTTTCAAAAATACTTTTTTTGGATTCAGGAGGCCTCAAAACATTTATTTCTGGTAAAATCTCGGTATCAAATTTTTGGGTGGAATGCAATACTTCCCCTACTTACTATACATAGTAGAGAAAGTAAAAAGAGCAAGTACCTGTTCTACTCTTGCAATGGCAATATCATTTTCCAAGTTCTTATCAGCACGAGCCTTCTTCAAATCATAGTACACTTTACCAGAGCAGAAAACTAATCTTTTGACACCACTGGAATTCCTAGTTGCTCCACCTTCCTCTGGGATAACCCTGTAAAACAGAGATAATTACACTTAGCCTCAAGAAATCAATTTTCCCAATAAAATGTTGCTAAAATGAAACAATTACAGCCAGCAAAAGGAAAGTGCTAATGCAAAATGTGACATGTCTGAATGTTGGAAAACTAATGTTTAAATATAGAAGCTCCTTATTTATGGTGAACTACAGTAACTTCAAAACCTTACTGAATATGTACAATAAAACCAATATGCTCCCAATATGCTACCCTCTATTTGGTCCAAGAAAAGGTCCTAATATAAACAACTGTACATACCTTTGCTATAGCACACCTTTCAAGTGAATAAAAATATTTGTTACTGCACTGCGTGCATTATCACCCTTTTTGTACTTCAAAGAATAAAGATGGTGAGCAAGCATAGTATTTTAGTATTCATTTCATTTAAGTATAACTTAAATAATTAGTCTCTTTTTATCATGGCCATGCAGGCATTGTTATTTCCAGCATTATTTACTGGAACAAAGCTACAGTCGGTTATGCTAATCAGTATCGTTTATGTCACGATCATGGGCTGAGTCTGCAGGTGCAGTCGGATTGAACACAGAAAAGGCAAAGCCCTTAAAATGGTAAAAAATTATAGTTTTGAATGCATTCAACTACTTGAACATTATGATACCCTTGCTGTTAAGGATGTTTAAACATTGGAAGCAACTGGTGCATCTGTGAAGACTGTTTCCAATGTAAGGAAGGAAGTGAAGGAGACAGTAATTCTGAAAAAGAAAAGGAATCAATATGCAGTGTTTTAGGCAAAGTGGACAACTGTGTAAAAAGTACCATATGCTTAAAAAAGTATAGTGTTTTCTTAAACAATGAACCACCTACTATAGATAAAGCGCTTTCTGCAGTAAACAGTAATAAAATATATTTCATAACCTTTCTTCATACATTTTTAATTAGTAGATTAGTACATTAGTACATTTGGTTTGTTTGCCAAGTATAGGGATATGTATTTCTTTAACCATCAGCGCTAGACTCCGGGTCAGCTAAGAAGGCGGGCAGAAGTCAAGATTTCGCGCATAGAGAGAGACGGATATATTGCAGTTGGTGTTGCCATATTTCGATTGCAGAGACACGATCATATTACTAAACGTTCATTCAAGCACAATTACTGTAAAAATAAAGCGTTCTATCATTATACAGATTAAATAGCAGCCAGATAAAAGGAATAAAAACAAAATAAAGGGATTAAAAAAAGGTTTGTACATTAGTAACACGTACATAAACCTCCTTCCTTATTTTGTGCATGAAGCAAAGAAATATCATTCTTGCTGCAACAATGTCGCTCTGTTCCATTAAGAACTTCCTGCATCATTACGTTGGTACCTATATCCCATGCCTTTTAAAATATGCAACATTGAGCTTTTCAAAACTGAAAATTTTCAGCTTCTCTCATCTTTACAACCAAATTGTTGTCAGATATTCTTCTCTCTCATATATATACAAGATTAAGCGACGAACATTTTTGCTGAAGTCATCTTAACACGTAACTTCCTTATTGCGATGACATTGCTTGCCTGGTGATTTGAATATTAGGAACCATTACTCTTAACTGTATTATTGGCTTCTTTATAAATCTGTTGCACTGTTCATAGCCAAACTCCACATGCATTGCTATCTTCTCCTGAGCTGTGGCAGAACCATGTAGTATTTCACATGTTACCTCTGACTATCTGAAATAATTACATACATGATACACAACTTCTCTTGCTTGTTTATGTAATACCTGACATACTGTTTTATCTTCCATTATGGTTCATATCAGCTGATCCGGAGTATAGTGCAGTGAAAGATAGCACATAGATAGTACAAAATTGGGAGGTAACACCTGGAATGAAAACAGGCAGCTTCTCCATGTATTCACGAGATGTCAAGCATGGAGTGCATTGTTCATGTGTAGACCCATTCGCGGGCCTAAAAGATTATAGACCATTCATTAAGGTCTCCCAGATAAATGCAGTATAGTTTGTAGTGCAGTGAGACAATGCAATAACTATTTGCATTGTGATGTATCTGTGGTTTCACAGAGATGCAATTACCATGCAATGCAGCTTTATCACGGAGATTTTCCATGGTGGTTCTGTGCCCTACTGACAAATACAGGCAGACAATGTGGTTCATTATGCTCTGCAACCAGCACCAGTCTTTGAGTTCATCAGTGGAGGACTTTCCTGCTTCTTGTCACTGGAGATGACAACAAGACATGATCAAATATCTCTCAAGTTCATACACCTAACCCAAATCCTTACAAGATTAAAAAAGAAGGCACAGACACTGTACTTTATATATTTACTGAAATAAGCAAAATGCTGAAGGGTTACACACTTGGGCAACTGTTTTGCTATGCTAGTGATACTTATTTCTAGCTACGAAACATCATAACTTTAGACAGGTACAGCTGGAGAGCAACAGAAAAACTAAGAATTAATATTATCCAAAGAACTCATAAATTAACATAATAGTTAATAATATAATAGTGGTAATTATATCCTTGGGCAAGGACTAAAACTACAAAGCAGAAACTGTAAGGGGATACCATCATGAGTTCACGATCATTGCTATGTAAAACCTGAATGGAAATTGTAATGTCAGTTTCAGGAAATTGTGTAATTTCCCTTTTGCCTTAGATGACAATAATCAACAGTGTAGGATATTCTTTCTTTTTCAAGATCTATTATATAAGCAGCACCTAGCCATCAGCTGAATATAATCTTTGATTACCATATTGTGACCATGGATAATTGTGCAGAGTTTAAAGAAATCAGCAAACTTACGTATGAAAAATAAGCTACCAAGTACAAAAGATTCACATAATCAAGAGGGCACACAAAGTTGCAGAAAATCAAGAAATTCAAGATTACACTGGACCCTAGAGCAGATTCACCTTTATACTTAGTAAAACTTGTGTCTAGGTTTACATAATTATTTCATTTGTGTCCTGAATTTCGTTTGTAGTAATACAATGAAATAAAATAGACAAGCACCATCACCAAAAAATCCATAGTATGCAAGATTAATAATACAAATCTACAACAAAATCTATACTGAGCAACAACATGCAACTTAGACATCAGAGTTATGGAGCATTTCTGGAATATTAGATATGAAATAGAAAGGTTAGCAATAGCTACACATTTTTGGGGTGCAAGTCCTGAATACAAAAAATACAGAGTAAGTGAAAAATCTCAGGAATGCCACAGACCTAACAGTATGGGAGAAGATATTTATTCACAAAAACAAACAGCATCACATGAATTTATAAATCCCAACAGATGGTAATTTAATTAACAGGCACTTCCAGTGTGATGGAGACAGTCATGATCAACTGATAAGAACAGCTCTAGAAATGTATCCTAAGTTATGACTGAGCCGGATGCTAGGCAAAATCCTTTTTACTAGGTGGTAGTAAATCAAAAGTTATGTAGAAGTAATCATGTTTTGAGGTATTTGGAAAAGATGAAAAAAGTTTTTATTTTACCTTTTTAAGGTGTAGCTGCCTATTTGAATTATAAATGCCAATTTTATATCAACTTAAAACTTTTTCAATTTAATTTCAACTTTTCTATCACTGTCAGAGAACTCTATGATGATAGACACCACTTGGACATCGTTTACATTGCAATGTGATCTTTTGTATTGTAATGTTTGCTTTCAGCTAGGGATTCAGCATTTCTCTCTGAAAGTGGGTTCCTCAGCATCAAGAAGTATTGTAGAGAAAGTACAGAGAGAGCCAAAAAACTATGAACCGGCTGCGCAGTGTTTTTCCTGTCCGCATCCTCGGCGCTCGCCATCTGCCGCTATCATAGAAAAGCGCGGATGAAACCATACAACATTTTTAAAACTACTTTTAAAGGTTTGCTCACCAACTTTATGAAAGTAGATGCTGAAACTGGCCACCGTCGTTGTCCATACATTTTTGGCACCTCTTTAGGAAACCATCCCTCACTCGCCGTAGTTCACATTGAGAAATGCTGGCCATTTCCTGGCAGATATTTTGTTTTAATTCTTCCAGGGTGTGTGGGTTTGTTTGTACACTTTGTTTTAAGTTACCCCAGAGATGGAAATCGCAGAGGGTTAGGTCGGGGGACCGAGGAGGCCACAAATCCCTATTAATAATTCTGTCCTCAAACACTTTCATAAAGTTAAGTAAAGCCTTTAAAAGTAGTTTTAAAAATGTTTTATGGTTTCATCTGCACTTTTCTATGATAGCGGTAGACGGCGAGCGCCGAGGATGTGAACAGGAAAAACACTGTGCAGCCGGTTTGTAGTCTTTTGACTCTCCCTGCATTTTGACAAATAGTGATGGTCAGTTTCTATCGCATGAAAGCAGACATATCATTTAGTTACCTGCGTAACTTCAGTCAAGCATTAAAATATAAGCTTCAGTTATGTTTAGTGAATTTTATGCCCTTGTGTTTTCCACTGATGGATCAGTTTTATTGTGTAAGGTGTGCAAAAATAAAGTTAAACCACGAAGAAAAAAGAAGTATTTGATCAATCAACTTATGTTAATAAGAAAGCACAAATCTGCAATCACTTCAAAGAGTGGTGATAAGAAAATAGGCTATTTCGAGCAGTCACTGCTACATCTAGCAGACAGTCACAGTTTTCATTAGACTTGTGTAAATCAATAGTTGATGCCGACATAGTCTCACACAAAGACATTTGCAGTAATACCTTGTGGTAATGTGAAACAATAAAAATGTATAATTTGCAAGATTTTTAAACCAAACACTGGTTATTAAATATATTATAATTATGACTTTCTAAAATTCATAATGCCTTTTTTAAATTTACTGTGGCTTTCTTTTTAATGTTTTATTACCTTTTCTGCCTGCCTATTCTGATTGTAAATACCTAAATGTCCAGTCTTTATAAAATTAAAAATGATGCATTTAAAACAGTGGAGCATGGTAACCAAATATGTTGGTCAAAACTGACCAAGTAAGAGTTGAAGCTTTTCTGGCAACAAACATACTCTAGACATTCTCGCGCTTTAAGCCAGGTGAGGTAATGGTGATACATCAACGTTTCGAGAGCATGCATCTCTTGCATCATCAGGATGCTGAATGACTTGATCAGGTGAAATGGCCTGTATATATATTGTCCGCCGGAGTGGCTAGCATGGACCTCCTTGTTTATAAAGAAACAAGTTCGTATTTGCATTTTATATTGAAGCTGTTGAACAATAAAAATCTAGTTCCTATGAAATTGTGTCAAAATCTGGGCATATTAGTCAGTGCTGGCACAATAACAATATGCTTAATCTTTCTTACCTAAGGAATTCTGTGTTTTCAAGCATTAAATCAAAGCTAGATCGTGCCTCGGGATGTCGCAGAAGAGACTTTGGAGTCATGAGGATCAGAGGTTTGCGGAATGGCAATGCAATTTGCCGTCTTAAGATGTGGAAGTAGTTTGCTGGTGAAGAACAGTTAGCAACCTGTGGGACAAACAAAAGCACTTGCATATACTAAATGGAACATTATATTTCCACAATCTGACAGACAATATTTGATAACCCTGATTAATATCACTGAAGAAGGATCTAAATAAATTACTTACAATCCAGTTTATATCATGAAGCTGTCGAACAGCAAACTCTTCACTCTCAGGTGGAAAATAATCTGGATCATCAGCTGACATCTGCAAAAATCTTTCCAGACGAGCACTAGAATGTTCAGGACCCTAAATTTATGAAGAAAACAAGCACATTTTCTTTCAAATATATATCCATGAATTTATATTAAAAACACAAAAAACAGTTTTCTTTTGTAGTTTGCAATGACCTACTCGCTGTTATTTGTCTTATCATTCCTATGTGCTCCTTTTTTCCCCTGTTAATTATTCTTGGCATTGCTTTAGATTTAAAGCATTGCACCTTGATATACCTTATATTTCAGCAAACTAACGTTTTATCACAACAGTAATACAATATAAATGCAGGAAGAGCTATGTGCATTAGTTTGAGAGATGCTGATTTTTTTGTTCTTTATTTAATCAACGTTTATATGTTACTGACTTTTTTGAAGATTTAGAAGCTAGTAACAGTGATGTGTCATAATTTAAAATAAAGAGAGTTGAGGGTTGTTACACTACATCACTAAAATATAAAATCACTAAAATATTTTAGTGATGTAGTGTAACAACCCTCAACTCTCTCTATTTTAAGTTTATAGGTTAATTAAAAATACCTCAAGTATCAAATGGCCAGTTAGATGTTACTAAAAATTTTATTTTGCACTTAACAAGTCATTATAAAGAGAAACATATCACTGTTTTTTCTTTTTTCTTTCTTTAATTCTAATGAAGCTACACAAGAGAAAAATATATGTTTTTTATTTATATATTTTTTCAGTTATAAGAATATCACTCTATGGAAATATTTTTAAAAAAAATAAAGAATTTATGAACCTCAAAAACATCTGTATCAGTCTTTTTAGTAATGATTCCTGAAGTTTTACTGAAAATTACAAGTTAATTGGTAAAAAGTTATGACATAACGCAGAAGAAAAAGCCATTTAAAATTGAAATATGCATTTCATAATCACTCTCATGAGCTTTTGCCTTAATTTGCACTGTTTTGAATCAAGAATTAAACTACATTATGTTTTTCTCTGTAACTAACTTTAACATTTGCATTTCTTCTAAAACATAATAATAATTCCTACTTTAACCAAACTTAAAATACTATCAGAATTTTCAAAAAAAAAACTAATCTTTATGTATGTATCTCACCATGCCTTCCAAGCCATGTGGTTGTAGCATAACCAGGCCTGATTGTCGCACCCATTTTGCCTGACCGGAGGAGATGAATTGATCAATGATACACTGGGCTGTATTATTGAAGTCTCCAAACTGGGCCTCCCAGCAAACCAGCGCATTGGGATTTGTCATTGAATAGCCCAGTTCAAAACCTGTTTTACAGATATAATGAGGTGTTTTAAAGACAAGTAAATTAATTGATAACAAGCGAAAGTTATATTTTATATAATTACAGAGTCAACACACTGTAATAAAAAAAAGTTACAAAGGCTCCCTAGTAATCAAAGTTCAACCTCTTGTCAACTGATGGGAAGCTGTTTCCAGACAGTGACAGAACTCATTTATTATTTATAGTAGCTCATATGGTTTACATAGATAAGCACATAGATGATTTCATGGGACTTGACACAGACTATAGTAATTAAATAATTTACAATTATGTAGAATAAAAATGTGTTTAATAACCCTTTTAGCAACTCAGGTCTGCAGAAATTGTAAATGAAATAGGTAAACTGATGTTCAAATAGCCCAAGATCCAGTTGTTGTGGGTTGTGAGTTATCTAACGACTGTCTTAAGGGAAAACTTCAGGAAAAAAACTCTATTCAGACTACTTCTCTCTAATCAAGATTTGAACCGAGGCCCTCTGAATTAAAAGACAGACATGCTACTCCTACATCATGGAGGTAAGCACTTACACCTTAGATGACTTTTGCATTCATCACTCTTTCTTACATAAGGGAAATGTGTGCAGTGCCTTGAATTCTTAATATCTAAGAATACTGCACTAAGGCTGCTTGTATATAGAAGAGAATGTTATGGGGGATAGGGGGATATTTAGCTATCAGGTGAAAACAATAATAGTGGATTTTGGAAGTGAGCCAGAACGTGGAAGACAGGGAAGCAAGACCACTTGGCTAGTTTTGTACAAAATAATTAAAAGAAATTGTGGGAGAGAGAAATATGTAGATGAGTGTGATCAGTTTGAAGAGTACATTATGCACGATATGAACAGGAGCATTATTTTTAAAAGGAGTAAGAAATAATAATAAAATTGCATTACATGTGAAAATGATGTTTTGTTCTATTGTCTACTAGAGTGTGAAATGGTTGAAAGATAGAGGGATAATAAATGGGATAACTTAATTTTGAAGATTGAGAAGCTAGTAACAGTAATGTGTCATAATTTAAAATGTTTTAAAATGTGGGATAAAAATTAGGATAATCCGCAGGAATAATAACACTCATATTTTTGTAAAACTATTAAGCAAAAAATTGAAGTCTCATAATTGACATTTATTTTTTCCCAAACTAATATGATAATTTAAAAATTCACCTCTACAATTTAATAGCATATTATTAAAGAGTTTAATTATAATGTTTCAATTTTTTAAAAAAGTAACTGCATCATAATGAGCAAATTTTCAAGAGGTAAATAAATAATAATTTAAAATATATATATATATATATATCAGGAACTAATTTTAAAATATGCATTAAATTTGGTGCACTTGCTGTATTAAAATTACAAACAAATCTAACTGAAATTGTGGATTATAGAAATTTCACAAATGGGTATGCTTTAACTTTGCAATATTTCAGCTGGCTGAATCCTCTTGTTCGCCAGGAAGATTTAATAATAATACTAATCTGTTACACAACGGAACTTGTTCTTGTGCTGTAAACCAACTTGCCGAAGCTATGATGCTCTCCAACTCGGAACCCCTCCTCAGTCAGCTCCACTTTACTTGCTCTAGAGTGCAATTATTGTGTATATTTGATCTGCTCTTGTAAGAGCAAAAGGAAAAAAAAAAGAAAAGAAAATTAAAACATTGAATTCTTGCCATCCCTAACTGTTAATCAGCCAAAAGAAGTTCGCTGGAATACAGTTACAAATACTACTCACCAAGAACTCCAAACTCTGAGAGGGAGCTGTTACAAACAGTGTATGGTCCTTGATCAGGGTACATGTGGCACAGAGGTCTGTATGTAGCCTTATCCACATTCTGATGATGCAACACATGGTGACGGTGGCTGCAAAGTATTCTTTCGTTTATTTAACATATCATTAAATACAGTAGAATATTTATGTCATCCCTTTTAGGTTCTACATACTCCATGCCAATAGCAGTCACATGTTTAATCAGCCATATCAACCTTTTCTCTCACTATGCTTATGTGAATACTTTTACATAAGCACATGCTTTGAGAGGTTTACACCTTTATTCAGCGCGAATCATTTCAAGCTTATTGATGTTCTGGCAGGCCTCCACTTACTGGGGAGGACCCTCAAGGGAAGAAAATCAATTGCCACACATGCCATACTGACCAACCAGATGGCCAACTGCTTAATGTTATTCAAATGTCTTGTTGAAAACACACAGGTTAGAGTAAATCCCTTGCTTACAATGGTGTGGTACAGTGTCAAGCAACAAATAATGTGATTTTTATCTGTGGGGAAATTTAAAACAAAGTGTATGTAAATAATCCATACACTCTTCAAAAACTTGAGAATGAAATTAGGCGAGTACTCAGTGAAATTACAGAGAGCTGCAGATGTTGTTTCAGAATTTTCTGTATCATTATGATCTTTGCAATCAGAAAGATGGACATCATTTTTAACATGGGCTTTTATAAATGTTACGATCAATGTGTGTTCTTGGGTCATATGAATAAAAAGCAAGTACTTACTCAAAGTTTATACTCATGAGTATGAACACTTTCTGTGATTATATACTCAGCTCAATGAGAACATACTCGTTTTCATAAGAATAAAAGCCTATCTCATACAAGTATATACTCATCCCCACAGCCATCTTGTTCACTTAAATGTAAGTATATACTCGTGTCATCTACATTTGTTGACCATATACAGTGGAATCTCGTTAGCACGTTCCTCATTAACACGTTTTCCCGTGTATTGCGTTGAATTATAAAAGTCCCGGCACAAAATGCATCAAATGCATTAATAACGTTCGTTTAGTACGTTTTCTCGCTCCCGCTTACTACGTTCGAAGTTTGATGCCCTCATTCGCTATAAAAGTAACGGTCCAGCGGGAGTAGATTTACTACATTCAAAGTTAGACGTTCTCATTCGCTACTTTGGTCAAACCAGGTGGGGTGGAACCGGCAGCCAATACCATGCATGTACGTATTTGTGGGACGCGTTTTGTGTGTGTGTGGGGGGGGATGCTTTAGTGACGCTCTTTGGTGTTCTGCGGTGACGCTTTAGTTTAACAGTGGCTTGGTGTGGTTAGTTTATGCTGTTGAGTGTTGACGAAACGTAAAAGTATTTTAACTTTTTGTTCGCAATGGAGAAAAAGAAAGTGCGGCAAATAACCAACAGTGAAAAATTGAAAATCCTTGAGGAAGTAGATCGCAATCCAAATATGAAACGTGTGGATATAGCGCGGAAGTTAAACATTCCTCCGTCAACCTTAAACACAATTGTTAGCAAACGTAAACTAATTGAAACTGCTTTTGAAGAAGGAAAAAATGCTAAAAGAAAACGTAATCGCCCTGGCCAGTTTCCAGAATTAGAAGATGTTCTGCTAAAGTGGTTTACACAAGCTAGAGCTTCAAATGTGCCAATAGACGGTACTGTGGCATAATTCGGTGCATGAAACATGCGTATCGTAAGAGGCTGGTACAGAGAAGGTTGGCTGCACTGAAATCGACAAGAAAAATCACCGTCTTAGATGCCATGCATTTTATTAGAACTGGTTGGGATTGTGTGACGCAAGATACCATTAGGAACTGCTTTAATAAAGCCGGTTTTTGCCGAGTTCTTGGTGATGAAATTATGCAGGAAGACGAGTTTTCCGAGAGTGAAGAATGGCGCCAAATAGCAGACGATGCCGGCGTGTCTTTCGAAAACTATGTAAACATTGACAATGAAATTCCAGTGTGTGAAACAGCGACGATAGATGAAATACTTGAACAAGTGAAAGATGAACCAGATCCTGAGCCAGTACCTACAGTGTCAGAAGCCATGCAGGCAATGGACATACTGAAGTGATATGTGTGCAGTTTCGAAGTTGATGATGATGTAATGACTTTACTAAACAAGATGGACAGTAAAATTTTGGCATTAAAACCAACAAAGCAATCAACTATCGATATGTATTTCAAACCAATGTAAATAGTGTCTATATTTCACAACCGTTTTTGAGGTAAGATGTATTATTAGACTTTATTACATAAATATGTTCTTAAGTTGCAGATTATGTATTTTCGTTAACACGTTTTCCCGTCTATGACGTCCAAATCCTTGGGTCCCCGCAAAAACGTACTAACGAGATTTTACTGTACTAGCTTCGTTGAGTGTGTGGTGTTGTGTTATTTGGCATTCTGAATTAGAGCAGTAGATTTTGTTGTATTTCGTTCTGTCCCATCTAAACTGCTCAGGAATTATCCTGTGTTTTATAACAAGTTTCAGCGGAAATGTTAGAAAAATATTAGGTCCTTTAAGAAATGAAAAATTAATTGAAGCAACACCACAAAAGCATATCTGTAAATGAAATTAGCAAAACAACAAATAAAATGAAATAGGCAAAATTCTATTATCAATAAATCAGGCAAAAATAAAATATTCACGGATTCTTAAGTAATAATTATAAGATGGCAGATGTAAATTCAAATCATACTTATTTCTAGAATCCGGGATGTTTACACTATTTTTCTACGAAACAGTTTTGTTAAAGTAACCTAACTTCTTAAGCAACTGAATTTTGGGGTTAGGATTTTACATAGTATGCTTAATTAATAAATCTGACTTTCAGTAATACTTCTAGGTTATGTTTTTCTGAAACAATGCAGGATTTTGAAACTTCTTTAATACATATGGCTATGTTTGTAACTTTTCCATGAGTACTATACAGCTCATAAACTGTGCCATTCTCTTCATATTTAGTTTTAAGTAAAAAAAATCAATATATACTCAGAAGTGAGCATGCATATAACCATGCTCAGCATGAGAGGAGAATGAACTCATAAAACTGAGAATATACTAGCTTTTATTCATTCCAAATAAGAGTAAATATTTTTGTAAGATGGATGCCTGAGTATGTTCTACTTTGCTTCCATTACTTGAGCATGTTTTTAAAATGAAGTAGATACTCAGATGGTTTTATTCTTACCAAACCAAGTATTTACTTGAAAAAGTGAAGCATATACCATATACTCATTTTTATTCATATAACCCCTTGTTTCAACTGGCACATTATTTTTATGGGACGGTAGGCCTAATCTCCCATTCACTGCACATAGCTTCTCACATCATGCAAGAGTACACTTGCATCTTCCCAGTAAATGCATGCCATATGGCCCTCTAGAACGTCGCAGGTTTGAAATGGTCTGCACTGTATAATAATTATATAAACACAGGCAGTTTATAGCATAAACAACATTTAAAAAGAAGAAAGAAACAAGCTAAAGAAATAAACAAACTGCATCCAAAGCATTCCAGAAGTTACATACAAAATAAGTAGCACATACACACAGCAAGATAACAAAGGCAGGCTGAATACACTGGTGCTAAAATGAAAACACGTTACGGTACAGATTATTATTCTGAAAAATTACCAAAATGTATAAACAGTATTACACAGAACATTTGAGTCGGAGTTGAAACACTTAACATCACTTACATGTTTTTAGTCATAACCGATTTCAAGAGCTAATAGCTCCCATCATCAGAAGTGGTCAACTGGTTCCTAGTGGTGTTGTCCGGTTTGTGTTTGTGTGTCACCACACATATGTCACATGTCACCAAACAAACACACACCGGACAACACCACAGGTTTATCTATATGTCAAACGCACATTCTTCTATGTAAAACTTCCAAATTGGTAACAAGGTAAAATATGGAAATGAATCAATGCTGAGCACTCATATTGATCTACTTACTTAACATGCTGAAATCAGAACACACAGACAGAATCCCATCGAAAAAGAAACCAGGCATACATAAACTAGACCATTTAGATTGCAACAAAACATACAGTGAAAAAACCAAGAGAAACATAATCACAAGACTAAACAAACACTTCAGAAATATCAGATACAAACAGATAAATCAGCTATAGCCTATGACTTCTGGTAAAAAGAACACAAAGTCAAGCTGCAAAATCAGTGCATAATCCCACAGAACTGAGCTTATGGGAAAGAATATACTTATATCAAAAGTTTTGAGCATCAAAAAATTATGAATGCTGGAGCACCAGCAAGTTCTGATGAAAAAGTGAAGCTAGAATAATAAAAATCTTAATTTGTGCATTTATAAAAACTTCACTGTGATTCCTAAAATACCTTTTTAAAAAAAAAATTATGAACTTTGAAATTCCAGCAGATGATAGTTTAATCTCTAAATTCACCAAAGAAAGGGTTAAGGCAAGGATGTAAATTAAGCCCAATTTTATTTAACCTATTTATAGATGATATACTACAAAACATTAATAGTACTAATAATCTTTTACCAGTAATAAATAATATACAGATACCTGGTCTCCTCTTTGCAGATGACTTAGTAGTGGCATCCATTACAGTAAATGGACTAAAATTGTCCTTACAAGAAATAAATAAATACTGTACAGAATGGGGACTAAATGTAAATGAAAAGAAAAAACAAATTGTAGTGTTTAAAAAAGGAAGGAAATTGGATAAGCAAGAGAGATGGAGTAAAGGGAGAAATGAATATAAAGTGGTGTGAGAGTGTCTACATAGGGATAAATATAGATGCAGGAGGTAAATGGGAGAAACAAATGAGATAGCTCTGGCAAAGGTGAGAGCAGCAATGACAGCTGTTAGACAATGTTTATTTAAAATGCCAGAGTTGGAGATGAAATGGTTGGAAAGATTATATAATTCAGTGGTTGAGGCACGAATGTTATATGGGATTGAAATTTGGGGGCTTGAAAATGGGTGGGAAGTGGTGGACATGGTCCACAGAATATTTTGTAAGGAAGTACTAGGGTTGCCAACAACTACAGCAAATGAAGTGGCTCAAATTGAAATGGGACGAGTAACAAGAAAAGGAATGGTTATGGAGAGAGCCTTGAAATATTGGCACAGGATCTTGAATTTTGATGACAATAATTTATTACAACAATGTCTAAAATACCAAGAAACTAGCGTAAAAAATACAGGCTGGGTAAATGAACTAAGAAATAACCTTGAGAATAATGGCATGGGAGATATTTGGAGGAAAAGAGATGCAAATCACAAAGACTTTTGGAAGAGTATTGGAAGAAGATTTGAGGACATCGAGATACAATTATTTAGTCAGATAACTGAGAAGAGATCTTTGATTTTTTTATGTTAATATAAAAAAAACACTGGGAAAGAAAGAAATATGTTGACAAAACGAAGAAAGAGGAGGTATAGCATGATTAAGGCAGGAATATGGAGGCTAAAAGGGAAGCAAAATGGCTATGCACAAGGTGAATGTCCATTATGTGGGGGAAGGGAAGGTATACAACATATTATATTTGAATGCAAACAAAAGAAAGATTATGGTATGGAATGAATAGGAACAAAGATATACATACAATTCTAGATAAAAACTGTAAAAAAATATAAGAACTACTAAATGTATCAACATGTAACTGTAATTCACAATGACTGCTCATCTTAGTGGCCAGGGCCAAATAGAGAAGGCAGTCTAAATATGTAATAACTTAGTGCTCAAATAAAAAAAAAAAAAAAAATTCACCAACCTCTCACCAGATGACACTACAGGTATCGGAAAGAAGATCCGGCAATCACCAGCTAGTTGATCAGCAACCGAAAATGGAAGCAATCCTCGAAACGTGTCTTTGGTAAGTGGAGCAATATGACTGCATATCGTTCATTTCCATAATTTAATTATTTGCCCCACTGTGTGCAAGTTCCAATAACTTTAAACTTAAGCAATGATGTATTTTCCTAAATTTAACCATTTTTCGGTTTTTATGGATTTAGAAGCTCAGCTGCACATTATGCCAACATAAAGAAGCTATAATGAACATAACTTATTAAGCAAACAGCTTTTTAGAAGCGACTTGTTTTGAGTCAAATGCAGATTTTTAACATCTTATAAACTGATATGTATATAAGTTGTTTGCTCAGAATACTGCACCACTGATTACAGTAATAGGAATAAAAATTAATTTAACCTTTTTTAATTTTGTGTATAGTAAAATACAAATACAGATGGAGCTTTTAAATTACAGTCCATGACATGTTGTTAAAAAAAATTACAATTATGATATATGAAATTAAATAACCTGTTAAATAAATTGAAAATCTTAATTGTTAAAATATTTGACTTTATCAGAAATTTGAAAGAGCAAGATTCTAGTGAAACATGTCAAGATGTATATTTGGCTACGGTAAAAATAAGAAAAAACTCACCTTATTGTATATAATTTTAAAATCATAACAAGATTCACTGTTTTCATATTTCAAACATGCAATACCTGAAAGTTCCTCTTTCTACATCCTGCCCACTAAGCCTCACATGGATGCCTTCTTTTAGCAATGAGCCAAATGCCATTCCCTCTCCCAGCGCCCAATCAACTGTCCTGGCCTCAACCATTTCCATGCGAGATTTCAGAATACGTTCAATACCTGCCATAAACATGCAGATCAAAATAACTATTGCCCATCTCCTTTTCTCTTCTATAGCACAAAGCAACAATATAAAAAGACAACCCCCATGCATATTTTCTTTTCATTAAACTTCTAAGTTTTGAAACAGATATAGCACTTGCAGTTTTCCTTCTCCCCCTCTGCCTCAACTATGCCAGAAAAAATCTGGTGTATGCTAACACAATTTTATCTGTCCATTGCAAATTCACAAATATTCACTATCTGTTCTAGTATTCATATAAAAAAATTATTATTCTATCCACATTACATTATTTTTTATATATTTTTGCCTAGGTGGGACTTTAAATTAATCGATAAGTGTTTAGCTACACAAAAAATTAAAAAAGAGCATTCAAACATTTAGCTCTTGCGATGGAAAGAAAACGTATTGCAAACTTTCAAGTATTTCCATAAAATAAAACAAAATAAATAAAATAAAACTTTTACATTTTAATAAGCTCTATATTTTTTCCGTAGTAAGTGTTATTTCTGCCTCATGATTTCCCTGTCATACAAAGCTGAATCTATATGAAGAGGACCTTACAAGCCAATCACAGAAAATTCAATATACAAATTTCAATGTGTCACATTAATATTTCAAATACTCCTTTAGAGATGAAAAGTGATTTAACATTTTCCATAAAGAGGGTAGTTTTAGGTGGGGAAATGTTCTTGAAAGTCTCTGCCTGACATGCTTAAACAGTGACTGACTTAACCTAAAATTTTGTATTTATCAGGTTTTTCATTTTTGAGCTATGCATCTCTCTCTCTCTTACATACAAGGTCTGTTCAAAAAATTCCAGAACATTCGTAATTTCACGCCAATGGAGTTTTGGAGCGAAATACAGTTGGCATCCTGCACACACCTGTGTTTAATGTGTAACTGCTGGAAGTTTCATTACTCTATGTCTGTTAGTTATTGTTCAGTGCTTTATTGAGTAGAACATTGTCTCGCACAGTTTGCAAATTTCAGATGGCAGAGTTAAAGGCGCAACGCATCTGCATTAAATTTTGCGAGTAACTCAAGTAAACCTTTATAGACACTCCCCAAATGATGCAGGAAGCCTACGGTGATGAGTGCTTAAGCCGTACTCGGTGTTACAAATGGTTCACGTGGTTTAAAAATAGCCGGATAGCAGTTAAAGATGACCCTTGTTCAGGACGCCCTTCGACGTCTATTGACGATGCTCGTGTGCATGCCAATCGAAGACTATCAGGACGTGTTGCAACACCTGCGAGAAAATGTGAGAAGAAAACGGCCTGAACTGTGGTGAGACAATTCATGGCTCTTGCATCACAATAACGCACCCGCACATTCATCCCTGTTGGTGCACGACTATTGCACAAAAAATGATATCATCCTCCATACTCTCCAGACCTGGCCCCTGCGGACTTTCCAGAAAGAGATGTACCAAGACTGCTTCCAGAAGTGGAAACGGCATTGGGAGCAGTGTATCAATTGTGTATTTCAAAGGAGACCATACACAATAAGTAAAAGTTAAGCGTAGAAAAATGTTGTGGACAAAGTTGTGGAATTTTTTTGAACATACCTCGTACATGCATGCAAGCACACAAGTGGTTCACATGAAGTTGATTACCAAATAAATTTAAGTGTACGTGCATATATATTCATGAATTTCAGAAACTGGAAGCATTATTTGTTATTATACTGTTGTAAATTGCATTTCTATAAGTCTTCCCACAATACAGAAACATACATAAACTCTGCAGATTGGATACAGGTATTGGCAACAAAGTTCATTAAACACCGACAGATGTTTTCAGAAAAGAAGGGATAAACAATGAGAATAAAACTCATTCTTTTCACGTGAATATGTGAACTCTATATAAAGTGAGTGTTAGGTTTTACGTACAAATCAAGTCGAAAAAGGCTCATATTTTGTTGTTCTACATAGTCATCTTTTTTTGGTGCTGCCTCCTATGCAGCACGAGTCCAATGCATCACCATATGAAAAGAAAATCTTATGCATTACATTCATATGACACTCTCTATTCACTAAAATTTATTTTTATATAGCTTCTACAAACTATTCCTACAACATAAAATTTTTTAGCTATTTCCTGTTAATTGAGATAAACCTTTGCCATATTTCATTACACATTTTGTTGTAGGTACAAGGGGGTTAAAGGAAACCGAATCAAAAGTCAGATGTTTAAAGATGCATTGCTATATAATAGCTTTGAAATACCATACTCTTTCCATGACATTGTGAGAAACAACTGGATCATAACAGCACTTTAAAAAAATAATGAAGTATTGTAAAAATTTAAACCAACAATAATGAATCTCTCTGAAATGGCTAATGGCACAAAAAGATTTGAAATAAATTGTATGTTTTAAAGAGATTTATTCATTCATTCATTCATTATCTGTTTACCCTCCTCTTATGTAGGACTTACACCCCCCAGGACTTACAAGCGGGTGCCTGGGGTCAGAGGCCCGTCGAGGAGCAGACACTCATGGATCAGACAGAGCATCCAGGATGAGTGATCAGCCCGATGCCTGGTATGGGATGAAGGAAGTAGATGAATCGAAATGTTAGTGAAATGGATGAAAGGAAAGGTGATGATGGAGCAGTTGGTGGAATGAATGGCGGGGGAAACCGGAGAACCCGGAGAAAACCCGCCCAGACGCCGCTTCGTCCACCACAAATCCCACATGCAGGTCCCTGGGATTGAACCCGGGCCGCCTCGGTGGGAGGCGAGCGGTCTAACCACTCGGCCACGGCGCCGCCGATTTTTTAAAGAGATTTAGCTTTTTGTTAGTATGCTTCTGTCTCTCTCTTATGGTTTAATCATTATACAAAAGTCCTTATGAATGAAGAGGACTTCACAGGCTATTCACAGAAAATTCAAGTTATAAATTTTATTTGTCATGTAAATATCTCAAATTATATGGTGTTTCAATCAAAATTGTTACGCCATTTTTGGAAAAATAAAAAATATGTACATTTTTCCATGTAATGAGTAGTCTGGGATGCAAGGATTTTCTTGAAAATCTTTGTGTTGCATCTTTGGCAGATACTGAACATAAATACTAAGTTTGGTTTAAACAGTAAATTCCTTGAAGCTGTTAAGGTTGGTAATAAAGTAAATACAAAGTTTGACAATGTGTGTGCGCACACAGCTTTTTTTCAGATTCAGGGGCCCCAAAACATACATTTCTGTGAAATCTTGGTATCAAATTTTATGGAGGAATAAATACTTCCTCTACCTATTAAACTCTGTCCAGCAGGAGAATGATGTAGACGTCAACATATCACTGGTTTGTATTACTTTGCACGCACATGCAATTGCAATGACAGAACGTCCATGTGGACAAAACATTGAATTTCATTATGTGACATACAACATGCATTTTGTACCACTAGGCACATTTGATCGTATGTCTAAATAGCATGTAGCACAAAGATACAGAAATCAATTGCTACTTATGTGATCACATTTCATTAATCTGAGCTGGGCAAGGTTCTATTCCCTCCAGATCAGACGCCTTGGTGCTGCTTGATTCATCATCACCCAGATTTATCACATATTTTTCCACCATGACATCAATAATATCTACACAAGCACTTCTCTTTTCATATATTACAATGCAGAATGTTGCATCAACCAATGCACACATCTGAAGGTCGTATTATTTCTGGTGATGTAACCCTTAACCTGACTCCATACCATCTCTATCGGATTTAAGTAACAGTGATAAGGTGGCAGTCGGAGAACACTGTGACCCGCAAGTTTAGCCATTTCGACAATTACTTTAGCATGAGACTTGAGCAATGTCAGCAATTCTGCCTTCCCCAGACCCTCATCGAAAGCAATACTTTTTACTCTGTAGCTATGCTATGATGTCACCTCTATATTTCTAACCTCATACTGTGGTAGGGAGCATTGTTCATCACAATGACACTATCTGGCATCATTTGGAGAGAAACTTTTCAAACCAGGATTTGAAAATGTTGCCATTCATTTCTTTGTGATAATCTCTGGTTGTTTTGGAAACAAACACAAGCTTGCCATCCTTAACAAAACCTCTTCACTTCCTATGTGCAGCTGTATCAGGTGCCTACCCCTCCCCAAAGGATTCTTAAGCTCTGCACTTAAATCCGACTGAAATGCCTGCTTCTTTGATTTTATGGTGGTATCAGTCCATGCTCTGTCGTTGTGTCTCCCTCATGAACCCAGGTTTCGTCCAAATAGTACACCTTCTGTGATTTTCTAAGTTTTATTTTATAGAGAAAATCTCTCCACCATAAAATGTCATCTCTGTCCACAATAACACACTTTCTTTTTCTGCTCACAAATTCAAAACCAACTTCCAACAGCAACTTGTGGAGGGAAGATTGTTTTAAATCTGGAAGGTCAGGATGGGAGTTAACATGGCACTTTAAGGTGGGGGGGGGTTCATTATTAGCAAAGATCTGGTGAACGTTACAGCGGATTGCTGACCTCACAAAATCATGACACACAATATCCAACACTTGCCTGGAGCGCAGTCTCTTCTTGTCAGAGCTTCTAATGGCACCAGCGGTGGACTTCTCTTTATGTACATTGTAAATACTTATAGCTGACACACCGGTAAACTCAGATGTTAATTTCAGCACTTCATTTACAGCAAGTTCTGGATACTTTTCACAAAACTTGTTAAACACCTTCAGTACTATTGTCTTTTCGCCATTTCGTAGCATTTTCCATGCTTATGCTTCATAACATTAATTTGTTCAGCCATATTAACTTTAAAATTGTTTGTTTTTGCAACATTCCCTCATAGCAACACAGTTGTGTGTGCCATATGAATTATTTTTGTTAGAAATTCGATAAACTGCATGTTTTTATAATTTAACTATGGTTGGTGTCCAATATTTTGTACTTTAGCAAAAACAAAGTGAGTTTCAGGGCCCAGTTGTCGTATATTCAGTAACTGTTTAGAGAACGGAAGCATCACACAGTCATGATTATGGTGTACTGCGGTCCTGAGTCACATGGTTCTGTTTATGTCTACTTCATTCTCCTGCTGAACATATTTTAGGTACATGGTAGAGAAAGTAAAAAGGATTTGTAACAAGTGATTGTGCAGTAATTTAAGGGTAAATCTAAATAAACAGAGAATTGCTCTGAATCACAAGTGTACTTTTCCTGTCAAGGTCACCCAGTTTATTCAGCTATTTGTCAAGGGGCGTTGGGATAGATGGATGGATGGGAGCACTCAAAACAATACTAACAAAATAATACACACACCACTTCTATCACCACACTAATTGTGCTGGACATCACATACCGTGTTATGTGATTGGTAAAGCATCCATTTTGGCATCTAAATCATGAGGAGCCAAGCATATGCCTTGATATTATTGACTTCTCAATGTTTTTTCAACAAAACAGCTTTAATATATTAATCATTCATTATGTGGCTAAACACACTAAAATTATGAGCTCCCAGCATGTAACATTACATTCAGCAAAAGGGCATCAGGTAATTAGTGCCCAACATGGAGCAATAAAAGAAGTTTCATGATATAATCATCCACAATATGGACTTGTGTCAAATCATGTCTACTCAGTGTGAGGGCCTCAAACTAATTGCTGTTTAACATGCAGCAATAAAACAGTTTCTGCCATAACAAGCAGACATTACAACTAACAAAACTGTCTTAAAACTCACAAATCTCGTAGGGAATATTAATTTATCTCAACAGCCATAAATCAGCAAATGATGTAAAAAATCTATACATAATAATAAAGCATATGACTCATCAACACAACTCGGTACTTACACGAATAAAAGTTCTGATATAGTGACATTAAAGGACATTATTCCATATCTGGGTAGCAGCCATAGAATGTTACAAAACTTACAGAACCGTCATACACGCCTTTACGAAGTGACTTATTCTTTCTGAATGACACAGAAGTGCATAATAATTCGTAATGCGCCAATTGCTTAACGTTTTCAGGGCATTTATGAAATATATTGAGAGTTTTATTCAGTTTTCACAAGCAACATACTTTTAGCAGAACACGCTCATCTCAAACGAGGCAATCATGGTAGCATTGGTATTGTTGTGATTCTGCTGCCAACATTGCAGTGAAAAATTAGTGGAAGGTAATATGTGCTGGGAGCACCTGATAGGGAAATGGATTACAAACAACGAACTTGGCGGTTACTACTTATTTAGGGTCCTAAGCGGCAAAGCGTAGCGAGGCATGTTTTTTTTTTATTTTATTTTAAAAGGGAGAGTACAGGAGCACCTTTGCAATGAAGATGGAAAACACGCACTAACAAAGTCATTTTATTTGTTTAATGATACTAATACAGAGAATGAATTTTAATGCACTTATTCTTAACGTATTTAAGGTCTGAAAATTGGCGGAACTTAAATGGCTGATGCCACAAAAAGTTATTTGAAATAAATTGTGTTTTAAAGAGCTCTGCATTTTTGTGTGTAGTGCATTTTCGTCTTATCTCTTAACATTTACCAGTTACATAAGATTATACAAAATTCATTCCGAATAAAGAGGACTTCACAGGCTATTTCCAGAAAATTCAAGATATACATTTTATTTGTCATGTCAAAATGGTATTTTAATCGAAATCGTTAGAATTATGGTTTAGAAAACAAAAAATTTCGAAAAATGTTCCAAGTAAAGGGTAGCTTGGGGTGGAGATTTTCTTGAAAATCTTTGAGTCGCATGTTTAAAAGATACTAACCTAAATACCACATTTGGTATTTATCCGACTTTTTGTTTTCGAGTTATGGTGTTCAAAGATATTCCCGAAAACCTTTTTCTAAAAATGATTTCTTTGGATTCAGGGTGCCTCAAAATATATATTTCCATTGAAATCTCAGTATCCAAAATTAGGGTGGAATGCAATACCTTTTCTACCTGTGTACGTGATAGAGAAAGTAAAAAGTTGAGAATCTGAGGCGACATTCATTGCACGCCATGTTATTCCTCGCTGTTTACGTGATTAGTATTTCTGCAAATCTTAAACAACATTCCCTTATCACCTCACTTTAGCTACCTTTTACATTGCTTCGCGACATTCCGTTAGCCACAATTTTTTTTATCACGTTGGCACTCACACCTTACAAGATGTCAGCCATCACTAAGCGTTCGCCGAGATGGTCCAATATTATGAATAAATGGAACAACTCCTGCTACTTTAAAGTCAGCACATTACACAATAGTGTGTACAAATATCCAAAAACACCAATTCCGTAAGTTTTGTAAAACTTAATACTGTCTACCCGGATACAAAATAATGTCCTCATTAAATTAAGAAAATATTTGATGAAATCTGAAGAATTAATGAGTAAAATAAGAACATATTTTCTTAGGAATGTTTCAAATGGGACAACATTTACTTTATGCACAAGAACAGAAACAGCAGTTATCTATTATAACATGGTTTATGGAAAAAGATTACGCAGGGAAAAAATAATTGCACATTTTGTTGTGTTAACTCTAAAGGAAATTCTGTCTGAAAAAAATTGGATAATACTGGATCAGATAATACTGTAAAAAGTTTGGTGTCACAAAAGTGCATTTTAATAAGCTCTCATTTTTTTCTGCATTCAGCTTTTTCAAAGAATGCATGTGCAGATAACATAAGTATTCTTTGAGATCTAAACACATGCAAATATATACGGATTTCTTATTTAAAGAACATGAATTCCACTAACGATATTAACAGGCATGGACTACTGACCTTTGTGGATGACAAATTCAGCAGCATTGGGTGGTGGTGACGACATTCGCTTGCCAATGTGTACTAATGTGTCTTCCTTGACTCCAGTAGGAGATACCTTAAGTGGATCTTTGCCCTCAAAGAAACCAGACCAAGGTGAGTCAAGCCAATCTTTGTACTTAATATGAGTCTCTTTGCGAGCATTAACATAAGATTCCTCACAGATCTTCTCATATTTATCTCGGACATCCTGAAATAAAAATCATTCATTCAGATGTTAGCTGGCTACATACTATGAGTTATGATGTTCACATGCTCACTCATTCAAAACACATATGCTGTTGTAATTACAGGAATAAACACATTTATAACCAATGATTGATGTAATTGTAAGTAACCAAACCAGTGAAACCAAATGATAACTTTCATAATAATTAATATCATTGTTGTACACTCACTTAAAATTGCTTGACTAAACCCATTACTTATATAAAATATACTTTATAAGTATGCTGTTTTATAAAGTATGTTGGTTGGTATCTAATGTTGGGCAGCTGGCAATGAAGCCATTTGCTCTCTTGCACTCCAGTATTTTGACGAGAGGTTGGTACGTTGATCAAAAACTGGGCACTGGAGTAGGTGGTTTCTCTCCATACCTTCCAAGTTCACAGAAAGGGCATGTAGTAGATTCTGGTATGCCAATCCTGTGTAGATGTTCGCTGAAGCAGTCTATGACCTGGTAGTAATCTAAAAACTGCTATGGAGGATTTTTTTGGTAGTGTAGTAATTCTATACCCCCGCCGCTGTAACGTTGTACTTGACAGCTAGAGTTTAAGTTGTTACGCTCACAAAAAAACAGACGAAAAGCTTCAACTGTTTGACTTCCTAAGCCAATCACCAGCCAGCATTCTGGATGGTCGATGACAAAGCGGAACCGGAACTAGAATCGGCTCTGTTGTCGGATGTAACTATTCCCAACCACGTGCTTCAGTTTGTGAATTTCTATAGCATGAGCGTCGAGTTGTTCTTTGCAAGCTACATATTGTTCATTGTTATTTATATTTGTGGTTATTGTATGTTCATTTATACATATATTTAATTATATTTATCTATTTTATATACATTTCATTCATATTAATTTAAACAAAACTTAAGTGCGACAATGTCTGAAAAACGACGCCAATCGCCGAGTGATGATTCACGAAGCGAAAATCCTTTGTGCAGAGGTATGCCACTTAATAGTCAGGCATTGGAACTATTAAGGAGAACCAGGGAATTCTTTGAACAGGAAAAGGAGTATGTGAAGGTTCCTGCTGATAAAGCCGTACAACGAATTGCAGCAGCTCTTGGACTAAGCATGAGAACTGTTATTCACAAGTGAGTGAAACTCCAAGAGAAAGAGGACAAAATTCCTGAACCATCTGGAACGCAACAGGTATTTCTATCAACTCCAGGGAAGAAAAGAAAGCAGCCTCGTCCAGTCGCAAATCTTGATGCTTTCCAATTAGAGGCCATACGTAGACACATTTATGCCTATTATCATAGAAAGGAGTATACAACCATACCAAAGCTGCTTATATCACTTATTTTCAATTAACAATAATAATACGAAATAGTTATTATTCATTGACGTTCGCTACTTACATACACTTTTTGTATGCGGCTTAGACATGATAGAAAGGAGAACAATCAGCTGTTGTTGTTTACTAGCCACTCTGGCAATGTCGCAACCACAATGTAGCCAACCTTACGCGAAGCCACACGAACTGTCAAGTGCAAAGATACAGCGGCGGGGGTATAGTAGTGTTATGTAGATTTTCTGATTGTTTTCCTTTTGTTTGTGATACATATTCTTCTTTAATTTTTATATTGTATGTTGATGTAATTATTCTTTTGAAAGAGTGACAAGACAGTGGACCAGATGATTTTAATGTAATTTTACTACCTTTCATGGCCAGAAAATTAGCCATTTCCTTGCTTTGTATTCCAGAGTGTGCTGGTATCCATTGAAGTACTAGTCTTTTATTTAAATTAATTGTTTTATAATTTTGCGTTCCACAACAGTTAGGCTTTGGGCTATTGTATCAGATGCTATGAGCCGAGTCAGATAATACTACAGCTCTCTTAAATTTGCTTATTTGATATAGAAGATTTTGTAATCTGAGAAGGATTACTAAAATTTCCCCATCAAAATTTATAGAATCTAGCTTAATCTTCCATGAAAAGAGTGGGCATCTGCTCCAACCCCAGTACCATCATTTGGTACTCTGGATCTGTCAATGTAGACGTGTAGCTATTCATTAGCAGGATACTTTAAGTTTATTATTTCTAGTGGCATTTGTTTCTAAACACAGGGAGAAGTTTCAGATTTTTTAAATTTTTCTACCAACTATAAATATTGTTCAATATCAAATAGATCAAAGGTTTGACTTTTGTTTTTACATTTTCTTTTAAGTATGGGAGTTTTAATTTGTTTGATTTCTTGACTTTATTAAGTGAACTTTGTTGAGTTTTTAAGTTCACTTACGATTTTCTTTTTTCCCCAATTGTTACAGAGTAAGTAATTAATTTTTCATTTAGTATGATAGCTGCTTTTTCACTGTCAAGATTAAGTCTTGAATTACTTGTTAAAATTTGTAGAGCAAATATTGGGGTAGTTTTAATAGCTCCAGTTTCTAAACAAAGAATTGCTTTCATAGAATATTAAGTTTTTCTACATTTGCAATTATTAATATCTTTTCATGATATTTGAAAAGTTGGTTTAATATACATCTTGTAAAACGTTTTAAAAGTTTGTGTAGTACTTAACTATTTTGTCCCTGCTATCTTTTTAATAGCGGTAGTTTCTTTCTGTTTTTTGCATATATTTTCAATATGTTTTCCATGTTAATTTCATATTAAAAACAATACCTAAATGCTTCGCTTCACATGTTTCTGCATTTTCTCTTCTAGTCATAGTAAAATATTTAATGGCTTCTTTCTTAGTGAAAAAAGTTGATAATTTGTTTTCTGGGTATTTATTTTCATCAAATTATTGTTGTACTATTTTTATTAACTGTTGACTTAAAAAATAGATCAGAGCTATAAAATGTTTTGTAAAGAGCTACTGGGGTTACCAAGATCAGCACCAGGGGAAGTAGCATTAGTGGAATTAGGAAGAACAAGAAGAAAGGCAGTGATACTAGAAAGGATATTGAAACTTTGGTTTAGATGCATGAGAAAAGATGAAGGGGAAATTTTAAAGATTTGTATGGAACAACAAAAAATTAACAAAAACAAAAATAGCTGATGGACAGGGATAGAAAAAATTATGGAGAAGATAGGAATGGGAGATATTTGGAGAGCAGGAGAAAGAAATAGCAATGGCTTCTGGATAACAGTAAGAAACAGAGTGGAGGACATAGAAAACAAGAGATTTGGGAAAGCTTAGAGAATAAAAAGTCACTAGGGTTTTATAGATTAGTAAAAAGGAAATGGGGAAGAGAAGGGTATGTGGATTATTGTAATAGAGCGGAAAAAGAAGCGTTTGCATAGATGAGAACAGGATCATTGTATCTGAGAGGGCTAAGAAGTAGAAAAAACGGAATTTGTGAATTTTGCGGAGGTAATGAAAGCACAGAGCATTATATGATAGAATGTAAAGAATTGGCAGAATGGAGAAGAGAGGTATGGGAGGATAAATGGGAAAAAATGGATGAAAAAATAGTAATTAAATTGTTAACAAGAAGAGAAGAAAAGAAAAATAAGAGTTGAGGGAAATGGATTAGAAAAGTAAGAGAGATAAGAAAGGCAGAAGGGCAAACGGAGGAGGAAGTGGATGGGCAATAGGGATAAAAGGCAGCAAGGGATGGTTAGATGAGCCAGAAGGCCAGGGTGCCAGGCAAAAGAAGTAGTATAACTAATAGCATAGCTGTTGACTGATTTTTTTTGGTTGGGAGTTCATAAGATTACTTGTCTGCAAACATAACTTCTAGCTGCATTTTTTGTAATCGGCAGGGGAAGATCATTGATACACATATTGAAGAGTGTGGTACTAAGAATACCACTTTGTGGCACACCTTGATACGTTCATATTTTGACAATTGGTTATCATATTTGATAACAAAATGGCATTGGATAATCAATTCATTAATCCAATATGGTAATTCCGCCTTTAACTCCTAATTTTTATTTAAGCTTTTCAAGTAGTTTGTATCTCCAAATAGTCATATGCTCCTTAAAAATCAATAAATATTACTAAAGGTATCTTCTTTTTTGTTCAATGCATCTTTAATGTCTTCACTAAAATTTAAAATTTGTCAATTTGTTTAATGTGTTATCTTACTGCTTGGTTAATTGAAATTAATTTTTTCTTCAAATCAATTTAGTATGTTGGAAATAATTTTTTTCCAGGATTTTTACTAATACACGATAATTGTTATCGGGTGGTAACTTGAAAAATTATCTGGTGGTTTGTTTGATTTCAAAAAAGGTATTAATATTCCTTTTTTCCACTCATCTGGTACTTTCATATTCATGATAAGTTATACAGATTTAAGAGTTAATTTTGCTTTTTTCCCCAAGGTGTTTGATGAATTGGTCGTCTGCTTAGCATGGTGGTTGTGGAACTATATAAGAATCAAATTCAATGTTAGTAAAATCTGAATATTCATAACTTCAGTACAGCTCTTACCAAGCGGGAGACCTGGGTTCAATTCTTGGTGCCGGTATGGGGATTCTCTCCTGCTGGGAGACTTGACTCAGGGTGCACTCAGCCTCATTAGGTCCCTAAGGGGCCACTTGATTGAAAAGTAGTGGCTCCAGGTTAAGGAGGTCGCATATACCGGCCAGGAGGGATCCAGCACAATGACCATGTACCACCCTCCAGTACTGTACCCTACTCATGGCGCCTGTTGTGGGCAGAAGTGGGGGATGCAGCAGCCAGGCCTTGGCCCGGCAACGGGCTGTTGCACCATGTATATAATTTAATAGTTTGATGAATTCTGCATTTGTATTGTCAGGACCTGGTGATTTTTTTATTTTAAGTTTATTAATTGCAATGTTCAATTCTTTAATATTGAATTTTTGGTTAAACATATTATCTTTAAGTTTAGTTGTTGATTTTATGACCCCTCTAATATTTTTCTTCAGTAGTTCTTGTTCTTTTTTAGTGTTTATTATATAAACTCTGAGCTGTTTTTGACTGTCAGAAATGCTGCCAAGTGTCTTGGGAGGATTTCTTGAGGACCCTCTGCCCAAATCCTGAAAAATCTGAAGAGTTCTTCAGTGGGAACTTATTAGTCCGTTTCATATTTTTGAACTGAATAAACAGATTTATATTCAGCATTATTGATTTTTGAAACTCATTTTTATAATCCACTGTTCAGATTTGTCAGACATCTGACAGAAGGATCTCAGCTATTTACCAATCCAAAACATTGACAGTACATCTCACAGTTAAAAAATCTGATGTGTTACACTCACATGATTTTCTCTACTCTTGTATAAACTATTTTTACAAACGCTTATTCTCCATATGCTTCATGTTAATCGAGATATCGAGATGTTAATCTTATTGCTAATTTTTTTGTAGATGCAAGGGGAATTGGTAGGCTTTAAGCTATAGTCAAATATTTTAAGAGCTGGTTGCTATGTGGAGTATTCCATTCTCTTTCTCTTTGCATTACCAGGATAAAAAAAAAATGAATAACGAATTTGAGAAAAAGATAAGTATTGGAAAATTTAAGGGAATAACAAGCTATATCTCGAAAAATGGTTCACTCAACAAAAAGAATGTATATGACATAAATTGTGTATTTTAATGCAATCTACATTTTTTTTGTAGTAAAATTTTGTCTATCTCTTATGGTTTACCAGTTATGCAAAAGTCGTTAACAATGAAGAATACTTTTGGAGACATTCCCAGAAAATTCAGATATAGATTTTATTTGTCATAAAAGTATCTTAAATATATGATATTTTAATCAAAACCGAAGCCATTTTTGAGAAAATTAAAATTTTCGAAAAATGTTCCATGTAAAGGATAATCTGGGGTGGAGGGATTTTCATGAAAATCTTCATGTCGCATCTCTGGAAGATACTGAACCTAAATACCAAGTTTGGTGTTTATCCGACTGTTCGTTTCTGAGTTATGCTGTTCACACACACGCACACGTGCATGCGCGTGCGCACACACGGACATGTTTCCAAAAATGCTTTTTTTGGATTAAGGGGGGTCTCAAAACATGTATTTCCGGTGAAATCTCGGTATCGAATTTTTGGGTGGAATACAATACTTCCCCTACTTACTATATGTAGTAGAGAAAGTAAAAATAGCTGTAAATAACATCTTACAAAACATTTTCTACATAAATATTGGGTTTAGTGAAGAAATAACTGTTAGATTTAAATTTTAGCTAAACAAGTTTAAAAAAATCTCAGCCCTTTTAACTACGCTCCTTCATATTTCTCAGACATTCTTTCTCACACTATTATTTATTCATTTTATACTGGGTACACAACAACATCATGACTTACCTTAACTTCCTCTGGTGTTACAACACCTTCCTTAATCAATTTATCTGAATATTTATCCAGCCCTGGTGGAGTTTTTTTTATCTTTCTGTACATCAGTGGTTGTGTGAACATAGGTTCATCAATTTCGTTATGGCCATTTCGTCGGTAACATACCTGTAGTCATAAAAGATAAATTTACATTTCACTGGTGATATGTCTAACTTAATTCATGCATATTACCATATATTTTAAATAAAATACATTCCTGCTTAAACTTACTATATCAATGACTACATCTTTGTGGAAAGTTGCTCGCCATTCTGCTGCAATCTTGCATACATGGATCACTGACTCTGGATCATCAGAATTGACATGGAAAATTGGAGCGTTAACCACTCGTGCAACATCTGAAACAGAACAATTTTAATACACATTATTCTGTGTAGCTGTAGCATTCTTAAGCCTATGCATTAATGTAACACTCTGGTAATGAAATGAAAGAAAAACAAAAAAAGCCTAAACTTTGCTGGAAGGATCAGTGCATACTTCCAGCAGAGAGAACAGGCCAATAAACTCCTAAGCCAAGGAGAAAAAGCAGATGATATGACTTTTTAATCCCCAGTGTGCTTCACTTACTAAATACATTTATAGGTAATACTTTGTGCAGATCTCTCACATCTTCAGCTGCCTGTTGAATGGTTACTAATTCATTCTTGCTGGTCTTCATATGATGTTCAGTCCCTTTGTCAGTAGATGCTATAAAACTTGGACATCAGCTAATTATCTATTCTCATATAAAAACTCATCAAAATTGATTGAAACTTTAATATACGAGGGGTGTCCAATAAGTAAGTTTCCCTATTTTATAAAAAAAAACATTACACAAAACTGATCATGTTGAATTAATTTTATTTATATTGTACTATCCTTCTGTTACTTTTCTACAAGTCAACATGTTTTTCCAATCAATTTTGGGATGTGACAAGTTTTTCCAAGCCAGTGCTGTACCAGGACCGGTCCTGTTCACTGATTTGACTTCATCATCAGTGTTAAAAGTGCCTACCTTTGAGTTGAAGAACATGTGAACAGCTGGTTACAAGCACAGGACCTGACTTCTGGTTCACTTTTGATCGATCTTTGTCACAGTGTTAAAGTGCTTACCTCCAAGATGACCTTTGAGTCAGGGTAACATGTGAAAATCATTTAGGAAAAGATCTGGTGAATATGGAGGATGCAAGAAAACTTCTCAGTTGAATCTTCTGAGCTCTGCCTGGGTCAAGATTCAACTTGGAAGTATTCTCATATCCTCCGTATTCACCGGAGCTTGCCCCAAGTGATTTTCACATGTTCCTACAACTCAAAGGTAAAGCACTTTTAACACTGATGATGAAGTCAAATCAGTGAACAGCTGGTTGCGAGCACAGGACCCGGCCTGGTACAACACTGACTTGGAAAAACATGTTGACTATGTAGAAAAGTAACAGAAGGATTGTACAATATAAATAAAATTAATTCAACATGATCAATTGTATGTAATGTTTTTATAAAATAGGGAAACTTACTTATTGGACGACCCTCGTATATATTTTTCCAAGTTGTTAATTCTGTTGCTGTTCTTGAACTTTTCAATAGATCTACTTGTCTTTCAATTTCATGTCCTACTTCACAAAAACGTGTGGTTACTACTTTCCATTTATATTTTATGTTTCTCATAATTATATTCCAGCAGACATGTGTCAAGGTTTCTCTTTGTCCATCCCATATATTATCATATTACGCTATAGGTAATTTATTTGATGAATGCTTGATATTTTTCTCTATTGAAACTTTATTTATGTATTTCATTTCAAACAGATTTTTGGCACTATAAACACATTTTAACTACAAATGAAAGTTAAAACTTTTTAAAATCTTCTTGAAACATAAACATTTTAAAAACTCTCTCATTAATTGCAGAGAGAGAGATTTTTCACCCATTTAGTTTTCTTTCTTTCTTTCTTTCTTTCTTTCTTTCTTATTTTTTTGGTTTACTAACACTTTTTAAAATCCATTCTGATCTGTTACATGCCTATATTCTTTTATGCACTCATCTTTATCCATAGGAAAGTGAGCCAGTTTGTAAGCTAAGCTATTTAAGACTGCCATTTTTTAACTATTAGGTCAAGATCATTTCATACCCCTTTTTTTCCTTTCTTTTTTAACATTTTTTTATTGGCAATAAATAAAAAAAATCTGATGTGTTACACTCACATTACTTTCTCTACTCTTGTACGAACTATTATTACAAACGCTTATTCTGCATATGCTTCATGTTAATCGAGATATCGAGATGCCAATCTTATTGCTAATTTTCTTGTAGATGCAAGGGGAATATGGTAGGTTTTAAGCGATAGTCAAATATTTAAGCGCTGGTTGCTATGTGGCGCATTCCATTCTCTTTGCAAGTCCAGGACATAAAAAAAATGAGTAACGAATTTGAGAAAAAGTATAAGTATTGGAAAATTTAAGGGAATAACAAGCAATATCTCGAAAACGGTTCACTCAACAAAAAAAAATGTATATGATATAAATTGTGTATTGTAACGCATTCTACATTTTTTGTGTAGTAAAATTTTGTCTATCTCTTATGGTTTACCAGTTATGCAAAAGTCGTTCAGAATGAAGAACACTTTTAGGGACATTCCCAGAAAATTCGAGATATACATTTCATTTGTCATGAAAATACCTTAAGCATATGATATTTTAATCAAAATCGTTAGAGCCTAGAGCCATTTCTGAGAAAATTAAAATTTTCGAAAAATGTTCCATGTAAAGGGTAATCTGGGGTGGGGGGATTTTCTTGAAAACCTTCGTGTCGTATCCCTGGAAGATACTGAACCTAAATACCAAGTTTGGTATTTATCCGACTGTTCGTTTCTGAGTTATGACACACGCACGCACGCACGCACGCACGCACGCACGCACGCACACACACACACGGACATGTTTCCAAAAATGCTTTTTTTGGATTCAGGGAGTCTCAAAACATGTATTTCCGGTGAAATCTCGGTATCGAATTTTTGGGTGGAATGCAATACTTCCCCTACTTACTATACGTAGTAGAGAAAGTAAAAAATAAACAAAAATGTTTAGATCACTCTACAGCTTTGGAAAGACATTTTTCCTGTCTGATTGATCCATTGATGCATTGCCTCCTAAACAATGCCCTCCCAATGCCTCTTTTAGTCCCCAAACATGTGGTAGTGACATGAATTTAATTCTGAACTATGAGATGAGTGCTTCAGTGAAACCAAGAGAACTATTTCTGACATTTTTGGTTACCTGTATGTGGCTTCACCTTGGCCTGGAGAAAACTATGTTTCCGCATTGTCTTTTTGTCTGATAAACCACCTTAACTTTGTCGATAAGCTGATAGTAAAATGTCACATCAACTGTCCTTTAATCATGAAAGAAATACAAAAGCAGTAGCCCTTGTGAGTCTCAAAAGATAGAGGCCAAAATTTTATTATTGCTGGTGCTGCCTCATCCACTCTCCACCATTGCTTACTCTCCAGCTTATATTGTGGGTGATGAACTCAAGTCTCATCACATATGACTAACAAATCTAATAAAAAATAAACACCCTCTACCTCACAGTGATCTTCCGCAGATACTGAAATAAAGAGATTTTTTCAATCCCATGAGAAGCTGTGAGACCCAATGAACTGACATTTCTGATTTAAAAGTTCATCAGCAAGGATGGTTTGGATATACTGCCTAACCTCTTCCCTCTTCTGTAATGACATGGGAAATCTTGGTTATACCATTCTTCCTCAGCATCCTAATAAAGTGCTGTTAGATCCTTATTTCCTTTGCCCAAAATAGGGCACTGTAACAAATACTCCTTATACATAACTAAATTCAGATCATTGCATAGTGTACAATTATCAGAATTTTAACACTTTTAGCCTGCATAAATGTTTTGATAAGCAGTCATATCCTGTTTCCATTCTAAAAATAGCAACTGCTTGTATAGGTTTTCGTTCCATCATTTTGCAATGGTCTGCACAGTTCTTTCCTTGTACTTTGTGTTGGAGTTTATTACATGATTATGTAGATTTTGTCATGCTTTTTACTGATGTAAAGATACTCTGTTGCCTTTGGTTGTAAGGTTGTCCACTTTCATTACCCAGGAACGTATGAGAGAGCCTATTGGAAGTATACATTTTATTCATCTTTAACAGGGTTCTTATCCCACTTTTTATTTCTGTTACTGTTGAGCATTCTAATATATACCTAGGTATTATTCCTATTATTGTACATTTGGAGTCAACTAAGAATACAACTTCTTTAATATAGTCAAGTAATTGTTGGGGTGAGAAATGTATTGCCCCTATTTCAATATCAGAGTTAGTTTTATTTTTCCCTACTGTATATAGCAACTAAACAGTGTACTAAATGTCCCATCTATACTTTCTTGGTTATATACAAGTCAATGAAGGAGCTGAATAATCAATTGATGCCATTTCTTTCATATTACTCACCAGTACAATAAGGAGATGATCTGGAGTGTCGGGGATCTGTGGTAAACCCAATTTGATTATTGACGACAATGTGAACTGTTCCATGGGTTGTGTAATCGGGCAAATCTGACAAATGGAATGTCTCATACACGATACCTTGGCCACAGAAAGCTGCATCACCATGAAGCAAGATAGACATTACCTGAAAAAGATGCTGCACTTTATGCCAAACAGTCTTCCCATACAAATACGATGTTGCTAATGTAAAAACTTAAGAACACTGTACCTTTTTGCCTTCACCATCTCCTCGGTAAAACTGTTCTGCTCGTGTCTTACCCTGCACTACTGGATCCACAGCTTCTAAATGTGAGGGATTGGCCACTACAGCAAGTCGAATATTTTTGTTGGTCACACGATTTAACCTCTCAATGTAAGTCCCAAGATGATACTTCACATCACCTGACCCCTGATAATTACATAAAACATCATATCATTTTTATCATTTTCTTACTTTTGCTGTGCTTTTGTTACTTTTGCCGTTTTTGTAGTTCACTTATGTTTTTAGTAGGGAGTGCACTTATTTATTTATTTTTTAAGAATATCTAATTCTGTATTACTTTCAGTGTCTTTATATTTATGCTAAGTTAATGATTGTGAACATGGCTGTGAATATACCTAGCATGCTCACGTTTGTTGTCCACAATGGAGTGTGAACAGTTTACATGTGGGTGGAAGAATTCAGTAGACATTGGCTTGGACTAGTTGTTGATTATTCAGATGTATTAAGTTCAACTTTTTCTGGTCCATAGAGTTCGAGCTTTGAGTAGAGAAAAGAGGAAATGATGGCTATAGGCTAGGGATTGGATACTAGCACCAAACTATGGAAGGTTCCATATTTATTAAAAGAGAACTAAAAAAATAATTATCCTGATTATTTCAGGAATATTACAGATAAAGAGAGTTTACATATTTTTTTGGCAATAGTGGTTTTTTATCCACTTCCTGTTCATGCTGTCATGGTGGAAAGTTGAATTTGTTGCATTCAGCAGTGGTAACCAAACTTAACTATATATTTTGTCTATTTTACTGCATGTATGTGCATGAACTGTATTAAATCCTATAACGTTTGATATTATTGCAGACCTGGAATATGTTTGACCTGATTTGCTTCCTCATGCACCCTATTCACCAGATTTAGCCCCCTCTGATTATTTTCTATTTCCAAAGTTGAAGAAATAGCTTGGTAATAAAAGATTTGCCAACAGTGGAGAGCTGGAGTCTGCAGTTGATGGCTATTTTGCAGAACTCGATGGTTCTCAGTATAAATATGGTATCAAAGATATTGAACACTGCTGGGAAGTGTATCGAGCTGAAAGAAGACTATATAGAGAAATAACGATGCTTTTTTCCCAAAATTGTTGTGTTTTCTTTGTTAGGTCGGGTACTTCTGGGACAGCCCTCGTATACCCAGGCCACAGATGTTCAGTGACAACTAAGATTACCTCACCTCTGGAGGCTTGGTTATGTCCGCATTCCAACCGCAAAGGGTTATGCTATATAAAGTAAAAGTACTGCAAAGATGCGGATAATTTGTAAGAGTTTGTTACTGCAACTGGCTTCTGCAATCTGTGCACAAGCCAGCGTTGAGCCTAGTCTGCTATATTCTTCTTCTGAAAATTCGCACAACCAACCACTACATGATATTAAGATGGAGTGTGGTGAGCTATCAGTGCAATAAGAATTATTGAGCTCATTTACTTTCACAACATAAAATCTGATAGGTATGGGAACAATTAACTGACTTCTTTCTTCAGAGAACATCTGCAAAAGGTGCCAAAGGTTGCTTTATGCAGGATTATGCAAATGCATATACAGCAACTCAATCTATGGAAGAATTATCTATTTTTAATGAAAGAATAACTGACTAGCCTACTCACTCTCCAGATTTAAATCCATGGGACTATTATCTGTTGGGAATACTTAAAGAACAAGTTTATGAAACAAATACCCATTTGCTCAATGAATTAGAAGACAGTTTCCAGTGTGCATTTTCCAATATTTTGGTTGCAGAAATTCACTGAATGTTCGATAATGTGTTTAACAGCTGTCAGATCTGTATGTATGCATAAGTTTGACACCGTTTATAACAAAAGGTAAGTGTAACATATTCATGTTGTTTCACATAGTTAGCATCATCTAGAGGAGAAACAGCAAGTCAGTCTGCCATTACTGCACAATGGATTCGTATAGTAGTGTCATGGGAGCAGCACAGCAGGCAGGAAGTCAGTTATGTCATTCAAAAGATACCTAGTGTAAACATACTATCCACAATATTAAATATGCTGAAATAACTACTCACTGCACATCACTTTAGCTTAGTTTAGAAGGGGTGGGCTACTGAAGCCATAAGCACCTCGACCATTCATTGCATACCCCTTTATTTTTCTGGTCTCTAAGAATGCCTGCATCCTTTATAAAAGAGGCTAGCTTTCTAGTGAGACCTCATTAAGTCATGCAATTGCATAAACCCTTGGCTAAAGTGTTTAATCCTTTGACAACTGTATAAACCCTTGGATAAAGTGTTCAATCCTTTGATCTGCAAGTGGCTTGCAATCACACAACAGGTGACTAACGTTTCATCTGCCTCTTTGCATCTCATACAGATTGGAACAATTTCCTTACCCATCTTTATAAGTGTCCCTGAGATAACCTTGTTATCATTCCAACTATCTAACAAAGTTATACTCTCACATCACTTTAGCAAAGCAACTCCATTTATATTCATGAACAAATAGAAGCCTCAACAAGCCCTTCAAGGACCACTGCAGGAGTTTCCCAAGTCAAAAAGCAGCTAACAATGCAAGCAAAGCCATGAAATTTGACTCTATAGTTTTAAATCCTATTTAATGACAGCTGCTTTGCTGCAAGAGATCCCAATACAATGTTAACATATTTTTTCCATCACATTTTTTTAAGATTTCACAATTTCCACTGCTTATATACAGAGTGATTTTAAATGATGGACCCATTTTATAAAATTCGTATTTATTAAAGCATAAATCTAACATGAACAATCTGTATAACAATGAAAAGAGGAAGTTTCAAAGTTTTTTTCGGCGGGCAGTGATGGTTTTAGAAGCGGCCAGTAGAGTGCTCGTGCAATAGGCCGCCATTGCGTTTCACTGGCAGTACGTAGTGAGATGGCTACTGTGGAGCACAAGGTTTTCTGCATTATTGAGTTCACAAAAAGTGAGTCGCTAAATTGTAGTGCACGTGGGCATTTCGTAGCAAATTCGGTATTGAACCACCAACTAGAAAAAACATTAGTCGTTGGTTTATGCAATTTAAGCAGACTGGAAGTGTGTGTAAAGGAAAAAGCACAGGGCAACCACGTGTGTCAGAGGAGGACGTCAGATGGATTGAAGACAGTTTTGTTTGCAGTCCACGTAAGTCTACCCATAGGGCTAGTAGAGAACTTGAATACCCCAACCAACTGTATGGAAAGTTCTGAGATGGTGTTTGCTGTACAAGCCCTACTGATTACAACTTGTGCAGGCTCTTAAACCTAAAGACAAAGAGAAGTGTCTCGAATTTTGTAGTTATGTGCTAGGAATGATGGAGGATGACGCGTTTCTACAGCGTATCATTTTTTAGCAATGAAGCGACTTTCCACCTTAGTGGAAAAGTCAACAGACACAATGTTCACATATGGAGTTTGCAAAATCCACATTCAACATGAAAGAGACTCACCGAAGATAAACATGTTCTGTGCCTTATCCTGTGAAATGGTTTATGGACCATTTTTCTTTGCGGAAAAAACTGTAACTGGAATAACTTACCTGGACATGTTGGAACAATGGCTGTTCCCTCAAATTATGGAAGATTCACAGGACCTCATTTTCTAATAGGATGGAGCTCTGCCCCATTGGCAGAGCGATTTACAAGGCTTTTTGAATGAATCCCTTCCTCAGCGCTGGATAGGTTACAGGGTAAATGAAGACCTGGCTCTACACTTCTGGCCACCGAGATCTCCTGATGTCACCCCATGTGACTATTTCTTATAGGGTTATGTTAAGGAAGCTGTTTACGTCCCGCCTCTACCTAAACTCTGAACGACCTGCGGAACCGTATCACTGCTGCCGTGCACTCAGTAACAGAAGATACACTTGCTCGCATGTGCGACGAGTTTGGCTATCACATAGATGTTTGCCGTGCAGCAAACGGTGGACACATTGAACATTTATAATGTATTGAACAAAACTTTGAAAATTCCTCTGTTTATTGGTATAAGGATGGTTCATGTTGGATTTGTACTTTAATAAATATGAATTTTATAAAATGGGTCCATCATTTAAAATCACCCTGTATTTGTACTCAATTCTAACCCTCAGAAATACACAGCAAGTAACATTTGGATGTTTCATGTTAAGCTAAGATTATGCAGTTACATATAGGGTAATGAATGGTATTAATAGGAGTGTAATAAGGTTTTACTGCGATCAAATGTGTAATGCGTACAAAGCTTTACTCAAATATTCTGGTATCTTAAAATGTGATACATCATAAATCCAAAAGCATGGTCCCCACTTAAACCATAAATGAACTTTAAGCATTATTAAGTTTAATAAGCTTTATTTCTGTTTTCAACTTACATCATCGGCAGCTTCAAGTGCAGCAAACTGTGTGAATATCTGTTCCAAAGGCTTACGACAGACATTAGCCAGAACATTCAAGCGACCACGGTGAGGCATACCCATAACAATGGATTCAACACCAAGTTCGGTGGATTTATCTATCACAGTCTTCATTGCTGGGATTAGAATTTCACAACCTTCCAATCCAAATCTCTTCTCACTGGACCATTTTTTTGCAAGGAAACTTTCGAATCTATAAGCACATAAAGTTTTTACTACTGTATTGCTGTAACATTAGCATGATAGTTCATGTTACTGGCAATACAATGATACTATTATATTTATCTGTGATAGTGAAATAGACCTGGTTTGTGTAATTATTTAATTAGTAATTCAGTTTTAAAGCCAGTTGCTAAGCATGGCAAGTAGTGGGTATTTCAAGAGAGTTTCACAGAGCTTCATCAACCCTCCTGAAATATCCTAATTTTGAAACACAAAAATTGGATGTTTTGCCCATACATACAATTAAAAAATGAGTATGTCTTTCTTTTGAAATCATAACCCTTTACTGGACATGAATAAAATTATGTGAAAAAAAAATATATATTATATTGTGCTTAAATTTGAAAAACTAAGCGCAGTATCAAGTGAATACCCTGTAGCCCTGGTAAGACGGGCAAGTATCAGGCGTTTCTCTTCACTATCCATCTCCATAATTCCAGGACTCTCCAGCTTCTGACGAATCCAGTTGCATTGCTCAAGAGAATTGATGAACATGAATTCACATCCTATGTGTCGACAATATGCAGCCTCCAACCGACGAAGTATTTCCCGCAAAGACAGTGCTTTCTCCTTTCCTCCAATGAAAGTTGTTGACGGTAACTTAAATACCCTGTCCATGTCAGTTTCCTCTACACAGAAAAATGTAAATTAGAATACAGTTTTCTATGGAATTTAATAGCATATTTAGAAGTGAAATGAATACCATTAGAAATTATGCTGAACACTGTTGTTTTTGTTATGTACATATATTTGAAAAAATGTTTTTTTGAAATAGGAAGCTAAATTTCATCAAGAAAATACATTACAAAGGAGTTTACCTGAGTATACGTGAAAATTTTGTGGGTTATAAAGAAACTATGAGCAGCCATGCAGGAAGTACACAATAGCTTGGTCTACATTAACATAATAAACAGGTATCTTCAGATTAATTATTGTACTATATGTTCTACACCTTCTCCCAAGTCAGTAAAAGACATTGGAAGATGGGTGTTTTGTTAAAAGTCTAGAGTTATAGCACCCTAACACTTGGAGTACCACTTAGGCACGTTTGAAGCACATCTTCTGCTTCATAAGGCACTATCAGGGTGTAAAGTGATGGTTCCTGGCAAAGTATTAGGAACAGAGAGATCTTCATTTCATGGATTGCTATGTTTCATTAAAAGCTAACTGGCACAGTATTGGAACATTCCCTCTACTCAGTATACCTGAGATTTCAATTTGTTAAATCCAGGATAAAAAAATCTGATGTGTTGCATTCACATGACTTTCTATTAAGTCTTCTACAAACTATTCCTATAAAAACTTATTCTTCTATCTACTTCAGGCTAATCGAGATAAACGTTTATTACACATTTACATATATTTTCATTTTAGGTATGAAGAGGATGCAGTAGGTTAAGCAATAGCCATACTTCTAAAAATGTGCATTGCTCTTTGTGGCTTTGAAATTCCATGCTCTTTGCATGACGAGGAAAGAATGAAAGAAAACGAAAAAAATGCAACTTTACACTTGAAAAGAGTTTAAGTATTTGAAAATTCAAACCAATAACAAAGAATATCTCAGAAATGATAATGCCACAAAAGATTTGACATAAATTAAGTGCTTCAACAAAGTCTATATTTTTTGTGCAGTAAGATTTTGGTATGTACACACAAACAGACAGACAGACACATACCTTTTCCTAAAAATGTTTTTCTTGGATTCAGAGAACCTCAAAACATGTATTTCTGATGATATTTCAGTACCAAGATTTTGGGTGGAATATAATACTACTTCTACTTATTATAAAGCAGTGGAGTAAAGAATTCCTTTGGTTATATAATGACATGCAAGTCCCAACAATCAGAGTGCTTCATTCTTGAGCTTCATTGAAAATGCTAGCCTGACTTCAACTGTTCCCACAAGCTTAGGAAATGGTATCAGCTTTAGCCATACATTACTTGTATTCACACCCTGGTTGTTTTCACATAGACAAAGTTGTTTGATCATACTGCATATACTGCCAGTACTTGTTTTTGTTTTACAACCCTCACATACACACTATTTCTTTTTAATTTTGCAAGACAAATTAAGCCTCTCTGTCCTTTAAGTCTGCAAACGGTCAATATTTATTTTGATAACTATATATATCTCTAATAACTTGAATGAAACAAATATCATGTTTAAGGCTAGCTGCATATAAAACTGATTTCTTTAAATATGAGTCGCCTTAGGCAAAACTACAACAAAATATTGATTTAGACATCAACATTACCAGCAATTCTATCTCAATACTTTGTAATCTGCATTTAATAGATAAAACAGTATTTTCTGCAGCTTACAGGGCAAAAGGTATCTTGTTTCAAAATCTTAGCTGAAAATTCATTGACACATTGACATTTTGGTAGGTAGCCAAGCTTAAACTACTTCTTATCTCGAAGATTGCTCACGTCCTATTAATTCTGCTAAAACTGTTGAAAATTATAACACAGCAATGGGGTTCCCTGAAGCCAATGTAAGCCTTTTAATTCAGTAATG
Source organism: Deroplatys truncata (assembly GCA_030765065.1). Classification (NCBI taxonomy): domain Eukaryota; kingdom Metazoa; phylum Arthropoda; class Insecta; order Mantodea; family Mantidae; genus Deroplatys; species Deroplatys truncata. The sequence continues at coordinate 58,037,448 of CM060981.1, forward strand.
CCCGACTTAAATTACAATTTTTCTAAAAAAATTTTGGATACTTATTTAACTCATCAAAAAGCTCTTTTAATACTGCCTTTCAATATTTAAAAACAGTTGGTTCTGACAGCTTGGCAGAGCTGCAACATAAAATGAGATTAGCGGAATGAAATATTGCATAGCAACTGAACTTCCAAGCTTGCAATTTTGTTATTTTGGGATGCTTGGCAAGTTGTGATAACAGGATAGCTCAGGGATGGCAAACCTATGACATGCATATTGCACAAGGCATGAACAGCTATTATCGTCATCATTTACTTATTTAATTTTCCTATTTTTTATCTTGTGCAATGCGTGGTATATATTTTTAACAAGTCTCATGCTGAACATGTATTATGTTCAGTGAGTTGTATCAAAGGCAAACAATGCATGTCTTATTCTCTGGATTATTTGTTGAGTTTTCAAATGACTGCATTCTGCACAGGTATATATTTTAAGACAAAATGTTTTCTTGAAAAAACACAAAAGTCAACTCAGATATTAGAATAGGAAACAACAAATATCTGAATATTTTGCTCTATATGGATATTATAAATGACAGCAAAGAGAATCTTCAACTTTAATGTATAAATTATAACAGCTAAATAAAGGATACAATTTAAAAATTTCCACAAACAAAACATTAATGACGACACACCATATCCTGTCCGATCAAAGATATGTATTGAAATAGCATGCTTAGAGCAAGATTCCCACCTCAATTACTTGGGATGTAATGAAAGCATTAATGGCTGATAAGGATATGGAAAATAAAATCAATAAATTTCAACACATATGTGGAACAATAAATAGAACATTACAAAGACACTAAGAGATACACAATTGAAGTTCTACAAGAAAATGGCTGATCCAGTGCTAATGTAAAGGATCATGGATATTAACACAGAAAAATATGAGAAAGTTACAGGCTGCTGAAATGCAATTTTTGAGGAAAGTGAAAGGCTGTACAAAGAGGGATCAAATAAAAAATGAAACTATATAGGAGGATTTAAATATGTTTGAACTGAATGAAAAACTAATAGAGAATAAAGAAAATTGGAAAGAATATATCAGCAGAATGGATAATTAGAGACTACCTGGGTTCATCAATAATTACAAGCCTAGAAGGAACAGAAGCATTGGAACCCTAGGAAAAGATGAGAATAATTGAGCAAGGACAATATTGTTTCAATTAATTCCATGGGATATCACACTCTTGCAAATTATATGAAATTAAATTCTTAAAAATCTCAATTCTTAACCCATAATACATTTGAAAGATAATACCTGTGGTATTAGCAAAATAAAATTACAAGACAAGCAGTCCAATGTACTTACAGGTGGTCAAACTCATTAACTAAATAGCATCTTATATTTCTGAAAGCCGATTGGAAATTACAGCTTTGTTTGGGGTTTCTCTGCAATTGTTTAAAGGCAACTAACAGATGGCAAACTATACAGTTAAAAATAATACGGCTGGTTTTTAATCGGCACATTAGATGTTAAAAGATTTGCCATCACTGAAACAGTTCCTTTGCAATAGCATGTTAAAGCTCACCAGAACCAACTGTCGAAGCTTGTAGTATGCAAACAAGGCTGTAATTAAATAGAAATATCCTTGGACAGCAACAACAATCAACATAGATTAAATCCATAGAAATTTAAAACCTAATTGCCATGTCCATGCTTATGCTATTTCTGATTAAGTGAAGACATCTTACATAGTACAGTGTCAAATTAATTCACTATCTTCACACTCAATTCTTTCCAGAAAATGACAGGCATTCATTCAATCTTCAATAAACAGCATGCTGCAATATACTGTCTTATTCTAGTATGTGTGTTCAGTAAAATTTAAATGCGTTTTGTCCAAATACTCTCTTTCAAACATATGTACATAATAAATATTATATTTGTTACAAAGCTAAAGCAAATTCAAAACACTGACAATATACACACAGTATTCTTAAGCTAGCAACACATATTGACTAGTTTTTCAATTGCTCCCATTTCCTAAAACTTAGAATATAAAATAATTTTCCCTGTAGTTAGTAAAGTCACATTAACACCTTTAATTTACACATCTCATACAATTACTTCACAAAACAGTAGACAATGAGAATATTACTGTTCCTTAGATTTAACACCACTCTGAGGGGAGTGAAGTTTGAAACGTATTTCAGTTTTGCTCCTAGTTATACGACAAATACACTTTTTACTGCTTTATGCAACAATAAAACAAGTTTCTGACAGAGTAAAAAGTATGCAGAGGGGTAAAGCACAAAACTTTTTGCATAGAATAATACAAAGCCATTGCAAAGACAAAAGACATGCCCTCCTGTAGGCTGGAAGCTGCAAGCATGGGATACTGATAACATAGGTTCATTCTAAATGAATGTGGAATCTAGCACTGTAAAGTAAATTCAACAAAATAATCGCTAAGAAGTGAACTTAAACACTTTTTAGTTGCTCAGCTTGCTGAATGTTATTCAAAAGGGTTATGCATGCATGTGTCTGCATCCTCTGTTCTGCAAATGAGTGTCAAAGAATTGTGTAAGCACTGATGCTCATAGTTTTTGTGCAGGGAAACTCAATGAGGCACAAATATTTATCAGTGGTAGAATATCAGCAGATAAAGCCAAAGATGTGGTTCAGGTCTTGGCCATGACATTGAATTGATTCAACTTTCAACCTTAGCTATATTTGGTCGGTGTTAAAGACTAGTTATTAGATACAACTTAACTACAAGCCAGGAAATTAAATTTCTTGCAGCATTCAAGCTGCCTTTAATTTTTTTAATAGTGTTTAAAGTATGCTCTAACACAGGTGGTGACACTGGTGATACATGAATGAATTAGTAATTTGGGAAGGAAAAGTTCCAGGCCTAAGTTTAGGGTAACCCCCTGCATTTGACAGTTATAAGGACTGAGAAAAACCTGGAAAAAGCCTCAGTCAGTGAAGATGGTCCTTCCATTCAAAGTCTGTGCCTTAATAACCTCAGATACCCATGTTGGTTTTAAGGTATGCTATACTAGAGTAATTGATATTGCCTTGGAAATTCACCAAGATACACAAATAAGATGGGAGAAGTAGTACATGTTTGAGTATTGTTTATCTTTAGCAGTGTTTAACGTCTGTTCTTGCTATAGATACATTCCGCACCACAGATGGTGGGCACTGATGATACATGCAATGAAAGGAACTTTTTTTGGGAAGAAGGAAATGTTCCAGGCCTAACTTTAGGGTACTCTGGGCATTTGCCAGTTATGACTCATAACTTATGAGGACTGAGGAACACCTGAAAAAACGTCAGTAGGGAGGATGGTCCTGGCAGGATTCAAACCGCACACCTCCCGAATGTGAGCCTCACACGTTACTGCGGAACCATCTGCTCAATTTTTGGATACTGTGTCATGGTAGTTCAGGGTTAGAGCATCAGCATGGAAAGCTGCATTGAATTTTTCAACTGTTTCAACTATCCAATCTAAGCCACCACACAGCTAGAGTAAAAGAACACCTATCAGAAGTAAATTAGCCCAATAAACCTTAACTTCTAAGTCCTCGGATTAACTGAGATCACTATAGAAGTTCACTGAGATACACATCAGATGAAGTCAAATACACATTTGGATGTCCTGCCACATACCTGAGCGGTAGAGCAACAGCATGGGAAGGCAAAAATCTATAGAATAAGTCTTGGTTATAGTTATAAATTTTTCCAACCTTAGCATTCAAGGGAGGAAAAAAACATAACCATAGATCCAATTTAACAGTTTCAAAACAACAGTCATCCTACTTTGTACTAATGCAGTCATTCAAGTATTATTATAACCAATTCGAAAAGTAAAGCTCTGGCCAACAGAGAATGAGAAAGAGTGTTGCATTACAATATGACAGATGTGTATAAACTGAAGTGAGATCTTAGAATTAACAATCCCAGCTTTAATGCTTCCAAATTCTAATAGAGGATAATGTTCACTAGGAATCTTCTGGCCAATCAGATTTAATTATGCTATTGAGCTCTTGCAATGCACAAACAAAAGGCAGGTTCCTGAAATGCCATTTTGGAACATATAATCATCAGCATCATGGACATTGATACAAGATGATTACTACTATGATGAATGTAAATTCGTTTAATGTGAGGAAAGTGAGCAGCAAGTATAACTACTAATAGATGTGAGTAGTATCTATGTTCTCTCACACATGATGAGTATAGGCTAAAATTGGAAAGATAGAATCAGACTGAAAAATTCAATGACATAACCAGGATTTGAACCACAGATCTTCGGTTTACCATGCCACTGCTCTAACCAACTGAGCTACCATGACAACCAGCCAGCACAATATTAAATTCTCCAACTGACTCACGTTTTTTCCTGGTAAACCACAAGGCCTTCTCAAATAATTCTGAGATAACAAACGGCAATGGCGACTTACAATTTCATAAGTGCTCTAAGTCCTGGGCTTCATAGTTAACTATTAGGTTAATCAATTGCTCTTCCACATAAGTATGTCAGCAGAGTAACTCAATTGGTTAGAGCACCAGCACAGTAAACCAAAGATCCATGGTTCAAATCCCTGCTATGACATTGAACTTTTCAGTTTGATTCTACCTTTCCAATACATGTATTGTTGTTAATAGTATGTAAGTAATTCACATATACATAATGGGAGAGGAGCAATATTACACTTGAGAAGGAATCAAGAATCACCACTTAATGAGAACATGACTCAGGCAAATAACATGGACTAGGAGTTCCTGCTGTTATGGTTATCCGTAAATATTTGTGGATGTTCTTGAACTGTCATTTTGAAATGGTTATTTAGAACTTAGTATTTCTGTGATGGGGTGGACTGCTATTGTCTGAATGTTTACTGAAAAATAACCATTTTTCCTACTTCTCTTAGGTACACAAGCCCAGTAAGAAAAAACAATTGAGCCCTAAATGCTATATATATATATATATATATATATATATATATATATCTCAATTTTTTGTCAAGTTCCAGTACTGCCTGAACTGAGACCATCTGTTTTCTGGAATAAATTTCTTAAAGAATTTCAAATTTGTATTATAGTTAAATGTAACAACGTTATACATTACGAAATGCTCCTAATTTGGAAAAAAACTTTTATATCTGCAGTGCTTAGCCACCAGCCTATTGGAGAAGTATAAAAGCACAACCAACAAGAGCCTGATAATACATATTTGCCACCACCAAAAAAGTTGCAGGGTTTCAACCAATAGCTAAGCAAAAAAGCATACACCTGTCACAAATAAAAAGTTCCCAGAACCAAGTGGGCATTTTTTGTAGAAGTACATAATTAGTAATGCATACATAGCACATACACAGAAGAATTCTTGATTTTTCCCTTGCCAATTCCCTAAAAATGAAGACACTAGAACAGAATTTATTGCATTGCAAACTACCTCTAGATGATGTGCACACATGTATAAGACACAGATTCTTGCTTGCTCTATGCATAACATATTAAACGTTTTCTTCTTTGTATCATCTTGCCGTTGTAAACATATAAAACAAGAAACAAAAAAATAATGTTTAACATTTCATAAATTTTTATCACATAAAAGTAAGAAAATGTGTTTACTATCACATACAACTATTTTAATTTTGTATAAAATGCTCTAAAGAAAATGCAAAACCTCTTAATTCTCTATGGAATAAACACATTCATTTAGATTTTGCTTATGGAGATGGGGTTTATCATTACTGATAGAATAAACTGAAAGTTCTTGATAATGCAAACAAAAAAGAGCGAGTTAACTTGGTCTAAATTTCCAAAAGAGTTACAAATATACCAATACAAGCTGCCATCGACTTTCAATAAATAATTATTTTTACTGACAAAGCAAATAATACATTGTTATGTATTGTACAAGAACAATTTAGTCATTCGTTTGGATTATATCCTAACAAAATAATAATTATTTAATTTTTGTAAAGTAAAACTATAAGGTTTAAAATGAGTTGCACTAGCACCCTGCTTAACTAATTTATATCTTATTATGACATGTTTCTAAAAACCTCGCATTCTCAACTTCACCTCAAATAATGCCCGATTCAAAAATCTAGTAGTCAGGTTTTCTATTTCCATCTGATGGGCCTTTGAAGAACTTTTAATTACGGTTCTCTTCTAGTGGGATATGCAAGTTCATTAATGCATTTTTTGTTCTGTGATATAGATCTTTTCCCCAAGTATCAGGCTTTTGTATTGCACTTAGAAGTTCTGCTTTATGATTTTGGATCCAAAAGTGTGCTGCCACTAATGATTTATCAATTTTTTTGTGGCAATGATGCCTGAAATGTTGTTTTAGTCTCATACCAATGTTCCTTTTTGTCTTTCCTATGTAAACTTTCACACAGTTTTTGCATCCATGGACTAAAAGAACTTCAAAAGATTTTTTATGATTATAATATACCAATGACACTACAAAAAAATTACAACATTAAGAATCTCTTAAAAATCAACACAATAGACAAGATATACCTAGAGGAAAAATCAGATATACACTGCAAAAAATACACAGATTTTGAGAAAGTTTACATAGGAAAGAAAAGGAACACTGGTATCAGACTAAAAGAGCATTGCAGGCATCTTTTGTCAGAAAGATATTGATAACTCCGAAATGGCGGCACATTTTTTTGACCCAAAATCACAAAGCAGAAGAAAAAGCAGAGCTTCTAAAATCAATATAAAAATGTAGATCACAAAACAAAAAACCCAATCAAGTTCATCAAAGGCACAGCAGATGGGAGCAGAAAGCCCAAACACCAAATTTCTGGCTCTGGTTTCAGTCAAAAAGGAGCTGAGGATATGAACAAACGGGGTTCACAAAACATGTCCTAACAAGGTATAAATTAGTGAAATAAGTTGAGTGATAGTGTAAACAATTTTATATAATAAGAGTTAAACAGTTTTACAAGTAACGAATAGCACCAACAGTTTTGCAGTAGGCAAATATGGTGTTTTCAACCGTCTATATTTTAATAAAAATTAAATGTCACAGGCAATACCAAATGATTTGGGATCAATTAATGGAATCAGTTCTCTTTTATTAACTGAATCCTTTATGTATAGCACTGTTAATGAATGCACTACAGCAGCTTTTTCTTGGGAAATTCACGCATCGTTACGTTCACGAACCTGTTTTTGATTCAGCATTCCTTAGAAGTGCAGATATAGATATGTCCTGCATTGAGCGAGTTTGTGCTTAATTTGAGGAAGATGGCCAAGCCAGCTACAAGGAACCTCAGTGCAACCACTTACCTTACTTCACCAAATTAAACCCAAATAAACCCTAACAATTTGAATTAAATACATTTACGTACTTTCCATCAGTGAGGCGACTTTCTGCTGAAGTTTCTGGGAATATGTGAGACGTCTCCTGCCTAGATCAAACAACATCGTAACACAGTCATCATGTGCCATCTAAAAGCATGCCGCATTCTCACATTCATAATAGAAAAATAAAACAACACTCATATTATTTAATTGCTCAGCTAGCAAATATTGTACAGAACAGGTGCAAATAGATCATGCTAGTCTTAGCAAATTACAACAAAGCAGCAATATGGTTAAAGAAATTACATTTTTGGTGACTAAACATTCATTTATGCCATAATTTCTGATGGCATTCAGTTGCATTATTTAAGCTTTTCACAGAGTGGGATTATTTGCAGAAAATTCTTGATAAATTAAGCTTTAAGATAGAGGTTCAACAAGGTCATGCATTCATTAAGTTGAGAGGATGTTCCTCTTCTTTTCCCTCAAAAATTTTTTCCTCATGGACCTCCAAATTTGGTTTCCAAAGATGAGCCATCTGGATTCCATTGAATTTATCATGTTATCTTCTTTGTTTTCATAGGCAATTACAAATGCTTAAATTGAAAGCTATTTGCATAGTAATAATAAAGTACAGAGCCTTCATTTTGACACATGGCCATATTATGGGGAATTGCTTGCCCTGCACTGCACTGTTTCTAATCGGTTCTCTTCCCTTTCTGTGTGCCAGCTAATCAGTTGATGCATGATACATTATGAGAAAACATGCTTCAGTGTTATAGTGAGTTACTACTTTTATAATGCCAAAAAGTCTGTACATTTAAGCAACAGAATCTTCTTGTATACTTCCTGTGTGACAAATTCTTGTAAAGAAGTGAAACGGTAATTTATAAGTAGATCCCTGCTGTTCGTGTACCTCACAAAGAAACAATTTTGTGAATTTAGGGAAATGGTATCTATTCTTAACAAGAAACCAAAGTAAATCACTGTGTTCTTACAAAGGAAAAACTTGAAGACATAGCAGAAAAGTTAAACAAAAGTTTAAAAAGTTAAAGAAATCTCTGAGAAAGCTTGCACAGGAATCAAGAATTTTGTGTATCAAGCTAAGAAAGGCAAAAAATTTTTAAAATTAAAACTCTATAACTGTAGTTCAGAAATTTCAACCATACAATAATGTAAGTAAAATTAATTTTTGTGATTGAGGTTGGATAATGTTAATTATTGCTCTATTGATCTGTATATCATTTTTTTTATGAATGAAGTTTGGTTTTATTTACAGTCATGAAGAATTAATGAGTGTTAATGCAAATTTTCTTAGGTGTGAGAGATGTATGGCAGCACAAGGACATAATTTCAAACATCTTCTATGACAAAGGTAAATCATTGTAGTTTTAATTTGCATGAAAAATTATGCACTTGAATTTAAGGGGCTGTGACTCTGCCAACAAACAGCATGCTTCCTAGTGCCAAGAAAATTCCCGTTAGGCTGGGCAGGCACCCAAAAAAAAGGCTCTGTACTACTAAAAAACCCACACTTAAAATTAACACTGTTTTAAACTATGTATACATTAGCAAGTTATTGTAGGAATTTTTCTGACTGGTGTGCAATTTACTGCCTCAATAGGATTTCTACAGCCATACAGCACAAATCAACAAGTGCAGAATTACATTTTCCACAAAGGGTGTTTGTAGAACAGCTGTTTTTACGTGTGATAATTAGAGGGCAGATTTATATGCACTAAAAATCATGAATATATGCATGCATTTATGTAGTAAAAAAGTTGAAAATATGCACTAAAAATGCAAAAGTATGCACCAAAACATTTTAATACCATAATGAACTATACAATTTCCTATTAATTTTTATAAAACAATTAAGTGTGTTATTCTTAATCTTTCATTGGTTACTAAATAGTAATTAATATTTATCATGAAATAAGACCCAGTCTTTTAACAATAATTTTATTAATTGTTTTCGATAACCAATTATTTTCCTGATTTTTTAGCAAGAAACCTTTCCTTCTGTGACAATCATTTTGTACAAAGAAAACGTCCTCTCCGCTTCACATGAAGTCACAGGACAGTACCACAAACAGATTATGTCACTCAGAGAATAAGAATTAAACTGCTTTTCAGATTGATATTGTAACACATTAACATTACCAAGAATAGCTAGCGCTGGATTATTAGCTTAATTTTTTCCATTTTGTGACAAAGGTGCTTTCCAATTTCTCCAGTACATCTTTGGATATAGCAGTTTCAAACTGTGGCACCCCTCTTTCTTCCACATGTATGATTGTGGCTGGTAGTTTGCTAAAATAGCTTCAATAAATAGTAATTTAGCCGGAGACTTCTCATTGTAGGCATTTAGGGGGCTTGCCAGAATAAGCAATGTATTGCTGATGTTTCACATCCCACCAATAAGTGTGTCACTTCAGATAATGAAAGCCAAAAAAGGTGTTTCATTCCATGTGCAGTTACAGACACCTGAAATGCTTGCAAGAAGAAAAAGTAACTGCATGTTAACCTTTACAGCATTGGAATATACCTTACTCATGAGTTTTCATTACAGAGCAAAAAAGAAAATTTGATACAAATAGGAGTGCGGTTGACTATACAAAAAAAGTATTGCTATCTTCTGCAAAAACATGGAAGTGAGGCAGAAGCTCGCCATTTTATGAAAACAAAATGAATATTTTGATAATAAGTAAAAAAAAAGTAATATATACATCTAGACACAAATATTAATGAAATACACACTAGTCCCTTGAATATGCATTTATATGCACTATAAAACTTCAGTCGATTCTCATAGAAACACAGAATGTTTAGCAGAAAACATGCAAATATGCAAGAATCTGCCCTCTAGTTATAATACATTAAATGATTAAGTATGCAATTAGTATAACCAGATTTTTTATATTCAACCTTTTTATGCATTTTATACTGTTATACAAAAGAGAGAGAGAAGAAAGAACTCTAATAAGGAACTGTTGAAACATTCCTTAAAACATGCCTATATCGCACACTTGTATAATAAAGCACATGAAATTATAGCTTTCAGATTATAAACATTTCATATTCCACATGTTTACATCTTTTGTTTTAAATATTAAGTAACAGAAATACAAGACAAGAGACATAAAACACTTCAGTAGTTGTGCCGGCAAAACTGCTACAACACCTCTACAGAGCGTTTGCTTGGATGTGTGGCCATATTATGAGGAAATTGCCTGCCTTGCACTGTGCTGTATCTAACCAGTTCTATTTCCCCTCCATTTTCCTTCCTATTTGTGTGTCAACTACTGATGCGAAATTTTTGTGCAGAGGTTGATACATTATGAAACCACAAGTTTCAAAGTTATAAAGTGTTAGTGCTGTTATAATGCTAAAAGGTCTGCAATTTATGGACAGATTTCCCACTGCTCATATGCCTCACAGAGAAATGGTTCATAATTTTGTGAATAGATTTAGGGAAAACGGATCTATTCTTGATAAGAAACCAAAAGTAAATCGCCATCTACTTAGAAAGGAAGAACTCTTGACAATGGAGAAATATTAGAACAAAGTCCAAAGAAATCCCTGAGAAAGCTTGCTCAGGAATCAGGAGTTTTGCAAACTTCAGCTTGGAATGCCATTTAACTTTTAAAATTAAAACCCTATAAAAGCTTTAAGTAGCTTAGGAATTGCAGTAACACATGTGAATAGATTTAATTTCTTCAATTGGGTGTTGGATAATGTTTAATTGCAGTGCTGACTCACCTTTTTTTGGGGGGGGGTAGGGCAAAGCATGGCCATGACGAATTAATGAGCATTCATGCAAATTTCCTTTAAGTTGTGAGATGTGGGCAGCACAAGAACATAATTTCTAACATCTTCTATAACAAAGGTATGTGGTTATTAGTGTTATAATTTGCATGAAAAATTGTGCACTTGAATTTAAGGGACTATGAATATCCAGTTCTGCCAGCAAATAGCATGCTTCTCAGTGCCAAGAAAATTAGCATTAGGCTGGCCACACATCTAAACAAAGGCTCTGTAGCCCCCAAGAAAACTTCAGAAGTGATCTGCTCTGGTTGCTTGCAGGAAGTGGGAACTCAGCAACAATAATCCATACAAATTGCTTGCTAGTGTAAACATAGCATTACTACAGAGGGAATCCAAGCCTTTGAGTCTGACTTACAAAAATGGGATTGAAAATCCTAGAAAGAAAATTTAGGCAATTAATTTCTTTGACATATCTTGCTGCAGCAGCAGTGTCAATGAGTGATTAAAAAGAGTTTCTAATCACAAGATATAGGTCTTAACATATCAGGAAAAAATGTCTACTTCCAAACTTTTAAGCCATTATGATATTCTTTTAAATTACTGTGCCTGGGGACAAACTGTATTGAAACAATTTAACTAACAATAATTCCATTTTGCATGTTTTTGAACAAGGCTAGAATCAACATTAAAAAAAAAAATTAATAAACATCTTTCTTTAAACATTCTGTAACCACTAAGAGAAAAAAATTGTGAGGTTTTTATTTGTAGTGAAAATTATGTGTTTTCATTAATAAAGAAATGCAGATAAATTAAATATTAGTAGAAAAATGCATCTCCTAGAATTGTGCTGTAATCACAAGCTTAGTGTTATGTGAAAGATGCCGTCAACCATGCCCTTGTTAAAACTTGGCTTTATAGAAATAAATTGTGAGAAATATAATAGGCATAGAAAAATATTAGGTTCTTGAAATTCAATACAATTGTTCTAATAAGGCAAGCAGAAAATACCTTACCATTCTGATCTTCAGAAGATTCTGTAAATTACATTTGCAATTTTTAAATTTATGCAATAATTAACTTCTGGAACAAAATACTGTCTTAGCATCTAAAGATACTATGAGTGTAATTTCTAATATTTCCATTTTCTTCCAGATGAAAGCAAGCATTTTACTTTTATCTATACAGAAAAACTACTTACAGATCACTAACAGCAAATGAAGAAACTACAACAAACACAGCTGTAGCCAGACACAAAAGTCTCTAAAAACTCCTGGTGCTCTACTACATTTAAAAATTTGAACATCAATCCCAATAGCCGACCAAAGCTTGGCTTGTCCAAAGTTTAACACAAGAACATGATATAGCTAAGTAAATGAAATTATTTTACTGGTATCAACCTAACGGGGAACAACTAGGTACTAACTTTTTCAAATACTACAGTTCTATTTTCTACATTATACTTTCAAGTACTAAATGATAATCATTTATTATTTTAAGCTGTCAACCAAGTCTTGCAAGCATAATTGTTTTCTATGTTAAAGAATGCTATCTATCTAGCAATAATGAGAGCAAATGGCAAAAAATTTTTAATATTTTTACTTGTTTCTATTATATCTTGCATGCAAAAGCGCATTTGTTAAACTACTATTATGAGCTTAAAAAGTTTAGCTAATTACTTCCAGTTTTGTACCTTCCTTAATGTTCATAACCTCTAAAAGTAACAGCGCTATGCCACATAAATAAACTGAAATATTCTGAGTTTTATATTTTCCCTTATGAAGCTGAAAGTATTTCATGTATTCAGAATTAAAAAATGATAAAAGGGAAAAGAATCTCATGTGTAATAATTAACTTCATTCACATATATCCCATTCTTCTATAAACATCTTTATTCACCATAAATGTTTGTCTAGGTTATTTCAAATAAAGCAATTTGAGTTTAGTTACATACAACATTCTAGTGTGAATACACTTGTCAGGTACTTTGCTAGTCATGAGCATCATGTGAAAAATTCAGCACAGTTCATAAAAACCAGTATAAATCTGCAACTGGATCCTGGGACTTGTTAGTCTTAATGTTGTATAATTATTTACTAGAGTTTCCCTACAGGAAAAACAACACATTATCTGAATACTTTCCGCAGGATATATTGAGGCTTTCTGAACATGTACTCATCTCCACCAATCTCATGAATGAAGGATTGGCTAAATTGCCTTTCTTGGGCCCACCTAGAAAATGCTGAAGTAAGAAATAATGGAATGAATTACCTTGTAGAAGTAGATGTGATCTCGCCAATACCTGGTGCCCACCTACCCTCCCGTTTTAGATGTTTTACTTTTATACTAAAATTGCGATACGAACACAACAAACGTAGCCATCTTCCCGCTAAAACAGATGCTGAATGGGAAGTGCCAACCTAAATAAGTGAAATCTGCGAAGTAAGGAATTTCTGCAAACGTGAATCATTCGAGTCTTAGACGCGCAGATCCTTCGGCTACGCCCTGTCGTTGATTCACAATTGGTCTTGTTCTAAAAAAAAAAATCCCTTGGCTACGCTTTGAGGCTGAGGGCCCTCAATCACTTAGCTATGCCTTGAGGCTGAGTATCTTACCGGCTTTGGCGGCATTAGTTATTCATATGTTGCCAGCATTACATTAGAGCTAGAGAATGACATACAGTGACATTTGTTGGACATATAAGACATCACTTCCGTCGCTAATGAGGGCCCAAGAAAGGCAATTTATCGGAAGGATTTTATGAAGATGGATGAAATAGCTATGGGTTCACCTCTCTCTCCTGCCATGGCCAACTTTTATATGGAACATTTCGAACACAAAGCTCTTCAATCTGCACCACTCAAACCCAAGGTGGATGACACATTTTTTGTTTAACCACATGGGGAAGACAGGCTACAAGCTCTTCTCTCGCACCTTAATAGCTAAAACAAAGTTCTCTATGGACATTGAAAATCAAGACTCTCTTCCATTCTTATATATTTATATCCATAAAAAGAGAGATGATACATTGGGGCACAGTGTTTACATGAAATCTACACATACAGATCATTATCTTGTTACATGTAGTTACCACCTTCAACTCAGAAGAAAACAGTTCTTACCACTCTGTTCCATCAAGCCTAGGAGACTGCAGACAAAGAGTACATATCTAAAGAAATACAATTCAAAAGAATGGCTACACTAATAAAGAGATTTAGCAGGCATACCAGAAAGCTACTATATGTAAAATCTGCCTTTTGGGCAACCACAACCTAGAAGAAGAAGAAAAGAAACCCAAAGGGGGAGCTTTCATTCCCTTCTATAGCACTGTCTCCCAATAAGATGGCATGGTTACTCAAAAAGCAAAACATTAAGACCATACTTCTACCACTTAAAAAGCTTTGACAATGTACGAGACCTGTTAAGGATAGCTTGGAACTAAGGACCCCCAGAATCTATAAAATCCCATATACATTGAACAGACGGGCCACATCATTGAAGAGAGATGTGTTGAACATAAATGCAACACCAGATTGGAAAAATCAGCAACGACAAAACATAACTTTAATAATAATCATTGGCTTTATTTTATCAAGATCACAGCACTATGCCATAGTGACTGATACTATGACAGACTTGTGAAAGAGGCAATGGAAATTAAACTTGAGCCTAACAATTTCAACAGAGACGATGACTTACAGCTCAGTACAGCATGGACCAAAGTGCCAGAATACAAATGGACAGCAACGAGGAATATTAGCAACCCCACAAGCACTTCCCATCCAGCCCAGCCAGAGGGGGCTTGCTCCACATTGGCCTGGACCCATTAGGTCACCCTGCACCTTGGAGTATATGTACAGCTCAAGCTTCTAGACTCTTACTACTTCCTGAAGAAGGCCAAAGAGCAAGCATGGCTGAAAGCTCGAGTGACTTTGTTAATCTCACATCGCTGGTAACCCAAGAAGCTCTTATCAATAATCATTGCCATGAAAGCTTAAAACCTTAAATCATAATAATCATTAACTTGTCATCCCAAATGGAGCATATCAGGACCTCTAGCAAGGTTTTCTGTGATTAGACAACTTTCCTCCTTGTGCCTTCTATTGGGTATGAAAAGGCCAGTAATTTTTTTTAGGAGCTCCTTTCTTGTGGTACAAGGTTTTCTTCAATGCAAATAAACATATGTGGAAGCATGTTAAGAATTTTTAAATGTCCAAAAAAATCCGCTTTTCTTTCTCAAGTTTGAACATATGACCAGAGCAATTGGAGAAGAATGGTAACCTTCTATAACATGAACCATGAAAAGGAACGATGAATGGAATAAATGCTTTTTAAATCTACTAAAAATGAAACTCAAATAAATCTAAATTGTAATGGTGGCTATCAAGCTTTCTGTGGTTATTTCTAAATAATACCAAGAACAATAATAAGTTACCATGATTACAGTGTCATTTAAACAGCCTGAGACTCCTGACATTTTACTCTAAGTGGAGAAGTGTAAGAGCTATGTTGTACATTGTATTAGAGGTGTGTCAGCTGTTTAGCAGCACACCGAATGGCAAACTGGGACAAAATGCTAGTGAGCAGTAGTAAACCACACCAACATGGCAATGTGTTACCCTCAAAGTTCAGCTTGTAGGAGGGAAGGGAGGGTGGTGGCACCTGACAGGCTAGAACAGCAGCAAAGGGAATGTTGCCATGGAAGCATACTCCAAGAAGTGTCAGAAGTCTCATATTATTTAAATTTTACCATATTGTAGGTATTGTTTGTAAATATGTAATACGAAACAAATACATTTTACTAATCTGAATATGACTTTAAGGATAGAAAATGGCTGCCCTATTGACATTTGAGAGAAGAAATTGGTATGAGTCCTGTCTCATAAAAATTCTGAAATAATAACAGTACACAGTCATGATATGAAGCTTTGTCGCTGGGAACAATTACCAGCATAGCCCATGTTGTAGGCAGGAAGGTAAATTGCATGCATACAAATATTAAAACTCCCATGAAAACAATCTAAGTAGGCAGTAAAGGACTAAAAATATTTTACAAACAATAGTCATGACTATTATTTATTAACTCTAATTTCATCAAAATGTGGCATAGTCCACTGTCACTTCTCATACCTCAATTGTATCCAAACTTTTGAGGATATTAATTTAAATTTTGTTTTGAATAAACACTTCCTGAATTTTTCAAAATATTTGTTTCATAGTGAACAATATATGCAGTAAAACCCTGTTAATACACCCTTCAAGAGATTGTAACTTACATGCATACTAGGTGGGACTGTACTATTAGGTGGGAAATTATTAACAGCAATATAAGGACGTAAGAAACTATGTGTTACAAAGCTCGATGGTAGATAGATGCATACCATGTGATCATATTTTGTTTATAAAATCATGTCCAGAACTCTTTTAAGTTTACATACTATAGCCTCTGAAACAGGAAGAGGGATAACTATAGGTAAACAAACTGTATACTGTGACAAACAGTGGATGTCACATTCATGTTAAAACTTGTCTTTCCAATGGCACTGCATCAGCTATTATGTGATGCACTGCAGTCCTTCACCACACCTACAGCCAATGGTAGTGTTTACAGTATTATTCTCTTTGGTAGTTTCAAATTTCATAGTATTCATTTGTGCAGCTATTGTCAAGTAGGAATGAACAATGACAGCATTCTACATAGATGTAGTACAGATGTAGAGTAGTGATGCTTCTCATCTACAGGGAAGGCCAAAGGAATGCTAAAGAGGGTTGCCTACTTTATCAACAATGTTACCCCAACAGGTGTCACCCAGCCCACACCATGGACCTTATGCATAAGTTTAAGTTCGGATTTAAAGGTCAGTCTGCAAGTTAAAGTGTAATCTTTAAGGTTACACTTAAAGCTTAAGATTAATTTTTTTCAACTGATGCATAAAACTAAAGCTTAATCTAGCAAGTTTTTGTTGGACATATATATGGCATAGACTTGAAAAAGTGATGTGATAAGCCAGAGTACATATGTAATACTAGTGTTTCACCTGCTTATATATCTAAGTGTTGATAAATCCTGTGGTATCAGTTGTTAAAAATGGCTGAGGAAATTAATCTTCAGAATACTTTTAAGCATTCCATGTGCTGTTAAACTGTTATTCCTTTGGTTCAATTGGTGAATTATTTATTTGAATTCTTTCTTAGATGCAAGAGCAGTTCATGTCCCCCTCCCTTTTCTCTTAAAAAGTGACATGAAATAACCTCAACATTCTTATATCTATATATGATTATTCGGCTTTGTCATTTAACTTGGTATACTTTTCTCTGTCAAACATTCATGAACTCTGCCATTTTAGTAAACAAAAGATATGTTTAAAATGTTTATATCAGGAATTCAAGTCACCTTTTAAGTAGCTGAAAATTAGTAAGATTAATCTATAAAAAATCAAGTGTCCACTTGTTTTATGCACCAGACTTAAGTCTAATAAATACAGAAAAATTTTAAGTTAAAGCGGGCCTGTACGAAAAAGCTGAATCAAGGTCATGGGTAAGCTTTTTTTTACACTTAGGGAGACAAGATTACACTTAGAAAATGGCCAGAAGAAACAAAAACATGACTTTATGCATATGACCCCATGTTTCCAAGACTGAAGGGGCATTTAAGTTAAACAGGCAGCTTACGCACAAACCTCTGTGGACTTCTGCGGAAATGTTATACACCCAGGGCAGCATGCATCAGCCCAGAGTAAGCTCTACTTCTATATTAAATTACTATGAAAGTCAACACTAGGCAACTTCCATACGAGTGTGACTACTAATGAAGTATTTTACTGCTTTCAGATACTCCGTGACAAAATTATTACAAGTAAATGTTGGAGAGCGCCATCATGTAGCAAGCTCTTCCTATATAAGTAAACAGAGCACAAACATAAGTTTCAATTTACTCTCACGACTTGGAGTAACTCACCTGTCGATTGAACTACAATTCCATACTGTATTTGGAAGAAGATATTTTGACATGTGCATGGATTGCTTAGATTACATTGATGATTTTGATGAAGAAAACGGGAATGAGATAGTGCCTCGTATATACGAGTAAGGCAAGATCCACATGACACTTGCAGTGTGTTCAAGAAACACTTTGTTATTAGGAAAGTGTCTCTTACATTCCTTTAAACCTCTTTGGAGAGCATTTATAACAAAATTCATGACATGAATTCAGCTGTATCACCCAAAATGCAATTGTTATGCATCCTGCAAGAGTTTTGTACCTGAACATTTCAGATCTTATAAATGTTCACCTTACACCTGCTAGTCATATTTTCCATGGCGTTGTTAGAACGCTTTTGAGGTTAAGAGCAAGGTACACAAAAATAAATATACTGTGTGTTCAGAAAATATAAGGCAACTCTTCTTCACTTTTGAAGGTTTACCGCACATTGTGGGTGTAATTGACTGCACGCATGTTCCTAGATGTGCCCATCAGACAAAATGGTGAACTTTTCCGAATTCAGATAGGGTATTTCTCCATCAACATGCAAGTGATCTGCAATGTACATATGAAGATTAGGAACATTGTTTCTACAGAATTTTAAGCTGCTTACTCGAAGCATTAAACTCATTCATCACGACTTTCCAGGCATTTCTCTTCCAGCATCTTTAAATGATGTTTATTGCACTCTATATTGTTTAATTGATTTTCACAATCTCTACCAACAAACATCTCTCTCTTTCGCTGATATGTTCACCCCTTTTCCTATCATACTAAACCTTATCCATAATCGCTACAAGTAAATTTCACAAACAAAACAATACTCCAGGAGTAATGAGCTCCAACATGGTGCATGCTCCCCTAAGAGTTTAACATCATATAACCAGGCAATGCACAAAATCTATTAAACTTGGCATTTGCCATCTGAGAACCTTCTGTAGTTGATTAAAATGTTAAACGTTTACTTATAGTATTTGAATTTTCTTTTTTTCTTCATTCCTATCTTTTGTGATCCATTCTGTCTACGTCCTCAACATTTCAAAGACCTTAGCATGTAGACAAAGTGTTTCGGGATATGGGTTTCTTAACAAAATGTGACATGGTACCCATCTACTTACCACTGAACCTTGCAACAAGTATTTATTTACACCTATATATTAAACTAAAATAAATTTCATGGGTCTATTAAACCATGTATGTATGGTTCCAAAAAATGTTATTCTTGCATTACTGTTAGCTTTTATATGGAACATTAAAATTTATATCACACAAAACTTATGGGTATTAGCAACAACTGCCATGATAAAATTTTAGGCACTCCATCCGACATTGCAGTAGCAACATCTAATGTAAAGAATAAACTTGTTATCTGTGAAATTAAAAAAATAGGTATGAGCAAGAATGTGACTTATTCTCAGCATAGTGTAAGAAGAACCGTAACTAAAATGTAAGAACTCTAAAACTTTTATATAAATGACAAATGATTTGTATGTTTCAACATTGGCTAATCTATGTATTTTTTTAATTTAAAAATTATGAAAAACATAATTTTATTCAATTTATAAAACAGTGTGGCTAAGTAGTGCTGCATGTTATGATTTTAAATTCTAAAATAGGTATGCAATGGCAACAATGCAGTGTACAGTATCAAAAATAATTTTGGCTCATCTCATAGGAAGTATGTTTTATTGTTTAGCTGCTGGAGTGCAAAATGCAAATAATAATTTTTTACTTGAGAGACTTCCAATTTACAAGACAATCTCATTTAATATAGTGAAGGATTCAAAGAATGAAGTTTACAAAAAGATCAGAAAATTAACAGAGATGCTTTTGTTAAACTTCTTTTACACAGAGACAAGTCACTGTAAAGACATTAACTACAAATCTTAAGGGACTGAGTGGCATGTCATTATCTTCAGAGGTGAGGAGGAACTGTGAACATTAAACTCTCTGCTACTAATTGCTCATGGAAAATATTTCCATATGCTTTTAAAGAATTATAATTTTTATAATTTATACAACATATTTACACTCCCATCATGGGGTGGGGGGGAGGGTAAAGGGGACTCAAAACAACATCCAGGAAGTGCTATAAGCAGTTAAAATTATACAGAATTATAAGTGAGATGTTCAGGGACTGCATGCAAAGAGAGTAATGAGCAGGATAGTGCTACCAGAGGGAGAATATTAAGTTGAGATTTTTATTATTTTTGCTGCACTTATTCACCAAAAATTATTGGGACATGTTCCAGAGATTGTTGTTTACATCATCAGCCTAGATTCACTCTGTGAACATGTCCCAATAAGAGCTGGTGTAAAAATGTAGCTAGAGTAATAAAAATCTCAATTTGTGCATATAAGTGTTATAAAAACTTCCGCGGTTTCCCAAAAATATTTTTAAAAATATTAACAAGGTTTAACTGTGTTTATCTGTAACATCCAAAAGTGAACTTCCCTAGATAACTTTCTTTTTCCACTGTACTGTTACTATGGGATGGAATTAGAACTGCTTTCCATGCTTGTCCTAGTTCTATTTTCAGCATGCCTAAAGGAACATATATTTATATCAATGAATTCTGTGATGAAAGAAGCTTCAGGGAACTGCTCTGCCAATGAAAATAGCTTTTATCGCAAATGTAACTTAGAACCTGCAACACTTAAATAGAAACTTATTAAATGCTACCACGATACAGGCCACAGATTTACTGTCTGTTACTTATGCTCCACAATGTCTCTCAATCACTAATTTACACTAAAGAATTCTTTTGAAGGCTAAAATTCAGATCTACAACAATGAAATCTGCTTGCAAGACTTGCACAGGTAACACCAATGTCATCAAAATAAACATTTAATACACTCATCAACTGTTGTTTGCAACTGAGCACCTCAGAAACACAAAGACAAGACAGATTTCCAATTCATTCCTTACCAAAAGAATAATGACTATAGAGCAATTCCGGAGGGTGTTTGTCATCCAAATCAGCGCTTGAAATTCCCAACGGATCCAGCTTCGCAATGTGATGACCTCGAATCTACCAAAAACAAGGTAAGGGGGTACACACACATGTTAAGGGTTATAATGTTTCATACATTGTTTCATACACTTGTGAGGAGATGTTAAAATGCAACATAACACAAAAAGCTCACAAAAAAACAAAACAAAACAAACAATGCAAAGCTCAAGTGCACAATTTTATCTACTGAACACCTATTAGCATCAGCTTGTCTTCTGTATGTCTACATCAAGCAACTGCACACACAGACTTGAACTTTCATATGCAAGGGCATAGAAAATTCATTACATATCAAATTTGGTTCCCAAGTAATTCAAAATTAATGGTAGTTTATACTCCTTTTTCTACAATTTACATCTGCTACTTATATAAAGATTAAATTATAGTTTGAAGATAATTCATCCACGCATTTTAAATTTTCAGCACAAAGTTAATGATGGTTTATATGTAAGGTTCTACAAAATTGAAATATATGAGAGAGAAAATATCTGATGTGCTGCACTCACATGACTTTTTCTACTCTTGTACAAGCTATTTTTACAAATGCTTATTGCCCATCTACTTTATGTTAATCGAGATAAACATTTGCAGAAACTATCTTATTGCTAATTTTCTTGTAGATGCAAGGGGACTATGGTAGGCTTTAAGCGATAGTCAAATCTTTAACGAGTTGGTTGCTATGTGGACCATTCCATTCTCTTTGCATGTCTGGGATATAAAAAAACAAATAACGAATTCCCATTTGAGTAAAAGTATAAGTATTGCAAAATTCAAATAAATAACAAGGAATATCTCAGAAATGGTTCACTTGACCAAAAGTGTATGACATAAATTGTGTGTTTTAACAAGATTTACATTTTTTGTGTAGTAAAATTTTGTCTTTCTCTTATGGTTTACCAGTTATGCGAAAGTCATTCAGAATGAAGAGGACTTTTGGGAACAATCCCATAAAACTGAAGATATACGTTTCCTTTTCCATGAAAATATGTTAAAACATATGATATTTTAAACAAAATCGTTATGGCCATTTTTGAGAAAATCAAAATGTTTGAAAAATGTTCCATATAAAGGATAGTCTGGGGTGGGGGGATTTTCTTTAAAATCTTTGTGTTGCAACCTTAGAAGATACTGAACTCAAATACCAAGTTTGGTATTTATCAGACTTTTTGTTTTTGAGTTATGCTGTTCACAGACACACACAGACATGTTTCCAAAAATGCTTTATTTGGATTCAGGGCACCTCAAAACATGATCCCCAGTGAAATCTCGGTATCAATTTTTTTTATAAAATGCAATACCTCCCCTACTTACTATCATAGAGAAAGTAAAAAGAGGCAATGCATTTCAAATTTAGCTGAAACTGGTAAAAAAGTATGAGTAATTTAGCAGGAGGCTACTGAGAAATATAAAAATTTATTGAATTATTTCCCAAAATAAATATAATAAATTTAATCAATACTACTGAACCATTTTTGGTATAAGAAAATGTCCCTGAAATTTATAATTGTGCATACATTCATAATTTTTTCTTTATTTTCCTTTTTTCTCAACTCCCACCCTGTTATTTAACATTACTATAACTGCACTTTAGATTCTATTAGTACACATAATTTTGCATACGCTGACAGCCTTCCTACATCACTCCTGTAACTGTTTGCTACATGTGGCAATGGTTGTGTAAGCAGTCTTATTTTATCACTTCTCTTAAAGTGAGAGCAGTTTTGTGTTTTATTGTTAACACATGCTGATTCATAAAATACTTTTTTTGTAACTGTTTCTTCGTAAACCTTACACAGTAAAACTGTTCCATCTCTCAAAAACATATGAAAACCAGATTTACTAACATAACTGCAACTGGAGTTATGCATGGTAACCAACTATCACTATTCATCAAAAGGTTTTCCCAACAATACTTCCTGATACTGGGTAACCCACTTTCAGAGAGAAATGCTGACTCTTAGCAGTTAGAAGCATTATAATATAAAAGTTGTCACATTCCAACGTAAAGCATGTTCCAACTGGTGTCCATTACCTAGAGTTCCCTGAACATAGTAGAAAAATTGAGAATAAACTGAAAACATTTAAGTTGATTTTAAAAGACAAAAATATCAAATACGCAGCTGAATCTTAAAAAGGCAAAATAAAAACTGGTTCTATCACTTCCAATTACCTCAAAACGTTTATATCAACATAACTTTTGATTTATTACCACCCGGTAATAATGGCATTTACCTAACATCCGAGCTCTTAGCGAGTCCACAGTCTACATTGAGATGTAACAATATCATTTATTGACTGAGCTACGTTACAGAGACATATAACCCCAATAGCTTTTAGAAAACTACCACTACTTCAAATCACTGAAAACAGTTACTGCAACATCATATTTCTTTACTATGATGTCACCAATATAAAAGTGCTGAGCTCAAACAATTTCTCATAAAGCACAAACTTTTACTGAAGTCAAAGTGTTATACTTTACATGCCTTAGAAGCTTTGCAATGTTTTAAAACAAGAGACACAAAACAATGCCACAACACAATGAAGCAAAACATAATATAAATGTATTAGGTTTCACATACTTCCAATATATGTTACACTTTAATGAAAAAGTTGATTCATACACACACTTTTTGTATGCTGTAAATAGAATCAGAAAATAAGTTCAAATGCATCACAGTACATCACAAACTAAAGAAAATGAAGTTAACTTTTGCAAAAAAATCAATCTGTACATGAATATCAGTGTCACTTCTGTTTGTCATAATGTTTTAATGTTCTATACATAGGTTTTTTTTTTTTTTTCCTGAAGGAAAAATTCAGTAAAAGTGTAATGACAGACTAAAGAAGATAAAAGGGTGAAAATAAAGATTGTTGTAGAAGACAGCTTTTGCAGTTTATATATACAAACATAAATCATAGATGAGGAAACAAATGCTGTAGGAGGCACTTTCACACTGAAAAATCATGCTGTATTAATATACTGAACACCACCTCTTCTACCATTCCAACACCTTTCCATCAAATACTTTGCATTTTAGTTATTTAAAGCAGTTCATACAAATATGATCTCTCTAGGGTTGCCAACTCCTGTACTGTTAATTTTATCCTGACTAATTTGTATCTCCAATTTTGATACATCCTAGAGTTCATATTACCTCTTTCTAAATATGGTATAAAGAAGAAAAATGGAATATTGCTTAAAAGTTTATAATTTTAATTGGGCATATATCACCTAATATGCTATGAAACCAGCTTGATGCTTATGGAAATGGGAGGGGAGAGAAACGCAGAGCAATTAATTGTACAAAACAAATAGCACTGACGAACTTACCAATTTGGAAGTTACTGTAATGTAAGTTGTTTACTTCGACCAAATATTTAAAATTGTTATTATTGCAATCACTTGATTTCAGCTGAGAACAATTACAAGACATGCTCCTGTGAAAAACCATCCTAATACAATTGGACTGCTTCAGGGCACCTTAGATTGCAAACTACTAAGAAAGAAATGAAATAGTCTACATTATATACTCCTTAGCTCACAGAAGTTATATTACTCTAATAAAAATGTTTTAGTACCACGAGATTTTGAATTTGATATTGTCACGTATGATATTGCACAGATCATAACTGCATTAATTCTTTTATTTCAATAGTTACTTTAATAGGCTCGTTACATTCTTCTAAATTCTCAAGAAATCATATTTTATATTTTATTAACTGCTTACATGATGGAATATAATTGGCATACCACATCCTATGACAGTCCCAGAGGACTTTACTGTGATCACTTCCAGGATAGAATAGAAACTTGCAGAACAATGTTGCATCATGCAACACAAGAGATGTCGCGTGTCTCTAGGTGGTAGCCCATGCAAAACCAAGGTGGCGACATACCATATATGGTAAACACCGCCACGACAATAGAGAGACCCCATAGGGAACCTGATGCTATATAAGCGAGCATTTGGAGCTCGCCGGGGGAACCTCTTCTTTCTCTGGTTGCACGTCGAGCAAGGGATGCCACAACAGTTGACTCGGCCGAGCAGCATATCCTAAAAGGTAAGTCCCTTACGGGGAAGCATATGTAGATCCTTTGTTTTGTTAGCTTATTAACATACCTATTTCCCCTAGCAATTGTAAGCCAAACACCTCCGTTTTCTGACTTAAATATACCATGATCAATCAAGATAAGTCTGTGTTCTGCTTTATCATCTGGTTTCCTTAGCTATGTTCCTCAGTCCCAACTTTAGTTATGACAATATCTGTCATGAGACTATAATCCTTGGGTAAAGAATACAGGCATAATAAATTGGTATTAAAACAATCAGATAACATAGTAAGCCTATAGGCTGAAGTATATCCGGAGTGAATGACAGAAAACTGCATTGAAACATACAAGACTACCATCACTTCCTCTCTTAAGGTTATTCAATACTGAATTTATAACAAAATTTGAAAACAATCTATAATAAATCATCAAGCATTGTAGAATTTGGATACTATTGTAGTTTTACCCTTCCCATCATTTAAATGCCCAAATGCAATGTTTATATAAATGTACAACTGTGTACTAAAGCATGTGAAATTGCAAAATTTGATTTTCCTCGTATTCTTGTTTTTTACATTTTTGCTACTTTAAAATATTTCTCATGATCCAAATTCTGTTCAATTCCAAATTTTCAATATATATTCTTTGATGGGTGGAAAAAGAGCCTTTTCTTGACATTAGTATAGTTTTGAATCTAGGGTTTTAACAATTTCTACACGACTTATTTTTTAGAAAATGAAAAGTGTTACATACTTTATTATTCACAAGAAAAGTTTTAATGTTACACAAATTTAAACCAGAATATTTGAAGAAAGTATCCAAAATTTAAAACTTTGGAATTTTCAATGTATGGGATTCCCTTGGTGATGTTTTATTTTTTTTTTTTTTTGGTAATTGTTTTCTTGGAATCAGATCACAAAAATAAATTTTCTATTACAATCACAAACAACAAATTTGAAAAATTTGCAATTTCAATACTGAGAACCCTTAAAGGGGAAGCTTCAAATTTATGCTTATCAAGTACGTCAAGCCTAAGCTGAGAGTACCCCTAAATTATTTTAGAAAAGGAGCTCTCTTGTAAATTGTAATAATTCGGTACACACTTAAAGGAATATGAGCAGCAAATAAATTGTAAATAATAACTTCAGCCTACAGGTAAAAATAGGTAAGAATTACTTTGAATAACATCTGTAAAAATTATATGTGGTAGTAAGCCAGCAATTCTTTTAAGTTAAAAAAGTATTTATGTTTTACTAAACTCTACCTCAATTTGGCCAGAAAAAGTTGGCAACCCTAATCTCACCTTCATACCCAATTATGTCTTCAGATTCTGTAAATGTTTAAAGCCTCTGGCTGGTTTAATTTTCTTTAGTTAAAATTTTATTTTCAGAGCATGTAAATACATTACTGTTTCTGAAATACCAACCTGCACAGCTGCAGGAAAACTTCAAAACATATTAAACTGATGCATCCATAGCTTCAGGGTTGATGAATGATTTAATCAAAATTCATTACAAAATGGGATCTTTCATTCACTACATCAAACACAAACAATACTGCTTCAAAATAGTGAGTACAATAATGCATGTTAGCTTAAACATTATGCAAATAAGTAATATTTCTTAGTATAGATTTTTATTTACAAATTATGTATTAGTAGCAAAAGCATATAAATTCACACTTTCTGTAACCAAAAACTACACTACTGCTTCTAGTGATTGAACAACTAATACTCTTATACCTACCTCTCTACTTCAAATACCATTAGAAAAGCTGTGAGAATGAGCAAACATATGGAGTACAGTCTCTTCAAGCTAAAGTTTCAAACTTCACAGTCCTCATCTTTGGTTAGTTTTTGTAGCCTGTCACATGCTTTATTTTACACCAAAAAAGACAAAACATTTGGAAAACAGTATTTTTGTGTGTTCCAAACAGCCTTACTAGGATGTGTGACTACACTTCTATTTTAACTTCCCCTCTCTATACCTTTTCACTAAATTTTGGTTGCACACCTAACCAAAGGCACATTATAGTGGTATATAAATGTGTATAAATAGGTGTAAATATCTTGATAAATGATGATTGTGTAAAATATAAATCTGAATAATCTATACGTATGTCAGAACTTACAAGTTTTCTAGTAATTTTTGATTTTGGGTGAATTATTGGTACTAATGGGCTAACCTGAAGCCAGAAATAAAATTTTTGAAATTTATGTTTGTATGTATGCAAGTTAGCTTTTCATGCAAGAATAGCTGAACTGGCATGAACACAAACACTTGAACACACTTAGTTCCCATTTAGAAAATAGTTTGCAAGACATCCAAATATCTTTTACAAAGGTATATGTTTTAATGGGTGTAAAGTACAAAAATCAAAACATCTTGCTTATTATTTTTTTGAAAAAGTGCTATACGACAAATGTTTGTAGGTATAACGATTTTAACAAGCTAAGTTACTTACAAAATTGTCTATAGAATGAATATTTAAGAAGTTATGATTTTTCATTACTATTACGCATATACATGAAAAACAGTATAGTGCTGTTCACAATGCAAGCAAAAAATACATATAAATTTCTGTATTGTTATATATTTTAATTATGTTTTAAATTTTATAACACCACAGGAATGTAATTTCATTACTAGTATGTGACATTTAAGTTACGCGGAGAAGATGAGAGATGAAACATAATGAGTGGAAACAGAAAAGCAGATGGATGTAGATTGGGGAGGAGTGAGAAACAGTGAGAGAGAGAGAGAGAGAGAGAGAGAGAGAGAGAGAGAGAGAGAGAGAGAGAGAGAGAGAGAACCACCACATTTAACACAAACTGTAGTAGAGCTGCATGTTCTGAAAAAGGCAAACAACATATAAGATAATATTATTTTGAAATATGGCGCAGTGCTGCAAAACGTGAAAGGGCTGGTGACAGAAAAATAAAGAAATATTGGTACCATGTTAGTTACATGTCAGAAGAGAATATTTTAAAATGTGGCCTTAGATATCAAGAAAAAGATTTGAGCTCCATCAGCTGCCTGAGCAAAGTTAAGCATCAATTAGATAAGAATGGTTTAGATGATATTAATTACAAAGAGATGGAATGATGAGGGGAATTTAGGAAAATATGTCTGTTCCAGATATGAAGACACAGATAAATAGATATTATACTCTGCAATGAATGAGAGGAGTTCTTTGAGGTTTTATAAAATTGAAGACAATTCAAATAGAGAAAAGATTTAGATGTAAGTAACAAAAAGGTGAGGGTATTGCATGGTTTAGATTAGCAGTGTGGAAATCAGGTTTATGTTAATATTATACAGGGCACATGTACAATTTGTATGGATAATGAAGATGGGGTTCATATTTTGATGAAGTGGGATTGATGAATGGAGGAGAAAATTGATTGAAGAAAAATAGCTTAGGAGTAACACAAGAGTAGTGATTAAGAAATTTATTAGTGATCAGCCTCGGTCAAGAAGGTATGGGGAATTTCTTTGGAATATTAAGTTGTAATGATAAGAGTTAGTAGTTTATGCAAATAACTTTTAGTAATATAAAATTATTGGGATAACAAATTTTAACAAATTCTTGCATCAAAATTTGTATGCATGGATGCCTTTGAGACAAGTGGTCAGGGCCAGATCCCACAGGCTCCATTATGTAGTGCGCTTAGCAATATTTATAAATAAAAATAAAATTTTTGCCAACCAGACATTTATTTTGCAAAACAAATGGATTAAATTGCTATATAACATAGAGCAAGGGAAACATATAGAGCTGTCTTTCTTAACCAAAACCTTATCACTCTCCATATATGTATGGACCTACGCCAATGTAATGAGGAAATTTAATATAAATTTTTATTCAAAGATATCTTTAAATTTACTCATTCAATTTCAACCACTTCTTCAATGGAAGACAGCTTAAACATTGTGTTTAACAGGCTATCATTTTGCAGCAATATCTCATTTAAAAGAAAATCCAAGCTAAAATATTTTATAGTCACGACCATCTGTATACCAATTCTAATGATCATGTTCCACAACAGTGCTGATCTTTCCTAGATATTTTAGTGTTAAGTTTGTTTTGTTTAAAGTGGTTTTGTTAGGTTGGCAGCTTGTATAATCATTAGAGCACATAAACAAACAATAACGATCTTTAAAATGAAATGTTTTTCTTCCTTTACCCCCAAAACAGCTTCTTTAATAACTACGAATGGCAGATATGCATGAGCTATAATCTAATTTTTATGCATTAAAAATATTATGGACTATCTTCATCTGAACTCTCATTTATCCAGGGTTGACATCTTAGTCATACTGTGTTGTTCAACTTTGTAGAATGGCATATTTGGTAATTTTGCAATTCAGCTGTAAAATGTCTTTAAAAAAATTGTAACTGTCATGACGCCTTTAGTAGCAAGAGTGATTAAACTATGGTGAATTGGAGAATTTTTCTCCAGTTATATTTTTACTCTGTATTTGGTGTAGAGGATAGTGAATTACTGATACAATGCAAAAAAATATCAATATAGGCAAAGCTGTACATAAAAGCAATAACAAGGGATAATTAAGTATATGACCATGGTAAGAATTGTAACTTTTTTAAAAAAAAGTATAACCACAATTTAATGCTACAAGAATAATTAAACAGATTACCACTAGCACTGAAAAATACTGTCACTGCTTAAAAACACACTTTAAATGTAAATTTAAGTATAATGATGACATTTTGAAAACCGGTAAATGAAATTGCTTTTTATTAAAATGTAAGTGACAGCTTTAACAGTACTCAAACTTGGGCCTCTTTCGTTTGCAATGCAATCCATACTACACTACTTCTTGTTGCAACTGGTTTATAAGTGCAAATAATAGGAATGTAAAATTTATTTTATTTCTTCAATAGTCATTCTACTGAAATTTGGTAAATAATAAAAGTTGTCCCAAACATTATGCTTACAAATTTTGGTTATGTAACTTTTTTTTCAGAATGCTGAATAAGAAGCAAGATATTTTTATTGATTTACACCCAATTAACTTGGGCGAAGTGATTTAAGATAGCGTATACTCATTTTTTAAATAGAACCTAAGGTAGGTTGTATTTGAAAATGCCATTTTTGGCTTCAGGTTAGCCCTTTATAGAAGTTAGCATTAATTGTTTGTCTAAAATTGAAAATTACCAGAAAAGTTTTACTTAAGTTATATTATATGTACAGATTATTATTATTAATTTATTATTATTATTATTATATCATCATCATTATTATTATTATTATTATTATTATTATTATTATTATTATTATTATTATTATTATTATTATTATTGCAGAGGTAAGAAAAAGCCCTATAATTTAAATGTGTATTAAGCAATTTGGCACACATTAGAATTTACGAAACTGAAGAAAAAACCTGCAAATATTTAGGTATAAGTTGAATTATAACTGAAAAAAATTAAGTATCACCTATGCATTAAAAAGTAAATGAGAAAAGTATTCTATTATTAAAACTTAAAAACATTAATATTTTCAGTTATGCGCAAATGAGCAATTTACAATAAATAATTTATAACAATTACAAATAAATGGTGAAGGCAACCAATGTAATGTGGTTGCGCCATCATAATTAGGATAAGCAAGCAACATTTGCCACTGCAGCATTTAAGACTTGCCTGATTTTGAAACAATCTTGCTTCAGGAAACCAACTGTTTCACAATTCATGAATACACCAAAAACCCATTTGTAGTTAATGTATGCATTGTCTCCTAATTGCCTTTTCCAATCATTTCCATTAAACTCTTTCATGGTATTTTGATACATAATTTCATCACTTTCATAACAACCATATTGTGAAATGTGTTACTCTCCTTATGTGTCTCTAGCTTTTCTTCATATCAAACTGACTGTTATTTATTACCATGAAAAAATGGTCAAATTTTAACTGCAACATTGGCCAAAATAAAATCACAGTTTGAATAATTGTCTCTGACTGCATTACCATTTTCACAGGCTGGATTTTGCAAAACACTATATGAAACTTGCTTGTGGATTACAGTTGATTATATGCATGTGACCTGACTGCCACCTCCTTTTTGCTTGTATAAGAGTCGTGCAAAACTGAGAAAATTAGCATATTCCTCTCTTCTTTAAGTTTTAATTGAACTTTGAAACAATGATGCCCAGACCTGGCCAGACTTAAATAAAATTAAATGTTCATGAACAGCAAGGTCTAATAGTACTCTGGTATATACTTGTCGCAAGTTTGTCCTATAATTAAAAAGGAATATGTCTTAAAATAACACACAAAAAGATGTAACATATTATTTTACTATTATTCAGTCAGATTACAATGTTATTCACATGTTCTAGCAGCCAAATATAAATTCACTGTCATTTATAAATTTCTCTCACTGCACAAGACCATTCTCCTCTGTCCTTCTTTGAATGTCTTCTCTCCATCAATTCCATAATGCCCTTTCTCCTATTTTTCTTGTTCCTGCTGGAATTCATTCATATGCCAACTTGGTAACCTCTGATAACATCTCCATACCATCTTACAATTAGTTGTTTGGTTGATATTATTATCTTCAATATGTTTTACTTTTATCCTTTGTCTACTTATTTCATTTCTTACTCTTTGTATTCTTGAAACTCTTGCTTACATGTATCTCTATTGTCAAAATTATATTTTTTAAATAAAACTGTACTTCTTATAATTCATTTATAAATGTTATGTTATAATGTTTTACGTAATGTAAAAAAATTAAATTGAATTTTATTTATAGACGCTCTTAAATTCTGTGTCCTTGGCATCCCATTCTTTATTGGACATGAAAGATAGGAAATTTTGCTCAGAGGTCTCTTTATCAGGCTTGAGGTTCTTTTATATGCCATAAATCTACAACACGGGACCACTGGCTTTACTTCCCTTCCAAAGGAAGCCATGCTAAGGATTTTTACACCCAAAAAAATTCATTGCTCTCTGCCAGGTTTGAATCGCAATCTTGGGAACTAGAGGCTAGCATAGTAACCCCTACATCATGGAGGACGACATTTCCATTTACATTGATATTGCATATTTTCCTTGCCTTAGATGATTTCTGCATAATTTCTTTCACCATCAATAATATACTTCCTAAATATATATTTTAACATATTTAATTTAGTGATCAATGGATATTTCTTACTTTAAAAATAATTCAAAATTATCACCTTTGCCTTTACTCATGACCTTAATTATTAGGCCAGTCTGTTATAGCAGCACAGTACAAGGGTGAATCAAATATAAACAGGAAATTTAAATTAAATTAATTCACTGTTCTGGCAGTGAACAGAAATGTGTGGGGCTTTCAGAGCATGTTGATGGGGATGTCTGGAGTAGGGTCTTGAGACATCATACACCACAGAGCGGCTGCTCGCTTCAGTATGCCATGAGCCTACAAGAGGTACAGAGTCCGTTGCACAGCACATCAAGTTTTTGGCAATGAAAGGCACCAAAGCTTTGGAAATTTTGAGAAGGCACCACACACAGTTTGGAGAAGTAACTCTTTCAAAGACCCAAGTGAATCAATGTAACAAAAAAGTTTTGGCAGGTTGGGAAGCAGTAGAAAACGAGCCCCACCAGACGACCACAAATAAACCTCACTGCAGACAACATTCGAGATGTATGTGACCTGAAGAAGATTGGTGCATAACAATATGCTTCACTCGTTTGAATAAGCTTTGAAGGTGTTCAAGCCATTATCAATGATGAACCCAACTTCCAGGAATTGTGTGGCAATACAAGGCCACACACTGCTGTCTAAACACAGGAAAAACTGGAGGAAATGCATTGGACATTTCTGAACATCCTCCTTACAGTCCAGATTTGTCACCCTGTGACTACCATTTGTTTGGACCACTGAAAGAAGAACTGGGAGGAAAGTAACTTGATGACGATGCAACAGTAGAGGAGTATGTGCACAACTGGCTGCACACATGTTTCTCTTCTTTCTTTGAGGATAACATCAAAAAGTCGCCAATTCGATGGTAAAAATGTGTATCAAATTTGGGAGACTATACACAAAATGAGGAGGCGGCAGCGGTGGTGGTTTTGTTTTTGTTCGTGGATTCAATAAAATTGTAAAAAATAATTCCGGTTTATATATGATTCACCCTCATAACTAGAGATATTTTCAGAGCAATTTTATGAGATTTCATTTGTGATGGTCTAAACTGGAATGATCTTTAGCATAGACCTTTCTCTCCAAATATTCTAAAGCTTCTAGTCCAATGCCTCCCATTGTTCAAGATAACTGCATCTCCTATTTTCACTCCTTTGCAGAATGGAGAGATGCTGCTCCCTAATATCACACACTCAACAAAACCACAAGTGATGCTGGATGGTGCCCTCTCTGGATCCAAGGGACTAACATATTAGCTTACTCTTGAGTTTGTGCATGTATTTTATCATTTTGCTTATTGTACTTCTCACCATGAAAAGTTTCTCCCTTAGTCACTCATCTATGAAGACGGTATTTTCCATGGCCATTCTGATTATGCCACTGCAAGAGTCTCTCTGATCTTTCATAGTTGATCTTCTTTAGGTTTGAGGTTAAATTCCATCTGACAATCGATAAGCTCTTATATGGTGTTCTCTGATTATCTGAGAAATGGATCTGGTGGATGCATTTAACCCTGGAGCCATTATCTTTTGCTTCTGGAGTTGGCTTCTTATTGCTTCCATCCCTGAAATCTTTATGGTACATAGCCAGATCTTGGCCAGTCTTCAGTGAAGGAAGATTCATTGAATCTCTGGACAGTTCAGTTGAAGTACTAAATTGTTTTAATGACTTGAACATTTCAGTGGTTTTTATCAGCGCAAATGTAAACAGCAGTTGCTGCAACTCTATTTTCATTTGTACCCCATTCCATATTTGTTTATGCAGAGACCACATAAAGAAAAATTGTTTACAATAATAATTCAATTGTCATGGTAACTTATAACAACATTAAATTATTCATTTTTAAATTTTAGTTAGCAACATAAAGGACAGAACTTTAGCAAACTACATTTGTTTTGGCTCACAGAATGTTCTACCAACAGATGTAGCTGAGGTCATTAAGACACATTAGCTGGTCTGCAGTTCAAGTCCCACCAGGAATGTCCTCCCTGACTATCTTTTCCAGGTTTTCCTCAGTCCTCATAACTGGCAAATGCTGGGGAGGTATTTACTCTAAACTTAGATCTAGATTATCATTTAATTTTATGTATCACCAGTGTCACACTGTGGTAATGTATGAAGTAAGAGCAGGCATTACACAAAATCTAAAATATTGTTTAAAAGAAAGAAAGAAACCATCAGCTTTTTCACCATCTTTTGTGTATCACATAGACATAGCAAATTCTGTTTCAAATTTTATGGAATGTATGCCAATTTACTTGATTTCCTCATATTGAATACAAAACTGCAGGTGCAATAAATGATTTTTTCAATAATTACAAATATTGTGTTTTACGTATTTTTTCGCACAGTTAAATGCCATACATTTTGAACTACATTTATAAAACAAAAATAACAAACACAGGTTTGTCAGATTCTTTAACATCCCTCCAAAGCATTCTTTCTAAATGAGGTAATGGTTTTCTACAACAAGTTATTAAAATTCAAATCAAAATTATTTATAATAGGTCTTAAATGTCTTAGTTTGTCCCCATAGGTGAATAAATGGCTAGAATTCAAAAGTGTTAAGACAATGTCAGCTTTTTAATTTCTCAATGAACTACAAAATGTGAAGTCTACCTTTATACCCATGTTCTATTATGTACAAAAATCTCCCTATCTGAAAAATGCAAGTATACAACTTGCCTAACAAAGAAAGCCAAGGTTACATAGGCTGTTTGGATGAAATATTGTTTTCCAAAACTATGGGATTACCTACTTTGCTGGATGGCCTTACCAAGCATATAATTTCGCACCACCTGCTCAGGGGGAGCCCCTTTGCGGTCGGTGAAAGTACCATGGAGGTCTGCATACATAATACCCAATGGGTCCAACTCAGCAACTAAATGTCCTCGTGCCTGAATCACATGATAATCCAGTAGTAGCTTTACTAGTGACTAGGGCTCAGAGAAACCCACTGTAGAATGCCACTTCAATGATTAAATTGCAAAACTGCATAAGTACATTTTCTGCATGTGCAAATAGCACGTTTAACTTTTCATTAAAATTTACAGAAACTGCATGCTTACCCTTTTCCTCAATTACTTTAAATGGTCTTGAGGTAGGTAACCGCAAAAGGATAATGTCAATAAAGCACTTATATTTTTAAAAAATGCAGATTTGCAACTTTACCACTGATCAATGATATGTAAATAGAACTCTGATCTACAGATATAAGAAATTTTATATTTTACAGGAACTGTAATGTGGTTTTAATTTGATTTACACAAGTTACAAGGTTACAAATGCAATCTCTAGGAAACATATTTGTTTAAATACTTATTTGGATTTGTAGCTTTAGTATTTCCTGGAAACACTCAAACGTTTGGCATATACTCTAACATTCTGGCAATTGCAAAATGTCTTCTGTATGTTGAATAGAACAAATTAAATTCATATACAAATCATTTCCATATATTTCAATGCTTGCTACATGGTACTGTAGCATAAGGGAAAGCTTCAGAAAAAAATTTTGTGTGTTAAAATCACGTGACTTCTCTATTCTATATAATTTATTTTATGCCTACTCTGCAAATTATTCATAAAAATCACTTTTCTACTTCTTGGTTTCAATTAAATTTTGTTGTAGCTACCCAGATACTAGTATATAGTCAGATATTTAAAAAGAAGTTTGCTTGATATTTTGAATGCTCTTTGCATGGCCTGATGAGAAACAAATGAACAAACATTTCAAAAGTGTATAGTTTTCTCCAGAAAATTATTACCTACAACAGGAAATAACTCACAAACAGCTAAAGCTACAAAAAGTGATTTAACACATATTGCATACTTTATAAGCTCTACATTTTTTCTGAAGCAAGTTTCTATTACTTTTGGTTACATAGTTATATTGAATTTATTAAGAATGACATAGCTAGTCAAATCAATATGTCAAACATATAAAATATTTTAAGTAAAAAATCGTTAGAGCTGTTTCTTAGGAAATGAAAATAGTAAGCATTTTTCCATGTAAAGGATAGTTTGAGGTGTGGGGAATTTTACAAAATCCTTGTGTCGCATCCTTTGTAGATGCTGGACTTAAATACCATGCTATAACAAATTTTTTGTTTTTGTGTCATGCTGAAAGGATTTTAGTCATCCAACATCTCAAACCTAGAACTATTTCTCAGAAAATAAGATATTACTGAAATTTTTCTATGTAAAGGGTTGTTCGAGGTGGGTGGAAATTTCATATGAAGGTCTGACTTTAAGTATGAAATTTGGTCCCTCTGCTAAAAATGCTTATTTTGGTTCAGGGACCTCAAAATAACCATTACCAGTGAAATTTCATTACCAAATTTTTGGGTGAAACCCAATACTTCCTCTGCCTACAAGGATAAGAAGTAGAAATATTAAAAATAACTAAATTTGTGTTACCAAAAGAAGCTGATGATACAAAATTACAGCTTGGGACAAGATCAATGGCATGCATTCAGCACCTATAAAAGCAAATTCAGTTTTCTTTAGATCTGTAAATACATCTAGAGTCCTAAATACCACATGGCGGCATGCATATGGACTTTGCTCATACACTCTTAAATATTTTGTAAATAGAAGTGCGAAAGTGGGAGT
Source organism: Deroplatys truncata (assembly GCA_030765065.1). NCBI lineage: Eukaryota > Metazoa > Arthropoda > Insecta > Mantodea > Mantidae > Deroplatys > Deroplatys truncata. The sequence continues at coordinate 58,074,361 of CM060981.1, forward strand.
CAAATGAGGCAAAACATCAATTTAGTGCACTGCAAGCATTAGCAAAAACTGAAGGAATTGAAAATGGCTGCCATTCAAAAAGCATGAAACAACATCAGCTGTATCTGCTTCCGAGATGCATAAACTAATACAGCATAAATTGCATGCATTTTCCAATCTTAAAGAAGTTTTGTTAAACAGCAAAGTCCATTTTGTTTCACTTAATGGGTTTCTCCAAACTACAAATTTAACTTCATTTTCTGAAATGAAATAAAAGTGTTAGAAATTCAATGAGGTTATAGTAAAAATTGTGCAAATGCAGCAAAGCTGTTGTTTATGTGCTAACAAACTAAAGTTAACATACTTTGGCATTTCCCATTTGCAAAACTAAAATACATAAAACCAAAAACAAAATTACAATTGTAGTAATCTTAATTATTAGTAACACTCAAAACATGACTAACATATTTTGGTGGGCCACGTTTCAATCTTGAACCTTTTAGAATGGGAGGAAAATACTCTAAAAACAGATCCTGATAAATAACTTAATTATACATGCCCTAAATGTTACTAACAACTCACCACTTTTTCCGGCTAACTAAAAATAACAATAGAATTGCACTCTATTGTTTTACCCACAGTCTAATATAATACAGATGCAAAGCTTTCCTAGTAAAAAGATCTGAAGTGTTATATTTACATGACCACCTCTATCCAAAATTGTTTAAGAAAATGACAGTGTTGAAAAATTCAAACCAATAATATAGATATCTTGGAAATGGTTGATGCCACAGAAAAATATATTTGAAATAAACTGTGTGTTTTACAAAGGTCTATATCTTTTATGTAGCAAGTGTTTGTCTATTTCTTCTGATTTATCTGTTATACAAAAGTACAATTTCTTCTGAGTGAAGAGGAGTTCACAGGCAATTCACAGAAAATTCAAGATATACATTTTATTTGTCATATAAATGTCTTAATATATGTGTTTTAATCAAAATCATTTGAGCCATTTCTGAGACAGTAAGATATAAAAACATTTCATGTAAAGGGTAGTTTGAGATGGGAGGACTTTCTTGAAAATGTGTGTCTCATCTTTGGAAGATAACGAGCTTCATACCAAGTTTGGAACTTTTTGGACATTTTGTTTTTCAGTTATGCTGTTCACAGATACACACACAGTCACACACAAGACCATTTTCTAAAAGTGCATTTTTGGATTCAGTCTGAAAACATGTATTTCTGGTAAAATGTCGATATCAATTTTTGGGGGGAATGTAGCACTTCCTTTAACTACAGGTATATGGTAGAGAAAGTAAAAAGTATTTGAAACAGTTTGCATGTTTTAAGGAGCTCTACATTTTTGCTGAAGTAAGTTTTTGTTCATCTGCTAAGGTTTCCTAGTTGCATAAAATTCACACTGAATGAGCAGGAATTTACCAACATTTTCCATGTAAACGGTATTTTGGGATGTAAGGGGTAGGAGTTTTCTTGAAAATATTTGCCTGACATGCTTACACAGCATCTGAATCAAATAAGAAATTGGCTATTCCTCAGATTTTTCACTTTTGAGTCATACTCTCACTCACATACACACATGCACATGGATGCATGTCCACATTATGTTGCTATTAATATTTCATATATTTTCAAATAAAACACAATCAGAATATCTCATGAGAACAACAATCAAAGTATCTTTTTCATTATGCAATAAAATTTGCCTTTCAGGATGCTTCAGAAATATGAAGAACATTAACTCGGAACATTCTTTCTATTATTACTACAATTCTACTAGATCCAACAGTGTCCCTGTCTTATTCCTAGTAATGTTTGCTGTTACTCATGTATAGACATGATAATTTCCTATCATGGAGAGCTCTGCTGGCTGCATAAAGGTACTGCAACTGCTCAAATGGAGACACAGGGGGCGGGGGATCAGTTTTAAGGCAAACTAGTTTTAAGGCATAGGATTTATCACAAGAGAAGTGATGCTGTAAAACTAACTAATTTGATCATAACAACAGTTTTATTTACAAAGTAGTTTTTAAAGTACAAGAACACAAAACAAACAACACCTCAAAAAGTGTATTTGCACAATTGAAGCCAAAAGTACACTGCATTAATATATTGGAAAGCAGAGTCAAGGTTAGGAAATTCAATGCCACAACCAGGATTCGAACCATTGATCTTTTGCTACCGTGAAGAAATACCAATGTATACATTAAATCACATGGAATTCTGGTACCCAGTAAACCTTCAAGCTGTTCTCAAATATTAGATAATCACGCCTCAAAGATGACTTGCAAAGTTGCAAGTACTTTACATTTCTAAGTTTTATAGTTAACCACTATTAGCGTAATTTGTGCTTTGATAGTTTGTAGGCACTAAATTGAAAAGCTGGATCAGATGTGAAAAGTCCAATGCCACAAGTTCAATTAATGTGTACCGCTGGGCTCATTTTACCCTCCTAGTAATCTCACTGAATCTGAGCTTTCTTTTTCAGTTCTTTATATTTCTTTGGACCTTTTTTATTATGCTATATGGGTATAGACAATTTCTTAATGTGCTTATGTGGCTCAAAATGCAACTTTTTAAAAAATTTCAAATGCTTAAATATTTTTAATGAACCAAGACATTCGCACTATTATTATAAATATTTTATAGATCTCAGCAAAGTGCTTTCAGCAACACTTCTTCTTTCCTAGAGTACAAAATGAATGTGTTTTAACAATTTTTCAAGTGCGCAGAGTCCGACTTTGAGGCCCTAATTAGAAGCACCATTATGCTGATTGGTAAAATTATAGGTATAAGAGGTATGGTTCGATTCTTGATAGCATTATTTATTTATTTAGCCCATTTGTTTAGCCCCCTTTAACTTATGTATAGTTAATTATATGGAGGACTTTGAATTGAGAGACATTCTAATGTACATTTTTATGCTGGACTTTACCACAAAATACGTTCACTCCACAGATTTACCCTCTTACTTTGAGGGTAAGAAATGATTATATTTTAAGTATTATTAAAAAAAAAAAAATCCCCCTGCTACAAATGGGATTCAAACACAGGGCCTTTGGTTTAAGAAGCCAATACACTCACCGGTCAACAATGGAGGCAGTCAATGATATTTTCTACAAGATTTTAATCATATTAATGTCACTAAATATTTTATATGAGTGTCATAAATTTAGCACAGCACCTCTGTTTCATAAGTTAAGAGGTTCAATATATAGGAGGTTCTTGATAGATATATTAGACTGTGGTTTTACCCAACAAATTATACATATAAAGGGATAGTAGAACCTAGTAAGCTTTGCTCCATTAGATTACATTCCTCTAGTTCTACAAGTAGTAGGAAAGGATTACAGTTAATGAAATGCTACTTCTCACATTGACTAAAGCTCAATAGTTCATTATTTGCAACTAAACTTAAGCAATTATAATTAGGTATAAGCTAAAAAATAACTAAATGCAGAATGGAAACAACAACTGCATATGTCCAACACATGCAGGAGTTTACTCAAAGTGAAACAAATCTAAAGAGATACGAGCCTTATGCTAGAGAATATGTTTAGTAAAACCTGAAATACAACAAATGTATGTTAGCGAAAAATACAAATAAGTTTATCTTTAACTTCCAGATATCCAAAATATATACAATAGCTGGCCATACATTAGCATTTTTAATCCCAGTAGCAAACAAATCTGCAGTGAAACTTCATGTTAGAACAAAAACTCTGTGTACAATTATGTAGACACCTATGGTTTAAGGCTACAGATTTGGTGCAGTCTGACCACAAAGTTTAGCCCAGTCTTATCACAGCCTCAGTCTGCAATACACAGTCACAAAACTTGAGGTGATTTTTTGCTACTGGCGCAATTACAGCGTTCCTAGTAGCCAGCTACTAGCAGAATGGTGTGTAGCATTAGAAATGATACACCAAGACTGGTTAAACCATATCATTGTAGAGGTAATACTCATGTAACTGGCATTTTACTGGATTTCATATTTTTTGTCGTATTGGTAATTGAATTGCAAACACAGTTTATAATCCTAAATGTAGCAGTGTTTTTAGTTTAAACCGGTGAAATACCATTTAAAGTAACGTCATGTAATTAATTTCTTTTTTTACCTGACTTAACATAAAATACTAATTTGCAGTTTTCTCCATAAACAGCAATGAACTACAATGCAAGTGCAACAAAAATTATTTGCGTGTCTTTATATCCCAAAGTGAAAAATATTTATTTTAACATAGAAGGAACTTACACAGTGAAACCAATTTAGATTAATATAACAGAGTAGGAATTGAAAGGCTGACACTCAAAAGGTTCCACTCACCACATTAATATGCAAAAATGTTTTCGAAGGCTGTAGCTGATGATGCAGGCAAAAGTCTACAAAAACGTTTCTGCATATTAATGTTGTGAGTGAAACTTTTCAGGTGTTTAATTAACTCCTACTCTCAGTTATATTAATATCTCCCAAGTTGTACTTCAAGGTAACTTTTAGGTTTTCAGAACCAAATCATATACCAACAGTAGCTGAGGCCATTAATACACACATTCATGAATGGGAGATCTGCATTTCAAATCCTGCCAGTACTATAATCTCTGACTGAGGTTTTTTTGTCCAGATTTTGCTCAGTCCTTGTAACTGGCAATTGCCAGGGAGATACCCTACATTCAGATCTGGAACATTTCCTTCCCAAATTTCCTTTCCAATTATCATTTCATTTCATGTACCATTAGTGTCCACCATCCATGTTGCTGTAATGTGGTAAGAACAGGCATTAAACACTATTCAAAAAAACAACCCAAATATGACTTTCAATATAGTTTTTTTCCCTACCTCTACTATACATTTTACCAGTTAAAACATACTCTTTCATCGACAATGAAATGCAAAATGGTATGGTCTGACATACACAGCAAGTTCTGTCCTGCACATTTGTTCTGCATCAATGCAAAACAAAGAAAGAAAAGAAAGAAAGAAAAAAAAACTCCAATGTATGGTCAGCTAGTCCGAGAAGAAAGCACTAGGGGAAGACACTATACATATTTTTGATGCTACCTAGGTCTTCACATAAAAATGTAATGCCTTGCTCGTGTAAAATATATAAAGCATTGGTCACAAACCTCAGAGATGCACAAAATTTGAAAAGAATACCCTTTCCCCAGGTGCTTTTACCTCAGACTGTACATCTTAGAAGTCAATAAGGGCCACAATACATTCAGAATTTCATACAACTACTACTCTCTTTAACATGACACCACAGCAATACACAGCTGCACTGCATTGTATTGTATTCAATGCCATGAAGAGGTGGTGCAGTAACCTTGCTATTTGCTTTCTTTGATGCTATGGTACAAGAGTGCCTTAAAATAAAGGAGGAAAAAAAGAAAAAGGAAAGAAAAACAGAATTAAGAGTGTTTGACTAATTTTGAAGATTTAGAGGCTAGTAACAGTGATGTGTCATAATTTAAAATAAAGAGTGTTTGCCTATAAACAGACTACTTATTATTAACACAGAAGCTAAGTTTGTCACACGATTTAAACCCTACATATGCTGTTTCTAAAATCAAAGATCAATATAAGATGTATATTATATTCATCCCTCATATGAAATGTACCATCTGAGATGGCTGACATAAAACTTCTCTTTTCAAATAGGTGTAAACAAATAGCTAGTTTTCTTTTTTATTTCACATTTATTTGTTTATTATATTGCAATACTGAAGTTAATGTAATTGTCACTGTATTAGTACAATACTATTTTAAATTAATCCTGAAAGCCCAATTTTATTTAATCCACAGCCTTTATTTATTTTCTCTCAATGAAAAAACTCATCTTCAGTCAAAAATTTGTACAAAATTCTTACAAGTCATTTTCTTTTTTGGTATTTGGCCAAGTTTTGTGCTATGAAAACTAGGAAAATTTTAGGGTTTAGAAGAACACAAACTTGCATCACTCTCAAATTTCCACATTTTATTACTGTAAATGGGTACTTATTTCATAAACTTTTAATGCATAGCTACAAACAGATATGCTATATCAGTTTTTCAACGTATTAAGTTAAGCGAGATAAAATTATGCATAAAAATATGTATTCTATTCATGAAGGCTGCATATTTTTTTAATGTCGAGCACCTCAGTTGTTTAAATAGCTAAATTAGCCATAAAAGTGAAACAACTACTTTTAATTTTGACCTTTTTAAATGAAAATAAAAGTTACTCAAAATTATAGTCAGCATCAAACTCTCCCCTATACACTGCATAGGCATAAAGTTTCAATCTGTTTTGAGAAAATTTCACAAAAGGTGAGGCTTATAAGGCTGGTCCACAGTAAACAGGAATGGAGACAAGAATAAGAATAAAAAGACAAGCGAGTCTGGTTCACAATATGTGGGAATGTCTATCAAAGATAGTTATTACTATTTTTTATTCTTCTTGAGAAGGTGTCATCCTAATCATTTATAACAAATGAACAATACACATTAAAGTTTGTTGTATTTTGTTCTGGTTTTGTTTTTCCATGCTTACAACTAGAGAAAGCCCTAGTGGCAGCTACAATTCATGGTTGCCTTGAATAGTTTGTCACGAACAAATGCATCCTTTATGAACATAGTATGCAATGACCAGGAAAAGAAAAACCAAAGACGAAACCTGACCTGTCAAATTCTCCTGTTTGCAGCCTCCTGTTAAAACCAGGAGCACTGACAGGACACTATTACAGGCACACTTTATGGCACGCATTGTTGCATACTGAGAATTACGTGATGATCAGAACACATTCACCAGCAATTAAATTTTGCTACATGCATTACACCTTCATCCTGCTTTGTCGTGCTATGTCTGTCACAAATATTACTGTGAAGTCAATGTATTTACCTTAATATTACTTTGTATTGTACTAAAAGGATAGATATGGAGTTCTTATACAGAAAACACAAAAGCAATCTGGCTTACACTTTCAGAGGAAATTCAGAAGGAAATTAAAAATGCATCAGTCTTCTCTGAGTAGGGGCAACAGAGGTGGATCCAGGTAGAGACTAAGGGGGCTTTAGCCCTTCCCTAATTACATTTAAGTGTACACATTTTATTTTTTTTTAATGAAATTAAACCTAACAGTAATATATGTATCACCAAAGTGATATGTATGCATATACCCATTGAATAGTAACTATTGGACTCATTCTAGCAGTGGCCAGAGGATAGACAACAATAGGCTACATGCTATTTACCTCAGTGACCATACAAGTCATTTGCTTCACAAGAAGTTACAATGAGCTTGCATATTGCAGCGTATTAACACTCACAATGAATGTGTTTAAAATTTCAAAACTAGTTTTACTTCATATGTACAAGGCATGTGTTTAGAGTAGGTACTGTTTTAATATTTGCAACTGCAGCACTGCAATCTTAATTTTCAACATGCGCAATCACTTCTTCCATTCATTAGGAAGCCAGACACAGCTGTGAGCAATTGTCACTTTGTGTTCTGTTTTTAGAGCATTTCGAAAGTTCCAAATAATCGAATGACCTGACTGTGAAGTCCGAATATTAATTCATTTTCTGAATGCGAGAAATTTTATACCAGCAAATGTTCATTGCCAATTGTATGAGTTTATGGAGAAACAATAATGAGCGATGAAATGGTGAGGAAGTGGATTAAACAGTTTAACGAAAATGTGCAAGATGAGCCAAGGAGCGGCCAGCCATCTGTGATCACAGATGATTTGGTGCAAGCTGTGGAAGGAAACATTTGCGAGGATAGACGTTTCACCATATTGGTGGTGACTCCACATTTTTTACAAATTTCAAAGGTCATCCTCTACAACAATGTGACAGAACACTTAGGATTTCGGAAATTGTGCTCAAGATGGGTGCCCAAAAATCTTAATGATGAGCACAAGAACAAGCAATCTGCTGTTGCACTGACTATTCTCACATGATATGCTGAGGAAGGTGATGATTTGCTAACATAGATCATTACAGGTGATGAGACATGGGTGTCTCATATCACTCCTGATTTCAAAGCAACAATCCATAGAGTGGAGGTACACAACATCCCTCGTGAAGAAGAAATTCAAACAGACCATCTCCACTCGCAAGATCATGTGCATGGTTTACTGGTACAGACAAGGTGTTTTGCTGTTGGAATTCTTGCCCAAGAATGCGACAGTCAACAAAAACGTCTATTCTAAGACGCTATGAAAGCTCTGTCGTACAATGCAGAACAAAAGACATGGAATGCTTTCGCATGGAATCCTTTTGGTTCATGACAACACCCGGCCACACACAGCCAAACAAACTCAAGATCTGATTGCATCATTTGGTTCAGAACAACTAACCACCCTCCAGATTTGGCATCATGCAATTTTCATCTGTCTCTTCATCTGAAGAAATTCCTTGGTGGAAAATATTTCAACAACGATGATGATGTGAAACAAGAAGTGCAGACTTGGCCTTCATCATAGGTGGCATCATTCTTTGAAAAAGGCATACAAAAACTGGTTTCCCGTTACGACAAGTGCCTGAATAACGGCGTTGACTATGTGGAGAAGTAGTGTCACGTGTAAGTTAATGAATGATGATAAAGTATTTGGAAAATAATGTTCTTTATTTTTTAAAAAATTATTGGTACTTACTTTAAAAACATGGCTCATAATACTGGAAATATTAGCTGAAAGTTTGCTATTTTTTATGCAATGAGTAACAAATGTAAATTTTCTAGTGTTCTAATTTTATCACCTTATAGAAAGCCAAAACATTAAGCAAAAGATAAAACATGTCAAAATTCTGTAAGTAAAACTTATTTTAGTAACATGATTACTCTTGAAAAAGAAAAACCATCTGCAGAAGATAAATTAAAGATAAACACTCCTAAATTAAATTCAGACGCTCTTTAGCTGCTGTGCTCCTTAGCATCTCATTCTATATTCAGCATGAAAGACCGGAAATGTTGCTCAGAGGCCTCCCTATCAGACTTGAGGTTCTTTTACGTGCTGTAAATCTATGACACGGGACCACCGGGTTTACTTCCCTTCCGAAGGAAGCCATGCTATGTATTTTTATGCCCAAAAATATCCATCACCCTCCGCCGGGTTTGAACCCACGACCTTGGGAACTAGAGGCTAGCATGGTAACCACTACACCATGGAGGATGTCTAAACACTCCTAGTACTTCAGTGAAAATACATGACATTTTCACTCTCAAATATTGTTGAGTTTGTTGCAGCAAAACCAAACAGGGGCTATGTTTACTAGCGTTAAAATAAATTGCAATATACTACACTTAAACTAACATTTACTATAGTATAACAGTTTTCTTAAAATAAACCTGGGAAATTTCATCAATACGGAAGTAAAATGGCCCAACTACTCAATTTTGGTTTGGGTACTGGTTGTTTAAAAATAGTTGCCCCCCCGCCCTTTTAGGGAATCCTGGATTCACCTCTGTTGGGGATATAAAGTGTAGAAATTGCCATGAAATTACCTTTCTCTGTTAACCAGAATTACGCAACATCTTCACAAGTAGCCTTTCCATTTCTTTTCAAGTAACTTCAGTGCAATGCCATCCTTAGGTAATATATATCCTATGTGCATTATTTAAACACATTACAACACTGTTATTTCAGCGCTCGTGTGCCTTGCTTACTGTGAATGATCACTTAGTGATGTATGTATTTTAACTTTGTCATTACTATTTTAGTTTCATTTCTAGTCGTGTGAACCAGCCTTTAGTCATTAGTTTAACACAAATTATACATTTGTGGAATTGCTACTTCATTTTCTGTTTACTGTTGACAATAGCCCTATTATTTATTTCATGATGCAATAGGATCTGAAAATAGCTGGTAAGCAACCTTTAATAGGTAGTAATGTGGTTCATATGTTGCCTTATTTTGTATTTTGTAATATGACTTGATTTATAAACAAAATAAATAAATTTCATGTACAGACAAACATTAGTTTATTGCAACGGACTGAAACCTTACGTGAGCTCTTTATAAACATTCAATTTTGGCTCGAAATCCTACTGTTTCAACATGTTATAGTTATGCATGTGATATAACATGGCATGCATATTAAGAACTGCCATTTAATTTATAGAGGAATTAAGCAATATTCTCTACTTTTATACTAAGTGTTTTTAACTACCTATTATTAGGAAAATGCAGACATTTGTGCAACTGACACATTATGAAGTATTTGGTAGTAAAATGTTTTAAATAACAATTCCTAAATCATTAACTACTGTTTTGTTTAAAATACAAGGTAATTCAAAATGAATGGTACAAAAAAAAAAGCATACCTGTGACTGCCATAATTAAACACAGAACTTAATGGTGGGCGGCGGGCAGAAGTGGTCAAAGCAAAACCCAAAAAAAGCATGCTCTGCCTCACAACATTGTACAATTAAAACGCTGTGAATTTAAACTGCAAAACCAATGATACAAATATCATTTGTGGCCCAAAAATTTATTGGCGCTCCAGAAAAGGATTTTACTGTGACGTTTGCAGTCAAAAACCAAGCTTCCTAGGTTAACTGTTTGCCAAGATGATAATGTGCATTTGAACTCGTCTTTCAATTAGAGATGCTCCTGTGAAACAAAGCTTTCAAGTCACCTGTCTAATTCTCTTTCTGCCTATTTTATTGTGTCAACATGCGATACAAAACAAACAACACGTTCAGCTAAGAGATAAGGAAGAAATCTTTAGTTGATGTTAAGAGGCAGCGTGCACCATGTTGGAGTAAATTACTTTGGAAATAACATTCACTAAAGAGGTCTGTACTATAGAAGTAGGTTACTGCAGGAGCGATTTACTCCGGAAGTAATACTGAAGAGCTCAATTACAACTTACTCTTTTAGTTACAACTATGGAAGTAAGAGCTCATTACTCCTGGAGAATTGTTTTGTTTGCGTGATTTACTTGAAGCAATCATGGATGAGGTTATCTCCAACAGGAAAAGAGGGGAAAATGTTGGCAAAACAGAATAAATGTTTGTTGATAGAGACAATGAAAATCCATTTAAACAATACAGAGTGCAAGAAAACATGATATAAAAATGCTAGAAGAGAAATGCCAGGAAAGCCGTGATGAACTAGTTTAATGCAAGTGGCGGCAAATGTACTGAAAAGCAGCTTAAAATTATTTGGAAGCAATGTTCCTAATCTTCACATTTGTATCGCAGCTCAAATGCATGTTGAAGGAGAAATACCCTTTCCAACTTGGAGAAGTTCACAATTTTCACCAGATGGGCACAAATGGGATCATGCGTGCAGTCAGTTGCACTCACAACATGTGGGAAACCTGCAAAAGTGATAAAGAATTGCCTTTTATTTTTTCATGTATATTAATGCATCTTGCTCTTAATCTCTAAAGTGGTCTTAACAACATGAAGAAAGATATGACCAGCAGGCGTACGGTGAACATTATAAGGTCACCTATAACTATCAGAGATGTTCTAGTACAAAACACTCTCAGGACGCATAATTGCAGTTTGGGCGATGTAGCTCAATTCCTGTCTGAGTTTTGTTGTAAATGCTCTCCAAGCAGGTTCAAAAGGAATGTAAAGGACTCTTTCCTAATATCGAAATGTTCCTTAAACTCTTTCTATGTATAAGTATCATATGGATCTTGATACGCGCTATTGCATTCCCATTGTTTTCTTCATCAAGATCATTAATGTAATCTAAGTAATTGCCTTTTTTTGTCGAGATCAATCTAATCTAAGTAATCTATGAACATATCAAAATATCTTCCTCCAATTACAATACGGTATTCTAGTTCAATCGACAGGTCAGTTACTTCATCCATATCATGAAAGTAAAGTTTAACCTATATCTTTGCTCTATTTAATCCAGTAGTAACAAATTACATGATGGTGAGTACTTTACTCTTGTATGGAAGCCGAGTTTTGACTTAAATAGTAGTTTACTACAAAAGTAGAGCTTATTCGCTTGGTGCACGCTGTCTTAGAAGTTGTAGCTCTTGCGTTAGCTATAGTAAATTCAGTTAGCACTTGCAGAACAATTGTTCTATTTTATAGGTTTTAAGTGTCACTTAATGAGCAATGTACAAGTGCTGAGATTGAACCAATAATGCCCAAATAAGAAATGTTGCATCATCCAAGCAGGAATACAATTTACAATGTGTGTTATTTTTTTTAAAAACCTTTTGATATGATGCAACTCCTTCTTTCATAAAGAGCTTTCTGCTTGACCTGCACAGGTTTTGTTATTGTTATCAGGTGAGACTTTCAAGTTACTTTCCTTGTTGATTTAGGTATGTATACCAAGCTGCATTAGCTTGAGTCCTACAGCCTTTCTCATTTACGCTTTTAACTTGGCTCCACCCTTTAACATGTGGCAATGTTACACAGCTCAGTAGTGGCCAGAGCTCAACCACCATCAAGTTCTGTACCTGCCATAACAATGGTGTACATGATAATTTAGAGTGGCACACATTTTCTCGTAAACACTGGATAACAGCATGATTTGGCAGCACAAGGTGCCCTGCGACATTGGCACAAAGATGCATGCAGTCACTCTCATCAGCATCTTCTAGAATGCTGAGTCAAATTGTATGCAATAATGTTGCATTCCTCCCAAATCACCTGACCTAATCCTCAACTTTTTCCTTTGCAAATATGTAAAGGTCAAGGTGGTGTATCCTCAATCCCACTCGCTGCAATTAAAGCAATGGACAGACAATACAATAAACTCAATTGATCAGGCTCTGCTGACATGCATGTGGAAAAAACTGGCTGCCAAGGTATAACAGGTAGCACGCTGAACATCCATACAACTTTGAGTTAAACTTTCAGGTTATAACTATGGTTGAGAAATATATTTTTTATGGCAGTCATAGGTATGTTTACTTATAGAATTACACAGTACATTAACAAAAAAGTAAACCAAATCCATGCTATCTTTTACTCCTTATACAGTAATATTTGCTTAAGAAAGAAAAGCATTCTTTATTCCTCTGCTTATTAAGCGTTTCATTATTCTAGAAAGTTGTTGGAATGTCTACCTGGTAGGATCTTATGATAGCTTGAACAGCCAAATGATCATCAATAAGCTTCTCGTTCACTTGACCGCCAAGGGCTGGAGCACCTCCAAGATAGGGCGCAATGCTGGTGATTGGAACTTCGTTTGCCCTTGGAAGAGCAAGTGAAGGAGGTGGTTGGTAAGCTTGGCCTGGTGCAGCACCTGCTGTACTGTTGCGGAAGAATGAATCCCATGACTGAAAGGAATTAAATTATAAGACGTTATAAAAAAATCTGATGTTTCATTCACATGACTTTCTCTATCCACAATCATTTATTTTTATATACTTTGTACACCTATTCTTACAAAATCTTATTTTTCCATGTACTTCATGTTAATCAGGATAAACCTCTGGAAAAATAAATACGTTCAGAGGTGACAAAACAAATAAAATAAATCAACTGAATTTTTTATTATCATCATCCATCAAAACCACATACTTAATATATTGCATAGAATAATTCAAAATATTAGTCTTTTCAAAAATAATTGAAATTAAATTGAAATTAAAATTAACATTTGACATATTTTGACAGTTAACGTTTAATGCTAATATGCATAGCCTTATACATTATGTACTTATAGTGCATTAAAGCTGCATTAGTGGACTGTTTGCAATTGAAATGAGGTAACCTGTTTCCAAAACACAATTATCCTGTTGTTTACAACAGGAGGTGGTAGGTGCAGGTGCATGTGTGTAACAAAACAACTGAAGGGCTCAAATCCCCTCCTGAAAATCTGAGGGGGCTAAAACAGCCTCAGCCCCCAAGTTGACACCCCTGGTTATACTACACATTTTTTTGTCGCCACAAGGGGAATAGAGGAAACAGTATTGATAGTCAGATGTTTAAAAGCGGGCTGCTATTCTGGCCTTGAAATTCCATACTCTTTCCATGGTATCACAAACAACTAAACAGCAACAGTACTTTAAAACAAATGACAAAAGTACTGAAAAATTCAAACCAATAATAACGGATATCTCAGAAATAGCTGATGCCACATAAAGAGTTGTTTAAAATAAATTGCATGTTTTAAAGAGTTTTACATTTTTTGTGTGGGATAGTGATGCGCCTCTCTCTTCTAAATCTTATCCTCTTACTGTCCATGGTTCATCTTGCTTAACAGATGAGGCTATGGGGACCAAGTCACAGCAGTATAACTGTGCCTTCAAAAATGGAGGAACTGCCAGTCTGATTCCTCAAGGCCCTATTACTTTCCCTTTTTGTCTGTGAGGTCTTTTATTATTTGAGACATTTAGCAATAGCATTGATTTGGTGGTGCTGTTATCCTGTTTACTTTCAGTTAACTTGTACCAGCTATGCACAACAGAGATAGTTGCTGCATTGGATGCAAGTAAACAATGCTAAAGATATACGTACCAAATAGTACTTTAAACAAACAATACTTCCACTTATTTGTGTTTATCTCTGTAATGTACACTAGATGACCTCTCTTGGTCAGCTTCTGTTCTTTTCAATGCTTATAACTTTCGAGATCTATGGATTTTTTCAACTACGGTTTCTAATTTTTCATTCCTTTCTCTTCATTATGTTGGCCTGTTCACAACACGAAAAGACGTCTCCTATGTGGTGGACAGAGGATATGGTCAGTCTACTTGCATGACAATGCTCCTGAACAGATTAAAATGACCCTGATTGCAGCTATGGTCCTCCAGACTATCTGGGGTTGTGAAATGGCTGATATAGCTGTTAAAAAGTGCTACCCATTTCAAAGCAGCTATATGAATGCTAAATCTAAATAAAATTGGCATACTTTCATCAACAGTTTGTTCACTGTGTGATCTTCAAGATATGGATGAAGATCTCCGGCGATGTTCAGCCCTTCCACCCAACCCTGCTTGAACAAGAAGTAGCGGAGAGCAAGAGAGTTAATGGCTTTGTTGTCAACAACTCAGCATTAGTCAACAAATAACAAACTTTTTTGTGTAATTAAGTTTCTGTCTATCTCTAAAGACTTACTAATTAAACAATATTATTATAAAATTCCTTCTGACTGAAAAGGGCTTCATAGGCTATTGCCATAAAATTAAAAATATACATTTTTTGTCATGTAAATATCTTAAATATAAAATATTTTAATCAAAATCAGTAAAAGCCATCTTTGAGATAACAAAAAGGCGTCTAAAAACATTACATGTAAGTGGTAGTTTGGGGTGAGGGCATTTTCTTAATGTTCTTCATGTCACGTGTTTGAATGATACTGAACTTAACTACCAAGTTTGGTAATTATCGGACACTTCGTTTTTTATTTATGCTGCTTACTCACTTGCATGTACACACACTTTTTCCTAAAAATTAAATTTTTTTTGGTTCAGGGGCCATCAAAACCTGTACTTCCGGTGAAATCTTGATATTGAATTTTTGGATGAATACAACACTTCCTCTACTACATACACGCATACATACATGGTAGAGAAAGTAAAAATTCCTACACACAAAATACAAATGATAAGCTTCAATCACAAATGCAAAATAACAATCTTTATAAGCCACAATATTAAGAACCCTTTCCTTTGTATACCAAAAGAGAAAATCTGCCCCAAATAATACAGTTCTGAGTAAATCAACATCACTGTTTAGTTTAACCACATTGTTCCCTTCAAACATTTATAACAGGGATTTGATGGTACATGAAATAACACTATTTCAACTTTCATCTTCTAGGAAAGCTTCTATGCAATAGTTCATAGTTTTTCAGGAGGAAGAAGAAACAAATGTGAGCCTTAAGTATTCCAGAGCATATACTGCATATTAAAGCTCTATAAGGCAGAGGTATAGATAGAAATTTCTCTTTTTAGGGGCAAGACGGGGGAGGGAACATAATAAGAATGAGTGATCAAGTATAAGCAGTAACAATTACCACCTAAATATAGTAAAGACAGGAAGTATTATACTCCACCCAAAACATTTGATATCAAGATTTCACTGGAAATATCAAGTTCCCTGAATCCAAAAAAGACAAGAATGTGCGTATGTTGTGAACAGCTTAACTCAGAAGTGAAATGTCAGATAAATGTTGAACTTGGCAATTGTGTTCACATCTTCCAAGGATGCAACAGCTTGATTTTCAACAAAATGACCCCAATCCCAACTATTGTTTACTTGAAAATTTTTATCTTTTTTCAAAAATGGCTCCAACAATTTTGATTAAAATGCCATTATGTTTAAAATACTTGTATAAATAACAAAATTTGAATAACGAGGAAGACAAGCAAAAACTTACTATAAAGGAAGGGAAAAAAGTAGAGCTCATTAAAAATACAATTTTGTGATAAATGCATTTTTTCATAGTGTTAGCCATTTTCAAAATATTCCAGTCGCATGTTCACTCTATTCCAAGTACTGTTCGCCAACGAAAAGAAAGTCCCTGACAGGAGTGTGCTACCCTTATCTGTTAGAAAAAAGTGCGACAAGGACAGTGAATGTGTGACGGAGAACGCATGCTACGCAAGGAGTAAACTATTCAACTGAGCTGTCGTGTGTGTCATAAATAAGGGTAACATATGCAAGTTGGCAGGGTTCGGACCGTGTCTAATCAGTAATTTCCCCTCTGCCCTTCTTTCCCCGGGGACTTTCTTTGCTGTGGAAGACAGTACGTCAGCTTGTCAGTTTGCAGTTTCCTAATTTTTCCCCCTTTTCTTTTCTTTCTTGCTATCAAAAGCAAGAATGGTTACCATAAATGAAAATTTGAATGCTGTGTCCTCATCTTAAAACTAAGCACTTTTTGCTTAATTTGAAATCATCCCTAGGCAAAAAGATATTGCAACATAACTTAGATAGAAGAATCACTTATATGAATACTATAATATGTAATGGAAATATGTAGATTTGTCATTGGTAGAGAAAGCCATGAGAATGTATCAAATAAATCTTTTATTATTAATTTAATTTTACAACCTAAATTTGTATATTATATTTGTATGTAATCAAAATTTATGAATTTGCCAAGCCCACAAGTGCTACCCTCAATGAAGCAGTTTTCAAAATAAAAACACTGGTTTTATAATCATTAAGAAAAATTAATTTTTTGCCATAAAAATGGTGAATTTAAAGATCAAATGCCATCAGAAACGATATAAACACTTCAGGGAACAGATTGTCTTAAATTAAAATCCTTGTTCCAAAACTATGCTCTTTTAATTTTAAACAAATGGTCACATAGTTTGCCCTTTTTATTCCAAATTCTAATATTAATTTCACAGTATTAAAAGATGTGCAAAAGTTCAAAATTGCCTAACCATCCTCTGACTAAAAGTGAACTGAATGATTATGAAATTCACAGTTTTAATTAGAAGGTTTAGTAACCAGGGATGTGTGAGTTGGTACAAGAGAAAATATGGGATTTAAAAATTATCATTTCAACAAAGAAGGGCTTTGAAGACATTCTATTCATGCTTTAACAACGGTTATTAATCCTGCTGGAGAGCAGGATGTCAGCTACTAAGTGATGAACTATCTATTAGCATGGGAACCAACCGGTGTGAACTGGAAAGCTCTTTTGTAATCACATTCATTTCCTTCATTATATGAACACAGGGCACTGGATACATTCAACAGCCATTAAGAGAAGGGTTGTCCAAACACCAGCACTTTTGTTTTTGATAAAGATAATTGTTGCTGAATCCCAATAACAGGACCTGAACTTTTTTTTTCTTTCCTTTCTACTTGGGACTTTATTTTTAAGGCTAACTTCCATAGATTTAATTGCTATTCAGTTTCATTTCAAAATCTTTTTGCCTATTATTTTACCAAGTTGCTCTTGATGAAAATAATTAAAATGGAATGAAATAAAAAATAAAGCAACTTCATTGCCAAGAATAAACTGCAGGTATGGAAGGTTTTTAACAAGCTTCTTAAAACAATTAACTTAATGTAATTTAAGGAAAAATTTTATTAACCACAGGGAACATTTAACTTGACCAGCTCATAGTCCATTTTCTCTGGAATTTATTAAAATATTGTAACAAAATTTTCTTAAGGTATATTTTAGTGCTTCATGCTTCCTCTATAAGCATTTTTTTTTATCAAATGATGCATTTTTACACCTCAACCACACCACATCCAGAAAAGTGGCAAGCATAAAAATTTTTCCTGACAAAATGGCCATTTGTTTAAAAAAAACACTCTGTGATATTACATTCACATGACTTTCTGTTCATATTCCAAGAAACTACTCTTACAAAAGCTTATTTGTCTATCTACTTCATGTTAATCAAGACAAACATTTGTAGAAATGATTTATTACATATTTCCTTCACGGCTCCCAGCAAAAATGTGTCTCAAGATTGCAGGTTCAAACCCAGTGGAGGGTAATGGATTTTTTCAGACATAAAAATACTTTAGTATGGCTTCTTTCGGTAGGGAAGTAAAGCTGGTGGTCTCGTGTCATAGATTTATGGCATGTAAAAAACCTCAAACCTGATGAAGAGGCCTCTGAGCAAACTTTTTGGTCTTTTACTCCCAATATAGAAGGGATGCTAAGAACCATAGCAGTTAAAGAGTGTCCATAAATAAAATTTAATTTTAGCCAAAATTTGAACCCAACTTTCCCGACCAAATACCACATTTCCCTGACTACAATTTTGTATTTGTGCAATTTTTAACAACCTCACCATCCCTGGTACCCCATATTATGAAGTTCAAACTTCTTTCTGCACACTTTACAGTATGCTTCAAATTGATTACCCAGTAATCACCAAGCCATTCTACAAACTCTTAATTAAGCATGAGTCCAGACACTGATAGATGAAAGTTTTTTTTTTTGGGGGGGGGGCACCAAAGTCTTATGATGGAGTAAATCAATCTGAAACTGCAGTCACAAAAAGGTGAACAACCTTATCTCTAATATGTGTGTGAAAGCATTTATATGCATATATGTTCCTCCGCATTTAATTTGAAACTTATCCCTTCAAGGGTTGGGAGGGGATTTTAAGAAGCATAAAATGTTGTAATCCTCCTTAATATGTAGTTTTTCATCATTATGAATCATCAGACATGTGATAACCTTGAACCAATTTCCCTGACACATAATTTTTTAAATACTTCTCGACTTTCCCTGACCATTTTGCAACTTCCTGACTCTTCTTGACCTTCCCTGACTTTCCAGGTCGCTGGGAACCCCGTCCTTGTATGTGTAATAGGAACAGGGGGAATGTAATAAGCTTAAGCGATAGTCAAATTTTTTAAGAGTAGGTCACTATGTGGTGACTTTGAAATTCGTTCTCTTTGCAAAACCAGTAGGGGAAAGAAAGAAAGGAAACGAAAGGAAGAAAAAAAAAAAAAGACACACACATGGATGGCTTCCCATTTGAGAAAATTATAAGTACTGGAAAATTCAAACGAATAACAAGGAATATTTCAGAAACAGTTAACTCTATGCACAAAAAAAGTGACAAATTGTATGCTTTAACAGATCTACATTTTTTGTTTAGCAAGATTTAGCCTATTTCTTATAGTATACCAGTTATGCAAAAGTCATTCAGAATGACGATGATTTCAGAGGCTATTCCCAGAAAATTCAAGTTATGCATTTCATTTGTCTTAAAATATCTTAAATATGTGGTATTTTAATCAAAACATTAGAGCCATTTTTGAGAAAATCACAATATGGAAAATTTTTCCATATAAAGGGTATTTGGGGTGAGGGGATTTTCTTGAAAACATTCATGGCAATCATTGGAAGATGCTAAACTTAGATTGTATCAAGTTTGGTATTTCACTGACTTTTCGTTTCTGAGCTATACTGCACACACAAACAGTTACACTCTCGGATCTTTTTCTAAAAATGTTTTTTTTAATATTCATAGTGCCTCAAAACATATATTTCCAGTGAAATCTCGACATTGAATTTTTGGGTGGAATATAATATTTCCCCTACTTAGTATAAGTAGTAAAGTAAAAATATGCTTCAGAACTGTAATTTAAATAACTACAAATATCTAACAGAAACTGTGATACACAAGCTCAAGATGGGAAGAAACAAAAACTGAGATCATAAGAAAATGCTACCACTATATGCAATTTTAAACCAAACTTCAGTCTTCTAGAGTGGATACTTTCCAAAGTATAACTTTTAATTGGGAATTCACAGGAGAATCTAAACCATAAAATATGAAATAATTTTACTCATCCAGAACTAATAAATTATACACCAAATTAATCAGTTAAGCCCAAAAATTAAGCTATATAAAAATATCTGTTACATTTGCATGACTTTCTCTACTAGGTCTTCTACAAATTCTTACAAAATCTTTTTATTCTAGCTACTTCTTTGTTGATCCATATAAGCTTTCAATTCACATTTACACATTCCATTGTAAGATGCAGCAAGTACAGCAATAATCGGATTTTAAAAGTGTGTGTTCACTATGTGATATGTCACTTTGAAATTATATGCATGACCATGAAAAAAAATGAATGACACCTAATTTAAGAAAAATGTTTGAAAATTCAAACCAATAATATGGAGTATCTTGGAAATGACTAAAATAATAATAATAATAATAATAATAATAATAATAATAATAATGTGAAAATTTGTATGCTTTAATGAAATCTAAATTTTTTTTTTTGGCAGTAAGATTTTGTCTATCTTTTTCAGTTTACCTGTTATACAAAAGGTATTCAGAATGAAGAGGACTTCACAGGCTATTCGAGAAAATTCAAGATATACATTTTATTTGTCGTGCAAACAACTTAAACATATGGTATATTAAAATCGTTAAAAGACATTTTTCAGAAAATAAAAAATTATGAAAATGTTTCCAGTAAAGGAGAGTTTGGGGTGGGGGGATTTTCTTGACAGTCTTCTTGTTGCAGCCTTGAAAAAAATTAAAAATATCAAGTTTGGTATTTAACACATTTTTTAGTTATACTGTGTGATACGAACGCATGCAGGCCTTTTTCTGAAATATCCTTTTTTTTTTAATTAATTATTTTATTTAAATTCAGGAAGGCTTAAAAATATGTATTTTCAGTGAAATCTCAGCATGAATTTTTCCGATGAAATACAACACTTCTCTACTAACTATATAGTTTAGTAGAATAAATGAAAAGAAAACAGCTTTTTACATCCATTCTGCCATTTTAACCCCCTTTATAAAACAACATTGTATATCTGAGCTGTTACATTAATCTATACAAAATAGGTCAGTGAACTGAATGATGAAGATCCATAGGCTTACCACAGTTCTCTTCAGCAAACTTGGAGCAGAAACAAAAACATGTGGATTACCTACAGAACAGAAATTCCTTACCAAAGTACAAAGTTTTTTTTTAATTGAAATATTCCCAGGAAGAAAACAACAGTGTTGCAATAGTTATTGTTGCAAAGTTTAAATTAAAATAGTTTGGGATTATAAAATTCTTTGGGCAAAGGAAAAAGGGAAAAACAAAAAAACGTGTTTTATTCATATGACTTTCTCCACTCACCATTTACAAACCCTTCTTATAAAATATTATTCTTCTATCTATTTCTTGTTAATCAAGATATACTTTCATTACACATTTCGTCGTAAGTATAAGTAGGACACAGACTGCCTCTGGTGAGCATACTAATCTCCAAATTCAGTGTTCAATTTCTGGCTGAAGGGTGGGAACTTTTCTTTACCCAGGATTATTTGATTATTTCCTAGAGAGAGAGAGAGAGAGAGAGAGAGAGAGAGAGAGAGAGAGAGAGAGAGAGCCAGAGCCAGACAGAGCAAGAGTGCGCGCGAGAGAGAGAGAGAGAGGGGGGGAGGGAGAGAACAGAATAGCTCAAAAATGAAAAGCCTGATACATACTAAACTTGCTATTTAAGTTCAGCATCTTTCAACGGAAAGATTTTCAACAAAATTACTCACCCTAACTACACCTTACATACAAGATTTTTTAAAATGTTTTTATTTTCTCAAAGGTGGCTCTAATGATTTTGATTAAACTACTGTATATTTGAGATATTTATATGACAAATACAATGCACATCTTAAACTTTCTGGGAATAGCCTGTGAAGTCCTTCATTTGAAAGGAATTTTGTATAATGGGTAAACCATACAAAATAGACAAAAACGTACTGAAAAAAAATTGCAGACTTCTTTATAACATTTTTTGACTAGTGCATGTATTCATCTCATTTGAAAATACTCAAGTGCATATGGAACTCAATTTTGCAAATTTTGCAGGATGTTGAATTTTGCAAAAGTGAATAGTTATCTTAGATACAGTCCTAATCTACAATATAAAACTTTTCTTTCAAATGAACAGGTCCTCTGAAGTGATGCGTTTAGTAAATACAATACTTTACGTCTTCTGACAAAATATCCCTCTGTAGTCTCATAGCAATTCATTCTCTTTCATTTTCCTGAGAAAGAATACAGGAACCTTGCTTCCATGTTTCTTGTAGACATATGCTAAACTTTTAGGCACTAAACTTTGTCCATTAACATTTAGCTCAACTACACGTTTTTTCATTAATATGTCATATTTTACTAATCCCCATGTACAAAATATATTAGTTTACTTATTTACATTATGTTTATGATATGTTAATATATAATATGCACAATTTCTGTATACTGTATTCTTGCTGTCACAGCTCAAAACAATGGACATCAATATTTTTGGAACACATTATTGTTACGCTTGTGTTAACAATAAGGTAGGCAACAGTATTCTTCCACAGGTTGCATCTGATGACACTGATGATGTCAGTGAGGAAGTACAATTAAATACAAAAATGTTCCCAGTGTGCATGATGCAACTCAAGCCCTAGAAATTACACCACAATTTCTATCATCGCAAAGCCTAAATGATGACAGCATTTGCGATTAGTGCACATAATTAGCTAGTTTATGACTTTGGAAAAATCAAAGAGCAAAGAAAAATTGGCTGGTATTTTATAACTGTGTAAAGCAACAGTACTTTAATTTTTACTTTCTCTACTACGTATAGTAAGTAGGGGAAGTATTGAATTCCACCCAAAAATTCGATACCGAGATTTCACCATGTTTTGAGACCCCTTGAATCAAAAAAAAAATTTTGTAAACATGCCCGTGTGTGTGTCTGTCTGTGAACAGTATAACTCAGAAACGAACAGTCGGATAAACACCAAAGATGGTATTTAGGTTCAGTATCTTCCAGAGATGCGACACAAAGGTTTTCAAGAAAATCCCCACACCCCAGATTACTCTTTACATGGAACATTTATCGAAAATTTTAATTTTCCCAAAAATGGCTAACGATTTTGATTAAAATATCATATGTTTAAGATATTTTCATGACAAATGTAATGTATATCTCAAATTATCTGGGAATGTCTCCTAAAGTATTCTTGATTGTGAACAACTTCTGCATAACTGGTAAACCATGAGAGATAGACAAAATTTTACTACACAAAAAATGTAGATCGTGTTAAAATACACAATTTTTGTCATATACATTTTTTTTGTTGAGTGAACCATTTTCGAGATATTGCTTGTTATTCCCTTAAATTTTCCAATACTTACACTTTTTCTCAAATTCGTTATTCATTTTGGTTATGTCCTGGATATACAAAGAGAATGGAATGCGCCACATAGCAACCAGCTCTTAAAATATTTGACTAACAATTCCCCTTGCATCTACAAGAAATTTAGCAATAAGATTAACATCTCGATTAACATGGAGCATATGGAGAATAAGCGTTTGTAAAAATAGTTTGTATAAGAGTAGAGAAAGTCGTGTGAGTGTAACACATCAGATTTTTTTTCTTTCTTCTTTTTTTAAATTCTTAATACAGTACTGGTATGCAGCAAGTATTCTAAATAGTGTACTGTGTTTATCATTTATGCTTTTGCTTCATTTATTGCTTTCTTATATTAAATAATACATAGTTTGGGTAATAATCTAATAAAAGTTTCACTTCCGTAAGAAAATTCACTTTTACATATTCTCATTTACTAGCCATCTCCCTTTGAAAACATAAATGAAGTTATACTGTATATCCTAGATACCTATTGGTAACTATTCATTTCTTTGTGCATTGCACTTCACTTTCCTAACATCCCATTTACATGCCCAGCACTAGCTCTTCATTTTGAAGGCATGAAATATTGCATGCTTGTAGCTTTCCTCCAAAGCCATGGCAAGTGGCATGGATAACCCTGAGGTAGGTGAGGTGTCCTTCACTAACAGATGCTGAATCAGTAACCTGTGCACCTAACGTGAGCCCCTCTCTCAGGAAAACCCTCATACTATGACCTCATCACTAGAACATCTTGATCAATACAATGTGCTTAACCTCCAACAAGATTTGTTCCATCATAGTTTGTCAGTATTTCAATGGGAGTGGAATGAAACTGACAAATACTGTCATATTGTTGGTGTATCTTAGTTTTCAAATCAAATTACACCTATACTACAACATATCACATGCATGTACCAACAGGAGAAGATATATTGCATTTGTGTCTAGATGGATAGCACCTTGAAGTAATGCTGCTTGTTTGCTGCAAATGGATGTAAATTACAGTGCCAACAATGATTAACCTACTGGAAATTAGTTTAATATTACAGTTTACTATCAGAGTTGTGCAAATTGTTGTTTCCCTAATGAAAGCTCTGGGTTTTTAGATAAATGTACGCAGTTTATTATTAAATTTATCATATACTTATTTTTGTCCACTCTCACTCTAAAGGCTTGCAAAAATTGCAAGAAATGAGTATTTAAATCCTCTTGGATTACTGTCATTTCCACCTTTGAAAAGCTCTGAGGCAACATTATTGGAAACAACTTCACTTTTTAATTTGAAATATTATTAGAGAGACAGGAGCACACTTGTCAGAATGTGAAAAAAAGTAGTTTTGCACTAGTTTTTATAAAGCTTGCCTTAAAAGAAGACTGAATAGTGAAAATTGCCAAAATAAATGGCATTTTTAGTTTTTTGAGCAATCTTATTAATTGGAATTTCTTTTTTAATGTAATAGGTATATATTTCATAATTATAAGCACATTACTTATATTTTAAATATACCTTTTTAAAAACGGTAATGCACTTGTCATTTTGTACTGTGAATTCTACACCACTTTATAGAAGAAAAAAAATCCTAACTGCTACACACTTTGGAGTAGAGAGGTAAACCTTATCCCATCAATTACAGGAAGTTTTGTTCTACTAATTGTCACTACTGTTAAATATTGCACCTTTTGTATGCTAAAGCCATTTGGTTTCTTTCTTTGCTAATATATGTGAGTTTGTTTTCTCCATTTTTGCTTTGAAAGCTTTTTCTGTGAATGACATTTTCTGAGAAACTATTGAAGACAGCTAGATTAAGTTTTAGGATAGGAACAATCTCAAAGTGCTGTTGTGGATCTACTTTGATATTAATGACATGGTTGATATTTAAAAAAAATTGCTGATAAGTTTTAATAAAAAAAAACACTTATCTTCCTTAATAAATAAACTTATTATGTTATTAGATAAAAGAGCATTGCAACAGCTACACCCTGAAAAATTCAGTCTGAAATCTTAAATGTGTCTGAGATAAAGGGTCCTTGATTTAAAGTGATGGAATAGGGCTTTTACTTTCCCATTAATTTACACTGCTTCAACTCTGTGTAATCTAATATTTTCATCTCTCCTTGCGCATGCTACCACATGGATCAGTGTCGGGTCCTGACATGGAATGTGCTTTCCTATATGGCTATCTCTTATGGTTTAGCCATTATACAAAATTCCTTCCAAATGAAGAGAACTTCACAGGCTATTCCCTGAAAATTTAAGATATAAGGTAATTATTTTAAACATATGGTGCTTTGATTAAAACGCTAAAGACCCAGTTTTGAGAAAATCATAAATATCGAAAGTTTTTCGATGGAAAGTTTGGGGTGGGGGAATTTTCTTGAAAATGTTTGTGTCGCATCTTTGGAGGGCACTGAACTTAAATACCAAGCTTCGTATTTATCGAACATTTCGTTTTAGAGTTATTCTCTTCACAGACACAGATCTTTTTCTGAATTTCCGATAAAATCTCGACATCGAATTTTCGGCTGAAATACAGGACCTACTATAAAGTAGGTGGCAGAGGAAGTAAAAAAGGAGGCAGAAATATTGCTAACATGGTGAGCAATGCCGCTTAAAAAGATTCGTTTACTTTATTCTGTTGTACTTAATGGCAAAATCGTAGTATTAAGAATAATGTTATATTATTTTATGGTGGCTATCAAAGAATCAGGAAAATTACTGGACCTTGGTGCCGCTAAATACGCAACAAATACATGTACAGAAGTTTCCTTACCGAGTTTTTTACGCCTCCATTTGCATATCTATGGCCGCAGGCAAAATTTACATGCACAAAAATAATCCAAGAGTCCGCTCACGTCCGCTGACTTATTCTTAGCGTGAAAAACCTTTACATTCGGCATTTTGTGCTCGAGTTCGATCGTTGCGCCGCTAGCCTTTCGAATCTCTCATTTTTACAGAGGAAGTACTCCAACTGGACAGGCCTAATTTCTTTCTAAATCGGTACATAAGTAGATTTTTTGTCGATAAAAACGGGGTAAAAAGTCACTCCGCTAGCTTTTTCACCTGTTGCGAGATATCGTGATTAGAAACTATTCTTCCGTATAGCGCCAACATGTAAGCGCACAGAATATACACGGATCGTCTGACGTAACAAATGACACATTGCTCCTTTTGGATTCTTGGAGTGGACAGACTGATAATGACATCTTTAATGGTGAGGAAATGCCAAGAATGTTACAAAACGCAAGAATTGTGACTCAAATATCATTCCTCCAAAAACACTATTTGTGCCAACCCCTAACGTATAATTTTTTGGGCAGTATAAAATTGTAATCCCAAGACTGGTAAAACTGTTCAAGAATAAAATATTAGCCATGGAAACAACACAAAAACTACATGATAGGGGTATAAAATCACAATTGCATTCCGCTGTGTGCCATCAGGTCAGTTCACCAATCTTGAAAAGTATACTGATATATGCACAGCAAAAGAATAGAATATTTAAACAATAAATTGTAAAAGATCGTCACATTCAAAGTTACAAATAAATAGTTGCATGTCAAAGTTACATATTAAGTACGATTTATATATACATACATAGTAATAGACATTATTACAAAATTGTCATATCACATGTACCAGAAGATACAAATAAAGTCATATTCTTACATTTATCTACAAATTCTTCAATACTATATATAACGTGATGAATTACCCATTTCTTAATAATAGTTAAAGTGTTTTGTCTGAAGTTGACAATCTTACTTGGCAATTTATTATATAATTTCCGACCAAAGTGCCTATAACTATTACATGACCTAGATAATCTTACATATGATGCATCAAGATTTATTTTACGTCCTGTATTGTGTGGTTGTACATTCATTAAAAGCAAGTTATCTTTAATGAATAACAAAACATGATAAGTATAGAGCAACTCTACAAGTTTCGTGATTACTAATAGCATATACACATCTAATGAGTAGGATATATAGGAGAGAGCTGGCGCAGTTTTTTGCGTTTATATGGGAAAGGATAGGGAAAACGAGGCTAGATGCGACGGTTCAAGGTGGAAAATGCGTTTATATGGGGGAGATAGGGAATACGAGGACTGACGCTAGGCTAGACAGTGGTAGGAGGGAGAGTGCGCTTTATATGAGAGAGGTAGAGGAATATGAGGAGAAGTGCTAGGCTAGACAGAGGCTGAGTAATGTATGGTTTATATGAGCGGTATAGGAAAACGCGGAGATGTGTTAGGCTAGACAGGGCTTGAAACGTAGTGCATGGTTTATATGAGAGATATAGGAAAACGAGGAAAGGTGTTAGGCTAGACAGAAGTCGAGGAGTAGAGTATGGTTTATATGAGAAGTATAGGAAAACGAGGAGAGGTATTAGGTTAGGAGAATTGAGTTTGTGTTTATAAGGAGAGACGAGAAAACGGAGAGAGATCCTATGCTAGGATAGACAGGTGTTAAAGTTAGGTTAGATAGGAAACCAAGGAGTGATACTCAGCTAGAGGGGGGCAGGAGGGAATGAGCTTTTGAGAGGTAGGGGATACGGGGAGTGGTGTTAGACTAGACAGAGGTTTAGAGTATGCGTTTATATGTATGAGAAGTATAGGAACAGGAAGAGGGGTGCTAGACTAGTCAGAGGTTGAGGAGTAGAGTATAGTTTATATGAGAGGTATAGGAAAACGAGGAGAGGAGTTAGACTAGACAGAGGTCGAGGAGCAGAGTATGGTTTATGTGAGAGTCATAGGTAAACGAGAGAGGCGTTAGGCTAGACAGAGCTAGAGGAGTAGAGTATGGTTTATATGAGAGGTATAGGAACAGGAGGAGAGGTGTTAGGCTAGACAGGTAGTGTAGCAGTAGGAATATGGACTTATATACAGGAGAGATAGGGAATATGAGGTGCTAGACTTGAAAGCGACTTTAGACGTGAACTTAGTGGAAAACTGTTTCATGTCAATGTTCTAGACATACCCATCACGTAACCTATTCAGGGAAAAGGTGACTCGTTCAGGGGAAAAAGGTGACTGCTCAGGGAAAAAGGAGGTCCACAAAGGGAAAAAGTTGACTAGCAAAGGGAAAAACGTGACCAGCAAAGGGAAAAAGGCGACCAGCAAAGGGAAAAATGTGACCAGCAAAGGGAAAAAGGTGAGCCATAAAGGTAAAAAGGTGACCTGCAACGGGAAAAGCTAACCCACTAACACTAACAGGTAAGTAATTCAGCTAGTATTGCAAGAGGTTGACTGCATCATAGCAGTGTATGATTTCACATGTAATTCAGCTAGTATCGTATGTATTTAGGCTAATTCATCTAGTAACACAGAATAGATTCCAGAGGCTAACTGCATCATGGCTCTGCATAATTTCACAGATAATTCAGCTAGTATCGTAGGTATTTAGACTAATTCAGCTAGTATCACAAGAGGATAGATTCTAGGGTTGGGTATAGCTTAGTGTCGTATTTCACAGGTAATTCAGCTAGTATCGTAGGTATTTAGGCTAATTCAGCTAGTATCACAGGAGGCTAGATTCCAGGGTTGGGTATAGCATAGTTTCATATTTCACAGGTAATTCAGAGGGTATCGTAGGTATTTAGGATAATTCAAGTAACATAGGTGTTTAGAGTAATTAAGCAAGTATCACAGGAGGCTAGATTCCAGGGTTGGGTATAGCATAGTTTCGTATTTCAGAGGGTATCGTAGGTATTTAGGATAATTCAAGTAACATAGGTGTTTAGAGTAATTAAGCAAGCATTACAGGAGGGTAGGTTCCAGGGGTTGGTTATAACCTAGCTTCGTATTTCACAGATAGTTCAGGTAATATCGTAAGTATTTGAGGTAATCGACAGAGCTTCACAGATATTATTGATAATTTCGATCAGAGATTTGTATCACAGCTATTTAAGGTAAATGCAGATGATTCAGGTTGTATCAATGGTATTTGAGTCATCTTAACAGGTAATTCAGATAGTATCACAGGTGCTCGTGCTAATTTAGAGCAGGAATTCGTATCAGAGCTAGTTAAAGTAATTTCACATGATTCGGATAGTATCACAGGTATTTAAATCATTTTCATAGCCAATTCAGCTAGTATCGTGAGCATTTAAGCTAATTCAGCTAGTATCACAGGAGGCTAGATTCCAGAGGCTAACTGCATCATAGCTATGCATGATTTCACAGCTAATTCAGCTAGTATCGTAGGTATTTAAATCATTTTCATAGCCAATTCAGCTAGTATCGTGAGCATTTAAGCTAATTCAGCTAGTATCACAGGAGGCTAGATTCCAGAGGCTAACTGCATCATAGCTATGCATGATTTCACAGCTAATTCAGCTAGTATCGTAGGTATTTAGGCTAATTCAGGTAGTATCACAGGAGGCTAGATTCCAGGGTTGGGTATAGCATAGTTTCGTATTTCAGAGGGTATCGTAGGTATTTAGGATAATTCAAGTAACATAGCTGCTTAGAGTAATTAAGCAAGCATTACAGGAGGGTAGGTTCCAGGGGTTGGTTATAGCCTAGTTTCGTATTTTACAGATAGTTCAGGTAATATCATAAGTATTTGGATAATCAGCATAGTTTCACAGATGCTCGTAATAATTTCTATCAGAGATTTGTATCACGGCTATTTAAGGTAAATGCAGCTGATTCAGGTTGTATCAATGGTATTTGAGTCATTTTAACACATAATTCTGATAGTATCACAGGTGTTCGTACTAATTTAGAGTAGGAATTCGTATCTGAGCTAGTTAATGTAATTTCACTTGATTCGAGTAGTATCACAGGTATTTAAGTCATTTTAACAGGCAATTCAACTGGTATCACAGGTACTCATGGTAATATAGAGAGTAATTCGATTATAAAACTTTTCTCATCCAGCGTTACAACAATTTATATACTTTTTTCTAAATCTTACAAATTTTTATATGTTAAACAGTTATTGTACGATGCAGAGAGGGATAAACTGTATATGGTTTACAAACTGAAAAGCTTTGCGTCAACATACCTTTATTTCAGTTCGTTATAGATGTCTCTCCCCTTTTATCTAGGCTTGAGACTAGCACTAGGATTGCTCCTAATGGCAGGGTTACCACCTTCCCTTCCATCTTCTTCTTTCTTCATCAGGCGTCAGCTATCTGCATATACAGCACACAGATAACCTTCTTTTTAAGATTGTAGACTCACGAGAAAATCTTTATCTTTAACTTACATTCTTTTAAGCACTGTTTGTAATGGCGTAATGTCCATACGCATATGTCGTTATCCCATCCTCAGCAATAATTCTTTTATCATCAAACGGAGTCA
Organism: Deroplatys truncata; assembly: GCA_030765065.1. Lineage (NCBI taxonomy): Eukaryota > Metazoa > Arthropoda > Insecta > Mantodea > Mantidae > Deroplatys > Deroplatys truncata. Next base: position 58,105,217 of record CM060981.1, read on the forward strand.
ATGCAATTTTATTCACTTGCACTGTAGCAAGAGCATGCTTTCGTGATAGGATCAGATTCATAGGTGTTCTGATGATTTCACAGGTTTTAAGACAGTCTGTATAGCTGTCAAACGAAATATACTGCTTAATAGCGCTACGTTTTATACCTTTAATCTTTTTTATCATTGACCCTTGAATATCTAAGGCATACATCTTAGGACGTAGTCCAACAAAGCGTAGGATGATTTTGCTGTTAGCCTCATCTTTAAATTTTCCCAATACCTTCTTGTTCTGAGTAGAGTAACATATATGGTTGGCAGGGTAATCAGCTGTATCGAGATGTTCAAGAAAACGTAGCTTGTCCTGGTACACATCTTCAGTTGTTACACGATGAATGAACGAATCAGTGTCCATATACATAAGCTTCAGGTTTTCAGCTCCATAATAAGGCAACAAAACGTCGTAATGATAGTTATACATTAATGTCTTGGAGATGTCCAACACACTCATACCAATGTATATAGGCTTGTTGAATACAATCTGACGAGAGGCCATATGTACAGCAGCTAGATTATCAGCATATATCGTCCTGTCGATAAACGTAGGCTTGGCGATCAGCTTCTCTAGAGTTTTTTCATTGGTCACCAGTCGTATATCCATACGGTTACGCAGGTTCTCCATAGTTTTTCCAAACATAGCGTTGTTAAAGAGTTTGTAGAGATCCTTCTCGAAATCATTTGCAGCTTGTTGTCGTAGCCTGTTGTTAAATTCCACATAAGGTTTCAACCACTGAGACTGTCGGAATTGTAGCACACGATGGATTTTTGTTAGTCGTAGTCCATGACTAAGAGCTTGCTTCAAAGCCATGTAATGCACTACATACTTCTTTCGAGGTCCAAGATGAGGTATCAGTTTCTTTGTAGATGATTCCAATGGTTTCATACACTCTGGCAGGAAAGGTAGATCGTTGTGTAGATCGTGAAGTTCTGCAGGATACTCGATGTCGACTTCTAATATGTACCCATGAGGATCATCTTCTTGTAGTGTTTCTAAGTTGATTTCTTCAGGTGACACCCACTGAAATCCACCAAAAGGAAGGGCGTGACACATTGCCCACCCATATTGGTTATTTGCGTCCTCGTATGTGATAAATTGGGTTGGTCTCGTAGGATCAAACTTCTCCATATAAGTGTTATTAGCCTCAGCATACCGATGAGAAACTTGGCATAAACCTCCTCTTATACCTGATTCCACCATGAGTAGTTGATCATAATCTTGTAACAGTTCCAGCTTAATTCCAGTATACAGCAACATGGCGTCCCATGTAAGACCTGGAGAGGTAAAATAATGGGCAGGATCAACTTTGTGTGTTTTAAGGGTTTGCTCTCTGAACGTCTCAAAGACGTCAGCTAGAAGAAGTACATCCGAAGTTAAGTAGAGATCGCTGTACTCTCCCAGGTTTCTCACATTAAACAGCTCCCATACATTTCTAGCATGATCGTAGTCAGCATCAGTAATTTCTTCTTCATTTAATCTATTGTAGAAGGAGTCCTTAGGAGGCAAGCAGGTCTCGTTCAGGGCATCCCATGACGTAACAAAATCATATGGAAATACACCCTTACGGGTCATCAACTTCAATTTGTCTTCTCCAAAGTACTTTAGCGTTTCAGGATACGAGGTTAGATTTTTTACCAACTTATCCAAGCTTGTACTGAGGAATCGGAAGCTATCCACAAATCGAAGCTTTATATCTCCTACATACTTGGTGAATGAGATATAGCTTTCTTCAGAGTTAGGAATTACCTCCACACGTTCACTTGTACAACCCAGCTCCTTAACAATGAAATGAGAGTCATATCCGCTAAGGTTATGCATGAAGACTGGTATATATTTAGGTGTTTTACAGGCTAAATTACATTCATTATGAAGACTTCCACGATATTCACCGCTGATGTGATCATGGTCGCGTACTTTATAATTCTCTTCTGTAAAGGGTTTTCTACACAAGTAGCATGTCGCAGAAGACTCGAAATCCTTTTGCTGTTGATCCGTAAGTTTCAGAGGCTTAGCAGATTTGTATATATTACCAATCATTTTTGCAAGAGATGTAAGGTACAGCATAAACGTCTGAGCAGCATCAGCACCACGATACACATAGGGATGCTTAGGAAGATCAGTTTCGAGATGTTCAACACTGGATGTAGGTTTCACGTAAACACAGAAGCTCATTGGTGTGTGCTCTTGATAAGGTGTTGTATAGGAAGTTTCAGGATTGGGTGTACACGTATGGCATGGAGTGAGAATACTCTCAAAATCAGCATAGATGACATAAGGTACTTTCAGCATCCTCTCAACATTTTTAAACTGTACAATTGATTTCTCCTTGGTAGGCATAACTACCCTCGCAACACCATGTTGAATACAGACGGCTGCATGTTCTTGCAGTTTTTCCTGTCCACTTCGTCCATATCGATCATCAAAATGTGTAAAGCAGCGCTTACAAGTATAAACCTGTCCATTATGGTTAGTTTTCTGGCGTCGAACGAGTTTCTCAAAATTCCTTATATACACGTAGTGATGTTTTCCGCTGCTATCATTCAATAGTAGCAGGTCGCGATGTTCAGGTAGTTCAATGTCAGCAACCTTTATTGGATACACTTCATGCTTCTCATCCAGCCCGAAAACGTTAATAGACATATTGTTAAACTTCTCAAATTTAGGTATTTGAGAAAGTGGAGTAGGGTAGGAAACACAGCTGAAGTCGTACTTGTCTTGAAGTTGTTTGTATTTGCTCACACGTTGCGCATCCTTCCCTATGAATTTAGCTAATACAGAGTACATGAAACATTTATCGTCGGTAAAGTTCTGAATGTTTATACACGCTTCTTTAGCTCCGACAGATGACGGTAGTGGTATGTAGCTACTTCCTCGTAACGGGTTGTACTTGTTGATACGAAGTCGAACTCCTTCCACAGCAAGCAAAGCCCAGCTGCTACCCTTAAGCTGAGACTCCTCCATTTCAGTCACCAATTTCTTGAATTTCACTTCCATCGTTGACTCCAGATCAGTTTCCAGGAAAACAGCTTGATTCCGTGTTTTAAATGTTTTGTCACAGGTTTCTCCAATACTGTTAACAAATCGACACTCAGCCAGCAGATTAATTTTAACACTCTTATGAATGCTAAGCTCTTTATGCACAGCCCGGATTATACGTTGTTTTGCCTCTTGCAGATACATATTTAGGTCCTTAGCTGATTCGCATCGTATAAAATACGATTTCAATCGTCCTTCGAATGAAGTTTCGTATTCTTTCATATCACAGTCCTCCATTGTTGACAGTAACTGATGTTTAGTTGGCTCCAATCTTCTTTTCTTCTGAGGGCTGCTTATTTCACATATATCTTCGTGTCGCTGTCCCTTATAACAATCTTTGAAGGTTACATTACAATGTTTACATTTGAAGAGCTTCTTGCAGCTCATCTCGTGTCTTCTCTTGTCATAACCTCGGAGGAACTTCTTCCCACATTTTCCGCATGCATATCCAGTAGCGCTTGGAATAATATCCTTATACGCTGAGTTATTCATCTTTATTCTTGATGTAATAACGTATTAATCACTGATCAATGAAATGTAGACCTCTTCACCTTGACACCACTTTAGAAAGCTGATTATTCTTGGAGAGAACACGATGTTAACACCTCAAGGCTAATTAGCACAATGAAGTCCAATGCCCTAGATCACCATATTTATAGAGGGAGCACGAACCTTTTAGATCAATCATAAACTCGCTCCTAACCACCTGTATATGATCGCTCAACGTGTACTAACCCCCCAGCCATATAACCTCAAGTCTAGAGACAGGATGTTTATGACGTCACACCCAGAGACAGGATGTCTGGCAGCATCAAACACGTTTAAACTCGTCTCATAACTACCTGCTTATGCTGTCACACCAGCAAGAGAAGTATTCCCACACGCTCATTCAGACATATATTTCAAATTCAAGCCCACCACCACCATCACCACCTATTGTACCAAGGTTAATTCAAGCTGTATTATCACAATACTTAAAAGTAAACGCTTAAAAGGAAACCTAGAAGATTTTCCCCCTTATTTACTTAATTATTTCATGTTTTTATTCCCTTTTCAATTCTTCCTTTCCATCTTCTCACAGAAAGACCATTACATTTCACTACAATCATGAGAAAAGCAATTTTTCCAGAGTTACACAGATTCTAAGCTCCTAAATCGAACCCGGTAATACTTTTAATAAATGTATTTTAGCTCCCCAATATCAGCATCTACCATTTAATCTTTACTCGAACCTGATATGATCCATAAGCTTGAAGATATATGAAATCACCCTTCAGGATTCGATCTGAGTACTTTAAAGTAATATTTGTCACGATAACGATATTTAAGGACTAGATACTCTGTTTGCGTTTACCTTGACATGTTTATCTAAATTAAATTACGAGTTATTAAATTTTTGCAAGTAAATTTCATTGAATCGGTATTCGAACCCAGAACACCAGGAACAAGATAATTTATAATATTAGTCTGACATGTTAAACAAAGTTGTATGCAGTTACATCATCGATCTAAGTGATATATTCTAGTGTGCAGAGGAAAATTAAGAAAGTCATTAAAAAATCGGGAATCGAACCAAGCACAACTGATTGGCAATTATATACAGCATTAATCACCCAGTACAGAACCTATCAATCATGCTTTGCTGCACTCCTCTACCTCACTTAGTTCCCGAGATAATGAAAATTTAAAAATTAAGGATCGAACCCAGGACGTCAGGTATCTAATTACACATTTACAAGATACTACCTAATAACATAAACGCAATAAAGTTTATTTGGCGTCTTTATCTTAATTGGTTTAGGAATTATTAAATTTATAAGTAAATTCCATCGAATCAGTATTCGAACCCAGAACACCAAGTACAAAATAATTTATAATATGAGTTTGGTATGGTTAAAGGTGCTGTATGTAGTTACAGCATCAATCTAACTGATATTTTCTAGAGTATAGAGTAAAATTAAGGAAGTCATTAAAAAATCGGGATTCGAACTAGAGACAACCGATTAAAAATTATATACAGTATTAATTACCCATCATGGGAGCTATCAATCGTGCTTTGGTCCATTCCTCTAGCTTTCTTAGTTTCCGAGATAATAAAGTTTTTAAAATTAAGAATCGAACCCAGGACACCAGGTACCAAAATATACATCCACAAGAAACTACCTAATGACATTAATGTAATAAAGTTTATTTGGCGTCTTTATCTTAATTAGTCTCCGAGTTATTAGAAGATGAATTTGCATTCACTCCTAGGATTCGAACCCAGGCATCCCGGTCAACTTGGAACAAGGTCCTGATGACGCGGCGCATTCCAAAGAATTGATTAGTTTTTATCCCATTGTTCTATCTCTTTTCATTCAGGAGATATAAGCGATTAAACAGTAGAGATAATATGGGCGGAGCTTGCCGGCATAGATCAAAAGAACTTTATCAGATGTCGGCATCTCTCTGTGCGCTCAAACATACATATTATCTCTACTGTTTAATCGCTTATATCTCCTGAATGAAAAGAGATAGAACAATGGGATAAAAACTAATCAATTCTTTGGAATGCGCCGCGTCATTAGGACCTTGTTCCAAGTTGACCGGGATGCCTGGGTTCGAATCCTAGGAGTGAATGCAAATTCATCTTCTAATAACTCGGAGACTAATTAAGATAAAGACGCCAAATAAACTTTATTACATTAATGTCATTAGGTAGTTTCTTGTGGATGTATATTTTGGTACCTGGTGTCCTGGGTTCGATTCTTAATTTTAAAAACTTTATTATCTCGGAAACTAAGAAAGCTAGAGGAATGGACCAAAGCATGATTGATAGCTCCCATGATGGGTAATTAATACTGTATATAATTTTTAATCGGTTGTCTCTAGTTCGAATCCCGATTTTTTAATGACTTCCTTAATTTTACTCTATACTCTAGAAAATATCAGTTAGATTGATGCTGTAACTACATACAGCACCTTTAACCATACCAAACTCATATTATAAATTATTTTGTACTTGGTGTTCTGGGTTCGAATACTGATTCGATGGAATTTACTTATAAATTTAATAATTCCTAAACCAATTAAGATAAAGACGCCAAATAAACTTTATTGCGTTTATGTTATTAGGTAGTATCTTGTAAATGTGTAATTAGATACCTGACGTCCTGGGTTCGATCCTTAATTTTTAAATTTTCATTATCTCGGGAACTAAGTGAGGTAGAGGAGTGCAGCAAAGCATGATTGATAGGTTCTGTACTGGGTGATTAATGCTGTATATAATTGCCAATCAGTTGTGCTTGGTTCGATTCCCGATTTTTTAATGACTTTCTTAATTTTCCTCTGCACACTAGAATATATCACTTAGATCGATGATGTAACTGCATACAACTTTGTTTAACATGTCAGACTAATATTATAAATTATCTTGTTCCTGGTGTTCTGGGTTCGAATACCGATTCAATGAAATTTACTTGCAAAAATTTAATAACTCGTAATTTAATTTAGATAAACATGTCAAGGTAAACGCAAACAGAGTATCTAGTCCTTAAATATCGTTATCGTGACAAATATTACTTTAAAGTACTCAGATCGAATCCTGAAGGGTGATTTCATATATCTTCAAGCTTATGGATCATATCAGGTTCGAGTAAAGATTAAATGGTAGATGCTGATATTGGGGAGCTAAAATACATTTATTAAAAGTATTACCGGGTTCGATTTAGAAGCTTAGAATCTGTGTAACTCTGGAAAAATTGCTTTTCTCATGATTGTAGTGAAATGTAATGGTCTTTCTGTGAGAAGATGGAAAGGAAGAATTGAAAAGGGAATAAAAACATGAAATAATTAAGTAAATAAGGGGGAAAATCTTCTAGGTTTCCTTTTAAGCGTTTACTTTTAAGTATTGTGATAATACAGCTTGAATTAACCTTGGTACAATAGGTGGTGATGGTGGTGGTGGGCTTGAATTTGAAATATATGTCTGAATGAGCGTGTGGGAATACTTCTCTTGCTGGTGTGACAGCATAAGCAGGTAGTTATGAGACGAGTTTAAACGTGTTTGATGCTACCAGACATCCTGTCTCTGGGTGTGACGTCATAAACATCCTGTCTCTAGACTTGAGGTTATATGGCTGGGGGGTTAGTACACGTTGAGCGATCATATACAGGTGGTTAGGAGCGAGTTTATGATTGATCTAAAAGGTTCGTGCTCCCTCTATAAATATGGTGATCTAGGGCATTGGACTTCATTGTGCTAATTAGCCTTGAGGTGTTAACATCGTGTTCTCTCCAAGAATAATCAGCTTTCTAAAGTGGTGTCAAGGTGAAGAGGTCTACATTTCATTGATCAGTGATTAATACGTTATTACATCAAGAATAAAGATGAATAACTCAGCGTATAAGGATATTATTCCAAGCGCTACTGGATATGCATGCGGAAAATGTGGGAAGAAGTTCCTCCGAGGTTATGACAAGAGAAGACACGAGATGAGCTGCAAGAAGCTCTTCAAATGTAAACATTGTAATGTAACCTTCAAAGATTGTTATAAGGGACAGCGACACGAAGATATATGTGAAATAAGCAGCCCTCAGAAGAAAAGAAGATTGGAGCCAACTAAACATCAGTTACTGTCAACAATGGAGGACTGTGATATGAAAGAATACGAAACTTCATTCGAAGGACGATTGAAATCGTATTTTATACGATGCGAATCAGCTAAGGACCTAAATATGTATCTGCAAGAGGCAAAACAACGTATAATCCGGGCTGTGCATAAAGAGCTTAGCATTCATAAGAGTGTTAAAATTAATCTGCTGGCTGAGTGTCGATTTGTTAACAGTATTGGAGAAACCTGTGACAAAACATTTAAAACACGGAATCAAGCTGTTTTCCTGGAAACTGATCTGGAGTCAACGATGGAAGTGAAATTCAAGAAATTGGTGACTGAAATGGAGGAGTCTCAGCTTAAGGGTAGCAGCTGGGCTTTGCTTGCTGTGGAAGGAGTTCGACTTCGTATCAACAAGTACAACCCGTTACGAGGAAGTAGCTACATACCACTACCGTCATCTGTCGGAGCTAAAGAAGCGTGTATAAACATTCAGAACTTTACCGACGATAAATGTTTCATGTACTCTGTATTAGCTAAATTCATAGGGAAGGATGCGCAACGTGTGAGCAAATACAAACAACTTCAAGACAAGTACGACTTCAGCTGTGTTTCCTACCCTACTCCACTTTCTCAAATACCTAAATTTGAGAAGTTTAACAATATGTCTATTAACGTTTTCGGGCTGGATGAGAAGCATGAAGTGTATCCAATAAAGGTTGCTGACATTGAACTACCTGAACATCGCGACCTGCTACTATTGAATGATAGCAGCGGAAAACATCACTACGTGTATATAAGGAATTTTGAGAAACTCGTTCGACGCCAGAAAACTAACCATAATGGACAGGTTTATACTTGTAAGCGCTGCTTTACACATTTTGATGATCGATATGGACGAAGTGGACAGGAAAAACTGCAAGAACATGCAGCCGTCTGTATTCAACATGGTGTTGCGAGGGTAGTTATGCCTACCAAGGAGAAATCAATTGTACAGTTTAAAAATGTTGAGAGGATGCTGAAAGTACCTTATGTCATCTATGCTGATTTTGAGAGTATTCTCACTCCATGCCATACGTGTACACCCAATCCTGAAACTTCCTATACAACACCTTATCAAGAGCACACACCAATGAGCTTCTGTGTTTACGTGAAACCTACATCCAGTGTTGAACATCTCGAAACTGATCTTCCTAAGCATCCCTATGTGTATCGTGGTGCTGATGCTGCTCAGACGTTTATGCTGTACCTTACATCTCTTGCAAAAATGATTGGTAATATATACAAATCTGCTAAGCCTCTGAAACTTACGGATCAACAGCAAAAGGATTTCGAGTCTTCTACGACATGCTACTTGTGTAGAAAACCCTTTACAGAAGAGAATTATAAAGTACGCGACCATGATCACATCAGCGGTGAATATCGTGGAAGTCTTCATAATGAATGTAATTTAGCCTGTAAAACACCTAAATATATACCAGTCTTCATGCATAACCTTAGCGGATATGACTCTCATTTCATTGTTAAGGAGCTGGGTTGTACAAGTGAACGTGTGGAGGTAATTCCTAACTCTGAAGAAAGCTATATCTCATTCACCAAGTATGTAGGAGATATAAAGCTTCGATTTGTGGATAGCTTCCGATTCCTCAGTACAAGCTTGGATAAGTTGGTAAAAAATCTAACCTCGTATCCTGAAACGCTAAAGTACTTTGGAGAAGACAAATTGAAGTTGATGACCCGTAAGGGTGTATTTCCATATGATTTTGTTACGTCATGGGATGCCCTGAACGAGACCTGCTTGCCTCCTAAGGACTCCTTCTACAATAGATTAAATGAAGAAGAAATTACTGATGCTGACTACGATCATGCTAGAAATGTATGGGAGCTGTTTAATGTGAGAAACCTGGGAGAGTACAGCGATCTCTACTTAACTTCGGATGTACTTCTTCTAGCTGACGTCTTTGAGACGTTCAGAGAGCAAACCCTTAAAACACACAAAGTTGATCCTGCCCATTATTTTACCTCTCCAGGTCTTACATGGGACGCCATGTTGCTGTATACTGGAATTAAGCTGGAACTGTTACAAGATTATGATCAACTACTCATGGTGGAATCAGGTATAAGAGGAGGTTTATGCCAAGTTTCTCATCGGTATGCTGAGGCTAATAACACTTATATGGAGAAGTTTGATCCTACGAGACCAACCCAATTTATCACATACGAGGACGCAAATAACCAATATGGGTGGGCAATGTGTCACGCCCTTCCTTTTGGTGGATTTCAGTGGGTGTCACCTGAAGAAATCAACTTAGAAACACTACAAGAAGATGATCCTCATGGGTACATATTAGAAGTCGACATCGAGTATCCTGCAGAACTTCACGATCTACACAACGATCTACCTTTCCTGCCAGAGTGTATGAAACCATTGGAATCATCTACAAAGAAACTGATACCTCATCTTGGACCTCGAAAGAAGTATGTAGTGCATTACATGGCTTTGAAGCAAGCTCTTAGTCATGGACTACGACTAACAAAAATCCATCGTGTGCTACAATTCCGACAGTCTCAGTGGTTGAAACCTTATGTGGAATTTAACAACAGGCTACGACAACAAGCTGCAAATGATTTCGAGAAGGATCTCTACAAACTCTTTAACAACGCTATGTTTGGAAAAACTATGGAGAACCTGCGTAACCGTATGGATATACGACTGGTGACCAATGAAAAAACTCTAGAGAAGCTGATCGCCAAGCCTACGTTTATCGACAGGACGATATATGCTGATAATCTAGCTGCTGTACATATGGCCTCTCGTCAGATTGTATTCAACAAGCCTATATACATTGGTATGAGTGTGTTGGACATCTCCAAGACATTAATGTATAACTATCATTACGACGTTTTGTTGCCTTATTATGGAGCTGAAAACCTGAAGCTTATGTATATGGACACTGATTCGTTCATTCATCGTGTAACAACTGAAGATGTGTACCAGGACAAGCTACGTTTTCTTGAACATCTCGATACAGCTGATTACCCTGCCAACCATATATGTTACTCTACTCAGAACAAGAAGGTATTGGGAAAATTTAAAGATGAGGCTAACAGCAAAATCATCCTACGCTTTGTTGGACTACGTCCTAAGATGTATGCCTTAGATATTCAAGGGTCAATGATAAAAAAGATTAAAGGTATAAAACGTAGCGCTATTAAGCAGTATATTTCGTTTGACAGCTATACAGACTGTCTTAAAACCTGTGAAATCATCAGAACACCTATGAATCTGATCCTATCACGAAAGCATGCTCTTGCTACAGTGCAAGTGAATAAAATTGCATTGACTCCGTTTGATGATAAAAGAATTATTGCTGAGGATGGGATAACGACATATGCGTATGGACATTACGCCATTACAAACAGTGCTTAAAAGAATGTAAGTTAAAGATAAAGATTTTCTCGTGAGTCTACAATCTTAAAAAGAAGGTTATCTGTGTGCTGTATATGCAGATAGCTGACGCCTGATGAAGAAAGAAGAAGATGGAAGGGAAGGTGGTAACCCTGCCATTAGGAGCAATCCTAGTGCTAGTCTCAAGCCTAGATAAAAGGGGAGAGACATCTATAACGAACTGAAATAAAGGTATGTTGACGCAAAGCTTTTCAGTTTGTAAACCATATACAGTTTATCCCTCTCTGCATCGTACAATAACTGTTTAACATATAAAAATTTGTAAGATTTAGAAAAAAGTATATAAATTGTTGTAACGCTGGATGAGAAAAGTTTTATAATCGAATTACTCTCTATATTACCATGAGTACCTGTGATACCAGTTGAATTGCCTGTTAAAATGACTTAAATACCTGTGATACTACTCGAATCAAGTGAAATTACATTAACTAGCTCAGATACGAATTCCTACTCTAAATTAGTACGAACACCTGTGATACTATCAGAATTATGTGTTAAAATGACTCAAATACCATTGATACAACCTGAATCAGCTGCATTTACCTTAAATAGCCGTGATACAAATCTCTGATAGAAATTATTACGAGCATCTGTGAAACTATGCTGATTATCCAAATACTTATGATATTACCTGAACTATCTGTAAAATACGAAACTAGGCTATAACCAACCCCTGGAACCTACCCTCCTGTAATGCTTGCTTAATTACTCTAAGCAGCTATGTTACTTGAATTATCCTAAATACCTACGATACCCTCTGAAATACGAAACTATGCTATACCCAACCCTGGAATCTAGCCTCCTGTGATACTACCTGAATTAGCCTAAATACCTACGATACTAGCTGAATTAGCTGTGAAATCATGCATAGCTATGATGCAGTTAGCCTCTGGAATCTAGCCTCCTGTGATACTAGCTGAATTAGCTTAAATGCTCACGATACTAGCTGAATTGGCTATGAAAATGATTTAAATACCTACGATACTAGCTGAATTAGCTGTGAAATCATGCATAGCTATGATGCAGTTAGCCTCTGGAATCTAGCCTCCTGTGATACTAGCTGAATTAGCTTAAATGCTCACGATACTAGCTGAATTGGCTATGAAAATGATTTAAATACCTGTGATACTATCCGAATCATGTGAAATTACTTTAACTAGCTCTGATACGAATTCCTGCTCTAAATTAGCACGAGCACCTGTGATACTATCTGAATTACCTGTTAAGATGACTCAAATACCATTGATACAACCTGAATCATCTGCATTTACCTTAAATAGCTGTGATACAAATCTCTGATCGAAATTATCAATAATATCTGTGAAGCTCTGTCGATTACCTCAAATACTTACGATATTACCTGAACTATCTGTGAAATACGAAGCTAGGTTATAACCAACCCCTGGAACCTACCCTCCTGTAATGCTTGCTTAATTACTCTAAACACCTATGTTACTTGAATTATCCTAAATACCTACGATACCCTCTGAAATACGAAACTATGCTATACCCAACCCTGGAATCTAGCCTCCTGTGATACTTGCTTAATTACTCTAAACACCTATGTTACTTGAATTATCCTAAATACCTACGATACCCTCTGAATTACCTGTGAAATATGAAACTATGCTATACCCAACCCTGGAATCTAGCCTCCTGTGATACTAGCTGAATTAGCCTAAATACCTACGATACTAGCTGAATTACCTGTGAAATACGACACTAAGCTATACCCAACCCTAGAATCTATCCTCTTGTGATACTAGCTGAATTAGTCTAAATACCTACGATACTAGCTGAATTATCTGTGAAATTATGCAGAGCCATGATGCAGTTAGCCTCTGGAATCTATTCTGTGTTACTAGATGAATTAGCCTAAATACATACGATACTAGCTGAATTACATGTGAAATCATACACTGCTATGATGCAGTCAACCTCTTGCAATACTAGCTGAATTACTTACCTGTTAGTGTTAGTGGGTTAGCTTTTCCCGTTGCAGGTCACCTTTTTACCTTTATGGCTCACCTTTTTCCCTTTGCTGGTCACATTTTTCCCTTTGCTGGTCGCCTTTTTCCCTTTGCTGGTCACGTTTTTCCCTTTGCTAGTCAACTTTTTCCCTTTGTGGACCTCCTTTTTCCCTGAGCAGTCACCTTTTTCCCCTGAACGAGTCACCTTTTCCCTGAATAGGTTACGTGATGGGTATGTCTAGAACATTGACATGAAACAGTTTTCCACTAAGTTCACGTCTAAAGTCGCTTTCAAGTCTAGCACCTCATATTCCCTATCTCTCCTGTATATAAGTCCATATTCCTACTGCTACACTACCTGTCTAGCCTAACACCTCTCCTCCTGTTCCTATACCTCTCATATAAACCATACTCTACTCCTCTAGCTCTGTCTAGCCTAACGCCTCTCTCGTTTACCTATGACTCTCACATAAACCATACTCTGCTCCTCGACCTCTGTCTAGTCTAACTCCTCTCCTCGTTTTCCTATACCTCTCATATAAACTATACTCTACTCCTCAACCTCTGACTAGTCTAGCACCCCTCTTCCTGTTCCTATACTTCTCATACATATAAACGCATACTCTAAACCTCTGTCTAGTCTAACACCACTCCCCGTATCCCCTACCTCTCAAAAGCTCATTCCCTCCTGCCCCCCTCTAGCTGAGTATCACTCCTTGGTTTCCTATCTAACCTAACTTTAACACCTGTCTATCCTAGCATAGGATCTCTCTCCGTTTTCTCGTCTCTCCTTATAAACACAAACTCAATTCTCCTAACCTAATACCTCTCCTCGTTTTCCTATACTTCTCATATAAACCATACTCTACTCCTCGACTTCTGTCTAGCCTAACACCTTTCCTCGTTTTCCTATATCTCTCATATAAACCATGCACTACGTTTCAAGCCCTGTCTAGCCTAACACATCTCCGCGTTTTCCTATACCGCTCATATAAACCATACATTACTCAGCCTCTGTCTAGCCTAGCACTTCTCCTCATATTCCTCTACCTCTCTCATATAAAGCGCACTCTCCCTCCTACCACTGTCTAGCCTAGCGTCAGTCCTCGTATTCCCTATCTCCCCCATATAAACGCATTTTCCACCTTGAACCGTCGCATCTAGCCTCGTTTTCCCTATCCTTTCCCATATAAACGCAAAAAACTGCGCCAGCTCTCTCCTATATATCCTACTCTAATGGCTTTTCTTTGCAATTTAAATACTAATTTCGCCCCAGCAGAATTACCCCAAAAAGGATTCCATATTGTAGAAGCGAGTGGAAAAGGGTGTAGTATACTTAAGTATATGCTTTCTATTAATCGTGGAATTAAGTTTACGAAAGATAAAGAACTCTTAGATAATTTCTTACAAAGTTGTTCTGTATGAACATTCCAAGCAAGTTTCTCGTCCAATATATTACTAATAATTCAGATAATAAATAATAATTTCAGTTTATCATGATTTGTGTGAACCATTGTTGTGCCTCATTAAATACCTCTTAGTTTATGGAGATTGATTTAGCTAGATCAGCTCCACTTGTTAATAATGTTGTCTCATCAGCATAAAGAACAGTTCTATGTGATAAATAATTTATGAATATTATAATACAAAAAAAGGTCTCAATACTGAACCCTGTGGGGCACTTATACCAACTTTTCACATTTTTATTATTTTTTATTATTTATCGGAAAAGTCTGATGACGATTACCAAGATAGGGCTAATAAGATTAACTCGTCTTTTATAATGCCATACTGTTATAATTTTGAGACCAATATGTTATGTGGGACAGTGTCAAAGGCTTTACTTAGATCTAACAAGGTAGCACTTACATAATTATGTGCTTCTAATCCATTTAATATTCGTAAAATAATTGATTCAATAGCTTTATTCTAGAAAATCCTTCACCCCAAACTACCCTTTACATAAAACATCTTTCGAAATTTTTAATTTTCTAAAAAAATGGCTGTAACGATGTTAATTAAAATACCACATATTAAAGTTATTCATGACAAACTGTATGTCTTATATTTTCTGGGAATAGCCTGTAAGTCCACTTCATTCGGAAGAAATTTTGTATAATCTTGTATAAGTGATAAACATTAAGCAACGGACCAAAACGTTCCACACAAAAAATGTAGATCCCTAAAATAAACAATTTATTTCAAATAACATTTTTTGTGGCATCAGCCATTTCCGAGATATCCGTTATTAATGGTTCGAATTGCTCAATACTTTTGTCATTCTTTTCAAGTCATTTCGATTTCAGTTCTTTCTCGAACTGCATGCAAAAGCATGGAATTTTAAAGCCAGTACATAGCGTCCAGTTCTTAAACATTTGACTATTGCTATTCCATTTATATCTGTAACCAAATGTGTAATGCAGCTATTTTCGGAAAGTTTTATTTCCATTAAAATGAAGAAAAGAAGAAAATTAACTTTCATAAGAATAATTTGTATACCTACCAATAAGCGCTGGAGGGTGGAGTGTCATGTGAATATATCACATCAGATTTTTATATAATGGAGATTTTTAAGTGGGGATATTATTACTGAAAATTGGGGCGGACTTTCCGAAATGTCCTCTAAACAACGCTCCATTTTACACATTGTATGTGTAGTGAAGATCAATGTGAAAATGCGGCGGTCTTGAAGTTTTCTACTGTTCTAGCATGGTGTGTTCAGACCATTTTGTTTCTAATCCGCATTATCACCGATAAGGCCAGTATTAAAGATAATCATACCTGTATAACGTGCATGCGAGAAGACTACAAAAACGCCGTTTTAGCATGATAGTATGGGCGTCGGATATATCTCCTAAATAGCCAGAGTCGAGGTGAGTGCCAGAATGGTATACGCGAATTCAAATTCGATGTCTCGCGACAGGCGAAAAAGCTAGTGGAATGAGCTTTAACATGTTTTTAACGACCAAAAATATGCCTATACACCAATTTAGAAAGAAATAAGGTCTATCCAGTTGCGTTACTTCCCTTGTAAGCAAAAAGCTTGACGTCATGATGTATTCACTTGACGGATTCTCTTCGAAGCATCCGATCCATGACCAGCCGGAGTATCAGGTCGAAACTCTTTCAAGTTTTGTCATAAAAAGGCTATTTGCGAAACACACTATCGTGTACTTTCTAAGTATTCACAACGCTCCCTGAGTTGCATGAGCGCTTAATTTGTCAAGGCTCATAGATCCAATTTATAAACTATTTCAAGGTTACAATTCTCCTTGAACAACAGAAATCTGGGTTTCCCTTTCTACTGTTTCAGTTGGTAACTTTCACAACGAGCTGCGGCATTTTTTCTCATATTACCAGATAACTACTTAAACGTAAATTGCTCTCGCGGTTATCAAAGGGCAACGAAATTATGCAAATGCTGGCCGTTTCGCTTTGTTTTCTTTTGCTTCCCTTTACCCCTGATTATCAACAGATAAAATGTTTAACTTCGACATTTCCTTACACCTTGATTCTTAGGGTCGCTACCTTGAAGTCAAAAGTCGGGTGGTATTTCATTGTATTTCATTTTACAAATTACACTTTAAATAGTTTGAATTAAAAATAAACTACAAATATCACATTAAACATTTCTAAAGGTGTTTAAACTATATTTATTTTAGTATGAACATGAAACCTTGTACAAATAATGAGACTGAGGCCTGAAACTTATAAACGTATTTATATGATGCGGTGTCCTTTAGAAGTTGCTTCTCATGTAAAGCACATTGATTAAATTCGAAAAAACCAGTATAGTTTATTTTAATTAGAAGTGCACTTTCCACGGATTTTATTTGAAGTTTGTGTCTTTCTTTTGTCCGTAAGTTTTTTCATTAAACGCTCGTTTTACATGCGCGTTACGGACAGGAACGAAGAACACAAATTTTAATATTTTAATAAGTCAGGGGCTGCATATTTGTTAAAACAAATTGTTAGAAAGCAAACCATTTGTTTGTTAGTAAATCTAAATTTAAATAGTTTAGAGGACCAATTGTAGAATTTTCAAGAAAGAGATAATACATGTTACTGATATTATCTGACGTAAAATCTTAAGACCTAATAATAACACTCGGCTTGTAATCCCAAATCAGAGATATAGGGACATTTTGACGTCCCGTCACACTGGTTACGATAAAATCACGACAGGTGGCAAATCTAGATTCTGGAAGTGCTGGGATGAAACAGACCAACACTTCCTAAACATACATTTAGGTGTTGAACGGACTAGCCGATGCTGAAGATGAAGGACGTCCAAGTTATTTTCTGCGACAGAACGCCTGTGTTTTCCTAGAGAGAACACATCATGTGATAAATTACCTTGTAGGTAATCCAAAAGTAAAGTATTTCAGCTCTAAGCCTTTCTCCATTATCTCTAATTCCCATGTGCACAGTTGAACACATTTGAAACGATACATTCTGTGTTCGATTGTAAGGAATGTAGAAATGCGCAATTTCTTTGAGGAATAGTTTGATAAACCAGTTTTTCAATCTAGCTGTGTTCTCACTGTTGTGAAAGCTTTGAGTACACTTGGAAACACTCATTGTTGAAGAACCTAGGGGTTTTTCCCCTCGCATCGCAGAAGCGATTCTCTCCAAGTTCTTTGCAGAGAATCCAGTTTCACGTGAATGCTGAGATCATTCTTTTTTTTTTTTTAAAGAAAGTGAAGTCATCATCACGTCGCGTCACGATGGTGACGCGACGTGTTACCTTTGCCCCCCCCCTCTCTCTCTCTCCCCCTTTTCTTTCTTACGATGTATCTGTGTTTATTAATATCGCTAGATACAATGTGACCAAATAGTATACGAACACAAAACCAGAGGTTTACAAAACATAGATTTAACAAAGGAGTCACAATTCTCCATGTAATCTTACAAGAAAACATTCAGTCGCAGTGATTCTGGCATGACACCTGTTTTCCAATGTAACTTAAGTTCGATTCCCAATATGTAATTTGCTCATTCTAGCCATTGTCTTTATGAAAAAGTTTAAGTACCTTGAGAAAAGGAATGGAAAGCAGTTCTTACAAAAGAAATAAAAATGTGTAAAGGAGCAAAATAGAAGTTCTTGGAAATTGAGAAAAGACCATGAGAACATAGATATTTGTATATGATTTTTAATTAATCAAGGCAGAAGAAAAGGCGTCCGCAAGGGGGATCCACCACTGAGGTGAATGTCCCCCTCAACTAAGCTTTTAAAAATAAAAAGGATTAAAAAGGCACTCATATTTTAAAATAAAATAATTCAAGTTGGAATCAACAACTTAGAAATTGTACAATACAAAAGAAATGTTTTTCTTTAAAATACCATCTTTGTACATTTCGCAACATATGAAAATTATTACTAACCACCATTTAAGGACACCATCAACATGGCTACAGTGGCAAGTAGCACACAGAATGAATAAAAATTGTTACCATTCAAATGGTATAAATATTGATTACAGCAAACAGGTATTACTTGGACCTTTTGTCACAATTAGCTTCTATTGTTTCTCTCAACTTGCTTCACCATGTTTGTACTGTTTTTATAGGATACACAATGGCTGACCGATTAACGTTGGTGCAACTAAGAAATGTAGCAAGCTTGATGGAAGTGTATAGTTAGCCGACTGTAGCAAGGTAGCGATTTGCACGTAACCCACCGTGCTGTTTTAACACTTCGTCGCATTTACCAAAAGTTTGTGGAAACTGCATCTTAAGTGAACTATCGAATGCAGAAATGCAGAACGCCTAAAATCAAGATGTGAAACCAACGTTGCCAATGTGCAACAAGCCGAACTCCAGAGTTCTTTGAAGTCAACCAGACGGTGCAGTTCTGAGACAAGAATTCAAGTATGGTGTATCTGAAACACGACCTTGGGATGCGGCCATACCACATCCAGTGTCGCATAAGCTTCAACAATGCGCAAAAACGTGTTAGGGTGGAATGCTGTCAGATTTTATCCGAAATTATGAAATCCAAAAACATTGTGAATGTAATGGCATACAGCGAATAAGTTACTCTTTCACACTAGTAGACTTGTCAACTCACCTAACGCAACGTGTGGGACACTGAAAATCGAGTCATTCGGGAACATGAACGTGACTCCAAAGAGGTGAATGTTTGTTGCGCTGTGACCACCGCTGGGGTAACTGTGGTCTGATACCCCAATAGTGGCTTCAGACGTGTACCTAAACAATATTGCAGCAGTATGCCATTGATGAATTACCACTACAAATCCGACTTGCAGAGTATTTCCAACCAGATTGCGCACCACCGCATTATGGCCGTACTGTTCGCGCCTACCTCAACCACGCATTGTCTGATCGATGGATTGGTCGCTCGTCTTCACAGTCCCCAGACTTGACACCCTGTAATTTCTGGTTTTGGAGTATGGTGAGGAAGCGTGTGTATAGCAGGAAAGTGCGTGACATCTATGACCAGTTACGGGATGTGATGTCATCAATTACCCAAGAAAACTGAATACGGGCCTGCTGTTAATCGCTGGTGTGTGTGTTGAACATGACAAACAGGTGGAGACCATCGAGTGAACTATCACATGTAAGCGGTAACATACGTAACTCTTGACTCATCCCAGGCTTAACATGTTTTAGTTTTAACGCCCTTTAACCAGGTAGATTATATCGGACAATGAATGAAGTGGGTGAAATTGTACTCAAATGAATCCGATGCCCATAAAACTTAGAGCTACCCAACATTCTGAAAGACTCCGGAAAAACCTTATCCGGGTAACTCGTCCTAACGAGATTCGAATTAAGGACCTCTTGAATGGAGGCAGACACGCTTATCCTATACCATAGAAGTGATCTAATCCTATTATAACGTTGTTCAACACAACTCACTTAAGCTATTCAGTTTTACGTTAAATAAGTGGTATTTGGATTAAGATGTCCCAATGTAATGAGGATGCTACAAACGGAAGTTATTCAACGTAGCATTGTGTGTTTCCGTTTTTTTTTCTTTCTTTTTCTCCATACTTTAAATTTTAATGAATCACCTGTTTT
Source organism: Deroplatys truncata (assembly GCA_030765065.1). Lineage (NCBI taxonomy): Eukaryota > Metazoa > Arthropoda > Insecta > Mantodea > Mantidae > Deroplatys > Deroplatys truncata. Next base: position 58,125,365 of record CM060981.1, read on the forward strand.
TAAAACTATGTTGTCCCTGGTCCAATTTTCTTTTTCCGCAAGCGCCCTAGAGAAAGAGGCAGGTCCAATAAATGTCGCGATCATGTCGTGTGGTTGGCAAGTTGACAATGTTTAGACGAGATTGCCACGTAACCGACCACAAGTCAAAGGCGGAACAGAAGTGTATCAATTACAAATGCATCATGAAAGAAGTTTATTCTACAGTTGCGAAGTTTAAAGCTGTAACTTGGACGCGAAGCTTTGAAAGCTCTCCACCTTACCGCAACGAATCCAGCAAACGACAATCGCCAAAGGCACACAAAATAATTAATAAGATGGTCAGCCTCACAATGTCGTAAGTGGAAAATGGATACTTTAAAAAAAAATATAACTTGTGTGTCACATTCACACTACTTTCTGTACCCACTATGGTTTATTTTTATGCAACTACTACAGACTATTCTTACTAAAGCTTATTTTTCTACCTAATCCATGTTAATCGAAATAAATATTTGCAGAAATAGTTTCATTACACGTCTGTAGGTGCGAGGGGGATAGGGGAAACCGAATTCACAGCCAGATGTTTAAACACTAATCCGTATATGCTGGCCTATAAATGCCATGCTCTCTCCATGACATCGCGAGAAACAGCTGAATAGCGACAGCACTTGGAGCAAATGACAAAGCGATGAAAATTTCAGAGTAACGGATATCTCCAAAGCGGCTAATGCTACAGAAAAAGCTGTTTGAAATAAATTATGTATTTCATTACACAAAACTATACGAATGCCTTCTAATGAAGAGGACTTCACAGATTATTCCATGAAATTTACGTTTTATTTGGCATTTAAGTATCTTAAATATGCGATATTTTAAACAAACTCGTTAAAGAATCATTTTTGATAAAATGAAAAATAACGAAAAAAAGATTCCATGGAGTGGGGAGGATTTTCTTGAAAATCTTTGTGTCGCATCTTTGGAGTATACTGAACTTAAGTACCAAATGCGGACTTTTCGTTTTTGAGTTATGCTGTTCGCAAACAAACAAGTGCACGCACACACGCACACACACACACACACACACACACACACACACACACACACACACACACACACGCATTCATATGGACATTTTTCCAAAAATGCTTCTTTGGTTTCAGGGGGCTCCGAAACATGTGCCCATTTTCGGGTAAAATCTTAACATCGAATTTTTGGGTAGAATACACATGCTCTACTTACTGTAAGTACGTGGCAGAGAAAGTTGTTTTTGCCAAAATCTCTCCTTACGATACATCTAAACTGAAAAGAGCGCTGGACAATTAGGTTTACTGTGCGAAAGAAATTTCAGGAATTATTGGCAAAGTTAGGCTTTAAATTGTCTTTTCGTGCTGTATCATTTGCAGAATAATCGCTGGGTATCTCATGTTAATATTTCTCCCTCCATGTCGAGTGTGATTCCTGCTCACCTAGAGTTTCTAAACAGGCGGCAAATGCTTAATTCTGATATAGCTGCAAACTCTGTCCTGGACTCTTTTGAGCTGCGTGCAAGCGGAACCAATTTTATACATGTTAAATTTTCCTCTGGTTTTATTCACGGCCAGAAAGTATCTCTATTCTAAGGCAGGATCGTTGTTTAGATAATGTGGGCCAAGGTTAAATGAACGGAAACGGTATGCCTGGATGATGACGGATAAAGCAGAAGCATCCATTGGGAAAACTGGTTTTTTACTTTCTCGGCTACTTACCTACATTAAGTACAGGAAGTATTATATTCCACCAAAAAATTCGATATCGAGATTTCACTGCTAAAACAGTTTCGAGGTCCCATGAATAATTTTTTTTAAAAAAAAGAGCATTTTTAGAAAAAGGACCGCGCGCGCATGTATGTCTCTCTGAGCAGCACAACTAAAAAAATATGTTACACTCACATGACTTTCTCTACTCTTGTACAAACTATTTTTACAAACTCTTATTCTCCATCTATTTCATATTAATCGAGATAAACATTTGCAGAAACGATATTTCGACATGCAAACAGAACTACATTTTACACATAGCGACCAGTTCTAAAAATATTTGACTTTCGCTTAAGGCCTACTATGTTCCCCTTGTTTTGTATTTGCAAGGGCAATATAGAAATACAGTAACCTTTAAGCATAGACACATCTCTTAATAGCTGGTTGCTAGGTGCAGCACCATTCTCTTTGCCACAGATTAATGCTCTTTGCAGATCCAAGACAAAAAACTGAATAACGAATTCCCATTTGAGAAAAAAAGTATTGAAAATTTAAGGAAATAACAAGCAATATCTCGAAAATGGTTCACTCAAAAAAAATGTATGACATAAATTGTGTATTTTAACGCGATCTACATGTTTTGTGTAGTAAAATTTTGTCTATCTCTTATGGTTTACCAGTTATGCAAAAGTCGTTCACATTGAAGAATACTTTTGGAGACATTCCCAGAAAATTCAAGATATACATTTTATTTGTCATGAAAATGTCTTAAACATATGACATTTTAATCCAAATCGTGGGAGCCATTTTTGAGAAAATTAAAATTTTCGAAAAATGTTCCATGTAAAGGGTAATCTGGGGTGGGTGGATTTTCTTGAAAACCTTCGTGTCGCATCTCTAGAAGATACTGAACCTAAATACCAAGTTTGGTGTTTATCCGACTGTTCGTTTCTGAGTTATGCTGTTCACAGACACACACGGACATGTCTCCAAAAATGCTTTTTTTTTGGATTCAGGGGGTCTCATAACATATTTCCGGTGAAATCTCGGTATCGAATTTTTGGGTGCAATACAATACTTCCCCTACTTACTATACGTAGTAGAGAAAGGAAAAAAAGGAATAATGAATTCAAATTTGAGAAAAAACTATGAGCTTTGGAAAACTCCTAATAACAAGGAATATCTCGGAAATTGTTCGCTCAACAAAAAAACGTATGACATAAATTTTGTGTTTTAACGAGATCTACATTTTTTGTGTAGTTAAATTTTGTCTATGCATTTTTTGTTGAGTGAACCATTTTCGAGATATTGCTTGTTATTCCCTTAAATTTTTCAATACTTATTTTCTCAAATGGGAATTCGTTATTCATTTTTTTGTCTTGGATATGCAAAGAGTATTAATATGTGGCAAAGAGAATGGTGCTGCACCTAGCAACCAGCTATTAAGATATATGTCGATGCTTACAGGCTACTGCATTTCTATATTGCCCTTGCAATTACAAAACAAGGGAAACATAGTATGTCTTAAGCGATAATCAAATATTTTTAGAACTAGTCCCTATGTGTAAAATGTAATTCTCTTTGCATGTCAAAAGATCGTTTCTGCAAATGTTTATCTCGATTAATATGAAATAGATGGAGAATAAGAGTTTGTAAAAATAGTTTGTACAAGAGCAGAGAAAGTCATGCGAGTGTAACACATCAGATTTTTCATTTTTTTTATGTCCTGGACATACAAAGAGAATGGAATGTGCCACATAGCAACCAGCTCTTAAAAGATTTGACTATCGCTTAAATACTACCATATTCCCCTTGCATCTACAAGAAAATTAGCAATAAGATTAACATCTCGATTAACATGAAGCATACGGAGAATAAGCGTTTGTAAAAATAGTTCGTACAAGAGTAGAGAAAGTCATGTGAGTGTAACACATCAGGATTTTTTTTTTTGTCCTAGACATGCAAAGAGAACGGAATGTTCTACATAGGAACCAGCTTTTTAAAAGATTTGACTGTCGTTTAAAGCCTTCCATATTCCCCTCGCACCTATAAGAAAATTAGCAATACGATAGTTTCTGCAAATGTTTATCTCTATTAACATGAAGTAGATGGAGTATAAGCGGTAAATGTACAAGAGTAGAGAAAGTCATGTGAGTTCAACACATTTTTTTTTACTTTCTCTACTACGTATAGTAAGTAGGGGAAGTATTGCATTCCACCCAAAAATTCGATATCGAGATTTCACCGGAAATACATGTTTTGAGACCTCCTGAATCCAAAAAAAGCATTTTTGGAAACATGTCCGTGTGTGTGTGTGTGTGTGTGTGTGTGTGTGTGTGAACAGCATAACTCAAAAACGAACAGTCGGATAAACACCAAACTTGGTATTTAGGTTCAGTATCTTCCAGGGATGCGACACGAAGGTTTTCAAGAAAATCCCCCCACCCCAGACTACCCTTTACATGGAACATTTTTCGAAAATTTTAATTTTCTCAAAAATGGCTCTAACGATTTTGATGAAAATATCATATGTTTAAGATAATGTCATGAGAAATGAAATGTATATCTCGAATTTTCTGGGAATGTCTCCAAAAGCATTCTTCATTGTGAACGACTTTTGCATAACTGGTAAACCATAAGAGATAGACAGAATTTTACTACACAAAAAATGTAGATCGCGTTAAAATACACAACTTATGTCATATACATTTCTTTTGTTGAGTGAACCGTTTTCGAGATATTGCTTGTTATTTCCTTAAATTTTCCAATACTTATACTTTTTCTCAAATTCGTTATTCATTTTTTTATGTCCTGGACATGCAAAGAGAATGGAATGCGCCACATAGTAACCAGCGTTAAAATATTTGACTATCGCTTAAAACCTACCATATTCCCCTTGCATCTACAAGAAAATTATCAATAAGTTTGACATCTCGATATCTCCATTAACATGAAGCATATGGAGAATAAGCGTTTGTAAAAATAGTTTGTACAAGAGTAGAGAAAGTCATGTGAGTGTAACACATCAGATTTTTTAATTTATAAATGCACCTCTCTGTCTTTACTAGAAGTCATACTTTTCAAACGATGTACTTCTCTCCAAAATAAAGCAATTTAAACGTTTGTAACTCTGCATTCTTTATAGGAGGTAAGTGGAAATGTTATGCAACAGAATTTAGATATGGCCGTTCATTCCCTTTTGCATTCCTGGAAATACTACGGTTTTCCTTATTCCGTTACTGAGATTTAAACATTTGTTAAAAATTATGAGATGAATAAACAAAAACCCCTTCGCGGGAAATTAAAACTGTGTTATTATAACAATGTATGGGATAGTTATAACAGTATATCTTTGGAGGTACGAACCTTTGGCTAAGACACTGCATAACATTTGGCCTCTCTCCTTCAGGCAGCCTCAACCTATTTCACGCTTATAAAACTACGTGATATTCATAGGACTCGAAAGTTCCGGTTCGTGAATTTCTGGAGCATTTCCGCTCGCTCAGTTTCACAGGAAATGACTGCGGGTTTTTGCCTTTTCGCGTTAATTGTACATTGGAAATTTCATTATACATAAGTGTGGATTACATTATTTTAAAATCTTCTTTATATTTCATAATACCGCACCAAAATAAAACAACAATAGCCCTATATGGCGATTGGTTGAAAGTAGCCGACAGAACATTCTGTTTAGAGCTCTGAATATTAAATCTAAAACATCGCGAAGTGAAGTTTTTTCGTCTCTTACGTTTTTGGAGTAATTATAGCGAAATACTGATTTTATCCAATAATGATTAGGAACTTTAAAACACGTAACTATAATCATCTATCCTGTTAAGAATAAGAGTAGCTAATTTTAGCCTAATGTCCTTGACATGGTTTTCAGCAGTGCTACCAAACGTTTTATTCTTTTCCCTTTTATCTTTAATTTCTATAGTAATATTGGGGACTATGACTTGAGAAACAAGCTCGAATTCTACGTTTCATCAATGTTTTTAATGTTGATTTTTTTGCATGTTTAGTATGACACACAATGTTTGACTCCTACATTCTTACTTCCAGGCTCCGTGGAGCATAGGGAATGATTCTGATGAGAAAAATGACTCCGTTCCAGCTGGGAATCGAACTCAGGACCTCTGAGTTGAGAAGCCAGAACGCTGGCCACTCGACAACAGAGGCAGTCGCTACAAAACATTTCACTGCATTTTTTGGATGCTGAAACTTCCTTCTCAGTAGTTATTCCATCAACGTTTATTATTATTATTTCATTCTATATAACCTGTAACTTAAATGGTATTCAGAGGCTTTGGCTTGAGAAACTACTGCTAAACTCATTGACTGGGCCTTTTTTAAACATTGGGTTTTACTAACTTTTATCACGAAACACACTCACGTTCCCTGTTTCAGACTCTGTGAATGCCAAGAAAAATCTCCTCCCCTCCAAAGAGCTTGGAAAAAAAATGTGTTTTATTTATGGACGCTCTTTAACTACTAGGGTTCTTGGCGTCCCATTCTTTATCAGGCTTGAGGTTCTTTTACGTGTCATAAGTCTACGACACGGGACCAACGCTTAACTTCCCTTCCAACTTATATGGTAGAGCACATTGCGGTCAACTGTAGCCACAGCAGCACGGATTCGATTCATCACTTCATGAAGCTCAACTGGTTGGTACATAAACTTGATCTATAACAAACTCCCACAAAAAGAAATCACAGGGCGACCGGGGAGGACAAAGGAGAAGACAATGATCGTTGAGGGAGTTGCACTGCAAGATGGTGGTGGAGCCCCATCTTGCTGAAATAAAAACATTGGTTTATGTTCAAGTAACTGAGACATCAACCACTGCGTCAGCATGTCTAGAAAAGATAGACACGTGTTTTCAGCAATAGAGAGAATGATCCGTACACATTATCAGAAGGCACTGCACAAAACACATTGCCTTTTGGTGAATCCCGTATTGTTCCAAAACCACACAGGGGCTTTCCGTCCCCAACACTCGAACATTATGTCTGTTCACTTTGCCACTCAAATGAAAAGTTGCTCGTCACTGAAGATCAATTTATTACGTCATCTGTCTTCGTCCGCTTAACAATTAGCGGAATTCATTGCAGAATTCATGGCGTCGAGTCTTTCGAGAAGACTTGATGCAGTTGTAAACGATGTGGTTTCATTTTAGGACGTTTACGTTGTACTTTCCATACAGTTCGCTATGGTAACCCGAGAGCTTGCATGCACAGTCGATTTTTTCGGACTTGCACGTAAGCTTCTCTTACGCGCAGCTGTTTCGCTGAAGACGAGACAGACGGGCGACCAGTGGATTTCTTCGGACTGAGATTTCCTGTGGCTGTAAATCTCCAATACCAAGCACGTATTGTCTTATTTGGTGGATCCTTATGATATTGCGTACGAAACCTTTGTAGACAATTACTAATTGTGTGAAATTCAAATACGCAATATGCGCGTTTTGCACCTGTCGCGGCTATTTTTCACACCTAGCCGCCTAGCGGTCGAATCCGGTGTACCAGATATTCGCGCGAATTTTAAACGGAACTTGGTGAGTTTTCTTTTCATTCGGTAGTATGATTCAATATTGTAAGCTTCATACTTTTCATACTACACAACGATGAAATCGGGTAAAGCATTTGTCCAGTTCTTACTTCCTAGGACTCTTATATGTTCTTTTATTTGTTCAATGATCTTGTCATGTTCTTTTATATTGTTTTTAAATATCCCAGCTGATACTCCGACTTTACCATCGACTTTACTACTATCAGTTGATGTTGGTTACCTTCACGTTATTAGCACCACGCTTAGGGCGCCAAACTTGAAATAGTTTTATTGTTGTGGTTGCACCACGTATTGCGGGAGATATGTTTCTTGGAGTGTTCGCCCCACGTTCGACACAAACTTTCCGGTGGCCTTCGCCCCACGTTTAAAAATACTCTTTGTATTTTAATGTTTATTTAAATATTATATATGTATGCCTCGGCTGCGTCAGTAGTAATTTTCAGAACACGTATCTCTTAGCAGGGCTAAAGAACAAGGCTTACACAAATTATAATTGTATTGTACTTTGTTTATTAATCCTTCATACGATTAAATAACACTTCACTGACGTAACTGTAGAGCTGTGAGATTGTTTAATTGCACTTTTAAACACTTAACTTTATATTATTCTCACCGCAATGAATTTGTCTCACACTGAACACGTACCAAATCTGACTAGGTACGCTATCTTGTAGCGTCTCCAGCCTGAATTCTACAATTTCTCTATTTCAAGTCTCTGATTGGCTAAGCCTACTCCAATAGAATACTTTTATTTAACTTCAGCTTTTTCTAGTTTTTGATTTGCTACTCATAAACTGTTTTATTATATTATTGTTCCAAGAATTATTAGTAGCATTATTAAACTTTCTAATTTATTGTTGTCTTAAGGTTACCTCATTGTTAGCAACTTTCGGCTTCTACTCTATAATTCTGTTTGCTACGAAACGTAGCTTGTTTCTATTATTTCACCTCCTACATTGTTGAATTATGTAATACATTCACATATTATTATACATGTGCATAATAAAAATAAACATAATACAATGACTATAATATACACTTTATATATTATATTATACACACATTGCTTTAAGGCGGGCTGTTATTATATTTTATATTATATAATTAGACTGATATCATTTAAGTATTAAAAATACTGCCTCACAGTGTAGATTTGCAAGTTGTAGGTCATGTTGCTGTCAACTCCAATTTTCGCCGTGAATGTGGTCATTCTGTATTTTGTGGCGCGTCATACTCCTGAGAGTCGTCAGTCTTCCTGAGTTAGATTGTACAGCTTGATTTTATCTTCAATAGTTAAATTAATGGAAGCAACACCAACTATTCCACAAGAGATATGACAAGGTGCAGTAGGCTTTTGCAATTTTTAAATTAATAAGCCTTTGAGTTCTTCTGTTTTGAAATATTCTTTTGTTTCCGCATACTCTCGCCCCAATCTGGCGCTCTCAACTATTGCATCTCCTCAAAACGCTGATTCCATATATCTCATTTCGTTGGTCCAAAGACAGTCAGTCGCAGGAAAACAAATCGGTCTGCATGAGGTTGTTCAACCCTAGATTATTAATATTCAAGCTTGGAAGATGGCATTGTGTGCATAAGCGACCGGTATTCCATATAAAAAAACTCGTACCACCACAGGAAAAATTACATTGTTTAATTTATGGAAGCTCCTTTAACTGTTGTGGTTCTTAGCGTCCCACTCTGTATTGGGCGTGAAAGACAGGTAATTTTGCTCAGAGGACTCTATCAGGCTTGAGGTTCTGTTACGCCCTCCGCCGGGTTTGAACCCGCAACCTCGGGAACTGTACTCAGTGACAGTACCCCTGTGGTGGTATTCGGGCGTAAAAATCCTTAGCACGGCTTCCTTCGGAAGGGAAGTAAAGCCGGTGCTCCCGTGTCGTAGATTTACGGCACGTAAAAGAACCTCAAGCCTGATACAGAGGCCTATGGGCAAAATTATCGGTCTTTCACGCTCAATATAGAATGGGACGCGAAGGGCCACAGCAGTTAAAGAGCGTCCATAAATAAAACGCAATCAATTAATTAGGTACCCTATTTCACCAAAACGTTATCTAGCAAACCTGCTAAGTAAGCTGTCTTATCAGATTACTGTTTTGGAATAACGTCTTTTCCAGTGATCCTGGAAGTATCTGTGGAAGTCCTATCTATTGATCGGTAAGAACGCGTTGAATTCGTCTTAAATGACAAGTAATATATGTTGCCATGTATGATTGTTCGATTACCAACGCTTACAAACCGCAAAAGACACTTTATTTAAGATATAATGTGCTACTATACCAGTGACATTCATTCTTGTCTGTCATTGAATGCCTTTTTCAACTTCCTTTTTTTTTTTCTTTCTTTCTTTCTTAAAAATATAATCTGTGGCATTCATAATCCTGGTAGTTGAGAGAATGAACTCCTTCGGACTGTATCCAGAATTATAGCCGGTCTAATGCTTCTTTCGTTAAAAAAAAAACAAATAAATAAAAAAAATCAACTTTATTCCCTTAGGCTAAGGTTGGCAGAAATGCGACCCAGGGGCCGACTCCGACCCGCGAGGAGTTTTTGTTTGGCAGCTACAAACTTAAAAAAAGGAAAACAAACTGATGTTACTTCGCATGAATTTCCCTATCCTCTATCGTTTATTAATAGATATAAAACTGTTATTGCAGCTTGTTTGGTTATCTATTTCATTGTAATCGAGATAAACCTTTGCAGAAATAGCAAAAATTTCAATAAAAGTTCAATAAAACAATGGGAATAATCAAAAGTGTCTTCAAACGAGCTTTAGTACAAAAGCACACTCGTCTAAGGCTGTACAAAACCTTAACAAGACCTGTCCTATGCTATGGCAGTGAGGCTGGACGCTAAAGGTCTGGTTATACTAATTGGGATCTAAAGACCAATGAGATTATTTTACAAGAGCTAAAGATGCAATCATCCTGGAATACATACAACATTACCAGAGCAACTGGAGACAACACCTGCATAGAATGGGTCCAAAACGCATTCCCAAAGTTATAATGTAGCACATTCCTAGGGGAAAGAGATCACTCGGCCATCCCAAGAAGAGAGGGACAATTCCTTAGTGAGATCGTAACAGGCCTGATGCCTTAACACTAGCTGGATGAAGAAGATAACAGCGATTGTCAAATGGAATGCTATATGGAATTTTAATTAAAATAGAACCAATTTTTAGAAAATCAAACATCTCGAAAAATCTTCCATGTTAAGGTAGTTTGGGATGGCAGATTTTCATGAAAATCTTCGTGTTGCGCCTTTGGAAGGTACTGTGTTTGGTATTTATCAACTTTTCGTTTTTGAGTTATGCTGTTCACAAACATACACACGAACCTTTCCTAAAAAAAAAGCTTTTAAATCAGAGGGCCTCAAAACATGTATTTTCTTGAAATCTCGGTATCAAATTTTTGGGTAGAATGCAATATCTTCTCTATCTACTATGCGTGTAAAATATTAAATTGAGTTTTGTTTATGGACGCTATTTAACTACTATGGTTCTTAGCGTCCCATTCCATATTGGGCGTGAAAAACCAGAAATTTTGCTCAGAGACCTATTTATCAAGCTTGAGGTTCTTTTACGTGTCGTAAATCTACGACCGGTTTTACTTCCCTTCCGAAGAAAGCCATGCTAAGGATTTTTATCCACCGCCCTTCGACGGGTTTGAAGCCGCGGCCTCGGGAACTAGAGGATAGCATGGTTCCACTAGACTGGAGGACGACCATTATGGACTTGGTAGAAAAAGTAAAAATGCTTTTTGGGGGGTTTAGGGGGCCTCAAAACATATATTTCCGGTGAAATCTCGACATCGAATTTTGGGGTGGAATACAATACTTTCCCTACTCCAGTAGAGAAAGTAAAAATAAAAAGAAACGGCGCGCCTGTATTAGATTAATTTATTCACGAATTTCGATTATATAAAATTAAGCGCTCATACTTTTTCTGTATAGTGTAATAAGCTACTGATAAAAAAAATACAAGAAACTAGAACGCCAATTTGGTTGATTTGTTACAACTATCTGCCGAGTGATGCATCCCCTCATTTCAAAGACTTTATACGAGGGCTAATATCACTGTTCGCATCAAAAGATATCTGTAAAAAACATTTTCAAAACTGAAATATTCAAATCTAATATAGGTTTACCACAGTAAACCACAGTACTGTGGTATACCACAGTATACCACAGAAAAGTCAGTTTCATTTCTGTCAGTGAATATGAACGGCTATTTACGTAAAAATATTTCATGCAACAGGTGCTAAGATATACCGCCTATGAGTTACACTGACATGAGAATGTGAATGAAAGATTAATTATTTGTTAGTATTTAATTGCATGCTGAAGGAAAACAGCATATCAGCGAACGTAAATTTGTCCAAATTCTGCGGTCGATTCACACTAGCATCTCTGCGCGGAGCCTATAATTTCATTATATTATCAGTAACATCAAGTTTTAAACCTCAAATGTCTGTTGATATTCGAGCAGTTATATGCAGACGTCTAACGTGAAGACGTCCGAATTTGGAATCCCATCTAAGAATGTGTTTTTCTTAAATTAAAAAACAAAATATATATTAAGCCATTTTCGGGTATGTAAACTTTTCGCTTCTATTACTACTCTCTTTCTTCGGGACATTTATTTTGAAAACGAAAATGACCTACGCTTTTCTGCATAAGCACGAATTACATAATTAAAATACATTAAAAATGTATAGTAGTGCCATAAAAACATTAATTTTACCAAAAAATTGAAGCATAGGTAGTTCAATTTGCGTGTGTTTGACCGCTGAGTTTCCGAAGCATACAAACGAGAATCATAAATTGTGCATTTTTATTGCATATGTATCTAAAAGGCATACTGCAAAACAGGCTCAGAGAATGTTTCCGGTATTTCCGAATCAGACCCGTTCTCTTACGTTGCTCATTCCTCATGTCTTTAGAATTTATATTACAATATCGCTTGCTGCCCTGGAGGACTGGTGGCATGGTTTCCCACGAAGGAAGCGAGTCCAAAGCCCCCCAATAAACGTACAGGTCTGCCTTCCTTTCAAGCCGATCGGAAAACAAAGGTAAATCCAAGTACGTGGTGTGGTAAGCCGGCCGATGGTATGGACTGTTGAACTGTGGGAACTTGGTCAGTTCTGTGGCCGTGACCTCTGACATTCAGAATAGAAGCGTACGGAGAAACTAGCCTGTAGGATATCAACTCCATCTCCTGTGCATATTGCAGCACTCAAAAGCCTTTTTATCCGAATTCATCAAGCAATTCTGGAATCTCCCATGTTGTGGAACGTATAAATAATGTCATAATAGCAATTTGCACAAGAAACCACGCTCGAGTCTTCTAGAGAATTAAAATAGGTTGATTTCCTAGTAAAAGAGGGCACTGTGTTTCAAAATCAAAACATCTCAGTGCCTGTGCAGAGTCGTGTGTCGGTAACTTCAATCCAGAGTTATTCCGACAACAGAAATGTCTTCAGTTGTACCCACGTGAAACAGGAATAGCTGTCTGTCTCATGATCTCAAGTTCGAATCTCGAGTGAGATGAGTTGCCTAGCGGGTTTTTCTTATTCTGATAAGGCAATCAACTCTTGCTCTATGGACCTAGCGTATTCGATCATTCATTTCATACTTCCATCCATCGTTCAATCGAAAGTTAACAAAAACGCTTGTTACATTCACATGACTTTCTCCAGTCATTCTTCCCCAAACTATTTTTACAAATGCTTTTATTGGTGCATTACACATTTCGTTACAGATGCAAGAGTTCAGAGGCTGAAGCGATAGTCCAATCTTTAAAAAGCGGGCCGCTTTGATATTCTATGCCCTTTGTATGACATAACGATGAAGTAAAGAATGGCGATTTAACAGTTCAAATAAGTATTAAGTATTCCAAAATTCAAACCAATAACGAATATCTCGGAAATTGTTAATTACACAAAATATGCTATTGACAAGTAATGCGTTTTAATAAGACCTATATTTTTTGTCTACCTCTTATGGTTTACCGATTTTACACAAAGAGGACTTCACAGACTATTCGTATAATATTCAAGACACACATTTTGACATGTAAATATCTTAAAGTGCTATTTTAATCAAAATCATTAAGAGGCATTTTTGAGAAAATCAAAACGAAAAATGTTCTATGAAAAGCGTAATCTGGCGTTGGAGAATTTTAAAAGATTTCTTCGCATTGTTGGAAGATGCTAAATTTAATACCAAGTTTGGTATTTATCCGACATTTTATTTCTTATCTATGTTTACACACACGGAACTACTGCTGCTTTCCCCCCCCCCTCCGAGGGGCTCAAAACTTTGAAATCTCGATATCTAATTTTTGGGTAGAATACATTACTTCCTCTACATATTAGAGGTAAGTACCGAGCAAAAAATTTAAAATGGCGCCTAAGTTCGGTCTCCTAGTTCAAACCAAAGGTAAAACGTATTGTATAGAAGAGGGGGCCTGCGATATTCACAGCATCACCATCTCAACGACGGTTTTTTATCGAGTTTTCTAACCTTGAGAACGAAAATCGTGGTATAAATGATCGATCTGTTTGCACAAAAAGTTCGGTATTAAGCTAGGTACAGACATACGAGCCGAACACGTGGCGAATATATCCAGTGCTCTTGTCGCGGAATTCTGTAGTGTAATTCGAGACTGACCTTGCCACCTGCAAGTGCAAAAATGGCACTGTACGGAGACATTCGACATCCTTTTTGGTTTTTCCATCGCCACATATTCGTGCTACATTTCACACGTAAGCATGCTGCCTTCTATGCGTTACTTCCTGAACTAACGGAACGTTCAAGTGTTCGCGCAGTGGGTGATCGACTCGGACTGGTCGTCCTCCGTGGTCTAGGGGTGGCACGCTAGCCTCTATTCCTGAGGTTGCAAGTTCAAACCCGGCGGAGAGCAATGGATTTCTTCGGGCGTACAATATCCTTAGCATGTCTTCCTTCGGAAGGGAAGTAAAGCCGTTGGTCCCGGTCGCAGATTTACGACACCTAAAAGATCCTCAAGCCTGATAAAAGAGGTCTCTGAGCAAAATTTTCGATCTTCCACGCCCAATATAGAATGGGACGCCAAGGACCATTGTAGTTAAAGCGTCCATAAATAAAACTACTTTCGGGGGGGGGCCCTCGGACTGAAAACATTTTGAACAGTGTCGCGAATATGTCTCCTTTCGATACTTGGGTAACCGTTCGCATGTTTGTACGCACCTTAGAATCAAGCAAACGTATGGACTACACACATATAGTCTAGAGTAGCCTAAAGATACACGAGTGGGTGTGTAATAAGGATCCTGATTGTGGAAGTGGTCGAAACTAAATAACGTGACTGCGTCTGAATCTAAGATAAGAGAGTCCGTTTGAGTGGCGCAAATATGACGTTTAGCACTAGCTTTCCGTACACAAGGTAGCGCATTCGATCCTAGTCCATGACGATGGCATTAAGTATGGTTCACAATACACCGGGAACAAAATGGAAATGTTTATCATCGACAGCAACGCGGAATGCCGATTGTACACATTCGGATGTCACTTGTTTATGATGCATCAGTATCATTTTTTCACCCACTTGCAATTCAGCAAACATGACGAAAGTTAATCAATTTCAAATCAGTAATATTCTCTAAAATGAAATACTTTGACATTACTATATATGATTTCTCTTGCGAAAGCGCCATCCTAATACCTTTGTAATAGATGTATGCTCTGTTCTATGGATCCGAGGTCGCGGGTTCAAACCCGGCAGAGGGCGATGGATTTTTTCGGGCGTAAAATCCTTAGCATGGCTTCCTTGGGAAGGGAAGTAAAGCGGTGGTCCCGCGTCGTAGATTTACGGCACGTAAAAGAACCTCAAGCCTGATAGAGGACTCAGTAAAATGTGCAGTGTTTCATCTCAATATAGAATGGGACGCTAAGAATCACAGTAGTTAAAGAGCGTCCATAAATAACACTCAATTTATTTTATTTATTTCCATGTGTTTTCGGCTGTTCTGAAATTTTTTTTTTCTTCCCAGGATTACGATAAGACAGGGCTCTAGCGACAATTTTAGGTCACGGCCTCCTTGAACAATTTCTAGCATGAAGACACAATATCAATCCAACATGCTGGGAACGGGCGCAGAAAAGTTGCAACTTCATTTAAGTCACCCGTTTTCGGGCTGTTGTAGGTTACCCATTCACTGTGAAAGTTCACATTGTAATACATTCGTTCCCGGTAATTATGAACAGTCTCATTCCGGATATGTAAAAACTCCTGCGGAACGAAATTCCAGCACATTGGCTAACCCTGAATTGCTTGCGAAAGTAAACAGACTTAAAAACTAAGAAACAAAGGGAGGGGGAATCACAATTATCTTGAAACAGTCAAAAGGTTGGGCAGGATAAATCAGCTGCCTCATAAGTCGGGTCATATTAGAATACATAATTTGAAATGTAGCATAAACATTTAAGACTATCTCTGAAACTGAAAAACTTAAGGCTTCCATACATTTTCCAAGAAAACACTATCTCTCACCTTTATCTCAAGGCCTGCATTTGCGTGTGTCTCTACGAATATTTAGAACTACAAACTGGTATTTACAAGATTACCTTAACTTGCAACGTATAGGAGACATGCTACAGAATTATAACTGTAATCACAAAAACGATCAAGTCAATTAAAAAGAAACAAATGAATTCTCTTTGTGTAGACTTTGAAAGCGTTCAACAAAATTCAACACATAATTCTGAGGGATTGCATGATAGAACGCAGAGAGCATCAGGAAGTTCTAAATATTATGATCTAACGCTCGTATTAAACATCCCTGGTCTAATTTTATGAGGTGACCTTGACAGATCGCTAAGCCAAATAGCTGGCAATGTTTCTTGCCCTAGTGAGAGCGCAAATGTATTAATCATGCCAACATCGTTTCGCTTCAAGGGAGACAATTGCCAAATATCTTGAGCAGAACAATGTTCTAGAGAGTTCCATACTTATTATCCCGAAAATAAACACACTGCGCACAAATCAATTGATTTCTCATCCTTATTCTCGATTAAAACAATGACGAAAGTGACATTTCAGAACCAAATGATTATTTGAGTAGCATCTGTTTCCGTCCAACTACTCTAAAATAAGATATAGAGTAGCATTGAATTTAAATATAGGAAATTGTATCCTATTCCAATCTCCATAATTTAGACGATTAACAGTTTTATTAAAACAGGATGAATCGCGTGTAAGGAAAGTAAAACGACGTAGATGGACACTGTGTCCGATGAGGTATTTGGAATAAAAAAAAATAACAGCACAATTTCTGATCTTCGATTTTTCATTTGCGTCAGAATTGTGCTCTGTTCGGCCATTTCCGCAAAACACCCTCAAGGGATCAGATGTTTTGGGGACTAGTGGTTTTTCAGCGTTCTAAGCTGATCATATTGTTTACTCCAGAAAACATTCATCTCCAAATATTATCACAGAGAAAATTCTGATTTTCATATGCAATAAGAATAGTATTAAAGCTTAGTGTTCTGGCGTTTAAGACTTTTCACTGTGCTAGTTTTATATACATTTTTTAAAAAAAAAAACTGCGACGATTTTTAATATTTTTCATATGTAGTGTTAAAAGTACTTTACATGCATTTAGTCGTCCTCCTTGGTGTAGTGGTTACTATGCTGGCCTCTAGTTCCCGAGGTCGCGGGTTCATATTCGCGGAGGGCAATGGATTTTTTCGGGCGTAAAAATCCCTAGCATGGCTTCCGTCGGAAGGGAAATAAAGCTGGCGGTCCCGTGTCGTAGATTTACGGCACGTAAAAGAACCTCAAGCCTGATAAAGAGGCCTCTGAGCAAAATTATCGGTCTTTCACGCCCAATATTAAATGGGACGCTAAGGACCACAGCAGTTAAAGAGCGTCCATAAATAAAAATTTTAAAAATATATATGCATTTAGTATAGCAAATGTTTTAATTTACCACCTGAAAAGCGATTAAAAATCAAAGTTTTTACTGAACTTTCTCACCAACGCCCCAGTTTTTACTTTACAAATTTATTTCTCCCTCACTTTGAATCATGTGTCGGGAACACGTATTATACAAATAATATAATTTTATAAACACCAATTTGAAGTTGAAAACATAAAACTAATGAAATAAAAACAAAACTATTTAAAAAAAAAGGCCAGAAAAAATAAGTTGTTACATTATTTGTTCTTTTTACACATCGAAATGAAAATTTTCTCTCCGTTAATTTAGCTGCTAGAGTTATTTAATGAAACCAATCATTTTTGGAGTCACAGTAAGCTCTATACCGTTGCACACTATTTTACAAAATTCTATTCAAAATATGTTGCTCTAAAGTACAAAATATGAACCATTGAAACTAACTCTCCAACATTCACCGACTTCTTAAAATAAGAATCCATAGCAACCTATGGTTTAGTGTAGTCTTTATACAAAAGTGCCACTTTAAATATCCATGGTATGGTAACAAACAAGCTATGTTAGTTACTAACGTAAACGTCCTCTGTGATGTAGTGGTTGCCATGTTAGCCTCTAGTTCCCGAAGTCGCAGGTTCAAACCCGGCGGAGGGCGATAGATTTTTTCGGGCGTAAAAATCCTTAGCATGGCTTCCCGTGGTCCCGTGTCGTAGATTTACGGCAAGTAAAAGAACCTCGAGCCTGATCTTTCGCGCTCAATATAGAATGGGATGAAGCGTATATGTACACTGCAATGTATCTTATCGCGCTGAAGTGCAGTTTTGCCGTGGTGTGTTATTAAATAAGACTTCATTAATCGAGGTAAAACAAATTTCAAAAATATGGAAAATGATCAGATTCTTCTACACAAACTCAATTTGAATCCTAATGCCATAACTTGACAACTTAACAAGGAACGGTATTAATGACGTTCGATGTATAGGAAATCTGCAAAGCTGTAGAAAAAAATATCTGATGTGCTACAGTCACATGACTTTCTCTACTCTTGTACAAACTATTTTTACAAACGTTTATTCTCCATATGCTTCATGTTAATCGAGATATCGAGATATCAATCTTATTACTAATTTTCTTGTAGATGCAAAGGGAATATGGTAGGCTTTAAGAATAGTCAAATATTTTAAGCGCTGGTTGCTATGTGGCGCATTCCATGGACATAAAAAAAATGAATAACGAATTTGAGAAAAAGTATAAGTATTGGCAAATTTAAGAGAATAACAAGCAATATCTCGAAAACGGTTCACTCAACAAAACAAATGTATATGACATAAATTGTGTATTTTAACGCGATCTACATTTTTTGTGTAGTAAAATTTTGTCTATCTCTTATGGGTTACCAGTTATGCAAAAGTCGTTCACTATGAAGAATACTTTTGAAGACATTCCCAGAAAATTCGAGATATACATTTCATTTCTCATGAGAATATCTTAAACATATGATACTTTAATCAAAATCGTTAGCCATTTTTGAAAAAATTAAAATTTTCGAAAAATGTTCCATGTAAAGGGTAGTCTGGGGTGGGGGATTTTCTTGAAAACCTTCGTGTCGCATCTCGGGAAGATACTGAACCTAAATACCAAGTTTGGTGTTTATCCGACTGTTCGTTTCTGAGTTATGCTGTTCACAGACACACACACGGACATGTTTCCAAAAATGCTTTTTTTGGATTCAGGGGGACTCAAAACATGTATTTCCGGTGAAATCTCGGTATCGAATTTTTGGGTGGAATACAATACTTCCCCTACTTACTATACGTAGTAGAGAAAGTAAAAATGTTTTTCTCTTTCGCCATTTTACAGCCTCTTGCTGAGCACATTTTCAGCGAGAGTGAAATTTTAGGCAGAAAGCTTTCGTCCTTGCCCCTCCTCCCAATATAAGGTGTATTGAGGTGGGTAGGTGGCTGGGTGTGTACTTTCGCCCCTCTGCAAAAGCTCCGGTTGCACTGCAGCCTAAGGCTTATTGTGCTAACCCTGTAATGATTGCAACCCCTTCACACTAGCCCTGTGTCCCTCACTAAATTACACAAGCCCAATAGTGTGATGGGGTAGTAGTCTTTTGGTTCCATTAAAAGTTTTCTAAAGATCTTGTATGAGGTGCTTAGAAAAGCAAAGGCGTATGCGCCAAAAGCCAGTTTTGAGAAAAATGTGATTAAAATTTTACTAAGCAGTATATATTAGAATAATTGATAAAGACATAAAGAAGTGTTCAGTTGCCTTACTTCTTTGGCCTTTACAACATTTTTGGTTTTCAAACTTACATATTCTTCACCTGTATTTCTCTTTTTCTTGGCCTCGTTCATTTTCCATTGGTTTTTCTGCACGCAGCGTTTTCTAGAACGACTTACGTGACAAGAAGTAGAGTCACTGTATGTATCACTCATTGTGCTTAATATAAGTAAATTACGCTAAATGCACTAAAGGCTTGTTCAACGGTCGTTAATAAACAACACTCTTTAAATGCAACACTAAATGTACTAATACCATGCTAGCCTCTAGTTCCCGAGGTCGCGGTTTCAAACCCGACGGAGTGCGATGGACTTTTCCGGGCGTAAAAATCCCTAGCATGGCTTCCTTCGGAAGGGAAGTAAAACCGTCGGTCCCGTGTCGTAGATTTACGGCACGTAAAAGAACCTCAAGCCCGATAAAGAGGCCTCTGAGCAAAATTTCCGATCTTTCACGCTCAATACAGAATGGGACGCTAAGGACCACAGCAGTTAAAGAGCGTCCATAAATAAAACTAAATTTAATTTCTAAATGTACTAAATAAAACTTAATCAGAGCTGCAAGCCACCAGAAGGCACGTTACAAGTTTCTTTAAGAGCAACAGACTAAACTGAACAGATTCCCCGTACAGGAAGGAATACATCCAGACAAAAACTATTTACAAAACCACAAAATCCTTATTTCCAAGGCGTATCGACCATTAACACTATCAGGCATGAAAGAGTACTCTTCATACTATATGTTGCAAGAAAAAACAAAAAGCATACTTTGGCGCATACGACTCTGCTATTCTAAAAGCCTCATATCTCCTTGATGCTAACGCTTCACAGGAGTATAATATATGATAAGACTGTTTCAGTTTCAGACCCGCACAATCTACAGTCCGTGTTGCCCTGAAACCTTATTATGTGTAGGTGCTTTCTCACTGATGCATGCCCAGAGGCAAAGGCTAATACTGTTTTTAACTGAGACTTACTGCATTTAAATAGTCAGTCAAAGT
Organism: Deroplatys truncata; assembly: GCA_030765065.1. Classification (NCBI taxonomy): domain Eukaryota; kingdom Metazoa; phylum Arthropoda; class Insecta; order Mantodea; family Mantidae; genus Deroplatys; species Deroplatys truncata. The sequence continues at coordinate 58,145,882 of CM060981.1, forward strand.
TTTGCATGGTTCTACCGAAGCTCTACTTTCAGGCATGTAAAACTGGAACACAGTTGTGCGTCTACGGAAGACGCCAGATACATCACTTTCACCTCTCCGAACGCAGAGGGTATCTTCCACAGCGTTTGTAATTCACCATTGGCTTGATAAAGACCTCAAAGCCTCAGCATGGACAATGGAAAGAAACCTCCCTTAAGCAACAACTTTCTAAGTTCTGCATCCTTAGTGTATATTATATTAAATCTTTTAGCGGAAGAGAGCTTGCGTGTTTTCCTTGCAGCCTATAGTATCGGGTTTGACTGTTTTCACATAAAATGCTTGACAACTCTCGGCGCTCTGCATTCCAGGTTTGATAACGACGTATTAAACCTTAGTCACTGCATGAAGTGTCTTATTTTTTTAAAATAATTAACTGTTTTTTCTTTTATTCATAATTTCTGTTAGTAATGAATTCGTCTCTTTATGCTAAACCAGTTACAAAACCTGGCTTACGGATAAATTGAAAGACCTTGGGTTTAAGTGCAGATTTTCATTTATTGCGCAGTACTTATCCAGGTAATTCTGTGGAGAAATACAAAAACATGTTGATTCCGCTTAACCTTGAAGAGTACTGTGGATATGCAAGAGCTTGACTAGAGCCTTTTGTCTGAAATCTGTATGTCGTTCTGTATTTTTACATCAGTACAATTTCGCATCGTTTGTGGGCACCCTTGGATAGAGCAGCGTTTGGTCAATGCTCGAGACATTCAGGCTTGATACTGTACAAGTAAAATACAGGACTCGGACGTTTCAAGAAGATAAATAGTACGCAGTTCATTTGTTCACTTTTCTCCACAAAGATGAATCACTTTCATCTTCAGCAAGCTGCTTTGTTACGTCATGCGATTTCTCTGTGCTGTCTGGCACTTTCCTGTTATCAATGGTTACGTCTTATGATAAAGTTTGATTGCGAAAAACATTGCACCTTTGTTGAAGCCTATTACATAGTTCAATGTCAAGCGTAACATGCGAATTACGTTAATCGCGGTGCCACTCCCGGTCTCTCTCGAGCTTTTCTAAGGTGTTTAACATGGAAACTTTTTAAATACATTTGTCTTTTAGCTTAATGGCCATATCGGCGATCTGACTTTTGAAGCATATTCAGTGTCCTAACTCCTTTACTATAGGTACAGGTTTAATCATAGGACAAACTCATTTTTCTGGGATGATTCTAGTTCGATGCCCTCAGCTGGGGGTAAAAGTGACGAGAGCTACAGTGTTTACTCCAAATGTTTCTGTCATTCTATGCTTATAGCAAGGGGAAAGGTATTCTATTGTGAAATGAACAGTGCATCCTCAGTGCTTTCTTAAAATACGAGAAGCGCCCGACCTAACAAAGAAAACACAAAAAAATTGGAGAAAAAACGGCTTTATTTCTCTACATAGTCTCCTTTCAGCTCGATACACTTTTCCCAGCGATGTTCAAAAGCTTCGATACCCTGTTTATAGTGAGAACCGTCGAGTTCTGCATAACAGCATCAACTACAAACTCCACCTCTTCATTGTTGGCAAATCTTTTACCACCAAGCCATTTCTTCAACTTTGGAAACAGAAAATAATCAGAGGGGGCTAAGTCTGGCGAATAGGGTGCATGAGGACAATTCGAACTTTAACTCATTGATTTTGGCCATGGCGATAATGGATGTGTGAACTGGTGCATTGTCTTGATGAAACAGAACTTTCTTTTTCGCTAAATGCGGCCGTTTTTGCTTCATTTCATCATTCAAACGCTGCAATATCTAAACGAAAAAACATGTGGTCACTCCAAAGCACATGAGCGAAGTGAGCGTCGTTCCTTAACAATGTTTATGATTCATATTTATATAAACTTAGGTTTTTGATTCACAGGTGGCTAGGTTTAGTATTTTTTATATAAACTTAGGTTAATTAACAACCAGTAGTTACACCAAAGCATGTGAGCAAAGCTAGCGTGTGTTCCTTAACAATGCGTATGATACACTATTTGTATAAGTTTAGGTTTCTAATTCATGGGAGGTTAAGTTTAGTTTTTTATGCAAACTTACGTTAATCAGCATCCCGCAAATTTTTGTTTATAGTGTGTGTTTTGGATGAAATCACTTATAGTGAATTTTGCTAATACTCGCAGATGTATTCTTCCGCACATGTGCAGTGTGCACTAGTAACAAAGTGGAGCACATTGTTGGCAATTTAACGACGTTTCATATATAAGAAAGTGTCCTAAAAGGATGGGTCAGTCAGTCACAGGCTTCCAAACTGTTCACATTTTATTTTAAATTGTGTAATGTGTGCATTTTCATTCCCTAAATCATCATTTGTGGCACTTCCATTGCCATTTATTTATGGAACCATTACCCATATGAGATACGTTTACTTTCTCTAACACCTACACTATGTGAACAAAGGTATCCGGACATCCCCACAAACACACTTTTTCATCTTAGGTGCATTGTGCTGCCACCTACTGCCTGGTACTCAATAAACGCGACCTCAGTAGTCATTAGACATCATGAAACAGCAAAATGGGACGTTCCGTGGAACTCACGGACTTCGAACGTGGTCAGGTGATTGGGTGTCACTTGTGTCAGAAGTCTGTACGCGAGATTTCCACACTCCTAAACATCCCTAGATCCACTGTTTCTGATGTGATAGTGAAGGGACATGTACAGTACAAAAGCGTACAGGCCGATCTCGTCTGTTGACTGACAGAGACTGCCGACATTTGAAGAAGGTCGTAAAGAGTAATAGGCAGACAACTATCCAGACCATCACACAGGAATTCCAAACTGCATCAGGATCCACTCCAAGTACTATGACAGTTAGGCATGAGGTGAGAAACCTTGGATTCCATGGTCGAGCGGCTGCTCATAAGCCACACATCACACAGGAAAATGCCAAATGACGCCTCGCTTGGTGTAAGGAGTGTCAACTTTACACGATTTAACAGTGGCAAAACGTTGTGTGGAGTGACGAATCATGGTACACAATGTGGTGATCCGATAGCAGGGTGTGGGTATGGCGAATGCCCGGTGAACGTCATCTGCCAGCGTGAGTAGTGCCAACAGTGAAATTCGGAGGTGGTGGTGTTATGGTCTTTTTTTCCTGGAGGGGGGCTTGCACCCCTTGTTGTTTTGCGTGGCACGATCACAGCGCAGACCTACATTGATATTTTAAGCACCTTCTTGCTTCCCACTGTTGAAGAGCAATTCGGGGATGGCAGTTGCATCTTTCAACACTATCGAGCACCTGTTCATACTGCATGGGCTGTGGCGGAGTGGTTACACGACAGTAACATCCCTGTAATGGACTGGCTTGCAAGAGTCCTGACTTGAATTTTATAGAACACCTTTGGGATGTTTAGGAAAGCCGACTTCGTGCCAGGCCTCACCGACCTACATCTATACCTCTCCTCAGTTCCGCACTCTGTGAAGAATGGGCTGCCATTCCTCAAGAAACCTTCCAGCACCTGATTGAAAGTATGTCTGCGAGAGTGAACGCTGTCATCAAGGTTAAGGGTGGGCCAACAACATATTGACTCCCAGCATTACTGATGGAGGGCGCCACGAACTTGTACGTCATTTTCAGCCAGATGTCCGGATAATTTTGATCACGTAGTGTATGTACTTATTGTAGGAAGAGGAAGTATTGCACTCCACCCAAAAATTTGTATCAAGATTTCACCAGGGATACATATTTTGAGGTCCTCTGAATAAAAAAGGAAGGATTTCTAAAAAGGTCTGTGTGTATCCATCAATAGCATAGCTCAAAGAAAGTCAGATCAATTCCAAACTGGGTATTTAAGTTTTATATCTCACAGACTTTAAAGAAAAGCTCCCCACTCCAAATCACCCTTTACATAGTACATTTTTTGAATTTTTTTTTTATTTTCTGAAAAAATGACGCAAAAGACTTTTATTAAAATACCATATATTTAAGATGTTTATTTGACTAATAAAATGTGTATCTTGAATTTTCTGTGAACAGCCTGTAAAATCATCCTCATTCTGAACGAATTTTGCATAACTGGTGAGCCATAGGGGATGGACCTCAAAGCTTACTACAAAAATGTAGACCTTGTCAAATTTTGTTGTGATATTATTCATTTCCATAATATTATTTGTTATTGGTTTGACTTTTCAATTACTTTATACAGTTTTGAAGTGCTGGTCATCATTCATTTGTTTCTTCTGGTATGCAAAGGGTGAAATTTCAAAACCATCACATGGCAACCCCCTTTTTAAGAGCTCACTATTGCTTCAGATTCTTTAATCATCCTTGCTCTAACAATGAACTGTGTAATAAAACCGTTTCTGCAAACATTTATGTCGATTAATATGACGTATAAAGAAAAATAAACTTTTGTAAGAACAGTTGGACATTATTCTATATGCGGATGGGAAGTATGAAATTTTAAGAAACTTACGAATCAGGGTTTTTTAACATGCAGACTTGATTGTGTAGTATCGTGGGTTTTTAAATTGTCTAAGAGTTGTTGCTTTAACAAAAATATTGGGCGAACGCTTAGCTTTTGCGGAAATCTTGTCAGAAGATATTGCAAACATGATGAAAAAAGCTATGGCTAACGGAATGTCGCAAAGTAAGGAAAATGTAGTTAGATCGAGTTTAGGCACACAGATCCTATGGCTATGCCTGAAAGGCCGCAATTACTCCACTCCTATCCTTCCAAAAAACAACCCTCAGCTACCTTTGAGGCTGAGGGTCCTCAATCCCCTGGCTACGCCTTGCGGCTTAGGGCCCTCGATGTTACAATGTTGGCAGCAGAATGCCAATGACAGCAATGCTAACATGATGCAAATGCATGTGTTACATGTTGATAGTGAAAGTGCGCACTACCCACATATGCAATAATGGCTGAACAGTTTATAGAACATGGGATAGAGAAAATCATGTTTAAGTTACACATTATAGTTTTAATTATGTCAAAAAGGAGAGAGGTAAATATCAACTTTACATATCCAACCAAGGATGTTACTAGATAACAAGGATTTTTAGGATTTGCAGTGCATAATTCATATCTTCATCTTTTCATATTTCATATTATTTTGATAAAATTTACAACTTAGGGCTTTTTAAAAAATTTATTTTATATTGATATTTTGCACAACTTCTTCCTTATTAATATCTTCATTAGTAAAGAACAGGCTTTCCAAAAATTGTATCAAGACAGTTTTCAGAAAAACTGCATATTACACTCCAGTATGTAGAAAGTCTAATGGAAGATATGGCTAAAATTTCAGCGCATTTGGAAAAGCCATTTCTGCATATTTTGATTTACTGCTGGAAAAAGTTCTATTCTGTGCTATTCTCTATAAAGTCTACATGGTCCTTGAAGACAAAAGAAGCAAAATGTCAACTAATAAAATATCCAATACATCATGTGAATGTGCAGTGATCAATTTACACAATAATGTTGAAAGAAGATGTAATCTTTTGTCAGAAAATAATGAAAAGCTACTTGTAACATATTGTAATTAGTGTTACACACTGTCAAGGTAACCAGTTATTTGAAAGACTGTAAAACCTAGTGATTTACTGTATTTCATCTGGTATCAAGACAAAACTTAATCAACAACTGCTTACTTTTTCCCTGAAAATAATTGTCTACACTTAAGGACTAAGTTTTTCGGCATTAAAACTGAAGGTAATTATAAGGATGAGCTGATCTTATGTGGCAGGTCCTAAATTATACATATGCTTCAATTTAGGCCTTATTTTAGTTCCAAACTTCTCAAAAAGCCGCGGAAGGTTTTCTTTTCTTCTTCTTTATTTTTTTTTACCTCACACAAGCTGATACTTAACATGTTTTTGCTTCAAGTTAGTAATGTGTTAGTAGATGGCGATAGTATCGTTAGGATTAACAATGTTCCTTTATTTTGAGGTTTGAAGTTCTTTTGTGTTCAATTTAAAGTGGCATATGCAATGGAGTAGCAAGTACATCCTACAACGTGAGGACACCTGTATTGTGCAAGCGTGGAGTATGTAGGTTTGGAGAAATTGAATTTATTCGTATGCTTTAGGAAGATTTAAGAGAATTCTTAAGTTTCTCATGGTGTGTTACGCAAGTAATGTATCTGTGATATTTGCGATGCCGTAGTTAATGCTAATTGGAATTCTAATTTATTTCTTTGCCAGAATATGTCAAGACTAGAAAACAGAAGAAGAGAAAATGTATGTTTTGTAAATCAGTGTTTTTGGAACAGCGTAATTCAGAGACTTGCTAAGTGCTTTAAGGTGAATCATTCGGTTAACTTTGTTGATCCTGATTCTGGAGCACATATACAGAATATTGAAAGAGCTTGGAGGGAGGTCAGGGTGAAAGCTCCTATAGGTATGGAAGGAAAAAGAAGCATTACAGTGAATATTTAGCAGAATTCATGTTTAAGAGAGCCTATCCAGACCATCGAGATCGTGCACACCAATTCTTCAAGGCAATTGGAATGTTGTATACTCCACTCCATATTTGAGAAGTAAGCAATTGTGGTTTTAGCAGAATATACGGCATATTTGAGCATTAAAATGAGTAGGAGGCAAGCATAGGCCATCACGTCTGTAGCAAGCTGCAGTAAATTGACGGGGTCCTCTGATTTTCTGATTCACCCGGTTAGGCACGTTAGTAAACGTAGAGAGACTCATTTTTCTGAATATTGGGTTTTAGTAACTTGCAGGTGTGTGATTTAGTAACAAAAAAAGGTTGTACCTTAGTAGTGTTTGGGAATCGGTGGTATGTGCTGCAGACTTGTTTTCTGCACTTTTTTATTAAGTGTGGAATTAAAATAAGGCCTAAATTTTAAAATTTTGGAGCTGCCAGCTCATCCTTATAATTACCAAACTGAATGTATTTCATATCTCAGTATTTTCTTTTATATTTAGGTGGAATCAATTTCATAATTTAACAATCTTTCTTTATATTACACTGTCTTTAATGATAAACACTATCAACAACAATGTTCTGCAAATGATCAGTGATAAAAGTAAAATTCAAAGTAGAATAAATAAGAATACATGTTAGGCAGGTCATTCCTTCCTGTGGTGTCCCTAAAAAGAATATACGCTATAGTTACATAACCCCATTTTATTCACTACTTAAATTTTCTCATCTTTGCTGTGCTTTTTTCCTTTCTTTCTTTAATACTGATGTGTTGAAAGCACAAGTATAGCAAAGCATAATCAGCTTAAGTGAACTTTTGTTCTCTGCTGTGTATATTACAGCTTCTGTGAAAAAAGTCGCACCGAGATGGCATGCCCCATACATTTGGACTTCTGCATGTGAACAAGATTCAGAGTGTAGGTTGGATGTTCAACTCTGCCTGATCTTGAGAATTTGAGGCGCACATACCATCCATGGTTTGCCTTGTGGTACTAACAGAAACAGCTCGGAATTAAATTACACAAAGGATTTGTATTCTAAGAAAGCCTACTACATATTCAGCAATTCGGTTTTGGACATACATAAATGGTACTTCTCATAGGACTGTGTTACATCAGTGATCACTAGAGAAAATGCTAGTCCAACAAATACAGTTTTCAAGGGCTGACAATACCGTCACTCAATTCTGAAATCTGGATCCCTATCGATGACCCTCCATCACACTAACCCACACATTGTTAGTATAAATACTGTCACTGCTTCTGACTCTGCAAGGCAGGCTTTATGTTAACATTGTCCCGTTAATGTTGACATCATATCCATTTGATAACAGAAAGCTTAAATATCACATTTAGTAATATTATGTTTTCTTCATTGAAAATGGTTTACTCACCACATGCACGCTTTTGGGATCTGCCAACCACGCATTGTACATTTCTTCCACATAGCTTGAAGAACTGCCATTGAGAAATGGTTCTGTTGCAACTGGGGCATTATAATGTCTGGTGCTAGTTGCAGATACTGCACAAGATGATTTAGAAGTCCTTAGCAGCCACGATGCAAACCGTTCTGGTGCCACATGAGGAATTAATGGTGCAACTGGCACCAAGTTTGTTAATACTGTCCGGGCACGATGCATTTTGAATTACGATGTAGTTCTAGAAGGAATAAAAAAAAAAACTATTTACACTTTCAACATTTCACTACACAGACACTACTACACACACCAACTGTAACACTAGCGCCATTATAAAGGAAAAGGTATCACTAAAAACACTTGGGGTTCTGGCACGGATTCATGACCTGAAGCAAAATTTCCATGGACATTCGTTCACTATTCTTTTGGAACCTATCCAAATTATTTATAGCTTAATCTAAAGACCTACAGTACTATCCAGTGTGGTCAAGGAGGTTTTTATAAATACACGCACATACGGTTAAGGTGAAAGGGTGAAGAATTTAAGCAACGCCGAAGATTGTATCGAATATGATTAAAAATTTTGGTTTATATTGCATAAGACTTCACGAAAAGTAAGTCCATCCCTATAAGTAAAAACGCCGAATGATTTCACGCGATGGCAAGTTGCTCTGTAAAGTGCAAGAACGCAGTACCGCGGAGATGAAGTTTTATGAAATGTAACACTGAAGGCGTACAAGAAAGTGACTACATATCTTTAAACTATGGCTTGAAAGCTAGGTAACATTTTAAATTATCAATTAACTGAAACACGTTCAGATAAAGAGAAAAACAGCTTCCATACGATGATTACACGATCGATATTTTTGGTGCAACCTCGTTGCGTAATTATCATTCATTACAAACCCTAATAATACCAATATCTCAATTTTTATTTATAGTAACTCTTCAGATTCAAAAAGGTCGGCGACACTAATAAAACACTGCAGTAAACATGATTTTCTCCTTACTTCAGTCCGAATTCACTCACAGCTTTATATCGTGACCACCATCAGTGGCTGCCATAAACTAGCACACCCCTCCTTTTTCCCCACCCATGAAACTGCGGTACTGCCAACTTGTTATACTGACAGCCATTTATCGGTTTGTTATATCGTTTATGTGCACTTAGCCAAGGTGTATAAAGACGATGCGCTTGCCTATTGTTATTAATTCATATTCAAAATAAGAAATGGATATCAATAAATAAATTTTGTTTTTATTTTATAGTATATGTTGTTTGGTTCTTTTTATTTAATGTGGTTGGTGTTGCCATGGTCGACTCTTTGGGCCGGACCAAGACTAACATAATTAACGAATACACCTTCCACTGACCCTTTTCATCTCAAATTGGGATCCCCTTTCCATGCTTTCTTTCTGTTTTCAAGGGCATATTCGATTGTTACGTTAAGCAGATAGTTAAGCAGCCTGGTAGATTCAATTTAATTCTACAAAATACTGTACTTAAGAGGGATTAAAAGATCGCTCATTGCACTTGAAAGTTTCAACAGGAAAACGTTTCGATCTTTCGCGATTTAATATGGTTGAGATATACAATAACATTAATGGCAATTACAGTACCACCAAATATTACACCTTACTGCTCCCCTTAGGTGGTTTAGTTAATACTGTTTTAAATGGGCACTGGAACAGAACTGCTTGACATCGGAATTGTTTTCTGTATTTGTTACAGGTATTCCTACGATTCTTTTGTTCCAAAATCAGTGAATATTCAATACAACGTGCTCAGATGAAACAATTTCCTCTTCTCTAAAATTAAATAGGTACCTAATTTAATGTTTTTCCTAACAATCCCAAAACAGTGTTTAATCAGAACACTCATTTGTTTTTGTATTTAAATATACTAGAATATTATTACCTGTTTAAGAAGTTAAAATTCTGAGGAGTGATTATTTTGGTCCTTTCCCCCTGAAATAAGATACAAGATATGAATCAACAACAGTTTCAAACATCATATTGCATTGGCTTTAAATCCTGATTATGTTAGGTATGGCTGTCCCTTCATTAACATACAAAATTAAATTGAGTTTTATTTACGGACGCTCTTCAACTACTATGGTTCTTAGCGGCCCATTCTAAATTGAATGTGAAAGACCGGAAATTATGCTCAGGGGCCTCTTTATCAGGCTTGAGGTTATTTTACGTGCCGTAAATCTATGACATGGGACCGCCGGCTTTTCTTACCTTCCCAAGGAAGCATACTAGGATTTTTACGCCCGCAAAACTCCATCGCCCTCCGCCGGGTTTGAACTCGCGACCTCGGGAACTAGAGGCTAGCGTGGTACCTCTAGACCAGATGACGCTACATTAGGATAGGCATTATATATTAAACTTATGAGGATTTTAAAAAAAAGGGTGTTTTCAACATTTCATCACTCAATTACATTTCTTAGCACAATCAATCTGAATATGTTGACCAGTCTGCTGAAACACATCGTTCTCTACATTTAATACTGTAATACTTCAGTCCTTGCTGCTGTTGAATTTGTCCTTCACTACCATAATCATCATGTTGCTAATATTGAAAACTTGAAGTCCATAACAATGTAGAAAGCAACCTGCATGCCTATGCTAAGAACACAAAATGAGCAAAAATGCACATTAAAGCTGTTTGCATGAAGTTTTTATTTTGAAGAGAAATGTATTGTGTGTGAACGTTATTTTGTATCAAGCATGTTGCAGTTTAACAGAACATATTCAAGTGGCCCAAAAGCACATACACACTATTAAACTGCAGTGATGTATAATGAAGCAGAAATTTGGTGTACCTACCTATACAAAATTTGAACTTCTAAGAACTACAACTATATACAAAATACAGTGAAACCTCACTTGAAAATTAATCATTTACACATTTTAAGTTAAATATTATATTATGTTGTTCAGTTAATCTTACCTCACATCTAACATTGTCTTGTTTCTTCAAAGATCGGATTAGACTCACTAGAATGTGAAGTCAAATTTCTCTGTATTATCATTATGTGTATAGGTGCAATTTTTTCATTATCATTTATCTAAATGCACTGTGGTTCCCACTAACAAATCATACTATTAATGTTGAAAGTATTAATTGTAATTTGACACAATATGCACACTGCATATTAAACAGTTACCTTCAACAACACTCAAAGATTTGATTGATAATTACAAACAAAAAATGAAAGCATGTCAAGAGTACCTATTGACGGTTTTGGGGATGAGGCACCAATCAGGAGTGAAACTTGGGAAGAAAATGAATATCTCTGAAGAATGCAGCACACAAACGTTTACCACAGTCTGTCTGTCTCACAATTATGCAAAAACATTCTGTCTCTTTCTAGCCTTGTAGCTCTTTCGCATAACTTTTGTGTATGGCAATGCTTCTGAGTTAGGTAGTAAATGAAATGTTAAGGACAGAAAAAGCACTTTAGCAGAAAAAAAAAACATCTGATGTGTTACACTCACATGACTTTCTCTACTCTTGTACAAACTACTTTTACAAACACTTATTCTCCATCTACTTCATGTTAATCGAGATAAATATTTGAAGACTATCTTATTGCTAATTTTCTTGTAGATGTAAGGGAAATATATATATTTACAAGGGCAATATATAAATACAGTAGCCTTTAAGCACATACATATCTCTTAATAGCTGGTTGCTAGGTGCAGCACCATTCCCTTTGCCACAGATTAATACTCTTTGCATAAAGACAAAAAAATGAATAACGGATTCCCATTTGAGAAAATAAGTATTGAAAAATTTAAGGGAATAACAAGCAATATCTCGAAAATGGTTCACTCAACAAAAAAAATGTATATGACATAAATTGTGTATTTTAACGTGATCTACACTTTTGGTGCAGTAAAATTTTGTCTATCTCTTATGGTTTACCAGTTATGCAAAAGTCATTCACAATGAAGAATACTTTTGGAGACATTCCCAGAAAATTCAAGATATACATTTTATTTGTCATGAAAATATCTTAAACATATGATATTTTAATCAAAATCGTTAGAGCCATTTTTGAGAAAATTAAAATTTTCGAAAAATCTTCCATGTAAAGGGTAATCTGGGGTGGGAGAATTTTCTTGAAAACCTTCGTGTCATATCTCTGGAAGATACTGAACCTAAATACCAAGTTTGGTGATTATCCGACTATTCGTTTCTGGGTTATGCTGTTCACACACACGCAAGCACGCACGCACACACGCACACGGACATGTTTCCAAAAATGCTTTTTTTGGATTCAAGGTGTCTCAAAACATATATTTCCGGTGAAATCTCAATATCGAATTTTTGGGTGGAATACAATACTTCCCCTACTTTCTATATGTAGTAGAGAAAGTAAAAAGAAAAGAAAGTAGCATTTTTGGAGTAATATACATTTAAACTGAATATGCAGTATGAACATTTGCACCTATGCAAGCACATACAGGTACAAGCTTTCCTTTTTACTTTCTCTACCACATATCTAGTATAGAGGAAGATTACATCCCTTCCAAGAATTTTTATCAACATTTCATGGAAATAAATGTTTTGAGACCCCCTGAATCCAACAAAAAGTGTGTTCGAGCATGTGTGTATATAAAATGCTGGATAAATATCAAACTTGGTATTTAAGTTCAGAACCTTCCAAGATTGCAACATAAAGATTTTCAAGAAAACCTCTCACCCCAAACCATCCTTTATATTGAAAATTTTCCATGATTTTTTATTCTGTTAAAAATGCATATAATTAAAACAACATAATTAAGAAATTGACATGACAAATAAACAGTATATCTTGAGTTTTCTGAGAACAGCCTGTGAAGTCCTCTTCATTTAGAAAGAATGTTGTATAATTCTGTATAAGTGGCAGAAAGAAAATCTTATGCACAGAAAATGTAGATCTCTTTAAAACACAGAATTTATTTCAATAATTTTGTGTGGCATCAGCCATTTCCAAGACACCTGTTGTTATTGGTTTGAATTTTTCAATACTATCTTTTGAAGTGGTCATCATTCAGTTGTTTCTGGCAATATCATGGAAAGAGAATGGAATTTCAAGGCCAGCATATAGCTACCCTCTTCAGTCTCTTGTATCCACCTTGTACCTAAAATGGAATGTGAAATAAAACTATTTCTGTATGTGTTTATCTGGATTAATATGAAGTATATAGAAAAATAAGCTTTTGCAAGTAGGTTTGCAGAAGCCATTAAAAATAAATGTTAGCAGGTGAAGAAAGTCATGAGAATGTAACACTTCAGATTCATATAGAACAGTGTTTCTACACAATTGAGAATATTTAAAATATACGAGGGCAGATTGATAAGTCCATGACTTTGACAAGAGATAGCATTCTAATCACAGGTTTCTTGTTTGCACCCAAGTCTTACATATATTCTGGGTATAATCACAGAAATTCATCATCATTTGTTTCTTAGAACATTGTTGAGGGCGTCTAAAATAAGCAGATGTGTGTTGCTTAGTAGAAAATGTAGAAAAGTGAATTTTGTGCTCTGATAAAGCACTACTTTTTGCATGGTAAGACGGTGAAGGAAATGGGAGAAAAGCTGAAAAAGTATTATTGGGACTCTGCTCCATCACATGGCACGGTTCACAGAATTTCGCTGTGGCCATTTAAGCACAAGAATTGCTGTGCACACAGGATAGCTGTTGAGGTCACAACAGAAAAATGGTGAAAAAGTTCAAGATATTGTGTTGGAAGACCGTCAATTGAAAATCCGTGAGCTAACCAAGACCGTAAACATCTTGAGTGAACGGATGTATAACATTCTGCACAAATTTTTGGATATGAGAAAGCTGTCACAAGATGGGTGCCGTAATTGTTCACAGCTAAGAACAAGCAGAATCAGGTGACCATTTCACAGGGATGTTTGGGCATGTTCCAGCACAACCCAAATGAGTTTTTGCAGCGTTATATCACAGCTGATGAAACTTGGAACCATTACTATCAACCTGAAACCAACAACAACCAAAGCAGTGGATTTCCTTTGGCGAACCTGCTCCAAAGCAAAAACCATTCCGTTGGCAGGAAAAATCATGACAGCTGTCTTTTGGGATTCACAAGGGGTGATAGACATCCATTACTTGGAAAAGGATAAAACCATCACAGGTTATTATTATGCCACAATGCTGGATCAATTTCATAAGGAATTGTTAAAGAAACGACTCCATATGGTGAAGAAAAATATTCTCTTTCACTAGGATAATGCACCCTCACAGAAGTCAGCCATTGCCATCGCAAAATTTGTGGAAATGGGCTACGAATTGCTACCTCACTCATCATATTCTCCAGATTTGGCTCTGAGTGACTTCTTCCTCTTCGCAAACCTGAAAAATTGGCTCACTGGGAAGAAATTCATGTCCAATGAACACATCATGGCAGAAACGTCACATTTTGCAGACTTCAAAAAATATACTTTTTGGAAGGGTTAAAAAAAATTGGAGAAACGTTGGACAACATGCATTGAATTGAAAGGAGACTATGTTCAGAAATAAAATTGATTTTTTTGGAAAAAAAATTTTATTTTCTTTAAAAAGTCACTGACTTATCAATCCAATTATATGTGTGTATAGAAAATACATTTTATTTGTAAGTAGAAAGTACATATTATTTGCATTGTTGTGTATTCAATACTTGTACTGTTTCATTATCATCTATTTTAACTATTATGAATTTAGTCACAATAAATGCTGACCAACTCATACCCAATGAATGTATTATTTACCATTTTGTAAACATCACTTATTTATGATTTATTTATGCATCCTACCCTTTTCCAGTATTCCATTATATACAAAATATTTTATGACTTATTTATGTGCTCTGTATCAATCTACTATGTACAGAAATTATTTAAATGGATCAATAAATTGAATGCAATTGAAATTAATTGAGTCATTGTGCATTAATGTGAGAAAAAATTCTTTGAGATAGTGCTGACTAGCTAACTCCTTCAGAAAATACCACTGTTAAACTCTGTCACATATGCTATAAATTAAAATGATTGGAAAGGGAAATAATATTATTTGTAGCACTGTTTGAACTAATATCCATGGAATAAATATTTTTGTTGAAAACATTTGTTGATTACTTGAACATTAGGAGTTGAATTTGGAACACACTTGCTTCATTTACTATGTTATTATACAGAGTTTAATATATTATATATGTTCAGAGGCCTTTGCTTCCATATTCGGCTATAGATCAATTGGCAGAGCTGGTAGTGTTTTCATTCTGGTCCCTGATAGGATAGTTTATAGTTTATAGAATAGATAGAAATTTAATAGTTTGTGTTCTATTTCTTTGTTGGTTTCTCAAAAGTGTGCTGCATCCACTGATTCATCTGTCTGTTTATATTTTATGTTCCAGATATGTTCTTTGGTACATATGTGTATATTGCACTTAGTTTTTTTATGTATCCCTATTGCATTCCTGAAAGTTTATCCTGTAAATCTCAGGTTTGAAAGTTTTTGGTACCTGATCTCTGGGATGTGCATTCAATAAATTTTTCAAGTTGTATCTATTTTAGGAAGCTAGAATTATGTTGTGTTTTGAAAAGACTTTTTGATATACTAGTGGGTGGAATGTGAATTTTTTAATTTTCTTCTTCTCTTCCAAGGGGTGTTACAGTAGTGGTATTGTTGATTTCCTTGTTTCTTCTGAATGTGTTTATTTGTGAGTTAAATCCATTAACAAGTGCTATTTTAATGATTTACAGGTATTCTTTGTTGTATTCTTCTTAGCTTGAAGTTGACTAATCTGAATACCTACTAGACTATTGAAAATTGCATGCTGGTGTGACTTTGGGTTAAATCTATGGCATTTGATGTGGTTATCAGTCAACCTAGAGCTGAAGATGGAAGCAAAGACTTCTGAAACATGTCCTGTATAATAACAGAGCAAGTGAAGAAAGTGTGTTCCAAATTTGACTCTTAATACTCAAGTAATCAACCTCTGCTTCATTATTAAAAAGTTTCTAAATAAATTAACTGATGTTATATTTGTACTTAACCATGAGGTTGGTAGATACTATTCAACATGTCTTATAACTAAACAGATACAAACAATATACACACTTTAAAGTGCGAATTTTCCATATACCCTCATGTCCTGGTTAGAGTTACCAATAGAAACATCCTCTAGCAGAAATGTAGGTGTTAAACGATACTCTGTCCTCTAATACTCCACTTTAACATTTTATAAACTCTTGTACATAAAGAAAATAAATAGATGTATGTACTTGTTTTTAATAAAAAGTAAATGTTACATTGTAATCAAATAACATCAACTATCACTCCCAGATCCTAACAATGGCAAAGTTTCAGATAAAAACATTGTAGAGGATCCATCACTTTCAAGTGGCACATACTTATATCCTGCAATCATCATTCCAAAAAGCACCATGTCAACTATTATCAGAACAGCAAACAGAAGGAATTCATATGCCTGAAAACATGACAATATTATAGTTAGTTTCGATAGTTTAGTTATTGCATCTATAAATAATAAAAGAATACCTAAAAGGTTTGGAAAGCAACTTATAACTAATGTCTTTACTACATGCTCCCTGTAACATAATTTTTGAGTCCCATAACATTCTGAAAAAATGAATTACTTTTGGTTTTATTGTTCCTAATGTGCACTGCATCCAAATATATCCCATAGTACATAATTTATTATTGTTTGCTTGTATTTTTAATCCTAACGAGGATGATGTCCAGGGTTATGAAACAAAAATAAAATAAATGGAATTAATTGTTCTTTCACACAAGCAGGGACAGGGTTGGAAAGGTAGAATCAGATGACTGAAAAATTCAATGTCATAGCCGGGATTTGAACCACGGATCTCCCGGTCTCCGTCCAGTTGCTCTAACCACTGAGCTACCATGGCAACATGCCGACACGACATTAAATTCTCCAGCTGATTCGCATTTTTCCCGGTAAACCACAAGGAGATCTCAAATTGTATTGAGATGTCATACCCCAATGGCGACTTACAAACATTGTAAGTACTTAAGTCCCGGGCTTTATAGTTACAACCACTATTAGGTCAATTAATGGAATTAATTGTTCTTTCACACAAGCCGTGTGTTGGACAGGGTTGGAAAGCCCGGGACTTAAGTACTTACAATGTTTGTAAGTCGCCATTGGGGTATGACATCTCAATACAATTTGAGATCTCCTTGTGGTTTACCGGGAAAAATGCGAATCAGCTGGAGAATTTAATGTCGTGTCGGCATGTTGCCATGGTAGCTCAGTGGTTAGAGCAACCGGACGGAGACCGGGAGATCCGTGGTTCAAATCCCGGCTATGGCATTGAATTTTTCAGTCATGTGATTCTACCTTTCCAAAAATAAAATAAAGTTAATCTGTATGTCTTTTACACTAATTGCCATTAATATGGCTACATGATTAAAGAATAGGTGTTCAGTCACATTCATTGTCAAAATATGAAAACCCTACAATAGGATACAAAATAATTTATGTCTTTCACACACATCTTCATTTATTTCACAATATGAACGAGAAGCAATGCAAATGTCACCCTTACCCACATTCATACCATGTGTAAACTTATACACTTCACGCACATACCACCAGCTACTCAAAATATAGAGTGTACAATGCAAGAAATTAAAATATATCACAAAACTTTTATAGCAATATTTTCTTTCTGCAGCTTTATTCTTCCTTAGAAATCCCAAACAAATTCTCATTGCAACTTTACTTAAATGGCAGCATCTCTTTGAACATTTCTACTTTCTCTATCATATACACAGCAGGTACAGAAGATATTGCATTCCACCTAAAAATTTGATATCAAGATTTCACCAGAAATACGTGTTTTGAGGCTCCCTAAATAAAACAAAGCCTTTTTTAGAAAAACGTCACTGTGCATGTGTGCGTGCGTGTGCATGTGAATCAAAAACAAAATGTCAGATAAGTGCCAAACTTGGCATTTAATTTCAGTATCTTCCGTAGATGTGACATGAAGATTTTCAAGATAATCTCCCCACCCTAAACAATCTTTTACATGGAAAATTTTTCAACTTCTTTTTATTTTCTCAAAATAGGCTGTAACAATTTTGAATAAAAGACCATATATTTAAGATATTTACTTAAAATGGATATCTTGAATTTTCTGAGAATAACCCGTGAGATCCCCTACACTTAGAAGAAATTTTGTATAATGCTGTATAAGCTATAAGACAGAATGATACTTACTACAGAAAAAATGTAGATCTCTTTAAAACACACAGTTTATTTCAAATAACTTTCTTTGTGGAATCAGTTATTTCTGAGATGTTATTATTGGTTTGAATTTTTTAAAACTTTGTTGTATTTTTAAAGTGCTATTGTTATTCAGTTGTTTATCACAATATCATGGAAAGATAATGCACATAGCCACTCGCTTTTAAACATCTGACTATGAAGGCACATACTTATTCCTATCCATCTTGTACTAACAGTGCAACGTGTAATGAAAACTACTTCTGCAAAATTTTATCTCAATTAACGTAAAGTAGATAGAAAAATAAGCTTTTGTAAGAACGTCTGTACAAGCTATATGTCGTAAATCTTTTTACACTTAAGAAAAGAATCACATTCAAAATGGTTCAAGCTGAGGAGAGAATAGTGTCCTCAAATGATTCAATATTCAAATACAATAAATATATTTTTACCAGAATCTTTTATAAAAACAGTTTTCTTTAACTGGCATTGGTCAAACCGATTGGGATCCCACCATTGGTTGACATGTAATGCATGGCTGCATAGCACCAACCATCGATACTATCTATTTATTGTTATTCAAGAATCACTTAGACAAGTTTTTAATATATTTAGTTAAATAATACTATCAGGGTATTAATTTTCACATTACAAAGCATCATACTGAATTCCTTTTCAATAGGAACATTTTTTAACAATGTTTTCTTCATTGTATCTAAGTTGTTAGTATTCTGCCCCTGGCCTGAAGTATTATTGTTTTTCAGAAATTCAGGTGTTGTGAGAGATTCATCTTCAACTTCCTGGAACCATTTGAGTATTTGCTGCTCTTGATGTTTCTTCTTGTAATCAAACCTTTACCTAACACTGCATACAAGTAATAAAATATTTAGTCAGTACACAAAAAATGCTGAGGATCAATCAGCACTATAGCGGGAACAACAACAATACAATATATTACCTCTGTACTCCATAAAATATAACACGACAATGAGACACTTATGTAACACGAACGGTCGACATGTGAGCTGCATGCTCAGTTCATTGACATATGCCAATCTTCTGCTATTTATAGGAGAATGGAATGTTTAAACACTCCAAAACTTATACCAAGTTATTCCATTATTAAGCAGTAAAATTTATACAGTATCTCACTCTATTGGCTTCAATGGTAAACAATTTAACACACTTTGAAATCAAAAGTGAGCACCGCACTAGCACATCAACCAATGATGGGTTAAATCCCTTTTGAAATTCATAAAGGTTGTCTAGCTTACTTCTTACTTTTACAGAAAGGCCTACCTACCTGGTTTCTGAACATTCTTGATTGGGTGACAATAATCACCAAAAGGTTGCCTAATGCAACTGACAAATACCACGCTGCAACTGCAATGGTTCTCATGCTCTTCGGTGCCTGCAAAGGTGCAATAAATAAATACTGTAGATAAAGCTCCACAAAATTAAAATATGTATGCCAGTTTAGGAGTGGACCTACTTTGGCAAGCTGGAGCTCAACCAAAATTATTTGAGCCCATTCTATCTCCTCCTGATGAAAACAAACATCAAGTGACTAATTACGATTATTTAAAAATATATGAAAAAGAAACTATTTTAAAAATGCATAATAATGACATGACATTGCTATGAATTTTTCAAGAATAAGCCTCAATTAAGTAAACTGAGTGAGATGGCTCCACTGTAAAGTGTGAGGCTCATACTAGGGAGGTTCTGGGTTTGATTACTGGGGCCGCCCAGCCACCCTTACCATGGGTTTTTCCTGATTGGAAAGATGAATGCTGGGGTGGTTTCTCTTCTACCATGAATTTCCTTTCCCTGTTTTCCTATCATTTCACTTCCCTTTTATGTTTCAGGTTGCCTCAGGGGCTATGCAGTGCTGGTCGGTGTCAGATAGATGGTGCAGATGCTTGCTCAGAAGTTGTTCTGAGCCCTCCCAGATGGCAACCTTCTCTGAGCTTCCTCAAGTGGGTCAAGCTCCCCTCCGGTTCAACCAGAGGGAAACCTTCTCTAAGCAGCCCGTTGGTGTGACCAGATCCTCAAGCTTGGAATCATTAGGGACTTCTGCACATCTTTGTTGGCCAGCCTGTCTGCAGCCTATAGTCTACTGCAGTTCCTTCACCACCCTCCTTAGGGGTAGTAAGCACAAAAGATCCACGTTGGGTCAAGGTATGAAGTGTCCACTCGATCCCCTCATCATTCATTCATTCTATTAAGTATTCTATCCTAAGATAAGAGCATCATAACTATTTTCCAGTTCACAGTTAGAAATTGACCAAAACTCATTCGGAGGAGTAAAAATACTCAGTGAAAAGCATCTTAAGTTTTACTAGATTTCTTGAAGAATTGCATTTGGTATTTCACAAATTGTTCAAAATGGCAGCAGTAATTATGACCACTCCTGCAACAAGTAACCAATGTGAAAGAATATTTTTACTTTCTCTATCTCCTAGCTACAGTAAGTAGAGGAAGTATTGTATTCCACCCAAAAATTCCACATTGAGGTTTCACCAGAAATGCATGTTTTGAGGTTCAATCAACTTGAAAAACACCTTTCCAGAGACAGATGTGTGTGTGCGTGCATGCGTGCGCGCGCGCGTGTGTGTGTGTGTGTGAAAGAAAGAAAGAAAGAAAGAAAGAAAGAAAGAAAGAAAGAAAGGAAGGAAGGGAGGGAGGGAGGAAAGAAGGAAGAAAAAACAGGATAATTAAAAAATGAAATATAGTTAAATACCACATGTATACTTAATGCATATCTTTAGCTTCCAGATAAGGCTGCGTCATCTTGCATAAGCTTGCCAATGTTTTGCTCAACTTGTCCTGAGCTTCTTCTGGGCTCCTGTCTGATCTTTGTTTTTTTTTTTTTTTTTTGGGATCAAGGTGAAGGTAAGGATGGGTCGAATGGAAGTAGCGGTGTCCCGCTGATGCACCCCCGTTAGTATCGGTAGTAGGTTGCTGCTGCGGTAAGGCAGGAGCAGGTAAAAGCTGGTTCCCAGCCTCCAGACATTGCCGAAGCCCTGACTGGAGGGTGGGGGATAGGAAGGAAAACTTTATTTATCTCAGAAACTGTGCACGTACGTGCTTGGGAGGACAGTGGCTTGCGTTCGTTAGTGGTGGTTGCTGCTTACTCTGGACCGGTGTCTGGGGTAATATTCCTGTTCGTTACTTCTGATATAGTTCTCGAAGAAGTGGAGGTTTCTTCGCATGCGCTCTCTCCGAGGAGAGGGCGGCGCGGAGTCGTCTGGTGTAGGTGATGATGATTGACGTGATGTGGAGCCCGATGAGTATTCCTGGGTGTCGATTCGGTCGTGGAGTGACTGGAGTAGCCTGTGCAGCTGGCTAAATCTGGAGTCGAAGGCTGTGAGTTGTTGCTGGAGATTCTGGATGTTGGCTTCGATGCTGTCGAGGCGGCGGAGAGGGATTACTGCGTTGTCTTCTGCGTTGGAAGATGAGGTGATGCGGACAGCGACGTCCCTGAGACGGCTGCCTATCGCCAGGACCTCGGAACGGAGGTCCTGGACGGCCTCCTGAAGGTGCTGCTCTGATGTCCGATGGTGCGGAGTGGGCTGTCCCTGTGGAGTTGGTGCTGCCGTGTGCTGGGGAGGTGTCCCATTGTTTTGGGCTACCTGTGGTGGTGCTGTTGCGGCTGGCGGAGTGGCCCCCGGCGGTCGAGGGTATCTCGGGCACTGTGTCTGTCCCGTGTAGTGCCCGAATCCATTACACGTGGCACAGTACCGGCGTCGTCGGCGTAGATCGTGGCCTCGACACTCTGATGTGAGGCTGGGAGAGCCGCAGTAGTGGCAGCGAGGTGATGGTGCGCTGCAGAGATGCGCAGAGTGGCCATAGGAGCAGCAGCGGCGACATGGCTGATGGCTTTCTGCTCGGCTAGCCTCGACTAGGAGAACCCGCCCTAACAAGGGCAGGCCCGACCTCAGGGCTGCTTCGCAGTCGGCCGTATCTGCCATGGCCAGTCGGACGAGAGATGTCGGGCCCCGGGACGAAGTGATGCGACTGGCGTTCTGGGCTGAAGAGAAATGTTGTCGTGCGGCGGCGAGGATAAATCTGGTTGGCAGGTCCCGGGGTACTCCGCAGACCACTACACTGCTTCTGTTCGGATGCGCTGTGTGAGGGTGTGGCGGTGCAGTTGGTGTCAGTGGAGGTAGCTGCGTCAGCGGTGGTTGTGTTGTGTTGGCTCCTTGAGGATGTGACGTCATCTCAGGTGCTGGTGTTGGCTGTGTTGAGGCGACCGAGGCGAAGGAGGGCCTGGCCGCCGGTGGTGATGCAGAAATGCCGGCAGAGGTCCCTGATGCTGCCGGCTTGCACTGTTGTTACTGCTTATATATCAGTGGCTCCCTGGTGGCCTGGCCCCTTTGTTTCTGATTGGCTGTCTGTCCACCAATCAATGTCAGTGCTGGTGTCACTATTTCTTGAAAGTCTTGGAGATGAATTCTGTTACCCTTTTCAAGAGCCATTTTTTGAATGAGATTTTCAAGATATGCGTCAAGACACAGTTCGTGGAAGCCTACACATCCATGGTATACTTAGGTAATTTGACTGACTTTAAACTTAAAGCTTCATTTAAACTTCCAATTTTTCTGAACTAATTTTGAAAGCAGTTCCACAAAGTAACATAACTATGTTAAGCACCTTCAGTGCTGATAAAGGCTTCAGAATTTTAATAATGTAACAAATGAGAATACCAATTACTGTAAAAACACATCTTATTTATCACTAGGTACTCAACATAGCACAAATATTACACTTGAATCACTTTGATATACACTCAGGATACAACACAACTACAACTGATTCATAGAATGACAATTGAACTGCCAAACTGTACGACTGACAACTAAACTGCTCTGTGCACTTTTCACTTCGTCACTTCTAACAGAAGTCAACTCAACTGAACTCAACACTGGACCATTCAATACTACTCTTGACTGACTGTCCTGGTGGACAACAGTCCCTTATATAGGCCTCGCACACAAAGCAGAACTTTTGCAAACAAGATGCTATTGGAATACGCCAAAACAAAGGTTCCATAACAAGTAAGTGGCACATGAAGAAACTTTTATTCTATGCTGCCTATTGTTCTATTGTTTCCATGCTCACTATTGATACGACAGCCATTACAGGCTCCGCCCAAGTATCAGACTGGGAGGCACTACCAGCCAGCCACAGGTAGCACTGCATGTGCAGTCACAATAACTTTATAGTTTTTAACACCAAACTTGTTATTTAAGTTCAGCATCTTCCAAGGCAACACAGAGATTTTCAAGAAAATTCCCCCATCCCAAACTATGTTTCCAATGCAAAGGTTTGGTTATGTTTTATTTCTTCAAAAATGGCTTTAACAATGTTGATTAAAGTATCATATGTTTAACACATTAACATACAAAATAAAATGTATATTTTTAATTTTCTGTGAATATCTGAGAAGTTAGCTTTATTTCATTGAATTTGTTATAATGTTGTATCATTAGGAAACCATAAGGGGTAGACAAAACTTATTACAGGAAAATTGCAGAGCTCATTAAAATACACGATTTGTGGCATTAGCTGTTTCAAAATATTTTATTTTGCAAGTTTAGATATTTCTCATGTGTGAATGCCAGTCACCTTCTTCCACATAACTGAGCTAGTCACACAAAACTATGCCATATCTATCACAAGAAAACATAAGGATATGCTATCACAATTAAAATCACTGCAACTCCAAATGACATGTTAACCTTCTTATAAGGTTTTCTCTCTCTCTCTCACTCTCACCTATAGTAAGTAGAAGTATTGCATTCCGCCCAAATATTCAATGTCAAGATTTCACTGTAAATATATGTTTTGAGATCTCTGAATCCAAAAAGACATTTTTAGAAAAAGGTTCATTTAGGTTTGTGTGTCTGTGAACAACACAACTCAAACATGAAAAGTTGCTTAAATAAACTTGCTATTTAAGTTCGTCTCCCAAAAATGCAACATGAGGATTTTCAAGAAAATTCCTTTTCCCAAACCACCCTTTACATAGAAAAATTGACTTTCTCATAAAGGGGCTATAATGATTTTTATTAAAATAACATTTAACACATTTGCATGACAAATAAAAGTGTATCTTGAATTTTCTGGGAACAGTTATTTTCCTTCTGAATGACTTTTGTATAACTGGTAAACTACAAGAGATAGAGAAAATCTTATTACGCAAAACATGTGCATCTCATTAAAGGACTCAATTTTTGTCAAACAAAAATTATTGTGGCATTAACCATTTCCGTGATATTGGTTTGAACTTTCAAATACTTATACTTTTTTTCAAATGGTAAGATGCTATTCATCTTTTCTTGTGGTCATGCAAAGAGGATGAAATTCCAAAGTTATCACATAGTGATCTGCTTTTTAAAAATCTGACTATTGCTTTAACCTACTATATTATTCTTGTAACTACAATGAAATACATAAATGTGCAATGAAAGTTTATCTCAATTAACAAGATATAGATAAAAGAATAAACTTTTGTAAGAATAGTTTATAGAAGAGTGAGTAGAGAAAGTCACGTGGATGCAACATATCAGGATTTTTTTCCCTATAAATTTGCCTAAATTGTGGGAAAACTAAGAAAAAATGTACCATACAACAGCCAACAACCTATTGCCCAGTACCTTGGACTATTTCCAGTTCAAAAATAACTTTTCTACCTGAAAATGTGGTACTCGATGATGGGATATTGCTCATAACTTCATTGAACAGAACAGAATCACTCAATTTCTTTGAAAGCAAATTGTGTTTCCAAAATAATTACAAGTAGTTCCTGAATCATCCCTTAGATTTAGAGTTTATGTTACTTTCAAAGAGGTTCACTCTGTCTCCCAGACTTAGCTCTTGAGGGACTTACAAATTGCACAGTTTCACTGTATGGTATAGGAGAGGGACACCTTACACACTGCAACCCACATGAGATCTATTATGGCTATCCCTCCCACAGGAGGAGGAGGTGAAATGAAGAAACCATGTGAGGCTACCAGCTGCAGGTAGACAGGCCATAGAGACGCACGGAAGTCCCTAACAGTACCTAGCTCAAAGACTCGTCCGACTACTAGAACTGCCCAGAGAGGGCAGTGAATGACCCGTTGATTCAGGCAGTCCTCAATTGTCCATGAGGAATACTTTTTCCTTGGAGCAAGCATCTGCACCATTTGTCCAGCACCATCTCACACCACAAAACCTAAACATACCAGAAGCATGAGAAGGAAATGGAATAAAAGAGAAATAAGAAAAAGGAAATCTTGGTAGATGAGAAACCACCTCAGCATTCACTACTGACCAAGAAAAACCACAAAAACCCAAGGTCAGAGTGAATGGTCAACAGGATTCCAACCCAGGACCTCCCGAATGTGAGCCTCGCACATTACCAGGGGGCCAACTGGCTGGATACAGTTACACTATACACCCAAAGATATTTTTTCCATTACTCATAAGAGAAATGCAAGCCAATGTTAGCTGACCAGCAGTTGTCATACATTTAAATTTAGTAATGCTAAGTTCCAAATAATATTGATCACCCAATATTTGCAGCAATATAATATATGATTATTACACAATAATGAATTACTATACTATTATACATAAGATAAACATTACAAACAGTTTTATTAAGCAAAATTAGTTTGTATTTATTTTACACTCTCATTATACAGAAAGCATGTTGACAATCTTACCTGAGTAAATGAAAACTGAAGTCCTGTGATTGCAAACATAACTTCTGCCATTGAAATAAGAAAATACTGTGGAATGAGCCAAAACATATGCACTCTGTTTGGTGGAGTCATTACATACAACTTAGAGAACTATAAAAGAAATAAAAACCAAATTCTATTGTCTATTTTATAAACATAACACAGAAATAAAAGTAACTAAAAACATAAAAAATTATCATAGTCTGAGCTGGCAGAATTAGTATTAATATTATTACTTAATAGCAAAATGTAGCAGAACTTACCACAATGGCAAAGCTTTTCTCCTGAAGCACTAATGTATAAACTGCACCAGGTTGGAGATTTTCAGTATTTGTGTAATTGACTATAGAACTACTGAATAACAAAACTTCATATACATATCTGCAAAAAATATATAAGAATCATGTATGGATCATAAAATCACTTTACTGTATAGTGATTACCGTATTTACACGAATCTAATGCGCACCTTTTTTGACCAAATATAGTACCTACTCAAAATCGAGGTGCACATTAAAGTGCAAATCCGTTCCGTAGAATGCCAGTAACTTCATTCAAATTTTTCGTTTATTACATAACAATGGATTGCTGAATTAACATGCATCCAGAAACTTGCGACAAGCTAGCCGCTCATTTATCATTGGCCTATTATTGAGCGTTTTTAGTTACGATATGGAAGGAAAGGGCAAACAGAGAAGAACGTTTATGATGCTTCTTTAAAGCTTAAAGTAAACCTTTATGCTGAAAACAAAATGGTAATAAAAAGGCAGGAAGTAAGTTCAATATATCAGAGAACAATGTTTGCTTGGGCGAAAACAGAAATTGGCATTATTTGCTACTAAAGCTAATAGAAAGAAATTTACGGGTCCTCGCAAAGGAAGACATCCTGAAGTTGAAGAAAAAGTGTTGGAATTTGTGCGTGAAAGGAGGAAGAATGGGCAACCTGCGACTAGTGACACAATACGAAAAAAAGCTAAAGAGAAGGCTGAAGCTCTTGGTATTCCGAAACAAGAGTTTAAGGCTAGCCATGGATGCGTAGATCGTTTCATGCAGCGGACGGGTTTATCTCTAAGATGCCATACATAAATGTGCCAGAATTTCCTGCAGATTTTGAGGACAAACTACAAATGTTTCAGCAGTATGTCATTTCTCTTCGGAAGAAAAAAAATTTCCATGGGGCATATAGACAACGCTGATGAGACGTCAACTTGGTTTGATATGACCTGGAACTACACTATTACTGAGAAGGGAACAAAGGAAGTTATCATCAAAACAACAGGGTGCGAAAAACAGTGCATAACACTAATTTTTTGTTTAAAAATGTGTCACCTAACAATAGGGCATTTTCAATTCTATAATTTGATGGTTTATATATACGATAAATCCATCGTTGTATTAAATAAATTTAAATAAAATACCTATTACATATTTTCTGTCATTGATGCACTTTACATTCAATACAAGCCCTTTTCTTCATAATTTTAAATTCCAAATATGGGGTGTGCATTAGATTCGCATACATA
The DNA here is from genome assembly GCA_030765065.1 of Deroplatys truncata. Classification (NCBI taxonomy): domain Eukaryota; kingdom Metazoa; phylum Arthropoda; class Insecta; order Mantodea; family Mantidae; genus Deroplatys; species Deroplatys truncata. Next base: position 58,173,245 of record CM060981.1, read on the forward strand.
TGGTATATGTTTACAAGTGAACTGGTTATGCAGTAGAAAATGAAACTCCTGCAAATACAACAAAATTGATAGGAGAGTAAAGCAGTAACCTTCTCTTTTTACTTTCTCTACTACGTATAGTAAGTAGTGGAAGTATTGTATTCCACCCAAAATTTCGATACCGAGATTTCACCGGAAATACATGTTTTGAGACTCTCTGAATCCAAAAAAAGCATTTTTGGAAACATGTCCGTGTGTGTGTCTGTGTGTCTGTGAACAGCATAACTCAAAAACGAACAGTCGGAGACGCACCAAACTTGGTATTTAGGTTCAGTATCTTCCAGAGATGCGACACGAAGGTTTTCAAGAAAATCCCCCCACCCCAGACTACCCTTTACATGGAAGATTTTTCGAAAATTTTAATTTTCTCAAAAATGGCTCTAACGATTTTGATGAAAATATCATATGTTTAAGATAATGTCATGAGAAATGAAATGTATATCTCCAATTTTCTGGGAATGTCTCCAAAAGTATTCTTCATTGTGAACGACTTTTGCATAACTGGTAAACCATAAGAGATAGACAAAATTTTACTACACAAAAAATGTAGATCGCGTTAAAATACACAACTTATGTCATATACATTTCTTTTGTTGAGTGAACCGTTTTCGAGATATTGCTTGTTATTTCCTTAAATTTTCCAATACTTATACTTTTTCTCAAATTCGTTATTCATTTTTTTATGTCCTGGACATGCAAAGAGAATGGAATGCGCCACATAGCAACCAGCATTAAAATATTTGACTATCGCTTAAAACCTACCATATTCCCCTTGCATCTACAAGAAAATTATCAATAAGATTGACATCTTGATATCTCCATTAACATGAAGCATATGGAGAATAAGCGTTTGTATAAATAGTTTGTACAAGAGTAGAGAAAGTCATGTGAGTGTAACACATCAGATATTTTGTGATAGTGTTTCATGACCGCTCTTACTTCATACGACACTGCAGGCAGCCACACCAGTGATAAATGAAATGAAATGAAATGATAAATGGAAAAAGAAATTTGGAAAAGAAACATTCCAGGCCTAAGTTTAGGGTACCTCCCTGGCATTTGCAGTTATGACTGAGGAAAATCTGGATAAAACCTCAGGCAGGAAGGAGGTCCTTTCAGAGCTCCCATACATCAGTCCATGCCTTAATGACTTGGCTACCTGTGTCATTATAACATGTTTGTATAGTGACATTATTCTAGTAAATTCTCATTCTGAGAAAATATAATTTAATGTACAATATTCTAGAGCTCTTTAAATATCATACTTTTAGTTTCTTTACCACTTCCTATAACATACACAGGAAGTACTGTGCTCATCCAAAAATTTGATATTGAGATTTCACTAGAAATACATGTTTTAGGGTCTACTGACTGCTCCTCTCCCTCTGCCCTAAAAAGCAAGTGGGAGCTGGGCGTTTGTGTGTGTGTGTTTCTGTGTTGGAGGGGACATTATTAAAAACTGAAGATGAAATACACATTTTGATGGTATGTAAAGGAACAAATGAATGGAAGAAAACATTTTTTGTTAGAGAGAAATAGCTCAAAAATAATAGCATTATAAAACTAAATAAAATGTTTTTAAGATCGGCCTCAGGTTAGAGGTTTAGGAGAATTTTTGTGGCATGTGAGAAGGAAATGGAATTGGGAAGTTGGAAATAGTATGTGAAAAGTTGGAGAGAGAGGAAGATTGTAGAATTTAAGAATGTAAAAGATACAATGCAAAATGTAATATCAGAGGTCTGGGAAACAACTGACCAGGGCCAATCCTAGCAGACCCCAAATGTGTAAATAACTTAGCACAAATAAATAAATTAAATAAAAAATAAATACCGAATTTAGTCAAGTTGAAGTGCAGAAGTTTATGTACAGTGAAATGTAATCATAATATTCAATGAATCAGTTTTTTTCCCGGTAAACTCAGACTTCCAAGTTAGCCAGTATTAGGTATTAAATTATTGTTCCTCCTCATATGCCATGTGAGTTAGTTGGGGAATTTAATGTCACACTGGCATGTTGCCATGATAGTTCAGTTGACTAGAGCCAAAATTAGACAAAAGCCGAAGATCTGTGGTTCAAATCCTGGCTATGGCCAAATTTTTCAGTCTGATTCTAGCTTTCTAACTTAAGTCTACACGCAGCATGTGTGGAGGAGCAATTTTATTAATCATCACCTAATAAATACCTCTCCTTTGAAAAGACATACATTAGTTTTGGCAGCAAAAGGCATTCTATTGCATAGAAAAGTTTTGTAAATGTAATCAAGTAGGATGTAAATAGTAAACTTAGTTACATAAGCTTTACTATGGAAAGATTTACTTTTTATATCTGCCTTTTAAAGTGGTGTATTTCAGCCCTAAAAGCCTCTAACGCTAATATATTGTTTATTTATAAGCCTTAATGCCAGTGGCGTGTCACCTATAGGGAGGGTATTTGGGAGGTATTTGCATAGGTTTTGTCATTTGAATTAACCCATTACCAGATTATTGATTGCTTTATTCATTCTCAAGGGATGTTCATTATAAGCATTGACATTTTTTGTTAGCAATTATCTACAACATAGGTTAAATGTTGTAGATAATTGCCTTTGACTACAGTACAGGGTGGTCAAATCAACAAATGTCTCCTATTCACCAGCTGGCAGCTTTGAATTTTACATTAGTTACATACTTAAACAAGAGGAAAAGTTTCAAAGCTGTAGAAAAACTGAAGTAACTTATTTTTTAACAAAAAAAAATATCACAATACTTTATTCCTTTAATAATTAAGTAATCATTTTGATATTTATTTTAAAATGTTCAGGAAACCATGTCAGATATAATAATCTGCCAAGTTCTATACACATCACAATTTCAACATACATAACATTTTTAACTAGTGTTTGCAATTCAATATAATATGCTAATGGCAGCTTTCTTTTCTAAACCCATCAGATTCATAAATAAAACTGCTACAGACTAATTAGCTTACTTTAGTGAACTTTTCCTATAACAAAAAATAAATGAAACAGGTATTAAAAGTGCATTTTTATGCTTATTTGACGAAGTACACATTAGAGAAAAGATAGGTGAATAAATGTATAGAGCTTTTGTTTTGACATGTGGCAGGGAATTTCTTGCCCTGCACTGAGCTGCTTCTAATCAGTTCTGTTCTTCCTCCACTTCCCCTCCTCTCTGTCTACTGATTAATCAGTTGACATGAAGTCTTTGTACATAGACTGGAACATTGTGAGACAATATGTTTCAGTGTGATAGTGTTGTAATTATGCACAGGAATCAGGAATTTTGCAAATCTCTACTTGGAAGGTCATTAAACTTTTAAAATTAAAACCCTATAAGATAACTGAAGTTCTGGAATTGCAATCATGTAATAATGTGAGTAGAGTTAATTTCTACAATTGGGTGTTTGATAAGATTAATAATTGCTCTATTGACCCAAATTTAATCTTTTTTACAGACAAAGCATTTTTATTTATATGATCAAGAAGAATTAATGAGTATTAATGCAAATTTTCTTAAAAATTGTGAGAGATGTATGGGGGCATAATGACATAATTTCCAACATTTTCTATGATGAAGGTATAGTTACTGTAGTTATAATTTGCATGAGAAATCTATCTGCCTAAATTCAAGGGGTTATGAATAGCCAACTTCTCTGCAAACAGTGTGCTTCCAAGAAAATTCCTGTTAGGCCTGGCAAAGTGTCCAAACAAAGGCTCTGTACAATCTGATTAATATTTTAATGCATTTAATAAACATATGCTGAATAAGTTAGTTTAGAAACACAGCCCTCCTCCCCATACACACTTTCCTCTAGAACTCCCATCATAGGGAATACTTTTTCAGGAAAACTAACATTAGCCTTTTATACTTTTTATGGTGTATTAGTTTGTTATTGAATATTTATTGCTTAGACATTAAATATGTTAGGGCTTTACATTACACTTACTTTTACCAAATATACTCTCATCATTTTATTCCTGTTTATTACCATATCAGTCAGCATTTTAAATGTTATAATATCTGTTTGTAATTTGTCCCATTTTATTTCCCAAATACCCTCCCTCCAACTCTTCACTCCATCATATTCTAATAACCAATGAAATATTCCTTCAAGCTCCCCATACATAATGCACCCTTCCCCATTTTCACTGTTTCCTAAGAAAACTAAAACCCATGAATGGGCATTTTAATTTACAGCTATTTTCTAAATTATTTATTTATTTATTTATTTATTCAATAACAAAGTAGTGCACCAACAATTATTATATGCATAATGGAAATTATTAACGATTATGCCCTCAGAAAACTTGCAAAACCTAAGGTCAGAGATCCTTAGGTTTGTAACCCTGTTATCCTTTGCAGAATCATTAAGATACATAAAGAACTACTATAATAACACATTTATAATTATTATTATAACTATTAACGTGCCTGATATTACCATTGCCATAATCATCATGTTATTTCACTGATGGATTGCTTACCTCGCTGGAATGACTTCCATATATGCTGATGCACTTAAATGTTTTTCTGGAACATAATATGTGGCCTCAAACCCATTCTTACTTCTCATTGTTACGCTGATATTTAAATATTCTGTTGTTTCTTTTAAAAATACTATTCTGCAAATTTATAAAGCAAAACAAAGTAGGTAATATAAAAATTTGTTCTTTATATTTTAAGGTAATATTGCTCTGAAATGTGGTGGAAAGCATGAAAAAAAAAAACTAGATTTGCGCATAAAATTTATAGAAGAGCTTCAAATATTGTTCATAAAATTCATGTGCATATTTTCAAAATATTCAATTGATGAAATGCTATCCTGAAATGCTAATGTGATGTGTTCAGTTTATGCCTATGTTAGGTACTTTTGTTTTTGCACTATTTTGCAGCTAGTTAGACAAGCTATGTCAATGAATACATTTTTTTTTCTCAGTTATTACTGTGTATGATGATGATAGGAATGATGATGATCATAAGAATGATGCTAATAAGAAGTATAGGAGGGTAAGATAGTAATGAGAATTTGTGCTGTTATTGAGAGTGAAGCATGAGTATTTGTAGTTTGATGCATGTAATGAGGTGCTTATTTTGAAGCATGCAGTAATGTTCACAGTAGTTTTGGTAGATATTAAAGTGAGTGTTTTGTACTATCTGAGATAGGTTTTTATGAATGATTCTGTTTCATTGTTATGTATGTATGAATGATAAGTTCACTTATTAGTTTTGTCAGTTAGTTTGTACCAGCTGGTTAGATTTAATATTGGGATCCCAAATGATTTGCTATGTTGTATTTTGTTTCATTATGTGTAGACGATAGATATAATTGATACAATATTCATGTATTTTGACCTTTTCATGTACCTTTATCATGATGCTTAAACATTTATTGTATAACTTTGACTTGTAACCCTTTGAAAAATTCAGTTTTTATGTCAGTATGTAATCATTTTTTTCTCAGTTCTAATAGTACATGTTTGTAAACTTCTGCCAAATTTGTGGCATTTTCTATACATGCTATTTTAAATGACATACTATTTTCTTATTTTATGTATGATGTTTTGGGAGCACAAGTTATGCCTGTTTGTAATTCATGTTGTAGTGATATTTTGCTGTTTGGAGAGCACAAGTGCCCACTATGGAGTGACCCTGCTGTAATGAGACATGCCAGATGCTGAATGTAAACTAAGGAGAGCTGCTGCCTGGTTCTTATTACCTGCAGTTTGTGGCAAAAAGCGCCACTTTTAGGGGAGCCATCCAAGACAGCGATTGCACCCTCATTATTAGTAAACTACGTTGGCAGTGAGAAAGGACTCTGCAGCTGATGTTTATTCATTATGGGTGATGTTGGAGGTTCACTTACGAAAAAATATCTCAAGAATTTGTGCAGTGCAGTTATAGCTTAACAGTGGCAGCAATTTACAATGTGTGTGTGCAGGGTTTACTCAGAAACTGGCAAGATACACTTTAACAAATATCGTCGGTGTCATTCAGGACTCCATTATTTTTTAAAGTTTTGACAAACATGTTAGTAGGTAATAAGATACTCAACTTCTTTTTGAGAGACATTTCTGCTCCATTGTATTATTTCAAACATCAAGATACTACTTTTTGTAACAATTACCTTGTAAATTATCATGTGAAGTATGTAATTTATTTTCTTTTATGTAATTTTTTTTTAATGCCTTCTTGCTTCGTCGGGGACGTCGACTTAGGTAGCTAGGGGGAGATGTGGTATGTGAGGTTGGTAACACTGTAATATGTGGTGTGGTAACATTGTATGGTTAACACTTAGGTTAACAATGAGAGCAGGTAGTGACGTAACAGAAGGGGAGGAGTTAAACCGGTTTTATCTTGGGTGGCAGGAAGCTTGCGTCCTCTTAGAGCCTTGCCCTTGGAACTAGCAAGATGTGTGTTAGGCATGGCGCTTCGCTGAACAAGAAGGTAAACTGTATCACTTTTATTTGGCATAATATATTTGACATCTAACTTCATACTATGTGAATTATTTATGTAGGTGGTCCCTTCCTTCCTAGGTCATGATGATTTAATAATATTTTGGTGGTTTTTAGTATTTTCAGTACTTTTTTAGCTTGCCCCCATCGGACCTCATGTTAGGGAAATGTGTAATGGGTTACTTTAGATCTCGGTCCTGTGCTCTACCCCCCCATAATGGAGTGAAATAAAGGAGGTTCCGACAATACTACAGACTCATCAGTGCTAATAAGGTATATCATTTAGGTATTCCTAAATCCCAATGTGGGAAGTGCTAAGCAAGCAGTGGAAGAGAGTGGATGTGTGTGGAGGAAGCTCCTGGAGTGGAAAACAAGAAGTGCTTAAGAAACTATGGGAATTAGTATCGAAGAGTACAGAGGAAAAATTGGAACTTTTAACAAGTTAAAAAGGAAGGAATTCAAAATAAATAAAGGTTCAGAAGAGATGGTAAATATGATTCTTCTCACATGTATAATAGGCATGCTACTGATAATTGGTGGAGTTGAAATTAATCCTGGGCCAAATGGGAATCGAAACATCATGAATGAAATTTTGGCTAGTATAAAAGATATGGAAGAGAAATTAGGAAATAAACTCAATGGAGTGAAAAAGGAACTAATAGATATCAAAGGAGAGATTAAAAATGAATTGCAAGATATTAGAAATGAGGTACAGAAAATCAAAAGAAGAGTAGAGCTGTTGGAAGAGAGACACCTCAGATTCAATCTAGTTATAACAGGAGTGAAAGAAAGAAATGGAGTATGGCCTGTTGAAGAGGTTAGAGAGATTATAGAAGGGAAGCTCGGAATGGTGCTACAGGGTTGGGAGATTAGGGAAGCATTCAGTGTGGGGAGATCAAGAGGAGCCGGAATGATAGTTGCGAGATTTACGTCACTGCAGTTTGTTTATGAAGTGTTAAAGAAAACAGAGCAACTAAAAGGAACAAATATCTTTATAAACAGAGATTTATCAGTGGAACAACGGACCTTGAAGAAAGATTTAATACAACAAATGATGCTGGCAAGAATGGAAGGGAAACGGGCCTTCATAAAGAATCTATCATTGTGGGTTGGATATGAAAGAGACATAAGGAGCAGCAGATTGCAGGAGCAGGAAATGATTCAGCTAAATACATCCGAGATCAGAGAGAAGGAATGCAGATTGGGAGGAAGTCCAAAGAGTGATCGGAGACCAGAGGAAAATGATGGGCACATGGAAGTTACGTCACCGGTACGTGGGGGGCTGGCGGAAAGAAGATAATTGTGTCAGAGAGAAAGTGTGGAGATGATGTAGTGATAACGTCAGATCAGAGTGATGTAGGGGCAACAACTGGCGAAGCAAGGAAAATCATCTAGGAGGGAGGAAGTAAAATCGCCACGTAATCTGGTCGTGGGCAGGGAGGAGGCATGGTTGCAGAGTGACAGAATGGTGGGAGAAGAAAGCATTAGGTCGACACCCAATGAGAGTTTACTGGTTCTGGACGGAAATATATTGAGACCGTCAAGGAAGCCAACTGGAATAGAGTTATGGAGTAGGAAAGTGTGACAAAGGTATAGAAATAGCACAGGCTCAGAGAGAAGCACGGGAATATGGAAGTAATAATAATGGGGGATGTTAATATTAGAATAGGGAGGGGGTTGTGAATATAGAATGAATATGTTGTGGAAATGAAACATGTTCTAGAAGGGAACAATTCAGACAAAGTAAAGACAAGTGTAGTGATAAGTCAAGTGATAGATTTATTTGAATTGTGAAGCAAATGCTCTAGATATATTGAATGGTAAATACGGAGAGGATTTGGAGGGAGAGTTTACCTTTGTTAATATGAACGAATAAGGTTGTTATGGCCGATCAACATGGGGTACACAATAAGTATTCTTTAAGGTATTACTTAATAGCTGCCACTTCCCACTGGTAGTGGAGTGTTAAACGATTGGAGGAAGTAAGGGAAGTGAGATGGGACAGAGAAAAGAACACTAAGCAGTATATTGGACTTAAATGAGGAACTGTTAACGTAAGGAAGCAAACTCAACACACATGATTGTTAAATGCAGTAAGCTTGGGTATGATCGGCAATAGGAGCCAGGACTCGATGCTGATCATGTCCAAATGAATTGTAATAGCTCAACACTTAATAAAGATATACAAATACCAATGTCCCCATTTGGGAACCAAAATAAATGTTGCTGTCCAATTTTTGACATAAAAGTTATTATTGATTTGTCAAAGGGTTTAACACCTTTATTATGAAGTTATTAAATAGAAAAACTATAATACAGCCAACAAAACTACATTTAATTGTGACATAAAAGTTAAATATATGTAAGTAGATGCAGTTCTTACAATTTACATATTTAATGTTGCTCTATCTGGTCTAATTGTTTCCAAGTTCAGAGAGCTTTAAAATGTTTTAAAAATTAGTTTGGATCTTAATAAAACACAATTGCAAGATATGCTTTAAGTCGTTTCATTATGTATTTATAAACATTTTATTACCTGTTCCCAAATGGGAGTGCTAGCAGTAAAAGGTTAAAACTAGAACGATGGCTGGAAGAATTTATAAAATATATTGAAAAAACATTTTCACTAGTCTCACAGAAATTTCCAATTCACACATTTTGCAAACTTATTTTTAGTTTCTGAGGATGAATTATGACATGCAAAGAAATATTCATCTTATTCTGAACACTTCATGTTTAAAAATAAGGAGGAAAGGGTTTAAAACCAATAGCAATACACAAGAGCGCATCACTTATCTCACCTGATACGAGATTTCCCAAGAAGAGATTTCTGCAGTTCTTCAGGAGCAGATTTATATGCATTTAATGAATTATGAGTTGAAGTTATGATAGCAGTTTCAACCTTAAAAAGAGAAAATAGTATCTAACCTATAGCTTTAGCAACAAAGATCAGTAATCTTTCACAAATATGTAATAGTAAAGCATTTTATGATCAATAACTATAGCTAAAACATGTAGCATTGTGTAGGTAGTGACTAAATTATAATATTGAAACAATGCACTTAGTTAAATTGTACTTCATTTATGTTCATTCCATAAGGACATATGGCATTATATTATGGAGCAACTACACAGGATGGGAAACAATCTTTAAAAGTCAGAAAAAAATAATCCACATGACACAAACTGAACTGGAAGAATCAAGCTAACTTTGCCATTTCAATTTCTTCACAAATTAAATAGTAATAATAATAATAATAATAATAATAATAATAATAATAATAATAATAATAATAATAATAATAATAATAATAATAATAATAATAATAATAATAATAATAATAATAATAACAACAACAACAACTTATTTTATCCAGTTTATCATACATCTGATTTTGGACATGTCAATACTATTACATATTTACAAATCCTTTAAATCACACAGACATTTGTATATTAGATAAACCCTCAATTTCCTTTTGAATTTCTGTATAGAAACATCAGCTACAGGTTTTATTTATAAAACCTTGTCACTCTGTATAAATCAAAACTCATCACTCTGTATAACTCAAAACTCATCACTGTCATGGAACAAAAACAAAAAATAACTTAAAAATAGAATTAATTGTTCTTTCACACAAGCCGTGTGTTGGACAGGGTTGGAAAGGTAGAATCAGATGACTGAAAAATTCAATGCCATAGCCAGGATTTGAACCACGGATCTCCCATGCACAGGTTAATGTTATATGAAAAAGGTCTACTGTATGCCAGAATAAAATGCTACAATAAATTGCACATCAAAATCAGAGCAATCAAAAACTTGAAACTTGGAATGTTTCAACGAAACAGTAAAAAGGTCTATTAATAGACAAGGCGTATTATTCAGTTACAGAATACATGAGTAACAATTCAGAAACTGATTTTCAATAATGCTATTGTCATTTTGTGACCTGTAAGTATCATGTGTTAAGTTTAGGCAAAATTGCTCCGAAGTTACTATTATTTATATACACACTTGTTTACAGAGCTTTTGCTCAACAAATTGCAAGCAAGTGTAGCAATTGCACTGAGCTATTCTTTAAACATCTCTGATTAATTGGCTCAATAGTCTAATGAAATTGAGCTTATTGCAATACAGTGGCTATGGTCCAAGGTTATTGGGAGGTTAGTGCTGGGCAGTTGAATAAACAATGATAACTGCCGCTCACCAGCATAAACACTGGGCATGCTATTGGCAGATAACTAGAACATTCTGGTAGCTTTTTCTCTCCTCCTGCTCAAGAACATGTGTTGTAATAGTTTTAGAACATTCAAGAACCTTGTGGAAAGATTTCACTGACTACATAAGTGAGCATTCTTCAGTCAGTTCTGAGTTGAGATGCATCAGTCAGTGAGTGAACGGGCGAGTTGGTGGCTGAGTTTCCCGTGCGACATCAAGAGTGTTCTGCGAGCAAGTTGGTGATGGCTGTTGCGTTGTGCAGCAAGGGCTATTGCGGAGTGATGGGTTGTGGAGGACTTGTGTTCAACTCCCGAGTGGAGTGTACAATCCAGCATGAAGAGGCTACATCACGAAAGAAGTGAAGTGATGGAGAAATGAACTAGTTCACCTTAGTGAGGTAACGTTAGTGAAGTGAACACCCAGTGAAATTAAACTAGAGAAAAACAAAACAATGACAAAGCTGAAGAGTGACATTGAAAAACTGGACAAAGTCACACTGGGATCAGGAGTATGATAGTGGAAATACTTAAACAATTATTAAGTGAAATGAAAAATGTAAAGGAGGAAATGAAGACCGAAATAGACAAGATGGGAACAGAAATGAAGATCGAAATGAAGAAAATGGAGACAAAAATGGGGCCCAGAATGGACAAGATGGGAAAATAAATGATGACTGAAATGGAGGAAAAGAAATCCTGAATGCAGGGGATAAGTGGAATGAAAAGTGTGAAAACAGAAATGAAGACTGAAATTGGGAAAATAAAATCTAATTAGGTTTGGACATTGACACTGTCAAATTTGAGATTAATGCAACAGTGAAAGACTTGAAAGACAACATTGCTCAGGAGTTAGAGGAAATTAAACTTAATATGGAAGGAAAAATTATTTAGTGGAAGATAGTCTAAATCAGCCCCAAAAAAAAATCTTTTAGAACACCAAACAAAGGAAAAAAAGGCGATGATAGAAACTACAGTGAAAGAGCATCTAGACCAGCAGATGAAGGAAAACAAGATGATAATAAAGGTCGCAGTGAGAGAACATCTGGACCACCAGGCCAAGGAAAGTAAGAGGATGATGGACGATGCAGTGGAGAAGATGTGCCACATCCATGCTGAAGTTGTAGAGGGTCCCGCGATTATGTGGTCAGCTAATACAAAAACACTAAAACCTCTGAAATTCGACAACACTTCCTCGTGGGCGATGTTTAAGTGGTGGTTTGAGACCACTGCCACCCACAATGGATGGACGCCTGTGGAAAGGACGACCCAGCTTTTGACTGCCCTGCAGGGGCAAGCAGCGGAAACGCCCAACCTCCCCGCTGCAGGCTCAGCCACAACTTAATTAAACTGTTGAAGGACGGTATGGAGAACATCGCCTGGCGCCGCTTACCGGTCCCAGCTGAAGGCAAGGTTACAACAACCGAGCGAGATCTTACAAAAATTTGTCATGGTGGTGGAGCGGCTGGCGCAGCGGACCCTGACGGATTTACCGCAAGATTATGCTTCCAGAAAAGCAGCCCATGCTTTCATCAGCGGGATGATAGACCAGGAGGTGAAACAACATATCCGCCTAGCGGAACACAGTAACGTCAACGATGCCCTGGCGTTGCCCTTCGCATTGAAGCGGCAAAGTTGACGGCCGGAAGATCCACCCCGGTACCTCCAGAGCTGTAACGGCCGAAAATGAAAATTACCGGCCAACCACAACAACCTAACCGCCACAGAGCTGGGGGCGGGAGACCTAAATGCTGTAGTTGCGGAGAACCCGGACACCTAAGGGCGTACTGCGAGCGCACTCCGGACGGGGATCAGGAAAACTAATAAGGGCCGGCGTGAATAGCAGCATGTCGGCGCTGTCATCTCCTTCCCCTCGTCGTACACTCTGGCTGGAAACGACGAGAATGATCTGGTAGCGCACAGATGGATTCGGGACCGTCCCTGCAGAGTACAGATGGACACAGGGGCCTCACTAACAATTGCCAAGCCAATAGGGTGCGAGAACTACAAAAAGGACACTGGTCAGGTGCTACGAGCTACTAACTGCCTCGGGTGAAAACCTGCCCGCGACTGAGGAAGCTTATCGGGGTTAATCCTTGACCAGAACAGGCTTCAAATGTGGGTGTTCGTTGAGGCAAATCACACGAGGAAGTTATCCTGGGCTTGGACGCCCTTCAGTTCTTCGATGTCAAGGTAAGATGTCGGACGCGCCGCATATTACACCTGGGCCGCGACAAGAAGATCCAATTGAACCATCCGAAGAGAGGTTGGAACCGGCGAGGTTCTTACTTACCGAATGAGAGTTGGTTCCAGCGTGAAGTGAAATGATGGTGACGGTGCAGGCAGAGAAACTCTTAAAGAAAAACATGATTGTGGACGGAGGAGGACTCTCCCGAGATGGGGTTCATGTTACGAGGGCGCTGCTTCCTGCTCGGGAGACCATCCCAGTGAGGATCCTTAATTCACCAAGAATCAGGAGCTGCTTAGAGGTACTGTCTTGGGGAAGTGCGAGGCGGTCGCCTCTATAATATCTGTGGCAAAAAGCACCGAGGGCCGACCGAACACCAAGAAACTGATAGTCACCTGAGTAACCTCGTCCAGGAGGCGGCTGAGAACCTCTCGCGAGGCGAGAAGACGCACATCCTTAACCTGCTCGCGGAATTCCAGGACATTTTCAGCCTATCAGAAGATGATTATGTCCGTACCGATAGAGTGGTGCATCCCATCGACACGGCGATGCACGACCGATTAGACAGTCACCTCGGCGTGCCCCACTAGCGAAGCAGAAGGAAATAGACAAGCGGATAGCGGACGTGAAGACCAGAGGCCTAACAGAAGAATCCGATAGCCCATGGTCATCACCGGTAGTGCCAGTGAAAAAGAAGGATGGAGATCTGCGCTTCTGCGATGACTACCGGAAGCTGAACGACGTCACCAAGAAAGGCTGCATCCCGCTGCCATGGATCGACGACACCCTAAACACTTTAGCGGGAGCCCAGTGGTTTTCCAACCTAAGACGTCGGGGTCCTTGCAAGTGGCACTTCACCCCGACGACAAGGAGAAGACAGCATTTTCTATTGGACATGGTCTGTGACCGTTTACAGTAATGCCTTTCGGACTCTGCAACGCCCCTGCAACGTTCCAGAGATCGATGGAGTCAATGATGAAAGGCCTCACATGCGATATTTGTCCCCTTTATCTCGACGATGTCATTGTTATAGGCAAGACATTCGAGGACCATCTGAACAACTTGAGAAAGGAGTTCGAAAGGCTTCCTCAGACCAACCTTAAATTGAACCCCAAGAAGTATCAGCGGTTTAAAAAGGAAGTGCGTTGCGGACCCCTAGAAGGGACTAAAGTCGCCGAAGCTGCAAAGGCTCATATAAGGTAATCACCTGCATCAACAATGTGTGTATACTGCATTTTGCGTCAATCTCGAGGAAAGTTGATGGTGGTCCATCTTGTTCGGCTTGTCCCATATCGCGGAGCTGCTCGAGACGACCAGCTCGGAGGAGGGAGCTATGGTCCAAGGTTATCGGGAGGTCGGCACTGGAATAAACAACGATAACTGCCGCTCTCCAGTGTAAATATTGGGCGCACTATCGGCAGATAACAAGAACCTTCTGGAAGCTTCTTCTCTCCCCTGCTTCAGAACGTGTCGAAATAATTCTAGAAAATTCGAGAATCTTTTGGAAAGTTTCCACTGACTAAATAAGCAGGGGAGTCAGTCAGTTAAGAGTCGAGTGTGAGTTGAATTGCCTCGGTCAGTCAGTGACGAGTGAGTTGGTGGATGAGTAGGATGAGTGTGACATCAAGAGCAATTTCCTGAGTGAGTTAGTTACAGCTGCTGTGACGTGCAGCGAGTGCTACCGGAGCAAAAGTTTGTGGAGGTCTTGTGTGAACCGTCTGGCATGAAAGGCTATGTCATGAAGGAAGTGAAGTGACGGAGAATTGAACCAATTCACCTTACAATTAGCAAAGTGAATGCCTAGTAAAATCAAGCTAGAGAAAAACAAAACAGTGACAGTGAGAGCTGAAGAGTGACAGTTGAAAAACCATACAAGTCACATTATACTCAAAATAATGGTTAGTTATTATCAGCTGACCTTCCAATATTCTTGTTCCAGTAAAGGTAAGAAATGCAGCAAATATATGATGTAATTTACCAGTAATAGCAGAATTACTTACTTTTAATTCTGAGATCATAAAATCAAATTCCAGATTTGGTACCATTAAGAGTATTTCTCCACATTTATATCTTGAGGAAATTAACGCTTCCATGTTTTTTGTACCCTTAACAGCAATGTTGTTGAAAACAAAATTTTTTGTGGTATTAATTATTTGTTCTTTATCGAAAATATTCTTCACATGAATTTTGCATGGCAATATGTTGATAAAGTTTATGCTTGACTTGCCTTTCTCTGGTAGAACTGGATAAAATTCCTGTGTGAAAAAAACACTTATTTGTGAACAATGTTTAAAACTATTGGGTAACTAAGATTCAAAATAATTTTCATTTATAGTAACTGAAGCATATGAGTATGCTATGAAACAGCCATTAGATTGTATTGTATGCAGTGGTGACTTGCACTAAAGGGCATAAGGGCACATGACCTCTCTCTTTAATTTTGAACCATAAATACCTTTAAATAATTTCCATATAAACTATAAGCTCAAAACATGATTATGAAATTTTAGATGCAAACCCTGAATGTTTCAATATCTGCAAAGCACACTTCTCAAATGAATGCAGAAAACTTGGTGTGTGTATGTGTGAAAAGCATAGGCCAGGCCACATTCTCCTTGTATCCAGGCTTAGCAGGGCAGGATGCTTTAATTTAAAAGAAGTTGTGATGGGCAAGGGCATGGCAAGGGCATGGCAGGGGTGTTGTAGGGAGGGTTCCACGGGGCACGCAGAATATGTAAACTTTCCTTGCATGTGCGCACTGAGCCTGTACTCCCTATTGGAGCACCTGCAAGAGGAACTTCCTAAGTGATTTGTCATGAGGTCAACATTATTACTTCCCATCAGCTGTTTGCTTTTTCATGCCAATGGCTTGAGGAATCTAAACTATAAGAAACTCTTCCACTATAAAGGCAACTCAACTAACATATCCTTAAATATTACATTTTAAAAAAAGCCAGCATTATCCTCAGAGTAAACGTTAATGGTTAGTGAGAGGAGGATCCCAGAATTAACTTCATTTATAAATACAGAGGTTAGTGTTTATTGCACTCTTTAATGTACATTTTTCTATTGTTTTTAATACACTTTAAAGCCCTTCCCCCTCAAAAAAGTGTCTCCACAGAGAGTTGTTTAAATATGCTGCTTCATTCCAAGCATTTATGTTTATTGCTCACATTAGTTCTTATATGTACTTTCTGAACAAGAGTAGGTAGGTAGTAAAACTATGAACAAAGATCTGAAATGAATGAGAAACCTAAGTGAAAGTGAATTTTAGTAAGTATGTAGTGTGTAATGAATATTTTGCATCAAACAAAAATTGAATACTGATACTTAAAATTACTTTTATATTTTAGGGGAAAGTGAAAGTGTTTCTTTCACCCAGCCTATTTTTACAGTGCAGTGTGATAACTTCATGTTCATGGATTCTATGCAATACCTATTATTTATAAGTTATGCCCCACCAACTAAAATGTGCAGGAGCCGCTACTGATTGCATGCGGAAAATTCTCTCGAGCTTTATTTCTAATAGCAAATTTAGAAGAAGTCTTCTCAAAGCACTTTTTCCAAGCACCATATTTTCTTTCTTTCAAAGTATACTTAAATATGGGCAAGTTTTATGCGGTACTAATCTTGTAGCAATGAAAATTCCTACAATAGTTTATTTATATATTCAAATGTCTTAGTATATGTTAAAGAAATTTGCACACTTACAACATAAGAAATTTTATTTTGTTTTATTGAAAGATTAAATAAAAATAAGGTAAATTTAAAATTATTGGAACTTGCACATGGTGAAGTTAATAATTAAATAACGGAGAATGAATCAATGTTAAGCACTCATATTGTCAACTTGCCAAATTACTCGCAGGACATGTATTGAGAACTTATTATCCCCATTCTCAGCTGCTAGTCGATTAACCAGTGATTCCCCAATCTTCTTCTTCCCTGGGTATCTGTAGCATCATCTGTTGTGGGGTTGGTGAATTTAGAGATTAAATGTCATCTGCTGGAATTTCCTAGTTCATAATTCGATGTTCGAAATTGTTATATATTAATTTGCAAGTTAGAAGTTGGAGACAGTGAAGTGAAACAATAATTCAATTGATTGTTGAGTCAGTTGTAACACTAACTTCACTTATTTAAAATTTAATTTGGAACATGTTTCAGAAGCAATGCTTCCATCTTCAGTCTTGGTCCAACTGATGATACCAAAGATAAAATTACTAACATTGGTTGTGGAGGTGCATCATCTGGTTTCCTTGTGATAAAACTGCTCAGGGTATTTAAGGGTAGGATTTCAAAGTTCATTACACGCTCTTTTCTTTTAACAATGCAGATGTTTTCCCAAACTTTCAGTTCAGTGGAAATACTGATGTTTCTCAATAATGTGGCTTTTGGACTGATATCATAGTTGGGAATCCAGAAATTGTTTGCTATGGCCAATTTATCTATTTCCTTGCTAGTAATGCAATTGAAATGCTCTTTTCTTTTGGTTTCAATATTTCTTTCTGTTTTCCCTATATACACCAGGTTGCAGTTTTGGCAGTTGATTAGGTAGATACCTGACTTTTGTTCTTTCATTTCATTTCATTTTTATTGATCCAGTTAATTGTTACGTACAGAAGTACAGTCAATGTTGGACACATCAAAGTAAGATAACAAAATATTTACGAGATATTACAAAAATTAATAAACCAAAATATGTATAAGTTTACAAAAAAAATAAATTATGATTACATATGCACAAAAGGTGCAATCAATACTGGACACGTCAAGGTAAGATTACAAAATATTACAAAATTTATCAAACCAAAATATGTATTAGTTTCCAAGAATAAATTATAATTACATGTTAAAGTACTTATAAATTCTCTTTAGTTAAGAATTCTTGAATAGAGTAAAAGCAATGGTTAATCAGATATGCATTTAAAGAGTGTTTGAGAGTATTTTCTTGCTTAATTCCTTTCATAGATTTTGGTAGACAGTTGTATATCTTTAGTCCAGAATGTAATATACTTTTTTGGCACAGAGAGGTATTATGTTGAGAAATATGTGGATTATTGGTTTGCCTTGTATTATGCTGGTGCACTGTTTTGTTCCTCATGAAGGGGGAATCTGTATTGTTTGTAGTTTTGTGGATGAACATTATTGTTTGAAGATCCAAGGGAGTGGAAGTATGTTTAATGATTTAAGCAGGGGTTTACATGATGATCTTGAACTTGCCCCAGTCATGGCTCGAATTATTTTCTTTTGCATTATAAAGCAAGTTTTGCTTGTGCTGACTCGCCCCAGAATATTATGCCATTTCGTAATAAAGAATGGACGTATGCAGGATGGTATTTTATCTCTTAATGAGGAAGCAAATAAATTCTGTATGGTATACTTATTCTATAGAGCTAAAGTTATGCTGAACACTTTACTGAAGCAGTAGTTTAAGCTAAAATGGTAAATGAATTTCACAAATTGTCATCAGTGTTCTTGTGTGCAGAGAGTAGTATCTTTTCTGATTTCTTTGTTTTCGAAATTTTACAACCTTGTTGTGCATTATGTTAGATTTGAAACCATTCTGTTGTGCTATGGAAAGGATGTAGTCTTATTCCTGCTGATATTATTTTTTGCTGAGGGTTTGGTTGACCAATCTGTAGGCAAGACTGTTGAATATGGAGTGCTGGTGAGGTTTTGGGCTGAAGCTGTCAATCTTGATATAGCTGAATTAGGAATGAAGGTTTTACACAAAACCCTCATTTACTAAGTTAACAAAACTGGAAAGTTTATGAAGCATTCGTCCTCATCATCAGCAGTCTGGTGACTGAAGCATATTCTTGCTTCCTTTCTCTTCCTCCTCTCCTGATTGGGTTGGATCCTGCTGCCATCTACTGGTGTAGAGACAAAGCTCTAACAACCTACTCATTGGTGAGATTTCAAAATTTATAATCTTTTCCTTATTCTTGACAATGAATATTTTCTCCCAAATAGTCAGTTCAAATGATGAGGAAACTGGTTTTAAAATTTTATGGTTTGACCAATGTTGTGGTTCTCACACTAAAAGTGGTGTGATACAGTGGATTTGTCTGTTTGTTTCTGTTTCTCTGGTGTTCTTTCAATCTGATGCTCAAATTTCTTTTGGTTTTGCCTATGTAGAATTTTTCACAATCTTCACAGTTGATCTGGTAAATTCCTGATTTGAGTGTATCTGGGATTGTGTTTTTCAGTGGTTTGTTTAACAAATTGTTCAGGCTGTATCTGTTTTGAGGAGCTAATCGGATATTAAACTCATTGAATACTTTTTCAAATTTTCTGAATGCCCATGGCTGTTAAGGGAACTTTTAATATTCCCAGTTACTGTCACTGATTGCCTCAAGTGTAGTTGTTTGGATTATTTCTTGGAGTTTACTGCTATGAGAACATAACCTTTAGACATCATATTGATTATATATGCAAAAAGATAAGCACGAATCTCTACCTACTGAGAAAGCTAGCGAAATATTTAACTGTTGAACACCTAAAATTAACCTATTATGGAATAATACATCCACATCTACAATATCAATTGAGGTATGGGATAGCACCTGTCCAACTAACATGAATAGTATTGGTTTTGCAGAAGAAATGTATAAGATGTATATATTAGGTAAACAGAAGAGAATCATGCAGAAAGTTCTTTATAGAAAACAAAATATTAACTGTAGTATCTTTATATGCCTATAAAGTAATTATGTTTGTAACCAATGATGAGGGACCTGATAACTTCAATAATAACTATCATAAGTATGAAACAAGAACACAAAATAATTACCACAGAATAAATGGCAAAATATTGTTTAATAAACTATCAAAGACTCTAAAGACAACTAAAGGCAAACTATTTAAAAGTGAATTAAAGAATTTTCTAATACAAAAGTGTATGTACAGGCTGGATGAACTATGATTATAAATAATTGTATATACTTGTAATGTTTTGACGTATTCCCACAACATGTACATGTCGCTATAGATGAAAATAAATTTAATTGAATTGAACCTGGTTGAAGCCATTTTCCACTGCAATTTCCAGTATGCGTTGGCGTTCTTTTGAATATTCAATAATTTTGAATTTTAACCTATGGTTTAGACTTTTGAAAACTTCAAGCTGTTGTGAGATCAGATTGCATTCATTCTTTTTAATGTAGCTATCTACCTTGTTGATTTTCTGTGGATTCCAAATGTAAATTTCTCCTGGTCTCTGATTATTTTGAGGTCCAAACAGGATAAGGTATTATTTTCTTCAGTTTCCATTGTGAATTTTATACATACATCCTGCAAATTTAGTAGTTTTAGAGTGTCTTCCTTGAGTTTATCTGGTGTGACTGCAAAGATATCATCTACATATCTGAGCCAAAATTTGAAGATTTGGCGAAAGGCTTTTACTACGTGTGTTTCTATGTGACTGATGTATAAATCTGCTAGGATGGGCGACAGAGGGTTTCCCATAGCTAGGCCTTGTGCTTGCTTGTAAAATCTGTTGTTGAACGTAAAATAGTTTTGTTGGATGCATAATTCTGTCAAGTTTATAATTTCATCCAATTCTGCAGTACTTGTTGCTAATGATTCTAGCCATCTTCTATAAGTCAGGAAAGCTTTCCTATTGGAATACTTGTGAAAAGTGTTTTGACAACAAAAGAGACCATTATGTAGTTAACGAGCATTCTAAAAATGTTCCTGTTTTATTAACTTATAAGTGAAGATTTTGTGTAAAAATAGTGTGACTCATTCCTAATTCAACATGAAGAAAACATCACTGTTTGTAGTGTTTCTGTTTTTAATAGTTAAATTGATATAGTTGTCTGTGTGAATGGGTTTTAGGCAGGTTTTAGGCGAGTATGTTGTTTCCTGATGACCTTCAGATCTAGATATGGAAGAGACCCATCATTCTCTGTCTTGTGTTTAAATTGTATGGATTTGAGGGCATCATCTATGAGTTTTGTTGGTATAATCATAAAAATATCATCCACATATCTGAGCCAAGTTTTGAAGATTGAGAACGATTTAGTAATCTGTATCTCAAAAAAGGCTCATGAAAAATTCTACAAGAACTGGTGAAAGTGGATTTCCCTTAGCTAGGCTAGATGTTTGTTTGTAGAATTTGTTGTTGAACTGAAAAAAGTTGTAAAATATATAGATCTGTGAGGGTGTAGTACTCTTATATTTCATCTTATGGGGGTTCAGATGTCTGTTAACCATTGTTTGAAGAGCATCAAGAGTTTTTTGATTAGTATGCTGGAGAAGAGAGAACTGACATTGAATGATACCAGTGAGTATTCTGTGTCAATTATGGTATCTTTTAGTCTTTCTACCAAACAAATGAGTTTTTTATACTTCTGATTTCGAGTGTTGGTAATGGATTAAACTTATTCACAAGCTATTTTGACAATTTCTAAGTAGGAGTATCTATAAGAACATGTCAAGTTCTTTCCCCATAAGCTGGGTTCTACAGGGTTATGCACTGATTTGAACAGCTTGACATTTTGTACTATATTGTGATTTTCTTCCCAGAAGTGATTGGCTATGGCTGATTTATCTATTTGTATCTAATATATTTCTGAAGTGTTCTTTCAGTATTATGCTTATGTTTCACTTTATGTTACTGATGTATGCTTTGTTGCTATCTAAACAGTCTATTTTATATATACTTGGCTTCTTTTTGATGGGATTCTGTCTATATGTTCTGATTTCAACATGTTTTTTAAGTTATATTTATTTTGCAGTGCTAGAACTATGTTGAACTTTTTAAAGATCTTTTGGAATTTGTGAAATCTTCAGGGGTGATATCTGAAAGCTTTATAAATTTATGTTTATCATTGTTGGGAATTAGTGTAAGTATTTCTTTGAGCTGTTTCTGCTTTTTGAACTTTTAAATTTTCTTCCCAACAAGTTCAGGTTTAACCCATTATGTTTAGCAGCATTTAATAGGTATGCTTCTGTATTCTTTTTCATATTCCTGGTTATTTAATGACATATTTACAAATCTGTAAGTTAGACTGTTGATTGTGGCACATTTGTGTGATCTAAAGTTGAAATTGTTGGCTTTGATATGGTTGTCAGTATGTGTGCTTTTTCTGTAAATTCCAAACTCTATTCTGTCATTAATCCTGGTAATTTTTAGGCCCAAAAAGGGCACTGAGTTTTCTGTTTCTTTTTCTAAAGTGAATTTGATAACTGGTTCCTAAAGATTTAGAAGTGTATATGAGTCATCTACATATTTTTCATGCTAAGCTGCAATCAAGTCTAACTATATTTTCCAGAACTTACTAAACATTATACTGAAAATACTTGAAAGAACTCTCTTGGGAATTAAAAACACTAGAAGGATAGTCTCTGCAGCCTACGAGTGCTTATCAACTGACCATGTACATTTATTTTTAACTTTGTATAAATATTCTTATAATGCCTGAATTTGTAGTTTACCTTCAAAAGTTTTCCTACATGCTATTTCTTTATTCATTTTAAGACATTTTGGGTTGAGTAAGTTCAATCTCCATTGCTCTGTTCCAAAACACCCAAATAAAATATGCTCTGCATCCTTTTCCTTCCTATAAATTGGACAAAGTCCTGATCCACCTTTTCTCTGGAACCATTAGGTCTCCATACCCCTTATGTCAGCCATACAGTCCCTTCTATTGATCTAATGTTACAGTTATCAACATATCCATTCCTTTTTAGGATCAATCTTAATAGTTACATGATATTTAAGAGAGCTCTTGTCTTTCTTCAATGTATACCTATATAGTTTGTTTATCCATATCCTCAAACTGACCATGTACTCTCTGCCAAAATGCTCTTTCTAAATTGTAGAATTTCTTTCTAAATCCCAACCCAAACATCACTTATTGAATAAGTGTGTATAGGATAAAATATGTTAGGATGTATTAGAGTTTATAATGAGGTTATGATATAGATGTATTTGATGAAGTACATTGCAATAACTGAATTGTGTATAAACTGTATAAAAATGGCTAAACTTTATACTTAAATTACCTATACTAAATTACCTATTGTAATTTTTGTAGTTGCTTAAGAAATAATAATAATAATAATAATAATAATAATAATAATAATAATAATAATAATAATAATAATAATAATAATAATAATAATAATAATAATAATAATAATAATAGTTGAATAATACTGCATTCACATTGCAAAACTGTCAATGAATACTGTGCTGGTACATGACACATAAAAACTTGGCTCAGTTTTGTATTCCAAGCACAAAAATCCATAAATATGCACAGTTTTATAAAGAAGGCTTGTGTGACTCTTAATTTTGGAGGCCTGTGTAGCTTATGGACTTTCATTGCATAGGCATAAATAGTAGGTATACATAATGCAGTTAGTATAGAAACATCAAGAGACATAAATACTCTCTGTGAAATATAGATAGGTAGGTACCTGAAGTTTGAACTCTAGTATTGCAGCAACTAAAAATGCTAGTCCTGCCAAAAGTCCTCCTGCCAGCATCCTCTGTAATGGTGTAGCAAATATTCCATGTCTTTCCATTACAGAGTAAAGGAACTTATCAAAAAGAGGAATGAGTATCAAAACAATGACTGGATTTATAATTTGCATTTGGTCTGGCAAAAGCTCTGTTCCCAGAAAACTTCCATCCATGTGTGATGCCTGGAAGGTCCACCGTGATCCCTGGAGCAAATTTTATATCTTTACTGTGTGATAAAGTTCCTTCAGAACAGTGAATGTCCTATTATTTTAGTTTCATTGAATTTTGTATTTCATATAGTAAGAAATTTTAAGAAATAAAAAAATAACTGAAAGCACACATGCACGCATTCACTCACACTTTTGGATTAAGGAGTTCTCAAAATGGTGAAAAGTGAATGCAAACTTTTTGAGCAGAATGCAATACTTCCTCTACCTTAAATGAGCAATAGAGAAAATAAAAGCACTACATATGTGCTATATTTGTTAGTAGATGTTGTTCCATTTGCCACTCCATGTTTTATTCCCCTCACATAACATCAAATCTTAAGAGCAAACATTTCATTTTATACTTTCCATTCTAAGAAGGCAGAGATGCTTCTGAAAGCCTTATCAAAGGTTGGGAGCCTCCAAATTTCATTTCATTTCGTTTTATTTCATCCTATGTTCCAAATAAATAGGATACATCACAAGTTCAGCAGTACAAAAAAAAATCTGCGTGCATGTGTGCATGCGTGCGTGCGTGTGTAACAATGTTTACAAATGCATATTTTTCAATCTTCATATGTAATAGCTTAATAATTACATTTCCTATTACAAAAATATGTTTACAATATTTAAATTCCTTTTACACTAAATTTATAATATAAACACATTTTTACAATATTTATACTCTCTATTTTATTTTGTATTAAACTTAACTCTTCATTGCTGCAGAATGCATTTTTTTATTAAATATTGCTTGATTGTGTTTTTGCATATTTCTCTTTGTTCTGTAGCTTTTATTTCCTTAGATAATGAACTATAATGTTCTTTCCCTAAATTTCTAATGAACGATTATTTAATGTTCCCCTAAGTGCAGTTCTGTAATAATAAGTGGCAACTGATGAGTATAAATTTGGGTGTTCACAAAATGTTAGATTCAGACAACCTTGAAAATATGAAATAGCATATACTGCATAATGGTTATGATTATGAACAAATACAACTGCAGCCGCCACCGCCAACAACAACAGTAATAATAATAATAATAATAATAATAATAATAATAATAATAATAATAATAATAATAATAATAATAATAATAATAATAATAATAATAATAATAATAATAATAATAATAATGCATAAGTTATTTGAAAAAAGTAAGGGTTGTTTTGTGGATTTTTTTTATTGTTTTGTACATAATTAATTCAGTTTAGAGCAACAACAAAGCAATGTGTAAGCTTTTGCAGTACTACTCTCGATATTTTCCATTTGCATTCTTCAGTCAGTCAAATACTAATTTATTAGCACTTGTCAAGTCTCATTTTCTGAAGCAGGAAAACAGTGTAATTTCTTCTTATAAAATGTCCTGTCCCTCCACATAGTCAACAAAAAGTTAATATAAATACACGTTACACTGAACTGTAGGTACATGCTAAATAGGGAAAACTATGCTGCTACATGGCTGACACCATCTATTTATAAATAAAATCTATGCATCTGCTTTTCAATCGCACAAATGTCTTTATCACTCTATGATTAAAGTCTTTAGTATCATAACATAATATACAATATGAAGTAGTATTAATGTTACATATGAATGTTTGTTTACATAACTTTAACTGCCCCACGTATGGGTGCCAATATGGAGTAGTATTAAATGTTACATGTTGATGCTTGTGATGTTTATGTATGTGTGTTTACTTTACGCATATTTGCGATAGAACTTGCTTTACGTAATGTCTGTTTGTTGTCGAGCCCCACGTTGTGGAGCCAATATGATGCGGTATTAATGTTGTAGATCATTAATTGTAGCTCCGCGTTTGGAAGCCAATATGCGACGGTTGCTGCTTTACGTAATGTTGTTTACATCACGTGTGTTGAAGCCTTCTTGTGACGTCATTCTTTGTTTGGTTCGTAGCTCTCTCTGACGTTAGCAATTTGTATCATTTAGTTTCTGAAAGAATTTAAGGTTATGTATATTGTCCTCCGGCTAGCTATCATCTTTTCTTGGTAGAACTTGTATCTCTTGCAGGGTGTGAATTGGAAAGGAATCTTTTATTCAGAAATGATACTGATGAAGAAATTGTTTTTATAACTTTTATTGCCGAACACGTTCACTAACACTTTTTACATATTGAGATAGATACTCGCCAAACTGAAACTGTTTGTAATAACTTCTCACTTTTAACTCATGTACTTCGACTTTGTGTATATTTAACTGTATAATATTTTATAAGAATTCTCTTAATTCTGTTGCGCGTAACTTATGACGAAATGAAGGACTGACTGGCGATATGTAGTGTACTGAGAATTCTGTTGAACTGGGGACGATGTGTAATGTGTTGAGAATCTTGTTGCACTGGGGGACACTCTACCTCGGCCTGGCTTATTTATAGGCTTGCCTTAAGATAGCCTAAAGATTATAAATGAACTGCTATTGGCTAATAAAACGCGCCAACATTAGCGTCTATTTTACTATCCAATGAAAACCACTAATACATATTTCTTTTAGGGAACATTCTAGAAGCTTTTTACCGAAAAGGCGCGAAACATTACGTAACTTCCTGGTTCCCGGCAATGACAAACAACTCACCCCCTTGCTGCATTATTGCGTTATTATTGACAGTTTCAGTAAAGCTGTATATTATTATTTACCAATAATAATTACAATTAATAAACCTCTGAAATCAATGTTACATAAAAATACATATTCATATTACTATCATTATTTACATTTAAGAAATTTGTGATACAAATTACCGTATCATATGCCCCACTAGAAACATAATTATAAATATTTATAACTTGTTTAGAAATTTTAAAATTGTGTTTTTAGTCTCCTAAATCTTGGAACACACGTTATCACTTTCACTAAACACTTCACACGCATTTAACACACGATATATGTTTTATCTCGCCACTACTTACTGGCTCTGGTTTAATTAATTTAGATATTAATCTGACGTTACAAACAATTTTTTTTTATAGCAAATACTTTACCCTAAATTATTTAATTACTGTTTCAAAATTGTTTACTCTCTTACATTGTTGACAAAAATTTATACATTTAAGATTTTTGTAATTATTACACATATTTACCAAAATATTCACCCTCTACACAAATATTGATATCTCTTAAATCTAGGCACTGTTTCACATGTTCTATTTACTACATAAATATTTGTTTTTAATTAGTTTTAACAATTTTTTTTGTTCTGAATTTATTATTATTTTAACAATACTTTTGGAATTGTATTTACGTACTTTTAATTTAATATCATATTAAGTTTCAATCTTTGCATTCTTAATTTTTAAATGTTGTTACAGTTACTAAAAATTTAATTTTTTTTTTATATATAATTTATTTCTCTTTTCAAATGACATATGTAAATAGTTAACCCTCTTACGTTCCAATACATTTCTCTGCAAGTCATCTTTACCTATCCAGCATTTACTTTACATCTCATTGCTATTTACCCTCCTGGATCAAATTGTGTGTGGCTAAACATTACTCGTAGCCGTAACCTAACCTTCAAATTTTTGTTTATGAATAACCTCTTGTATTCATTTGAAATTTCCTCACATGATAACATTTGAAAACAATCTGCAGTTTCTTGAACAATACATCTTTTAACAACTTTCATTTTCAATTCTTCTACTATCTCTTTAATTTGAGAGTACTCTGACAAATCTGTACTAAACTGTACTGGACTGGAGTTTTCATTTTGAATATCTTGGTACAAATTATTTCTTTGCATTTCTGATTCTTTCTGTATTTCTGATATTTCCCCTCTGAAATTAACCTGCGCCTCATTTACATCTACATTCCTAACCTCTTTTATCTTTCTTAGCTCACTTGACTTCCTAACTCTGTGCATTCTACATTAACCTCACTTTTAGTATTAACTTCACTTTCTTTGTTATCTCTTTCCCTACTCATGTCTAGCATTTTCTTTGAAATTTCTCCTGTCTCGCTTGCTATTACTTCCTTTTCATCACTCATTTCTGGCATACTACTATCTAGCTTCGTAACTTTCTTTTCAATTTCTTGCCTGCTTTTATCTACCTTTTGGTCTAATATCTCATTCCTCCTACCAATATCTTCACTCAATTCCCTATGATCTTTGTTTATAGTTTCTCTCATCCTCTGAGTTAATCTTTGTCCTAATTTCTCATAACTCTTTTGCATATCTTCCCTGAATTCCCTATAACTCTTTTGCATTTCCTCCTTCATATTTCTCAGCAATTCCATCATTTCCTTCATCATACCAGCATCAATAGTAATATTTCCTGCTATTCTATTCTTACTTTCTGCACTAACATTTCCTCCCTCCAATACTACATTGTTTGAGCGTTTTTTTGTAACCTGTATTGAATTACAGCTAACTGTTACACTATCCCCTTCCATCATTGTTTCTTGTTTTACACTTTATTTTTTTTTAGAATTAAAATCACACTTTTCTAACCTTTCTGATGCAATCTGCTGATGTTGCTTAGATGTCTAGCTGTCTGCCCCATTCTCCTAGATTTGTATGTCGCTTCTGCGTTGTGTTGTGATGAATCTACGTCGTCTTGTAGTTGATCTCGGAATTACGATGTCCAATCATCCGTATAGTCTGTCGTTCCTTTTGTTTCTGGAATCTGCGTCTTGTAGATCATTTCACTGCTGCATTCCTGGTTACTCTGCTTCATTCCTGGTCATCGTTTTCCTTTCCTGGTCACTTCGCCTTCCTTTCCTGGTTATCACGCCCCACGTCCTGGGTGCCAATTTGCAAGAGAACAAATTGTATATGTTTTAAGCCCCACGTATGGGAGCCAATTTGAAGTAGTATTAATGTTATATATGAATGTTTGTTTACATAACTTTAACTGCCCCACGTATGGGTGCCAATATGGAGTAGTATTAAATGTTACATGTTGATGCTTGTGATGTTTATGTATGTGTGTTTACTTTACGCATATTTGCGATAGAACTTGCTTTACGTAATGTCTGTTTGTTGTCGAGCCCCACGTTGTGGAGCCAATATGATGCGGTATTAATGTTATAGATCATTAATTGTAGCTCCGCGTTTGGAAGCCAATATGCGACGGTTGCTGCTTTACGTAATGTTGTTTACATCACGTGTGTTGAAGCCTTCTTGTGACGTCATTCTTTGTTTGGTTCGTAGCTCTCTCTGACGTTAGCAATTTGTATCATTTAGTTTCTGAAAGAATTTAAGGTTATGTATATTGTCCTCCGGCTAGCTATCATCTTTTCTTGGTAGAACTTGTATCTCTTGCAGGGTGTGAATCGGAAAGGAATGTTTTATTCAGAAATGATACTGATGAAGAAATTGTTTTTATAACTTTTATTGCCGAACACGTTCACTAACACTTTTTACATATTGAGATAGATACTCGCCAAACTGAAACTGTTTGTAATAACTTCTCACTTTTAACTCATGTACTTCGACTTTGTGTATATTTAACTGTATAATATTTTATAAGAATTCTCTTAATTCTGTTGCGCGTAACTTATGACGAAATGAAGGACTGACTGGCGATATGTAGTGTACTGAGAATTCCGTTGAACTGGGGACGATGTGTAATGTGTTGAGAATCTTGTTGCACTGGGGGACACTCTACCTCGGCCTGGCTTATTTATAGGCTTGCCTTAAGATACGCCTAAAGATTATAAATGAACTGCTATTGGCTAATAAAACGCGCCAACATTAGCGTCTATTTTACTATCCAATGAAAACCACTAATACATATTTCTTTTAGGGAACATTCTAGAAGCTTTTTACCGAAAAGGCGCGAAACATTACGTAACTTCCTGGTTCCCGGCAATGACAAACAACTCACCCCCTTGCTGCATTATTGCGTTATTATTGACAGTTTCAGTAAAGCTGTATATTATTATTTACCAATAATAATTACAATTAATAAACCTCTGAAATCAATGTTACATAAAAATACATATTCATATTACTATCATTATTTACATTTAAGAAATTTATGATACAAATTACCGTATCAAATAACTCACCCAGAAATTCATTATATATATATATATATAAAATACATTTTTTTATCCGTATAACTATAACATAATATATTCACATAAGATCCAAATTTCACTGTACAGTCAGTGAATTGGTATAACTGTTCAGTATGCTACTATCTAGTGGGATTTATGCCAAACTGAAAAGCGAACACGTGTTCCCAACTTCCCGCCCTTACACTCAAGCATGAATGAAACTTGTGTAGTAGTGTGCTACCATCGTGGCACTGATTGTAAACTTGTTGCTGAGAGATGGATGGTAAGAGCCGATGTACATCTTCAAGTGTGCATGACCCATATGTATTTCACCCATAAGGTAATTACATCATACCAGTTGCGCAAAAGCTCATAAAAACATGCACAAGTCAAGTTGTGCTCTGACTCTGTGCCATATCTCATCGAGTTTAGAGGTGAAGCGTGGTATATTTAAACACCATAGATTTTAAATTACTGCATCTATGTTATGTGTCACTTTCACTGTGACTTCACTTACTTCACCTGTCACTTCACTAATGTGATCTATTTTGATTTTTTCCTGTCACTTCACTTTTCTTCACGATGTAGCCACAACCTCTTCTTCAGATGATTCACTCACTGGGGAATTAAACACAAGACATCTCTAATCTCTTGAGGAAGCAGCACTCACTGTGTGTCACAACTGTCATCACAAACTCACTTGTACAGTAGAACCACACTTAATGACACATCAGAAATGCACTCACCAACTCTCTCACTAAGGCTAGGGATCCACTGGCAGTAGCTTACTGCTTTTGTGAGCAGTACTATACTGCTTAAAAATGAGAAGCATGCTTTTACCTGGATGAGGCTACACAGGCAGTATTTTACTGCAAAAGTATGAATGTCAGCAGAAGTTTCAAGATCATACTGCTGAGGATAGGCTGTGTTCCATTTTCTTGCAGTTTTGTTCCTGTCCTGGCTCCACTGGCAGTAGTTCACTGAGACCATCTTCAACACCCCTGCTGCATATTTCAGCTGTGTTTCATTGTACAATATATGTTTGTTTGTTTGTTAAAATGGAGCTTGATAGTGGATTAATAATAACTGGAGTTGAGAAATATAATCCTAAGAATGAAAATTATAAAACAGAAATGTAAATGTTGAAGCCTGGAATAAAATACTGGGGCTGCCAAAATAACTTTTACAAAAAAGGATACTCTTGTCATTTTTGTTTACAGCATGACATAAACCAACAATAAAAAAGGATAATCATCTTGCAACGTACATCCACTTCACACTTTATTTTGCCTGTTACCACAGTGAAGCCAGAACCACAGTCAAAGCAGTGGTCTTAAAAAACATTAAATGTAGCCATCCTGTTTTAGTATAGAAAATATGCAGTATATGACAGCTCATTAAAGCAGTATAAATTACTGCCACTGGAGTCCTAGCCTAACTAAAGCAGTCGCAAACATGTTGGCATATATGCTGGAATTTTCCACAGAGTTCTAGAATGCTCTGGAGGCCGGGGGGGAGGGAAAATTCCAGAAGAATTCCATTATTTCTCAATAACATTGCTAGTGTTTTTGGTGGGTCAGAACGCTATCCCATCAGGTTATCTCTTTCCAAGTCATCAGTCTGTTGGCACCTTCTACCAATAATGGAGGCCATAGCTGCATCACAATACCATATGTTTAAGATACTTGTATAGCAAATAAAATGTATATCTTGAATTTACTGTGAATAGCCTGTGAAGTCTGTCTCATTCTGAATGCCTTTTGTATAATTTAAAACCATAAGAAATAGACAAAATTTTACCACACAAAACTTGTAGATCTCATTGTCAAATATGTTTTTGTGGCATTAACCATCCTAAGATATTCTTTGTTACTGGTTTCAATTTTCAATACTTGTACTTTTCTCAAGTTGTAAATTGCTATTTGTGTTTTCCTGTGGTAATGCAAGGAACATGGAATTTCAAAACCATTACATAGAAAACAGCTTTTTAAAAATGTGATGCGATACATTCACATGACTTTCTCTACCCTCCATCATTTATTAGTGAGTATACAAATTATTCTTACCTAAAGCTTAATTTTTTTGTCCACTACATGTTAACACAAAGAAACCTTTGCAGAAATAGCTGCATTGCACATTTTATTATAGATACAAAGGGAACAGTAATAATCAAATATTTTAGAACTGGATGCTATATGCTGGCCTTACAATTCTATACTGTTTCCATGCAATCACAAGCAACAACTGAATGTTAACAGGACTTCAATAAAATGGCCGAATGGCCAATGAACAATTGAAACCATTAATAACAGGTATCTCAGAAATGGCTTATGTCACAAAAAAAACCTATTTGAAATAAATTGTGGGTTTTAAAGAGAACTACATTTTTTGTGTAGTACGTTTTCATCTATGGTTTAACATTTGCCAGTTATACAAGATTATACAAAGTTCCTTTTGAATGAAGAGGTGTCCACAGGCTATTACCAGAAAATTCAAGATATGCATTTTATTTGCCATGTAAATATATTTAATACATGATATTTTAATCAAAGTCATTAGAGCCATTTTTTGGAAATCAAAAATTTCGAAAAATGTTCCATTTAAAAGGTAGTTTGGGATGGCAGAATTTTCTTGAAAATCTTGGTGTCACATCTTTGAAAGATACTGAATCTAAATGCCAAGTTTGATATTTATCTGACTTTTTGTTTCTGAGTTATGCTGTTTGAACGCACGCACACACATGCGCATACATGTGCACACATTTTTCTAAAAATGCTCCTTTTTTACATGTTTTGCCTCAAAACATGTATTTCCAGTGAAATCTCAATATCAGATTTTTGGGTGGAGTGCAATACCTTCTCTACTTACTAGGTACGTGGAAGAGAAAGTAAAAATCTGACTATTGCTTTAGCCCACTGTGTTCTTATTAACCTACATGAAATATGTAACAAAAGTTTATTCTGATAACCAAGAAGTACGTAGAAGAATAAGCTTTTGTAAAAATAGTTTGTAGAAGAGTGAGTAGAGGAAGTCATGTGACTATGACACATCAGTTCTTTTTACTTTCTCTACTACGTATAGTAAGTAGGGAAGTATTGTATTCCACCCAAAAATTTGATACTGAGATTTCACTGGAAATTTATGTTTTGAAGCCCCCTGAATCCAAAAAAAGCATTTTTGGAAACATGTCTGTGTGTGTGTCTGTGAACAGCATAACTCAGAAACGAACAGTCGGATAAACACCATACTTGGTATTTAGGTTCAGTATCTTCCAGAGATGCGACACAAAGGTTGTCAAGAAAATCCTCCCCACCCCAGATTACCCTTTACATGGAACATTTTTCGAAAATTTTAATTTTCTCAAAAACGGCTCTAACGATTTTGATTAAAGTATCATATGTTTAAGATATTTTCATGGCAAATGAAATGTATATCTCGAATTTTCTGGGAATGTCTCCAAAAGTATTCTTCATTGTGAACAACTTTTGCATAACTGGTAAACCATAAGAGATAGACAAAAGTTTACTACAAAAAAAATGTAGATCGTGTTAAAATACACAAGTTATGTCATATACATTTTTTTTTTTTTTTGAGTGAACCATTTCCGAGATACTGCTTGTTATTCCCTTAAATTTTCCAATACTTATACTTTTTCTCAAATGGGAATTCGTTATTCATTTTTTTTTGTCTTGGTAATGCAAAGAAAATGGAATGCGCCACATAGCAACCAGCTCTTAAAATATTTGACTATCGCTTAAAGGCTACCAATTCCCCTTGCATCTACAAGAAAATTAGCAATAAGATTAACATCTCAATATCTTGATTAACATGAAGCATATGGAGAATAAGCGTTTGTAAAAATGGTTTGTACAAGAGTAGAGAAAGTCATGTGAGTGTAACACATCAGATTTTTTACTTACTTTCATTACTTAAAGTTTAATTTAGTGTCCAGTGTTTCGTATATATGATTACATGGAAACAGACTATTTTGATGCTCTTACCTGCTGATCAAACAGACTCCAAAATAATGGCAATGGAACATTTAGCCATAGAATAGATAACACAATCTTCATGTCAGAGATTAACTTTGGACTGTAATCACCCTTAGCATAATCAAGCCAATGTTCCTGAGTTTCACCACTCTTCCTTGATTTCATTTTCCTTGAATATGCACACTGTGTATGCACAGAAGTTAGCACTCAGTCAAATTGTATGAAATAATATAGGCATATTAATATTCATCTTAATATATTAATGCAAATCTTAACAGTAGAATTAAAGAAGTAAATGAAAAATACATTTAAAGATAATAGAAGATGTAAATGTGTGCAGTTGTCAGGCAAATTGCTCATATACAGAATTTTAATTTTAGAAAATACTAGCCTTACCCAACACTGCACTGCTGGCTGCTTAAACCTCAAATGATGATTTAATTAATTTAATATACCTCCTCCCTATTCTTTATGAAATTACTATACAATGATCTATAAGATTTTTATGGTAAATTCTCCCTTTTAACCCTTATAACACTAATGTTTTAAAGTCCTCATGATATAATAACAGGCAAAAATCTCCTGATATTCATGGAAATGCATACAAAATATTGGCAGATGTGTTTCTGATTTCTGTAACATCCCTCTGATAGTCTTCTATATTCTGTAAATGCTGTATAGTCTGTAAGCATCTTTTAGCAGTGAAAAAAATTATTGAAATGGCTGAGTCATTTTTAAAGCATCTAAGAAGGGGAAATTTTAAACTTTTGTAAACTTTTCCTGATAACTTAGCAATATTAAGGCTCCAAGTTTTCACATAATACAAAAACCCCTGACATCAATATTATATGAAATAGGTGTGAAAGTGGTGAGTATGAAAACTTCTCAATCCCGATGATGAGTTTAAATATTTTTGGAATGGCAATCACAGAGAAAAACAATTATCAGTTTTTAACTATAAACACTGGTTGAGTTTATGACATCATGGTGGACACAATTTTCTCTCTGGTAATGAACTTGATTGCAACACACAGAAGAAACACAGCAAAACTTTTTTGCATAAGAGTCATTGAAAGGTTTTGGCATTCATAAACTTCATTAGAATAAAGGTTAGCCTCAGATTTTTATAATGAATCCTGCACATGTCTGCAGTATTTAAAAAAAAATTGTTAGTTAAAGAAATAAGTATGGCACACCTGTTGTACCTACAGTTATAAGCAGCATCCAATTGTCATTTGTTTTGCTGTGCCTTCTATTTTCTTAGTGCTAAATCATAACTGTGTATATATATTTATCTGTTGGAAAGATGAATCAGTGTTGAAAATTCCAATGCCATGATTGGGACTTAAACCACAGATCTTTGACTCCCAGTGGTGATGCTCTTGCTGCTTGAGCTACCATGGTGAAATACCTGTACATACATTAAATCCTCTTATCTGATTCTCATCATGGTGACTCAACAGTAAAAGTATTGACACAGAGAATCATAGATCCATGGTTTGAGTCTTGACCATGGCATTAAATTTTTCAAATCTGATTCAACTTTCCATCTGTGGTTTTAGTTTTATTTTTACACACATTTTCTATAGAGTAACCACAATGAATATTTCATACTCCATGGCATTGTCAATGAAAATTTAAAGCCATTTTAGCAAGTACGTATGTTCTTTTTATGAACTCAACATGTTCATATCCTAGTATCCAGGTCTTGTAAATCCTTTTAGTCTTTTAGAATTGAAATTGGAACCTATCTTATAACATATGTCCATTGAGAAGAACAGTACTTCTCAATGGTAAAAGAATTATCAAAATGTGTTATGAAAAACGTTTATTGGCAGATTTAAAATTTGACTGAAAGTGCAAAATTAAGGGTAATTTATATGCAGACCCTTCAACAGATTACTTTTTTGCAAAAAATCTATAAGAAGAAAGTTTACAACAGTTAACCATATTAATTCCAAGCTGAAATTTAATATTATGCATACATTTATGATCTTGTATTTTTCTTGTTTTTTTTCTATATATTTACTCAATTAATATCGTGATTTATAAATTGTGACCTAATCTTAGATTAGATAAAATCAGACATGTAAATTGCAACAAACACTCACCACCCTTTCTCAGGAAGCATGTTAATTGTGAGGAAATGAGCCAGTTCTTTCCTATTTTTTCCAGATTTAGGACTCGCATATTTAAAAACATCTGGTGTGATTAAAACGCTACATTCAATTGTGCAATGGTGTAAATGAACTGAAATTATATATCCAAACTAGCTGACAGGCATAATCCCTTGTGTACAACTTGTCTTCAACATGCACTAAATGAGTAGGAAGCAAGCGAACACCATCAGACCATAGCAAGCCGCAACAAAACATACAGAATCCTGTCATTTCTAGCTTTAACCCAAGGTTAGATTAGAGTTAGTGTGTGTGTGTGTTTGAACTTGTGTTACTATCTGCTGTTGTAAACATTTTTGCATCACAATATACTTGTAATAGGGGCGGTGCCATGGCCGAGTGGTTAGACTGCTCGCCTCTCACCGAGGCAGCCTGGGTTCAATGGGACCCGCATGTGGGATTTGTGGTGGACAAAGCGGCATCTCGGCGGGTTTTCTCTGGATTTTCCGGTTTCCCTTGCCATTCATTCCACCAACTGCTACATCATCACCTTTCCTTTCATCCATTTCACCATCATTTCATTTCATCTACTTCCTTTGTCCCATACCAGGCATCGGATTGATCACCCATCCTGGATATTCTGTCTGATCCAGAGTGTCTGCTCCTCGATGAGCCTCTGACCCCAGGCACCTGCCTGTAAGTCCTGGAGGGTGTAAGTCCTACATAAGAGGAGGTTAAACAGAGAAAGAAGAAGAAGAAGAATATACTTGTAATATCCACAGTAGTTCAGTCGCAATTTACATACTACCTCTTCTAATAGCAATACCGAGTTAGTCAGAGATAATAATTTAAGACATAATTTATCAATACCTGTTAATATAGCTCTACTAATGCCTCAGAAACAGGAGTTTTAATTGTGATTTTGAAAATGCTATATGAGTTGATATGAAATAGAAAGACAGGCTTGAGAAAGAGAGAGAGGGGTACCTGATCACTCAATAGATCAACACAAGCAAAGCTGCAGGTGCTGCTAGTAAATGAATAAGTACATACTTACAAATGTGCACTCCATGAACTGCAGCATTATATTTTCCTTAGGAGACTTCATACGATATGATGACTTCCCAAAAACAAATAAAACTGTAAGCAAAAGTTTATGTTGCAATACAGTTTTAAAACTACAATGGTTATTTAGTGTCAATTGGGGTTACAGAAAAGCCATTAGATTGAGTTAAAAGCTACATAAGGAGTTGGAAAGCCTAAGTACCAACTGAGATTCTAATAATAAAGCATGATGTACCCCAAGGGTCAGTACTTGGGCCTTTACTATTTTTAGTATAATTAACAATACTGGGCAGCTTAAACTAAATAACAAAGTTAAGCTATTTGCAGATGACATTGCTGTATTCTATTTAGGCGAATGTATTGAAAACATGTCAAATAATGCAACAAGACATAAACTTACTTCTTAAATAGGCACTAGAGAATAAACTAGAAATAGACACAAAAAAAATACAAATATATAATATTCACTGGCGTTTAAACACTGGAATACTTAAGCTTTACTATGCACTTATAAATTCCCATTATAATTATTTGAATCAGGTTTTTGGACATGCAACAAAAGCTTAATAAACCAATTATAAATACCATAGAGGAAGGCAATAAAACCTGTATAGGATATCATATGAAACTCCAAACAGAGAATTATATTTAATCACAAAAATCCCAGCCTTAAATGTGAGAATAAAATTCTGATAACTTTATGTATAAAGTTATAAACAAAACCATTAAATTAAACTTTAAATTAAAATAAATACTGAAAACCTAACCAATGTACAAGATAACAGAATAATATTAAATTAATAACATCAAATTTCATTAAACACAGTATTCTATGTGTATTATACACTTCTAAGAACTATAATCTGCTACCAAGTAAAATAAAACCATATCAAAGCTGCAAATATTTAAACAGAAACTAAAGCAATATTTTTTTAGCCAAAAGTTAGTTATTGCATATTAAAATTATACATTTCTAATAAAACTACACTGCAATAGAACAGAACTTACATGAGTTAAAATTGTATTACTACAAATCTATACTGTATTATTATAAAAATATTCTTTAAATCTCATTTATATGAGTCTTGTTTTTAAAGTAAGTACCATTTTAATATTTTGCTGCTGCAGCACTGCAGTCACAATTTGGAGCATCACTTCCTCCATTCATTAGAAAGCCAAATGAAGCTGTGAGCAATCGCCACTTTGTGTTTTCCTGCTCTTAATGTTCAAAACAATTGAACGATCCACTGACTGTGAAGTCAGATCAATGATTCATTTTTTGAATGCGAGAAATGTTATGACAGCAAATGTTAATTGCCAATTGTGTGAGGTTTATGGTGAAACAATAATGAGTGGTGGAATGGTGAGGAAGTGGGTTAGACAGTTTAATGAAGGGCATGAAAATGTGCATGATGAGTGGCCGACCTGTGATCACGGATGATTTTATATAAGCTGCATATGAAAACATTGGCACCAAGCAATTTTTATCTGTTTCTTCATCTGAAGAAATTCCTTGGTGGAAAACATTTCAACGACGATGTGAAACAAGAAGCACAGACTTGGCTTTCATCACAGGCAGCATCAATCTTTGACGAAGGCATACAAAAACTGGTTTTCCGTTATGACAAGTGCCTGAATTACAGCAGTGACTATATGGAGAAGTAGTATAAGGTGTAAGGCAATGAATGAAAATAAAGTTTTTGGAAAATAATGTTCTGTTATTTTTTAAAAAATTATCTGTACTTACTTTAAAAACATGCCTCATATGTTAGTTACCATCTTAAACCAAAAGTATATGTAATGCCCTGGGGATAGCTCTGGCTAGTTACGGACAAATTGTGTAATAAGTAAATAAAAAATATTTGCATAATGCCAAAAACTTACACAGGGAAATGATCATTAGTGCAGTAGGAAATCCAAAGCCAAGAGCATAACAGGTGTCATCCCCAAAGCAATTGACTCTTCTTAATAAAGGAGTAACAATCATGCCCACCAGTCCTCCTAAATTGATGGCAAAGTAAAACATGGAGAAAAATTTCTGAAGACTAAGTTCTTGCTGTGGCAAGTGGAACTGATCTCCACCAAATGCAGCCACACATGGTTTGATACCACCTGTTCCAACTGCTATCAGTAGAAGACCTAATACTGTCCAGGTCCTGTGGAACAAATGACAATATCATTTCACATTACATTCATTATGCTTCTTGTTGTCTGTTGCTGTTGCAGTTAAAATTGTTATACTTACATGGATGCAGATTTTGCAGGCATTGTTGCAGCTATGCACATGAAAACATTTCCAACAGTGTACACAATAGACAAATAAAGTATAGTCCTGGAACAAAATCACAGGTAAATACATGAATTAAGGCACTGTACATAATTCTTGAGCTCGTAAGTTCATATTGCACAAACAAAGTTAAGCTAGGTATACAATGAAGAGATCTATAACTTTACTCAACATATACACAGTGTAAACAAATTTTACTCTTTCTATTTGGTTTTTCATATATGTGATATTAGGCATATCAACATAATTTCACATTTATAAATTTAATTGTTAATTATTGCCATTACATGTTGTCCTACATGGGTTACCATGCCTAGCTTCTAATACCTGAGAACATAGAAGATGATATATTCTTTATGGTGGGGTTATTAAAATCCTTAGCATGGCTAACTTTGGAAGGGAAGTAAAACCTGTATGATTTTTGTTTGCATATAAAAGAACCTCATATCCTGTGAAATAGGATAGTTTATTGAAAATAATCTGTACTTTAGGTGCATTACTCTAATACTATGACTTCTGTCTATGGTAATGAGCTCATTCTTCGCTGGGGCATCCAATATTAAGCAAATGTAAGGTTTCCTCTTGTTCAGTTCACCCCTTGCTTTTCTATCTGCCCTTCACAGTTGATACTATGCAATCCATTTACTCACAACAGGATTAAGTAGAAAAATGGAGGCAAATCAATTGAATTAAATGAGAACTAAGTTTACTCCCTACAATTTTTGAGAAAAAGGATTTCTAAGTAATAGATTACCACACCCAATGCATCTTGCCTCTACCAGAGCTATCTAGCACATGCTCATCTAATCACAGTAAACCTCACTAAGGCTTTCTATGTTTCACAGCTGGAGCAACAGGAACAATTAAGAGAGAGGAGCACACATGCACAGGCAGATAGATTTTCACTTTGTAAATTTTGTTAGAAAAGTGATAAGCAGCATAGGAATTTTAAGCAGCTGGCTTAAAGTTATCCACGCTCAAAAACAAAGAATGTAAACAACAATGGCCATGGGTATTTGATGGGCAGTAAACAATGTCTGGTGAGTGCTGTTTGAAAACATCAACAGACTATACGAGGGATGGGGTGGTTTGTAACCGGCGACATCACTGTATGAAGTCCAGTAACAGTTCAGCATTATCATGGTTTTAATGCATAGGAATTCTTATGCTTGGTAATGACTTTCATTTTTTAGGGGAGTTCATTATAAATTTATATGCTATTGTATTTGAAACTAAGCTCATAAATCTTTTTTCTGCAAGTGACATTCAGTTTTGACCTTCGCTTTTTAATTTTGAGAGCCTCTAATTCATTCTACATTATTTTCAAATATAGCCAATTTTGAGAAGAAAAGACATTTTATAGGGAGCATGGGTACTGAAGAGATTATAAAGGGGGAATGACAGCTGGGAAGGTTTGAGAAGTGCCTGTTTAACAGCACACTCGTTCAATCTCTATTTACAATAGTTCTGATGTGTTACATTCACATAACTTTCTCTAATCACTATCATTTTATTTTTATATTGGGCTACAAACTATTCTTGCAAATGGTTTTTCTTCTTTGAGTTGACTGAGATAAACATTTGCATGTACTTTCATTGCAAATTTCATTTTAAGTACAAAGGTAATAGTGAAAGTACAATGTTTAAAAACTGGGCACTATATATGCTATATATTTGCCTTAAACTCCATACTTTTTTCATGATGTCCCAAGAAACAACTAGGACTTCAAAGAAATAAAAGTATTGAAAAATTCAAACCATTAATAATGGATATCTCAGAAATGGCTGCTGCCACAAAAAAAGTATGTTAAATAAATTGTGTGTTTTAAAGAGCTCTACATTTTTTGTGCAGTAAGTTTTCGTCTATCACTTAACATTTACAAGTTATACAAGATTATACAAAATTCCTTCAGAATGAAGAGAACTTTCTAGGCTATTGCCAGGAAATTCAAGATATACATTTTATTTTTCATGTAAATACTTTTCATATATGGCATTTTAATAAAAATCATTATAGCCATTTTTTAGAAAATCAAAATTTTCAAAAAATGTTCCATGTAAAGAGTAGTTGGGGGTGGGAGGATTTTCTTGAAAATATTCATGTAGCATTTTTAGAAGATACTAAGCTCAAATATTAAGTTTGGTATTTATCCGACTTTTCGTTTTTGAGTTATGCTGTTCACAGACAGACACACACACGGACATGTTTTCAAAATTGCTTTATTTGGATTCGGGGACTTCAGAACATGTATTTCCGGTGAAATCTCCATATCAGATTTTTGGGTGGAATTACTTACTATACGTAGTAGAAAAAGTAAAAATTGAAAAAATAATCTTTTGCCATTTAAATTGTTATCTATGATGTCACACCTTGTACAATAATGGCTGAAAGCATTGTTTCTTTCTTGTAAAATTTAGCTTTCAAATATTAACATTTAGATGTCTAACCATTTTTTAAAAAGCAAGTGGATTTTAGTTTTATTTGCATTATTCGTTATTTGTAAAAGACCCTGTAGAGCATCTTAATAAAAATTGTTGGAGCTTCTTTGAGAAAATAAAAAACATCAAAAATGTTCCATATAAAGGGTAGTTTTGGGTGGAAAGATTTTTTTGAAAATCTTTGTATCGGATTCTTGGAAGATGCTGAACTTATACACTAGGCTTGGTACTTTTCCAATATTTCATTTTTGACATACCTATTCTTTCTCTCACGCACGCACGCACGCACACACACACGGACCTTTTTATAAAAGTGCTTTTCTTGAAATCAGAGACCTCAAAACCTGTATTTCTAGTGAAATCTTGATATTCAATTTTTGGAAGGAATGCAATACTTGCCCTGCCTGCTAGATACATGGTAGAGAAAGTGAAAAAAAAAGAAAAAGGTTTGTTTCTAGAAATTTGAAGTAACATTATTGTAGCCCCACGTTGTGGTAGACAATTTGCGACGGTATTACTTATAATGTTTGTTTACATCACGTGTGTTGAAGCCATCTTGTGACGTCATTCATTTGTTCGGTTTGTAGCTCCATCTAGTGTTAGCAATTTGTGGTACCTAGTATCAGTGTTTGAAAGAATTTTAAGTTTTGTTTATTGTCCTCCGGCTAGCTATTATCTTATCTTGGGTCGAACATGTGTCTTGATCAGGGTTGTGTAAACGGAAAGGAATCTTTTATCCAAAAAGAACACTGATGAAGAAATTTGTTTTATAATTTTTATTGTCGAAAACATTCACTATCACTTTTACATATTGATCTAGATACTCGCCAAACTGAAACTGTTATAATAACTTCTTACTGATCACTTTTAATCAATGTACTTCAACCTTTTGTATAATTAACTTTACCATATTTTAGATCTTTCATAATTCTGCTGTGCGTAACTTGTGAATCTATATCCGATGTATGACGAACTAATACTTTTGACGAACTGACTGACTGAAGACGACGTGTAGTGTACACAGATTTTTTGATGAACTGCGCACAAGCTACCTCTAACCTACCCTATTTATACGCCTTCATCCAGATACGCCTAAAGATTATAACTGAACTGCAATTGGCTAATAAAACGCGCCAACATTAGCGTCCATTTTAATATCCAATGAAAATTATGAATACATATGCTTTAGGGAGGAAACATTCCAGAAGTTTCTACCGAAAATGCGCCAACATTACGTAACTTCCTCGTTTCCAATAATGATAAATAGCTCACCCCCCCTCTCTGCATTATTGCGCGCTATTATTGACAGTTTCAGTAAGGCATTATAAATTTACTTCCCAACAATATTTACAATCAATAAACATCTGAAATCAATGTCACATAAAAATGCATATTCATATTACAATCATTATTTACATTTAAGTAATTTGTGATACAAATTACTGCATCAAATTATTACTGAAGTAATACAAGGTTTCCAAAAGCACAGTAATGATCATATCACCTGTAACGACCAAGATAGCTGTCTGCTAATATTGCCCCAAAAATTGGCACCA
Source organism: Deroplatys truncata (assembly GCA_030765065.1). NCBI lineage: Eukaryota > Metazoa > Arthropoda > Insecta > Mantodea > Mantidae > Deroplatys > Deroplatys truncata. Next base: position 58,216,299 of record CM060981.1, read on the forward strand.
AATAACAGACTGTGATGAATACATGGTAGAGAACTGTGGCAGCATTCTCATCCAATAGAAGCACATTCCTCAGGTACAGGGATAAAATTGCTGCAAAGAATTAATTGGTACAGATAATTGTGCATTTCTTATGGCCAGGAGATAAGAATAGCTAAAAGGTTTACTCAAACATTTTCTTTATCTTTTTTACCAGATTGTTTTACTCACGTGTAAGGCATGTTCACAAACAATGCATTAAATGATGAGCAACATGCATATAAGAAAGGAAAATCAACTGAAACTTTGTTGAATTAATACATAATAATCTTACTGCTTTAGACAATAAACAATATATAATTAATATATTTGTGGATATGAGCAAAGCATTTAACTATCTTATTTTAGGTAGTTTGGTAGAACAATTATATAATTATGGTATTACAGGTGTAGTATTGTATTGAATATGGTCATATGTACAGGTTGCAGAAAAACTATGTGCAGAAAATTGCATAGTAAAACGACCACCAAAATAAGTAGGTATTTGGAGATAGGAATAAGGGATCACAGATGCAATATAATAACAGGAGCACTGCATGAGCATAATTTAAATTAGACTTTATGAAACATATTCATTTGCCAGTCAAAATGAAATGTAACTCATACAACAAACGTGTATTTTTTAATGAATACTGGTACACAATCAGAATCTACATTACATGTGCATATTTATTGTACAAAACACATTAAAAATACTGAATGAAGAAAATCAAATATTTTTTCATACTGTAATTACAGTAGACTGTGATTATCAGAACTAATTGGGACTGAGAGTACCTTGAATACAAAACAAACTTGGATAATGCAGAGGTAATGTGTAAGTAGGTCCTAAATGGTGAAAAAATGCTTAAAACTAAATAGTAATTGTTTATTACAACACAATTCCTTAAGATTTACATCGAATATATTATAAATTTTAATTAAAGATATGTTACAATATTAAATGAGAAGATTACATTTTGAAAAAGTCTTTCATAGTTTTTTGGTCTAATATCTTGCCTCTCTTGGACACTGCAATGTAATGCCAACACTGCAGGGATAGTAGATCAAGTGGCATAGACTCTTTTTGCTGTTCAATGAAGGCTATAGTAGCTTCGATCACCTTCAGTCCCTCAGAATGTGATATTTTTGAGGTAATCTCATTGTTACAGGCAACAGTAGAAGGTCCCAGAAAAAGAATGAAAATGCAGGAAATGAAGAGAAGCAAAGAAGTAAAAGTGAGGTAAATAGCTTGTGCCATTCTTTAAAATGTATTTATTGTATTACTCTCATGCAAACAAATGCAGTGGAATGTCTGTGAAGGATACTAAGATGACTTTCTGTGTTTTGTCTTTCATGCAGGTATTATAAAATAGCGAGAAACATTAGGTTCTTTTTTTTCTTGCATAATCCTTCAGATACAGCAATAAAGAGTCCAACATAATTAGCTTTTTGCCAGCTGTCTAAACCATTCATACCTCCACTGAGACTGGGAGTTACATTTGAGTATAATATACCACAAGCCAGAGTTTAACAGCTAAAGCAGAGTCAATGAAGCAAAGAAGAAGGATGTTGACACACTCTTACAGACAGGGGCAGGCAGCATCATGTGCTAATGTGCTACAGCATACTGTAAAAATGACACTAAAATTACACCATTTCCCTTTGAATGTGAGCCGGTATGCAAAATCAAAAGCACTCTTAAAAGCCAATTTACTGTATATCTTATGTCTGCTTAAGTGTTCCGATAATGAGAGAAATAATATTACAACAAACCTTTTAATTTTACTGTGAAGAACTCACATTGCAGAGAATCAATAGCTTGTTTGAAACACAAATTTGGAACTCTAATTTAAGTATTTAATTAAAGGATTCAGATTTTGAAAACAACACTTCATTATACAAAAAATTTAAGTGTGTGTATGTATACAGGTTTTTAATTTTTAAGGAAAAATGTTATACTAGTTGGTTGTGTGAAATATGCTGTTTCATGTGATAGTTTTAATTTATATGTCATATCATTTTCGAGAGGTAGATGCAACTTACATTTAATATTACAACATTTGTAATATGTGTCATCCTTTTTCTTAACCAAGACTAATAAACAAAAATTATAATGTTATCACATTTTTAGTTATTTTTTTATTTAAATTACTTTCCTCATTTGAGGGCTGGCATGTGGACAAAGTATACCTATACAATTGGTCTTTCTTTTATTTTACTTTATTATTATTAGATATATAATTAATTGAAATTAATTATACTTTTTACAGACCTTAGCCAGTCTTGGCAAGTTATTAATAGAGTCAACTGAAAAATTCAATGTCACAGCTGGGATTTGACATTGCAGTTGGTCTGTCTGGGAACAAAAACTTGAGCCAATTGGGGAATTCAATGTTCCACTGGCATGTTGTCACAGTAGCTCAATGGTTAGAGCAACTGCACGGAGAGTGGGAGAACCGTGTTCAAATCCCGGCTGTGATGTTGAATTTTTCATTTAACTCTATTAATAACTTTCTTTTATTATTTACAATGATAAAAATAATCAGTACCTATAAAAACAATTTCAAATGAACATAATTTATAGCATAATTTACATAAAGCAGCTGGTTTAGTGAAATAAATACCTACTTCTCATTCCACAGAAAGAAAACCTTTCACAAAATTCTGTTGCAATGATAAGGAAGATTGATTTAGGAAAATCAAACCACCCATTCTGAAATCAATAAATTGGTAACAATTAGAACTAATATTCAGTAAAAACGTCTGAGTAGCTGTAAAGGAGAGCTTGTTAGCCTATGCAAGACTTTAAGCTCTTGGAGTTTGTTCTTTATGATGGCTAATTACACATCTCCCAAGAATCACATTACTTGCTAGCCCAGTCTCAATCCTTTATTATTATATAAATGTTATATTTGTTTTAAGAACTAGGCAGTTCAGTCTTGCAAATGTGTGTCTTATATTCTAAAAGTTTTGTCACCCTCTACCTTCTTTCTAAGATGCAGTAGTAGGTGGCAGAGTTAGGAGCATTACAGAACCCCCGGGGTAGAACAGAATTTGCTATGTTTAAAGACTAGTAGGGTGGCACAAACTATTGGAGACTCCCAGAGCTTCACTACATATGTTCCCATGCATTTAATAAAGTTCAGATCATTGTAGTTGAATACCACTTAGTGGAAGGTATATTGTGAGCTATTTCGTCAGGGTGTTGTAAATTTTCACATTCTTTTTGTTGTGGTAAGTAAAACAAGTTACTATTTTATTATATATGCACAATAGCTACTTTAATAATGAACTCTAAGGTAGCATACTGATAACATTGCATGGTTAATATTATCTTCCTAACATAGATCATTAATGATGAACATAACCTTAGCTACTTGGGGCAGAACAGAATCAGGTTCCAGTATGGGTGTGCTGGCATTGAAGGGATGATGTTGATGTCATCTTTGTTCATAAATATTGTGTTGAGGTTGTTATTTTATCCAAACAAATCAATTTTTATTAAGCTTTTAGCTTAATTTCTTGTTGTATACAACACTAAATTTTACCAGTAGTGTTAAACTTATGAAGGAGTTATGTGCATAACTTGTTCAGCTCTATAACAAATATGCTGTTCTGTTCTGCCCCAAATCCAGGGCAAAATGAACCACAGCGTATGTTCTCATAAAACCACAAGTAAACATTGATATGTTCAATTTTTTTAGCATTTTAAGGAAAAGTTATGTTGTTAATGAATAAAATAATATAGGTACTTACATATTTTCAGGCCTTTATTATTTTACATAGCATCAAACTTTATGTTTACTATTTTGCCCCAGGTTTTCCTAATTATTTGTATATTTTCTTTCAAGTTTAATAATGAATTGTTACATGAAGAAATAAAGATGTCCTAAGTAACTAAAATTACATTCACTTTATGAATTTGTAGAACCATTTGTACTACTAACAGCATTATTTCATTAGTTTCTGAAATCATGGGAAAATGCAGTCTGTCATACATCATGCAAATACTAACTCCCAGTGCAAACAAGATTTATCTTTTTTTATAAGCTTAGGAGAAAGAAATGCAAAGAACCTCCCTGTAAAACATTCTATTACTCAGAAGCAATGAATTTAAATTCCATTATTCCAGAGTCAGGAAAAGGTAGGGTTAAAAAGGTGAATGCCCAGAACTCCTATAAGAATATGCCTTCTAACAGCTTTGATTCTTATTCTTGAATTTTTTCTGCCATTTTCCACAAACTTGAATTTCTAAGCTTTTAAAATTCCAAAACTTGCCATTTAAGTGAATTTTCTTTCTCCAACTTTATATTTAAATTAAAGTATATTTATAATGCAAATGTGGAAAACACTTGACTGGAGATGTCAAGGCCTCTTAAAACAATAACATAGTAGTATATTCCTCTATGATAGATGACAAATGAATATAAAATCTTTGCATATCTGGAACATTCATTTTCAGTACTGATAATTTTAACTAGTAGCAGATTAATACAATAAATAAACAACTAAATGCAATTTCTGTCTGTGGAAGTTCATTTGTAGCAAGTTTATGTAAACAATAAAAACTTTAATAAGTTCACCACTTTAGAAACAATATGATCAAGTAGTCAGAAATTTTGAAGTAATTTGAAAATGAGACTTTTGGAACACATTTTTAAACTAAATTTCCACTTGGAAAATTTTGCAAGTTCCTAATTGTAGATACTAGTTATAAGTTTTCTAATCTCGGAATCAAAATACCAGTTTGGATGTTTACTTTCCCAAGAAACTGGAGTGCATATCACCAGAAATAAGTAGAGAGGAAAACTTAATAGACATTATAGCACATACAAACTATATTTTTTGGGTACCTATGTTATTAATAGGTTTTGGAATTTTAAGCATGTAAAATTGACATTTTAGGCAACTAAAATATGTTACAAAATTATGTAATTACACATTATTCTTTAATTTTAGGCAAGAAAAAAATGCTATTTCTGGTATCTAAAATGCGCCACAAAAATAGTTATGGATAAAAGTAAGTACTTTTACATTATTGCATATGACTATATGATTATAAGCATCACATGTTATTTGTTTTCATAATTAGTAGCACAATGTAGTATCAAGATTTTCTTCAAATGTTTTTTGTTTGTTAAAATCATTTTGACCCTTCCACTGAAACAGATGTTATAGGAGCAAACTTAAACTTTGTTACAACTTCCATGGCCACTTCTGAAATTTCTCCATCTTCCCCCACCAAAATACTTACCACACAAACCAGGCTTTTTTTCATTACACTCTCGCACTTGCACCTTACTTTGTCCCCACTTCTCCCTTAGCAGCACTAATTTTTACTTCAGGTTCTTGTACTACTGATACCTGATCTAACAGAGGGTTTCCTTTGTACTCCAGCTTAATTATTGTTGAGGGCAAGAATAAAAAATTTCCCTTTATGTAAACAAGATCTTGTGTCAATTTTTAATTTTTCATCATTTCCTTTGAAGACAAAACACAAGCTGTAATCGCAATAAGAAGCTCTTTTACCATAGCAACAATGTCACAATATTCTGCATAATACAGAGCTGCCTCTAGCCAGGTGCTCCAGCGTGTAAAATAGGTTGAGGGGAAGAGAAATGATGTACAGGAAATTTGTGGCAGAAGGGGAACTACCCCAGATTCGCCTACCGATATGGAAGTTTTTCCTTGAAAAATGCAATGTTGGATGAAGCTTTGCAGAAAGTTTTCTTCATATCAGAGATCAAGGTATTGACTTCTGGAAATTCATTCCTTATGGATTATGAGATTTGTTAAAAGGCATGAGCTAAACAGATGACATGTAGGGTAGAATGTTTTCAGAAACGGAGAGCCTGAGATCACTTAGGAGGCAGTATCTGTGCAGAGAAGTAGAATACTACTCCCTTCAACACCACTAGGAAATAACAACTGTAAACCTTGTTTACAATGAAGGCAATGAGCTGGCCATTAACTTTACAGATCTCTCTGGTTGCTACAAGATGTTAAGGAGGAGTATCATACCAACGATTATATTTGCAATACATCTGTTAAGAGCACCTGATGTCTCGTTGACACCTACCCAAATCAGCCATCGTCTATGTCTTCCCTAACTGCTGCAAATGCTTTCTGATACTTGATATCAAAATTTGTCTTTCTAGTGTGGACTCAGATGGAATGGGTTTTTGACAGTACTTTTCCAAAAATTTATGGAAGACTGACTTTGCAGCAACTTCCATGGAATATTGGCAGCTATCAATGCTCTGCAAAGGCCTGAATTGAAATCACTTGTTGCCAAGTTTGTGGAAGTTTTAGTCAGCAGAGATTGTTTCATGAAATTCTTTTCTTTACCTTTTGCGGTGTGTCCTATGCCAACTATATGCTTTTTAATGTGAGATTTTTCCTTGAGTGAAATCTGAAAGAATGGATGGGTTTAGTAAGTATGATTCAGAATGTATAATTTTAATCAATTTAATTTTCCTTCAAATTGAGGTTCAAATAAATGTATAGTCTAACCATTTTTTATTATTCAGGTGGCCTCAAAAAGTATTTCTGGTGAAATCTAGATATAACATTTTTGGGGTGGAATGCAATACCTTCTCAACCTATATGTATGTGATGGAGAAAGTAAAAATTATTAAAACAGTGGCCCTCAGTGTTATTAAAGAGCCACTAGCTATACTGAAAAATCATTTGTATGGTATGTAAACTGATTTCTTCATACATATACACAAATTTGTTTGTTTTAGATAAGTCATTGTACATTATTTATTTTCAGACAGTGTTTTATATATTTACAACTTTGCTAGCAGTTACTAGTACTGTTTAGTATTTCAATTATGCATTTATATCCTTTTTTGTTTGCAAGAACTTGAGTAAACCAAAATATTTTTCGAAGATGAATGAACGTATTAATTTTCAACACCTATTGTAATGTGGGTAAACCAAGCATGTGTGTTTATGTAGGCTTATTTTTTATGTTATGTTATATTGCTCTTGCTGACTATTTATATGTGGACTGAGGGTGCAGTAACTGTCTTCCAGTCCAATGCCACTGATTAGTGAACCTTGCTTAAGTTTGCTGTATTCTAAAAGGGAAAAAAGGATGTTATTCACCAAGTCTCTTAAGTTTTCTTAAGTGAAATAAAAAGGAAAAAATATGCAAATATCTGAACTTCCTTGCATTATATGGTGTAAATATAAATTATCCTGAAATAAATAAAAACCTATACTACAAATATATAACAAGGAATTAATAATTGCTACTACAGAGAATTCTATACATATGGGGTTTGTTAATACTCACACTGGTAAAATAAGTTCCTATGTTCTTAATTTTGCTTTAAAACTGTTAAATACAAATAAATAATACAGAAGTAAAGGCTTACATAATTTAGATGTTTCTTCTTATTTTTGACCCCATGTCCTATGATTAGGAATACTATCTTGAGCTATAGATTTGTTCAAGTAATTTTTTGTCTTTAAGTATTTTCTGCACATAGCATAAATCGCAGATGAGTTTGGATCATAAAACATGTGCAACTTATTTCTCTTGTTGGGCCATAACATATTCATAATTGAAAACTTTATCAAAGATTTTACCACCAATAGTAACCAAGACCAAACTGATGGTTATTAGCTGCCTGAAGAAAAGTATTCCATAATGGAAATACACAGCTTTTGCTGCATATAAGTTCTAAGAAAACTGAAAATAAAGCAGCCAATCACTTTGATGCAACTTGCATAATAATCGAAAGACCTCTATGGCACATTCTGGCTAACTCGATATTCAACTTCTGTATTGTTGAGCAGCTGTTGAATGGACATTTGACCTTTTTGTAAAATGAACTCAGGGTTAGGTATTAAGAGAATATTATCTTTCTACACACGTGTAGAATATGTAGAAAATCATAACTTTAATATTAGGTAATAAGGATAATGCAAATAATTACTACTTTGTTTGATTGCAATGACATGAGTCAACACCATACTTGGCTAATAATAATAATAATAATAATAATAATAATAATAATAATAATAATAATAATAATAATAATCCTACAATACTACAGTCCATTTGGGGCATGGACCTAGCAACCTGTCTGCCAGCCTCATGGCCACTTGCATACAGCACAAGTACTAGTCTCTTATAACTGGGATTTAAAATCTGCACCCGTAGGGTGGTATCAAACCCAGGTGTATTCCATGGCCAAGAACCAGAGCTTCATGCTCTAGCCTACTGCACAGGGCATACTTGTTTTTACCATCTTAACTTTAATACAATGTACCAATTTTATAAATGTTTTTTCATGAGTTATGCATGCAAATACTTTAACTGTTACAAATAAAAGTTAAAATTCACACTGGTTTAGTTCTATTTAACAATTGGAGGAAATAAGCGTTTGTTTTGTTTTAAGAAACAAGTATGTAATACTCCATCTGCTTTCTGGAGCCTTGCTAAATGCAGATATCAAACTTACCTAAGATCGCAGAGAAGTTAATAAGCATTCTTGCTTCTTCTCCACAATTTGAGTTTTCAGCTTATTTCATTGTCCATCAAGAAACAGGCCAACAGCTGACAGGTAAAAAACGTTGCTGAATTTGTATAATACACTAAAACTTAAAATACTCCATCTCACAAACATTTATACACCGAATAAAAACTGCAATAAGCATTCTGAATTTCCACTATTTCTGTGCTTTGCTGAGAAAGCACAACCTGCACAGCACCCTAAAGGGAAATCTTCAGGCAGCAGAGAGAGATCACCTCGAGATGTCAGCTCCGCCGGCACGAAGCTCTCTGTTCCAGAGACCACGCAGGATGCACCTCAACGCCGACAGGAACAACTGGGCACGACAATGGGACACGGGCTTCACCGCAGACCCACCGGCAACCGCCTTTTTTTTTTTTTTTTTTTTTGGGAAAACAGGAGTAAAGGATTGAAGGAAAAACAAGAGTATGTATATAGGCGTAGAAAGGAAAAAGGAGGAGGAAAAGAAGGATGTGATGCTGTGATGGCACAATTTATTTGGGGCATCGTGGTGAACATGATGGCTGGTACCGCCGAAGCAAACCCGCTGTTTGTGGGTGACTACTAAGTTGGCGGATTTCTCCGCTGTGGAGGTCAGGTATCTGCCATTGCGATAGCCCTGACAGGGACCTGTAACAGTGGCGAATTAACAGGAGATGCAGGCTCCAATCCCGGGCCTGTTACCTCCGGGAATTGGCACTTTGTTGAGGATGATATTCTGGATGAGGTGGTTGACGCTGCACGGCATGCCGAAGCAGTCTGCTAAGGCGAAGCCGATTCAGGAGGGTAAGCCGGTTATCATCGGAGCCGTATTCGTCTTCGAGATGGTGCTTGATGTCGTTCAAGAGTGCGCATTTGGCGTTTATTTGCTGTAGGCACTCTTGCTGTTCCTTGAAGTGGCTGTTGATGTTGCTGAGGATGTGGTTCTTCGTTACGTCGAGGGATTTGTCAGTGCGTTCGGTGTCTCCATTAAACTGCACACTGAGATGCTCTTCCAGAGAGCTGATCCTGCCAGCTAGGTTTAACACCTCAGCATGGAGGTCCTGGATGGCATCGAGGATGGGTTGGTTCGAAGCTGTTATCTGTGCTTGGATCTGTGATGAGTCGCATGATGAAGTGATGGTCTACGTCGTAGGTGTGAAGCTCTGCGGTGTCTCCGAGAGGTGCGGCGTGGCTCTACGAGGATAGAGTGGGCAGACGGCCTGGCCAGTGTAGTGCCCCTTGCCTCCACAGGAGGCGCAGAAGCGGCGGCGGTGTGTCAGGTCGTGTGCCCTGCAGTCGGAGGTGAGTGTTCCATTGCCACAGTAGTGGCAACGGGGTGCGGCGTCACATGACGCGGCGGTATGCCCGTACAGGCAGCAGCGTCGGCACGGAGTTGGACGCACACTGCGACTGGCCTCGAGCGACAGTGTTTGCCCTAACAAGGGCAGTCCTGCGCCGAGGGCCAGTGAGTGTTCGCCCTCGTCCAAGAAGGTGAGTCGGAATAGCGGTGTAGGACCCCTGTCATTGCGAATGCGAGACGCCTTGGCCGCAGACGGCCAGAAGCGTTGAGCGGCGGTGAGTAGTAGCACGTCAGGGAGCTGTCGGTGGACTCCCCGGACGACTGCGGAGTAGCGTGTGGGCACGCTGGTCAGCGGTGTGTGGTCGGCTGTGCTGGCTGGAGAGATGGCGCTGGGCGCTTCGATTGGCGGCGGCGGCGGAGAGGCTGGAAGCTTTTCATCGTTGGCGGCGGAACTAGTAGTGGCTTCCTCACGAGGAGGAGGCTTGGAGGCTGCGGCGGTCTTCTTCCTACCCATCTTGACTCGACGAGAGCTGGAAGCGAAGTCTCAACCGCCAGAGGAGGCCGAACCTCCAGAGGCCAGAGGAGGGAGGCCAGAGGAATGTCAGGACGATCGGGGACTTTGCCCCGGTCGTGTGTCAGTTGCCGCAGTACCGAGCCGCTTTGCGGCTTAACCTGCGAAATGAGCAGTTGGATGTGTATGTTCTGCAGGAATATTTGTTATGGAATGTAAATTTTGGGTTTTATGTTCAGTTTGGGTAGATAGGACACGCCCACGGGTAGGCGCGCGGGCCAATCAGATGGCCGCGCGTTTTCCTCCCGCCTAATTTGTTTAATCGGTCACTCAATTTGATGGTGACCGAGGTACTAGTTAATTAACCCCGTCTTGATTACGGGTGATATGTCGCTTGTCCATTGTTACCAAGAATCGATGCCTTTTGATCGATTTTGGTGAATGGGGGCGTGGCTTAGCCGAGCGCAATCCAGCAATCGAGAACAGGTCGCCCAGGTTTACCTGGGCGGAATATAATCGCCACAGTACCTAGCCGCGTATGCGGCTTTGCCTGTGCGATAAAGGAGGTTTAAAAGAATATACACAAGCTTTTGAACCTCCGCCGCCACTACAGAGGGAGCAGCCGGCCGTAGCAGGCTCCGCCCCCTTTCCCGAGCCGGCCCAATCAGGATCGCCTCGGCCTCCAAAGCCGAAACTGACATCCACTGCGACACAGACCTCTCGGCCTTCTAGGCCGAAGTTGGCCTGTACTGCGACGCAGACCGCCGCCGCCTCGGTTCCTCGGGAAACGAGCACGCAGACGCCGCCAGTAGCTGCCCCGGCCTCTAGGCCGAAGATGGCCACCGCCACGACGCAGACGCCGCCAGTTACTGACCGGGCTTCTCCCATGAATGCAGCCCAGCGGCCAATCACCGCTACTTCTGCCTCTTCACCGCCGGAGAACCCACCTACGCCACCATCCGCTCGCCCAGCATCTGAACTGGGACGACAATCGACGCCGGCGCACACGCAGATAGATGGACGCTATAGCGTCGTGATCTGTGGTGTGCCAAGAGACCTGCCACTTCATTATGTGCTGGAAGCGGCACAACAACACTGGCGCTCGGCAATACGGGCCTCACGCATCTCTTCTGCAAGAGGCCCAACATTGCTGGTCCGCCTGCATCTGGGAGCCGCATCGGACGTAGAAGCGGCCAAAGCCACAGGTCTACCTCTCCTTGGGAGGACCCTGCGCGCAGAGGCCACAAGGGGTGATCGTCCGGTGCCCTGCCGACGCTGCTGTGTCTTTGGGCACACAGCAGAAGCTTGCAACGCTGCGCCCAGATGCCACTACTGTGGGTCAGGCTCCCTTACGTCAGCCTGCACCCAACACGACCTCAGACGACGCCGACGCTTCTGCGCCACCTGCTCCGGGAACACACACTTCACAGGGCAGGCACATTGCCCCCTGTATCCCCGGAGCAGACAACCTTCAAGACCTAAGACAACACCAGGAACTTCAACGACACCAGCACCGTCAACGACGCCAGAACCAACAGCGACACCAGCAACTTCCGAAGACCACCTGACGCAGCCCTCGGGGAGGGCTCAGCACCTGACCAGCGGCTTCATAGACGAAACTACGCACCATGGACTTCAACGCCTCCTGTCAGCCATACAGGCAGGCATACAGGACCTCACCTCACAACTGGCTGAGCTGAGCCGTGCAACCTTCACGCGCCTTTCGGCCGTGGAGGCCAAGCAGCGAACTTCGGCCAGGGTGATCACTGCTCTCACCAACAAGATCAACAAGCTCCAAGACGAAGATGGTCTCCTCGCGTCGACCCAGCGCAAGCTGGGAAGAATCGAGAGCCACCTTGTCGAGCCATACACCGACGATAGCGACGACCGGTCCACGCGACTGGGCGCCCTCGGCGCTTCAGTTGCGGGGATTCGAGAGCTACAGACCAGCACCAACAACTCAATCTCCAAGAACTTCAGGGAACTCAACAGCCACTACGACCACCTACAAGAAGCCTACATCCTGATCCGCAACTTCCTTGAATCCCATGTGTTGCCACACCCCTCCCAATCCTCTTCCCATCCACATCCTCCCCGAAAACCCAAACGCCATTAACCACATTACCACCAGGAATCCCAACTATCTTCTCCTTCACTTCGCTAGGGGGCAGGCTGGGCCTTGGTCAAGCCTGTCTCCTAGCACACATCCTTACTCCACTGGCGACCGCACTGCGGCCCAGTTCTAATCATCACCTCGGACTGCGCGGGTGCTTTAGGCGGTACCGCAGCAAACCTTTTCCTTCCAATCCGGTGGAGGAGTTTTTAGTGGGTATGCCGACGCTCGGAGATTCCCACACTCTCAGTCCCGACTCCCATCGGGGCTGGGGTTAGTGACTAAATCATTTTCTCCTCCACTCGAAAAAAAAAAAAAAGCCAGCAAAGTCACTTTCACTACCCCTCGACTCATGTGAATGGATTTCACAATCTCATCTTTTGTCAGACAATGTTGAAAATCTTATCCTACACTACCACACACATTTTGAGATCTTTTAATAATATTGGCATTCACACACATAAATCCTTCTTGGGAAATTGTTGCAATTTCTCATTATATTGTCTTTCTAATGTAAGTTTATTCTTGTACATTTTATTTTTGAAGTTTGAAACCGAATTCCAAGCTACATAACCTCACAGGCTTACTTATGAGCATACAAATATTTATATGTTAACTGGAATCTTAAAATGTGTTCATATTTATTTTTTAATGTTTATTTTAATTTCATGTGATTGATATTATTGTTGGAATATGTATGTTGTGGAATTAATTTCATAACAACATAACATAAAATTATAATGGGGAGAATTAAATTAATTATTGTAAATTTGGAACATGAGAGGAAAAGAATAGGTTAAAATAAATAATAAAAAACATAGAAGGAGTTATATAAGGCTATGGAAGTAATCATTATTGACCCTAAGAGAGCAAATATGTGAGTGGAAGGAAGGTTACTATAGGAACCTATGGAAAATTTAGGCAAACAGAGCAATTACTGCCTAGAGGTGCTAAGCAATAAAGACACTAAGTTTAAAAAGTGAAACCAAGCTTTGTTAGCTGTTGTCTGTGTGAAAGTGTAGGAGAGTGATGCTAAGCCATAGAAGGTGGCAGGTGCAGCCATTAATGGCTGATGCAACAGTTTTTTTTTATTTATGAATATTATGTGCTGTGTATACATATAATTGATTGGAAGTGTGAAGGAATGAGTTTGTAAACCAGCAAATAAATAAATTCAACAAGTTTCTACTGCAAAAGCTAGAATTTATTATTTCAACTATATCTTAGCAGTAGCAGACTCCCAGACCTGTCAACATGACCCTGAGATACAAGAAGAGTCTCTACAACGCAAAAGCATCATACAACAACAACAATAATAATAATAACAACAACAACAAAAAATTCACCCCAAGTTAATGAATTACCAGGCAAAAGTTCTGCCAGTTGTTACGCTGTGACTTTTACCCAGAAACTGAAGGTCAGAGGAGCTGGAATTTGGCATATAGGTACTCTCAACAAGACAGTTACCTGCTCAAGCAGCACAGTGCAAAAAGAATGGCACTGTACCACTAAAAGGTACAAATCCTCTGTCACTTGTTTACCTATCCATTTCTCATCCATTTTTTCACTCACAAATTGACCAATTCTGGCCTGGTACACCTCCAAATCAACTCCCAGTCTGTTAGCTTTAACTATCATGGAGCACCGTGGATATGCTGCCTCTCCCTTTTGCTGCTTGTGCTCACACGTTATGTGTGAGAAGCTTGTTTACTAGAGTGTGAAAAATTAAAAGATGGAAGGATAGTATATGGGATGAAAATTATACAGAATAATAATAGCAATTAAATTGCTAGCAGACACATGGGAAGAGAAAATTAAGATAGGGGAATTTTTAGGAAGGGTAAGGGTTAAGTGAATAAGGAGCTTAAGGAATAAGCATGAGAAGAAACAGAATTTGGAATGAGGAGATTTCATTTTAGTGGCTCTATTCCATATGAACCAGGGGTTAAGGTATAGCAGAGCTAAATTTTGGGTTCTACTAGATTTCTAAATGTATTGTATGCAAGTATTTATAAATATGTATTTGATAAAGAAATAAACTCATTCATTAAAGTAATATTCTACATCACATACCTCAATTAGAATATCCATGTAGATTGTGCATTTTCTACTAACCCAAGCCCAGTACATTTTAAAATTACATTCACCAATTTAAAGTGAATTAATGTTTATGAAAAAGTATTTGTCTTAATGACTTATTGGATCTGGAACAAACAAGATGATTTTGGAACTGTTACAGAAAATTTAGGATGTATAGCAACCCTAGTCTTTGTATGAATAAAGTGCAGTAACAAAAACTCTGCAAGGTCATAATCTCATGCTTCATAGTCAATCAAAAGTAGCTCATAGAAGAAGCTTGACATGTCTACAAATCACCAAACATTATGATGTGGTCTACACCAAAAACACAAATTTCTGCAGTGTTTTATATAAATGCAACTTTATTAACAGTTATTTGTATTGTTTACAACTTCAATTATGTATTTACATCCTTTTGTTGTATAATATGCTTGTTTTAAATTCACAAACAGCTCAGCAAAGACGATTTTGATAGAAGAGTAGAATTTTGTGAACAGATGTCCCAGAAAATCGAAGATGATCCAAGTTTGACACAAAATATTTGTTTTAGTGATGAAGTGACCTTTTGCTTAAACACAATTGTAGGTACTGGGACAATGAAAATCCTCATGTGTTTCGTGAAGATAATACTCACTCGTAATCAGATTAATAATGAAATACACCAGAAAGTTCACAATGAGTTCCAAAATACTGTGTTACTGTTTAGCCAACAATGGACCACATTTTGACATTTGATTTAGTCCAAAAAAAATTGTCAAGTTGCCAGGTAAAAGATGTAGAATAAATGAATGAGAAGAATAAACAATTGAATACTCTTTTATATTTAAATATAAAAATATAGAGATGCCATTAAATTTCAATAGGGGGGTGCCTGTGGGTGAAACCTAAAATGCAATTAAGATCAATTTTAAGCTTCCCCCTCAATATCTAAGTTGACATATTTTTTGTTTAAATTAAGTTTAAATAAATTGTTATTTAGACTGGGAAGTTTTGAAATGAAAGCCCTGTATATATACACAGACACAGTACATTTCAGCATCTTTGTTTGCCACAAATTATGAAGGAGCCCATTCTTCCCTAAATGTCCAACCAACTCTTGTGGAATGTATCTCATATTTGCTTACAGCAGTGTTCCACCACTGGGTTAGAAGACTGTTGTGTGTTGTACACAGCAAATAAGGGGAGGGGTGGAGGCGCAGCTTCAAGAATGTGCATACCTGTTATAATCTATTCGAACTAATCTACCATATAGTCACTAAACTCCATATGTAGAGAAAATGCATTGGTTTGACACTATCGCTCCTAATGGCTAGCTGCTGGAATCATCTTGACAGATAACAAAACATTAGTTTGTCATTGTGTTCTTTTAAAAACAAATTAAACACCTTTATGCAATATTTTAATTAATTATTATAAATTATAATAAACACGAAGACATGACAAATAAAAGCAACAGTTATTATTTTCAGATACGTAGGCATAATAACATTTACTGTTAAGTGTAAATGGAGGTTTTCATTCATAAATTGTCAATCACAGTTGGGTCATTTATACTTAAAATTGTTACATTGTAATGTAGGTAGAAGGTCTTATGAACTTACCTATCTTACTGGATCTTTCAGAAATTGGAAGAAGGATAAATCTGGCGTCTTTTAATTAACACAGCTGTTTGGTTGGTTAAAACCATTCTGCTAGTAGCTAACCACTAGGAACCCTGTAAAAACACCTCAAGCTTTGCGACTATATGTTACTAGACTGTATTCCAACTCTAAGAATTACTTTATTATGTAAACATGGATGGAGGATGAGGACAAGAAAATAAATCACTAGATTTATTTATTAAATTTATTTTTTTGCAAATTTTTCATAGCTCTGATACACTCAGTATACACCATACACATATATAAATGTCTTTAACAGTAAAATGGGTGGGGGAGAAAGCATACAAATAATTGCACTGTAATGGATGTATCAAAGTTCTAAATGTAAGATTCGTTACCAGGTCCATAGTGACCTACAAACATCATATGTTGCTATCTGCTTTTACTATGCATCCTCATTTTATTTTTTTATCATACACAAGTTCATAATACATATGCAAATAAAAAATAATCTGAAACATATACTAATGAAAGCATGCAGTTAACCCCTGCAGCCCCAAAAGCAAATAAAAACAGAAGTAAAACTTAAATAAAATTCTAGCTCAAAATTTAAAAACATTATAAAACCAAAAAACAAGAACTATTCCTAAACTATGAAACTTTTAATATCACTACACAGCACTGCCTTCAGTGAAGTTTATCTTTACCATTATTTGGCTATCTATATAGTTAACACAGACTTCATTTTGATTTTCATAGTGTTGACAGTCAGCAGGCCTACAAGCCCCGGATTCTTCCATTTTTTTCAATGTAAATCTGCTGCTGTAATGTGCACATACTATCATTCAGGATATCTAGTTATCTACTTTGGCTCTCTCACTGAATCAAAATCTTTTAGTATAAAACAACTGCTCTTTAACTTCCAGGCCTGTTCTGCTATATTTTTCACTGCCAACGTTTTCATTCATAACCTTAATCAACTGTTTATCTAGCACTGTTTTTACCTAATGGGCAAATTTTATCAGTCAGCAGAGTGGTGCCCTTGTGGCCTAATTTCTAACACCCACTGATGTAATTTTGGGTAAAAATAAATGTAACTTTCACTATAAGTGTGACAAATTGTCTTTTCACACTGAGAGGCAATGCAAATCTTTATTTTGGACTGTATTAGGTGCATTTTCTTTTCTCTGTCTATTTTCATCTAAACTTTAAGTATGTTTACAAGCACAAACTGTGTGTTGCAATAAAAATGATAAATATCTTTCAACAAAACAGATAAAGTAAAGTTCAGCATTACATCAAGATCAGGTGAGACTGCCTCTGTGGTCGAGTGATCAGCATTCTGGTTTTTCAACTCAGAGGTTCCAGGTCCGACTCCAGGCTGAGGTGAGGAACTTTTCTTTAACTGGAATCATTCTCTACACTTTGCAGAGTCTGGAAGTATGAATGTGGGAGTGAATATGAGCATCTTTCACAGTAAAAATTAATAAAACGAGCATTTAAAAACCCACAGTTCAACAAATAATAGCATCATCAATTGCTTCTCAAGTCAAAGTCCCCAATATGATCATAAAACTTAAAACGAGCTACACAAATGAAATAAAAAAGAAGAGATTGGATGAAATGGCTTAGGTGGAAGGAGCTGTGCCTTGCATTTGGGAATCCAAGGTTCAAATCTGTTGGTCAATATAGGATTGGATATTTAAACATTAAGATCCAAAATTTCACCCAGAATTCAAAGAAATACAAATAAAAATAGGTGGTCTAGAGCGACAGACAACTAACAAAGGCCATCTAGCACAAAAAATAACTATGCAATAAAAGGATAGAAAAAGAGAAATAAAAGCAGTGGTAAAGAGGTGCAATTCTGTGCTTGCCTGTCTTACACACACTTTGTGATCCCAGGACAGTTCACAGTAGCCTGTACACTACAGCTTTTCATTTCACATGTGAAATGTAAAATTCATAAAAAATAAAATAAAATAATATCTGCATCAGATATTAGGCATATACAAGGCAAATAGAGGAAACATATTCCTTCCAGAGTTTTTCCAACATGACAGTATTATACTTAACTTTCCTACAAACCTTTCAGCACTTAACAAAGATGTAATTTGTCACTCTTATTGAATATACCCCAATACTCCATCCTCTGGTTATTGGCTTGGTGGGTAATCTTTATCATTTATATCACCACTTTTGACTTTTAATCCTTCTAATATTTTATCATGTATAAATGCAGCAGTGAGGTTACTTTTTTCTCCAACAACAAAGCTGGTCATTTGTGATCACTACTGTCTCCACTTGAGTATTCAATTGGAAGGACTATTTTAACTCCACAGTAGTCGTCCTCTGTGCACTAGTGGTACCGTGCTAGCCTCTAGTTCCCAAGGTCGCGGGTTCAAACCCGGCGGGGGGTGATGGATTTTTTTCAGGCGTAAAAATCCTTAGCATAGCTTCCTTTGGAAGGGAAGCAAAGCCGGTGGTCCCGTGTCATACATTTACGGCAGTAAAAGAACCTCAAGCCTGATAAAGAGGTCTCTGAGCAAAATTATGTCTTTCACGCCCAGTATAGAATGGGACGCTAAGGACCATAGTAGTTAAAGAGCGTCCATAAATAAAACTGTTTAATTTTAAACTCCACAGTATAGAGAACATATCAGAAGTTGTCTTTTGTCCGGTTCTCTGTCTTAATCTGGCAGTGCGCATGCACATGCACACAAAGATACTATTAGTGTGTTACAATCATTCATAATATTATACAGTTTCCTGTATCTACATTGCACTAGAAATACGCATAAAGAAGCAAACTTTCTTTCTAACCAATAGTTCCTAAAATATTCCTCAGCTCTTATATTCTTAAACTGAGAAACACAGAGATACAAGCTAATGGATGAAGTGAATAAAGTTCCAGTAAATACCAGAAACATTAAGAATAAGAAAAAGCAATTGCTTACAAGCATTTAGAACTAGCATTAGCAATGCACATGGGTGCGCACACCCACACACTACTAGTGTATTGTATTGTATTGTATTTATTGTGCTAAGAGTTTTACAAATTAGATTGTCTACTGCATTTTGACCCTGGTCACTTATTCAGTAGTGTTATAGAATAACACAATACTCAATATTTGTTAATCATGCCTTCCAAAAGTGAACACACAGAAAGTGAAGACAACGAAAATTTCAGTGATATCAATTTTAAAAAATCACCTGGTGATTTTAAATATACCTCAGACACCAAAAATTAAAATGGATAAAGAGAAAACATTGGAAGCAATGAACATCAACATCAATTTGGCATGATAATTTCAGGAAAGCAGCTAACAAAGAAAATACATAACATGAAAAATGAAGTTAAAAAGAAGAGTGATAAAATAGCAATGGGGAATAAAGAAATCATTCTGAAATCTTGGGAGGACTTTCTGAACCTCTTATCTGCTGACAGAAATCCAGTATGTCATAAAGTTCCAGGTAGGTTGAAAAATTACTTATCTACTAATATTATTAACATATATAACAATTGGAAAGGCAGAATCAGGTGACTGAAAAATTCAATGCCATAGCCGGGATTTGAACCACAGTTCTTCCGGTCTCCATCTGGTTGCTCTAACCACTGAGCTACCATGGCAACATGCCGATACGACATTAAATTCTCCAACTGATTCACATTTTTCCCGGTAAACCACAAGGAGATCTCAAGTTGTATTGAGATGTCATACACCAATGGCGACTTACATTCTTTGTAAGTACTTAAGTCCCGGACTTTATAGTTAAATATTACATGCACAAGTCCTGGCCATTGTGCATTTATGCTAGTCAATTTTTCTTCAGCATAGCAGGTTGCCTGTACATTCATAGAAGCATAGCGCTTTCTGTTTATATATTCATCACAGTGGCTTCATAATACGGACATGTGTACAGTCAACTACTCCTATGGCACAAGGAAAATTGTATCGTTCACTGCATTATAAAGTATATTATAACCTCATCCCCCCTTGGGAATTTAATCCAGGAGTTTGCTTTTTCTAGTATTTTTTCAAGCACAAAATTTACGGTTTTGCAGACTATCATCCTGTGTACCCCAATATCCTTTCAAATCCCAGACTGATATCCAGGATCACTTAGGAAGCGAAGAAAATTTTCCTTTTCTGCTTTACACTCAAACAGACTTCTAAAGTTTCATTTTCCAACCCTAATAAATGTTGGGCAGTCCACTCCACATTTTCCTCATTAAATCTTCCCTAGTCAAATGAGTTTTTGATAGAACTTTGGAGCCCTTAGTTACATAAATGCAATCTTACACTGCATTACAATGCTCAAGAATGGTCTGACCCATGCTTAACATTTGTCTAGCAATTGTTTTGGAAAAAGCTTGGTTTTATTCACACATTTTTAAGCATTTGCTGGAAAATTCAGCTTTTGTTAGAGCCAATGTTTTTTGTTATTTTGAATAAGCATTTGCTAGAATCTTATTCACTATATCTTAAGCAATTGTTTAAAATTTCCTAGTAAAAGCAAATGCTGAGCTTTATTCACCTCACCCAATATTTTATTGCCAAGCAATAAGGATGTTTGTAGTTATAATACCAGACGCCCTACCAATTTACACATATCACAAATATGAAATTAAGAGAATATGACACACAGCTATAACCTTGTATAACTCCTTACCAAACAAAATTTAAATTATTTTTTATTATTATTATTATTATTATTATTATTATTATTATTATTATTATTATTATTATTATTATGTATTTTTTTGCTTAAAGTTTTTCCTGTAACCTAGTTTGTCATATCAGACGAATGAATGAAATGATGCTCAAATGAGCCTGGAGTCCATAGAACTTAAAGTTAGCTAAAATTCATCTTCTCAAGGCAAGGGAAGAAACTTGTAAAAAAACTTATCCGATCTGGAGAGTCCAGTCTAAACTCAGTCTATAACTGAGATTTAAACTCAGAACCTCTTGAATATGATACAGACAAGCTATTCCCACACCACAGAAGTGGGCATTAAAATTACGAGTTTCTCATTATTCAAAAAACTTTTAGAAAAAATTATATGACAAATTTCTAGGCTAAGTTATTGTTTAAGTGCTTATTAGTGTTTAAGATAATATTCTGTGATATTTATGCACATAGTTGTAGTCTACATCTGTGTTATGTGACTGCTAATTTTATGATTGTTTATGTTATTATTGAAATAAAACAGTAACTGATATGCCACCAACTTACTATCTTATTATAATTGTACATTATAGTCTGTATAGCCCATATGAGCATGTGCTCGAGGACATCTTGCTAAAATTAAATAATAAAAAGGTGCTCTTAACATTGGGAATAAAGTGAAAATACCTAAAACAATTTACTAATGGGGAATTCATGGCAAATTTGGCAGTAGAATTTGAAATTGGAGTCATCATGTGCATAATACGAGGGGCATTCCGTAATGATTTACAATTGTGTTTTAAAAAAAAATCTACAGGCACGTTCTCTCATGGAACGATGAACTGATACTAGTACACCAAGCACACACAGAGGGCAGTTGTGAACAGAGTGTACAGTGAAAGGTCAGCGCTTGTTTGCTGTTAAGTGGAGAAAGCCATGGACAAGACGGAAGGCAACTATCATAGACAAAGATGGACTGCATGGCTTTTGTGGAAGGAGGGAGTAAAACAACAGATATTCATAAATGTTTAACTGTGGTATGTGGTCAAGAAGCTCCTGCACAAAAGACTGTTCACAACTGGAAGAGAATCTGCATGCAAGAATGTGAGTACTGGTCATCCGTCAACAATGTGGTCTCCAAGGAACATTGAGGTTAAGTCTGAATTAATTATGACTAATAGGTACATAACCTGGAATGGCAGACAGACCTCGGCCGTGCAACCATGCACACCATTATTCATAACAGTTTGGATATGATATGAAAAAGGGGTGTGAACATTGGGTTCCATGGGACTTAGCATAGGCCCAGAAGAACATTACCTATTGGAAATAAAAAATGAAGATCCAGATTTTTTGGAGAAACTGTTTACTGGTGACAAATCATGGTGTCACTACCATATACCTGAGAAGAAACACCAATCCATGCAGCAGAAACATCCTGGAGTCCCCAACCCAAGTTATTTTGTGCTGTTCCATCTGCAAGTGAGCAGATGATCTGTCTTCTGCGACACTTGTGGCACACTGCTAATGGACTGGTTTCCACAAGGGACAACTTCAGCAGGACAGTTACACGACTCAAGATGCAGGATTCAGTAACGGCAATAGGAAAAGTGGTAGAAAGGAGTGCTCCTCCAGCACAACAATGCATGACCCCACACCAGCAATGCCATGACTGCAAAGTTAACATCACTGGAGTTCATTGTTGTGCCACGCCCATTATATTCACCGGATCTCGTTCCATCTGATTATGCTTTACTCGACATGAAAGATGTGTTGCAAGGTAAAAGGTTCAGCAAATGATGAGGAATTGCAGGCAGCTGTCTATGAGTAAATGTGTAGTACCCCCAAACAAAGGTTCCATGATGCAATAATAAATTCCTGCCAGAAGGTGGCAACAGTATATTGACATTGGTGACTTAAGTTTTTTTAATTTATGGACACTCTTTAACTGCTATGGTTCTTAGCATCCTATTCTACATTGGACACAAAAGATAGGAAATTTTGCTCAGAGGCCCCTTTATCAATCTTGAGGTTCTTTTATGTGCCCTAAAGCCAAGACACAGGACCACTGGCTTTATATCCCTTCCAAAGGAAGCCATGCTAAGGATTTTTACACCTGAAAAAATCCATCACTCCACCGGGTTTGAATCCATGACCTCGGTAACCAGAGGCTAGCATGGTACCCCTAGACCAAGGAGACTGACGTCAAGGGGGGAGTATGTTGAGAGATCCCATGTACAAGAATCATGTTCATTAATAAATAAGGTACAAAAAACTCTATTGTAAATTATTTCCGAACACCTCTCATATAATAAAACACAAGAAAAAGCTACAGCAATTTGCCTCCAGTTTGAGCAGACTCAGGAAAAGAAAGGCAGTGAAAGAATTAAACTTTCTTGATACAGGCCACATCATATGTTTCAGCAGACATAATGAGGGAATCCCAACCAAGAACCATTACCTACCAACAAGCCAGATACTTCCTGAAAAATTAAACCATATCTTTCATGACAGCTGCTGTCATGGATGAAGAAAACAGCAATGGAGAGAAGAACTGATAGTAGTAAGAATGTGCTGTAATGAAACTACAGGTTGCAAAAATTTAAAAACAAGCATTAATAATATTAAACACGGCAAAAATTCAGAAGAAAGTTACAGACTACTTCAAAAACTTTTAATTTATGATGAACTTTGCATGATGCACATATGTAATTCTTTTTGTCTTCAATTACTGGAGATGTTAAAACAAACTATTATGGCATATGCTGCTTGGGAGGAGGGTGAATAGGCCGAATAGGCTATTAATAAATATTATTCATTAATAAATATCCATTAATGAATGTCAGTTTAGTTAACTAGAAGCAGAATAATACCAGACTTTTTGGACACTAGTGCTGTCTGATCTACTGTGCAAGCACAAAGGATTGAAACATCTATGCATTGCCAATAGGCTTTCAGTCCAACTCAAGTTGCAAAATAAAGAATAGAAATGCATAGAACCACTTCTCCCAGAGCATTGGAAATAGTTTAGTGGGGATGTGATGTAAACTTTGAATGTATATCTGTAAAATACAATGTATGAGGGGCAAAATAAGTTTTGTAATTTTAATTCACACAGGGAAGTTTCATTACAAAGTGAGAAAACACATTGTTATAACAAAAGAAAACCTTTGGCTATTTTTACACATAATTGGTACTGCCACTGACACACCTGTCATACTGTGAAATCTATTTCAAGAACCCTCCTGGTAAAAACCAGTATGTAGCAATTTCATCAAATTCTTCACAGCTGTTGTACATCTTCATTGCTCTCGAAGCAAGTCCTGATTTCAATGCAAGAAAAGTTCAAGGCTGTAAGTCAGATGATTCAATATCTCCCATCCCAAACAACAAATGTGTTCTGCAGTGTCGCATGCTGTGGGGTCTTGCATTGTTGTCCAAGGATAAAATCTTCTGACTTAAATGTCCTGGTCTCTTACATCGAATGGCAGGTTTCTGATATCCCAACAATTTGTGAATCATGTGGTGGGCTTGAATACGCCCAACACTTAATGTGGATGCGATATCAGATACAGTTATGCACCTGTTGGCTAACACCATTGCCTGTACTCCGTTGATGTTTGTTGCAGTCATAGATGCGGAAGGGTGTCTAGATCCGTCATCTTCCACATTCTACCTTCCTTCACTGAACATCGATGGAACACCAGCACCCAACCATTTGAAGGGACATCTCCATAGTTACTCTGTAGGCATTCATGAATGTCTGAAACACTGGTCCCATGAGCCCATTCATAGTGGACAACACAAACTTGTATTTGTGACCATGTTTCCAGCACACATCTTCCTCCATACTAGTTAGCACTCAAATGAATCCTGACATGCCAAACAGCTGTTTTTCTCTCTTCTTTGGCACTCGCACATGCACCAGTCGCACCTGTGTTCTTGCTCTACTTATTGAGAATTCAGAAAAAGTTGTGTTTTGTCATGGTGATGTTTTTTTTTACTTTTTAATGCAGCTTTCATGTGAATTAAAATTATGAAGCTTATTGTCGGGACACCTCTTGTAATAACCTTTTTGTTCTTTAGGTATTAATACAAATATGTATAATGCATATAATCTATAACTTTCATTTACAGGTCCTGTTGATTTTCCTTTCCTGTCACAAGTTAAGAAACATAATGTAGTTTGTTTTCTCGATCCCAGCTATCACTCAATTACTAACAAGGTAATTCTATAATACTTTTCTACGGCCAAGATGTGACACTATTATCAGTCACTATCAGAAAAATTAAATTATGTAATGCAGCATAGGATTGCTATCATCACACAGTGTATTTTACAGAAAGTTGAAGCTTCCATTAACTATGGATAAATATCACTCCAGTATATATCACCAAAGCTAAATATCACCCAAGGTGATAGTGGTTTTCCTGCCAAATCTAAAAAGTTTTGGCTATTATATTAGTGTTGTGGTGAAAAATATTTGATTACAATATCCCATAACTTTTGACCATTCAGGTTTGTAAACAAAACAAACAAAAAAAAAATTCAGATTATGTGTGAAGGCTAAAAGATTCTGTTTTATAAAATTAAAGGCAGCAATGATTGCATATTTCTATTGTTTATGAGTTTTGAGTAGAAGATACCATTGCACTCCTGTAGAATGTTACTTTCAAAGTTCAGTGATAATATCTAGGTATTAACATCTGGAGATTACCTATACTTGGAAAGTTACTGGTTTTTTTAAGGTCATGTAGCACAATTCTAATACCATGTGATGTCAATCCTGACTTTACCTACCCAAGGTGCTAGTGCTGAACATAACAAAATCTCACATACACCCATAAATATTGTGATGTAGCTTTTATTCTCCCTTTTATCAGAAACTCTTGGCTATCAAACATTTCAACAATAGTTAATTAAGGTGATGTATTACTGTTTCTGCTTTCCCTTCTTATCTTCTCTCCTGCACTAATGATGACTGATCCTACTGCACAATACTCCAAACTTAAAACTGAGTGAGATGGCTGAGACAGTAGCCTCTTTGGTTCCCATTCTGCATGTTGCAGGTTCAAATCATGTATACTAGCCAATTTGACTGACAAGTTTTTTGTTTTCGGTGGTTTCTCTGTCACCAAATAAATACTGGATTGGATACTCACTCATGTGTCAAATACCACAGCATGAATGCATATCCACAGAACAACAAATCCATCTTCTGATTAAATCAAGAGCCACATAAAGGAGCGAATGCAATTGAGGTCATCAATCTGCAAATTAATCAATGATGATACAGAAAGACAACCCACAACAACATCCCATACACAATGAACTATCGAAGGAAGAAAGCAAAGCAAAATGAAACACTGATTGAGTGCATTTCAAAATACAAAGCCTTTATTTGGACATGTGGCCGGCCTAAAGGGAATTTTCTTGGCACTGGAAAGCACACTTTTTGCCAGCAGAGTTGGATATTCACAACCCCTTAAATTCAAGCAAATAGATTTCTCATGCAATTATAACTGCAACAATTACATACCTTCAACATAGATGATGCTGGAAATGATGTCATTGTGCTGCTACACATCTCTAACATCTTTTAAAAACATTTGCTATTAACACTTATTAATTGTTCACGCTCATTGTGAACAAAACCATGCTTCGTACATAAAAGATTAAGCATGGGGTCATTACCCAACTGCAGAAATTAACTCTACTCACATTTGTTGCATGGTTGTAATTCCTTAATTGCAGTTATCTTATAGGGTTTTATTTTTAAAAATTTAGTGGCATTCCAAGCTGAGGTTTGCAAAATTCCTGATTCCTGTGCAAGCTTTCTCAAAGATTTCTTTGGACGTCATTCTAACTTGAGATACACAAACAGCAGAGAATTTGTCTATAAATCACCATCTCACTTCTCTGCAAGAGCTTGCTGTTACATAGGAATCAAACAAGAAGATTTTGCGAGCTAAAGTATATGGACTTTATGGCATTATAATGGCACCAAACATCTACTATAACACTGAAACATGTGGTCTCACAAATATCAACTCCTGCACAGACTTTGTCTCAACTGGTTAGCAGGCACACAGAAAGAGAAAGTGAAGGGGTAACAGAAATTATTAAAAACAGCACAGTGTAGGACAAGCAATTCCCCATATGCCCACAAATCCAAACAAAGTCTCTCTGCATCTCTGCGATTGGCATTCCATTTTTACAGTTGGCGAAGTCTGTTTCTGGTACATTCTTCTCTATGTTTAATTCAGAGTCGATCTGGAAAGTTGACACACACCAGACCCTATTGTTGCCTAATTATAAGACACAAGTGACAACAAAAGGTTTCACATGTGGCACAATAATGAGCATCTCTATGAAGTATGCTAATTATTTATGAGAATACCAGGTCAGTGTAGATGTGCTTGCAATTATTTGCAAGCATTGCTAGTAGCATTACTCTTTTGTTAATTCTCTCAAACCTTTCCTGGATGTACCAGCCCTAACTTAAGGCCACAAGAGCATCATCACAGTCCATGTCTGCAGTGCTAACTATAAACTAGGTATTACAAAATCATTTGGAAATATTTATCACATTTCAACATTCTACCACCTCTCATTTAGATTCATTAAATACAGTAAATCCTTAGACGACAACAGCTTCCAGCAAGAACCGCAGACCTACAAAAATAATCATCTTTCACATAATATAAGCTTATTCTTCAGTCATAATTTCAGGGGAAAGCTAAATTTCACATGATAATTTATTTAAAAAAAATGACTAGTGAAACATATCGAGAAAGTTAAAATTATTAAATGCAATCCTCACCTTTTGGGCAATGATGTTACTTTAAACACTGCTTACTAGGAACAAATTAGCCTTTCATTTCATATACAATCTAGTTTTCTTAAAACCACCTAATGCTAGTAATTGAAAAGTGTTCTAAAAAGAATCAAGAGAAAGCAATACATTACTAGCTAGAATATTATATTGGACTTATTCTGAATGAGAGACGTGTAATTATCATGTTAGCATTTCTATAAAGTTGTTCTACCAGGATTACGTTATCCTTAACAACAATATTCAGTACATTTCATACACAAATACCATTTTAAGCCTATGTCCCTTAAATTTCCCCTCCCATTTATAATTTTCAAAAAGCACTATTTGACTTCCCACAGAGAATAAACCCAATATGCTGAACACAGACCTTTCACAAGCAAAAAGGGTGCATTTACTTTGCTTCAAAATTAACAGAGCAATTTAAGCACTACTTTTTTGCTACACTACTAGTTATGTTTAAATCAAAGAGATGTTTATACATTTATGTCTACTTGTTTTTAATTATAATACACATCTACTGGAAGACACATACGATCTAAATGAACCTCTTTCTTGCAACACTGATCTAGTTGATTCATTTACTCATTTTACATTCATTTGTTAAACATAAAGTTTAAAATAATACAAATACTACAAGTTCATTGAGATTCTTAAGAATAGATGATTTTATTTCAAAATATTCTTCTGTGTAGCACCTATTATTTGTACTTCAGACACTCATTAATGGGGATGCCTAAATATCAACTCTTCACCTGAAGTTCTTAGAGCAAATAGTAACAAAATTTCATAAATTCAAATTTTAAATTATTAAGCAGCACAAAATTTTATTGGCACAATTTCTCCAGTGCACAATTTACCAAACTATAAGACTAAAAACTGTCATTCAATCACATCCTGAGTGCATTTATTATTTTTTTTCATTTGTTTACAGTTGAAACATTACTAAACATGAACAAAAGAACTCTTAAACAACCATATGGTCTGGCAGTAGCAACTAAGGCTCACATTCAAGAGGTTGTGGTTCAAAACCTGTGTACTTGCCAATTTGACTGGGGTTTCTTCAGTTGCTCGGTAATCACTAGATTGGATATTCAATGCAAAAGTTTCTTTTAAGTAATTATATTTTTATAGAATTTTTAGTTTAAGAGTATGGTTCAAAACATGTATGTATATAAAATGGAGGGGTGTACTGGCTCTATGATGTGGTGGTTAGCATGCTAGCTTCCAAATTCAGTCCAGGCTGGAGGATGGGAATTTTTCTTTACTCAGGATTATTACCTATCTTCCAAAAAGTTTAGATATATCAATGAGGGTGTGAATACAAGTGTTTTAATGTTTAACAAAAAAACAAAAGTACAAATCTAAAAAGTAACACAAGTGGCAAATTCATTGGCAATGAGTATTTGTTCCAAAGTCAAGGTGCTAATATGACCTTAGATGTTAAAAATGACACTAAATGAGGGGGGGAACCCTCAAGAGGAGATTTAAATGGCTAATACATGGCTTTAAGTACCACAATAAATGTACTGTGCATTCGTAGATCGGTTGGACCGTTCCGTGGCAGCACTGGACTGGGTAAGGAGTGGCACGCCTGCCGCCAGAGAGTAGTGCTGTAGCTACCACACTTTTAACGTTCTTCACTCATGGAGCATGGTTTTATCTTCAAGGTCACGTTTCTACTCAGAACAATAGATACTGGGCTACCGAAAATCCCCATATTATTCATTAAGCTCCTCACCACACTGCAAAAGTTGGGGTTTGGTACGTGTAGAATTATCGGTCTCATATTTTTTTGACATAACAGTTGATTCACACATTTATGTAAATTAAACTTTAAATACATTTTTTCCGCAACAAACAAGAAATGAAAGACTGTGTGGCTGATTTCAGCAGGATTTAGCTTCAGTGCACACCGCTATGAATTCTATGCATGAAATATGAAGTATGTATGGTGACAGAATAATTAGTCAAGCATTGTGGCCACCTCGTTCCCCTGACCTATCTCCATGCGATTTTTATTTATGGGGAACATTAAAGAATAAAGTGTATGCATCAAAACCACACATGTTACAAGAATTGAAGGACAACATCACGAGAGAAATACAGGCAACCAGTCAACATGAACTTTTGTGAGTAAACCACAATGGTTTTCGGAGATATAAGGAATGTGTTTGGGTTGAAGGTAATCAATTTCAACATCTGTTGTGATGCAGGTAAGCCTAATGTAAGTTAGTACAGTAGCTAGTGTTTCCTACCCATGACTTGGCAGTTGCTTACATATAACTCTGGCGGAAAGCGTGCCAATCCTCACCCAGTCTCCAAGGCTGATGCAAAACGGTCCGGCTGATCTACAAACGCACAGTATTAAAGTTAAAATTCAAACTTATTAACCTACGAGAAAAGTTGTTAGACACAATTTGTGTATTTTTATAGCTCCAGATTTTACTTGCAGTACATATTTAAGTATATGTCATGCAACTTAAGAATGCAACTTAAAAGGCTATTTAGAGAAAATTCAAGACATAAGATTTTATTCTTTATGCCAATGTCTCAAACTTATGATATTTTAATCAAAATTTCAAGCCTTGTTCTAAAAATAAAACTTTTTCTATTACGGGTTGTTTGGGGTGGGGGAAATTTTCTTGAAAATCTTCACCTGGCATGCTTGACTGGTGTCTGTCTCAGGTAGGAAATTCGCTATTCAACAAAGCTTTCATTCTTGAGTCATGCCAACACACTTACTTTTGTAAAAATCACTTCTTTAATTACTCAGGAGAGCTCAAAATTTGTATTTATGTTGGTATCTTAATGGGTAAAATATAATACTTCCTTGATCTACCATAGGGACGTAAATAAGCAAGAAAGTATGGTCAAGAAATGTCATGACTAATTCATTTATATGAACGTTTTGGGAAGTGTCAAAATTGACAAACTGCTTAAGCTATGTGAACAAGACACCAGCTTTGGAGTCAAGTATTCTTTACAGGTGTGGTGTTTTTACTTCTCTGGTTAGGGGGATGGGGAATTTACATATTCAACCAACTCTTTGGTTTTTCATGACAATGATGTATGCGTTTCTTCAGCATATTATTGTTTGGAGTCCCAAACTACACAGAACAGAACCCATTTATCTTCATTCCAAACCTGACAACCTGAGACACAAACCACCACTACTGCACACTTGATATGGTAGACCTGCATATGTTTGAGTGTTGCAATGAGGAGCTTATTTCCAAAACATCTCTTATTTATCCAGACAAAATGTTGGCATATTAAGAAAAATGCTTAATATATTTAAGTTATCTTAATTCACTCTTTTAAATATAATTTACTAGCTGTCTTAGAAGACACTGTAAAGATGCATTCTGCAAATAACGCCTTGACAGCAGTAGTTTTTGAAAGTCATCTCATGAGAAACCTGCTACAAAGTTTACCCATACCCAAAGCAAGTTTTTTGCAGATTCATCAAATAGTGCAAATTTATATATATATACTGGGTTGAAAATATGAGTAAACACAAATACCACCAACAATATTTTCTAATTAATGGACACATTATAATCCAGTAGTATCCACCTCTGGATTTTTTCTTCAAAACTCGACTATAAACTGAAAAGCAGACAAATTACTTACAATGCACAAATGGCATAACAGTGGGTTCTTTTGTCACATTCTGATGTTTAAAAGCTTGTCCTAATTGAATCTGTTAAAAACTTAATTAACCTTACTAATTATTATTTCAATTAATGGTGCATCCACACTTAATTTTGGTAATAAACACTGTTAACAAAAAATTCATCAATTTATGTTTTGGTTAACATTTAAGACAAAAAATACACTTTTGATCTCTATGCAAAATATGGTTCACTTTTATTACTTTTAGTCAATTAGAGAAGTGACTTTTATCAAATATGAGCAATGTCAGCATTACCACTTCTGACACTCAAGGTAAACACATTCACTGGTATAGGAATCACCAATTGCTAAGGATTTTGAAGTAATTTCTCGCTTATCATTAATTTCAAAAGAGGTCCTTGTAATTCAGACCCAATTATTCAGCAAGAGCTAAAAATTAATTGGAGACATTCTTGGAAAGTTCTGAAACTCTGACTGAAATAAAACTCCTTATGTAATCTTTTAAACTTAATTCTCTATGCCTTTCAAATATTCTTCTTGCTATAGAGTGCTTTAAAAGTGTATACACACTTTAAAAGATCATAGAGAGTCCATGATCCTGCCTGAGAGAATGACATTTGGTACAAAAGTAGTGTGAGTTAGATCGACAGGTGGGAGCAGATACCAGGAAGCTAGGGTTTCAATCTGATCAGTGACATATGAGTGATATCAACGTTGTGGAAGTAATGATGAACTATGAGGTACGTAAGCAGTTGTTGAAGTGGTTTTCCAAATTTCAGAATATGGCTGAGGTTTAGACACAACGGTTACACGAGTATGATACAGAACCACCTTCATGGTTAAAAAGTGCTTGTATACCTAACAAATTTGAGCTGCATCGAACATAAAGTCAAGTGAAAGCTGGCAACTCAGCCTCGTCCTTGGCCCAGGAACAAATATGAGCTGCATTGAACGTGTGATGTACATAAAGACTGATTGGGGTGACCTTGCGCAGCTAGAAGTCCATGGCTGCACTGCGGGAATGGTTTCACACTTGCCAAAAATCTTCAAGAAATGTGTATGAGAGAGTGAAGTAAGTGCTGCTAGTGTGCTATATCAAGTTTAGTGTGTACATTCCCAGGCTGGTACAACATTAAACGACGATGACCCAGATCACAGTGTCAATTCTGTGAACTGATTCAGGATATGGTTAACAATGATATGGGATATATGTGTGAATGTGGTTTGGTCAAACAAAGTGCAATTCAACCTCTATGGAACTGTCAACAAACACAACTGTGTACTGGACAGACCATAATCCCTGCATCACTGTTGAAAGGGTTGCGAATTTGCCTGGTGTGAATGTGAGGACACCTAGAGAACTCAAAAAAAGGTAATAAGAATCCTGACAAACTCAAAGGCGCTAGAAATCCCTACAGTTGTGAATTTATATATTTACGATGTTTTGGTGCACGTAAAAGAAAATCTACATGCCTATGATATAAGAAGTGATATACATACATATAATACATGTAGTAGGAATAAGGTAGATATGCCATATCATAGACTAAAGAAGACCTCAAAGCATCATAAATAGGCATAACATTTTTCAATTTACTTCTCCCATAAATAGCGAATGCGAATATTCTAGTTTTCAAAGATAAAGTGTATAAATGGTTAATAAAACATCCTTTGTACAGTGTACAGGAATTTGAGACAGCAAGTAAATGTGAAATGTAAAATTGTATTCTTTATAATGTAAAATTATACTCTTTACAATGCAACAAATACTGTATAGATTTTATCCTATTCTTTTATCTGATGAAACCTACTGTTATCACTAAACGGTGAATAAAATTATTATTATTATTATTATTATTATTATTATTATTATTATTATTGGTCTTTTCCATTATGAAGGTGCCTTAATTGGCACACATTATCTGATAATGCTTAATGATACCATTTTACCTGCTTTTCTTGAACCGTACAGTAATAAGAGGTTATATTACCAACAAGCTGGTGCATCTGTGCACTATCATAGAGATGTGAGAGCATACTTTGATCAAAATTTACCAAGCGAGATGGCTCCATGGTAATGTGTGAGACCCGTAATAAGGAGGTCCGTGGCTCAAATCTAGCCAGGACCATGCTCCCTAATTGAGGTTTTTTCCAGGTTTTTCTTAGTCCTCATACTGCAAATGGCAGGGAGGCACACTAAACTTAGGTCTGGAATGTTTCTTCCCAACAAAGAAAGTCCTTTGCCAAATATCATTTCATTGCATGTATTATATGTAGTAGGAAGGGCGTTAAGTATTATTAAAAAAGAAAAATTTATCCAAATTTTCCCGATAATTGGAATAGGATGAAGGGCTCTGATCAAGTTCTCTGTATGCTCTCTGGATCTAACCAATGGATTTTTACTTATGGGTGACAGTAAAGAACCAGGAGTACTACAAGAAACCAAATAAACTGCACACACTTTGGGACAAAAATTCCACTGGAAACTGTGAGTTACTCAATTTGTTGCAACCCTTGCACTTATTGAAAACATTTAGCCCAAAAGTGAATTGGAAGCTTCAAACTGAATAATACAACATGCTTGAAAATATTTTCAGGCATTTTTCTTCTCCTGAAGCTTGTATACATTTTTTTGAAGCACTCAGTGTTTTAAATCTATGCTTTTGTCTCATTACAACAATACTGCCGTAGCAGGTATTTTCTTCTTCTTATCTAGCCCAAACTTGCACACAGCTTTGTTTGGTGTGGACAAAATGTTGAAGTTCATTAATAGACTGACTACAATTCAGACTGCATCAACTGTTTGCCAATGCCACATGTTCTAATAGAAGGCTGTACAGAGGTCTTTCTAATGGGCAAGCTGCATTGATAGATCCTTTACCACTGTCCTAAATTCAGATGCATTTGAATTTTATGGTGAACAGAAGAATGGTTCCAATGATTCAAGACAATTTAGCAAGATGGCCAACATATGTGAATGAAATTGAATGCTGGTGACATCATATATACTGTATATGAGGTGGTTTTTAAGTTTTGGATGACAAAATATATTTACATTTTTCTCTCACTTCCAATAAAACGTGACAAAGTATGAAATGCTCTTTAATTCCTTGCCATCTAATTGATTTACAAATTCTCTAGATAAAACATTATGAACCTTTTGCATAGCTCTTTCCTTCCTATTATGAAATCCTGCTCCGAAGAATAAATGGTAAATTTGTATTGTTGTAGTGCAGGATAGGGGTATATGCTAGCTGTAAGACTTATCAGCTACAGGAGGCCCCATGCAGCCATGGTCGCTGGAGCATCTGACTTCGGCACTCTATGGCACAAAGGGTCTCAGGTTTGAATTCCATATGGGCATGAGTATTTGCGCCCGTAAATTCCCATAATGGGTTTAAGGGACAGCACAAAAGACTTCTAATGGTCGAGGTGTGAGGGTCTCTAAATTCTCACAGTGTACTCTAACTCCACTCTATCAGCTACAGGAAAATTTATATAAATAAATGCTTGGAATGAAGCCAACATACAACTACATCAAATGATCCATTTGTTGCTCTGTGTGCATAATCTAATTGACCAGTATAACCTATCACACTTTTATGCTGCTTCAGTAGGTAGGCATATACAAGGCATTTATCCACCTTTAACCCTAATGGATCTGATTGCAATCGATTGAAAGCACCACATATGAAAGATGCTTTATAAATGCTCTGGTGGAAGTCTGATGGCATCGATAGGATTAATTGCCAAGTTTAAACTTTTCAAATGCTAATAACAACATTGAGGTGCTTTAAATGCATAGGCTTCACTAAAACTACACATTACTTTGTGTAACTGGCATCCCTATACAACCATTAATTGCATTCCTGGAATAATGGTTACAATCATTGAATTTAAACAGGGATGGTATTAAGGAATACATAGAATTCACAGAATTGTATATTAACCATTCAGACTTTACCATTTAATGGTAAATTTTATTAGCCAGTGTCAAGTCTTGCTATGGGTAGCCCCTTTCTCTCTTTTTAGCGAATCTGTTTATGAGGGAAGTACACAATAACAAGGCTCTCCGATGGTTGCTTAAATGTTGGTATAGGCATGTTGTTGTTGTTGTTGTTCACCAATGGCACTGGGGATTAATTGATCTGCATTATTTTCTCTCTGGTTTCCCAATATAAAGTCTGTAATCACTTTTAAGGCCTTTGCATTTGGCGAGATGATGTTTGTTCAGGATGACATCTTCACAGAGTGTACTTGGGTGTAGGTAGGCATTGTATCTTGTAGAGGTGTTTTGCGAGGCAATCGTGGCCAGTTGCCATCCTAAAAAGGCCACTGCAGCTTTCCTTGGCGCACTTTGTATATCAACTCTATCTTTAATATTCTTATAATCTTTATCTTTTATCTTCATCATGTCTCTGTTGTCTTTTAAAATGTTTAATGTTATTTAATTGTTTATTTACTTCTATTTGTCCTACAGGTTTTATTTGTTGTATTGCACCTTTCTTTGCTAATTGATCCGCATGTTCATTGCCCAAAAGTCTGACATGAGCTGGGATCCATTGTAGAGTGACATGATTTCTAGTTTCAACTGCTTTAATTAGGGTTGTTATTTCTTTAATATTTGTTGTTGTTTTATTATTGTAATTTACTAACCCATCTATGCCTGAGTTTGATTCTGATAAGATGACTACTTTTTGTTTTATATATGGTCTATATAATATGTTCTGTAATGCTGCTTTTATAGCTGTTAATTTCTCCATCATAGTGGTTTGACGTTTCATCTAATGTTAAGATACTGTGCAAAATGTTTACAGTATACTCCTGCACCGGCATTTTTGTTATTGGTGAGGGATCCATCTATATGTATTCAGAGCCATTCTTTTTCTGGGTATCTTTCATTTTCCATACCTATTGCTATGGCTCTCATTTCATCTGGTATATTGTTTTGCTTGTGTATTGTATATATCAGGTCATTCTGATATTGTATATCAATATAATCTATTGTACTCGTTACCTCTGTTGCAATTATATTCTTGTATTTTAAGTTATTAATATATGATTTAGATTGACTCAATCTAAACCATGATGAATACTTCACTGTTAATAACGCTTCTGTTTTTAATCTTTATTAATATATGTTCTGAAGCATATTTGAGTTTTTAAATTACTTATAGTGTTTGCTGTGTGGTACCACTTGTATCTGTTTCTATTGACTTGCCGTTTTTGTGCTAGAGTAATTGCTTTCAACTCATGTTCCAATTCTATAGCCATGTTTTTGTGAAGCTTTGTAGTACTATAATTGGTGTTGTTTTTACATCTCCTGTTATTATTTTTAGTGAATTATTTTGTGAAATTTCTACTTTACCTTTAAGTTTCTTGTTTACTGTTGCTAGTAGTTCTCCTCCACATAATAGGTTAGGTTTTATGTATGTTTTATATGTATTATTAAGGAGGTCCATGTTTCCACCCCATTTTATTGCTGCTAAACGTTTTAAAATGTTATTGTTTTTGTTGATTTTATTTGTTACATTGTTTACATATTCTTTCATTGATAATTTGTTATGTAATCCTTTCCCTAGATACGTTGTTGTAGTTTCTTGTTGTTGATTTGCAGGCATATATTTTCTATTTTATGCTGCATTGTGAATAGTTGATATTGAGTTTTTCCTGTATTTATTTCCATATTGTTGTTATTAGTCCATTGTTCTAGGGTTATGATTGTATTCTCCATTGTTGTTTGTAGTTTTTTGTAATGTTTCTCAGATCTTATGTTCTTTTCTGAAGTCCATATTACCACATTGTCAGCAAACATTCCTACTTGTATGTTACCTATTTTCTTTAGTGCATCTACTAGGTCGTTTATATATATGTTGAACAGAATAGCACTTGTAACAGACCTTTGAGGTGTCCAACTCTCGTTAATTTCCATTTAGATGTGGCTGTTTTGTATTGTACTGCAAACCATCTTTGGGATAGGAAGGTTTGATACCAGGTATAGGTATATGGACAACATATCTGCAGTGGTAGAAGACAGATTTATCCAAGATGTTCTGAAATTCAAGGGCATAAATGTTACATTGGAAATAGAAACTGATAGTTGCCTTCTGCTCCTGGACCCTGAATAATTTAACTGCAGTGGGAAAATTGAATTTGGTATACACAGGAAAGAAACACAGACGGACAACTTCAACTAAACAAATGGCTGTAATCTAACTCCAAATAAACATGCAGTATTCAGTTGTTTAAACATATAGACTTGTAAAACAACCTCCTAAACAAATCTAAATATAATATAGAGTACCAAAAAATTATGGAAGTTGCAATGAACAATGGATTTAAGAGAGGCTTGGTTGACAAGAAAATAGCTAAATTCTAAAGACAAAAGGAATCCAAGCAAGACAACACTTTAAATAGGATAAGCAAGTCAACATTTTCAAAATAATTGCATACCATCCATGGGGCAACAGCAAATTCCAAAAGATTTCAATGACTTCAACATCACACTAGCATCATACAATAGATTGTCTACTAAGAACATGTTAAATCAAACCAAGAAAAAATTCCTCTGAAAATTGAGCAGACATTTATAAAGTGGACTGTGAAAAATGCAGTCAAGTTTATGTAGGAAGAACAAAACAGAATTTAAATACCAGGTTAAAAGAACACCTCAAAAATATTAAATGCAAACCGTAGAAAAATCTGCAATAGCATCACATTTTTAGAACAGTGAAATAATGATATAAGCCTAAACCTAGACACAAGTTTTACAAGTTAGTATACATTTCTTATCTTGCTTATCTGTAGAATTGCTGTGGTCCAGAACCCAAAAGACTCGAACCCTGAAGTTAAAGTAGTATAACTTTACTCAAATTCAAAGACTAATCAGATGAATTAATCATTTGGGAGAGTTTCATTATAAAAAATAGCCACTGAGTAATGAACTTTGGAATCTCTAAGGAGAGAGACTTAATTAGTTGCTTCTTCCAACCATCACTAGACAGTACCACAGGAGAGGATGATATGGCAGTCAGAACCTAGCTAAGAGTGGAGTAGCTACCCAAAACCGTATTTCTAGTTATACAAGGTAGTGTGTAGTTTTGGTGAAGTTTGTATATTTGAACTCGATTCAGTGTTTTAACATTATCATATCATCCTCACTTCACTTTATTAAATTTCAGCACATACAATGCTGTTTGTATGGTCATTGAACAAAGATAGTTGTGCTTCATCCATATCTACTTACAAATGTGATGGTGATTACACATTTTCAAATCTTGCGGAGGACGACGGATATTCGTGTGTAAAAATCCTTAGCATGGCTTCCTTCGGAAGGGAAGTAAAGCTGGTGATCCTGTGTCATAGATTTATAGCACGTAAAAGAACCTAAGCCTGATAAAGAGACTCTTAACAAAATTTCCAGATTTTCACGCCCAATATAGAATGCGATGCTAAGAGCCATAGTAGTTAAAGAGCATCCATAAAAAACTTCATTTTCAATTTCTTTTACAAATTTTGGTAAATAATAATGAAATAAAGGGAATCCTTAGTAGTTGTTCTTTGAATTAAAACAAATGTTTTATCTTTATATAGCTGTTTATCAAGATCTAATCGGAATGTTTGATGCTCTATAAGGAATGTGACATTCGATGCCAAATGCTCTGTTCGGAATGATCATGTTTTAAAAACCATTTAAAAATGCAGTTTACTTTTTGTAATGTCAGCAACCAAAATGTCAGAAAAGGACAATCAGCATTCAGGAGCAGTCATTAAGCATACAGCAGCAATCAATCTGCTGATAGAAGTTTATAAATTTCATGAAGATCTGTTTTGATTAACCCATTCGAATTATATGACAAGCTGTACTCACATAAGGTAGTAATGGCATTTAAATCTCATGACGTGCTCAACTCACAAGTTTGCACTGACAAATATTGTATTTGCATTTATAACTCACAGGTAGCACTCAAAGGATTTCCACATCTTTTTAAAAGGACTCATGGACAGACTAATGTTGTTGGTACTGTGAGAGCAAATAGGAAGGATATGTAGCTTGATATTGTTCATTATAAACTGACATGTGGCAAGTATGAAACATAGTCTGCAAAAAATGTGCAGTGTGTAAATTGGAGGAACAACTAAGATGTTTATTTCCTATAGACGAAACATTACAGCAGTAGAAAGCTGAAAAGGAAAGGTCAGACACTTGGAAATAAGGTAAAGAAATCAAAGTGTACTGTTGAGTACCAGAATGGACAGTGTTGATTTGCAAAATCAAGTGACAGCTTTGCTTCCTATAATGCAATGCACAGCTAGAAAAATGCATATTAAATTGTTTCAATGTGTTTCACAAGATGACTGGTAAGAAAAAACCAACTACACAGAATTTAGAATCACGTCACTCATGAGCTGCTTCAAAGTGAAACGCTGCCAGAGTACAATGTTAGAGATCAACCTTCAACTGCGCACACCTCATTGAGATTGAAAGCGAAAACAGGCACAATTCACAAGAAAGAAAAAAATGTAACAAAAAGATGTACTTTATGCTACACAGGGAGAAACATTTGCCAAAAAGCATGGCAATCAAGAAGTGTCGTGCTGTCCTTTATTTGGAGAAATCATATGAATGGAGGAGAGAAAGTGTGCTGACTAGACTGTTCAGATAATAGCACGTATAGGGCATGCGGTGGTCTACTGAAACACTGGCAGCACCTTTGTTTGTGCTTCAACATCTGCATGTGGTACCTTGTCTAGTAGCATAAATCTAGCAATGAACCAAACAGTTGTATTAAATATTGTGTGTAGTGATTGTATATATCAGTAAGTGCGTGTAATATATATATATATATTTTAGTAAGGTTCAGTTTACGTAGTTGCGTGAAAGTTACTAGTGATTTCAGTGTTTTTCTTCCCTCAAGAAAGAAGAAAATGCCCATGTCCTTCATTCCAAGGTGCAGGTCTGGTTACCGAGAATTCAAAGGTAAACACTTTTTTAGGCCTCCTAAAGACAAATTAGAATGTTCTAAATAGGTGAATGCAATTCTCCAGAAAGACAGGGAACTTCCTTGCAAGTGTTTTATTCGTAACTCGCACTTTTCCAAAGAGCTTATAGTAAAATATGATTCATTTCTAGTAGAGGGTAACCGAGTGGAAATACCAAGAGATAGGTAGACAGTAAAAGCTGGAGCAATTCCTCACATATTTCGTTCTGGGGGGAAAGTGGAATCTGTTCCAGACTTTCGTCCCAGGTAGAAATATGCCAGGTAACAGCTGACCAAACAATAGCATTGTTGAAAAGAAAGAGGCAGGATCGCAATGCCACTTGACCGAGGAAAAATCTGAAAGTAGTTTTGGACTACATTAGTTTATGCTGGTTACATTGTTAGACAAGTAAAAAAGTAACAAAACATGAACAATGCATCACACTTCTGCTTGGAAATCTTAAACACAATAATATTTCAGCTGCGCTACTTACACAGATAAGAGATTATGGTAGCGCTACATGGAAAACATTTTTAACTCATCCATTTAGTGTGCTTATGCAGGTGGAAAGTATCACAGTAAAGAAACTTTTGTGTGAAAAAAGCATGTGGGATGGCTTATTTTAAGAAAGTTTGGACAGCACTGACAGCATGTGTATTCATTTTTGTGAATCGGCTGTTGCAAGGAACACATGACTGACATCATTCCAAAACTAATGCTGCATTATATGAAGTGCAGACTCTTCTTTTACACAAAACATCTCAGATAGGAGCTGAGGTCTTCGCAGACATGTAAAGTAGCCCGGAAACTGTCCAAAGTATCTAACAACTGATTTTGGATAAGGTGAGTCATTTAGACATAGATTAATGAATTATTTTGTTAGTGTTTGCATTTCTTTGCTATACCGCCTGTAGCAAAGAAGTGCCTCCATGGGGTTCAAACAGAGCAACACATTGAACTACCTCAGTCAGCACACTTTCCTTCCATTCATTATGGAGAAATGTTTTGAGATATAGCACACCCAACAATAATATTAGGTCAACAAAATTGGTAGGTGAATGATTCCAGTAACATGCATTCAAAATTTAACGGGGAAAAAAAAAATTGGTTAATTTTATATGGATTTTTAAACTTTAAAATGCACCATCACAACTGTACGGGGATTTAAATCAGATTCTGAGGTAGCCATGAAGGTATTTAAATATGGTGCCAATAGGTTAACACTGTTTATTAGCCTGGGTGTGGATTCACCATAACTCCATCTGCTTGAAATACAAACCAAATGTACAAACAGAGTATTGAGCAATACTGCATATGTATGTGAAAAGGTCATTGTACACCATTCACAGATTCTTCACAATGTATTACAGAATATTTTAAAACCTCACTTACACTCACCGAATAACTGTATCTCATTTTATGAGGAAGCAATGTATGTAAATGCACCCTATGTAGAATATATATATACTTATATATACAAACATTCATATACATATTATGCCCACAATTACATAATGACCCAACACAACAAAAAATGGATTACAAACACCAATTTCATTGAATGTGGGAAATATTTCTTGTAGCATAATATTTTCCACGTGTAATATGATGCAGTCAACACAGATCACAGCCAGATCAAAAGCTTTATCTTTTAGCATTTCCATTTTAAAGATTTCACTCCAGTCTTCTTGCATCTTCAGCTGCCCATTCCAGAACAGGCTGAGTAAAATCATTTTGCACTGAATTGTTTTCTAAACATAACGAGGAATAGTGAGAAAC
The DNA here is from genome assembly GCA_030765065.1 of Deroplatys truncata. Taxonomy (NCBI): domain Eukaryota; kingdom Metazoa; phylum Arthropoda; class Insecta; order Mantodea; family Mantidae; genus Deroplatys; species Deroplatys truncata. The sequence continues at coordinate 58,258,338 of CM060981.1, forward strand.
AAAACTTGACCGGCTTCTTTTTCCCTGGACACAGGGATTCACTTTCAAGTTAAAAATCTTACCCAATTATACTAACATACCATCACTACTGTTGTATTGATTACCTATGTGCAATTTTTTTACAAAATGAGATTTTTGTACTATGAACTCAGAATTTCTAGTGCATCTATTGATACAATGATTGATATGAATGAAAATGCATTGATAAGCACTTCAGAATTTTTACTTTCTCTAGCACCTATGTGTGGTATGTAAAGAAAGTATTGCATTCCAACCAAAAATGTGTTAAGATTTCACTGGAAACAGATGTTTTGAGGTCCCCCAAATCAAAATATGAAAGCACTTTTACAAAACGGTCTGTGTGTATGTGATCAGCACAATTAAAAAACAAAAAGTTGCATGAATACTAAACATTGATTACATCCCAAATTACCCTTTACATATATACCTTGAATTTTCTATGAGAGGCTTTTGAAGCCCACTTAGTTCTGAATGAATGTTGTAAAACTATATCATATAAACAACAGCTTACTACACAAAAAATATAAATCTCTTTGAAACACAATTTATTTCAAATAACTTTTCTGTGGCATCAGGTATTTCAGACATATTTGTTGTAGGTTTGAATTTTTCAATACTAATCAAAGCAATAACAACGAATATCTCTGAAATGTGCAATCACCATTCAACTGTTTCTCCCAATGTCATGGAAAGAGTATGGAATTTCAATTCAAGCATATAGCTATCCATTTGTTGCTTCAGCCTCCTGCATTCCCTTTGTGACTACAATGAAATGTGTAATGAAACTATTTCTGCACATGTTTATTTCAATTAACATGAAGTAGATAAAAAATACAATTTTGCGAGAATAATTTGTAGAAACTATAAAAAAAAATAAACAATAGTGGGCACAGAAAGCCAACACATCAGATTTTGCTAGTAAATCCTCGGTTTCGTAAGAGTGTTAGGCCAGTTTATCTTTTAATAATGTCATGTTCTCACAATTCCTCATTATTTAAGGACTTATCATTGGGTTGACAGTACGCAGCAAATACTCACTTTTAGTTCTTTAATAAGAATATGCATTTTAACAGAATATGCTACTTTCTGCTGTTCAAGATATAGGTTTAACCCCTTAAATATTACTTCAGATGATTTTTCAAAATCTTTCATTCTTTTTATCATTGAGAATTCAAATTTTTGTGAATAAAAATATAGATGACAATATCAGAAAGTGTTACTCGAAGTTAGAGACAGTGAAGCGAAACAATATCCTCTGACTCAAGATTCAATTAAATTATTATGACAATATTAGCTCAATCAGACTTTGGAGCTTCCCTGCAAAGGAGACAAAAGACTGTACTAAGGTTCATTTTCAATTCCTTTAACTTAAATTTGTTGACTGTGTTACGATGTTAAGAGTGATTGTGGTAATGAGTAAGTGGCAGAATGATTGCCAGGGGAAACTGAAGTACCCAGAGAAAACCTGCACAGTGTCACATCTGTGGCTGCTGGGATCAAACCTGGTTCACCTTGTGACTGGCAAGTAATCTAACCACTCAGCCACAGTTCTAACTTATAAAAGCAGCTTTGTGGTGCATTTGGCAAGAATACAGCCTTTGTTAAAATAGGGTTTTTAAAATTATTTATAAATTAAGGAAATTAAATTAATAATTATGAACGAAGGACAACAGATTTGCTAAAGGGGTCAGTGACCCAAAGTTTTGCAAGCTACCTAGGTGTATTAATTACTAATAATTCCCAAAGTGCATAAAATAATTTGTCTTACTTCTTTACAAGAAAAAGAAATAAATATTTAAACATCACATTAAACTGACGAGTGTTTGTCAGTTTTTATATGTCAAATGCACTGCCTTCCAAGACCATGTCTCCATACCTTTATATTCTATTAAAATTTTTAGCACAGGAGACACTGTATAAACATTTACCATGAACACAGAAAAGGTAATGCAATGCAACTAGGAAGTTTGTTATTAACAAACATGAACAGGATGGATGAATGTTGTAATATTCCTAATGAAGTTTTGAATTAGATATTGAAACAAAAAACAAAATATTACTTCAAGAGTCTAGAACAGCAGTTCTCAACGTGTGTACTACGATACAATACTAAGCCGTGAGATTAGCTAGATGTGCCGTGATACATCTGAGGGTTTATGATACTACTAATAAAAGTAATTGAAATAATTTCATTGATTATTTATTTTTAAAAAAGAACAACAGAATATATAGTAATACTTCAGAACTTAAACTTATTTACAGGTTATTTACTGGTCTTACAACAAGTTTGAGTTATCAATGAGAAACTTGAGCCTGTTGCTTCTTACACACAAGTTCAATTCATAGTGGAAATGAAGACAAACACACACACACACATTTCCTGTTCAACTGAGAGAAGTCTCTCACGTTTCTTATTTTTCTGTTGGTTAGTGCTAAAAAAAACTCAGCCTGCACAAGTAGGTGGTAAAAAATGCAACTTTAATTGTATTAACTGCTTCCACTGGGTGCTCTTTCTTCCCTAACATCTAAAACTGGATAAGTGGTAGTTCATCAGCATATTTGTGCTTGTAGCACCAAAGGCTGAAGTACATCCGGAGCAATGACAGAAATCTGCATCGCACAAGACAAGACAACAAGACCATATTTCAGTTGAAGTGTTCGGTCTGGCTGAAGTTCTGCAAGCTGCGCTTCTTCCTCCAGAGAAAGGTCAGTAGTGGATTCTGGAGACATACCATAAGGATTGCACACCCAGTCATATTTGTCAATAGTGATGGAGGGAAAATATTGTGCCACATTATTCTCAAGAACCATGAGGAGATTTAAAATGAGTTTGGAGGTTATGTCACCCTGTGGATCTCCCTCAAAAGTAAGAGGAAGAATTCTACGATTCTTCTTTTCCACATATGATTTCCATTTATTTTTTAAGAACCACATGAGTTTATTGCTTGATGTCAGCACATTTTCTTCTTTTCCTTGCATACTCTTGCTCAGGTAATTTAAATGGTAAAAAAGTGACCCAAATAAGTAACCTTTGAACACCACTCCTTGTCAACTGACTGAGCTGTAAAGTCTGGCTTTTTGATGCTAAACATACTTGATAGCTCTTTTCTCAACTCAAGAAGTCTTTCCAGGATTCTACTTTGACTCAAAATTTATGATAACAAATGAGTCTAAAACACTTTTAAGTTCTATTGGAATAGTCTTCACCACAGAGCCTCATGATGTATGAAGGAATGTGTTGAACCTATGCTCAGGAAATCTTGTTTCAGTCTTGCAACAAATTCTTTGAATGTTCCAGTTATTGCTGGTGCACTGTCTGTGGAAACAGAAAGACAACTTTTCCAGGACAGCCCATTTTGTTCCAAGGTGCTGGGATACAGAGTTAATACACATCTGAACCAACTAATGTTGAAAGCAGTTCAGTAGACAAAAGGAATTGTTCAATAATCAAATACTCATCAACAAATCTTCTGTAATGAGTAATTGACATTCCTTACTTATATCAGTTGACTCATCGAACTGTAGTGAAAATACTCAACCATCGCTCAGCTTTCCATGGCCATTGCACTGGATATCTAAAGACATCACCAATTCACTGGGAAATAGTATTGTTTGATAATGGAACCAAGGATATTTCCTTCTCAGTGCCATCACCAAACAATGACCTCACTATTTCCTTGCATACAGGAAAAATTTTGTCCTCTGCAATAATATAGGGTTGCATTTTTTTGCTACTATTTTGTCAACTTTATAACTCACCACATGTGCTTTTTCAAAAATAGTTGCTCTCTGTTCGATAGCTTCTGCTTGCTTTTCTTCCGATTACAACAAATGGCTAAAATGGTTATCTTTCCCAGATAAGTGAACATGTTTGCTATTAAAATGTCTTTAGAGACCATGAATTCATTGCTTAGTTTTTCTCCACACACAACACATTTTGGTGATGGACAGTTTCCAAGTCCACTGAACGTAAATCCAGAGTTTAAATAATTCTCTTGGTACTTACGAAATGTTCCAGTAGGTTACACTGCTTTCACAAGACTTACATTTAGAATCGGTTCGTTCTCACTTTTGTTACTGTTATTTGTTTCTGTCACTGACTCATCTTCAATGTTTTTCCTTTTAAAGAAAAACTTATCCATACTGAAAAATTAGCACATTAATAACTAACAATGAATACATGTGTGAAACCAAAAATCAGCCTCAAAATATGCCAGAACACAGACTGCAAGTCTACAAACAACTGACAGGTGAGGACAAGCTGTGTGCACATCAGACAGAGGCTCTCATATTGTTGCTAACTTGTAGGTTAGCCCCTCTCACATTGTTGCCAACTCGTATGTTAGGGACCTTGCTATATTGGATAGTCATCCATGAATAAACAAAGGTTGAGAACCACTAGTCTAGAAGAATATACAAGGAACATACTACATTTGTGTGTCAAATAAAATATAAGCAGGTGAATGTTGTGAATGCAAGTATTCTGATGGTGTACTTTAGAATATAGGAAGTTAATTTTCACCACATTGTCTGTAACCACGCAAACTTAATAGGCCCCTGGGCATGTTATAAATCCCTAATGCCAGCAAGGATGTAATGGAGTGCCTTGTATTTCATATCCAAAGAATAAAACTAATAATTAAAATATAAAGCCTATTTTAAAACCCTGAATGCATTCATTGCTTCATATATTGTAATACAAGAGGTGAAATATTTGAAGACCGGCTAAGGTGAAAGTTTCTTAAATAATGACCTAACAAAACACATTTGTTCCATTATGTAAATGTACTTTAGGCATTCGCTGCTATACAAAATGCATTGAAACAAAGCAATATTCTGAGAAATTGAGCACTTGAGTTTTTTTTATCTTAAGATGAGAATAAATCAAGTTTTAAGCAGTTATTCTCAATATCTACCTCTTCTTCACATCCAAAAGAAAAAAACAAGTGAAAGAGTATATACATAGCACAAGTGTCTTCTTCCTCCTGCAATGCTGCTACACATGCCAGCCTAACAATGCTTTTTGGTGCATTTAATCATTCAAAATATGAATATTTGGGTTTTAATCTTACTTTTGCAGCATCTTAATTTTTATGAATATTTTCTGGGTTTTCACTTTTTGAAAAAAATAAAAACTCCAAATTCTCAAGCTTTTAAATTAAGGGGTTAACCTGCATCTTTCATAGCACAAAAATGTTTGTTTCTGAAGTAGAATGTATGAGAAGATATGATTTGCATTGCATATTCTTGTAACATACCACTTAATGCTATCAAAGAAAAGGCCCACTTTATTGGTGTCAAATCATTATTAATGTATACCCTAAGACAAAACAAATGAGCAGATTCTTGAAGTCTGCAGTGTACTGATACTAGCATCTCTGCAATTGAGCTTTTAGCTTCACTTTGTCATAGTTATTGCATTCTGAAAGTCAAATGTGAGCTGATAATCAAGTGGTAATAACAAGTGTCTAATAATAAAAACGATTAAGGTTCAAAATTCCCTTCAAAAATGCACTGCATATTTTCTTCCCTTTCTTCTCGAAATAAATCACCAAAGAAGCTGATGATGCAATCCAGTGATTGCAAAACATGACCTATAATTGTATTTAAAGAGGTAAGTGAAGCTTTATCGCTGGTATATACACATTTTTAAACATGAAATTAATATTCCTAAATGACAAAATATAAAAAACACAAATTAACTCCTTATTGGGTGTGTTAACACCTATTTCTATTACTAGCCTCATTCTTTGGGGCATTTATTTTGAAAATGAACATGATTAATCTACAATTTTGTGTTTCAGTGTGTATACCTTGCAATCAAAGGTATCTTGTCCATCAAAAGTAAACAGTACTTCTGTAAGACTGCCTCTGTAGTCAAGTGAGCAATGTTCTGGTTTCTCAATCCAGAGGTCCCATGTTCAAATCCTGGCTATGGCGAAGGAATTTTTCTTTAACTAGGATCATTCCCTACCCTTCGCAGAATCTGTAAGTATGGATGTGGAAGCAAACATGTTTCATAGTAAAATTCTATAAAACCAAAATTTAAAAGAAATATCTACAGTAAATGAGTTTTGATGCCTCAATTGTTTCTTAAGTCTAACAACCCGATATGATCATGGAAGTTAAAGAAGCTTTAAAAAAACAGGAGTATTGCTGCATATTAAAGAACTTGCACAAAAACTTGACGAATGAGAAGGTTTTGAATTGAAGCAGTTTTAATTACAGATACATGTGTTTCACCACTTAGTCATCAGAGCACATGAGGATCACATGAATTTTTTTTATTTATCGCACATCTAAATAGTGTAGTGTGTGGACGAAAAGTCATGTATTTCCTGTTTTCCTGCATAAAAAATTTGAACAAAATTTTACCTGCTATGGATCTAGAATGACCATATATGTTCCTCCATGATCGCCGCTAGAACGAATATAGTGCCACATGCATTTTGTGAAGCATTACCGACATCAATTTCAGAAGGCATCATGAGAAATTTAAGTTTCAAGTCCTTAATGTGGCCATGCATTGTTGTAGTGGCTCTCTCAGTAGCATCATTTTATGGGCAATCTAACAACTGATTTGGCAAGGGCAGCACAAATTTCCAACTGAGATGAAAGTCTACAATTTTGTAGTGCAACTTTTAACAGTTCAGGTGTTGAAAGCTTTTTTTCCCCAACCTTGGCAAGCTACTCTCGCAGGTGGTGCTTACCTAAATGATCCTTAAAATCACGTATGTTACCTACACATGTGTCTGTTCATACCCCATACACAATCTACACAGGTAGCCAAGGATATTAAGGCATGGACTCATGAAGGAGAGAATGTGGTTCAAATACTGCCAGGCCCATAATTGCTGATCAAAGCTTTTTCCAGGTTTTCCTAGTCCTTATAACTGGCCTGGAATACTTCCTTCCCAAATTTCCTTTCCCAATTATAATTTCATTTCATGTATCATCAATGTAACCATCTGTGGTAGAAGTAAGAATGGGCATTATTACACTACTCAGAAAAAGAAAAGGCACACAGCAGCAAGTGTTTCCCAAAGATGCTTGTATCTGCCATTCAGAATTATTATTGACGATTAAGACTAAAGCCTTGGCACAATTGACTATGACTTATTTTTTGCATTACACTATTATAGTTTCTGAGTATAATTGGCTAAATTTTTATGCACAAATTTGTTCCGCAGAAAGAAAAAGCAGATGCACTGGAACTTTTCATCAACACTAAATTGTGAACACAGCTTCAGTAAATACTTAGTTGTTTTCCAATCAGACTTGTTTTCTCATAATTGCTCATTTTTTCTGTGTTAGGGTGTACAAAAAAGAGTAAATAACACATGCGGAATTATTCTGCAATACTGTCAAGCAATAAGAAGTCTACTGTCTTTGCTTCTATATTCAGACCTGCCAAACTTTTAAGATATCACAGAGTCAAATGTTGAAAATTCAACTCAAAGCATTTCTTTTTTGCTTTCTTCTCTCATTTTACTTAAAACACACATGCAAAAATTTATAAAAAAATATAATATATGCAACAATCTAACAAAATTTTATGTTACTTAGTAACAAAGAATTTGTAAATAATTACTGTTCTCTTGAGTGCATTTGACGAACAAAGATGAGAAGACAATTTAAAGTTGATGGGTGATGCCAGTAATGTGACAGGTCTGCCTACAGAAGAAGTTCATGTTTTGCATCTTTCTAGTCGAGATCTTTAGCTGCAGAAGCGATGTCTTCATGTCATTCAATACCATGAGCAAAGATCATGACAAGGCCGGGTTCGATCATCATATCGTCGCTCATGTGGCTATTGTCGCACTGCAGCACCACAACAGCCTGTTTGCCAGGAACCCTCTTGCATACATAGTTCTCATACTGTCTCCTGTTGTTCTGACGCGTTTCTAGTGAGCACAATCCCGGTGGCCATCTTCGTTCATGTGCATTCTCCATCAGATCATCCACAATGTGAGGAGGGCATCCAGATTCTGATAGTGTGCGTTTGATCATTGCCTACACAAGAGTAATTATGTTATTGAAAGACTATACATTTAGGATTAAAAATATTTATTGTGAAGTTCTCATCTCCCTTCATATGCTCACATTTTTAACAGAAGATACAATAAAACCTTGTTTAAATGCTTTCACTAGACCCTGTTTCTTCTTAGCTTACTCCGCATGTAAACTGTGTTACTCTGCAACCACTTTACCCTCATTAGCTTTGGAATTGCCCTGCACTGTTAACACCTACATCTATAAATTCAGATACAAGCTCCTCAATTGTTAATATTGGCAGAGTTATATTTCTTTCTGAAAGGACATTAAAAACATGTAACATGATTTTTTTCTCACCACTACTTAAGGATTTCCCTTATGATATTTGAGCTCAAAGGCATCTGCAGATTCTGCCATTATGCATCATTTACATATGATATACAGAAAACTCACGCACTTTCAGTCATCAGTGAACAACAGCCAATGTTATTACACTTCAGTTTTATGCTCAACTGAGTATTAATCTGCAAACACGTACCAAGCAATAACAACCTGAAGTAACCTAATCAAAGTGCAGATGCCTTCTGTTACATGAGACAAGTTTAAACACAAAAAGTAATATCCCACACATTTCACAATACTACAGCATTAATATACAAGTGAGTCGGTGCCTCCATGTACTTATTTCATGCACGTCCTTGCAATAAATATAATTTTCTTATGATTTTTTTTAATATATAAAGACAAACACCAATTTAATCTCTAGTGCAATAAGTGGTTAAGCGTCCAGCAGGCAATAAGAGAGGACTGGATGCATGTACTTTTGTTTATATGTGGAGTAAAGTAAGGGAAAACTGGGTATACAGTTTTGCCGTTGTGTCTCCAACCATGGTAAAGAAAGAGAGAGGTTGTATATCAATATAATTTCTACGAAAAAGGAGTCCATTCTGATTTTCTTACCCATAAATACCAAACAATACTATTCTGATTTAATTTCTTGCAACACTTTTAATAAAAATAGTTTTTATTTAAAGGTGAGTCGGAATTGTTACACTAACATCACTTAAGTTTACTCACTTAACTTAGTTAACTCACTTATGTTAGTGTAACAATTCCGATTCACCTTTAAATAAATTCAATACACATCACTGTTTCTAGCTTCTTTTCATTACAATATCAACGAAAAATAGTTTTACTTTTTCCTTGTCAACTTGTTTTTATATCAAGCGTGTGACATCAGTTGCTAGTTGTGTTTGTCCAGGTAAAATTGTGTGTACGTACAATATACTGGATTTTTATTATTGCTACAACAATATGATTAGTGATTTATCCGAATCGATGCAGAAAAAGGTTGAGTCTTATTGGAGCCAAAGCCATGAGAGAGCTAACAGGGGGGCCTCTTCTTCCTTTGTCAAGAGTGGTGAAGAGAGTTTGTGATGCTCTGAAGGTGAGGTAAACTACTGTCAAAAAAGTGACAAAAGCAAAATGCCCAGCTGATCTAAATGCATGATCTGAAGAAATTCAAACACTTGGAAAACAAAGTTCATAAGCCCAGTCTTAAGATGCAATGGAAGCCTTTCAGAAGCATGTGATAAGGCATCACATTTATTAACATTTCCTATTAATGAGAAGCTTCTAGTTTCTTTGAAAGAAGCTGGGTTATTTGGCGGGGGCAAACCAAGTTTTAGTAGTGTTAAAAGAACTTGGTTTTAAATTCAAAAACTTTTCATTTAGAAAGCTGAAATGAGGAGAAATGATACTGTGGCATGATGTTGAAAATTTCTATGGGAAATTCTGAATGCTCATCCCGAAAAGGTGGTGTAATTGGATGAAACCTGGGTGCATGCTACACATGCAAAAATCAAAGACTTGGACATGACAAGATAACTGGAACAATAAAGCTGCCCATGAAAACAGAAGCTGACTTATTCTGCTTCATGCTGACAATTTGCTCTGGGAGCAATACTACTTTTCAAATCTTAAAGTACTCTATGATTATCATGAGAAAATAAACATTAAGACTTTCATGAACTGGTTTAAGGAAGCTTTCCTTCCAAGTTTAAGCCCAAATTTCATAATATTAACAGATAAGTCTCCATATCATTTGTGCAGTTAAAGCACCAACAGTTAAATATAGGAAGTACATAATTCTACATTGGTTGCAGGAATACATGATTCCTGGAGTTTCTACTGTCACCAACAAAGCAGAGTTCTTGCAGCTTGTAAAGTTCTATAAGCCATGGCCACTTTAACGCCACTGAGCAGGGATATGAGCACAAGCGAAGGAACATGTTACAGAATACAAAAAGACCTTTTGCCTCATGTATGTTCAACATATACGGAAAGTTCTTTGAGAAGCAACGCTTTAGAAGAATGTGTGGAATATTTCTCTGGACAAGGATGTCTACAGCAGCGACTTCGAGATGTCAGATGAAATGGATTACCTATGAGACAGTAGCATCTTTCCTCTGGATTACCAATGCAAAGTGAATACATTAAGCCTATTTTATTACTCTTTAAATGTTATGCCTCAACTTTTAAAACTGTTTCAATGTTTACATTTATAGAAGTACTTTACACACACAAAAAGTTTTAACACATGTGCTTACAGTAGTGATGAGGACTGACAATACTGTTTCACTTGGCTGTGAGAAATGTCAGGGCTAGAGACAAAACGACCAAATTGTAATACTATTCCATTATACTCTTTATACAGTGTGTTGGAATAAAACGAAACCATTTTCAGACATGATTCCTGAAGTAATGATAGTACTTTGCAGCACAGAAAAAATTTATCATTATGATTACAGATTAAAGATTTTCACTTTGCTGTTTTAATTTGCTACCATGAGTCAAAGAAAAGGATAGTAAATATCAGGTAAGTAGGGACAAGTTAAACAAATAAATATTTTCAAAACAGTTTATAAAATTTAAATGCATTTTTACTGGAGTATCATATTTTAAATTTATTAATTTAACTAATAAATGAATTACAACTATCCGGGCTTGTAGGCCGTGGTCTAGAAGGCATCGTGGATACCGACGTTTCGCCAAGTACAACGCTTGGCATCTTCAGGGTGAAGTGATTCAGTGTCTGCAGTGGTCGGAGTCTGAATGTGGAGACCGGAGGATGGCGCTCTTATATAGTGGGGGTGGGCGGGGCTTACTGTGAGGTCCTGTGCAGTGATAGGCTCGCGTCTTTGGGAGTGGGTGGGTTTGGCGAGGTATTATTATGTCTGCTATTTCTATGTATCTGTTTCTCCAAGATAGGTGTCCAGGCTTTATGCACATGGAGAGCTTCTTCTTTCTGGTTAAAATTGTTTTTGTGTTTATATATTTCAATGGCCTCCCTCTGTAGTCGAGCATGGTAGTTTGTAGTTGTAGATAAAACTTTGGTTTCTTTGAAGCTGATGTCATGGCCGAATAATAGCGAGTGTTCCGCCACGGATGATTTTTCTGTTTGTCAAAATCTGCTGTGATGCTCGTGTTATTTCAGTCTCATGGCCACACTGCGCATAGTAGTGCCTATGTAAACCTTGCCGCAGCTACAGGGCACTTTGTGAACACCTGCATATGTATGTGGGTGATGCTTATCTTTGGCTGATCTCAGCAAGTCCTTGATTTTTTGTGTTGGTCTGTAGAGCATGTCAATCCCGTATGAGCGCAGAAGTTTGCCTATTCGATCAGAAACATTCTTAATATATGGGAGGAAGGCCGTGCTTGTTGTGCGGTGATCCTTCTTTTCCGTAGGGCGCCTAGGATGAAGTGTGCGCCAGATTTATTTCCACGTGTAGCCATTGGCCTGGAAGGCCAAATTTAGATGTTCGAGTTCTTCTTTCAAATATTTTTCGTTGCAGATTCTTTTTGCCCGTTCTGTGAGAGTTTTTATCACTCCTTGTTTCTGCCTGGGTGATGGTTTGATGTTTTGTTTAGGTATCGATCTGTGTGGGTGGGCTTCCTGTATATATTGCATTCTAGGCCGAGGTTTGGTGTTCTCATGACTTTTACATCTAAGAAGGCCAAAGTGTTGTCTTTTTCTTTCTCCATTGTAAATTGTGTATTGGGATTTAGGCTGTTTAGGTGCAGCAGAAATTGATCTAAGGTGTCTTCCCCGTGGTTCCACACCACAAACATATCATCGACGTAGCGTAACCAGGTCTTCGGTTTGAGAGGAGTGCTGGCGAGTGCTGACTGCTCAAACCTTTCCATAAAAAAGTTGGCAATAACCGGGCTCAGAGGACTGCCCATTGCGACTCCCTCTATCTGTTCATAAAAATTGTTGTCCCATTGAAAGTAATTAGCCGTAAGGCAGTAACGAAACAGCTCTGTGATGTCCTTGGGGAACAGTTCTTGAATGTGACTTAAGGCGTCTTTTATGGGTACTTTGGTAAATAATGAGACAACATCAAAGCTCACTAAGCGGTCCCCAGCTTCTAGCTGAATGTGCCCGAGTTTCTCTATGAAGTGGTCTGAGTTCCTAATGTGTGTGTCTGTGGTGCCAATGTGTGGTTGTAGCAGCGTGGAAAGGTGTTTGGCGATACGGTAGGTAGGCGAACCTATGCTGCTCACAATGGGACGAAGTGGTACATTGTCCTTATGAATTTTCGGGAGCCCATATAATCTCGGCGGCAAAGCTTCGCTTTTACAGGTCTCTTTCTTTACATTGTCTGGTAGAGATGAAGCTTTTATGAGGCTGTTGGTTTGTCTGAGAAAACGTGTAACGTCGGTATCTGCAATGCCTTCTAGACCATGGCCTACAAGCTCGGATAGTTGTAATTCATTTATTAGTTATGACGCCGGCCGTGAAAGCCTCAGTATGTACATTATTAACTTAAATCACAGATGCATCAGCCGTTGTAAATGGTCTATGAGATATGATTGCAACATAAGATAAACTGCTACATTACCTGCAACATATCATCTGGAGTAGAGATCATGCCTCCCCACCTAGTGACCCGCGCTCTGGTGAGAGAGTTGGACCATCGCAGCACCTCATCTCGCTCCATTTTGTCAGCTATGGCTCTCATTGCAGGGTTAGAAACACGCATTGCTCTCATGAAATCCTGTGTGAAACCACACGAACCCAAAACTACTGAATGCACTCAGGGCAGAAACAAAACTATTCCCATGACCTTAAAACTTACACAGAATGCTTAAATTTGACTGCCAATATATTTCATACTGCTAAATGGTGCATGTGGAGCAGGCCTCTACATAAGTGTAAATGTTCCTGATTAAAATATGAAACAATTTCTTATAATAATACTATAACTTGGTAAGTAATATATTTTTGAGTTGAACAAAGACAATTTATTTTCATATGCTCCTAAAACATAAAAAATGTATAAAATTGGTTTCTCTACCTCCATCACAGCATCTGCTGTTAACAAGAAGATGATGGACTGTATTCATAAGTTTCATTTGATCTCGTTTTTCTATGTATTAATACTGTTCTAATTGCAGTCAAAACTTTTTGTATTCATAGATGCATATTATGCTACGTTCAAGTTAACAGCAACTTCCTGAAATTGAAACCTGTAAAACTTTCCTTGTCCAGCAATATGTAATTATTCTGCGGATGAAATTTAGAATGTGTTAAATATTTAGTGCAGTAAATGTACAAAGCTTACACATAAAATAAATCGGAATTCAGTTTTATAAGAATCCTTGAAGACCAGGTAATACTGCTTCTTCCTGCTCCACAATAAACACCTATTAAAGCAAAGAACACCACTACCTAGGTTATACACAGGTTTCTAATCCATATTTTAGGCTTCATAACGTGAACTATAAAAAAAGAACTGTCACAAAAAAGGGAAACTTACCCTGTAGTCATATAACGTGAATAAGATAAGCAATTTATGGGAGGGAGTTACTTTACAATTCATGTCATCCGTTACTGAATGATCATTCCCATTTTGTAGTAGTAACTAGTGGTGCAATAAAATTTTAAATGTGCATGCTACCATGAAGAAAGAACATGATTGTAATGAAGGACAGACACACAGATAAGCTCTGGCTATCACAGCATGTACAGAAATTACCGTGGTACATTCAGTCTGTAATCTTAAAGCTGCAATAGAATTTAATGCCGTGTTCGGTCCATGGAGAAAATCTGTAACACTTTGAATCTGCCCATAAAGGTGTAAAAATGCCTCCTTTGGCATAAAAAAGCCTCTGCTTCTCTACATTTTATTGTTAAACTGTGAAAGCAGGCAGGTATGTAAGAATGTGGATCATTCTCTGAAACGTTTCCCAAAGCAAAACATTGTTACTACACATGTACAGATAGATCTACATTCACTTGCTTTTTTTTGCACCATATATAGCTCCATTAGGAGGTGCCAGCAGTAAACAGATTGCTATACCTTTTTCACTTTAAGTTTAAAGGAGAAGTAACAAAACTTAGTGTAGCACTCTGCTAAGCACATGGCAGCACCATGTGAAGGATAACAGGAACTAAGAATCCGTGAGAGGAAACTGCTTCAGACAGAATGCGAATACAATACGTTGCGCAGCTTGGGGATCATTAGCTTTTAAACATTTTATGTCTTATTCCTATATTTTGCCTTACATCCTAAACTCCTAAAATACAATGCTAAGAATAGACAAATAAAATTGGTGCCTGACAGTTCAGCATCTCTGATTAAAGGTACTGGATTAAACTGTTTTTAACTTCAGGTTTTACAAAACATTCATTTAATGACTAATATCAGTATACCACCTTTGCTTTAACCTTTTGAGTAATTAAGAAAATTATAATACTATATATTAGAAAATACAACAGAAAACAAACGCAACCCAAGCAACAATTCTACATCGCTAACAAATAAATTCAATTATTGTTAAACAACAGCCAACTTTATTCATTGTCAGTTAAAGGTGGGTACTTTTCATATAGAATTTGTTAAAAACATTTAACACAATTGTCTTCTTTCCATTTTCTGTGTTTATGTTTTCCACAGTTGCAGAAGATTCTCAGCCATGACACTCGAAAGTAATATTTTCTCAACACGTGGCAAAGAGTACACTGGCGGCTTATACAGAAATGAACCGCAGCACCTACACATGCCTCGTAAAACTTTCTGCTATAATGTTTCATTTAGTTATAGATGAATCTGAGCAAACACATAAATTGAACTGTTAGAACAATGGGTTTTTTAAATTTCTCTACACAAGAATAACCACAAAATGTTATGATCAGAACCAATGTTTTATGAAGAAGAGGAGACAACACATTTAGCTGGAAAAGTTTTAGTTGGCCGCTAGCCAATGAGGTGCTCTCTTGTCACATTGTTTTGTTTAAAACTCCCTTAAACTTAAAATGAAACCACTTTAAATGAACCACATAGCATAGCAAAGAGCTGCTCTTCCATGTTCTCTCAAGATGGTTACTGAAATGCTCATTATAACTGATTGGAAGAAGAAACTGGAGTTTGGTCTCTTTAATGCCCAAACAATGAAGACAAAATGCATGTGTAGCATTACAATTACAAACAAATTGAATGCTACATTCACTTGACTTTCTCTAGCCATTTTTCTACAAACTATTCATACAAAAGTTTATTCTTCTTCTACTTCATCATAATCGAGACAAACATTTGCAGAAATAATCTCATTACACATTTTGTTGTAGATACAAGAGGGGTACAGGAGTCGGAGGCAATAGGCAAATCTTTTAAAAGTGCATCGATGTACAAAGGCTTTGATATTCCATACTCTTTGCAATGCCACAAAAAATAAACAAATAGCAACTTAGCACTTCAAAAAGGTATAAAGTGTTTGAAAATTCAAACCAACAAAGATTTTAGAAATGGTTAATCCTATAAGAATCGTATCTGTTTCTTTTAATGATATCTACATTTTTATATATAGTAAGCTTTTGTCTATCTCTTACAGTTCACTAGTTATATAAAACTATACAAAATTCATTCAGAATGAAGAGGCCTACATTGATTATTGCATATTTGTCATGTAAAAATCTTAAACATATGGTAGTTCAAAAATCAAAAAGAACAAACACATATCAGTTTTCCTTTTATTTATTTCCTTAGAAACATCTCAATATAACATTTTTGGGTGGAATACCATACTGCTTCTACTTCCAATAGGCAAGCAGTAGAGGAGGTAAAAAGAATATTAATGCCTTATATATGCATAGCTTTTTATATTCAAGAGCTCCTGCTTCCCACTTTGCATATATAAGAAACAATATAATCCATTTCCTTAAGTACTGCAATCTATCTTTACGCCTTTTGGTGAACGTAATATAAATTGCTGCAGTACTGTAAAAAATTATTCCAAACAACCAAGCATATGATAAATTATTTACTATTATTTTCTTGCCAGTGTTACTTCTCCCTCATAGGGGATTGTAAAACGCAAGCACAGGCAGTAATTGTTTGGATATTATTTTATGCTCATGCTTACGTGTGTTACATTTTAAAAAACTAAAGGGCCATTCACAATTAAAATTAAGCATTAAGATAATGACATAAAAGTTAAGAGTAAACTTAATGTGATAAGTTGTCAATCACAACCACAAACAAAAACAGCAGTCAATCGCAAGAGAGTGGGAACAGCTGAGGTAATATGGCGACCTGCAAAACGACCACCAACAAAAGGGGTTATATGCATGTAACAAAATTAGCATCCTGATTAAAGGATGTTAAACTCGCAAAAAGCATCATCTACCATCAAAGTTCTGTTGATTTTTACAGTGATTCCTGACCCATGATTATACATAGAATGCATCAACACATAGAGACGGAAAATCTGATGTGAGATTCTGAATGATCATATGATGAGGTGTATGGGAATTGCTCTCTGTTCTTATGTTTGACGTAAACATGAAAGCTTGGAGCCAGCAAACTTCTGTGCTTATGTTATAAGTTTATGGCCATGACAACATCACCCAATGTGAATGCATGCACTAAAGATAACATTGAAGCAAATTTCTATGCTTGTGTTTAAGTTTCATTGTAATTGATCCTTACACTTAACACAAATGAAAACTCCTAATGAATGGATTAGCACCTTTATGCTGCAGAATATTGAAATGCTTACAACATGGATCCGAAAGCTGTGGTTATGTTCACTCATATAATAGCTGAGGATGTAACAGTCTTTGAGCTTTTAGTGAATGTGTAAATGCTTCCAAAATGTATGCCATCATACTTTATTTCCAATTTCAGTGCATACTTCTCATTATTTCATGCCTTCTGCACACAATAAAAACTTAAAAGCCAGCCATTTTAAAGAGCAAACCTATGCTTAAACTATTCTCTCTAGCAAAAACAATTTTTAATTCCCATTTTGGCAATTAAACCTTCAACTTGGCAAAAGCCATGCTTTGTTGATATGGAAACCCTTAATCCACTGATGAACCACAAGTCTCCACTTAGACCATATTAAGAGTGTATATGAATAATAGCCTACAGACCTTACAGCAACATATTTGCTGGCTCATAACATTTTATCTGGAAGAATACCAGTGCATACGGATGCTCACCACTTGATAACATTTTAGTGCACAAATGATGAATGCCCAACTTGGACATTAGACAGAAACATGCAAACATAAGTGTGCAAATAATAACTGAAGTTCTTTGGTAACTTACCTCAGCTGTTCCACTTATTAATCGAAGTTTCCTCTTTTCTCTGGTAGAGACAAAGATACTACGAGTAATTTAAAACTAGTTCGCAATAACAGAGAACGGAAACCAGAACAAAAAAGTTAAAGGCGGGCATGACATGAAACAGCCAATAGAGTTCTCTCTACTACCAAGCTGGGAAACTCCAGCAAACGTGCATTCTGACTACCTCAGAACCATTGAGCATTGGATCTTCTAGTGAAAAGATCACTTGTTTGTTCATATGCAACTCAAAACTGGTTATTGCCTCAAAAAAAAGCAAAAACTACAAAGAACAGCAAAAACTGGTAGAAATTAACAAAGAACAACAAATAACCTTAATGTACCCTATTAATAAAAGAATGACGCTTGATATGATGTATCAATCTGTGGTACAACTAGAGAAATCGGAAGTAGTACGATCTGCATTTAGAATAAGGTTTACTAAAATTTTGATGCATTATATGACATCCCAATATGCAAAATAGATTTTCCATTTTGCTGTAGACATGGACTCTCGATATTGATTCCTGTTTTCGTTCCTGGGACCAGTGAATCAAAATGTTGCATGCTACTTTGCTTCCTGTTCTGGTTTCCGTTCTCGGATTATCGTGAACCAGTCTTTACCCTTCTTCCATATTCTACGAGTAGGTATACTCATACCTTTTAACTTGAGAATTTCATAGAAAAATGTAATCATTTTAAAAATGCTGGGAGACAAATTTAAGTAAACTGCAGCAAATTTAAGTTCAATCTATGTAATTTTTATGAATCGTAATTCTGCCTCTATAAATAAGTTTTTACTGCAACTCAAGAAATTTAAGAGGATTTAAAAAAGATATAAATTCAAGCTTGATTCACTTTTTCTGCTTCAGTCTGCACTATATATGGATTACTGTACTTAGAGTAAGCAGTAATTAATGAAGACACGCATACAAACATGTTTAGTCAATTCTCTCAAGATGGAAGAAAGAGGTTGGGAGTCATAATGCTTGAAGATTTTGCAACTAGTTGAATGGTAAGCTTGGATTATCTGAAAATTCTATCTTTTTAGCTCCTGAAGACTTTCGCTCTTTCCACTAAATTTTTTTTACATTTATTACCCAAGAAATTAAAGTTTATTCAAGAATTGCTTATGTTACAATAAGCAAGAAAAATGTATATTGTCTAAGAAAAGGAAGGCAATTTTACAAGAATACATTATATTAACATCATATTCACTGCATATCAGGGTGATGCATTAAATATCTGTATGACATACAAGCTTCTCTTAATATTGCGACACTTAAGGCAAGTTTTACCAATTGATGTTAAATTTTAACACAATGTCAAAGTAATTTAACACTGTAGTTAATGTAAATTCTGTTTCATTGAACAATGTTAGCTGTAAAATTGTATTAAACTCTGTATTAACTTAACATCGCCATACCCTTGTGTTAAGGCATTTAAAAATGTTAAAAGTTGGAAAATGGCTACTGCAAACCAAGCTATTAATACAGAGTTCTGTATTTATATTTTTTTTTAATGTCATTCCTAGCTGAAGAAGAGCCGTGAGTCATGATTTTGAAAACCTGCAAAAGGAGGAGTTTTTAGAGTGATAAGACTGTTCAAAGCAGTTGTGAGCAGGGTTGTAGAAGAAATATGAGAGAGGTTAGAATATACCAACAAAAACATGCCTCTTTCTCATTCTGTGACTGAGAATTGCTCTGCGATTTTATGCCACTGGCACTTTTTATTTAATGGAAGATGGTAGTATTGGAATTTCCAAATGAGTTTATCCCAAAGATTTGCGAAACAGTTGCTTCATGAAGCAAACAGATTTTTGTTGGGGTTTGTTTGATCCTTAATCGGTTAAAATTATTTATTTTATTTATAACACACTTTCATTCATTTTAGTTTTACTGTAGTGTCCACCCCTAATTTTCAACCATCTTAATGCTCTTTGTACTGGCATTTTTCATGCTGAATTTTATGTTAGCATAAAATTGCGACACTTCCTTGCTGGATTGGGAAAAACACATGCATTGTAATTAAATTCCTTGCAGGTTTTCTCCAGGCTGCATCCTTCTCCTTTAACTTAAATCCATTGGCTTTTTTAACTCAATAATTCCTCTATACTTGGTAACCAGTTTATAAAAAAATCACCTTCCCAAACAGTGAAAAATTAGTACTCTGCATTTAGATTTTAGAGTTGACATTGCAATTCTAACCTCAAACAATCAGGAAAATCACATGGCTATTTTCTATGAAAGCAACTAGTTGGTCTGCTATTCAAACAGAGCACATTGTGATGCACTAACAAAAGTGCATCGGCATACATTCCAATGGTGTGCCTTCTCAAAAGCTGTTGTTCACAGTTGTCTTTGACATTAACAAGATTTTAGCTAACACTTTGCTGTAAAAGCTTCATGAAATGCAACAGTTTTAACATATTAGCAAATGAGATGTTAAGAGTACTTTTAACATCAACTGATGAAACTGACCCTTAGATGCTATGATTAAGTAATTAATGTTTGACAAATACAGAATATTGCCTAAAGCTAAGCCTGGTGCACAACTGCCTAAGAATGAAAATGAGAACCAGAATGGGAAAGTGAATATACCATGTACAATCAATCAAGAATGGAAATATGAAGCAACAATACTAATCTCAATTTCATAACAGGAACTCATCAATTTTTAAGGTTATTGCACAATAAATTAGTTATGGAAACCAGAATGAGAGGGTAAAGTGGAAGACAGCATTATAGGCATTATAGTCATAACAGACTAAGGAGGTAACAGTAAAGCATGTTGACTGGTCTATGAACAACAACATGCAAAATGGATTTTGAACCTTCAGATGTCTGTTTAAAACCAACAAATAACATTTTTTCATCTGAATGCAGGTTAGCAAACTTGAAATTCAATGAATAAATTTTTAAAAAGCAACAGATTCATTTGCTTCACATACCTTAATTTAGTAGGTGGAGCAAACAGAGTAAGTTGACTCAGCTGGTTAAGTAATAATCAACAGTTAAGAGCTATTCACAATGAAAATTAAGCATTAATTAACAATGTAAAACAAGCATAAACTTAAACTGATATGTTGTCATTCACATTGACAAACAGAAACATAAACAGCAGCCAACTGCAAGAGAGCGTGAAACAGCTGAGCTAATATGGTGGCCTGCAAAACGACCATGACAAAAGAAGTACATGTATCAGCTACCCGATTAAAGGAATTAAACTCATAAAAAGCACCACCTACCATCACAATCTGTGCAATTTTGATAGATATCCCAGTGATTCCTGGCTCATCTTACACAAGGGAGTCAAACATTATGGTAACGGAAAATCTGATGTGCGATGACAAGGGCCCAGATTTTTAGGTGGAATAAACCTTTATTTTAGGTTTCTTAAATGCTTAAAATAGGTTATTTTAGGTTTTTCTTGATTAAACTAGTTTTTGTAATGTTTTGCTTCGTGGAGCAATACACGTATCAATAATTTTGCTTTTTTGGTACTTAGTTATAAGATTTATTTTTTGGCACTGCAGTAGATACATACATTTTAAAATTCTCTGGCATAAACGATTCCTTATTATCACGTAACACATTCTTGTACGAAGAAAAGGTTCTTTCAATGGAACATGACGTCATTGGAGCGTAGATCATAGATGCCAGTGCAGCAGGTTCCAGGGGTAGTTCCCCTATATACTTTTCTCCTTGCAATACTGAATTGGTGATTTTCATATTTTCAAAAGCAGGATTTCGTTGAAGAATCTTCTGCAACTTTGAAGGACACACAATTACCACTGGTCCAGGTATTTCTTTACTGGAAATATTGCCAATGATATCTAGAGCATCTTTCAGTGGCAAAGTTGTACTTTCCAACTGGAGAGTAGCTTCTGGTATAAAACAAAAATGTGTCTTAATGTATGCAAAGGAAGAGGCAAGAGTGGGGCACTCGAGTGATTTCTTAACCTTGGCAATGCAGGAAGCTTCTGTTTCATCCAATTCATTGATATTTTTAACGTCTTTTAAGTGCTCGGCATAGTAAATGGCAGTAGACAGCCAAGTCCTGACCTTCTATCAGCTGCATCCAGGTGTCACATGTGCTGCGTTTAACTGTAGTAACTTCAACTATCTGCTGGCTATAAGTGGTGGAAATAATTTTACAATGAGTTTCAATCCGAAAATAACATTCTTCATTTCGAAAAAGGAAAAACAGCTACTTATGTTATTTTAGGTGTAAACCCCTCATTTAGGTTTTTTTAGGTGTAATGAAATTTGCATATTCTGCTCCAGGTGTGAAACAAGTATATATCTTGAAATGTGTTAATTACATAGCGAGAAAAATATAGGTTAAAACCTAAAAATCCGGGCCCTAGTGATGACAGAATGATCATATAATGTGTATGGAGAATCGCTGACTGGCTAGTCTCTTATGTTTGATGTAGACATAAACATGAAATTTAAAATTTGAGTTGGAAAATGTTGATTCACATCACATACATGCGCTAGTTGTTATCGTAGACAATACTTCTGGTTTATTATAATATAAACATGAAAGCTTGGAGCTGGCAAACTTCTATGCCTATGTTTTAAATTTATGACCATGCTTATGTCAACGTCAGTCAATGTGAATACATGTAATGAGATAACATAAACAAGCTTCAATGCTTAAGTTTTGTTGTGAATGGCTCCTTATTGTTTTAATTCTTGAACTAATGGCCATTATCAACAGCAGAAATGAAATTTAGGGAAAATTTGCAATCCTTACTTGAGGACACTCACACTCAAATCTCACTTGAGTGCCAATTTCAGAGTCAGAAACAAAACTCAACTTAAAAGTGAGAGGGGAATGAGTGAAAATTTACTGAGATTTGAGTATTTTTGTGGTGAATTGGTGTTGACTTAGGATTCACTCAAGAGTACTATTTTGAGGAATGGTAACTTCAAAAGCTTGAGAAACATTATCCAAAATGTTAGTAATATAATTCAAACATGTACATAAAAACTAGAAATGTGTATGTTGGTGTCATTCTACTTAGCTTGCTAATTTAGAATTTGGATATTTAAGGCTATTCTGTAACTTTTTGGTTAAGATCATTACTATTACTCTTTAAGATCAAGAAGCACTAAAAAAATCATTCGTTTTCAGTTAGTAGCACTAATATTGCTAGTGCTAACAACACCGTCTCAGCTTTTGATATCATTAACCATAATTTGCTTCCTCTCAACAAGATAGTATTGTTATTGTTTTTATAATGTTACAGAATACCAAATAGCATGTAGCAACTGCTTAGTGGCTTTAACAAGTGGAAAAACTTTAACATGTTACAGAATAGGTGTGATTATGTGCGACTAACAGTAGCAAAGCTAAAGGCCTGGCAGACATAGTGATGCAGGGGGCAGTGGGCTGCAGGTGATTACCAGGTTTCTACGCTTCTAGAGCTCCTATTTCTAACAAAATGCAGAGATGAAGTCGTCTGAATATGACACAAACATGACTGAATGAGATTTGAAATAGCTGCATTTGAAAAACAAGAACACTTTAGTTAACAATAACGTTCTCAGTGTCATTGCTTTGGTGGGAATGGGTTACTGATGTCCTGTTCTTAAATAACACTCTAATATTTATGTTTGTTAATTACAGTTGTTTAGCAAGTAGTTTACCTGATTTCTGTACAGCAATTCAGTTATAGAAGTTGCCAGTGACATCGGCCACAGCTGAAAAGTAATTTTCAAATTTCAAATTAATAAAAGCTTTTTAAGGAGCATAATGACAGAGGCAAGGTTAAGAGTTTCTGCTGTTGTGAACACAGAAAACGAAACATGCCGCAAATTCAAGTCTAAAGAAACTTGTGGAGCAAATCCATGGCACTGAAATGGAAATGCATTGCAAAGTTATATCAGTTTGTGAATTATTTAATGTATTTACTTGATTTTAATTTAAACTCTCTCTTTAATTAACCTCTTCATGAAGGTCACACAGAACAATGTAACCTGAATGTATGCTTTAAAAATTATGTACAATTACACATAAGCAATGTAGATACGTTACTGTATCTGTTTAACACATTTTAAAAACTGATTTTATGTACTATCTACGTAAACTTAACAAGAACTACTATTGTTATTTAAAAGAAATGTAACATCTCTAAATCAACCAAGGCAACATTACACGTCTAGTTGGAAATCCCAATAGTTTGCTTTCGCTGCTGTATCTACATAGTATAGTTTTAGAATTTGCTTCAAATAAAAGCTATGAGCCTATGATTGCATTACTTTTTACATTTTAAACTGCTTTCTTTTTAATTTATATTAATATGCTTTCTTCATGTGCAGTTATAGATTATCACTGCTTTCCACCGTCATTTATGTCATAGTTTATGTTGACTTTTTTTTGCATAAAAATACCCTGATAAAATTTAAAAATTTACACAAATACAGACTGTTCTTATAAAACAGAGATCATTTTCCTTGATGTGCTCAATTTTGACCTAAATGTACATAGTTACGTAAGTAGGTAGAAATATAAAGAAATAATAATACAACATTGGAGAACGCAGTAACGGATTATCTATCTTTGTGAATATTAAGTTAATATACATTCATTGATGTTAAATTCATATGAAAACTGATTTATTTTCTGAAATGCTGACACATTCCTACTTCTTATTTTCCAAAACATTGCTGAGTTTATATATGAGGGTGGGTCAATAAAATAATGAGAATTATTTTTTTCTGTTTAAACACCAATCATGGCAATGGAGAGGTCTGACCTTGACTGACGCTGGGATATGCACGACATTGTCCGTGTGCTATTCAGTTTGTCTGAGGGAGCCATTATGTAAATACATGTTTCAGTGACCCGACATGGATTTCAAGTTAGAACAAGCATCAATTCAGTTTTGTGTTCTCCTGAAAAAATCAGGAACAGAAATGCTGCAAATGATACATGAAGCATATGGAGACCAGGTTTATCAAAAACACGTGTTTTTGATGGCAAAAAAGTCTTGAAGATGCTCCATGTCCAGGACGGCCCTCCACATAAAAAACTGAGGTGAACCACAACATCACTGACGCCATGTTGTAGGAAGATCGACGATTAACAATAGCAAAGTTGGCAGACATTATGCACATTTCATATGGGTCAGTTGAAGACATAATTCATAATGATTTGGGCTACAGAAAAGTGGCAGCAAAAGTGCTTCATGAGAAACGAATGTCTCATCGAGTCATGACCTGCCAGCAATGCATCACAAGGCTTCGGAGGGAACCCAACTTTCTGGACAAGGTTGTCACGTGATGAGAGCTGGTTTCATCACTACAATCCAGAAACCAAACAATAAAGTACACAATGGAAACATCCTTCCAGCCCAAGGCCAAAAAAAGCAAAGGTGCAACCAAGTGCTGGGAAAGTCATGCACCTTGTGTTTTTCAACAAAATTGATGTAATTTATGATCACGTGGTTCCTAAACATACCACAGTAACTGCTCAATATTACAGTAACGTCCTTAAAGGACCACTCAAAATGAAAATGGTTAGGAAGAGACGAAAACTGGCTGCCAATGGATGGATCCTCCACCAGGACAACACCCCTGCTCATCGAGCTATAACAACACAAGCAACAATCACTCAACTAGGTATCGAAATCATGTCCCACCTACCATATTTGCTGGATCTAGCACCCTGTGGTTTCTACCCATTTCCACGAGTGAAAAAAATACTTCGTGGGCACCAATTTCAAACCAATAAAGAACTAAATAGTGTTGTTTCTGGTATATTGAACAGGATGTCAAGCAAGGACTTCTCCAAGTGTTTTGAAAAGTGGATAGAACGTTGAAACCAGTGTGTAGCCTCAGAAGGAGTGTATTTTGAAAGTATGTAGTTAAATTCAAATAAAAAAAAATCACGGTGTTCCAACAAAAAAGTTTTCCCATTATTTTTTGAGCCACCCTCGTATAATTGTGACAAGCACATGTTTGCTTCTGCAAAGAAAATCTTACAATAGTCTAATCCATAAATGAAAACCATGGAACATATGAATGACAGTGAATAAAGCAATAACTGCAAATTCACAAAGCTTTCTAGTGTTCAGAATTAACGCTTGTTCCATAAAAGACAAAAATTAGCAACCTATCAAAGTCTGTCCATGTATTTAATGGTCTTGCAGGGAGTGGCCACTCACCTTACACTAATATCATAATCACGTAAATTTCTCTGGCTACCAAAGTGAGGATGAATTGGTACTCACATTTGAGTGACAAATGAATTGAGTATGAATATGAGCATCCTTCAAGTAAGGACCATGGATCTTAGAATGGAAGTGCATGTAGATGTCAGGAGTCATTTCAGTTTTGTTTTTCCAAGCCTGCTACTACAGAGAGCTCTAGTGGCTGTTATGGGTCATGACTTCTATTACTGTCTTCTACAATGCAGACATCTATGCACAATAGCACACTATGTTATGATTGGGAACAGGAAACATGAAACTTAAACTTCCTGTTGGCGTTACCAGCTCCGGAAAGCTTTCTATTGATTGTCCATGCTCACATTTGGGACAGTAATTCCATTTAATTTAAGCTTTAGCTAGAGCTAAGCAATGTTGTTTGTTAAATTTTAATTTTATCAATAGTAATCGAATGAGTAGTTAAGATTTTATTTAAAAGAAATGTAATTAGTAAATTCCAGAGCAAGTATCTGTCATTTATTTACTGTATATATGCTTAAAATGCAATTTATTTGTGTATCAAACTCACCCATGCTAAAGAAGCAAGATCCATTTTAATTAAAGCAGATTAATTATCATCTGTGGCATAATTCAGCATCTTTTCATTTGCAAACAATTGGACTGTATAAGGCACTAAAAGACAATGTGAGAACATTGAACTTCATAGCATTTTAAAATTTCCGTGAGTAAAATATAGATTAACTTCAACTTGTGAATACCATTGCTACAACAAGATTGCAAAAGATTTTAATTCTTTTGCATATATAAATCTAAAAGACAAAATATACCTAAACTGAATGAAAACACAAATTGTATAGTTATTTACAATAATTTATAACACTTCTTTTCTGCAACAAAGATCTCTGAGAACAAAGAAGGGAATCTCATTGCTCTGAACATCACAGCACAAGCACATTGTACAAACACAATTTAATTTTATATCAAAATTGAATTTATGTGTTATTCTGGTTCTCATTTATGTTTTCAGGCAATTATACTCCACAATTTATGAAGCTAAAAAGAACAAGTCAATTGTGTGATATGTTTTGGTTAGAAATGACATTTAAAACTAATTTTGAGCAACAACACCAGAAGACCTACCTTTAGAAGTTGGAGTTCTCGTTTTTGTTCATTAATTTGGAAACGCTGTTCAGCCATTTCCTGTTGGAAATCTGCCATCTTCTGCTGCTGGGAATGAATGAGTGCTCTTAGCTCTTTGACGCAGTTGTGATCTTTGAGTTCATCCTTGGGAATGACAAGCCCACAACCCTGTTCACATGGCACAGGCCTCTTAGGGTTGTGCACACACTCTTCCAAGTGTGATGGCAAGGAATCTAGCTTGATCACTGAGGTACACCCATAGCTAGCATTGTCACACGTAATACACAGCCTGGAATATCAACATTTTATGAACAGCATAAGAGCTTTGATGCTTTCAGAGCCCAGGCTTATGTTTTCCGATACCTTTTTTTAAATGTTTGATGGTAATTTAAATTTAGGGGTGTTTACAAAAACAAAATTTACTCTTGAATGAAAATAAACAAGGAGTGGGAAAGATTATTTACACACTTCACTAAAGACACAATACCCAAACATGTTTTGAGAGTCTGTTGCTCTCATCGCCAGCTGCTGACCTTTGGTTGGTGTTGTTTGGTTGTCCTGTGTCTGTCTGGTGGCATCTGGGGAGTGTTTGATGTATTTGCTAAGGTTGTCTTCTGCTGGGATGCCAAAACTCATGACAATTTTTATTCTTCAAAATGTAAATTCTCTCCCATGTGGTCAGTTCCATAGGTTTATAGACTTCTTTTAATAGCTTGGCTTCTGGATTTATTTCATGGCTTTTCTCCCTAAAATGATTTGCAACAGCTGATTTTTCAGTTTGCTTTTGGCGAATGTTCCCAAAATGCTCTTTTTTGCATGTTTCAATGCTTCTTTTTGTTTTCCCAACGTATTTTACATAACAATCTAGACATTTTATGGCACATAGTATTCCTTTCTACTTTCTCTACTACGTATAGTAAGTAGGGGAAGTATTGTATTCCACCCAAAAATTCAACACCGAGATTTCACCGGAAATATATGTTTTGAGACCCCCTGAATAAAAAAAAGCATTTTTGGAAACCTGTCTGTGTGTGTGTGTGTGTGTGTGTGTGTGTGGGTGGGTGTGTGTGTGTGTGTGTGTGCGTGTGTGTGTGTCTGTCTGTGAACAGCATAACTCAGAAACGAACAGTCGGATAAACACCAAACTTGGTATTTAGGTTCAATATCTTCCAGGGATGCAACACGAAGGTTTTCAACAAAATCCCCCTACCCCAGATTACCCTTTACATGGAAGATTTTTCGAAAATTTTAATTTTCTCAAAAACGGCTCTAACGATTTTGATTAAAATATCATATGTTTAAGATATTTTCATGACAAATAAAACGTGTATCTTGAATTTTCTGGGAATGTCTCCAAAAGTGTTCTTCATTGTGAACGACTTTTGCATAACCGGTAAACCATAAGAGATAGAGAAAATTTTACTAAGCAAAAAATGTAGATCGCGTTAAAATACACAATTCATGTCATATACATTTTTTTTGTTGAGTGAACCATTTTCAAGATATTGCTTGTTATTCTCTTAAATTTTTCAATACTTATTTTCTTAAATGGGAATTCGTTATTCATTTTTTTGTCTTTGATATGCAAAGAGTATTGGCAAAGGGAATGGTGCTGCACCTAGCAACCAGCTATTAAGAGATATGTATATATTTAAAGGTGAGTCGGAATTGTTACACTAACATCACTTAAGTTTACTCACTTAACATGTTTTGGGAAACGTTTGTTCCCATCATCAGAAGTTAATTCGACTGATATGTATATGCTTAAAGGCTACTGTATTTCTATATTGCCCTTGTAAATATATATTCCCCTTACATCTACAAGAAAATTAGCAATAAGATAGAGTCTGCAAATGTTTATCTCGATTAACATGAAGTAGATGGAGAATAAGCGTTTGTAAAAATAGTTTGTACAAGAGTAGAGAAAGTCATGTGAGTGTAACACATCAGATTTTTTCCTAAGGGATTTAATCCTTCAAAGTAAACCTAGGAGATTCTTATTACTGCGTTTTTCTGGGAGCAAGTTTTATGTTGAATTCTCTGAAAATGTTTTTAAATTTCTGGTAGAACTATGGATGGTATGTGAGTTTACAGAAACTGTATTGTGGAAGAAAAACCACCTATGGAACTGACTGCATGGGAGAACATTTACATTTTGAAGAATATGGATATCATCATGAATTTTGACATCACAGCAGAAGTCAAGCTTAGCAAGCACATCAAACACTCACCAGTTGCCACTATAGACAGACAGAACAACCAAACAAACACCCACCAGTAGGTCAGCAGTTGACAATGAGAGCAGTGGACTCTCAAAACATGTCCAGGTATTGTGTATTTTAGTGAAGTGTGTAAATGAGCTTTTCTACTTCTTGTTTATTTTCATTTCAAATCTTTCACAGTCAACTGCTTCTATACTATAGCAATTTACTCTCTTAATCTTCAAAGTACCTAAGAGAACCGAAATCTGACTGACATTAAATAACTGTACGAAGCATATACAGTATGCCCTCGATTACCTGTACATGGCTTGCGCTTGAAAAATGTTTAGCACTTGTTAATATAAGATGATAAAATTATACTGGAGCTAAAATCAAAATGGTAGGTGTGAACTAAGCTTTGCTGTTTTGCAGTTTACCCGCTTCAAATATCATATAGATGGTCAATCTGTTTTTATGCACACTTGCTAAGTGTTGTTCTCACTGTAGTCTTCTGTTAAAAACGTGCACCTGTTATATTGTGTGTTGATAATCATATCAAAAACTAAACGAAAAAGAGTTGTTTAACTGTTTAAAAAAAATGAACATACTTGGTAACTTCCTAGAATTAACCCATAAAATTTTACCTCGTCCAGCAAAGCATAATAATTTTGTATGACATGAATTTAGAATGTGTAAAATGTTCAGTGCTGTAAAGGTACATACAAAGTAAATGGGGATTTCGCTTTATAAAAATCCCTGAAGTCCTGGTTGTACAGCTACTCACACATGCTAATATCCTTCCTGGTACCATAATAAACACATATTAAAGTAAAGAACACCACTTTCTGGGCTATACCCAGATTTATAATCCATATTATATGCTTCATAACACAAACTATCAATACAAACTGGACAAAAATTGAGAACCCTATATCCCGCAGCTAAAGATTGCAAATATGATGAACAATTTAGGTGAGGGAGTTGACCATACAATTCTCGCCATCCATTACTGAATGTTCATGTCCATTTGCTGCTGGCGACTAGAGATCATTAGTGGGCAATCAAGTTTTAACTTCTTATTTTGTTGCAGCCCAGTGAAGGGGGACCATTATTGTGATGAAGGATAGACACACAAATAAGCTCTGGCCTATCACAGCAATGTATACCAGTTAACTTGTAATCTTATGTTATTATATAATCGAGAGCTAAAGAATTACTACAAATAGGTTTCTGGAATGAAATTAGGACAAGAATACAGGATATGGAAAAACAAGATTTATTAGTGAGTTTTACTTTTAAGAGCTCACTGAGATTATACAGAGAAAATGAAAGTAGTATGGAGCAGGGAACAATATGTTGACATATGTGATAAAACAGCAAGAGTAGGATTTGCATGGGCTGAGACAGGGGTGGTGAATTTGAAAGGTTTGAGAAAAGAGATTGATTTGGAGAAATGCCAACTATGCCACCGGAAAGTTAGAGTGGCATATAGTTTTAGAGTGTGAAGAAACGAAGTTGCTTACAAAGAGGATAGAGAAGAGAGAATGGTTAAATATACCAATAGAAATTCAAGCTAAAAAGTTAGTAAATGTAAAATCTAGGAAAAATGTAATAGAAGTAGAAAACCTTTTGGGCAGAGTAACAGCAAAATGGATGAGAAAAATTAACAAGGAAGAGGTAAATGAGTATTAAATTACAGTAGTTTTTATTTGATATGTTGCAAGTAGGACCCAACAACTCGACAACCTCAAGGTTTGAGTTTGTTGAGGTCCAAGGTAAAGCAATTCAAGGTAGAGTTAGAGTTAGTATTGGAGATTAAATTGATAATTATACTTTTAGAATAGGAGGAATGCTGGATACCAGCAGTTAAGAGGTTAGTTTTCTTTATATTTTATTTTACTAGTATTTTTAGTAACTGGTTTAACAATAAATTTGTAAAAGTGTTGTTGTAAATTTGTACAATTAACTGGGTTAACAATAAAATTACTTACTTAAATTAGTATATAATGCAACAGAATTTAATGCTTTGTTATGTCCATGGCAAAGATCTGTAACACTTTGAATCTGACCCCGTAAAATAAAGCAGCATAATAAAAAAGATTCCTATGAAAGTTGTTTGTTTGAAGAGATCTAATGGTACCCTATACGAACCCCACTCCCATTTAGAGCTTTGAAGTGATATGCAACTGATCCCACTTCTGGTTATGGCTGATTAATGAAATCAAGCTCAAATGAAAGCTCATGAATGCTTTAGTTATAAATAATTTTGTCTCAAAAATTTAATGCCAAACTCTCCAAAATAAATTACTGTTACAGGTGGTCTGGTTTACCCTGAATAAAGGCATTCTGTAACAGCTATGAGAGTAATAAACAGTAAAAAAAGACATTTAAACAAATTCAAACATATAAGAGCTGAAGATGCTATTGATTTAGTAGCAAAACATGTTCTGTATTTAAAACTGTTATTAATATGTGAAGCAAATGGTTATTAAATATTTGTAGCTATGAGATTATCTTAAGTGTAGATTTGATGAGTCCAGATGGATTAGGTAGTGGCAAGAATACCTCAAAAGGTGCTTAAAACACTTGGAAGTAAGGTGACAGCTGCTTACCTTGAAAGCAAGTTTCTCAGAATTCTCGGAA